>OX638365.1:29832990-31222990 GCA_951812935.1 Hermaeophaga mercurialis | reverse complement strand
GTATGAGTTGGTTTATGAAATTTAATATTGAAGATTACAGTTTACTCTTTTGATAGTTTTATCTCAGAAGTTTGTTGAACAGTTCGCTTCAATTTCAACGGTAAATATATAAGATGAAGTCAACTATGCTTATAAGAAATCTATCAATCTTATCTCACTCTTTGAAAATGCAATTTAGCGAAATCTTGCTCAGAGAAAAATATTTAAAAACAGCTTTTTAATACTGTGGAAATTCAAGATAAGTATAATTGATCTTTTTCATATTTATTAAAACATATTACTTCAAAACAGGAAAAATTCGTTTTCCGTGATTAAAATTAAATTAAATTAAAAAAAATTTGAACTAATTACCTGCAATCAACGGCAACGCCACGAACAGACTTCCAATCCAGGATGTAGCTGACTTAGAAGCACCAAATTCGTTCAGAAATTCTATATATAACAGCCCAAATGTAAAACCGACACCGTCAGATAACATATTAATGACGAAGGAGGCTAAAACAACTAACCAACCCCAACCACCATCGGGAATTTTCTGGCTGGTCTTTTTGACGAAAAGGCTAATTTCTGAAGATAAAAATGATTCCCTCCTCTGAAAGGTGTGATCGATTCGTAGCTTAGAATCGCGGAATTTTTCATCTTCATTCGTTATTGATTCGTGCAAACTTTCTATACTTGGTGCTACTTCGGAAATTGTTACAAGCGGTGCGATCACTTTGTGATTCTCAGTCATCTTTAATACAAGTTGAAAACTATGTTCTTCTCATCTGTAATAAATGTGATTTATAATTTAGTGTTCTACTAAACTAATACCAGTTCTGTACAATACAATAAGACAACAAATTTTTATCTTCCGGAGATAACAGTGGCGTCGGGTAGTAAAAAATATATTATTTTCGATGTAGTCTTGTGTTACGAGTTGCACAAATATTTATTTGACAGTATAAAATATAAATATTAATGTAAACATGTAAACAAAAAGATCTTCGATGTCTTAAGAGATAATTAAAATATGTATAAAAAAATTAACACGAGATTTTAGAATTATGCTTTTTTAAATTGTGTATATTATTTTATCACATACAGAGGTAATAAATCAAGATCATTAATTTAATTTTAAATTTCACTTATTTCTTCAATTTTTTATTAAAGGGCTTATCTTTTAAAGCCAAAGATTTTTCAATTGAGTAAAGTTTTGATGTAATTGAACACATGGTTACTTCTATTTGTTTACAGGGTGATGCAAAAAATTTACACTAATCGTTTTTTATTGGTACCTACATATTCTATGATTATTATATTTATTTTGCAATAATCGAGCATAATTATGAAATATTTTTAACGTATTATTATATTCGTATGGTATTTCCTTTATAGTTATTTTTAATTTCTTTGTGACTGATTTATAATTGATTTATCTGGATATTGCTGATGGTAATAGTACACTAAAAAAATAAATTCATTATATAAGTAAGTGGACCAAATTTAAAGATATAGGAATAACAATAAATAAACTTAAACATCCCTCAATTAGCCTTGATAACTGCTTAATTACTTTTAATCTGTTTAATATCGTTTTCAAAGCATTTTAATTAATGCTTTTTGTTGGTTGAGTTTGTAAAAACTGAAACGTTAATCATTATCAAGTCAGATTATTTTAGAGGACACCAACATTTAAAAAAAAAATTTGCAAGTTACTCCAAAAAATGACAAAATATTTTTAGTGACAATTATTTAAAAATAATAAAATGCTGTGAAATTAAATATATAAAAAGACATAATTAGAGGACAATGTTTATTCATATTGTTACTACTAACGCCAAAATTGTTGAAAAAAATGGAAAAATCAATAATATGTCTCTTTTGTAGATATATATATATATATATATATATATATATATATATATATATAAAATATAAATATTTTTTATTTTATTAATGGAAATAAAGTTTTTAATTTTTTGCCCGGGTCAAAAGTTTTTTCATGCAGTTTTTGACATTTATATAAATACATAGATCAGTCTGAAGGTTATTTTAAGTATGTTCTAATTTCTAAAATAGATTCTAGCAACTGTAAAAGAGAAATTAAATAAAAATGTTTTCAATCTAAGATACATTTATTTTATTCCTTTAGAGAAATTGCAGTTAATGAACTTTTCAAAATATTTAACATTAAAATCAAGATCCTGCATTATTTAAAAATAATATTCAATATTTAAAATCCAAAGAGTTATTAATTGAGTCCAGTTTTATTATAATTGATAAAATTATTGTTTACTTCTGTTTTGTATAGAAATTGAAACAAAACTGACACCCATCATTTTCTTTTTTTTTTATCGGATCCTACATATTCTACGAATATTAATATTTATTTTCGTAATAATGGAGCATAATTAGTAAAATATTTTTAACCTAATTCCCCATGGTATTTCCGTTAAGGGATTATCAGTTATTTTTAGCCTGTCAATGACTCATTCATCATTGATTTATCTGGAGATCGCTAACGGTGTTAGTTCAACAGAAAAATAAGTTCATTATATAAGTAAGTGGACAAAATTAAAAGATAAAGAAGCGACAAGAAATGAACGTATATGTATATGCCTTCAATTAGTCTCGATAACTGCTTAATTAGTTTTAATATGCTTAATAACGTTTTCCAAGCGTTTTAATTAATGAATTTTGTTAACTAGTTTGTAGCAACAGAATCATTAATGATTATCAAGTCAGATTATTTATATGTGGGAAGATGGAGTGTACCACATATTACTCCAGGAAACCACAAAATATTTTTATCAGCAATTATTTAAAAATAGTAGAGTGTTGTAAAGTTAAATATAAAATGAAGCATATAGGGAAATGTTTATTCATATTGCTACTATTAACGCGAAAATTATTGAAAAAAGCAAAGAACTAATGATATGTCATTTATGTAAAAATGCATCAAATATGATATGAAAGGTAAATGAAATTTTCTATTTTTTCCACTTAATCATTTTTGTCATGAAGTTTTTGACGTTAAAATAAATGTTAATCTGAGAGTCATTTTAAGTCATATTTCTAAAATTATTTCAAAACCACGTGTATATGTTGCTTAAATAATCGACTCTCGTAATATATAACAACAAACTAAATAACAACGATTCTATTGCAATTTAAAGGTTTTAAAACCTAAAGCTTAAGATATAAAACTATTCTCTTCCTTAAGAAATTTTAGTTACTTAACTTTTAAATAATTTAAATAGAGTAGAAATGTCTTCATCTAAATTTGGTCAAAATAAGTCTAAAAAGACTTTCTCGAAATCATACCGTAACAATAAATTGTTATCACATTAGAGAAAAATGGATAACCTTTTGTATTTATAATTTTAATAAACTATCCTATTATTTTAATTATTTCAACCCTTACTTTGTAGAATTTATGCATAATAAATATAATATAAAAGATAAATTATACTTATCTTGAATTTCCACAGTATTCCAAAGTTATTTTTAAATATCTTTCTCTTACCAAGGTTTATTTAAATTGCGTTATCAAAGCGTGACATAAGATTGATAGATTTGTTATAAACGTACTTGACTTCATATCATAAATATTTTAACCAATCATTACCAAGCAATATCTACAGCATAATTTGTTGCTAAATTTTTTTTAAATATAATAATTTTCTGCTTTTCCTAAAAAATGTGGTGAATATTATATGTACAGATATTTAGTCTAAAAGGTGATCTAAAATAATTGAACTTCCCAGATTTAATTGTTCGTTCAATACTATATTCCGAGGAGATTTTTGATATTTCTCGATGGTTGTTTCAATTATGTTGTTAAGTGTAGGTTTGTGTTTAGAAACACTTGCGATCTTATAGATTAAAACAACCAGATATAATAATTAACCCTTGGAAGTTCATTTATTTTAGATTACCGTTTGGTCTAAATCCCTATATAATATTAAGCATTTTTTTAAGGAAAAGAAGAAATAATACTGTACATATTGCTTGATATTAATTGGTTGAAAAGTTTATGTTATACAGTCAAGTACGCTTAAAAGAAATCTATCAATTTTATGTCATTCTTTGAAAATACCATTTAGCCAAACCTGGTTAGAGAAAGATATTTAAAAATTGCTTTGAAATCTGTGGTGGAAATTCAAGATAAGTATAATTTATTTTTCATATATAGAATGGTTTAATTATTGCGAAGGTGTAATGAATGTTGCATATTTAATATTTCTACATCAAATTAGTGTTATTAAATGGAAAAATATTTTTTTTATTAGAAAGCAGTCTTAGTAAACGCCTAGTTGTATTCATTGATATAATTAATAACATAGTGTGTAATAGTTTGTAGTTCTTAAATACATATATTAATTTGTTTATAAGAAAATAATGTACTGGAAATACAATATTTAATTAAAAAATAATATAATTTTATTTGTGTGTACGTCTGACCCACCTTTACTCAAATAAGCCATAATTTAATTACATAGATTATTAAATCTAAATTTTTTCCATTCATAGGAATAAGTCAGTTTTACGTAATATTTACATAAGTAATCCTTATTTACGTTAAAAGTATAAATCATGGACTAGATAAAACGTTTTACATTAATCTCAGAATATAATTTGATTAGCGATTCTGTGCTGTATTCTACTCATACCAAGAGAACAAAATTTCTACCTCAGCCACTTTGGTGTAATAATAATAATAATAATAATAATAATAATAATAATAATAATAATAGTAATAAAAAACTTAAAATCCGGTTTACCTAGACTAAAATAATGGTTAGCACCATGATTTTGAATTTTATGAACACATGATGCACAGAGTAACTTAACACTGATGGGTTGGGTATATTCGATACTCAGAACGCAACTAACTGTACATTTCTGTTTTCTGTTGTGTTGGCTGATTCTCGTATAGCAAAGTCACTCTAAACCGAGAAACAGCTGTTTGTTTTATTCGTTTTGGATAACATCGGCAAAATGTGACCGGCAACTTCAACCGACAAACATTTAAAATAACACGAGGGTGTGGACAAAATTGAACCGCATCTGTTCGGGAATGAAGTATTAAATATGGAATTAATGCATACGCTGTATTGTAACAAAAACTATTTGTGGGCTAAGTTAGGTTCATTATTTTTGTCTAAATAATTTAGTCATAAATAAAATTAGTCAATCAAAGAGAATGAAGAAGTAATTGTCATTTTATAATTATCCTACGAGTATAATACCAAGCAAAAATGGTTTAAATTTCGAAACAAAATTATAAATATGCTTAAAATGACTGTTTCCACCTTTACTTTGTGGATTCTATCGATTATAAATATAAAACATAAATTATACTGATCTTAAATTTCCACAGATTTCCAAAGCTTTTTGTAGAAATTCTTATGTGACATATGTTTCATTTTTTAAGCATCGTTAGATATCTGACAGAAAATTGACAAATTTCTTATGTACATGCTTGATTTCTTATTATAAATATTCAAACCAATCAGCAATAGACAAGATATAAAAAATCACAGATATCTTATAGGTATATACAGTATTCATTTACTTTAGAAACTTTCTAGACGAAAATATTATTTATTTTCTTAAAAAGAATGGTTAAAAGGTAATCTAAAATAACTGAACTTCCCAGATTTAATTGTTCATTCAGTACTCTACAGGGTGATGCGTATAAAAACCGACACAGGGCAGGGGCATGATCGTCAAGTTTGACGTTTAATTTCATAGCCAAGTTTTCAATTTTCGATGATTTTAAATAACCCAGTTACGTGTTTTTATTTATTTGGGTATTTGTTGAAAACGACAAAGTTTTTTTCAAAAATAATAACAGACGGTTTGGTTGGTTTTCTGTTTTTTACATTTCTGCAAAAGTTTTGGAACGTCCGAATACAATTGTTTCATTATCTTTATTTAATCTCGCATAAGTAAATTTTTTTTTGGTACCTGTTCATCATTTGAAAGAGACTAGTTTTGATGTAAAACTATATCTTTTTTTTTTTTAATAAAATAATTGGTATCCGATACTTTAAGTACCGGATCATTCAACAGTTAAATCGATTGACTAACTCGATTGTTTCGTTGTTTTCGATTTTTTCGATAGAACGGGTGGTACAGATTGTACAAAAACTTGTCAAGACTTGTCTAGATTACTCGGCACACATTTTATAACAAAAGTTTAATTAAGAATATTATTTGCGTTTAAAAAGTGAATTGTTTGTCGTGTTTTCTGTTTGTATATATTTCTATTATTGAACTAGATTAGTGTGGTAATTGTAAGTAACTATTTACTTAAATTATAACTTTAATAAAGGCATTTATATTTTACTAGTTTTTTAAATTTAAGAAAAGAATTATTCAAATCTAAGATATTTTTCTTTTATATTAATTTTCGCTTATAATTTTCAAATTAATAAGAAATTCTAATTAAAGGGATAGATCACCTACTAATTCATATTTTTAAAATAAAAAATAAAAATCTATATCTTTTTATATTTAATTCTTAAAGAATGTGATAGCTTGTTGTTTTTAATACAAAAATGGCAAATTTAAGCTACTCGCATTTATCAATTTTCTGTATTAAAAAAAGTGTAAAAAACTACACTATCTAAGCTCTATTTTACATTACAATTAAATGAAGAAATTTGGTAAATTACATTTTCGACTTAAAAAAGTAATTGTTTATTGTTAATTACCCAAGCAAATAAATTACGTAACTTCTTATAATGAATAATGACGTTGCACTTAATAAAAATATAAATTGTGCAATATTAGATCAAAGGCACAAAGGTTGGATATTTTTTAAATAATTTATAATTCATGTCTGTGCTTCTAATATAAAAACAACTGTATTTTTTATTTAAAAAGATTTTAAACCATTCTTCATCTATGGATAGAAATAAAGAAATAACAAGTTACGAAAAAAACAAAAGAGAGGAGCGAGCTAAGGAGAGAACAAAAATAAAAGAAGAGGGATGGACTAGTAAAGAACTTCAGGTACGTAACAATTTCATTGATATTTGAATTTTCATTTTTTTATTTATAATTCTTTAAAAAATAATACAATTAAATGCAATTTTATTTTATTGTTAATTTATTTGAATTTTCAATATTTTACATATTCAGGTCTTTATTAATTAATTCCATATTGTACTTAACAATTTTATTATCTTGCTTGAATTTTTAATTTTTTAACTTTTTAATTCTTAATGCACTTAAGCCTATTTATATGTATAACAATTTTAATATTAATTTATTAATATTTTCAATTCTTTAAGAAAAATAATGCAATTAATCCAATTCTGTATGTAACAATTTTATTATTATTTTATTAATATTTTCAATTATTTAAGAAAAGTAGCTATTAATCCAATTCTGTATTTAATAATGTTATTGTTACTTTATTTGAATTCACTTTTTATATTTTTAATTAAAAAAATAATAATGCAATTAAATCTTACTTTGTGTATAACAATTGCATTACCAATTTTTAAATTTTTAATAAAAACAATATGCAATTAAATCCAATTTTGCATGTTACATTTTAATGTAAATTTGCTTGAATTTTTAGATTTTTATATTTTTAATTCCTTAAAAATAATGCATTTAAAACCATTTTTACATATCGCTTTTTAATAATTTTATTTTAAAATATTTATTAATAAGTAATGTTTCTTTTCTCAGTTGTCCCGATCGCATACAATGGACTGTCTAAAGAAAACAGGTAAATATTTTTTTATTATGTTCCGATTTTCTCATGTAAACTTCCTATTTAATAATGTTCAAATAATTGTTAAAACTTTTATCTATCCAAAAATAAACTATTTTAAAGTAATAAGAAACAGGATTAGAAATAATGTTGCCTTGAATTTTGAAAAAAGTTTAGGGTGGCCCTTAAAGTACCTACGAATTGGGGAAATAGGAAATTTATTGACAACCTAGAAAAAAAATTTTATTTTAAAAATTATATCTAACAGTTGTACTTAATTATTTAATTCTGTTTTAGAGACCCGCTCTAATAGTGGAACTGGTTGTTTTCAACGTTGAAACGACTTATTTTTAAGATTGTGTATTTATTTTATTTATTTGAGTACATTTTTATGTAATTTATTTATAAAAAATATGTAATTAAGTATAGAGAGTTTTAAAATGAAATTATTTATTTGTGATAAAAGTCTAGCTATTTTTTACTTACCTTTATAACTATTTTAATTGAGTAAACATGATTATTTAAAATTAATTTAAGACCGTTTGTTCTATTTTATTATGCATATTGTTTATGATGTTTATTTGTGTTTTGGGATGTACTATTCTTAAAATAAAATATTTATTTTCATAAAATCGCATATTTTAATTACTACACTGGATATTGGATAGGAAATAAAGCAATAATAACAGTTAAATTTGATTAATAATTTCTATGAAATACAACTCATATTCTTGTATATAAATATCTTAAGCTAAAGCACAATTATACGGTTATAATAGTCTCAAAAGTAGACTACATTAATACTCCTTAATACCATATAAGACACTGGATTGTGAAGTACATAACAACAACAGTTAATATTAGAGTAACTGCAAAAATGCCAACTGCTATCCAGATCCTATCCCTAGTGTCCTCCACTTCCTTCTCCACTGTTCCTCTTCCATACATTTTCCGATTTTTCGTGTATGGAATAAAAGCCAACGTCAAACCTGAGATTGTTAACCAAATTGCGGCTTGGTAAAAGGTCTGTTCCCAACTATTCGTCACATCAAATAAATGACCTTAAACAGAAAATCATAAGTACAATTTGCTATAATAAGAAGATAATCTTTTATTTAAATGAACTGTTTCAACCCTTATTTTGTGGAATCTATCCATAATAAATATGAAAGATAAATTATACTTATATTGAATTTCCACTGTTCTAAAGCTTTTTTAATCTCTGACTTGAGTTTCGCTAATGGCGTTTTCAAATAGTGACAAAACCCTGCCAAGATAACTGTATAAAAAAATATACTATTTTTATAATTCTCTATAAGTTAGATGAGGTTTTATAAGTACATGGCAGATCCTTTTAAATTCTTACGAGATTTCACGGTGCAAATAGTATCGCCATATTTATGTTTAATGAGAATTTTTACAAATTACTCGGAAAAAATCGTTTTTTTAAATATTTTGAGATTTTACAAAAATTTCTCCACTTATTCGTTACAATTTTAAACGTTGAAAAAATATCGCTACCCAAGTATAAAATAGTTTCCTAAAAACCCTCAATTTTTTTCAGTTTAAAATCTCAATTTTTTCATATCAAATTTTAATTTTTTTCAAATTTTTCGATCAAATTTCCGATTTTTATAAATGTCATAGAAAAGAATGTCGATTTCCTAAATGTTTCTGATAAACCATTTTTTTTGGTCATATTCTCTATTTTTACAAATTTTATAATAATAGTATGGTTTTTTGATACATTCAATTTTTTCGTATCTGGCTTCGTTTTTGAGCAAAAAAATTAATACCGTAAAAAATTAACTGCGAGATATCACAGCGGTTACTTTTTAAATTAAATTCGAAATATCTCAAAAACGCTATCGCCGATTTTAATAAAATTTTCAAAATTAATTAATATTTCAATTAGCTCTCATTTAGAATTAATCAAGTTTATTAATTTGTTACTTAATTTAAAAAAAAACAATTTGAAGAACTAAAATTTTAGATAAAATGAAGGAAATTAAGATTTGGATCAAAAAAGCTTGGGTTTTCCAAAAAAATTGGAACAAAATGGAATTTTTTCACAAAAAATTGAGGTGCTTACCAAAAAATTTGAAAATTCTGAGGTTCTCTTTAAGAAATATAAATAAATATTTTAAAAAAACAGATTTTGCTTAAAACAAATTGTGATTTTCTCAGCAAAGTTTTAACTACTAGAATTCTTTTTTTTTTTAAGACATTTGTAAAATTTGGTACTTAAACGAAAAAAAAATTGGAAATTTCTCAAAGAAATCTGAATAGGATTTTTTTATGAGAAATTTGAAAAACATTTTTTCGTCTGTTGAGTCGATTTTGATAAAATTTTCAATATAAATTAATATTTCAATTAGTTATCATTTAAACTTAATCAAATCGATCTATTAATTCCAGAGGCGTGCCCATGTTTAATCCTAATTATATTTTAATTTTTGTTCTCGAAAACGAAAGAAGATAGGTAATAAACTCAAGGGATTAAAAAGTTGTACTTTTTAATCGCTGTATTTAAGATTATAAAATTTGCGAAAAAAGATTGAGATTTTGACCAAACCAAATTGTGACTATTAAACTATTACTTTATATAATTTATGACAAATTGTTAAACAAAAACAAACAAATTTGTTTGTAAGAAACCGTAAAATATGGAATTGCGAATAAAGTCTTCTACTAATATTTATATTTCGAATATTGTAATATACTGTAAATTTAACAGTAAATTAAGTAGATTACTAGAAAAATTGGCCGAGGAAAAGACGACACACGTGTGAATATTTTGTTCTTTTACATTTTGACAACCTTAAAATCTAGACACTATGAAATTAAACAGATTTTATAACTCCATTATAAAAACTCATAAAACATATATGTATAGATATGCATATATAAATAATAATTTAGCTCGTCAAAACTTCATTTAAATTTGATAAGAACTTATAAGAATATTACGCATTACGGTATATAGTTTTTAAAATGTTTTATAATGTTCTTATAAAATCTCACAACTATTCTTTATCAGAACTAGCGTGTTAAACATCATCAAAATTTTATGAGAATATTTAAGGAAATGGTGTTTCATATCAACTAACCAAAACTCACAAAAGTTCATGATCTTTTATTTTATGCGGTTTTTTTTGGCAGGGACGTTTGACTATTTGAAAATGGGATTAGCTAAACTCGAGCCATATAGTTTAAAAAAGCTTTTTAGGATATTGTGCAAATTAAAGATATAAATATAATTTATCTTTCATATTTATTATTTTTTTATTTGATAAAGATACGCACCAGCAAACGGTGGTCCCAATAAAAGTCCAATTCCCATACAAAGTAACTGTAAACCGTAGCCGGTAGCAAATCGGTCTAGAGGGACCAATTCGACTATAAGACCTGGCGTGAAGCAATATGTACTTGATACAAATAGTCCAAACATTGCGGCACAGATTTCCAATACGACAAAGTTATTAGTGAAAAACATCATTCCAGCACAGGATACTCCAGTCAAAAATAGACACAACGCATAAGATTTGGTTATATCCATCCACGGTTGATCTCCAGCCCAGCCAAGAGCTATCTGAAAATTAAAATCTAATAAATATCCAGGAGCAGAGTAGAGTAGTGAGTATGTGTTGTTCAATTATTATCATAGTGGAATGTGAACTACTTTCACCAAGTTATGTCGAAACCATCAAGGTTAAAATTGTTATCTAGCGAATATCCATTGGTTATTTACTAATATCAGTGGATATCTAACAAATGTCCATTAAACATCCAAAACTCAGTCATAATTATTGCAAGGATTATTTTTTTCCATTAAGTATTCTTTTATTAAATGTAAAGAAGGAAAAGCAATAACCGACGAAGAAAAGATCATAGAATGATGGCGACAATACTACAAAGCAAAGAACTATTAGAGGGAAAATACCAAACCAAATACGACAAAAGCACAAAGATAAAAATATGGAAAAATTGAAAGAAGCAGTAGGAAAAGTAAAACCAGGAAAACGCCAGGATACGACCAAATGACAACTTAAATGGTAAAAAATCAGTCAAAAACTCCAGAAGATTGGAGGACAGGAATAATAACACCGATATACAAAAACAGAGATATCAAAACAATAATTCTAGGGGTATAACACACATAGGGAAGCAGCAAAAATATAAGAATGCAAAAATTTTAAAAAAGAGATTAAAACAAGAAATGAAAATGTCAGTAGAAGAAAGCCAGTTTTATTCAGACTAAATCGAGAAGTAATGGTGAGATTTTTTATAGTACGACAAGTGGTGGAGAAAGCAATGCTAGAATGACATGATGTACACGTTGTTTTGTTGACCTAGAGAAAGCTTTCGATCAAGTAAGAAAGGAAGATATATGGAGAATGCCAGAAAAGATATGCTTCGAAAAGAACTGACTGAAGAAATAAAAAGATTATATTAAGCAACGATAAACTATGAACGAGAGACATGAGAAATGTTTGAAACGTACTGAGAGGTAAAACAAGGATGGACTTTAAGTCTGTTACTATTTTTACTAGTACTTGATGAAGCTAGGAAAGACGTAAAGAATAAAGTTAAAGCATATGAAGTGGCATAATGGAATATAGAGAAAATAACCAAATCAGAAGTACCTATGCTATGCGAGGTTACAAAATTTAAATATTTAGGATGAAGAGACTAGAAAAATACCTTCAAAATGAGAAAAGATATTTAATAGAAAAAACATTTCTTGGTATAAAACAAATACCAAAAGAGGTAGAACTAGACTGACGTAAAATATTAGTAATACCGACGCTGACCTGAGAAACTTTTACATTAAGGGAAAAACATAACTAATAACTAGAGGCTATAGAAATAAGGTTCTTACAACAAATAAACGCAAATTGAACAAGTCATAAACGAAAAACACCGAAGGAACCTAAAAGTGAAGTTAATAAATGATAAAATAGAAGAAGGACATTATGATGATGCAGACATATAAAAGAGATTTAACCAGAAAAATATTCAAAGTAAAAAGTGTAAAAAGGACAAGAGGCAGGCCAAGAAAAACAAAAATATTTTATGATTTTATTCACCTATAATTTTAAATGCTTTCTCATTAAAGGGCAAGAAATAACTTTTCCTGTAATAGGAAATAATGATATTTAAAGCATTTCCAATACACATCTCCATTTTATTATATCCATAATGATGATGACAGACATTTTAAAAATGTGGTAGAATTAAAGATATTAAGTAAAAATTGAATGAATATGTTAATTTTTTTATATAAACAGAAAATTAGAAGCACCTAAAGTAACACAATATAAATAAAAATTGAGACATGTTTAAAATTTATCTTTAAGTGATTTCTACTTTGTTGTCATCATAAGTATGTACTTAAAATTTATAGATTAAATAGTACAATTTCTTCTCGTGTGACCAATTTCAATGCTTTAAATCTATTACAACAGAAGTGGGAGGCAGGAACTATTAACAAAGAAAAATAATTTCGTGTTATTATACGAAAGAAGGCTTATTATAAAAACATCACCATTTAAACAAATTGTCACTTTAATTCCTAACACTTAACTATTTAAAATGGTTGTCTATTTTGCACTACATTGTTTAATTGAAAATAATTAAGTTACCACTATAATTTAGTTTCTTTAAACATTTATTCATTTCCCCTTAACTAATTGTTTGTATCAAACAATATATTTTGAACTTACCATTCCAATGGTATTGGTGATACCTATATTCGAAATAGTAAGAGATGCGTCTTCAGTGCTGTATCCATTTTTTGTCATGTGATCAGCCAAATAAAAATACGGCACTATAAACCAAACAAAAAGTATTATGGTTGATAGGGACAGGAAGAAAAAATGTAGTTCTAAGAATAAGGAAAAATCGAACATTCCCTTCACCAAGTCTAGAAGTTCAGCATACCATTTCTATAAAATTTACATGGTTACAAATCGAAATATGCTTTCAGGAGAAAATTTATTAAAAGTGCTAATACGTCTTTCTCCTTCTTTTTTTCGACATTAAATTTCAACTATTCATTCCGTACAAATAGTTGTATGTTTTCTTAAATTTTACAATTGTTGGAGATGTAATCACCCCTCCAATTAAACATAAATTGCACTTTTAGATATTTTCTTCTGAGTGCACGAAGTCGACAAAGAAAGAAGAATAACGATTTACCTCATCCTCATCTTGTTTTAACGTTAATGTAGATAATTTGTAAATATTTGGACAACTGGATGCCTTGAACCTATATTTGTTCGTGTTAAAGACAGCTGCTCTATGAACTATCGATTGCCTGTGTATTTTCAAATGTTTAAAATAATGTTGTGGTCTTTGTGCTGATTGAACGATATGGTTTTTCAATTTTGGAACCGTTGGAGTCTTTAGGATCCCTTGTTTTTTGTTTGGTTTTTCAGTTAACAAAGGTTCTTGGACCTCCAAATCTCTGCCTGTAAGGGAATCCTGAAAAATATTATTTTCAACACCAATAAATATCATAAATAATTAAAAACGTTTCGTTCTTACTTTCCGATCTATTTGTTTTTCTTCTTTTTTTAATGTAACGCGAACTTTCACTGGAACCCTCTCGACTAACGAGGCATCTTCAGCTAACTTATTCAGTCCTCTATCAGATGTACTTCTACACAATACTAAACTAGGAAAATTTTGTAAAATCACATTGTAAAGCTTCTTGTTTGAACTAAGTTGTTCTAATACTTCGATAGGCACCTAAAAATAGAGTTTCAAGTTTGGTTAAATCAATTCCATAATAAGCTACAAAATCTCTAAAAGGACCATACAAGTAAATACCACCAGTGAAGATGGAAAATGATAATAAGTAAGGAATAATCAACAAAATGTAAATAGATTTGGTAAACATTTGCAGGTCAATTTTCAATCAAATGAAGAAGACAATATCACTGAACAAGAAATAACACATCAAAATTCTGAGATTAACCTCGCATCTCCTAAAGAAGTTATGCAAGAGATTATAGAAAACATAAATCCAAGGAAAGCCCCAAGATTTCACCAAATCACAGGAGAAATTCTAAAGCAACTGCCTAAAAAAGCAGTAGTAAAATTGGCACATAATTACTGCAACTTTTGGACTAAAATATGTGCGAACATAGCAGAAGTCTTAATGATGTCTAAGCCATTACAATAAGTTTCCTCTAACAAACCCATTTCTTTCCTACAAATCAGGTTCATAGAATAACAAAGTAATCGAAAACACATAAGATATATAGTCTATTTCATAATTTTCCTTGATATGGCAGAAGAATTTGATAACGTTTGAGGAGTAAAACACAAAATTAAGATGCATTAGGACCTTTTGGAATCCTACATCTCAGTCAGATGTTTTAGGATCAAACAAAAGAAAGTCTATTCTGAACTTAAGAAAAACAATATTGGAGTGCCTCAGGGAAGTGTGCTAGGACCTGACCTGTATCTCCTGTACATGAGGGATATTCCCAAATTATAAAATAATACACTAGCAACATTTGTATTCGATACTGCCCTAGTAGCAGTAGGAAATGGTCATTAAGAAACGGACCAAACATGACAGATATCAATTAACAAAATAAATACTTTGGCACAAAGGTGGAGGATCAAATTCAACGAATTAAAGTCTAGAATGTAAATTTAACGAACAGAGTTTACTTACATATACTCATACACATTACCTAACTTAACCTAACCGAAACCAAGTTAATCTAACTTAAGCTCTCTTGACCTAAACTACCTTAACTTAATATAATCTAACCTTTTTGTGCAAAAGTTGCCAAACTTCACGTGCATTCATACTGTTAATGCTATTTCATTTAAAATGCTTACTTTTTCATTTTGTCGTACATACGTTGGCAGATTTAGCACCGAATTGTGGTTGTTTCTTAATGTGTGGTTATCAGCATCGCTAGTATCTATTGATGTCTCTAGGCCTTGTAATAGGTACTCCACATTTTTTCCACTTTTCAAAACATCTTTCAATTCGTTAATATCGATATTGTTAATAAAATTTGTTGAAGATAATGATACCAAACTTGTTTTACTAGATTTACTTGATTTGGATAGCTTCGGATTTGATCTAAAATTGTAATAAAACATTACTAAATAGAATATATATTCAGAGGAAAACGTACTTGTGTTGCTCTGTTACCCAATCTGGATCCCTCATTAAGACACCGCAAACGCACATGTTCAAAAAAACTCCACCCATTATTAACGTAGTTCCTCTCCATCCAAACTCAGCCAGTAGGTAAGTGGTTAATGGGGCGAAAGCAAAAGTACCTACCCCTGCTCCTGAAGCACTAATTCCTACAGCCATTGTTCTGTATTTGTCAAACCAAAATGGTATTGAAACTACAGCAGTAACATAACAAAGTCCTAGACCGAGTCCTGCTAGTACACCAAAAGTGATGTACATTATACCGATGGAGTTAACTTTAGAACTGATAATGAATCCAATGGCAGCTATAATTCCTCCTACACATGTCATTACTCTACAACCGTATTTATCTACTAAAGCACTCATTATTGGACCAGAAATAAGAGGAATAGCTAAGAAAAGACTGCCGATCCAAGACGTCACTGAACTGGAAGCTTTGAATTCATCTAAAAACTCAACGTACAACAAACCAAAGGAGAAACTCACTCCATCAGCGATCATGGAAAGTATTAATGAAGAAAAAACTACTACCCATCCCCAACCTCCATCAGGAATTTTCGGCTTTTCGTCCTCATCTTCCGAATCCGAAGATGAAGACGAAGAAGAAGAAGATGATGATAATGAATAATCGCTGTCTGTTTTAAACGTAACTTCGGCTTTATCATTGGGTTCTATCAATATAATTTCTTCACTTTTCTTCGGAGAAGATTCTAAAGATGGAGCTACTCCTATAATAAACAAATACAAATTAGGAATATATAAACTAATATTGAAGTAAAAAATCATTTACCTGCCAATGTTACCAATGGCGCTTCTTTACTAGGGGTTTCCATATTAAAAAATCTCTAAATATATAATAATTCAATTAATTCGTCTAATATAAGATATACTTAAAATTAAGTGCTTTTTATTTTGCATCCAACGCTTGGACCAGCTCTGAAGTTGTTGTCTAGGGTCTTTCCCTGTTTGTTGATTTTGGTAAGTACTGATACAAAAGTAATTCCCGTGATCGGTCATCAATAACAGACCAAATATATGCTACTTAAAAAATTATTGTCTTTTTTAAGTCTTTTAAGTTTCAGAAGTTGCAGGATACAACTCGTTGCATTGTTTTCTTCAAAGGAGATTCGAAACTAAAAAAAAAAGTATATTTTCAGTAAGTACAAGAGTTTATAAAAAATGACTTAAATAAATTAAATGTTAATATCGATGTTGGCAAATATTTTTGTGGATAATTTGGAACCAAAAATGTTTGATTCAAATGTGTCCAAGAATTTATTGTTTTACAGGTAGTGATAGACAATTTGATGTTTTATTTAATTCTATTAAACAATTTACGTCCAAAAATAAAAACAGATTAGTCACATTACGCAAACCACCTCAATGATACTAAACACAAACCTACATTTAACAACACAATAGAAACAACAATGGAGAGAGTTCATATAAGTGACAAAAAAGAAGAACTTGATTTTTTGAAGGAATATGAAATCAAGAAATACCTAAAATGTCCTTAGTAGAATGAACAATAAAACCTGGGAAGTTCAATTATTTTATATTACCTTTTGGACTAAATATTGACCAATTTTTTTAGGAAAAGAAGAACATTGCAGCAAATATTTACGTAAAAAAAGTTGCAAATCACAATGCTCTTCGATGCCTTAGAAGGTATGAAATTATATAAAAAAATAATACGATTATTGAAACTACAGAATCATTAAAAATATTGTATTATAAATATTGTAATAATAAAAACAACTTTCATTTGAGGAGAAAGCAGTAAAGTAGGAGGAATGACAACTTCCTACGCAAATAAATAAATAAATAAATAAATAAAAAATTAAATCCGTAATTGAAATCAATATAGTATTTGTGATAATTGTAAAAAATAAAATACCGTTTTTATTCCAACGTACAGAGTGAGAAAGTTAAATTGGTAAACTCAGTTAGGTATGCTCCTTTAAGAATTTGGGATTTTTTTGATCGTCGTATTTACATATATAAACCATGTATTACACACAAATTTTACAAAAACACCAATTTTATAAAGAACTGATTTATCGTTCAATAATGAATAATTATATATTTCGACTAACCAATGTTTATTTACAACATTGTTATGAACAATTGTTATAAAATGGAAATATGATCTTACCGAATTTACTTAATCATCACAAACAGGAGCATCACAATATTGAAATATATCTAATATAATGTATAAAACCTTGAAAATGGATTAATATAGAGTCTGCAAAAATATTTAGCTGCCCATGTGGCAATTCATATTCTCACGGATTGAACTGTAGTCATTAATTTTGTTTATATTCTTTTAACATTTTTGTGACAGGAAATATCAAAAAGATAAAAAAATCACATGGTTTTTTATTTTTAACGTGAAGTCTTAATTGATAAAAATTCTTAAGTTATTTAGAAAATTTACGTTTAATATAATGTTCAATTTTCTCTCCATTTTAATTTTGTTATCATAAATGTATTACAAGTAAATCCGAAAATAAAAATATTTTTTTTAATTATCGTTAAAAACAATTTACTTTATTGAATTAAATATTGACTATAATGTTTTACAAAAATTAAAAGTGCATTCAGATTTATTATAAAATTTATTTTCTTGGGGTTAATAGTAAAAATATTAAAATTGAACTTGGAAGATATTTAAAACTGTATAAGTAAATATTTTTCATAATAAAAAATTAGTTACATGATTAAAAAACACAATCAAACAAAGTAAGAATATAATTTCCATGATAATGTTAACTATAAAACACTACAGTACAATAAATTATTGAAAAGACTTAAATATTATTAGATATCTCACGATATTTACTTACGACCGCAGATATGAAATCTCTAGATTATGCCTTTATAACTGGCATGAATGTATTCAGATTAAAATTAGAAGTTATAATCTGTTCTATTTCAAGATCTGTTAGACATCGTCGCTTTATTTTGCCGAAAATAAATTAAAAAAATATTCGCGGTTCTGGGTGCCGTCAATAACAAATGTGCTAGACAAAATACATAATATACGGTCCAAATTCAGAGCTCAAAATAAAAGTGAACAACATGACATCAAATAATTTTTCGTTGGGTCATTTCCAAAATTTGTTTTGACCCGCTATATTTTTAAAAAGATTGGTATGGGTTAAGTTCGGGAAAACATATACTATATTGCGATTGATTTCTTTGAAATACCGAAACCGAATATTTGCTGCGTCATTCTAAAGTAATTATAAAATAAGAATTAAAAACAGATTTTTTGAATTAAAATTCATTAATTCACCATTTTAAAAGTGTTGTTTAAACCTATTTAGTATAATAATGAAATATCTGTATTATTACTCGCTTATTATTATGATGTCATATGAGAATCTTAGTAATTAAAATTCTATTTTATTATTATACATAAAATTTTTGTTTTACATAAATAATTCATACAGGGTGTTGGCTAAAATAATGTATATTTTTAAATAGTATGTATAACGTGTCATTTGCAAAAAAATATTCTAATACATTTTTTTTTCTAACATCATTAGTTTACACAAAAATTCAGTTTAAACATTTACTAGAAAATTTACACGTGGCAACACCTCACACTTTTAATAAAAATATGTGTCATGTAAATGAATCATAAAATTGTGTTAGTTTGCAGAAGAGTCGGATCGTTTAATCGTTTGGTAAAGTAATTTCAATAATTCAGTGAAAAATAGCGTGTAATATTTGATGAATACCTATACATTTTTCACTCTTCTACATCCCCTGTAATCGACCATTGTAAATAACTTGATGTACAAAAATAAAAACTTAATTTTATAACGTTTGAAAAAACTATTGTTTATCATCTGCATTGAACTTGACCCAGTTATTCAAGTGTCGCGGTGTTGCCGGCTGTAGTTGCTTTTCAGTAAATTTTATTTAGATAGATGTAAAATACTAATATTTATTTCTTTGACAACGGCAGACTTTAGAAAAAAATTTATGAGATATTTTTATTCTGCATTCGTTTTTAGACCTCACAGCCTGTATATCTTATCGTTTATGAATTAAAAATTCATTCAGAAATCTTCAGTATATTTATAAACAAAAATTGTAAAATTGTCATGTTTTAATTACAATTTACACAATGTCAATTAATTATATTTGATTTATATAAACTTTTATTCATATCTGTTGAGTTAACTAAAATAATTCAAGGTATTTTTTTCAATATTTTAATTATGCGTTACATTTATGTTAATGAAATCAGAAAGAAAAAATATATAAAATTCAGTTAATAGATGCACGTAAATATTCATTTACACAACTGGGCGTATAAAGAAGGTAGGTACTTGTTATGTGTCTAATAACAACAAAAATTACTGAAATATTATTTATACATATCTAAAAAATCTAAAGATAAATAGTTAATTAATAATTTTTATGTTTTAATTCATTTATTTTTTTAATTTGCAATGTCAATTCTATTAATAAACAACGGTTATTTTTATCACAATTGTGGGCAATAACGTTATGTAATATGTAAATAGATATTATAGTAAATGATTAAAAATGCCCATTATAAATTCATATATTAATCACAAACCAACTACTTTTTTTCGTCTAAAAAAATCTATTTAATGTTTGCCCTTTTATTTCCGGGTAGAATGCGATAAATAAATCAGCTAAATAAATGGTAGTTTGGCTTTTGAGAAATTTTCGAATTAAAAAGTTCAGTAAAATTAGTCTATTTATTTTTTAAATTAAGCCTGTTATTATTTCAAAACATTGTTACATGTCGAACAGAGTCGGCTTCAAACCTATCTTGTATTAATAGAAAATCGAAAATTAGAATTACCACTTTATTTAGATACTAAAGAAATTACGATGTATATCATTTTACTGGTACGTGAAAAATATATTTAATATACAGAGTCCGCGAAAATGATGCATATTTTTAAATGGTATATAGAACATGTCATTTGCAACAAAATATTATATTAAAATGTTTTTTATCATCGTTAGTTTACCCAAAAATTCACTATGAACATTTACTCGAAAATTTATACGTGGCAACATTCCACACTTTTAATAAAAATATGTGTCATATAACCAAGGAATATCTACCTGATGAATAATAAAATTGTGTTAGTTTGCAGAATATTCGGATCGTTTAATCATTTTAAGTTTATCGTTTAGTAAAATAGTTTTAATAATTTAGTGAAAAATGGCATTTTATTCAAATCAAGAATTAATCTAATCCGCGATGTTTTGTATCATTGTGCCAAAGATTGTTGGAAAGTATAGTGCATTATACAAAAAATGAGTGGTAGAAATCGTTCGAATCGTGTAATAATTGCCAAGAGTACATTTTTGACTCTTCTACGTCCACTGTGATCGACCAATCTAAATATCCAAGTGTACTAAAATAAAATAGAAGTTTGAAAAACTATTTTTTATTATCTGCATTGACCTTGATCCAGTTATTCATGTGTCGCGGTGTTGCCGGTTGTGGCTGGTTAGATCTAAAATACGAATATTTGAAAACGGTTGACTTTAGAAAAAAAATTTATAAGATATTTTTATTCCGCATACGTTTTTATACCACATCCATAAATATCTGCATCATTTTCGCGGACACGAGTATTCTGCTTTAATTTTTGGTAATTTGAATGAGGTCACATCTACTAGAATTAAAAAATGATATTTAAAAAAATTGTAAAAACAAGATCTAAACTTAAATTTGACAGTTGATTAGTATGTATTTAAACGCATAGAATCCAAAAAATATACAGTTCCTTTTACGAAAATTTAATTTTAATTCAATATCTATATAAACTATTCATAGGTGTCCCACTGATATTCCAAGGATTATTACAAAATTTTAAAACGAATTTATGTTTTACATTTAACCCTTAATAAAATTATTCTGAATTTACGAAAATCAAGTGATAATTAGGTAACTATACAAATATTTCTTTAGAGATTCTCTTATGACCTTCTTTTCCTTTCTGTGGAGCTTTTAGAAAGCTAGCGAAAAACATTAGTTGAAGATCAATAATTCACGAAAACGCCGCCTTACTTATGATAAAGGAATTATTGATTGTTGGAAAACTATTTTTAAATACCGCAAATTTAGCTGATGTTAGAAATATGAAATAGAGTTTAAGGTCAGTGCTTATTAAAATAGTATCAGTTGTTATTTGAATTTTAATTAAATTTATAAAGCAAGATTTAGTTTAGTAACTGGCTTTGTATCTCCAAATACTCAAAAAAAAGAGCCACTCGGCACATGTTTTATTTCAATTATTTTCGAATTTTTTGTTGATATCTAAGTTTATATAGTCTAAGATAATTCTTTTTTTTCTGTTGTTTTCCCTAGTTATTTCCCCAATTCCATTCAAATGGATTAGAATATTTCAGTTGTTAGTCTCAGTAGAAGGTCAGTGAGGACACTTATTAATAACTTTTGGCATACTTCTCAAAATAAATATCTGTGACGTTAAGATTATTGCGTCAATTAAAAAAGCCATTAAATAATAAATTGTGGTTAAAAAAATCCTTATTACCTAGTACTTAATAATGCGGCAATTAAACATAACAAATAAAATTTACAAGTAGGTAAATGTTTTAAAAATGATAAATGAGGATAATGAAGTTTTCAACATTCATTTGAATTAACCTTCGAATTTGAACGTAGTTTTTTTGAAAAAATAAATATATTCAAAATTGAATTGAGCGAATGTTAGATTTTTTCGAACTGGGAATAGTATTGAACAATGAAAAGTTATTTAGAGGTCGTTTAGGAGGTATCAAGGACAATTAAAACATTTTTTTTAAGTTTAATTACCACTTATTAACTTTTAATTATTTTTAGATACAATAAAATTAAAAAAGAAATGTTTAAGATAGTGATAGTTGATATACGTATATAAATAATAATCACTGATAAGGCAAAAATCTAAAAATAGCTTAAGAAAAAACGAACCGCGTATCTCTTGTAGACATTACATAAATTAAACTAACAGCTATTAATAAATTGGTCAAACAAAGCAGATGTTTTTTAATTGTAAGAACCAATAAATTCCAAACAATTAAAGATATTAAGAGTGCAGTATTGTAATAAACTTCTACACTTTCGAACAATTATTTGTTTAATCTAAATCTCAATTTCTTTCGTTTTCAATCAGCCTCACAAAGTGTTCAAAATAAATTTAGAAGTTTTACTTTACTTTCACTTTGTGCAATATATGTATGAATATAAAATGAGTGAAATAAGAACAGAAACAGAAATTTTAATTTAAAACAAGGATAATTATTGGAGTCATTTTTCACTTTTAGAACGAACAATTTCAAAAAGACAATCCCAATTAAAAAGATTTAGAAAACTACAGTTATTCTTAATTATTTTAGTTTTTTATAATTATACATTACCATAGCTTTATTTATCCAAAAACACACTGTGGAAATTCACTGAAGAGAGGAAAATTTACAACGAAAACATGATTCAAAACTATGAACAAAAAACCATACTTATTTATTATAATGTACTACTTCTCGATTACACAACCATTAAACAAACAATGATTATTAATTTAATTTTATCAACACTAAATACATCTGGTAGTTCAAAATACATATAATGAATTGTGTATTTTATAGATAAATTTTGTTAGATAAATAACGTTTGGGATGTGCTTTAAAGTTATTGCACAGATTAAATTTAGCGGTTAGGTTTAATTTTTCGTTTATTTTGAAATTTAAAATGATTTCCACTTTCTCCAATTCAATAATAATAATAATCTTATCAGATAAAATAGAAAATGATAGCAAATTTAAAAAAATATTAAGCAGCACTAGGATTCAAAATAGAACTAGAAGTAATGTTAACATAAATATCGAAACTTTGAGGAAATGCATCAAGAACGTTAAAAAAATAGATTATTTTAAAAATAGTAGTTGAAATTCCACAACAACCTTCAAATAATTAGCCTGAAAAGTGAAGTTAGTGATAATGATAAAAGTTATGATATGAGGGAAGCATCTTTTTTTAGTTTACCACGTGTCTGATATGATAAGTTTCTTGCTGATTTATTAAAATTGGTTAAAGTAAAATAACCCAAATTATCTATACAATGTTACTTTATATCTCCACTTCTACCAGACCCCGACTTTCACTATAGTTTAAATTTAAATAAAATAAATTATATATATCGGAATTTTCCTTGGTGTAGTTTACCTCAAAATGTGTAAAGAATTTTTCCTGCATTATTGTAGTTATTTCAACAAATAAAACAAAAGCTTCAATAAATAAATTAAAAATAAGAAAACTAACTGAATTTTGAATAAATAAAGTTTAAATTAAGATTTGATTAATTTAGATTACTGAAAAAAGTTTAGATTCATGATCTTCTAATCATTAATTATTAAAATTAAATAATAAAAAAATGTTGATTCAAATATCTCCAAGAATGTATTGGTATAAATATATTGATGAAGTTTTGGCTGGTTTTACAGGTGGTGATAGACATTTGGATGTTTTCTTTAACTTTGATAAAAATTTACATCCATGAATAAAATTTACCGTTGAAATTGAAGAAAACCGTAAATTTCTTAGATATAACTAACACAAGAGTAAATTGTAATCTTCAATATTCAATTTATCGCAAATAAAAAAATACTTTTTATTTGTTGGGTTAATCGATCAAATTAAAAGTAAATTAAAAATATTATATTATATAAAAATATAATTTTTAATTCCTATCAACAAACTATTTATGTTTATATGAATTAATAACAATACCAACCAAATTATTATTAGTATTAAATATATGTTGATAAAAATAGGCATAAAAAGTTTACTTTTTCAAATGTCATTTTGTTCTGTAAATCAATTTAAAAGCATTTTAGTATTGAGCATTCATCAGTTCGAGTTTCATTTTAAACAACTATTAATTTAGAAATTATTATACTTTACGAACGCACTGTATAATAAACCTATATTTTTATTTATTTTTTCCTGGAATGTTTGCACTCACTGAAATTTGGCCCAAATATATACGGTATTTCTAAAAAAATTAATAGGAAAAAAAAATTATGAACGGATTTTCCTATGAAGAAAAAGTTTTTAATTCATTTCTCAAGTCCGAATCATTGTAGAAACATGAAATTTTGTAAATTATAAACGTTAATAAAGAGGTAGGTAGTTATGGATTTTTTTTTTCAGAATTACCGTTATGTTGTAAGACGATCAAAACTATTTTTTTGTGGGGTTGAATTGTGTAAATTAAAAATATTATTTGGAATTTCTGTTTTATTACTTATTTTTTTTATCTCTTGCTTTTTTCAACGAACTAATAGTTTTCAAAAAAGACCTCTCATAATTTTAGAAATTGAAAAGAATCTGTATAAATAATAAATATATATAATGAGAATAATCACAGAAGTTGTAGATAATTCATACTTGTTAAAGATTTTATAAAAAGCTATAGATTATTTAAATCTGCATATTTTTTTAACTACAAATACATTCCTTGTATACACGATTGTTCTTAAATAATATTCAAATTTTTAAAATTACACCGCATATTTAAATAATTAATACATTTTTTAAATTTATATTTAAATTTAAATTTAAATTACGCCGGTATAAATTGGCGAGGTATATCTATATCTTGTTTATAAACAATATTTAAATACAGGGCAATGTTCTCAAAAATAAAGGATATAAAATATTGCCGGAAACCAAGAATCAATCTTATTTTCTAAATATTTTTTAATGAGAACCTATAATTTTCTAGACACTAAAACTAAAACACCACGTGCATTATATTATATCAATAGGTAATAATAATAAACATAAATAAAGTTGGCCAATTACTAGTCATTATTATTGTGCAATTTGTTGATAAGTTTAAACGAGTTGCGCGATGATTTTTATTCACATATCGATTTCGCATTCTGTGCACTTTCACTCATTCACAACAACAGGCAGGAGATAAAATTAAAAATTAAAACTTACGTTCTATGTAATAGATAATTCTGGAATGATACACAAAAACTAATCGCCAGGTTAGTTTATATTTGAGATTTTAAAGATTGTATTTTTAGCATAAATTGCGTACGAAGCGCCGACTTCTGTCTGCTTTGACTCTCTCTGTTTCTCGTTTGAAAACGACTGAGAATATCGGGACGTCATAGTATAAAACGTAGCTGAATGGAATTTTCCATCACTATGCTTCATCCGCCTCGTTCCACATTTCAACCTCGGGTTGTATGCGGATAACAATAACTGGCATTCGAAACCGAAGTAGATAAACCGTATCAAAAAATATCTTAACAAACTTAAGTACTTAAGATCATTAAAGTTTTATTGTTTTGTTACATAATAGATAACACACCTATTTGCGTAACAATCCCCCTTTTCCATTTTGGAATGTATAATGTAGGCAATAGAATTATGCCTTTACCAGTTGGGTTGGATTAGCATGTTTCAACTCACATGAAAAGTAGTTTTAACGTGAATTAACTTTCAAAGTAATTGTAGAACGTTTTTAAAAACGAAACTTATTTTTATTTATTTCTACAAGATGCAAAAACTTAACTAGTACAACTATTTAATACAGATGAAAAATTCTAACTGACGCTCGCCGGCTAATTGTTCTCCAAGAAACATCGCATCGGGTAAACTGTGGGTGCAGCAGTTTTATTACGATGTCATCAGATAGTGGTGACATAATTCCTCCCCCTGTAGATTCGACTCACGAGGGCAAGTGAGGGAGTTGAACAAGAGGTGAAGCAGGCATTGGTTGTTGCTCCTCTTGACGGTGGTGGCATCGCTTATAGATGATCATGGCTACTGCTAATATTGCTAAAATGTACATGATTATGGTCCAGATGCTTGGAATGTGAGATATAGTAGTTGTATTCAGCAAGGATTGCTCTTCCGCGACCTTGTCGAGGAGTTCCTGATAATGATCTAAGCTTACATCTTCCAAGGATACGGTAGGATTTAATTTCGGTAATGGTTCGTTTGTAAACTGGATGTCTGGGAAGAGCATTGGTTGGCTATGAGTGACAGATTTTTGGTTGAAAATTTCTTCTTTGGTAGATTTTATTTGGCACCCAATTGGAATATTGGTCAAAAATGTACCTTTCAACATTTTCACTTCTTGTTGGTCCAAACAGCTGATTTTCAAGGGTTCACTGGTGGGGAATACTCCTAGCCAAAGGTTCGTGTTATCGAGTTGGTTGAATTTTGGTCTTGATAATGTAAAATGAATTTGTTTACATTGGGAAGAATTTTTCATGTCGAAAATCAGTAGTTCACAAGGTAGGTGACCATCTATTTCTTGTAATGGTTCTTTATGACAAACGAAATTTTGTTGTGGAATTTCTGTGCAAATGTCGTTTCGAAAACCATAGTGCAATTGACCCTTGAGTAAAAATTTCTTTCGCGGAATGATAGCCTTGAACTGACCCTTGTAAGGGACGGGGGATGAATAAAGATGATACATATAAAAATTTTCAGGATAAGTTATGGGGACATTAAGAATGTAAGTTATTTTATTTTTATAAATATAGCATTCGATATTTATTATTGTTTCATAAAAATAGATACTTTCAGGGGTTACGGTAAATGGGAGTTGTGAACCTTGAAATTTACTTTCTAAATTTTTTAGTTCAGAGTACAGATCTGTTGTTTTTATAATGCTAGGATGCATAATTTTTAATTTAGCAAAGGAGATAGAGTTTTCTAAATCTTGTAATATAGATATTATGATTTCGAACATATTAATAATTTGATTTATTACGTCTTTTATAAAAAATGAATTTTCTCTGTAAAGAACTGAGTTAACTATCATTCCCACTTGCATTAGTTTTGACTCTAATAATTTTTCGTTATGACTTATTTTTTGAATCGTATTATTAAAGCTTTTGATAGTGTTAACAGAAAGTGAAATCTGAGTCTTTAATGTGGAAGCTAATTTTTCTTGGTTTTTCTGAAGATTGTTTATTAAGTTTTCATATTTTTCTCCATCAGCGGCGTCAAGGTTACCAGTAATGCATTTGAAAATTGAACCTAGGCCATCGACTAGGCCTCTTTTAGTTCGTTGTGGTTGAGGCAAGAGGTTTTTTAATTTTAAATGTACTTTTTCTTGTGTGAATTCTAAAATTTTTAAATAATTTGATATATCCCAGGAATAATTACTTGTGCTTACGACAGTTAATATATTTGTGGATTTTATATCTAGCTTGTCGATTTCTAACATTATCGGGTTTAGATCATAGAAATGTATTATTTTGTAGGGGTACTCCTCTACTTTGGCCATGCCTAGCTTAAGGGGTATTAATCCTAAATTATTGTCCAGATTTTGGAAGGAGACTCGTTCCCTCAGGCCTAGCGCGATAGGGAACCTGAAAAATTAATATTTATTTATTCTTTTATTTTTTCGAATTCGTATGTCTTTTTCCGCGGTCTTTTAAGGTTGTCCATATGAACTTTTTCTTGCGAGCTCGTACTAACTATTTTCCCGCTTTCATTTATATTAGTTATTTCGGTAGGTCTATTAAATTTGTTCGCGGTTTTTTGCCTTAGAAAACTTTTTACATAGGTTTCATCGCCTACTTTGAATACATTTGGTGGGTCTCTATTTTTATTTATTTGATTTATAATTTTTTCTTTTTGGTTGGCCAGGGTTTCATTAATTTTGGAATACATTTCTTTAACCAAATCTTTATGTTCGCTTACGTAATTGCTTGTTAAAATCATTTCTAAATTTAAGTCGAACGGGTTTTCATTATTTAAGTGGCCGTTAATAATATCGATGGGTTTTAGTCTAGTTGATGAGTGTATAGTGAAATTATAAGCTAATACGGCATATTTTATTTTCATTTGGGTAGGCGTTTTGGTGAAGCCACGCGTATTAAGTATTCTAATGTGTTCGTTTAGGGTAGAATGTAGTCTTTCCACAGGCGAATTCGATTGCGGGTGATTTGGAGAGCAAAAATGAATTTTTATGTTGTGTAGGCCTAATAATTCCGTAATAACAGAGTTTTTGAATTCTGTCCCGTTGTCTGCCACTATTAAATTTGGAATTCCGTGGTGACAGAAAAATGTTATAAGATGATTTGCAATTTCCGTTGAATCTGCAACTGTTAAGTAATAGGCCTGTGCATATTTGGAAAAGGTATCAATTAAAGTTAAAAATTTTGAGTTTTCAATCGTGTAAACATCAATATGAATAATTTCGAACGGTTTACTAGCTGTTGGTGTAATATTCATTTCCACTTTAACAGGGTTCCTATCATATTTACATCTCTGACAAATTTCGCAATTATTTATATACGTTTGGACAGATTCTTTTAAATTGGGCCAGTAGTAAATCGGTTTTATTCGGTTTGTGGTTTCCTCGATTCCTCTATGGTTACTTTTACCTTCGTGATAACACTTAATTGTCTCTATAATATCTGATTTATTAGTTACATCGATTAGCTTACCGTTGCATTTTCTAAATTTTAAGGAGGGCCATTTGAAATTTTTCCTAATTACTTCGCAGAAAGGTTCATACATGTCGGCCTTTACAAAATATAAATAATAAGGTATATTTGGTGCGACATAGTCCTTAACAAAATTTATTATGTCCTGTTCAAAGTTGTTATCCGAAATTTGTACTGTTATTCTTTGTTTTCGTTCAAATAGTATCGTAATTGTCGGTTTTGCAGGGGAATGAAAGACTGATTCAAAAATTATCTGATTTTGACCGTAGTTCACGGGAGTATCGCTTATTGGGATTCCCACGATAGGGTCTTCGTCAGCATTTGAGTGAACTGTATGACCGTCGTCGGGTTGCAGTAGGTCTGGATCTGGGTTAGCTAGAATTGAAATATTGTCCAGGTCAGGACTGCTGCATCTTGATATAGGAAGTGAGGTGGGAGGTAAATGTAAGTCGTTAAGGTCTGGTGTAGTCAATTCTTGCCTAGAGTTTTCAACGTCGTGTATTATTTTGTCAATGTCATCCCAAATTTTTTCTGATATTTTAGTGTGAATTTCGATTCGGCTTAGGGCGTCCGCGTTTGTATTTAAAGATCCTTTTTTATAAATAACCGTATAATCAAATTCTTCCAATTTTATCCTCCACCTTAACAATTTAGAAGAGGGGTCTTTTAAGGAGAATAACCATTGTAAAGGGGCGTGGTCCGTTATAATATGGAAGCGCCGTCCATACAGGTACGGCCTGAAATATTTGGTAGCCCAAACGATACATAACAGTTCTTTTTCGATTGTAGAATAATTGCGCTCTGAGTCATTTAGCGTTCGCGATGCGTACGCCACTGGTAAGTCCGAGCCAATTGTTCTTTGCGACAAAACCGCTCCCAAAGCTACGTTACTGGCATCGGTAGTTAAATTAAATGGTTTGGAAAAATCCGGGTACTGCAATATCGGTTCGTTTACTAATAAATTTTTACAAGTTTCAAAACAATCTACAAATTCAAAATTGTGTTCGATTTTAGCGCCCTTTTTTAAGCACTTGGTAAGGGGTTTTGTAATTTTTGCGAAGTTATTTATAAACCGTCTATAGTAACCTAATAATCCTAAGAATCCCTTGATTTGTTTAGTGGTTTTCGGTATCGGATAATTTTTTATTGCTTTGATTTTATCGGGATTTGGTCGAACTCCGTCGGGGGTTACGATGTGACCGAGATAGGCCACTTCTTTTCTGAGGAATTCTGATTTTTCTAATTGTATTTTAAAGTTTGAATCTCTAAGTCTCTGGAATACCGATTTTAAATTTTCTAAATGTTCTTGAAGTGATGTCGAAAAAATTATTATGTCGTCTAAATAAACTAAACATTTTTCGTTCTGAATTCCCCTAAGAATGTTATCCATTATTCTTTGAAAAGTTGCCGGAGCATTTTTTAATCCAAACGGCATTCTTAGGAACTCATAATGCCCATTTTCCGTGTTAAACGCTGTTTTTTCGATATCACTCTCATTCATTTCGATTTGGTGAAAACCACTCGCTAAATCTAAGGTTGTAAAGTACTGACATTTGCCTAACTTATCTAAGAGGTCAGTAATATTGGGTAGCGGGTATTTATCGTCAATTGTCTTTTCATTAAGCTTACGATAATCCACGACAACCCTCCATTTCTGACCACGCTTGGGCACTACCCAAAGGGGGCTTGACCAGGCGCTATTACTTGGGCGAATAATATTTTCGCCTAACATTTTTTTAATTTGATTGTTTACCTCTTGCCTATGGATAAATGGATACCTATACGATTTAGTATAGATAGGTACCTCATCAGTAGTTCTAATGCTATGCTTTATTTTATTAGTAAAACTTAATGGTATATTTTCCTGATGAAATATATCAGAATATTCATTACATAATTTTAGAATTAAATTCTTTTCCTCACTATTTAAATGATCAGTGCGGATCTGTCTTAAATCTAGTTTATTAGTTTTAATAGAGTCATCAAAATTATTTACGTTGTATTCTGGTACAAGAGTCATGTCGAACTTATCTACTAACAACGGTTCGGAGAGGTCTAGTGATAAGAACTCTGTAGTGTTATTTAATATTGTTGTTAAAGCACGTCCGTTTTTTGCGATCGTTAAACTTTCTGGAATCTCACAATTATGTATTTTTTGATATGGAATTATTATTTCGCCATTTTTTATCGATGTTTTTACTTGTATGACCCTTTGCATGCGGGGCTCTAAATTGATAATATTGGTATTATTGTTATTAATTATTTGTTGAAAATTTAGTTTAATTTTTGCGTTTGGCGTAATTAGAAGTCCATTGTCAAAGTTTAGAGTAGCCTTAAGGGCTTTAAGGTTATCTATTCCAATAAGGCCATTAAAAATATTGTGGAAATTAAACAAATAAAATTTTAAGCATTTTTCCTCGTCAAGTTGAAATATTTTCGAAGCAGGAATTTGAACACTGTATTTATGAGATGATTTTTGAAAAACTGTAGATACAATAAATGGATCAAATTTTATTAATTTGGGAAATAACTTCTGAGCAATATTTGGGTCTAAAAATGACTTCGTAGAACCAGAATCAACGAGAAGCTTAATATTATATTCGGGGAAAACTATATAAGGTAATTCGCTACAGTCTACGTTATTAAAAGAGATAGTCAATGGGCTCATGTTCCCTTGTCTTGACCGGCCGGCATATGAAAATTTAATTTTTCTTCTTCATTATCAAAAGAATATTGGTTTTGTACAAGCAATTCACTTTCTGGTAAAACACTATTATAATTTGCGTTTTCAGTTTCTGTATTATAAATTTCTTCAGCAATGAAGTTTGGTTGTGGTCTATAATTTGAAGGACCGGTTTGAGGGTAATTATTACTTTTATTATAACTAAAGTTATTGGTTACCGGTTTTCCGGTAAATCGTGTCGAGGTACTCATCGGTGTCGGGTTTGGGAATGATCTATTGGGATTTGGCTTAAAAACATTTTCTCTAGGAGGCTGTCGAAAAGCTTGAGAGTTAGTGAAGAATTTTTGTGGTGGCATGTTCTGCCTCGGTTGAACCGGAATTGGTTGTGAAGGAAACGAATTGTGAGATTTTTCAAAGTTAAAATTTTGTCTGAAATTATTGTATTGAGCTGGATTGGGATTTTGTACAAACCCATTGTTTTGGTTACCTCTATTCTGTGAATGATTAGGTTTTTGAAAATTTCTGGAGTTATTGTTTTGGAAGTAATGTGTATTTTCTTCTGTTATTACAAATTGTAACGCTTCTGACAGAGAATTGGGTCTCATACAGCGTATAGTTGTTCCTAAGGGTTCTTTAAGACCACAGAGAAACGTTTTCAAAGCTAAATCATTATATAAATTTTTCTTCAAGTTTTTCGATTCCTGATTAATTTCATGAATTTCAACGTAACTACAAAGTAAATTTAAAATATTTAAAATTCTGTCATAGAACCCATGAGGTTTTTCATTTGGCAGTTGTCTAAGCATAACTAAATCGCGATTCAAGCAAGTTTCGTCTCTTTGGTCGGCGAAATTGCGTCTTAAAACTTCCTTTAGATCATCCCAAGTTACGACACTTTGGATATTAACTACAGTTCTAGCATTACCAACTAATTTACTAACAATAGATTGAATGAGATAAACATTATGGAAACTATTTATATTTGCCCTATCGAAAAAATTAGCAACAAGGCTATCGCATACTGCTAAGAAACGATTTAGATCATTTGGGTTTCCATCAAACTGAGGGATACAATTCAAATATTCTGGTTTGAAATTCGCGGCCATATTGCTATTAGAGCTAGTACTTAATTTAAGATTATTACTATTTATAGAGTCAGTTAAAGGCAATTCTAAAATTAAATCTTGAAAAACTTCGATTAAATTCTCAATTGATGGGTCAGACATAAATTGCACTTACAGTATATAAACAACTCGTAGCATCCCAATTTATGAGGAGAAGGTCCGATTCGGCGATTTTTGTCTTCTTCGAAGCTTGTCGTCCTCGCAGAAATGGATAATGTCGATCCAGTTCCCAAATCTTATTCTCAAGTGGTGACCACCAGTTACAGTAAAATGATTGCTAAGGTTCGATATCCGGTTAGTCGTAGATACGATAATTGATCTGTTCGATACAAATCAATCCCGAATATCCTACTGACTGCGCCAATTAACTTTCAAAGTAATTGTAGAACGTTTTTAAAAACGAAACTTATTTTTATTTATTTCTACAAGATGCAAAAACTTAACTAGTACAACTATTTAATACAGATGAAAAATTCTAACTGACGCTCGCCGGCTAATTGTTCTCCAAGAAACATCGCATCGGGTAAACTGTGGGTGCAGCAGTTTTATTACGATGTCATCAGATAGTGGTGACATAATTCGTGTCATTCTGTAAATTTTGCAAAAATGTTGTTCAAATGGGACATTACTTTGAAATTTTTCTTTTAAAAACTAAAAACTTTGACAAAAAGTAGTTCTAACGTGTAATTTCGCAATCTTCTCAAAAAAGTAACTCAATTGTGATATTTCTATAAAATTTTTCTTTTAAAAACTACAAACTTTGACAAAAAGTAGTTCTAACGTGTAATTTCGCAATCTTTTCAAAAAAGTAACTCAATTGTGATATTTCTTTAAAATTTTTCTTTTAAAAACTAAAAACTATGATAAAAAGTAGTTCTGACGTGTCATACTGCAAATTTTGCAAAAATGTTGTTCAAATGGGACATTACTTTGAAATTTTTCTTTTAAAAACTAAAAACTTTGACAAAAAGTAGTTCTAACGTGTAATTTCGCAATCTTTTCAAAAAAGTAACTCAATTGTGATATTTCTTTAACATTTTTCTTTTAAAAACTAAAAACTTTGATAGAAAGTAGTTATTTTTTAATTTCTCTTTTAAAAACTTCAAATTATGACAAAAAGTAGTTCTAACGCGTTAATGCAAACAAACAATAAATTATCGTGATTTCTTGGAACGTACGAACAATATTTCTCATTTGTTAACCTATTGCAAACTGACGAATCTACTTCTATGGGTTTACATCGCCTATGACGGGTACATTAATCTGGTAATAAATAATTCATAAACAAACGTTAGAAGCTATTTATTTTTGATTTTACATATTATTTATCGAATATTAAAAAGCTTGACGTGCCATTGCTTGAATATGGCTATTCTAACATCTATCAAGATAACTACCAGAATGGTTTTGGAGTGTTTTGATTTTTTAACCCGCATAATTTTTTATTATCGCATTTTTTTAGTAATGAACATAGCATTATCTCTTTTATTCATCTACTTTTTTATCAGTATGTGATTCTCCTGCACGTTTGAAAAGTTCTTCAACGTCGCCATTTCCACGACTTTTGTTGTGATTTAATTTCACATTAATACTTCTGATTCTTCTGCTATTCCATCCAAATCTGGGATAGTAAAACACGTGAGGATAGAATAAATACTACATTATTTATTTCGACTGTATTGTGGTTGTTAAAGTTCAAATATTCATTTAAATGCGACTCCGAATTCACAAAACAGAAAATGAATATCTATTGATATTCGTGCAATCTTCCTTTTTTAAAAGAAATGTTGTGTTTCGCAAAATCACTAAATCTCTAAAGATATTTATCTTTTTGCAAACTTTCGTATATAGCAGCATGTCTATTTAAATTATTGCTCTGATACAAAGTGCAAAACATTAATTGTAAACGGTTTAGTTAAAATTGTGATAGTTTAGTCAATAATTGCGAGAATCAAGCAATTAAATTAAAAACATGAGTGTATTTATTTTCATGCTGTTTATCCGTTAAAAGGTTATGGCTTGAACTGCTATAAAAATTTTATTCAGTTATCATATAGTGGTGATGTATAAAAAATTCTTAATATTCTTCTATATTTTATTTATAGATTTCACGTTTTATGTATAATTAAAGTTATTATTAACGTATTACAAGCAAAAAGTACATACAAAAAGAGACCAATAAATATATTTATAAATTCTACAAATTTCACTTTTTTTGCACAAGTATACCTTCTTGGATTGCTTCCTCTAGATCGTGAATGTTCTCAGAAAAGCTTCTGACCAGATGCGTGTGGTGTGGTACCAATTGGCTGTCACACATTACTCCTAATTTAATGTGATCTGAATATTCATTCAAGCACAATGATATACCTAAAATGTCGTATAAATTTTAGTCAAATCAAATATAACAAACGTTAGCTAATTTTGGGTTAAGCACCACAGTATCAGTACTTTTTATAAAATATATAACGATGTGTTAAAAGATCCTCAAAGTAAGGTAATTTTTTTAAGTAAATTCTTGCAAATAAAGTTTTGATTTTTAATGATTTATGTAGACACCTTTGTTATCAACAAACTCTTGCCACATGTGTGCAAAAAATATGACACATCGATAGAAATAAATTTCTTTCTGAGCAAAATAACCGAAAATAGCACTTTTGAAATCATCCAGATTTGTTTTTTTCCACTTAGAATTATTTCATACATGTCCAAAATTTTGGAACAGTTTCTGTTCAAAAGAATCTCTTCAGATGCCCAAATAATTGCAGCAATGCCAACTTACCAATTTGAGATGGATATTTTCAACGAATAAAAATAAAAGCTCTGTAATTTAGTTTAAGTTGTAGAAAAGAGAAAAATTAAAAAATATTGCAAGAAAAACCGACCTCCACGCAGGAAACACTACTAAAGCTTTATTGTTAATGTGTAAATTTAAGTACTCTCTTCGTTTTCATTAAAGTTAAAATGGCATACGTGAAGACTTCGGATTATTATAAAACTTGCAATTTACCAAAGAGATTCGAATTCCCCTCGTAGTTTTATGGTTATGGCCAACAGAAAACAATCCATATGGTTCCCACGTCCTTTTTTCCGACTTCTCAAGAATTTAGTAAGTCTACAGGATTAGGAGGGAACTACAGGAATTATTCCCTAAACACAGGTTTAGAATGAACTTTCATCAGGCTGTAAGTAGCAGATTTTAAATTTGCAATTTATATAATAAAAAGCGTTGTAGTGATCAGAATAAATAGAAATCCGATGAAGCAATATCGGGCCAGTACGGTAGATGACGCAGTACTTCTAACTTCAATTTATTTGTATGTATACCTCTTCTGGTATATGGGTTGTCATTTCACAAAAGTTGCTAACAAAACAGATTTTTATTTATTCAGATGTCAACAAGTACTTTTACCATAATATATTGTTTGCACGAGCTTGGAGTACCCAGCCTGTTGATATTTTTCCTGTAATAGACTTGCAACGATACAAAAAGGGTAAACCCACTCAAAAATTAGAAGTTTTAGCTTCGCAGTTGATTAGGTTAAATGTAGGTTTGTTTACTTAACTGGTTAAACCTGGGTTTAGGTAAGAAATAAATTACTTACAAGTGTTTGCTTGAGGAGGCCTCCAGTAGATAACGCTAGTTACTTCTTGTCCCCACAAAGTCCGTTGTGTAACATTTGGATATTTGCTAGTGATTTCAGCTACACTGACGGCGTATTTTCTTGATAAATATTTCAAGTAAACGCTCAAAATGGTAGCTGGAAAGAATTTCGTCAGAAATCTGAATTTCGTTTGTAGCATTGTTATTAAATGAGATAATCCTTGTTTTTCCAGAGAAGCGTTAAATTTTTGACGAATTTCTAAAAGATTTTCTAGCTGCGATGTTCTTATTTTCGGATCTGGTACTGTTAGGTTCATGCATAGTATCCCGCTTACAGCATCTTCAGGTTTAATATTCGGTCCAGTTGCGAAAATGTAATTCGAGGAAATATTCCTTATTGTTATGGGTAAATCGTTTGGAATATAGTTATTGCTTTGTACAAAATATTTAGAAATGCACGTGGAAATTGCAGCCAGCATTATTTCAGTCTCTGATACGCCGGCTTGTCTCGCGATTAACTTAATATTTTCCACTTTTACAGGTTCAGACCAGGCTACAGATTTTCTACCACATAAGGTAAAAGTTTGGAATGATTCCTCCTGCATTAGAATATCCTGAATGATTGTTCTGGGTGCGTTAAACAAGATTGCCAGTATATATATTATTTCTATCAGAGAATTATAAAATAAAGGTATGAAGGTGTAGAATAAACCAACAAAAGTGTTTGGATAAGGGCAGTATCCTAAAGCGAGACAGGTGAAAAAAGCTCGAATTTCTGCAAATACAGCAATTGGCAATGTAACCGGTAACTTAACAAAAACATAAACAAAAACCTGTAGAAAATCCAACGCCAAATTTCTTGGATCCAAAGATTTAAGTATCGACAGTAACAAATTTTTCACAGTTACTTGTCTTTTATCGGTTTCTTTAATAGTTGCTTGAAGAACATATTTTACTTTCGAGTACGCATCATTTTTGATAACTCTAAATCCTTTTCTACAATCTCTAACTAACGACACGAAAGTAATTACAACAAAAGCGAGAAACTGGGAAAAAGTGGGAACACTTTTAAGCAACTCTGGTCTTTCTAACGGGTCATAATTTGCAACAAATTCATTCCAACGATTGGAGAATTCTTCTGTCAAACGTTCCCTCAATACTGGCAAAACTTTTGGTTTCTTGAAAACCTCCACCAAAGGACTTCTTGATATTGAAGACCTAAAATTTATTAATAAAATATATTTATTTGATGCATGAATAATATCGATTCCCCACCATGTACGTAAACAAAACAGAAATATGGAATTTGCCTACATGTATTTTTTTTTCATTTAAATATTCTACAAGTCAGGCTGATTAATATCCTAAGAAGTTTGCATAAGCAGTGGAAGAATGATTAACTTCTGCAACATGCACCAGCATTAATAATTTGAATATATTATGCATAGTAATCAATATATGTACTTCCATTTATTAGTTTGACCTGATCACATAAGATAATAATCCAAAAAATGCATGATATACATTCCACAAGTTGGAAGAAGAAACAAAGAAGTATGAACTAAGAATCAACCAAAGTATTTCGTATTAAACCGGAAGCTAATAGAAAAATGAATAGAAAGAGGAAATAATTAGATTCTAAAGTCCAAACAATTATTTAGAACAACCAAAATTAGAATTTACAGTGCTCTAAATCGGCTAACTGCAACCTATGGAAGCGAAACATGATTTTTGAAAAAAATAGAAAGAAGGTAAATTGAGCTACGGAAGAAAAAAATACTAAGGAAAATTTTTGCGGGAAACAAATAGGCGAAGAAATGTAGAGAAAAAGAATGAACCAGGAATTAACGTCCTTGTGTAATTACCCTAAAGTAACAGGATTTATTAAAGCTCAAAGAGTACGATGGATGGAGCTTGTAGAAAGAATGTTATAAAAGGAAAAAAATATTATGGAAGAAATACAGAATAAAAGAAAAAGAGGGAATCCTAAAGACAAATAGATAGATTCAGTTGCAATATTAAACAAGTGGGAGCAGATTGGAAGAATGACACAAAATCCTAAACTATATTATATAATATAGATCACACTTTAGTGCTATGTTGGTCTTGTGATGCGAAAATTTGCTGCCCATATTTTATTTTATTTATTCACCAAAGATAATATTGGGCGAATTTCTTATTACTTCTTTCCTAACTTCTATTGACCTTTACTTACCCTGTGGCCAATCTTGTTGGGGGTATTAGGGGCAAAAGATCACCGATATTTAGGCCTTCAGAGAGCAACAGATGATGAAGCTTGAATAAAATATAATGCTGGTCTTCCGAAGATGGTATAATTGTAATTTGCCATGGTGGTATATTAGTTGGAAGATATTTGGACATAATGTCGTTAACATAATCCTAAAATTAAAATAAATGTATTTTTTGGCATTTTATTTTGTTTTTGTTTTAGTAAATACCTGTATATTAAACTCTGTTACAGCTCTTCCTTTGTATGTAAATGGAACGGTTGTTAAATGTTGATCCAAGTCAAAGTTTACATTTTGCCAAGCATATGTCCCACATTTTGTTAGTAAACAATGACGTAACCTCATAAAGGCTAGATTTCCAGTTTTATCTCTACGTCGTACAACTTCCTAAAAAAAATTCATTATTTTTAACATAATAATCATATTAATAATAATAATCATATTAATAATAATAATAATAATAATAATAATCATATTAACAATAATAATAATAATGGGTTCTTCCATTCCCCACAGAATGGGAATAAAAAATTTTAAACTAATAGAAGTGTTTTAATAATTGTTTTACATAATACTAGAGTACCAAAGGAATATTTGAAAGAAATTGTTCTTTTCACAGGAAAATGGAATAAAAGCTCCAAGCACATATTAGCTAGTGACCAACATTAAAAATGCAGGAGAAATCATAAAGCGAAAAATCTATGAATTGATAATAAAAATATGGAAAAATAAAAAAATGCCCAAAGACTAGGATCATTCTGCAACTATTCCGATATTAAAAAAAGGAGCTGCAAGGAACGGTTATCATTAATTCATTTATCTGGGAACTTTATTAACCAGCAATGAAGATAAAGAAATAAATTACAGTACAGGAACAATAAATAACCTAATAAGATCGAAACATTTGTCTAGGAAGACAAAATTAAGACTAAAACCGGCGGTATTTAATAAAAAACTGAAAGAAAATTTAATAAGATGAAATGGAAAATACTAAGAAGGAATCTGGGAAGGAAGAAAATGGAGGGCAAATATTTGAGAAGAACAAACGAACAATTGTATAACATTTATCTAGAACCAAAAATAGACACAACTATCGTAGCAAGGAGACTTTAGTGATTGGGGCTTGTAGAACGAATCACAGGAGCAAGAATAAGCAAGCAAATTCCATGGAGAGAACCGGAAGGAAAGAAAAAAGGAATTGAAGGGAAATAGTTTTATAAGATTATAAAGAAAAAGAATAGTACCTATATTGAAAAGAAAAAGCCAAGAATAGAAAAACAAAGAGAGAAATCACAAATGGATGTTAGGACAAAATATATTCTTTTAATTTGCCAAGAAAATAGAATCAATAGCACAAAAACATATATCAGATAAAGGCCTATTTAAAGAAACAAAATTAATAAAAGATAATCTCATTATCCCAAAAAAAATAAATAATGTATTCCAGTTTGTACACTAAATAACACAACCAAAATAACTTCTACTTCAAAAAATACATAAAAAGAAACTAAATACAACAATTTATCCAATCCAATAACTTTTGGATAAAAAGTCACCTAACAGATAAAATGAATAACATATTATCTTCGGTGATGTAAGTGTGCAAACCACCAAAGAAAATCGTGACGGAAAAGGCCAAACCTTCATTAATATACAATTGAATTATGCATTAGATAACTAAAATGATATTATTACTTACCTGTAAATGTCTCCGTACAGCATCGGGTTGTGCCTGTCCTTTCACACATAATAGCACCGATATAATCCCCTGATTCCTGTGAGTGTCTAACAGTGATCTAACTGTGTCGTATTTTATAAATTCAACATCTGGATGCAAAATTGAAAGAAAATGCAACCATATCCTTCGGTATATTTTTAATACTGAAAATAATAGTAAAAAAATAATCTAAATACCCAGTGACAATGTAAAGTTTAGTGTCAGTCCAAAATCACGCTTACCAAAAGCGGATGTGAATGAATAAATAAGATTATGAATTTTGTAGAAACTTACTGACAAATATTGAAAACACTAACGGCAAAGATAATGCAATTATGCCAAGTAACCCAAGATTTATTAAAAAATTCAACATTATTATTTATTGTCACTCTACTGCATTATTTCATTATTTGTAGTCAAATTACACACACAAATGACCGCTCAAAATCACTATAAATAAATATTACCATTTGTTCTTATCAGAAAAAGTGACCTTTTGATCTTCAAGGATATACATATACAACTTTTTGTCTTGCCTGAGAACACAGTTAATTATGTTAATCAAATTATTTCAAACTGGTTAACTGTTATCTGCAATTACGTTATTTGTTACTTACCTTTTTAAATACGTCATTTTCCAAACAGGATGTGCTTTCCTTTTTTATTGCGAATTTTCTTTACTCATCGCTACCGATTTATGAAAACTAAACGTATAAAATTGATATTTTTGTTACTGTTATCTCACTGTAAAAGCAATTTCAGTTATTTTAGTATATTTTAGCTTAAACAGGTTTAATTTACACTTATTTAGAATCTGTAGGCGAATTTTTAAATCACGATAGCATTATGTTTTTGTCCGTCTTAGTTGCTGCCCATCATTGTTGAAAACAGGGGTGGGCAACCTTTTTTTTTTAGGGAATGTATTTAAAAAAGAGAAGATTCAGATAAGTTAGTATTATACAGAGTGTCCGCAAAAATAACGCATATTTTTAAATTGTATATAGAACATGTCATTTGCAACAAAATATTCTAATAATTTTTTTCTATCATCGTCAGTTTACACAAAGATTCACTTTAAGCATTTACTCGAAAATTTATACGTGGCAACACCTCACACTTTTACTAAAAATATGTGTTATGTAACCAAGGAATATCCACCTGATGAATCATAAAATTGTGTTAGTTTGAAAATGCTTCGGATCGTTTAATCGTTTTAAGTTTATCGTTTGATAAAGTAGTTTCAATAATTCGGTGAAAAATGGCATTTTATTCAAATCAAGAATATCATGACATGTAATTAATCAAATCCACGATGTTTTGTGTCAGTGTCTCAAAGATTGTTGGAAAGTGTAAAAATACTAGTAAAACAAGGTAGTGGTATAAATCGTTCGGGTCGTGTAATAATTGCAGAGATTTTTATTCTGCATACGTTTGTATACCGCATCCAAAAATATGCGCATTATTTTCTCGGACGCAATGTAACGCGTATAACAAAATAATATAGTGTTATAATTTTGACTATTACCTTTCTTTTGCATGAACTTCAATATTTATGCCATTTGTGCAGGCAAAATCAAACTGAAATTACACCTTGAGAAGAAAATGTTAATATTTAAATTAACACGATATACTTACCCAAAAAATTGTAAATAATTTTGTTCTACTTAATAGTTAATGTAATTGTAGCCTTCTATAATGGGCAAATAGTTTGTAGTCGGATAATTCTCTTAATTTTTTAATAAACTGAAAGCCACTGGTAAATATTTAACACAATAATTGAATGTTCCATCTATTTAAGATGTTTCCTCTGAAAACAAACTATAATTTGGTATTTGTTCAAAAGACAACAATATTTGTATTTTTCTTATTGATTAAAAGACCTTTCTTTCCTGATTGCGGTAATTTCTATATCTACAGTCCAAGAAATCCAGAGTTTCAGCTATACTTATGTCCAAACAGTTTTTTCCTAAAAATATTATTTCTCATAGTGTATGTCCTTATTTATCAATATAGCCATCGACTTAGACTGAAGTGAAAGTTATTTATGAACTAATTCAGAAGTTCTTTGGCAAACATAATCGTCTACATGTACATCAGCATTTTTTGGATACACTGGTTCACTTATCTCCCCAACTGTATCCATTTTTACAATGCATTTTTTGTTAACATAGCACCAACAAATTGTTTCGGTCTATAGTACACTATATTAATAAAACCCCTCATTTTCCGAGATTAATACGGGTTTTACCCTTTTTACTGCCAATAAATTTAATCTGGTTCAATTAAAGAGATCATTCAAAACTGCCTTTCATCCTACATTTGGTTTATATGTATTTGAGACCAATATTAATTACTGTATAATTAGCTGTACATACTTTATATTAAGAAACATTTAAATGTGTCGGGATTTAACGTACGAATTATAGGGCTTTAATGGATCTCAAAAAGATTAAATAGCCATGAGGGAAACCGAAGTTTCATCTTTCAATTTTGTGGAATGTAAAGTAGTCTTTTAGTTTGTGTTTGTTACAATACCTAATTACTAATAATAGACGTCTCAGATGTTTTGAGATTATATTCTAGATGTTCATTCAATTTTAACTTAGATTCATCATCATCACCATCGTTGGTATTCATTTACCTTGAAAATGTTACAGCATTACTCCTTTTTCCCATAAAATAGCACTATTTTAGACATGAATGAGATGATATTTAACCTATTATATCCTTATTTAAGAATTATCACAATTAATTTTTAGTTTTCCTAAAACTCAAAAATATTAAGACAGTAAGAAAATTATTTGGTTAATATCATCTGTTTCTTGATTACATGTTAAATTCATTACAAAGAATACTAAGAAGAGAAAGGAGGATAAAATTTAATGATTCGCAATATAAAGAGTTGTTAGGATTTAATTAATTTATTAAATCGTAATTAATGACTAAGGAATAATTCTCAAAAAATCAACTAAAAACAGTGCATGATATATTAACGTGTAGAATAAACATTTTTCAAATAAATGGATTATACACGATTACTAAACACAACCTACCTAAAATATTTACATAACTATTCTACATTCATAAAAATTTGACTAATGTATAAGAATCACAATGGAGTTTTTATTGTAATAGATTAAATACTCCTTTAAACAATTTATATACTTTGTATCAATCCAAATTCAAAGTCTTTTTCTAAATAAGAGTACGTATAATCTCTACAGTCTGGCATAATAAATTGAGCTATATTATTTCATAATAATTTATAATGTGCTTGTTTTTATTGAAATTATTTCAAAAATACGTTAGGGATAAATCTTTTTGAAACATTTTTTGATAGCCACTTTTTGAAGGACGTTATTTTACCAATTTTTGGAAATTATTGAACATTGCACTTAAAGTGATTTCCATATTTTACAATGACTAAAAAAAATATTTTCTTTTGAAATTCTGATTAGGATTCCACGAAGAAAAAAAAAAGGGTATAAACAAAAAAAATTAAAGACCAAAAAGTTAGGATTTTCTTCTTAGCAAATTTGCCAAAATCGTTTGATGCTCGAGTATAAATTCATTTACATAATATTAACTGCAAAATTAATTGCAACTGTAAATTTTTTAAATTTTATTCCGGAGTTTATTTATAATTACATTTTATTTAGCGATCAACTTTCTGATGTCAAGAAAATGTAGTATTTATAAAAAACAATCATTTTCCTTACAACATTATTCTTAATTTTTAACTAAAATCTTACGTACTTTTGAAACAACTTGAATAAATAAAGGAAAACATTTTTTTATTTCTATATTCGGATGTGTTTGGAAAATTACATTACAATTTTATTTAAAACACATGCATACCTTCTGTTACTGGGATCTGGTCAAAGGTAGGTTTATAAAACAAGAGTTTAAAAATATGTAAAAAAATGTACGAAACGTAATTAAAAAAAACTGTATAGATCAGGCTCGGCACATAAACAATTATCGTCTTTATAAACAAACTATTAAAATAATCAAAAAATTATATTGATGAATATGTTATAAATTTCATTTTAAAAGGTTAATAAAAGAGATGGGTAAGCATATATTTTTTTACAAATAAACTAATACTTCAAAAATCCTAAATAAATATATATTTATGTATACCTATATTTTATTAGTAAAATCTGACACTTGAAATAATTTAACGTTTATGTATAATTAGTGGTTAACTATCCTACGTAATATTTAAATTGGAAGATCAAAAATAGTAAAACTACGAGTACCTATTTATTGCCTCTAAGGCGTCACCTTAGCATATACGTATTCAAAATAAAAAAGAAACATGACTATGACTTGAATTTTATAAAATTTCTTCAAAGTCTTTTGCCGACTTCGAACTCTTATCTAGTTTATCAAACTAAAACTATTCCAGGGTAGTAATTTTGCTATACCTACATGGTTAATCAATACAAATTTAATTTGCAATACATATCGAGAATACGTATATGATTATCACTAGGTAGTTAGAAATACAATTTTATAAACTTGATATTAAAAATTTTATAGCAACATTTGTAACTGAAACCATAATTTAGAATTTTCTTCTTTTGATAAATAAGAATGTAACAATGATTATGTGTAAAAATATTAAACTGACACTGTCCATTGAATAATAAAGATAACACACATCTTTTTATGAGTAAAAATCTTGAATTCTCAATTTAACATTTATTTAAAAAAAGTGAAACTGGCTTGTATAGTTATTATTTTCCGATTTATTAATTACGACCATTATAAACAAATATTTTAATAAAATTGTATTTCTAGCTAAACGTAACATTATAATTTCGAATCACTAAGCCAATCTTACAAAGATTCCTATAAACTACAGTTTAAGTTCACTTGTGGACGTTAAATAAAGTCTTGTCCAGTTGCATTAAAGATACTTCAGCGAAATTCATTATCATTATATTACAGACAGTAACATATTGTTGTTATCAAAATATTTTTAATTTAATAGAGCGACTTATTTTAAAGTGAAATGAAAATAAATAAAGTAGCCTCAAGGCATTTTAATGCTAACTAAAATTAGATTATTATTGTAAATATATTTTACTTAGAAAATATGTGATTATATCCAAAACTGATGAGAGTATATTGAGATTTAAACTTCAAAGTTCGAGGTTTTTTAATCATTCTCGAACTGTTTTAAAACTTTTACTATGTGACCATAATAGCTTAAACTGCGAAGGTAAAATGCCCAATAATTTTGAGCAAGTTCGTATCTTAACAATTATTTTGATCACAGTTTCTCTAATTTCTACTTACCTCATGGTGGGTATACTTTGGAAATTTCTAATTAATTATGTTTTCAATAAGATCAATAACATATTTAGTTTTTCATTTATTATCGCTAGAATTTGATTTGAAAAAAGGTAAATTAATAAAAATTATACAGGGTAAGTCAATTACCACAATTACCATGTATATTGAACGTGTTTTTCTAGTAAGATATTTGTGAAACCTTTTACTTTTTCATAAAAGTATTATATGTCCAACTTGCTTCAAGGTGAGATATTAACGATGCCACAGAAAATCAAGGGAGCAAAAAGGAATTTATTATATAATATAAAATAAAGTATGCAGGATGTATTTTGTTGGAACTATTGAAATTATTTTATATTATGTTCTTTTTGATTTGAGAAATATGTCATTTTTAAATGAACTTAATTTATATAAAATAACACTCATCTTTCATTAATAATTCTTTTCAAACAGACCCACAATAGCATCCCGGGTTTAACAAAATAATGGAGCTATTTAGTGAAGAAAGAATAATTGTAAGAGAAAGTTTGAAGACAATCTTTAATTAAAAAAAAGAAGTTGTATGATTAAGAAGATTTAAATGATGAAGATAAAAACTACCTCTTGCTTTTAAATGAAGAATTTAATGGTTAGGTATATTAAAATTAGACCGAAATGTAAAAGAAATGCTTTAGGAGAAACAAGAAAATTATGAAACGTTCAGAAAAGAACTCAATGAAGCTTTAAATTTTAATAGTGAAATAAAAAGAAATAAGGCAAAAATCAGATATATAATATAAAAAAAGCAACAATATCAATTATAGAAGAAAATATTACAAAGAGCCAAATTAATGTAAATTTGCCAAATTTGGAAATAAAGAAGTTCGAAGGTAATCTTAAAAATTGACATGCATTCTGGAGTCATTTTAAGAAGATACATGGAGATAGAATAATGTGCAATGAAGATAAATTTCAATATTTGGTTCAATCAATGGAAATAGGAACAGTAAGAAAAATGGTTGCATCGTTCCCACCTTCAGAATACAATTATTTAAAAATTGTTAAACAGTTAAAAGTTAAGGTTTGCAGAAGTGTATGTAAAAGAACTTGTGAATTTAGTTTTTCTATCCAAATAGCTTGTAGGTATGTCTCTTTTTAATCTTTTTGACAATTTAGAAACTTAGATAAGACTTTTAGAATCTTTAAGTATGACTAGCGATATGTAATTTCCTTTAGTCCTTTAGTGGAACTGATATTGCCTTTAGAGTTAATAGAACTAAGGGAACGCAAAAGAAGCTATTTAGATGTATAATTGATAGAGATACAACATTTGATTAAGAGAATGTAGAACAAAAGATAAAAGTAAAAGAACAAAGATTTAGAGGAGAATTTGGCCGATATGGAAAAAGCATAATAAAGCCGAATACATATTAAGTTTTAACCCATATTGTCCATAGAATGTTGAAATTATAGAATATATTATTTTATGTCATGGTTTTTTGATTTTTAAGATTTGAGATTTATATCAATTTTGAATGAACATAATTTATATAAAATAAAGATAAAAAATAAAACCCATTTTTCAATAATAATTCTTTTTAAACAGACTCAAAATTATTTTTGGGTTTGGTAACCATAAGACATATGAACTAAAAATGTAAAATGTAAAAACAGTCGAGAATTTAAAAACCCCACAAATTTTTATATTGAAAATTTTATTGCGTACCATAAACATAAAATTAATTTTTAGTTGAATTTAATTTATTACACATTAAAACATAACAAAATTTATGTTATAGCAATTCAATAAATTTAATGTATAGAATTAAAATTAAATGTAGAATTTATTAATAAATAATAAAGTATATAGATATAAGTATAATAGAGTAAAAAATGTGATAATGCTTGAAATGAAACTCTAATTTCAATATAAAAATAACTGTAACCCATTTCATTCTGGACTCGTTGGAAATAGCTTTATTGCAACTGAACGTCGCTCTAAATAATCGGATTGTTTTTTTATAAATTTTATATTTATAGAAGCAAATTATTCTCCGGAGGAAGCTTTAGATCTTTTTTCCTTTATCATTTTCTTCCTACATAACTTTATTACAGGTATAATGGTCAACATTATACCAGATATTGCTATAAAGAAACCCGCTAAGTAAAAAGACATGTTGTATGTACCAGTTATGTCGTAAATCCATCCTGAAACAAATATTAGTTAGAAAAGGTTTGTTTGACTCCCAATTTTTCTTACCAGCCAATGGAGGTCCTAATAAATTTGCAACTCCCTGTACCAATAACAATAATCCATAAGCGTTAGTAAACCTATCCAATGTAATTAATTCGACTAATATAATACAAGTTAAAGAATAGTTGGCAGCTATGAAGAATCCAAACGCACCGGAGACGATTACCAGGAGCCAGTAATCGGTTATTAGGGGTACTAGAGCTATAACACCTCCACAAAGAGCCATGCATATAGCATATATTATACTTGCATTGGCCCATTGTCTGTCACCAGCCCAACCCAATATTATCTGCAACAAAATACACAGTTTTTTAGAATTGCAACAACTCCAAATCTAATTTTAGATGTGTAGCAGTGACACTCGGTATACATTTTGTGAAACTAGAAATTTAGAGCCAAACAGGGTGGTAAACTCATGTACAATTTTGGAAAGATTCGAGGAAGTTAATCTCTTGAAACGACATAAAAATGTATAGTTTTTAACGGATATATCCTTCAAACATTGAGAAAAACAAAGTATCGGATACATTTTATGTATTGAACGCTTCAGAAGAAAACTATTGTCTACAAAGAAGCCCTAACAAAGCATTGTCAAGTTAACTTGAATTATTTTCTCTCTCAAACCATAAATTAATCACGAAACAGATAGCCACGTGTTGAGGTAAGGGTAACTTTTGTATAGAATATCCAAGAAACGTTCCGATTGGTTGAGATAAAATAGGGCTAAGGTGAAATCAATGGAAAGGCAACTTTTAAGTTGTTAGGTCAGAATAATTAGGAATATTGGATGAAACTTGATCTTTAAAGACAAAATTCGCGCCGAGGATAGAATCGGGTCAGTTAAGAAAAATTAATTAACACAAGTATATAGTCCATTAGCGGCCGCGTAGTCACCTGGATATGAAATTGCTGAAGATTAAGATTTAGTTTATAGCATTAACGAAATTATTATTAGAAGTGATAATAATCTTAATAAACTCACCTCTCCAACCATATTTATAATTCCTATTACAGAAATTAGGAGCGATGCATCTTTCTCTGTGCAACCAATTTTTCTGGCGTTATCGGTAAGATACACGTAAGGAACATCATACCAGGTATAAAGTAAAAAATTTGAAATGGCGAATACCAAAAATTTAGGATCGGCGAAATGTGAAAAATCAAACATATCTACTAGAAGATCCCAAAAATCCCAAAGTCCCGCGTACCATTGAACTTTTTCTTTGGCAATAGTCGTCATCGAATTTCTGTATATGTCTGGACAAGAACTAGCTCGAAGTCGATACCTACAAACATATTATACAACAAATAATTCGTTTTTAATTAGAAAGAATAGTAGATGTTTTGAGTGTTTTAAAAATGTAGAAAATTACCTTTTGATATTTAACATAGCGCCTCGGTATGTTACAGATAACCTGTGGACTCTTAAATCTCTTAAATATGCTGTGGGTACTTTCTTTTGTGGACAAATTGGAGGAATAAAAATTTGATCTTTCTTTGGTGACTTCAATGTATCCTCCTTACCTTCGACGTGAGTGTTTACTACAGATTGCGATAACTGGGACTGGGTAGCAGCATGCTTCGTAAATAAAAATCCATCGTGGAGCCTGTTAGAATCGCTAAAACTTCTTGACGGTGTTAGAAGACTAGGGTAGTTGGCTAGTAATACGCTATATACATTTTTGTTACTTGTCAATAATTCTAAAACCTAAAAAATCAAAACAATAAAATATATCACCATGGATAGTAGTTCGGAGTAAATATAATCCTTTGTTCAAAATTATAAGAAAATTGATGTTTCGCTACTTAGAACTTATTGGCAGCCATTTATATTACAGAATGATACTTTGTTTAAAAAAACGATTGAATAGTTCAGTTTAACTGTCTCATTTACTTTTTCTCTTGAAATATTGAATTTAATGTATAAGTGACTTTTTTTATTACTTACTTCTACAGGAACTTTTTCTCCATTTCCAACATAAGTTGGTAAATTCACTAAGGAACTGCTAAGCCTACTCCTTCGACTTTCTTCTAAATCTTCCTCTTTTTGTTCTATAATAGGTTGCAATACGCTTGCAGTATTTGTGCTATTACTAACTGAAAACGAATCGGCTGATGTTTCTTTCTGCTTCCTCTTCAAATATCTATTTTTCTTTCTTTGCTGTGCCAAACTTTTTTGTTTTTCTGAGGTCCATGGCAAGTCTCTCATTAAAGCACCACAAACTACCATATTTAAAAAAAGTCCAGCTAAAATTAAAGTTGTACCTCTCCAGCCGTATTCGTCGAGAAGAAGTTGTATTAAAGGAGCAAAAATAAAAGTTCCTATTCCGCTACCACAAACGGCTAATCCTGTCGCAAAAGAACGTCTTTTATCAAAATAATAAGCTACTATTACGACCGAAGCCACGTAACATAAACTTAAACCGAATCCGGCAATAATTCCAAAAGTAATACAAAGTACAATCATAGAATCCGCTCTTGAACTTATTATAAAACCTAACGATGCCATAATGGCACCACATACTGTGACTTTGCGGCACCCATACCGATCTGTCAGAAACGACGCCACTGGGCCAGATAACAACGGCATCGCCATAAACAAACCCCCTACCCATGCCGTCGTGCCACGGTTTTCACCAAAATAATTTAAAAATTCAACGAATATTACACCAAAACTGAAGGTTATCCCATCAGCAATTAAATTAATAACAAAGGATGCTAATACTATGACCCAACCCCAACCTCCGTCAGGTGGTCTTGTTTCGGAAATATCTATAGATTCACTGGAAGAAGAAGAAGGGGAGGAGGATTCGGAATCTACACTACTTTGTGTAGAAGCCTTAATGGCACAGACTTCACTGCGATTATCACTATTAAATTGAACGTGTAACACTGGTCTATCATCTTCTTCCTGAAAAAAAAAGGGAATGTATTGAAAAGTAACACCGTGAAATCTATAAGTGAAGCTGTCTCCCATTTATAACAGTTAGTGGTTGAAGTTTATGTAAGAAATTGCAATTATATAGTTTTTATTTGTAGTTATAACATTTTTACTTACTTTATTAGAAATAAGTTTTTCAGAGACCAAATTTTCCGAATTAATTGGATTTGCATAGAGATTGTTGTTCTTAACTTTAGGTTTCTTTGATTTATTTTTCTCGTTGTGTATCAATTCCAGTTGTGCTTTGGGGCAATTTTTGGGAGAAATCAAAGAAACCGTGTTGTTGGGCTTATTTCTAAGAAGCGGTACTTGTTCCTGGGACCTTTCTGGTACATCTCCGTTTTGTCGTATCTCATTGGCTTCGACGTATGAACTAACTATGGATGAGTTATTTATTTTGTCAATATTTTGGAAGTTTGATAATCCATCAGTGTCCGAGTTCTGGTCAGCCATTCTTCTAGGTCTCTACAGAACTGTCTGCGTAATGACGCAAGGTGAGTACTGACTGTGCGACGTTTCATATGTGAAGGAACTGGTGGCCCTTGCCGATTTCTACAAAAATCAGATTTAGTTGCCATACGGTACTGTTTCTAACAGCTGTGATCGATAGTTTCCCTGAAACAATACATTTTATTTAACATAATATGAATATTAAATCCCAAATTTTTAACAATAGAGTAGGAAGTGGTAATATTCATTAAACAATTAGGAATAACAATAACTATAAGCTCGAGATCTCTTAATTTAAATATTTGATAAGTTGACCAAATTTTGACACAAAAATATTGACAAATGATTGTTATTTCCAAGCGCGTTTTGTATATTAGCAGCGTATTTACGAGGTGTGTAAATTAAGTATAGACACTGCCAACATGGCGTCTAATATTACAACATAAAAAATGTGGTATGGAAATTTTTAACTTGCTAGAGTCATTATGTTAAAATTCAAATATTCATTTAAATTTAAACATGTAAATACAGTACTGATAGGCAACCTACATAGCATCTATGCGTTAAGCGGTGGATATCTTTTCTTTTGTGTTATTTTTATGAAAGTTTCCTAAAATCACACAATCTTATTCATTTCAAATCAATTAAAAGCACATTCAATGTCTCCCTGTTTAAAATAGACCGATCGGACTCAGTTGGAATACATGTGATTTCAAAATCCCCCCAAAAAAACAAACATCTATTGTTATTCGGTCGATCCTTCGTTTATTTATCGTCTTTTAAAATAAATAAGGTGTTTTATAAAATCTACTAATAAACACTAAAGATATTTTCTCATTTTTTCATTTTTTCGCAGACTTTCGCATTTGTGTCTAAGCTACTACTGCTCTGGTGCAAAATGCAAACAATTAATTGTGAACTGTTTAGTTAAGATTGTAATAGTTGACTCAATAATTGTGATTCTTGTGCTCTTATCAAATCATATCTTGAATCAAGATTTCAACAAGTTAAAGTTGGTGCATGGGTTTTCATATAAATTTCAGGTTACCTCAAGTGTCCCTCAAGGGAGCAATTTAGGGCCCCTACTGTTTTTAGTTTTTGTTAATTCCTTTTGTCTAATTTTTGCAGACGACTTTAAACTTTTTAAGATACACGCTCTTATGTGGGTTCAATATTTAGTGAATCGGGGGGAAATGAAGAAGAAATAAAAGTAAAAAATAAAACAAGAAACAATGTATGCAGGAAAAATAAATAACATATGAAGATCGAAAAATGTGACAAGAAAACCAAAATTGCGATCTTAACTGTAAAATGGAAGATTTCCTGAAAATTTAAAGAAGAGAGACTTTAAAAAGAATTTTTGGCAAAACAAAAGGGGAAGGTTTATGGACAAGGAGAACAAATTCAAAAATATACGAACTATACAAAGAACCTAAAATAACTGGTGTAATTAGAGCGCAGAGATTAATGTGTTTGGAATATATTACACAATGAAGTCCAATGAGGACATTGTAAAACAAGTTTTAAATAACAAAGGAATAGGTAGACCTAGGTAAAAATGGATTAAAAAAGTAGAGGAGACTATTAAGAAACTTGGAATTACCAGTTGGAGAAAAAAATCAGAGGACAAAAAAGGCTGTAGAGAAAATATTGCACATATTAATGGATGAGGTATAAAAACGTATGCAGGATAAAAATATCTCATTAATTTTTATTTCTAGAATCAACACTTTTCATAGTATTTTAGATCGACTAGGGCCGATAACACCGATAACAACAATGGTTTTCTAAACGTTCTAAAAATAAGTTTTTATTTTAGAACACCAAGATATTTAGGATGGTCGATTACAGGGGATGTGGAAGTATGAAAAGTGTATTCTCGGCAATTATTACACGATCCGAACGATTTCTACCCCTATTTTTTTCGTGAGAAAAGTCTTACTTCACCACTTAATGCACAATACACTATTATTGAATTTTTGAACTCTTTTCCGCAATTCCACTTTTAAGAAATACCTATAAATAAACTAAAATAGAGCATTCACATAGGTTTTCAAAAAAACTTACTGAATTAAGAGAGTACCATTGGAAATCATTATCTTTCTATATTTTTGTTACAATTGATTATAACGTCTGTAATCACAGCATTCATATACAAATACAAATTTTAATAAAAACTTATCTACAAATCTAGAGCTAATTTTATTACACTGACAATAATTTTAATCTCCTGCGATAATAAAATCACAATTTATAATCTTAACAAGTATTTTAAACAATAGCGTAAGTCGTTTAAACCGCACGGACTTGTTGTATTATCGTGTATAATCCTCAATGTATCCGAGACATTTCCATTATATTGATTAAAATTTATAATAAAGGGGGAAAAATAATAAAATACTGATATTCTCTTTGAAATTAACACCTAGGTCAAATATTAAAAAGAACCTATAAGATATCTTTATAATGATAGGCCACAAGAAACTCTATTTTTATAAATCTTTTAAATAAGCTATCTTCAGATGTATTTATTTAATTAAATTATATTATAATATTTTTATCTCTATATTTCTTATTATACCGATTACCCAAAAATGTTTCACGTTTCTCTTAAAATAAAAATCAATATAGGTCCGATATTACAACACATTTTTTTTAAATATGTATAAAGTAAATAATTTCATCATATAAATCAAATATTTAAAATTGCTATCATAGGAGTTATGTAATGAATGTCACAATGTTTCAAATTCCGCGATAAAAATGGTAATAGAATGATTGTCTTCTTCATCTACTCTGTTGAAATAGTTGTACATCCAATAACTTAATTTGTCAAAAAGATCTAGATCGATAAATTCAGTGTTAAATTATCTATTTTTACAAACGCGTATTTTTGCATATATACGGAGTTGCCAAAAATTGTGATGATCTTTGAGGAAAAGGGCTCCCAGAAATATTTTCTTCCAGAAATCAAAATGGATTTTTTTTTGCATTTTCAAAAATAATTCTACATTCTGAACAAAACGTTATCTCAAAACCGGATAAATTCCAAACGTTGATCTAGTTATTGAATTCAGAATAACAACCCTAGATTATACTAAAATAGAGCCCAAAAATAGGAATCAAAAAAAGAGCCAAAAAATAAGATCCAAAAAAATAAAAAACTAATAGAAAAAGGAGTTAAAGGAAAAGGAAGCCAAATAAAAAGGAGCCAAAAAAAAAGAAACAAAGAAAAAAGTAACCAATAACTTATTTTATTATCAATAATAACTGTATGAGTAAAATTCGTTCAAATATATTAAATATCCGGTAACGTAAAAAAAATTTAAGAGACAAATGTAAGAGTTTACGAAGCTGAAAAATAAGGAAGCAAATCTAATACTAATAATTTCTCTTTATTTTAAGACCCCTAACATAACGTAATTAAGATAGTATTGAATATGTATTTGTACCTTTTGAGTATTCGTTGAAAAAATTACTATTTTTAGATAATGTCATAATTCCATAAATGCTGATTTTTATCTATTTTTGTATTTTTGGCGCCTTTTTTTGCTTTTTTTTGCTTTTTTTATTTGACTTCTTTCTCTAAGAAATATAACGTAGTAATTTAAGGACACTTTTTTCAATTACTAAGAAAGATCATTTAATTTATATTTACTCCATTTCAAAAATAGATTTTTAATTATTCCAATTAAATTTATTAAAAACAAACGTATATTTCTATTAAACGTTGTTTATTACCTATTAAGTAGTTATATAATGTGACTTATATCTTACAAATTGTTTCATTAAAAAAAATGCCAGTAAAATAACCAAAAAGCAAAAGTAACTGTAACTTTCCTTATATAAAATGTATGGTGGAAGATAATTTCCCTTTCTTTGAGATGATAAGAGGTTGAGAAAAATATTTCTTTTAACATTTCTGAACCATTTATCGACTTCAGAACATGTGTAAGCAGCATTACCAACCATTAGGTATAATAATTGTTTCCAGGTGTATTAGATATTTTTTTTTATTTCCACTTCCATAAGGAGTTGAGCAGCATAAAAAATAAATATAAACCTTGCAAAACATATTTGAAACTTTAATATCTAAATCAACACCAAGCATTAAAACAGTGAGTTTTGAAATACATAGCTCAAAATATATTTTTTACCCACTGAATATCACGATTGTATTAAGAACAGCCAAAAAATAAGAGCTATATAACATAGGAGCCAAAAAAAATAAGAACCTAACCGAAAAATGAGCCAAAAAATAAAAGCCAAAGAAAAAAGGAAAAAACAAATTGAATTATCAGGACTAATGGCGTGCGCTAAATTTTAAAGAATTTGTTCAAATGTATTAAATAAAATCCACGGAACTGTTTTCAGTGAGAAACATTTATTTTTAAAAAATAAAAAAATGTAACCCCGATATATTATTATAAATGTTGATTGCCATCTATTTTTGTATTTTTGGCTCTTTTTATATACGACTGTTTTTTATATTATTTTAATTTGTGTCTTTTTTCTGTGGCTCCTTTTTTTTTGTTTCTATTTTTGTGGCTCCTCTGAATATCACTGATACCAATGGATATTTACGGATATCTGCAGATATGTAATGAATCTTCAATAAATATCCAAATGTTCGTTTTATATCCACGACGTGCTGGATATTAATGAACATCTGAGAGATATTTTTGTGGCTATTTCTGACACACAATAGATACTACAAGTGTTTTTATATCAGCCCTTTATATGAGAAAGCTGCTTTCATTTTAGATCCTCAACTACAATAACATAAAAGCTGTTTTTGTGGACATCCCCAGGATGTCATTATTTAAATCCATTAGAGATATATCAGATGTTTGTTCTGTATAGGGAGATATTTGGGTCCACAGAAATTACGGGTTCCTGATTACATTTCACATGCCACGTGAATCATATTCAATTAACCAATAACCTTCAAGACGATTATGATAAAAACAATCTTTTATTTTTATTTTTTATTTTTTTTATTATTATTATTATTTATTATTTTTATTAATTTTAATGTAATAATTAAAGCCGATTACATTTGAATAGAAACTATATATGAATTAATATAAAATAGTTTTTCAATTAAAAAAAAATATGTTTTTTGTATCGCTGGTACTAGAATGGTTAACCCTGGCAATTGTAAAATCCTTTGTGAGTTAATAAAGATTCACGCATTATTTCCAACACCGCTGATAATAGAATATATATAGCTGTAGCCTTTGTAAGAGGACACTAAAGCTAATATCAGAAATGTTTTTAACCTTTAGTAAAAAATAAATACATTTTAAACCAAATGCAACCAGATATTATTATTATAAAACAGGATATTATTTAATTTTCCTAAATCTCCTAATATCCCACCAAATAATGTAACATCATTGATAAACTAAATCGATCTATTTATATGTATTTTATTTCACTAATAGACTAAGGATAAGTTAACTATTTATTAAGATTAATCCTGCACTGGTTAACCAAATAAAAAATCATACATTATTTCAAAAACATTTAAATTCATGCAGAAAGGAAATGAATGTATAATCTTGAAAGATTCTAGAGGTTCAAAATTATTATTTAAATTTAAATAAACTTTACTTTTAATACCTAATTATTAAATGGATTATTAAATAGGAAAGAAAATCTAGAATTGCCACGATTACAATTTCTAACGCTAGAGAAAAAAACATTTATTTTATCGTTTTATACTTTTGTGTGCATTAAAGCACATTTTATATTATATTTGATATAAAGAAACCTTTTAATATAATAAAAATAAATAAACCTAAATTCCCCCTTCCTAATTTGTTAGCGGTTCCTCCGCTACTGGATATTCAGTTATTTTTAATTTAAAAATATATGTTCCTTCCTCATTAATATTTGATAAAAGCTTTATTTATAATTCAATATGTTTTATTTATTTGAATCATTGCAGTATTTTTTATCTGTATTCTGGCTCATATAATACCAATATAATTTCTTTGGTTTACATATAACAATATTATCTATTTCTAGTACGATTCAAATTTAGTAGACACATGTCAAGTACTTATGAAAATTTATTTTTATGGAAAAGTTCAGATCTTATCTGTTGTATTTGTAACCTACGGTATATCATTCTCGGCAATCTTCTCGGCAATTCTGCTCATCACGATACACTTCACAATTCAGCAATTAACAAAATTAACACAATCATTACTTAAATTTCTGAATAGGTTTCACTGAGCATCCTTTAATCCTATACAAGACTTTGTTGAAGACTAAGAAATACTAAAAGCAGTTGTTATTGTAATGATTATTGTTGCTATCAGTACCAGCAGAGGCGTTCCATTGCGGGGGCATATATTTAAAAAAATACTTCAATCGTTTTAAAAATAACGCCCTTTTGTTAAAATTTCTATCAGCTATTTTTTACCTTCGAATGTTTCAATGTTTCAAGATAAATAAATATTAAGGGTAGTCAAATTTTTAATACATTTATACTACTGGAAGACGAGATGATCAATTCCAGTGTTTTATGCAGTGATTGCCCTACAGAGCAGACGTGCGACGATGAATTTTGCGTATTTCAGCACCCGAAAAAACGAACACCTTTCTGCTCTTCTTTGCCTGCCACCATTTTTAGTACAAGATGAACACATTTTTCACTACGCTCACCTGCAAAAAAATAAACGAATAACTTTGTGTATCTGCGAGTTGTCACTACACATTTTTCCTACTTCATAAACGGCAATATCAATAATTAACAACAGTGTTGACAACTTTTGCGAGGAATACGTTATATAGGGGGTGTTCGGTTTTCATTTCATTGTCCCTCATATTTCACTAATCAAATAAGATATTAGATAAGTACATCAAGAATTTGGCCCTATGATACTTAACTGGAAAGTAACAGCATTACTTGCCAGACCTGTCAATGGTCTGAGCTCATTGGAACTCTCTTCTATTAAATTTTCTCCAGCTAATGAAGAAGAGACCTAAATTAAGAATAATAAGAGAGGAAACGATCAGTCAAAAATCGACCCGGTCGATCACAGAAGAGCAACTCCGAGAATTACCTCAAGATAAAATGAAAAAAATGTCTAGTTTTGTGAAAGAGTTCACCACAAAGTTTAAGAGAAAATAGAAATGGAGTAGCGAATCCGTAGAAACGATGATAAAACAGGGATCCATTAAGTGGTCTCAGAAAGACTAGGAAAATACCCTAGTATTTTTCAACCGAAAATTCACGCCATTGGAAAAAGTCTACAATTTAACTTTTGCACAACATACATATATAGTATATTTAAGTGCATACTAAGAATTATCTATGCATATATCCTATGTGCTTATCTTCTCAAACAAATCATTTCCATCCAATAAAATAACTGGATAAACTGATTTATTTTTTAACAACTTTAATGAAGATAACTAAGTTCAAATTTTACACTTTAACAATTATTTTGATGTGAGTTCTTCGAGTGGTTTACATAATAGTTGACGCAAACTTTCACTAATCATAATTTAAACTAACTTAATTTTAGATATGTGGTCTGAAGAGTCATTAAGTTTTAAACTTAAACTTAGGGTGACAATTTATATTTTAAATTATGTGATAGGCGATAATGAACTTGAGAGAATCTATTTTTGAGCGGAGGGTGAGTGTGTGCATTGCTCAGTGACTTCTTACAGACTCTTTCTTTTTAGAACTGGAGTGACCGTGACGTTGGGGGTGATTACGACTGATTGGTTAATTGTGTGCTCAGAGGGTAGTTTTCATTGGTTGCAGTAAAAATTACAGACGTGACAAATTGCATGCATAAAATTATTTTTGGAGAATGTATAGAGTGTACTAATATGAGATGAATATTATTTTAAATCGTTTAGAATAAGTGAATTTTAAACAACCCCTCTATGGGATCAGTGCCAATATCATATTCACAGAAACAACGAAGGAATAAGACAAACTACGATCAAACGGTTTTAATATTCTTCAAGAGCTAAGATAAGCTAAGATACACGCCAGATTAGAGGAAGACCTAACTCATCTATAGCCATCTCATATCCTAAGATTACTCACATAATACAATACAGTTGTTAAAGATAGGGTGAGAAGGCACAGACTGTGATACCATTGAAATTTTTATTTACAGACAATAGATCGCACCAAAAAATATTTCCTTGCAAAGAAGAAGAAGACTTTAAGGAAACAGTAGACATCTTCATTTTTAGAGGGCTACAAAAAAATGAATCCATTAAAATAAATTGGCCATTAAATGTATAACTTCGAAATTCGTTATGAGCTTCTCCAAATTCTAAAGACTACCATTCGGGTACATATTTAAAACCTTCATATTTCAAATTATAACCATGATGATATGTATATAGAAAAATAGCTGGAAGGAGTAGTTAAATGTTACAAATTAAAACATTTTTTATTTTCACTGTGGTATATTGTAAAAAAGCACGTTAATTGTAGCGGATTAAATTTGTATATTTTAGATGCTGTGTGAGGAAAAGTTCTCAAGACCATTTCATCCCAACTTCTGGCATGACCTTGAATCTTATTCTCCAGAAATCAATATCGAAATGAGCTAATGCGGCAATATATTCACCACGTTCAAGGAGATTCCAGCAGTTTCGAATTTTATTTCAGATTTATGTATTTTCTGGCGACATTAAGGCGAATACTATGCGAATTCAAAATCGTGGATATGGTTAGATTCTGAATAAAATACAATATAATGAAATTATCTGCAGAAAAACGGATTTTATCTAACGAAATATTAGAATCATTATAAAATTTAAAAACTACGCAATATTCTTACACTATTGAAGTTAATTGACACTAATTTAATAATAGACACTAAAACATACAGTTTAAAATAGAAATAAAAATATTATAAATTTCTTTTATTTGAATTTGTACGTTAAGTTATTGAGATAGGTTAAAGCAATTGTGAGTAGAATTACAAATTGATTTAATCATGGGAGTTTTCCTAGTAGCATAAATATTTGTTGTCCAAACTAAATGTTTATTAAATATTGTCTTTTACAATATTTATAATATTTCTTATATCTATGAAAATTAATATTCGCTTCTTTACGATACAAAATATTCAAAGGCTCATATTATGTAAATATCTTGAAAAGAATAAATAAGAAAGGAAAATTTTAATTGTATCAAAATATAAAAATTTTAAAATCCTTTAATTTTTTCTTATTGAAAATTTTTTCACCGATCTATTTTTCAATTAAAATCGAAATATATTAAAATTTGTTTTTGAAAATCAAGATTAATTGAAATCTCGATATCAAAGTCGATATTTGAGGATTTTTGCGATTTCCAATTTCAAACAAAATGTCGAAATTCATATACATCTCAAAAGTCGAGATTTTAAAGTAGAATACGAGATTTTTTTAAGATCTTTGGTTTATAATCAAGATTTATTGAAACATCAACTTTAAAGTCAATATTTTGAAGCAACACATGAGAATTTAGAAGTCAAATTCGATATTTTTAAAATTTCTGCTTTACAAATAAAATTCAATAAAATCTCGACATTAAAATTCTCTAGTGATAAGCATTATAAATCGTGAAATTTTTTAAAAGCATTTTAATATTGATAATCTATCAATATTGGTAATAATAACAGAAAAGAAAATATATTACATAAATATCTTAACTCACTATTTAATCAATATGTATAGAAAATGTTTAACGATATTTAAAAATTTGTTGTAACAAATATGACAAATATTTAAGCAATCTTTCTTAGTGCCTTGAATAGTAATATTATTACTCATTATGATAAGTTATCAGATTAAAAATACTATTTAATTTCTACAGAAATTATTTAAATTTCCAAAGTTGCTTGGTATTTTCTCTTTTCTGTAGTTTTAGCACTTGTATTCTGAAGAATATTTCTACATATCAATAAAGTGCGAGACATTTATACCAGAAAAAACCTTATGTCTGAATTCTTTGCCAGAGTTCTACAATCATTTCATTGTACAAGGTATGACTGACATAGACCGTCAATATAACTTTTTAGCAGACCGACTATTTATTTAAAATATTGGTACATTTTATTAGAGCCAGTGTTCAGTTCAAAATCTAAATAACCTACCTTGAGTACAACCGGAATTGACACAAAAATTTGAAATTTAAAATGTGGATGCGTTTTTATCTCTTTTTATTCTACTTAAGTATTTGATTTTCCAAAATTGGTTTTAATTTATTGAAAGTGTAATATAAATAGATTTTAACTGAAACTGAGAATATCAATAGTATTACACTACTCTTGATAAATATTATCTCCATTATCTGTATTTTCACAATAAAAGTGTGCAGTGAAAAGTCTTTTTTATGATTAAGTAGGCAATTCAATTTTATAGTTTTGAAATTCGAAATGTTCTCTATTCATATTGTTTACATCATTTTCCAATTAAGATTAACAACCCATAGACATGTCCTAATTAGTTAAAATGAAACAAGGATGTTAATTACTTTATAGCACGACTGAATCAATGTTTTTAATTACATCAAAACGAGAAATTAATGAAAGACCTCTAAATTAATGAAATTATAGAGAAAAAGTAATGATATATCTGAATGGGCAAGATTCTAAATTCGTGATACTATATGCGATATTGAATTAAAAATTATGCAACATGTTTTACAAAAACGAACTTGCCGTTATTTTTGTAACCATTTTCATCCAATTATTTTTTATCTAAGACTTACTTTCATGGTATTTATCTTGTTACAATATCTTAAATGATAAAAAAAATATTTAATGTAATCAGATACACTCCCTACAAAAGAAGCCGCTCCATTTATTTCTTAATTAAACAATAGTGTAAACAAAAAGAATTGACTAGATTTAGTTTTTAATTTCCTTTTCTTATTATTTATAAATAAACGAAACAATAGATGATTATAAATAAATTAGACTATGTATTTTTAATTTATTTCAAATGAATCTGAATAAAATTTTAACATGTTTTTTATATTTATTAATTTTCTTACTATTCAATCAATTCTTTTAGTTGTTTTTATTTCATTTCTTAATTTTTATGTTTAATATTAATTGTAAAAAATGAATACTTATAACCAAACATTTTCCAATTTCTATGTATAATGTTTTTTAGCCAATCAATAGAAAAATCAATTCCTTACAGCAATACCCATAGAATATTAAAAACTTTTACTTTAATATATTTATTTAAAAAATAAATAAATCTACATTGTAAATAATCGAGATTTCTAATTGATCAATTATTGTCAATCAAATTAGTAATTGCTATCTTAATATAATAATGTTAATGATACAATTGATGAAAAATAATACAAAAACAAATAGAACCTATGCACTTGCGCTACTATCTTCACTGCCTGAACTAGAATCATCTTCATCATCATCAGAACTAGAGGATGAAACATCATCCTTCTTTTCATCGTTTTCGTTGCCCTGCTTCCTTGCAATTATCTTTTTATATTCTAAAACAGTTATTTTTTTGGGCATTATATCTCTAAGAAAATTATATTTCTCTTCAGTGTGTACAACTTCGGCAAGATGCTTATAATCCAATTTTTTAGCATTGTTAGCAAATGTATACCCTTCTAAAGCTAACAGTCTTATAAATAATTCTGTAGCTTTACACATTAGAAGAGAGGATTCTCTATCTACTGTATCTACATCAGAAGAACTCTTCATAATTGTGTTAATTCTTGAGACAGGCAAATGTGCCTTTTTTACCATAGCCACATTAGACATTTTGTATGGGTTGATTGGAAATTCTGTGGGTAAAAAAAGAATTACTACACTGCACCACTTTATTGTTAAGTGTTATAAGTAGATCTTTTTAATAATTTAATTGCGAAGATATGTATTTTCGTTTTTATAAAACCCAATAAATACCATAAATAAGGTATTAACAAAATTGTAAATATAGTAAGATACAATGTCAAATTTTTAAAAGAAATGATTACCCTTTTTAGGCATTGTTTGCCCAGCAAATTCTGTAAAACAAACACTAATTATTATAGAATAATAATAAAATGGGTATATTTATATTTATTTTTATTACATAATCTACATGCTATAGTTTTAGTTTAATTAATATTTAATTAGCTACTATACTATTTTGATAGGAAATCATATACTATATGAAATTCCCAATGTAGTGAAATTAAAGAGAACAAATAATAAATAATATAATTTTAGGAGCATTAACTACAAAAGCTTTTTTTCTACGATATTTAATTAAGTACTTACCCTAACACTACTCGAAAATCGATGCTAAAAAATCATAACAATTATCTCTATGATTCTCATAAGATTCATTAAATATATTATATAGGTAGGCTTTTAAACAATTATTAAATTATATAAAAAATACCGGTAGAGCAGAAGAGCTTTATTGATTTTTTTAAAGGACCAGCAAAACTAATGTCACATAAATAACGAAATTCCTTATGTTCAACAAATTAGGAAATTATTATTACACTGCATTCACAATTTTTATAAAACTAGAATTAAAAATAATAGCAACAAAGCAAATAACAGCAAAGTTATATTTTATAAATTGGTTAAACCGAAACCGATCGCCGCTCACGTCCGTCAAATTATTCTGTTCGTATATCTGGTCTAGTGTAATTAGAAAGAGACAATAGCAGTACATTCCAATTTAAATGAATTGAACAAGGATGACGAACTAGTGATTGACAATCATTTCAGTTCGTTTGTGTTCAAACTTGAGCATGGCCTCTTTTTAAAAGTATTCAACATAATGAAAGAAGCAATAGAAGAAGAAAATATAAGGTTATTTTTGTTTACTAAAGCTCAAAAAAAATACAATTGGATTTAAGTATAGGAAATAAAAAACATTAAAAGAAGTGATTTTTCAATATGATGTCAGATGAATCTGAGAATGATGGTGTATTCGTAGATCAACAAGAAAAAAACATTTACTACAAAAAATACAATTTATTACTGGAAGAATGTTCTAACTTGCAGAGATCAAACGAAATTCTTGTGTTCAGGTAATTTATCTAATTTATAAATCTGATCTAGAGTAACTTTAAACCAATTGCTATTTATTAATTAATAAATAATATCTAATTTTTTTAGAATACAAGAAGTCAATAAAATTGCAAAAAGAAGGCTAAAAGATATTAAATTCTTTAAACAAAGATTACTCAATAATTATGAAGAAGACTGGACAGTAATTCCAAACACACAAGATACACTACTTGAAGAAGATGACAAATCCTCTTTAAAGAGTATCATTAATACCAAAATAAAAGAAGAGAAAATTGATGAAGGTTGATTCAAATTTTAAATTTAAATCCAATACTAAAAGTAGGACATAATGACATTTTGCAAGACTACATTTCCATATTTATATGTTTATGATGATACATTAAAAGTAGAGCAACAGTTTTAGTAGATCTTTATGTATTTATTTTAATTTAGTAATTAGTAAAACAACAGGAAAAGTTAAAAATATTTAAGAAAAACAATCTTAAACAGGTTGAAAACAAAAGATGTTTCAACAATAAATTTTATACTATATTCATTTTTTTAATTATATTCATAATTTATTAGTCTTTGTTTGACTAATTTAAATATAAGGTATATATACCTGGAAAGAAAGAATAAATAATAAAGATTATTGTTTATTTTCCTCTTTCCTCATTTTTTCAAAATGTTTATTCCAGTTGAGGATAAAATAGACAAAAAACCTGCGAAAAAACCCACAAAAAGAAAATCATCAAGGTCTGAAAAAGATCCAAACGCACCAAAGAGACCTTCAAATCCGTTTTTTCAATTTTGCCAAGAACAGAGACAGATATTAATGGAACAAATTGCTGCCGAGTTAAAGCCTGGGGAAGTTGAACCCACTAAACAAGAATTGACTAGGCAGCTTGCAATTAAATGGAAAACATTGTCAGTACCTGATAGAAAAGTATGTAGTAGATAATTTCTTTCAGTACCGAGTTTGGCTTTATTTTAGGGAAAATATATAAATAAATTATTTCACTTTTTGCAAACAATATACAAATATTTTAATTATGTTTTGTTTCAGATTTATGTAGATAGATATGAAAGGTCTAAAGAAAAATATGCAGCTGAAATGGAAGAATATAATATGAAGAAGTGAAATTCTGATGACTTTTTTAAATTTATTAAGGATTCTGATAATTGAAAAAAATAGTTTTTATTGATGGTTTACACGTTCCCAATCCTCTAATTATTTTAATACATGTAAATATATTTTAGTGAGAAAAATAATGAGTTTGTATAATATAGTAACAACTAGAATATTTTTTTTAAACAAAATTTGGTTAAATCGACCAAGTAATTTTATTACATATTCATATTATTAAACAAAATAAATATTAGATGTTCTTTTCAAAGTTTATTATTAATAATGTGACTTAACAATTAGATGCTTAAAAAAAATTACAAAATATTTTGATAAGTATTGTACATAAAAATATAATTGTATTAACAAATTACTAAATAAGTCCTACATTTTGTTAAATCTGTCAAACGTGTAACTTAATATGCATTTTTTTGGTTTATTGTCGTTAAAATTTGCCTACAATAATTTACAATTAGCATTTGTCATATTCTTGGTTCAAACCAAATGTTAGCACCCTGTATTAATGTAAGGACTAGTTCTAAATTAAATTCAACATCCTCCACTCTTTTGTATGATGTGAATACTTTGTAATCTCGAATTACTGTAGGGACGATAGTCTTTAAATTTAGTAAACCATAATACCAACCTACAAAAAGTAAAAAGGTAAAAGAAAATCGGCGATCCCTTAATTACAATTTTTTCTGGAATTCTCAATAACCAATATTTTTTTTTACTTTGTAGCGATTTCTTCAATATTGTTTTCCGTTTTTAGAATATACTTTTTAAAAAAATCACAAAAATTTCAAACGTATTACTTACCTATACAGTTTCTAGAACCATGAGAAAAAGGTAAATAAGTATAAGCATTTCTGGAACTTATTTGTTCAGGTGAAAATCTATCTGGGTTGAATCTTAGTGGATCTTCCCAGTACTTTGGATTTCTGTGAGTTAAATATGGAATGAATAAAACCGATCCACCTTTTGGAAGTGTTGCTTCATCTAAAAATTTAATTTTGCGTTAAATAAGGGGTAATATTTACATATAAATAAATTAAATTTACTTATACCGAATTATGTATAAGATAAACACATTGACAAATGTTTTAGGAATGAAATTTTTTTCTTATAAAATATTTTTAATATGAAATTATATTATGTACTTACCAAGATTTATGTCTTCAGTTAATTTCCTCCCAAACAGTACTGCTGGCGGAAAAAGTCTCATAGTTTCTTTAATTACTTTTTCAGTGTATATTAGTTTTCCCAAATTAGAAGCATTTATATTTCTATCTAATCCAACAACGCTTGCAACTTCTTTGTAAATTTTTTCCTTAAATGTACAGAACATTAAAACCTACTTTATTTATAACTTCAACTTATGAATGAATATCTCTTGTTTTTTTTTGATCAAGTTAAACATAAAACTGGTATATTTATAAAAATAAATGAAAGTCAACTTATTAATAATAAATAATTTGAGTTTTAAAAATTTATTGTTAAGCTGAATGAAAAAAGTTAAATATCTATTAAAGTTTGTTTCCTACTTCTATATTTTATTTCAATATATTTATATTCTTGCTTTACCGGTTTACTGTGTTTATCCAAACAAGTTTGTACAATAAACTTATTTTTTAGATCACATATATACCTACGTATTTAAAATTAATTGTAATTAGAAAAATTAATTCTACTTTCAATTGCAAATGTAAAAAGAAAAAATAATTGCAACTGAAAAAATAATTGTATTTATAAGAAGTAATTGTTATTAGACTATTTAAATAATACAATTAGGTACACATTACAATTTCTACATTAATTTTGCTGTAATTACAGTTAAAAATTACTTTTAAAAAAATTATACTTAAATACAATTTTAAATAACACAAAAATAAAGTAATTGTGATTGTTAATTTCTGTTTTACCAGGAATTACCCAGCTCTGAAATCACATAATATATTTTTCTATAAGTAACAAACTATGATATTGGATATACAAGAGGGAATAGGATTGTGAGAATTAGAATAAAGTAAGAGATAATTAAAAACTTCAATTGTCCCTACACTTCGCTCAACTTCGAGTAGGAAAACTTTGGCAGTTTTCCAACATCTAGAAAAAGTAATTAATTAAATTATTAGGTATTCAAAACTGCAGAACCACGTTAGTACTTAGTACTCGGGATTTGTAAAAATACTCGAGTACTTGATTACTTGTACTTGGTATCCGATACCAATACTTTTTTCGTTTATTCGGAACACCTCTTGATTAAACCAAATGGTTTTTCGATTTCTCAATAAAAAAAAGGTCCCTCACATCATAATGACGATGAGGACGCAAAAAGAAAGAGCTGCCTCTGAAGACTATTTGGGGCAGTGGAAGATTCACATTGTCAAAGACGTGAAAGGGAAAAGGAAATCTTAAAAACTAGTATTGCTTTTTTTTCTTGAAAACATAGATTTTAGCTTAAGTGAACATTATGTAAACTAAATGATGAAAACAACATTTTTTACATAATACACACTAATTATCTCTTACAAATTTGTTATTTTTGTCATGATTAAAAAAATATACTTACTTGTTCGTCTGGAAACATTGCCAGCATGATAAAAGTTGTTATGATTGTAGTACCGATTGTATCCGTAGCCTGTAGTAAATAAATAAATAAATATAACTAAAACGGTTGTCTAGTATAAATGAATTGAAAATTAGTACAATATAACAAAATTATTAAGGTAGAAAAAGAGAAGCACAATTCTATAATACTGTAACAAATAAAAAGCTTAAACTGTATAAAGATTATAAATTATTTTTTTACCGCAGCTACCATTGTTTTTACTTCGTATAGTGTTTGATTCTCAGTAAATATTGAATCTTGTAACATAAAGCTTAATAAATCTTTTCTTTTGTTTTCTGCTGTAAAAGAAAATTATTGTTAGGTACCATATAAAATAATTAAAACATTTATATAATATCTCTTTGTTTTTACAATTAACTTGTCCATAAATGATTATTGAATCTTACCTTCAATTTCAGAGGAATTTATTTCATTATTTTCAATTTGCTTAAGTTTCTCTTTGATGATCTAAAAACAGAAAATTAAGTTTATCTTCTAGGTATTTTATTCTAGCATACCCATTTTGAAATTTTATCATATATTTTATTAAAATAATCAAATTCCTTTTTGAGTTTTGAATACTTATAAATAACCTCCACGTTATTCCATACTTGTACAGTTCTTTTTACTCCTAAACACAGTAAACTGCAAAATATTACCAAAAAAATATTTCCATAGGCACAACAAAATATTAATATTACTTTTTTATGCAGTCTCCAAGGTCTTCTCCTCTTGGTCCTGTGTGCATAAGGTTCGCATCAACACCCATTAAGGTTTCTAAAAATATAATTATTGATTATGTTTTTGAGATGAAATTTCATGAAATTATTGAGACAATGTTGGTTTTGAAAATAGGATTTTTCCCCATAATACATCAGAAGTGAAAAATTATTGTATGACTTACCACAAGCCGTTTGCAATGAGTATCTTTTAGATAAATTTACCCAATCAACGTCTTTTTTCCCAATAAATTCTTTCACAAAACTTGCAAATTGGCTACTATTTTTAGCGAAAATTGGAACAAATGACAATATAATACTTTTATTAAACGAGGGATTAATGGCTTTTCGATGGACTTTCCATACTTTGGCTGAAAATTAATTTTTAAATTAATTAAAAAAAAAGTTTGCTTATACGGAACAATTTAGAAATTGTTTAAATATTTTTGTTCAGTGACACTCACCTGGAGCTGAGACTAATCCATGACCAAAAATTTCTGTTATTATATCATACACTTCGAATTTTTCAATAGCATGTGGACTGTTTAAAATTTTAGCAATGTGATCAGGTTCACTAACAATATATACTAATATAGGTCCTAACCAAATTCTAAAAAGTTTCGGATATTTTTCGTGCAACCAGTCAACGATTTTCATATAATTTAAAAAATGTATTATTGGAAAAGAAAATTTCCCTGATAGCATCAAATATCTTCTTTATATAAAAGAAATATGTTTTTTATTCAAAATAAATGTTTTTTAAATATTTTTTTACAATATTTATATAAAATATTTAACGAATATTGTTTATAAATTTGTACAGTAATATTTGCTAAAATAATATACAGTAAATATTCGTTTCTTTATAAAATATTTAAGAGCTTATATTATATAAATATAAAATAAAAATTATAATTGTAACGAAATGTAACAAATTTAACATCTCTAATTTTTCGTTTTTGGAGATTTTTTCACCCATCTATGAGATTTTTGATTTAAAATCGAACTATATTAAAATTTGTTTCTTTAAAGTCAAGATTAATTGAAATATCGATATCAAAGTCGGGATTTGGGATTTTTTTGAGACTTTTGTTTTTAAAAATCAATATTCATAAACTTAACTTTAAAGTCGAGATTAATCAAACGTCCGGCTTCAAAAATTCGAGATTTTGAAGTAGAACACAAGATTTTTTAAAGAATTTTGGGTTAAAATCGAGGTGTATTAAAATTTGTCTTTTAATAGTCGAGATTAATTAAAATCTCGATATCAAACTAGATATTTCGAAAAGAAACAATTTGCTTTATAATCGGAAACATTGGAATACTGTCTTTAAAATTGAGATCTTAAAGAATAACAATTAATTATTAATAGTGAAAATCATAATTAAATAAAGTATCGAGTTTTAAGTCAAATTTAAGGTAGAAAAGAAGATTTTTCAATATTATTGCAAGATTTAATATAATCCCGACTTTAAAATCAATGCTTATCAAAATCTCGACTTCATAATAGAGATTTAAAAAAAAAGTAATTTTCTTCAATATGTTTACTTAAAAATCGAGATTTAATCAAATTTATCCAAATCTCGACTTCATAATAGAAATCTTAAAGAAAAAAAATAATTTTTTTAATGTTTTTCCTTTAAAATCGAGAGTTATTCAAATCTGGAACCCAAAATTCATATTTTTTAAAATGTTGATCAAAAATCGAAATGTCAAAGAAAAACGGGAGATTTTTAATATCTCTTATTTAAAGTGTAGAGATTTCTTAAAATTTCAAATATCGAGTTCCATTGAAATATTGAATTCAAAAAGTCAAAATATATGAAACAAAACACAATTTTTCTGATATACAATCGAGATTTAGAAGTAAAATTCTATATTTTTAAAATTGAGATTAAATGAAATCACGACATTAAAATGTTCTAACGATAAGCATTATAAATCGTTAAAACCATTGTAATATTAACTATCTATGAATTTAACTATTTAACCAATATGTGTATAAAATATTTAAAAAATATTAAAAAATCTGTCGCAACAAATATTTAACATTTTTTATACATAAAGTGGATATTTCTTGCTTTCTGGGTAATCATAATGTGACTGTTGTGATTTAAAATTAAAGAAAAAAAGCCGTACAGTTCATTGTTATAATTTACTTACCAGAATATCTCCGTAAAAATAAATATCCAGACCCAATAAACGGTATAGTAAGAGGTCCTTGAACTTTCATTGACATCATGTACAAACGACGTTTAATCCAAAGATGTTCTAACATTTGTGTGATTATAAAGACAAATAAAACTAACAAACCGTATTTTATCCAGATCCCAAAACTAAATACGTTTTCATACATTGTTTAAAAATTGGAAAAATATCTGAAAGAATCAATAATTCTGTTGATTATGTTTCGATATTTCGACTCTACCCGTCTATTTATAATAAAAAAACTATAACCAGTTGTATATTTTTTCTGCATAATCGAATCTAATTTATACAGTTTTTTAAAAAACGGGTTTTTGATAATACCTAAAATACTTTCCATTAAAATTAACTTTTCATAATTTAATAAGGTGTTTCTTGTATCGATTACATTTTTAGGGGTTTATGTTTATGGTACTGTTTAAAATTTTTTGGATGAAGCTACTAAAAATATTGTTATGATAGTACGTACAATTAAATATCACCCTGTACATAGAACTTATTTTTATTTAACATTTTTTCAATTATAACATTCACTGATTATTTAATATTACGTGGGCGAAAGTTTTGGGTTAAGGTCGCAATCGAATAACAAATAAACATTTTTGTTAAAGTCAGCAAAATTAATGAAATTAATGGTCTTTTTGGTTGAAAAAATAAAAAGAGATTAAAAGTCAAGTTTGGGTTTTCGGATGATCGAGTAGTTGACGGTGCCTACCCCTGCGATTTCTGTTATTTCTTGTAAGTAAGATGTAAGGTGCTCTATAATATTTTGTAAGATACATAAATTTTTATTGTTTCACTCATCCTCTTTAATTTCCATTTACCAAGTTACGTAGTGGGTTAAAACCCCCTTTTTCTCTTTCTGTATCTTGCTTTCTTTTCGAAAAAAAAACAGCTAATTAACCTTATTTAGATATTAATAAAAAAATATATTTAAAAAAAACTTCAGCATTTAGATCTTGGAAATAAAGAAAAAATATTTTAATTTCCTATACTTGTCCTGGGAGTTTGTCAGTATTTTTATGGGATACCCCGTGTATATTTGGCAGATCTTTTCATGTTTTTCACTACTACTTTTACCACATTTAACTAATTCTGTTTAATTAATGGATCAGATCTCGTGTCGACAATTATACCACGTGTCCTTGTATTAGCTGCTTCATTATGCAAGATTACATAAAAAAAACATTAACATTTATGGCTCGTTAGTGTAAAAATATTACCTTGTTTTAAAGTATAGTTTAATCTTTATTTCAAGATATTTTGTTTTGACTATATTAAGATGAGAATTCCTAATTAACAACTAAAGAATAAAATTAGTGTACTAATAATTGTATTAACTTGGTAGAAATTTTGCTAATTTGGTGGTTGTTTTCTTAATGGAAAATATGGCATTTTCAAAATTCATGTTTGGGCTGAAGAAAATAGATACGCGACATTTCCTAAAAGTCATCAGCAACGTTGGTTTGTTGTCCTATGTATAGACCGATATTATTGATAATCATTCAATTAGGCCTTAACTACTGTCACTTTATTGAACGGGGCCTAACTAAACGATTTTTTTGGAGAAACCCCTTCTAGAACTTTTTGAAAATGTCTAATAGCAATTGTGGTTCGTCAGTATTTAGGTCAACAGTTCGGACAACATTGAATTGGCAGAGGTGACCCAGTTTCGTAGCTTCCTAGGTCACACGACCTAACACCTTTGGAATTTTTTTCTGTGGGGATATGTAATCTCTCTGATTTAGGAAACATCAGTGGAAACTGACTAACTAACTTAGACATTTGAAGTTGCTTAAAACGATTATCAAACTTTTAGCAAAGTCCATAGAAACCTTGTACGTTGTTTAAACAAATGCATTTAAGTTCAATGACAATATTTTAAATAATTACTGTAGTGTTATTATATACAAAACAATTGAAATAAAATAAAAACACATAAAAGCATTAAAGGGCCGTAACCCTTTAAGGAGACCTTTTCGGATGTGAGATCTTACATTTAAATGTCTTCTATTATTGAACTGATTATACCCAGTTTGATCTTATAATTCATAAACATTCTATATGTGTCAAAGATTATACTTTTAAACGAAATATTATTTTAACAATTATTCAATATTTTTCTATTTAGCAACAATGACCCACATATGTCATTACATTATCAAAAAATTATGACATTTTTTTAATTTATTATTTAAATACAGTAATTCTCAAATATCTCAATTTTATACCATTTATAATAATAAAGAAAAATAAGAGAAATAGTATTCCTTAACTTAAATTATTTTATTAATTAGTACTAGTATTGTTGTACTGTAATTTCAAATAATTTTAGCATATATTTGATTTATATTAACAAAGCGAATTTTACCCAAAATAGGCGCTATACGGAAGTGTATGTCATATACAGTATGATTGTATATTATAAATGTTTAACCAAAAATATTTTTCATTTTCTAAAAATTTGTTTAAAATTAAAAGATAATCTAAAATAAGTGAACTTCCAAGATTTAATTGTTTATTTAGTACTATATATTGAAGATATCATATGCATTTCTTTATAAATACTTCTAAAAAATAAAGTTTTAGGTTATTTTCACTTATATGAAGGATTTCCACTATTGCTTCAATTAATTTAATAAATGTAGGTAGGTTTGTCTTGACTTATCTAGTTATTTCAATCTATAAGCTCGTAAGTGTTTACTATATCTTATTTCAAAACTTTTCAGGGTCTGGCCAATATAGATAGCATTATAATTCCACTAATTTAGAAAAAGAGATATATTTTTAAACAACCTATAATATATTTTATTTGAAAATAATGATTATTTAACTTTTCGCATTGTTTTATTGTAATTTCAAGTAATTTTAGCTATTTAGGTAATAGTTATATAATTATTAATTAAGTGATAAGCTGCAATTAATGATTTAATATCTTCAAACATTGCCATTCCTAAAATCACGTTAACACTGATTTAGAAATGCAAAGACTTTTGCTTTAGTTTAATTGCTACCTCAAAAATTTTGAAAGATTTTGCAACACAAATATATTAAGTTGAAGAATAAAAAAACAATAAAATCAATAAAACAATTAAGTTACTCTAATAATACAACAAAATAAATGTTAATCTATACACAGTTAAGACAATTCTCTTCTTAATATTTTTTTAGAATGTTAAACACATCCGAAAAGTCTAAGAATATTAGAAATATATGTTCGTATTAAATTAGTAATAGCTTAAATTATAAATTTCTTGTCCCTGTTAGTTTTGATTTGCATGCTAAATCGTTTTTGCAGAAAATGCATGTGTAGACGATAAGAAAAAAGAATTCCATATATGTAAAAAATTGTGGATGGTAATTTCTCTTTTTTTGTGATTTTGGCCGGTAAGTTGGTGATTGATTCATCGCACTAAGGGTTTTCACCCCAATTTACTTGGAACCATTTTCTTATCTTTATTTTAACCAAACTAGTCCCATCTAAGACTCAGAGTTAGTCGCGGTGAATACACCAAGAAAATCTAATTTTTTCATCAAAATTCTATACTTTTTTTAACTTTATTCACACATTCCAGATTTCATATTTTTTGGAGAAAATCCAAATTAATTTTAAGTTCTTGTGGTAAAATTAATACTTTTTCAATTGATTGTAGAAAATTTTTCTTCTATTTGATTTATTTTGGAATACCGCAATTTTTTTCCAAAAAAAATTGGGATATTCTTAAAAAAATATATAAAAGACTAGAATTTAATGAATCATTTGAATATTTTCTCCCAAAAAGAAAAAGAAAACGAAAAGAATTAAATTTTTTCTAAGAAATTTAAAATAAGTGGGATTTTAAAAATCCAAAATACTTTCGCAATCGCAATTGTATTAAATTTTGCTTTACTTTTTTCAAATTTTTTGTGAGAAGATTCCAATTTTTTTCAGATCTATTCAAATTTTTCAACTTTTTTCCCTGTAACCACTTTCAAATCCTTTATTATTTTTACAAAACACATTCAAGATTCCCTTTGAACAAAAAAAAATCCATAAACTGCTTTGAGTTGCTGCAGGACTCAAAAGTAATAAAACATAAGTTTTCAAATTAATAAATTTTATTTGGTTAGTTTAACATGATGTCATGGTAATAAGAAATTATTTTAAATAAAACAAAAATGGTTTTTCCTTAGTTTAAGGCAGACACAGCAAAATCATATGAACAGATTGGTACCCTATCATAAAATAATATAGAAATTATTTTTCTCGTGGTTCGAACCAAATGTTGACACCATTTGTAAAATTCATGACAGCTTCTAAAGCACATTCAATTTCTTCAACTGATTTATAAGAAGTGAGTACTTTAAATTCCCGAATTACTGATGATATGACTGTCTTTACATTTAGTAACGCAAACTGCCAACCTATAAAAATCAAACATAAATGGATATTAGATGAATACAGATAATGTTTGTTGTTTTCATTATTAATATTATTATCAATAATATCCAGATAGTGTCACTTAACAGGGATAATTCTTTACCTATCGGCAGGAACAATTATTTTGTCCATAAACTTTTATATATAACATTGTTATAAAAATTACATAAAGGCTTATATATTTGAAATTAATGCACATATTTATGGATGAATTATCAAAATGTATGCAAAATAAAAATTTCTCATAATTTTTTTTTCTAAAGTCAGCTATTTTTAAAGAAATAAATATTAGTATCTTACATCTATCCAAATAATATATTTAATGAAAAGCAACTAAAGCCGGCAACGCCGTCAACTCAGTCAAATACAAACAATGATTTTTTAAATGTTCTAAAAATAAGTTTTTATTTTTTTTATTAGTACACCTGGATATAAGCCATTTTTATTGATTTTCAACAGTTTGGCTGCTACACACATCTAAATTAAAAAAAAATGTGTTTTTCAGGTTGCTGTAGATCCTTTATTAAACATAATAGACATAAAGTGTGGTACATCGTTAAAATTAGCTCGGCAAAAGGTTTATAAAAATGTAAAAATATACGGAGTGTTCCATTTAAAAAAACAATAATTTTTGTCTGGCACTGCGTTCCTGAACACACTGTATATTTGGGATTAATTTTAATATGTGAATCTCAAGACTACCTACACTTCTTGTAAAAACTTTTTTCTTCGTAACTTCAATAATAGCGGACTAATCGCACTAATGCCGAACCCTGTATATATATATAATTATCATGATAATAAATTTTATCTTTTTAGTAAAAGACATTATTGAATGAACTTATATCATTACTTTTACTAATATATGTTCTAAATAAGAGACCTACAAACCTATTTTTAATAGACTATTTTGTTTCTTAGATTTGTGACCAACCTGACCCAGGTAGCGTCATAATTTCTATAATTCCCATTTTATAAAGAAATTTAAATCATTTACATTCAAATCCGTTTTTCTTAGGAAGAATTATTCCCACGAATTTCAGTATTTTTTTTAGATGTTTATAAAACAAACTCGATTTCTAAACATCTCGGGATAGTTCAATTTTAAACTTCAAATCATCAGTACTATATATCGTCAACAACGTTCCAGCCGTCCCGACGCTCTGACCGCGCTTGAAAATCCGTACGAGACTGACGCCCATCGCATCGTTCTGACGAACATATTTTCTGCCAAATTTCGACGCCCCTTTATTTGCCGGTACTCTGACCGGCACCTCTTTTTCTTCCAAACTCAAACGACGTCCCAACTACATTGCGACGCCGTTGACATGTCGGAACCACTAACTGAAGACATACTCCCTATGGTCTGTGTATCTGATGGTGGGCTAATAATTCACGGTGAGTGAATTATCCAAAGTAACCTAGCAATTAGTAGTAATGTAACAATAAATGTACATATAGACAAACATTGGGATTTCCACTTGTGTCCTGCCCATTGAATGGGACACAGGAAACATTTGCCTTTAAATTGTACCAACATAAAAACACTACGAATTTGGTGCGACCGAAGTGTTAGTTTGCCCTCGACCTATAGTAAATCACCAGCTGATTAGGGGTGAACGACACGGCGGTTGGCTAAGTTCTGTTTGCACTGATTCACATAAATATGGTCGATGTTACTACAGGGTTGGACTCTCTTAACTCTCTCAAAATCTGCAACACTAGGTAACTCTGAACATGAGGGGTAGTACGCTGGTACTGATCCGGCCCTACCTCAGTAGGATTACCTAGAATAATTTCCCTGCCTAGGTGGGCCTGAACATAAGGGTTACTCGTCGGTATTGATCCGGCCGTAACTCAGTAGGGGCACCTAGAAACCATCTCTAGTACTTTAAAAGAGAATTCAAACTTGAGTATATCTCCTGTATATCAAAGTACAAATATCTGAATTTGTACATATTTGATGGCAAATGGCCTGTGGCCGATTTTACTGAGCGGGACCACACGAGGTCCCAATGAGGCATTCAAATTTCCGATGTCTATTCCATTTAAACAAGTATTAAATAAATCAAGTTAAATGGCTTCTTGTGTTTGATTTCATTCGCAAATTTGCACCAAACTTTGCAAAAAGGATTTGGGTTATTTTTATACAACGTGGGGAATATAAATACATACAAAACTATTAACTAGACGATCACTACCAGGGAGAAAGGCCAATAAAGGTAAATATAGAAATATCGGAAAAAGGGGAACGGGATGGGTTTAATTATTAAAGTTTCTTTGTGTTTTTCAAATTAACTAGTACCCAGGGGTAGGTAGGTTACAGATTCATAAAAAAATATTAATTTTGCTTATTTTTCCTAATGGAAAATATTATATTATTGTATACATATATATATATATATAACAATTTGTATGTACTTTTTACTAAATTACTTACCGATGCAATTTCTAGGTCCTAAAGCGAACGGTAAGTAACTGCCTAAAATATTTGTATTAATTTGTTCGGCAGAAAATCGATCAGGATTAAATGTCAATGGATCTTTCCAGTATTTTGGATTTCTGTGAATTAAATAAGGAACAAAACCAATTGTTGTATCTTTTGGAATTATCACATCACCTTAAAAATATTATAAAATTAAAATCGTGCACAAGTGTTATGAAATTTAAAAGAAAACCAACACATCTGTAGCTATTAACTTATAATAAAACATTATTTTCTTTTCCTGCTATCTCTTGTAATGATATTTAAATTTAAACTTATGGAATAATGTATAAAATCTACTTAATTACACTATACGAAAAATTCTATAATCAAAATGAAGATAAATAATTGATAATGATAATTTTTTAGTAACTATCATGTTTACATTTTGATATATGTAAATTTAAAAAGTTATTTCCTTTTTACATTTTTATATTTATTTTTTGACCAATTTGATGTTGTATTTGTGCACAGTGCTTAAACAACTTATTTTTCTTAGTCTCAACATATTTTTCACTTGATAATGGAAAGAACATTTTCCGAAAGCTTTAAACAAATATAAAGAGTACACTTGCTGCCGCCCCAATTAACTGAAATAATTATATAAACTAGCTCCAAAAGAACTTAAATACATTCTTGGGCCTATGAGAGTTGTATGAAAAACTTGGCCTTCTCTTTAAAGGAGAAAAAAATAAATTTTGATAAATAAATGTATATTTGTTTTTTTAACAATTCCAGGTACTTTTATATGAAGAAATATACCTATATGTATCTCTTACATTCAATTTCTTTTACTACTCATACTACAATATTGTCGATTCAATAAGCAATCCGTTAATATTCAAGGATGGATTAAAGTTTTGTCCTTATTAGCAAAACTACATTAAAATACCCTCAAAGTTGCATTTCGCGGATTAAATGTAGACAAATATATTCACTTATTGAGAATTCATATGAGACAAACTTTTAATTCCCAATTTAGTCGTTAGTTAAATTTATTTTACTGTTAACCACAGTAAATCGCATAAAAGCTCGAAATTTCGTACTTCCTGCATACAGATATCAATAAAGAAGCTTGAGTTTTGAAAAATTTAGTAATTTGAAACCAACCAAGATTTATGTCTTCAGTTGAATATCTTCCAAATATTAATCCAGATGGAAGAATTCTTAATACTTCTTTGATTACTTGTTCTACATATTTCAGATTAGGTAAATCTGATACTTCGATTTCTCTGTTAGAACCAACAACATTCGTAATTTCTTCATATACTTTTTGCTAAAAAAAATTATACATTAATTATATTTGTTAATTTAAAAGTATTAGTTAAATTCAAAAAAATAAGAAGACTTAACTTAAATTATTACAACCATGTTATGCCGAGTTTAAGTTATTGCATATAGATATTTTTACAAAAATAACTACTTACTTGTACATCCGGATACATTGCTAAGATTATAAAAGTCGAACATATAGTGGCAGCAGTTGTGTCGGTAGCCTTAAATTAAAAAAAATGCAATAATCAATTTTATTTAATATTCCCAAAGAATGTACTTATTTTTAGAATACGTTTGTCGAGTCTTTATTATATGTTAAACAAGGCATGAGGCATAGGCTATTAATGAAAATAAAAAGTAATAATAACACTGAGAAAAATATTAATAACAACATTATTAGTACTAAAGTCAGGCGAGAGAAGTTATTAGGCAATCTGGCCAAGCTATGTAGATTTTAAAAATCAGAATTAGAAAGTCCTAATAAATAACATAATTTTCTAAAAAAATTGCTACTATGTTTTTTTAGGGTATTGCTAAAAAAACATTAAGAATTGTATGAAGCATTTAAAAATGACACTATTAATGTTACGAAGTAGAGATATACTCGTATTATACAAAATGCACGATATACTTGTTTCTCATTTATTTTGGAAATCAATAAAGGTTCGTCAAATTTGATACAAACACTAAAATATTTCTTATTAAACGACTTTCCCTGTATCATAAAAATAAAGATACTGGGACTGCTACTTTAATTTCGGGATAGATGCAAACACAAACATTTAGAATTTCAAAAGTAGCTTTATTGGTTTTCCAAATATTCTCCATGACAATCAATGGACTTTTTTATGCGAATAAAGTCTTGTCTTAACATTTTTTTCAATCTGAAGATGGCAAGCTCATTATGGCCTTTTTAAACGCTTCAACTACATCTTCTGAGCTAGAAACACGTTGACCACGCGACTGATTCTTGATTTTTAGAAATTATGAAAGTCGTTTGGACTTAGATTAGGACTCTATCTAGAATGTGTCATTAACTCCACCGTTTGGGTGGTTAAATTAACTTGTTTGTTGATACGACGTATTCTATTGATTTTTCTGATTTCAAAGAAACCTTCTGATAAAAAATAGTTACGTACTACTCAACATGCACTATCACTATTCTATAATTTTCAAAAGGAACAGTAGAGATATGCTTAGTTTTAAGCATAAAACAAGCATTCATTTGTCATATTTCACAAATGCTCATGCGTCAAATATCAGTTAACTACTGACTACTGTATTCTCTTATCCCAAAAATTAAAGCAACAGGTCTGGCAACTATGAAGGAATTCTCAATTTGGGACACACTGTGTATATACATATATATATCATGACAACTAAACATAGAAATAGTCTTCCAACTAAACATTCTAATTTATAATCAGAAAGTTTACATCTACCTATATCCAAAAATTTACGATTTAAATCGAAAAAAAAATGTACATCGAATTTAATAGGTAGAATTTAACAGGAAGGCAAAAATGTGTAATACATATAATGAAATATAAAATACTTTACCGCTGATAAAAATATTTTGACTTGGTTTAGTACTTGTTTATCTGTAAAAGTAGAGTGTAATAAAAGATTGTCTAACAGATTTAATCTTCTATTTCCTGTAAAAAAAAAATAATATATTTTATGATAAGCGATTATCAAAACTATATGCAACTTTAATTTTTATTGGAATTTGTGTGTTACTTTAGTTCTGGTTTCATTAATTTTTCAACTTTACCTTCGATTTCTGCCATAATCATTTCTTTATTTTCTTCAAATTCTTTCTTCTTTCTTTCAACTATCTAAAATTATATTTAAAATAAGATGAAGTCCTCTATTTTACATTAACTTACTAGGGTTACATGATTATTGATTTTATTAAGAGTTTCATCAAGCTCCTTTTTGAGATTTGAAAATTTATAGATGATATCTATGAAATACCATACGTTTAAAGCTCTTTTTGCTCCGAGTCGATTTAATCTGCAAAAAATTTAGCATTACGTATTTAAATACAAAAACCGCCAATAAACAAGACAGAACATACAAGGAAACAAGTGAAAAAGATGAAGGTAAAACATTTCCAGCATGCAGAACCCAGATCGTAGATGGTCAAAATATACACAATATTGTAGTGATCGTTGTATAAGGATTAAGTTAAATATCGACCTGTACATAGAACTTATTTATTATTTAATATTTTCTAAATTATAACATTCAATATTTATTTAATATTACGAAAGCGAAAGTTTTGGGGCAAGGTCGCGATCGGATAACAAATAAACATTTTGATTATGTTTAACATCAAATTAATTAAAATTTTTCAATGAAGATGACTAAAGTTAATTTAAGGAGCAATGTTTCATGTACAAATTACAAATTGTAAAAGAGTTTGTCAAAAATTTGTACATTTTTTTATATGAATCGAAATTTTAACCTTTGTAATACATTTTTTATTAATTTTGACAGTTTGACGGATATTTTTTATGAATTTTTTGCTAAATTAACAAATCTAAATTCTTTAATTTGAGATTATAAAATATTTTCTTCACAAAATATCAACTTAATGTGACAATCACTAATTCTTTTTATTTAAAATTTTATTAAGTTTGAGAAAAAATGTTTTATAGTTTTTTTTATTTTATAATTTTTGCTATAAATATAAAAAACAGCTCTACTAATATATAAATTAATCAAGATTGTTGTGTTATTTTAAAAATTTGGGTTTCTGTAGATATAAATGTGTTTTTGTTTTACTAGAAGGTAATTTTGTTGATAATTTATAATTTGAGATTTAATTTACAATTTCAAATACTGTCAGATTATATAAAATTTTATAAAAATAAAGATTTGAAACCTAAAGGAATTTAAAATAGTTAAAAAATGAAATATTGAGAAGATTAGATCCTGAAATATATAAAACAAGTAATAAATATCACAATAATATATATATATATATATTGACTCCCATATAACAGGATGGTAATTCCTTAATATTATTTTACGACGGTTCTTTTATAAAGTTCTAAAATTTTTGCTTTGTTTCTCATTTTGGAACAATTTATTTACATAAATACCAACATTGGTTTATTATATTTGCTTTTAAATTATACAAAATATTTATTTATAAACATTGTCATACTTATCTAAACACTCTCCAAAATCGTCATTTCTGGGTCCGTTGTGTAAAATATTCATATCCACACCAAGCATAGTTTCTAAAATTGGTGAACATTAGAGTTTTTTAATAATAATGATTTTTCGATTTAACGATATTATAAGCTGATATTTATATCATAAACTAGCTGCATTTGAAATTTCAAATAGATTTCAAGATATATTTAGATCTTACCACAAGCTGTTTGTAATGTATATCTTTGTGCAAAAATTAACCAGTCAACGTCCTTTTTTCCAATAACTTCCCTTATGTAACCAACTAAACGGGTACTATTTTTTTCAAAAATACTAACATACGAATTCAAAATATTTTGATTAAACGACGGTTGAAGTGCTTTCCGATGTACTTTCCATAGAGCACCTAAAATGAATTTTCTCATTAAACACAAAATCGATCGTATCTCTTCTCTTTTTCTGGTTTTGCTACAAATCACCGATGAACTTCATATTTCGTAACTGATTGAAATGTTTGGTTGTTATTCGAATAATGGAGTTACTTCTTTCGATTCATGGCTTTTTTCGAAATTCTAGAGTTATTAGCCTTCGCGTTCTATGTAGGCTTTGTTACTGTTTCCCGGCACCACTTTAGGAACAGCACTGTTAATTTGAAACCAACAGTGAATGCTTTCGATCACCAACTGGCGGCTCTACGACTGAGCCACCCACCCCCTGATTAAACATATATTTAATAAAATATCACGATGTATTAAATTTCTTGTTTTCTTCATCTCTATTTAGCTATAACATGAAAATTCGTTAATTCTTTCTAACAAGAATGGTTCAACCCGAAAAATTAATCTGGAAGCTGGCTGGAAATCAGAGGATTGAACCGAATTGAAGAAAACCTTAGCAATTTTAGGCATTGTATTTGTAACATTGAACAAATCGACAAAAAAAATACCAAAGGCGAAGAAATTGAAACAATTCACATTGAAACTAAGTTGAGACTTAAAAAAAATCAGCGGTGTTTTAGACGTAGTGGAAACCGTAAAGAAAAAATAGACGAACTTTTTAATAGATGAAGCCGAAAAAACAAACACTAAAATGAATTTGTCCACTCTCCACTGAAGATTTGGTTGAACGTGGATACTTTCAAAGTCGGGATATGTTAAAATTCCCATTGACCCTATAACTGCTACTGCTACGCCGTTGGTACCAGATAGATGCCATTAACTATAGTTTTAGTTCAATTAGTTTTGAACTAATTGAATTTGTCCGAGACCCCACTTAGTTGAAGTTGTCCAATCAGGACAGAACCTTGATTTTCTTTCCATTTTATGCGAATTTGCTTTTTATTTATAAACTCGTTTTTCCAACACCCCCAAAATTGCAGTCGTAAGCAATTGTTGACAGGTTGAATGTTGATTTTGAGATATTGGTTTGAAGCCGACTTTCCAATCAAGAAGTGAGCCAGAGTTAAAGTGGATAAGTAGTTACTATTAGAGGAAAGGGGGGATATAGAACGAAAATTTAGAACAGCTTCGGTTTGGTTTAAGAGTGTAGAAATACAGAAGAAGAGGTAGATACTTTGAAGTCAACCACCAATTCTGATTTATCAGACAAAATATATTGTAATTTTTTTGAATTTACTATAATTTGTTGAGTTCCAATTTATTCAGGTTATTAATACAGGACTTCCCAAGATAATGCGAGACATCTTAAAAAACTATAACTTGAAACCAGACTCAAATCGAACCGGTGGTATGCTTTAATTTTTAAAAAGTATGAACTTTCTTTACGAAAAAAAAGTCTTACTTGGAACATATCCGATATAGTTATGAAATTTATTTATATACATACCATCAGATACCATTAAACTGTCTCCAAAACAATCTTTTAAGACAACGTAAAAATCATGAGGTTTTTCAATTGCATGAGGATGGTTAAAAATTTTTGCAATATATATGGGATCAGTGACAACGAATGCTAATCTTGGCCCTAACCATAATTTAATTATCCTCGGAAATTTCTTTGAAAATCCATTTAAAATTTTTATGTATTCTGGAAATTAAAATAATGGACAGTTGATAAATCAGATAAAACATAAGCTTAAATTGAATGGTTTACAGTTTAGAATCCATTACAACATGTAAATTTAAAAACTTCCCACATTCATTATCTGGCATCAGCCTCCCCGCCCTTATACAAAAATCTCCAGTAAATAATATGAAAAATCGGAAAGGCACTTTAATTTTATTTCAAGTGGGTCACTTACAATAAACATTTTTAGCCTTCATACTTTAACCCCTTAACAGTGGTAGATATTTCCCTCAGGGACGATTGCACCTCAACTCTTTAAATGTACCACTTATATTAAAGTAACACTTAAAATATAAGTTCATTACACAAATGATATTTTAGTTCCACTTAAGCTAAGGTTGCTAAGAAACGAAATAATACTGGCAACGCTGCATTTATCTAGTGTTTTTTCTAATTAGGGCTTGTCGGCTTGAACAGATGACATAAGTTGTCAATGTTAATTTACCTGTCATATGGAGCGCATACACCCCAGGCAAAGAGAAAAATCTTTGGACAACAAAGAGTCCACCCTGGGAGTTTTCATTGACAAAACCACCTTCCCAAAAATAACAAACTTGCTTGCTAGTAGAAATGTCCCGCGACCGATAAACGGATGGATATACAGCAATAAGAATTAGTGTAGATGATGTCACCTTAAAAGGATTGGTCGTAAGAGGATGTCCACAGGGTGCTTGACACCCTTATTAGCCGCCTGAAAAATGACAATCTCTACACAATAGCATATGTGGATGACCGCAGAATGCAAGTAGTACTCTAAATCATAGAACAATGGTGCAAAGACCACTCTCTCTCTATCAATCCGGAGAAAATCGAGATAGTCCTTTTCACCAGAAAAACGAAATTTAAGGAACTGAAAGCCTCGCAGCTCCTTAAAACAGATTTAAACTTTTCCTCAGAGGTAAAATACCTCTCTTTGATAAAAAGTTAATATGGAACTCGCATCTGGAAAATACAGGAAAAAATAATATATCTAACTCCCAAGATCTTGTCATGGATCTACATGGCAATCATAAGACCTATGCCAAAGAATAGCATGACCTAAAATTACAGCAGCCATGAGAACCACACCAACAAGGGCATTGGAGGTGATTCTGGGTCTCACCCCCCTTGACATCCATATCAAGGAGGTTGTTATAATGACTATGACATGACCCCGCACTGTTGGCATAGAACATAATGTAGGGTCCGGCAGATTGAGAAATCGCTAATGGCAGGAAATCTTGTATGCGATTCCGCTACTACAAGCGAACATGAACTCGATCGGGCCGAGTTATGTCTTTGACAGACCCTATAAGGTAGTAACAAGAACCGAACAAGACTCATACCCCTCGGATACCAATCGCGTTTATACTGACGATTCCAAAACAAAGGGAGACTCAGGATGTGGAGTATACTCCAAATCCTTAAAACATAAAAAGTAACGTATTACTTCGGCCTTAGTGCTAGAATGTAAACAAGCCTTGACCTGAGCATGCAACAACAACAACGTAGTAAGAGTTAGTTGGATTAAGAACTATGATACATCGAAAGGTACAGCCTAGAAATACCTAACAATACCAGACAGAATCTTCACCTAGCATTCTGATTGGCCAATGTCATCTTCGGAAGCACCTCCACAGAATAAGGCTATCAGACACGCCCCTATGTAGAGGGTGCGAATATGAACACATCCTCTGTGATTACCCAATACTAGAAGATACTTGGTGTTCATCGAGTACTGGCTAACAGTGTCCCACATAAAGGAGGCACCTCTAGGCGACGTAATCACCTACATCACCTAGTCTAAGTGCTGTGGGGCTCCCTCCCTCCCCTTGCTACAGATACAGATATTTGCCAGAATATAATTCGAATATGACCTTTGGTGAAAAAAAGTGAACCCTTTAAAAACAATAACATAATTTACAATAAATCATAGTTTGGCTATCATGCTAGAGTTGTATTCGAGTATTCATTGTGTAAATTTGTTTGTACACACTTTATCATTACTGTTTTGTAATCAAAAGTACAAGAATTGTATTTAAAGATATTTGTTCTACTACTTTGAAGATTTATTACAGCGCCCTTTAACGAATTCTACTTTTCCCAATAGGTAAGTCGATTCCAAAAAGATGAAATGTCAATATTTAAATTTTTTAAAATAACTAGTAACTGTTGGCTTGAAATAGAAGAAGAAGATTAAGAGCGCTGTTGAAATCTAGTAAAATAAATTCTGTTGGCAACACTAAAATTATATTATTTTGTGGATAAAAAATTCGATTTTGCAATAAAAGTATGTTATATTATCAGTTTTTTTTTATTCTTTATAACTAGATCTAGGACATTTAGGATCATTCTTTCCACTTCTTTATTGCTGTTTAGATAACCAGGTACAACCAGCGCTTGACTAATTTTTTTAAAGGAATTCTTGAAATTTAGCAACTGTGAATACTGAGCCGTTGTTTCATTCGCATACGTCAGGCACTCCATGTGTAGCAAATAATTTTCGGAGAACTTGTAGTGAGGCTCCAATTGAGGAACTGGGCACCTGTCTTTTACTTCGAGAAATATGAATCAACAAATATAAGAAAATATTTTCCTACCATTGGACCGGCTTGGTTAATGTGTATTCTTTGCAGGGGTGTAACGGGGCTCTATTTGGCATTTTTTCGTCTCTTGGCATTTATGACAAGTATTCACTAGATCCTAAAGCCGTTTATCGAGGTTTGGCCACCATACGTAGGATCTAGCTAGGCTTTTCATTTTCATTTCCCTTCCGTGGGTGAGCTGCATGCAATAATACCAGTATTCTTTTCCTTCCCCCCGGTGGAATGATAAGTCTGGTGACCCAGAGTAAGCAATCCTGATAACGGGTAATTTCGTGTTTTCGTTGAAGAAAGAGTTTTTTAAAATTTTTAAATCTCGGTTCCCATACCTTCATTATCTTTCTATACTCATCCAATTTTTTTTTCATCGCGTCTTGGTTATTTTTCAGCCTGAAGATTATTTCTATATATTCAAACTAGTATCATTAATATTCTTATTAGTATACTTGATATTATCAATTTCAATAATTATTTTCATCACTATTAGTCTGAAAAGTATTAAACTTTCTGGAATCCTTATGATATTATTACAACTGTAAATATCCTTACTCGTTGATATTATTAATATTATAACAGTTACTATTTCTATTACTTATAATATTGTTAGTAAAATTATTCTTGGTTTTATTATTATAATAAGCCATATTAGTTTTAGTAATTTTATATTAGTATTGTCGCTATACAAATTGCTGCTCTCATTATTCTAACTATAATCATTAATATTCTTATTAGTATACTTAATATTATGGAACTTGAATAACTATTTTCATAACTATTATTCTGAAAAGTATTAAAGGTTCTGGAATCCTTATGATATTATTAGAACTGTAAATATCCTTAGTCGCTGGTATTATTAATATTTTAACTATTACTATTGTTATTACTTATAATATTGTTAGTAAAATTATTCTTGGTATTATTATTATTATTATTATAAGCCTTATCAGTTTTAGTAATGTTATATTACTATTGTCGCTATAAAAATTGCTGCTCTCATTATTCAAACTATAATCATTAATATTCTTATGAGTGTACTTAATAGTATTAGTGCTAAAATAATTATTTTCATCAATATTATTCTGGAAATTATTAAAGTTTCTGGAATCCTTATGATATTTTTACAACTGTAAATATCCTTACTCGTTGGTATTATTAATATTATAACAATTACTATTTCTATTACTTATAATATTGTTAGTAAAATTATTCTTGGTTTTTTTATTATAATAAACTTTATTAGTTTTAGTAATTTTATATTAGTATTGTCGCTATATAAATTGCTGCGCTCATTATTCTAATTATAATCATTAATATTCTTATTAGTATACTTAATATTATGGAACTTGAATAATTATCTATATAGATAAATTTTCCATGTACGTGTACATGGTTGCGTTTTTGGTTATCATTTCTTCTCGTTGAGTCCAAATTCTTTTGAAAAATTCTTTGTAGTTAACCATTACTCGTTGAAAACTGTTTTTATCTATTGTACTCGCTTTCAGCTTCGTTTCAAGTATTCAAGTAATCAATCAAAGGAGGGCTAAATATATTTATTGAAAGTGACCATCTTGAAAATAAAATTAATACGTATTTCTGATTTTTTATCTTTACTGAATGGCAGATATTAAGGGTGGGAAGTTGTGAATTTTTCAAATGAACATCCTGCATATTCATTAAATTAAAATTCATAACTGAAATTTTGTTTGCTACTTACCAGAAGGTTTTTGAAAAAATAAATAAAATGCCATTCCAATAATGGGAAGAGCCAGTGGTCCATGTATATTTTTTGATTTTAAATATAAAGGTCGGTTAACCCACCAATGATTTATGTACCATATTATAGTAAAAGCACATACACCCATTAAGAGACTATTATAAAGGTCCATTGTTTTATTGTGTAATCTAAAAATAACATAATGTCTTGATGTTACATCAATATTTGAAAACAAAAAGGTTTTAGACGAAAGCATAATAGTTAAAGAGCTCACGGCTAAAACTATGTCATTATAAGGGCAAAACCATATAATATTTTAGGATCAGACCCTTCTGTATTCAGGTTTCTTTGTTCCATATATACCACTAACAATAAGTTGTTAATTTCACTTAAAGTTATTCGATAAATTAAATTGTTAATACTCTTTACTTGTGGATATTCATTATAAATGTAAAAGGTAAAAAATATTCTGATCTTAATTAAATTTTCTAAAAGCGTTTTAATTAATCATTATGACAATAAATATATTTAATAAGCTTTTAGAAAATCGTGGAAAAGATTAAAAATATACTTACCTTAATTACCACGATTTTCTAATAGCGTTTTAAATGAGCCACGTCTGGGTATATTGTAAATACCTTACATAAAACTTTTTCTCAAAGGGAGAAACATACAATGAGTCTTCATAACCAAATCACATCTACTATTTTTTCTTCAAGCGTTAAAATAAGAAAATATGTTTAAATAGATTAGCTTTGTCAACTGTTAAAAAAGTTATTCCTTTCTAAAAAAAATGAAACTAAATAACATAATAAATACTTTATTTTTATTAATAATTAAATAGAAACAATTTTTGTACTGAAAATAAAATTACCAAATTTATAAAATTATTTAAAATGTAGATTACAAAAATATTATTTTATATTAAATGCGCAATTTTGTAAAGTGGAAAAATACTCAAAACTAAATATTTAAATGAGAGTAGCAAGGCTACATAAATCTCTTTTCTATAATCCATTGCTGTGGGTGACATTGAACTTATTTACTTTCTTATTTTTTTTTTATAGCAATAAAAAATGAAAAATATTTGTACTAGTAAATAATAGGCTATTTTACAAAACCTTATTACATGGTATAATGTATTTGTATTACACTTCCTTTATTCTGTAAATAATATATTTTAGAAGCAATCTCAAGCTCTTACTCCATTGGTACGGTTGTTAAACGAAAATTTTTTTGAAGGGAGAACAAAAACTGTTCGCAAGTGTTGTCCAGGCACACATTAATTTTATATATGTCCTCTAGAAGTATTATTTTAACCATATTTTATTTTGTTCTTGAATTGACCAAGGTTTTTAGGAGCGAGCTCTTGTAATGTAAACATTTTTGGCAAAACGTGCTCAACTTCGTCGGTAGCAGATATGTATCGAAGATAAGAATTGCATTTTATTAAATATAAATATATTAAAAATTATAAAAAATATGTGCTCAAATTAACTCACCATCAGAACACCAGCACAAGAATCAGATATATATATATATATATATACTTAAAATGATGGAAAGCCGTGTCAGGAAGAACGAGCAGCAGGAAGATGCGCGAGCAGTCAGTCGTCAGCAGCAGTCACAAAGACGTGAATATAATATTTAAATAAATTCTATTGAATTGATTTAGAGTTTTATTGTGGATAAAATATAGCAGTAGAGCTAACATATATAAAATTAAAATATTATATTAGCAAAATTACGTCAGTAGCGACAGAACCGGATTAGAATATCTCAAGGAAAATATAAAAATGTAAATGTCTGTTAAAATTATATAAGCGGTTGTGATTATGGAATGTTTTTAGTTGAAAAATATAGCCGAAGACAAGATACTTCTTATAAGTAAAAAAAGGATGTTTTTGCCATTGCCGCATCAGAAGTTTCTTTTCATAATAATAAAGTAAAAGATTTGTGCAATAACAGAAAAAACCCATTGGAGTTAAATGTGGAAATCGAGGTGGCCATTCATCAATTGATTTTCCAAGCTATCAACAATAAGATGGTCAATGACATCTTCTAAGAGATCGAGATATTTTCAACCTGTCAAATTTCCTTCAATGAAAACTGGACCAATACAGCATGTCCTAAAATTCCAATCCATGACTTTTCTGGCGAATGGGAATGAGTTTCACGAAACACAGATTGACTCATCACTGAAGAAAACTTTTTTTAATTTTAACTCGTCTTCTGAATTCCCACAGAGATGTGTTTTGGGACCTGTGTTATATCTGTGATGATAATTCCGTCACAGCTTCAATTCTCTTACAAACGAATCCTGATACCTACAATATTGGTGTAAAAAATAACGCATCAAGGGTGAATGATTCTAAATCAATTTATTACCTATTTGTTACCTATTTTATTAGCAGCAGTGTTATCTATAACATTAGTGCTATGTGAAAATGACGTTGTTCACCAGTCATATGTCATGAAATATTTACACCGTTTTGGGTACCTAAACGCAAGTGAAAATAATGTGGCCAACTTTCAAGATTATTTAGTAAGCTTTCAAGAAAGACTTAATATCCCTGCAAATGGAGAATTAGATGAGAAAACAATACATTTTCTTAAGAGATCTAGATGTTCTGTAAGTGAAGCAGCAGACACTGATAACCATTCTTATAGAGTTAAAAAATTTAAATGGGATAAATTTAATTTAAGATGGTATTTTCCTCAAACGACTCCAGAATATCTTGAAGTAACTAAAAATGCATTTGAAGTGTGGAGCAATAGTTCAAAGTTTAAATTTGAATTAATTCGTAAAACTCATCCTGATTTACCTGATATAACTATAACTGTTGTACATAGAAAACACTTTTTTCGAGCAGATTGCAAAGGTAACGAAGAATGTCCAAATAAATTTGATGGTCCTGGAAAGGTGTTGGCTCATGCTTATTTAGCCCCTAAGCATTTACCTGAAGGGAAAAATTTATGCGACATAATACCGGAATATATGTTTATTGCGATGGCTGGGGAATTTAATAATTACCGTTTATACATTATATACAAAAATTCTTTATGGAAAATTTACTTGAACTCTAAGCTTATTCCCCCACAGCCGGAAAGACTTGATGATTATCTACCTAAAGAAGTTGACTCTGTAACTCAAATTTTTCAAAGTTCATCAGGCAATTTAATAGCAGTCAATAAAGATCTTCATGAATATTATGAAGCAGATTTTCCCGGTTTGCGAATACTTGAGAAAAATAATTTACTTGTTCCTAAAAATGCACGAATAAACACAATGTTTCAAAACAATCATGGGAAAATATATGTTTTTTTATAATAACAGTAATTATATAGAATATAACAAAAACTTTAAAACTATCTCGAGTAGAGGACATACTAAAACTGCAGGAACTTACAAACTTAAGATAAAAAGTTTTTAGATCACAAATAACAAAATTACAACAGCTCACTATCTGAAGATAAGAAATTTTATCAGTAATTGAAATGAGAATAGTAGAAGCAGTAGTGGCCAATTATTACACTTCAAAACAATTTTTTTAAGAAAATAAAATAAAATAAAACTTACTAGTGTTGAACACATATGTTTCTATCATGTGTATTCACAGCGCTTATAAAGAGAATTTTTCATAATAAATAAGAACGTAAACAAGTTTTCACATTACTTACATGTCCGTTTAGAGGTTTCATGATTACTGATTGCGACAAATAATGGGATTCTTATGTAATAAATTAATTTTAATTGTTCGTTTAAATGAAACGTAAAATAACAAATTACTTGCATTTTTTATCTAAGTTACAATGTTGTATATGATCAATACATTATCTATTTTTATGCATTTTTGCATTTATGCAAAAATTAAAAAGAAAAAATCTCGTAAATATATATGACAAGATCTTGAATCTAGTTTTAATGGAAGAGTTAGAACAGGGATTTTGATAAATTTACATTGAATAAATAAATACTTTTTGAAAAAACACAAAATTCGCGGTACTTTTTGAACAGACCTCGTATATACTACTTTTGTTAACAAAAATAAAAAGACACAAAGACTCAAGAGGTACTTGAGGCACTTGCCTGCATCTTTAATTAACAGATTCAGTTTGTGATCGTTAAAAGTATTAAATGTCAACGTTTAAAATTCACTCATTTTGAAGAAGTTAAAATAATATTCAACTCACCTTAGTACACTCTGTACATTCTCCAAAATAATATTATACATGCAATTTGTCACGTCCGCTATTTCTTTTCAACCAATTAACATTTCGCTAATATACGCTTAAAAATTTGGCCAATGAAAACTGCCCTCACAATTAACCAATCATTCATGATCACCTCCAACGTCACAGTCACAGTTCATAAAAGAAAGAGTCGCTAAGAAGTTACTGAGTAATGCACAGACTCACTCTTCGCTCAAAAATAGATTCTCTCAAGTTGTTTAACGCCCTTCACATAATTTAAAATATAAATTGTCATCCCAAGTTTAAGCTTAAAAGTTTAATGACTCTTCAAACAACAAAATATTTAAAATTATGTTTAGTTTAAGTTGTGATTAGAGAATCATTGGAAATTTGTGTTAACTATTATGTAAACCACTCAAGAACTCGCAACAAAGTTTTTGTTAAAGTGATAATTTTGAACTTATTTGTCTTCATTAAAGTTGTTAAAAAATAAATCAGTTTATCCAGTTATTTTATTGGATGGAAATTATTTGTTTAAGAAGAAAAATACATGAATGCGTAGATAAGTCAGTACCCACTTAAAAAATACAGTCCATTTGTTGTGTAAAAACTAATTGTGCCATGCACAAAATTCTATAATCAATGTAAATACCAAACTCCTAGTGTAGAATATTTATATATGGAAGGTTCACTGGAACTTATCCACACAAGACAGTATAATAGACAAAGTAAATGCTTAATGTACTCGGAGAAGATTGCTGTAATAGGAGACCAAAAAAGAATTAATGAAGATTGCTGTCATAGGAAACAAAAAAAGAATTAATGAAGATACAGCAATTTTATAAACCCATACATATCTATTTAAAATAAATTAGATTTTTACTGAAAATTGTTAAACATGGAAAATCATGTAATGTTGGCTTTTAACATCTTCAAATACTTTTTTTGATAAATTCAAGGAACTTTCACTCGTCTCTAATAATACGAAGTAAAGTAGCGAAAGCTGTATGTTTTAAATTTATTTAGTTTGCTTTCAAAATGTTCCAAATTCAGGTGGGACATCCTAAATATTGGCATAATTTTGAGACATTCTGTAAACTGCTACATAAATTGAACTTGTCGAAATTATTTGAAGTGACAGAAACATACTTTGTTCCTAAAAATGAGTATCAAGTAACAAGGATAAATAATTTTGTCCTGTCGAAAAATAAATGTCATTTTCCCCAAATTTTTGTAAATTAAATCTATGTCGAGGAATACCAAGGGGGTGGATAGCAAATTTATGTAGGTGTATGTGTGGGAACGACTTGCCTGAATGGATATTTTTGGTAAATCAAAGGTAAAGAAAAAACCTGCGTAATTAACAAACACATGGCGACTCGTTTGAGTCCACGAAATTCTGAAGTAAATGCTCTGGAACAAAGGGGTTACTTAATTGGAAAGAAGATTGGTCAAGGATCGTATGCTACAGTACATTTAGCCGATTATGTCGATAGCACGGGACCGAAAAAGATGCGCCTCGCGTGTAAGATCTTTGATAAAGAAAAAGCACCAAAAGATTTTTTAGAGAAGTTTTTTCCGAGGGAACTTGAAATACTGACAAAAATTGAAAATCCGCACATTATCCAAGTTCACAGTATTTTGCAAAGGGGGCCTAGAGTATTCATTTTCATGAGGTAACTTGACCGTTTTTATTAAACATCCTCTTATCACCGACTCTTTTTAAGGTACGCCGATAATGGAGATCTTTTGGACTTTATTAAGAAAAATGGAGTCGTACCAGAACAACAATCAAAAATATGGTTCAGACAAATGGCGAGTGGCCTTCACTATCTCCACGGAAAGAACATAGCACATAGAGATTTAAAATGCGAAAATATTTTACTTTCAAGAAGATTCAACGTAAAATTGGCCGATTTTGGTTTCGCACGATTCTGCGTCGATTCTGACAACAGAAGAATTCTAAGCCAAACGTACTGCGGATCTGCAGCTTACGCAGCACCAGAAGTAGTTAACGGAACACCTTACAATCCAAAACTGTCGGATGTCTGGTCTTTGGGCATCATTTTATTTATAATGTTAAACGCGTCTATGCCTTTTGACGATTCGAATCTTAGAAAATTATTGAAGGATCAAATGACTAAAAACTGGGTCTTTAGATCGAGAGTGAGGGACACACTATCGTCAATTGCCAAATCACTTGTTCGACACCTTTTAGAACCGGATTTAACTCAAAGACTAACTTTGGACAGGGTCATCCAACACGAATGGCTTAGGATGCGCAAAGATAGACCTTCTCTTATTGGGCGTTTAGTACATTCAGCACCACACGGTCAGACGGGAAGTCAATCCGCACACGTAAGTGGGGAGTATGAGAATGAAACCGTTCCTGGGGACTTTCAAAATCCCGACAATAAAAAGAGTGAAATGATGATTTCTGTGAACGACATTAACTAGTTGGGGGGAATACTATTGTGATAAATTCGAAGTTCATATTTAACAGTAGTGTACATATAATATATTAAAACAGGATATACCTTTTTATCTTTGATTAAAATGTTTTATTTTATCACAAAAAGGTATAAAATCAATACGAGGCCGTCAACGTAAAAATGGCCAGTACAGTAAAAAAGCATACTTTGTTTAGGCCACTCTTGCATCAATAATATAAAAATCTATAGAAAACATCGATAACATAATAATCGGCTGCGCAATGTGTCCGAATAGATTGTCACGTGACGTCTATTAAAAACTATACCCCAAATATTAAATATTATCCATATTTTACTTAAAAAAATAAACATTGAGACGTAAACAAATAAAATATTTCTTGGACGTCTCAACAGAGGCATTCTAATATTATGGGGGATGAAAACAACAATACTGGAGATGCAAAACACTAAAAATGTACCTGTCGAAATTAATATTTCTAAAATAGCACCTACAAAAGTTATTATATTTAATAGGGGTATCAATCAAGTTAATCCTAAATAGTGAAATAGTCGTTACAACGACAACCAAATACAGCTAGATGCAAGAAATTCAATTGTCAAAATTATTTAATATCTCTAAAACTGCACTTTAAAAAGATAATATTCAGAAATACTTATTGAGTACCGGTTAAGCGCAACAGATTCATTCACGACCTACGTCATTTATTAGTAAATAAACATCCGTTAAACCCGATCAGATAAATTGTAAATACGCAGTCGAAACTCACGTCGTTTGATTATAAGTGCGCTTTTTCTAGGACTGGCATACAGGCGTTACAACTCTCTAAAATCTTACAAGTCCAGAACCCTCTTAAGTTTGCCGCTTTATCATTGCGAATTGATATGGGTGTAAATTAAATTTCATATTAATTCGAAATCCCAGTCAAATTCACTGTATATCAAAACCTGAGCTGTCCAAATCATCTAATTGTTAAGGCAAAAGATAGTATAATAAGAAGATCGAATTGTATAATAAAACAAATAGTAGATTCGATATATTGCTACATCTGTTGAATAAAAGAGTTGTTAAATGTGACATCTACTAAATTTAGTTACTGTTAAAGTTCATTTCAAGATATTTCGTTGATTTGCCACTTGCATTCAGAGAACTATTAGTAAATCCCTCGGTAGGTGGTCGTTAATCCAAGCAAATTAGTACAGGATGGTATTTAAACCCTTAATAATTGTATTGCTTGAAGAAAAAGTTGGGGTTACTGGAGGATTATTTTGAAACTGAACTTGAGTTTATTGTAAACATATGATTGTGAAAGTAATTGATTTTGTATTTGTTTTATTTTGCAAACATTTTTTGAAAAATTAAATATCAGCGCTTGAGCATCACTAGCCACTAAATTTCTTTCTAACAAATATTACGATTTTAATGCTATGGGGAAATACAGGAAATTTCAGTAGTTTCTTTAAAAATATTTCTTACCATTTTATAAATAGTCATAACATGGTCCATAAACAATTAGAAGAAGTTCTGGTTTAGAGGATTTGGTCATATTATATGTTATTATACTTGCATGGCATAAAAAATATAATACAGGTTCCAGAAATGTTATGAATAATTGTCCACCAAATATAGAATTGATTTGTTTGAGAAGATCCAGCACATGTCAATATCGATTTTGAATATTTGTTAACTGGATTTTAGACTTTATAGAAAATCGAACATTAACAAAATTATTTATTTGCTTGTAGTGTTCATACAGGGTTAGGATAAAGTAAGGAACCAAGTAAATATCTTTAAAACGAAACGGACTATATTTATGAAATTTTGCAAGTAAGTACAATGGGACAAAATGAAGTTGATGTACATTTTTTTGTTGTTAATATATTTCCGGTTTAACCGGAAATACCCTCAAATTTTTTAATTTAAATGGGACACCCTCTATATTTTTGTAGATTTTGAAAGAGCTTGTTATTTCTCGAATTTATACATACTGGGTTTAGTGGAAATAATTTGTAAAAACGAGAAAAAGCTCACTTTTAGTTGTAGAATAAGTAAATATTTTCACTTGGGTGAACACTAAACGCATTAATTCGAGAGAAGCTTTTGGCCATCCCTAATTTTAAAAAGAATGTGATATTTATTATTATTATTATTAAATTAAAAATAATCTTTTTTTTTCTTTCTCATAAAAAATAATCTTTTTAATAAAAAACATCGTTTTTAATTAAATATTTATTCAGATGCTATTTACAAATGTTACGAGTCCATTGATTTGAAGTTATAAAATATAATTTATTTCATGTAACCTAATTTTTGTATATAGTGCCGAATGAATTAGTTGTAATTATTTGTTAAATCATTTGACTCATTTTGAAGAGAATAGAATTGATTTTACTATTTAAAAAATATATTTATACTAGTTGGGAATGCCCTAGAAGTAGCAATATATTATTTTAGTATTGGAAAACTTGCAATTATAAAATCCATGTATATGTATATATAAAAAAATTAAGTGTTACTTACAACAAATAACATATTTTTAAAAATCTTATAAAAATATGCGAAAACTAGAATAGCAATACTGAGATGAGCAGTAGTGTTAAAGGCAGTGGAAAAATATTGCAATTTGTTATTTAAGATAAGACAAAACAAGTAACAGAATATAGTACCTAATTCTTGAAAAAATCTACATCTAAGACCTAATCTTATTCAACTTAAATAAGCATATACTTTTTTGAAATTACAAATTTAGAAAGTACATCCGCTGTCCCAGCTCCACTTAAACGTTAAGCAGCAATTAGACCTACATTCATGAAAAACGAAACTGAGAACTGAAACGTGCGACTGGTTACAATATTTAAGTGGCCCTGGAAACCCTGGCAATATCATGAATTTCTTGAATTAATTCATAAATTTCACTATGTTTGTCTATAAAGACAATGTTATATGGGTCCATGTCAAGAACAATGTCAGAGGAAATAATGGTGCAACTGATTTTTCTTTAAAAAAAATTGAGAGAAGTTACAAAAAGATGTTGCTTCAAGTAACATCTGCAAATTGGAAAAATTGCTAATGTCGTTTTATAGATGTTGAATATGAATATTAGATAAATCAATATGTAGGAAAAATTACAGAGAAAATAATAATAGACCTTGGTGAAGTGAAGAAAGTGACAATACAAGCAACAATTTTTCATATGAATCTGATAAAATATAAATTATCTTATTTAATTACTAGTATCCAGGAATTTTCCAATAATTTATTACAGAAAAATTTAGGAAATGAGTTAATTTTATCATTATTTATTGGTAACCTTTAATTAATGTTTTTGCATAAGAAATGGTTTAAATATTTTAAAAGAATACTTACATTACAGCCTAAAGTAAAACATATCCTTTCAAGTATTGATAACAAAAACATTCTGCTAATTTTCTAATTTTATAATTTTGCATATTCTTTGTTTATAAGAATCAATAAAATTTTAAATTTATTTGCGTTTGTTTATTCTTTGTTTTTATTACACCCATGACACACTTATTAGTAGTTTTTAAATGGTAGTTTTTGTGGACAATACCCCCTTTCAATTCTCTTATTCCTTTGGTTGGCGAACTTTACTTTTATGCATTTATTTTAAAATTATATGCTTATTTTTTATTGGGTAATGGTTCAAATCCACCGGTATGAGAATAATTAAATTCCAGAAATAATAAATTGTTATAACAATATAACAGTCAATTTGTTACATAAAAAATTGTAGGTATACAGAATATTGTTTGTAATTGACAAAACTGATAATGATTTTGAAAGAAAAAAAAAGATAAAAGTGTGGTATACATCTAGAAATTGTTTTACAGTATCTGGCAGACATTCAAGTACGACCCTGTTGTTCTTTACATTAAAATGAAGAATTTACAAGATTAACTGATAGTACTCTCCAAGCAGGTGGAAAGTCAACGAAATATCTTGAAATGAATTTTATCAAAACTGGTGTCTGCTACTGCCGGAAAAAGTTCACCATAAGAAGCAGGTGTCTTAGTCCTTACAGCAGAGTACAGTAAACACCTTTTAATTAAGATGAAAATATTTTTGAAATGTTAAAAAAGAACTGTGAAAAGCGCAACTAAAAATGTGTTTAAAATTACTGTTACAAATGGGAACAATAGCAATATGGGTTTCGATTACAAGGATAATTAAATCCAGCCAAAGGCCAGTTATTAACGGAGGATTCTATAAAATTGACTTAGTTCCATGACATAGTTTATAAATTACAATATTTTAAGAAGACACCTGTTCTTCTAAAATATATGCTTCTGAACAAAGGCTGTAAAACGACTTAAGAAATAAGAAGAAGAATTTGACATATAATTAATTTGAGGTTACGACTGTTTTGTTCTGCGATCTAAGACGTATCTGAACAAAAATTGTTTTCTACTTTGTTGAAGAAATACAAGTACAATGAATAATATACATGTCGATACAGTATCTTCTTTGGAATTGAAACAACTCCTTGAAGAGAACTATGTAAGTATTTGTAACTAATTAGGGGAACTTTTCACATTTCTTAATTTTCTAACATTTATTTATTACAGGGTCTCCCAGCAAGTAGTTATTATCTTTCTTTTAATGGAAAACTTATTAATTCCGATGCTGTCATTGATAGTGCAAATATTGGTTCAGTCCAAATTATACCGAGAGTCCTTGGAGGAAAAGGAGGTTTTGGATCAATGTTGCGAGCTATTGGAGCTCAAATAGAAAAGACTACTAATAGAGAAGCTTGTAGAGATTTAAGTGGCAGACGTCTGAGAGACATTAATGAGGAACAAAGGTACGTTTAGTTGACTGAAACTTCTATTAGCAAAAAATAACTTGTTATATTTTCAGATTTAAAAATTGGATTAATCAACAAGCAGAAAGAGAAAAAGAGGCAAAAGAAAGAAAGCAGAAAAAACTGGAAAAATTATGTGAACCTCCAAAACACGAATTTGTTGATAAAGAATATGATAAAGAAAGGACAGAACTTCCAGAAATAGTTGAAGATGCTGTACTTAAGGGCCTCCAAGCTTCCACTAGTAGTATATCTACAAAGAGAAAAACTGAACAAAAGAATTTAACTAAAAAGAAAAAACCAAAACTCTGGTAAGATACACTATCCAGTTGCATTAAAAAAAAGTAACAAATAATACCTAACCAAAAAATAACAAATGAATATTTTAGGGTAGATGAAGAGTTGGATGAAGATTTAAGTTTTGATGAAAATTATTCTAGTGAGGACGATGAGAAAGAATCTAGCAAGAAAAATGAAAAAGATTCAAATAAACACAAGACTAAAGTGGACAAAACCGAAAATACAGGCGAATCAGAAGTTGCAAATGAACCTCTTACAAAACTTAAGGAATTGGAAAAATAGCCATAATTGATATATTTTTAAAAATAAATAAAAACAATTTAAAACTTAATCTATTTAATTAATACATATATTGTTATTCATCATTTTCTGCCTCTCCAGTATCTAAAACATTACTGTTGTCTTCCATTTCTTCATCTCTAGATGGATCTTCTGTTTCATCCATTCTTTCTACCTCTGATGATTCTTCATTAATTTGTGTTGAAGTTTCTGAAGGTTCACTGTTCACAGGTTCATCCTGTATAGGTACTGGAAGTTGTTGCTTACCTGAATCTTCATCTTCACTATCTGAATCTCTATCTTCTCCAGGATGCAAAGAAACAAATCCTTCATGAGTTTGTACTTGTATATCACCTGGTTTATCCCATTTATTTTCAGACTAAACAGATTATTAAAATTTTGTTATGTTTCCAACACCATATCTTTTTTTATTTATTTTTAAAAATTGTATACTTACAGGATACAATTGTTTAAGCTGTTTAACCCTTTGCATATAAAATTCATATACAAAATTTGCAATGTGTGTCATATCATGCACCACCATAGGTTGGGCCGTTAGTTTTTCATTATTATGTCTTTGTGGTGGATAATATTCATTCAGTATTAAATGCAGATTTGTGGGGCGTGAGGTGAGCTGAAAGACATTAAAATAATAAATAGAATACATTTTCATTTTAAATAAATAAAATCTCTAACAGACAGTCTGAATGAGTTGTAATAAACAATGAATGTGTGAATTTGTAATAAGGATTATTAAAGTTAGAAATGGATACTTTGCATAAAATAAATTAAACTGAGCCGACCCTGGTGGTAGAGTGAGCGAAGAACCGACATTCGGTCCCCGGGGCTCCCTGCTTCGAATCCTGGCATGGCCATGGATGTAGTGTTAATGTGTGTGAATGTCCTGTATGAATGTATAAAATTATAAACATAGTGCCCGAGTGCCATTAAAAAAAGAAAAAAAAATTGTAAACACATTGAATAAGTAAAGAATTACTAAGCTATAGACCCACTTTGTGGTAAAATCCGAAAACAAGAGGATTCAAAATTTTTATTTAGCGACCTTTTTTTATGCTAAAGTACTAGTGGCATTGCACTTGTGAGCCAGGGCGAACTCTTACGTCCTTTAAGTACAAAAGGTGGATACATCCTTCTTTAGTTTTACTGTTCTAAAATCTGTTTTCAACATATTGTAAGTATGCCGGTCTTTATTGGTGACAACAGATTTTAAGTATCTCAATTTTCAAGACATTTTTAACTGCTGGATACGTTTTTTACCATATTTTACTGTTTAATTAGCAATATAAGGTTCAAATTATCAATGTATTGCGGGTTCTAAGAGTTTTACCTTACCTGTTCAAATGCTGGTGTCAATTCAAAACAATTTCTAAACAAAGCTACTCTAGCAAATATATACAGTCCTAATCTTGCACGAGACATTGCTACTACCAGTCGTCGGACGTCTCTTAAATGACCAACGGCTTTAGTTTTTACCAAAGAAAGTATTACATAGTCATTTTGTTGACCTTGATATTTATCCACAGTGGTAATCTAAAATGTAATCATAGTTTTTAAATAAGTCAAAATAAGAAAGAAACGACGGTTGACAAATTGAATGGTCATAAGAGTGTGGATAGTATGGTAGGACTTTTAAATGGTTTACACAAAGAATATCGAGGACAAACTTACCTTGTATGGTCTACCAATGAGTGGATTATTTGCACATCTAGTATTAATAACATCTCTTATTAGATGTTTTTGTCCGTTGTATGTAGTTAAAATAGTTATTTTATTTGCTGGATACCCTATTAATCGCATGTACATGAATAATGCTACACAATATTCTGCTTCAGCGAGGTTCTAGAAAGTTTTATAAAATCATTATTATTTGAAATCATATATATTGTAAGGTAAGTGAAGCTTCACACTGACAACATATGTAATAAATCATAATCACAATTCAAAAAATATAACTTTTGAAAATTCAAATTACCTGATAAAAGTAGGGGCTCGGTTCTGATTCACCTACACCATTAAAGTCTTGAACGTCTATTAATTGAAAATCATAAAAGAATCCTGGATTTGCAAGTTGGTATTCAGACGAATTTTCGACGTGTTTTAAATTGCCTAAATTTTTGTACCTCCATTTGTAGAGATTACAAATGCTAAAAAGATCAAATAAATTAAAAATATTTGTACTGATAATAACAAAAAGAAAGGTGAACTGACAAAAACAAAATGGCAAGCAGTGAAAAAACTGCAAGGATAACAAATCCACAGAAACTACAAAAAAAAGTGGAGAAAAATAAATAAATATGGAAAGAAGCGTAAAAAAATAATCATTATTTTATTTCTTAACCGGTTAATTAATTTCATATTTGTAAATATAAAACAACGTTAATTTTATTAACAATTTATGAGTTCCTCAGAGCAGTAACCACGCCTTTTTTAAATTCAAAATAGGCATTGTTTTGACTGAAAATGATACAAACCTGGCTCTGGCTCGTCCTTGTCCGTCTAATTCAATAGTAGGAACGCCCAAACGAACCAGTCTTGTAAATAAACTTTGTTCCATATTTGAATATTTCTGAAACGCCATATTTTTAATAACGGGAGGTAGTTGATGGTGATCCCCAATCATTATCCATCTTTTAAGTCTGTTAAAACCATCCTGGGGGTTTTGAAGTAATAGTGGGATAAACGTTTCAATTTCTAATATTTGTGCAGACTCTTCCATGAGTATATTGTCATATCTGAATCCTAAAAAAAAGAAAATAATTATGGGTATATTTCAACATATTCCACACGTACCGATTTCAACTAATTCTTTTCTTTTTAGAGCGGCGTGTGTGCAAGTCATAGCAATTATTTTTGCCTCTTTTACTAACAAATATTTAGATCTATCCAAACCGGATCTTAAAAGTTCAAATGCACGGAACTCCTCAAGCTCTTTAAAAATATGATCAATATATCTAAAACAACCCTCGGCAATTTCAAGATCTTCTTCAAATGACTGCTCTTTGAATAAAGGTGGAGGCGCGTTGCTGAAAAAATCATGGAACGGGAATTCATCTTTAACAATGTTTGCCGGAAGAACCTACAAACAATAGAAAATTTAAGCTTTTAGTCTTTTTTAGTTTTATATAGTTACTTTTTTGTTTTTTGGTTTCACGACACTCAAAAAATGTTCCCATCTAGATAACACCTGGTACAAATAAAAATGCCCGGCAGTTTCACAAGTATACGCAACATCCCCTTCTACCTTTAAAGATTTCTGAAGCTTCTCCACCTCCATCAGCAAATCTAATCTCTTAGCTAACACGTAGTTGACTCTACCGTATCTGCTGAAATCTTTCTCGGTTTCTAAAGCTTCTTCTCCGTGACCCAAACGTAGAAGATGCCTTTCATCTATGTCCAAAGCAACGATTTTGTCGAATAGTTGATTAAGTGCCTGATTCGAGTGGGTTACAATAAGCGTCCGTTGATTGGGAAAGTTATGGTAAATGTTGGAGATAATTTGGACGGCTACATCAGTTTTTCCCGTACCCGGAGGTCCGACGACAAGGGTGAGGCCCGGTTGCATGCCTGATTTAATGGCTTCTATTTGGGTTGGAGTGAAAGGAATCATGTTTCTGAAATAAATTAAACAAAAAAATAATAAAGATTCCTATTTTAGTTAATTAGGCCTAATAATAGTCTCTTACTTCTTGGGTTCATTAAAAAGGTATGGACCTCTTCTAGGATTTACATGCGGTTCTACAACAATCACTTTCTTTAGTTCAGCCTCTTCATCATTATTATCTTTATCAGATTTTCTTAAATCTTCGAATGTAAGTTTGAAAGGCCTAACTAATTTTTTAGGATCATCTGTATTGACTTTTATTTCGTAGCCGGGAAAACACGATCTTAAGTGATCCATATCGATAAAAGTATCATTGAAATCCATAGTGGGTATTTGGTTAGGTAAATTTTTGTAATTAGCAGCGCTGGGATCACCGTAGCCCAAAATTATATCGTGCAGCCATTCCGGCACTACACATTCCGTATTCATGAGTTCACGAATGGTTTCAAGTACAGCTTTGAAATTATTTTCTTTTGGTTTTCTTCTCATAAGAATATTAAAACCTTCATAGACATCTTCTTTTCCTTGGTTAGCACTATTCATGTCGTCTCGGTATTGATTGCAATCTAACCAAACTCGATAAGTTCTTTGATCTCCAGGTAAAACAGGTCGGGGTTCTGGCCCGTCCTCTATTACTCTTCCGCTAGAATCTAACATTCCTTCTACTTCACAACCTCTGATATACTGCAAACCAACTTGAGGTAAAAAAGGTTCCTTGTAATTGTATTTTGTTCCTAAAATGATTAGAGTTTTACTTTTATGTCTGCGTATTATGTTGGGAACTCACCTATACAATTGGGTGGTTTCACTGTTATCAAGAAACAAACATCGTGTTTCCTTAAATTCTCCCATTCTGATTTAATTTCTGGTCTGACGTTTAAGTTCACTGTAACATCCGCTCTTACTCTGCTGGGCCGTTTTTCCCCAATATTAGGTTTTGCAACTTCAACCACAGCAAAGTTGATTATTGGCTGCGCCATTCGAGCCCATCCTCCCCAATAAATGCTTTTATCTTCAGATTTCCTAAAAAAAGTTTAAAGTAATTTTTGGGAGTTAGCTAAGTATACGCATTAATTAAAATAATAAAAATAAGCTGATTTTTACAAGTTGGCTCTATGTAATACTTACCAAGGACTTAATCTACTAACTGCATCTTCAATGTCTTGACGGATTTCATCTAAAAATTAACATTAATAAGTTTTATTGTTTTGTGCAACATCTTTAGAATTAGCATACATACTTAAGATATATTCATTTCAGTCTAAGAATTTACTCACATGTTGATTCCAATCTAAAGAGATTGAAATTTCTTAGAAGGTAATCGTGCAGTGTCAAAAATTGTAAATTCAGCTTTGGCAACGCTAAACAACCTTCGCCGGAAAAATAAGATGTCGGTACAATATTTTCGTCCCAAATTATATTTTCTGTGGGGTACAAAGGCATTTCATTAAGTGCTTCCAGTTGAGATGCACGCTTTTCGTGACGGGATATCTGAAAAATATTCATTTTTGGTGCACCGACGTCGTAAAAAATTCAATTGCTCTTTGCCTAATAATTAAGAAAATGTCCCAACAATTTATATCCCAATTTTGTTCATAACTATTTAAACAAAAAGCGTAGTGCTGGACCTGGCACACTCCCTGAGGTACTATAGCATACTAGGCCCAATTTCGAGAACAGAAAAAATCCCACATTTATTAGAAAGTTTATTTTTGCCAATTAAAAAAGAATACCCAATTTATTTAATAATTCTGAGACTTAATTGAGTTCAATTATATTATAACACATACCAATAGTTCTCGTAGAAATGTTTCATCAGTTCGGCACCATTTATATTCTTTCTCTAGCTCCGGAGGCGGTATGAGGTTTAAATATACAGCAATTGCTTTAAGTTTTTCTTGACTAAAAGATTAAAAAACAATATTGTGGGTCCATATAATACTTAAAAACAATTAAAGTGAACTCACGTTAAGGGCCCGAAGTGTTTTGCCAAACTTTTTCTTGTATCAACACATGCAACGTTGGCAAGTGCGAAATTTCTTAAATCGGGGAATTTAGCAAAAGATGCTTGCTGTAAAAAAATGAGTATTTATTATAAAACGAAGCTATTTCTAGCTTGTTCATATAAGAAGAAAAAACTGGACTTGCCATTCCTAATGAAAATTTATTGTATTACATTTTTTTCCAACTCATTGTAATGTTTATTTATGTTGTTGTATTAAAACAGATTATAATACAGGTTAAATAAACAAAAAAATCGTACCTGTAAGCTGGTTATTTTTGAATAATGTATCTGAGTCATATCGTGGTCAGTAAGAGGATCTCCTGATTCATCACTAATTTCAAATCTGGAGTAAAACTTTAACATATCCAAAAGCTGCAACCAAAACATTAAATTATCTTTAATTTAAATAAATTTCAATAATATTGCAGTTTATGACAAAAATGTGATAAATGACCACATAGATATAAAATAATTTCCAGCATGATATGCATATTTTTATATCTGTAAAAGTTATATGAGTACCTACTTTTTTATTATGATGGATAGATCAGATAATATTTTTATCATAAATGCTACATTGTTCCAACGTACAGAAATGAACGAAGCTATACATTTCTTCTAATTTAACTGATTCAAAAAAGTTTTACGAAAGAATATTGAATCTTAGATTTTGACACATTAACTTCCGAGTGTGATTAATTTTGATAAGGGATCAATCATTCTTAAATTCAGTTAGGTACATAGGTTTTGCCATATGGTAAACCTCAATACTATGACGTACGCAACATTTTATTTTATATTTGCTTAATTATCGAACATATTTAATTCATTCAAAAGCTATTAATATTCCCTTACTAGTGTCTTCAAGAAAGAATTCATATTTTTGTGACGAAGTGTTTTTTTTAATATAAGTGAGTATGTATATTTTAATTATCTTGAGAAATCAATAGCGTAATAATTTATTATTTTTTAATTTATATCCTAATTTTTTTTAATCCGTTTACTTTTTATTTTGCCTTAAAAAAACTTTTTTTACCTACATTTTCTTAATAATTTGATATAAATTAAATTAAATGACGGCGAAATTTTTCTACACCGTTTGTTTTCTCAAATAAAATTAAGTTATTAATACGAAATCGGCGATATAAATCATAAAACATAAACTCACCTTCTACAAGTAGAATAAAATTGATAGATTAAATCTATAAATAAATGTAGCTTAATGAATGATTGGCATTTTGGCTTAATAAAAAGTTTAAAATTTCATTTCTATATTTGAAATGAAAAAGTTATTACTTCACTATTGTAATGGTTTCCGATGCTGGTTTTAAAAAATCAAATTAATCTTAAAAATCATTGAGTTTCAAGAGGACTGATCGGTATGAAACTTTAAACAAAACTTAGATAATCTATTTAGTATTTTCACCAAAATATCGCCGATGTTGTAATAAGATAAAGAGCAGTAAGGTAATACATAATATATATGCCGATACTCTTACAAGACAAGTAAAGCTGTTTTATAGAACCTAAATCATTCTTTACCAAAAATATGTTCAATCACGGAGCAGACATGATTTTCATATTCCCACTGGTTTGCCTGCAGCATCATTACTAAGCATTTAATCATTTTCTGTACTGTCTTTGCATAATTGTTTCTAAAAAAGACATTACAAAATCAAACGATTACTAAATTAGCTTTATTATAGACTGGTGTATTTGATTTGAAAGTAATATTTATTGTGTTTAATAATTCAACCCTTTGATAAAAATAAATCACGTCCTATTTTTAGAAATTACTATTCCTAGGAGTGTTGTTAGAAAAACAAATGCTAATTTACTTCTGGGCTGAGCCAGTCTAATAATAGACACCCAATAAAAATGACCTTTATGAATATATTCATATTTTGCCATATTGAAGCACTTTATGTTTATTAGATGCATTCAGCAAATTACAAATGTTTACAATATATTTAGTATATATTTTTAATTACAAAATAAAAAGAATTTTCTTATACAAATCCACCAAGAGATTATTAGATCTTTGGATTGCTAGAGAAAATCCAACCGAGAAGCCGAAGGTATCATCAAAGATTGGATGAAGTTATATGAAAGAAGCTTCGGAAATGATAAGTTACCACCTCATAAAATTGATATTTAAACTAAATGGAGTGAGTTAAGGGCCACTTTTAGAATAAGAGTATTTCTCCAACAATACAATTCAATTCCACAACCTAATAACTTCTTCCACATCCACTGTTGATGTACAAATTGATACTGGCGCTTAAAGGGGAATTTATTAATGGATGGAAAAGGTGTTTTCATTAACTGGCCTTTTGTTAGTAAACTAAATAGATCGTTATTAAATAAATTAATAGAAGATTAAATATGACGAAAATAAATTTCCCCAGTGTTTGTGGTAAGCTCAACAAAGGATTAAGCAAATAAATTGTGGTATTTTAATGGGAAAATTTGAACAATATTTTTTAAAAGAATTATGAACCAATGACTCTTGTATTCATAAAGAATGACTGATGGACATATTCGTGAAAATTATTTGGGCTTTAAATTATTCCATATTTTAGGAAAGTTTGATAAAGCCATCCACAACTGGGGAAATCAAACCGTTTGTGGTGAGGGCGGTGAAGAAAATATCCTAAATGCCAAAATGTAATTAGCAAGAAAGTTAACTAGAGAACTTTATTAGGAATTTCTTCAAAACAATTTTCCAGAACTTTTAGAACACCTAAACAGGATTTCCGAAAATCGTTGGTAAAAAAAAGGGAACCAGTGGTTTAGCACCCTCGATCTCCTGGCCTAAACCATATAAAACAAAAATATTTCTTTTAAAAGTAGTTCATTTTATCGATCAAGTATACGTTTTGGTTTGTTTAAGGTTTAAGCTTTTCAAAATGTTATTGTGGTGTTTAAAACATATCATATTGTGTTAAAGCTAATCCGTCCCTGCCAAACTAAATATTAAAAAAATATTTTAAAGAGCTTTATCATATAAAAATTATTTAAAAAACTATTTCCAGCGGCATCCGTAATAGCCCAAAATATTGCTAAAAAAAATATTGCGGTATCTTCAGGCAATTTGCAATTTGATATTCGAAATTTTCAACAAAATTAAGATAACTTAAAAACTCTAATTTTTAATAGATGGGCAACGTCACACTCAAAAGATATAAAATGATGAAATCCCCAATCGCTGAAAATAGTTTTATTAATTTAAAAGAATAACTTAGAGTAAACTTATAATTGACCAAAATATAATTATTTGCATAACTTGTTAAATGTTAATTGATTCTTTATTGTTTTTAATTAATTCGATAAGGAATATTTGGAAACGGGTAAAAATTATCGAATTAAATATAAATATTTATAAAGTTCTGTTCGACAATTATGTTGATTAAGTTTATTTTATTTATAAATGCAAACAGGAAAAATGTTTTTCAATTTAATAATTTACTAGACTCAGATAGACTAATAATATTTTGAAGTATTTATTTAATGTAATTTTAAACCAACTGTAGAGGTTATTTGAAAATAAAAAAAATGTTTTTAAAAAAGAACTAGGCAATAAAATTTGATCAGGTTCAATCGTTTTTATGTCTCCTGGTGACATTTTAATAAATTTCACATGTAAGAAAACATATCATAAACTTTTTTTTACATTCCGTTCCAGATTTAGTACAACATAAATCTTTTTAAAATTAGATTAGGTTTTTAACCAGTGGTATTTTTATTTGCTGTAGAACCGAAATTAATCCCATGTAATTTATATTTAATTCTTCAAATCAAGTGTTTAATTTTCTTACTAATAATAATGTATTTTTTTGTTACCCAGTACAACTATAATTTTCTTTTTGGACCATACAAAATTCACATAAATAATTAAACTTAGCAAATATATACATCAAAATATTTCTCTAAATATCTAACGGGCCTAAAACACCACCTTGTGTAACTCCTAATTTGTTTATTAATTCCTTCGAGGGTTTTTCTATTTTGTTTCTATACATTATATACAAGATTTTCTCCTTGGAGGAGTATCGAAAGATTACTCTAGAATCTAGATCGTTGAAATAGATTTTTCAGGTATATTTCATAATTTTTTTTTCGATCATTTCATTGATTCATGGAGATTCTGTTACTAAATCTGTATAAATTTTCAGTCCTTGCCGTATTATTTCCCTATAATTCTTTTTGTTATTAATTTATAACTTTATTAAAAATGATAGATACATGCCAATAAAATTGTACTTTTTAAGGCCTTATTTATCATTTGTATAGGTACACACTTTGTATTTTTCACTGAATGAAGAACTATTTTTTCCCTAGAAATTCCTTCCCATTTGTAATGTATTGCTTTTATTTTGAAAAATAGTATTCAAACGTCAAATCGGGTTTGCGCACTCGCAGATATGGTCATTTTATTATTATTAAATTTCTACGTGCAGACTCAGTGCGAAACTAAATGGTGTGATTTAAACATTCAAGTATTTAATTTAAAAATTTCAAATAAGTGCGCATTGATAGAATTAAACGTTTTTTCAATAATTTTGGGGTATGTAATTTATTTTCATTTGTTTCATAATTAAAAAACGAGGATATTAACCACTTCTGTATTTTGCAGTAGAGTGTATTCGAAAAAAATGTGTTATTTATTTAAAACATGTCTCGACAACTTTTGATCCTTGAAATAAAACACAAATTTAAAGTATGTAATTAGGTCAAAGTTAAAGATTTCTTTAAAAAGACTAATTGCATATTTAAGAAAACAAATATTATGAACAAATTTAAAAAATTGATAAAAAAATCCTACACGTAGTTTTTCTGATATAAAATATTAATAAAATAAAGTACATTTTTTTTAAATATGAAATTTAAAATTTAAATACTAAACGTAAATATTGTTCTTGTTCCAAAACTATCATAAAATAAAGGTTGTCGTAACGAAACCTGACTGATTTTAAAATGGTATTACTTCTAAATATACAGTAAACAAACGAGTGTTTTTTTTGAAACTTTTATTCTCAATAATTTCTTCTTCGGAACTAACTTTGTTAGGATAAGAACATTCAAGCTAAGAAATCCACTGGTAGTAAATCAGGTGACCTAGCCGACCATTTATTAGCCAAGAACCGTCCACCTAAAATTTTAACTCTGCTTCTTCTTCATTCATTTCTATAAGAAAATGGATTTGTAAGGGTGAAATTTTTGTTTTTGTAATTTATTTGTGATATTTACTAGATAATTTTCTATTACGTGATGCTTCAGTTTTAACAATTATTCATATTAATTAACATATCATGTTCACAAAATCTTTTAACTATAAAATTTTAATTACGTGTGACTAACTTGTTTGTCTTCCTATGTTTTAATAAACAAAGTTATCAATAGCTTTAACGCATTATGTGGTACAAAAAAAAATCAACATGTGGCAAAATAAACCAATTGGTTTAAAATATCTTATTAGACAATAAAACACGGTTAATGTCCAACCTAAAGGGTTAATGTAATTATGTGTAAAATGCCAAAAACCTTTTATATCCTAATGTTACATGCTTATGAATTGGTAAATTCTTTCAAATTGGGTTTTAATAATAAAAAATGCGTTTAATAGTTGAGCATCACCGACAGATTCAAATTATTTTCGCGGTATACTTGCTACTACGAAGCAATAAATATAGTACGAAAAACCGACAACATTTATCTATTTTTTTAATGTTAATTATCGATGTTTTAATTTTATTTATATAAAGAATGTAAAAAAGACTAACCCTCTTTAGATTCAGGTGCGAGTAACGGTAGAACTTAAACATATATTTATAAATAGAAATTAATAACATCAAATATGTTAATTTTGGTAACTAATAAAAAATAAATGAAAAATCTATGGAAGACTTATTAAATATTTATCAATTCTATAACAGCATATTATGTAAAAAATAAAACTTGTCTTTTCGAAGGTAGTTTGGATACTAAAATGTTTATCTTCAAAAAAATATTTTTATATATTTAGTGTAAATACTAGTGTAGCAGCTGCTTACGATTCGCAGTTATCTATCAATAATCTAGATGTTAATAATACATTAGAAACTAGTGCAATTTTAGATGATAAATGTGCTTACAAACAATCAATAAGTAGAGAGGAAAATTTATGGATTAACCAAATTTAAAAAGGTACTGTACAAATTTAACTGGTTATTGTTTTGTAACCTCTTGTCTCATTGGGATTATACGATACGGATACTAAAATGCTTTAAAGACTAGTAAGTAAGATAATTATATTTTGTGTACATAATTTCCCTAATATTCAGATAAACCCTCATTTACGAAAAGTTTAAATTTGCTTCGTTAGCTTTTCATTTCATTAAAATTCTTTCAAATTTGCTCGAGAAAAATGACTCTTTCTTAGCCGTCAATAAATAGCACGCAATTTACATTTATGCTTTCTAGATACATGTCACGATAATTATTTGCTATACAAGATTTTTATTGTGGTCCAGTCCATTTCAAAACTTACGCGCTACTTGCTACCTAAGGTCGATTGAAGGTGTGCCACCAATTTTTAATTACTATTTCTGTTAAAATCCCAAAAAATTGAAGAAAACAACCCAGAAGAATTTGATATGAATTGTCCTTTTCCAATAAGACAATACGTTTTCTGATTTGAAGAGAAGCGTGATAAAATATCTGTTAGGTTTATGTGGAAAAACTGCTAAGGCGCCAAGGACCAGTGCAATGGACTGCAAGATCACCGGATCTTACATCATTAGAATTATTCTCATGAGATTGACTTAGAATTGCGGGATGAAATCCAAAAATCAAACTGTTTTTTGTCACGAAGTCAAGTGAAGAGCATTTCGAGCATTTGATAACTTAAGCAATCAGTTCAAAATAATGAAATCAAATTAATAAAACAGTGCCGTGTTTCATTTGTTTCATTTTTATTAATAATAATGTTATCAATATTTTTTCGAGGAAGGAGATTAGGCAGAAAAAGATAACAATTACAAATCGCACTTTATAGTATTATTAATTTTGTTTATTGTTTAAATTTATTAATTTCTTAGGAATTCGAATTTGTAAATTGGTAATAACGATAAACAAATTTTTATTCTTACACGTATCTAATAAAATCTAATCAGATATGACAATCTAAATAACGTTCATCAAATGCGTTTGCTTATCACTGTGAATACCAAAAAAATTATGATGTTAGTTTTTCTCTCCCATTTTGCTGCGTTTTTTTCTGATTATCTTTATTTAGTTCATCAGAACAACTTTTTGGTGGACTCTTAAAAAAATTATTGTGAAAATGTAAGAAAGGTTTCTAATTCAAGTCGTTGTTTTGTAGCGTGGACAGTTATAACTTTATACAGTGCGTTCACAATCTATAGAAACGCCCTTAATATTTTCTGGATTATTAATACCATAAAAAAATCGAATAGATCGATTTTTAATATTTTTTTGCAAAAAAAGTTTTGCTTATGTCAAAAAGGAGAAATTGTTGAAGCTGTTGATGACTTTCACTCATTTTCAGTATAATATAAAATGCTTAATAGTCGAACGAATCGTTAAAGATATTAAAACACAAAGACTAATTTAATAATGTATTTGCTGACACAAGTAGAGCGAACAGAAAACAGTTTGCATAATACAATCAAACAGTCTTTCATTTCAAAATAACTTATTCTTAGTTGCCTCATTTTACTTTTCTGCATTTTTAAAACCGACACATCACTGCTAGTAAAATGAACAACAAATAAAATTGTTGGGACATATACTTCGAGTAGAAGAACAAGCTATAACAGTACGAATGGTAAAATGGAGGAAGAAGAGAAAGAAGTAGACTTATTAGGATCAAATTGAAAGAATATGTAGAGAAAGATATGAAGAGAGCTGGAATCAGAAACTAAAGGGAACAGGTCATAGACAAAAAACTATAGAAGAAATTGACAGAGAAATTGTTGTCATGAAGGCGCAGATTGATCCACTCAATTAAATGAACTTAGAAAGCATTAGGTAGTGTCAACCCATATTCCTGGTAGATAAACACTTACAAATTTCTTGACTGACCATTAAAATCGTAAGAAAATGTTGCAGACGTTTTTTGAATAATTTACAACACATAGACTGTAACTTGCACTAGTGTGATAATAAATTTATTTGATTTATAGTCAGATAGCAGAATATGTGAGGTATAAAACTATAAAATGTTAATTCTTACAAACCATATATTCTGGTGAAATTATATATCACCGCCAAATATTAAGAAAAAGATAACCGTAAAAAACATCTATCCTTAAAGTATCCAAAAGTGAATTGTGTTAATGTGCATTAATCAGTATATAACCTAACAAATAATTAATTTCCTTTGTGTTAATATCCAAGTTTCTAATGATGTGATTCAGTAATAAAAAAATTTTGTTTTGTTTAGAATAGTATTGAATATATATATTTATATATATATATATATATATATATATATATATAAACATACTTATAGTTTACATAAGATAACTTGTTGTGGAATAAGAAGCGAAGTTATTTATTTAGTTTGGGAAGCTATTTTAAAGTGTATGTCCCCCAAAAATACAATCTGCTTTAAAAATTTGAATAGATTGTGTTATTATTATTAATTAAAACAACATAAAGTTTATTTATATATCTTATTAATAAACAATAATTCTCAAAGTATGAATATACTACTCATTTAAAATAGATTTAAAACACTGAACACTTCTTTCGTTCACTATTCACACATTATTATATATTCAATAAAAAAATCGTCCATTAGCAGATATTGAATAGATCAGAGTTTATATTTTAATAGCGTCTCTAGGGGATCATCTATTTTATTTTATGCATCTGGTATTGCAATTCACACATGTTTATTCTTAACCTTCGTAATCCATTTTCAGTCTGATAAGTATTAAAATAACCAAAAGTTTATCTGGAATTCCTTTAACGACAAACAATACTCTTTTATTGGCTGCAGACTCGTATATAATTTCAAAATTTCTAATGTAAAAACGTGTACAGGGTGTTTCGTTATCTTATCCTATTTATTATTCATAGACTGTGAATTCCAGTCATTGCAATTGTTTTCAGAATTCTCAAATTGGTTTCCAAAAACCTAAAGAGGGAACTTTGAAACACACGCTATTTGATGTGAAACTAATATTCAAACAAATCTATGCATGAAACATCAAACTCGTTTAACTTGAAATCGAATTAAATATCGAAATTAAAATGCCACATCCTGTAAGCATTCTAAAATAAATATGAACTAAGTTTGTGCTAACAAATTAGAAAGTGTCACATCTATTTGGGGGCCATCTAAATCCAGTCGTGTACTCATTTTTTTTTATAAAAAAATTCCTAGTAAAATTTCCTGATTTTTGATTATGAAAAAATATCGTAGTGTGTCTTAAACATTACTAAACTCTTTGAAAACTTGTCTCCTAATAAAATTTTCGTTGCACAATATTTCAAAAAAAGAATAATTGTTGAAATCTGATACAATATGTTTGATCCATTAAAAAATATACGCATCTCCGATTTAACGATTACTAAATTGTTGCAACCTTTTAATTTCAGGTTGATATTTGAACATGACTTCCAAAACAACAATTCTCCTATTACTATCGAATTTGGTATTCATACAAGGAATATCACTTTGTTGTCACGGAAACAACACCCTATCTACAACCAAAAAATGCGTGGATGGAACACAACCAATGAAATTAAATTGTGACCGCCAGTTTGTCATACGCAAAAATGACAATACTACCAAAATTGAATTCGACAAACAACATAATTTAATTTTAGATGACGATCTAGTACCACCGAATGAGTAAGTACAAGTATACATTTATGTGGCTCTGTGACAACGCATTCGGAACATTCCGGGTTCGATTTCCTGAAAACGAAGTTTTCTCATAGCAAAAGGCAAATGCTGGGTCAATAAAATTTTTGTCAGTTTCAGTAACAGTATTGTCATTGTTTTTAAAGATATAATGATAGTTTACTTAAATAGACAAATAGATTGTTAATAAATTATGAACGGATTAATGCATATTACTTTTAGGTACTGTATGACTACGATTCTATCAAAGAATGCTGAAGCTTATATTATTTGTGCGGGCGACGACGACGACTCCTTTGATACGGTCTCAAGAATAGTTAACACAATACTAGCGCTTACATCAGTGCTGTTTATTATAATAACGATTCTAATATATTTACAAATTCCTGAAGTACTGGATTTACAGGTAAATAAATATAAAAATATATGTAGGTTAAGCATATTTCAATTTCTAAAGTTTGTCTTGAGTCAGGTGCCGTTTTTTAACAGTTCTCTAGATTTACTAAGTTTCTTCTTGCAACATCCTCTTTTATATTCTCATTTACGGAGGATCGAAAAATTCACTTTATTAGATGGTTGTTCAATTCAATTATTTCTATGTTGGACAGAGTATTTACTGATAACGTCAGTAATAGGTTTTTGGAATATTCACGTGCACGTGCGTTGCTATCGTTCTAAGAGTTTTAATTAAAAAATCTGAAGTATTTTGGTTATTAGATGGATTGCTGAAAGCTCACAGCTCTTTACCTAAGTCCAAATAATTTTTATGATGCACTTATATGTTATTAGTTTGTTTTCCGTTGAGAGGTGTGATCTTCTATTTATTAACCATGCCATATTTCTCACTTCCATATTTATTATTTAATTGTTATATTCCATAGCCAGTTTTTGTATTTTCTGAGATTCCCTTATCAGATCATGGTCTGCTGCAAGTATTGCTGTATCGTCGACAAATGTTACCATAATTGTATCTGCTCTGACTGATACATGAGAGAGAAATGCCAATTCCTTGAAGTATGATTTGATGATAAGATAAATTTGATTCGGTAGTTATTTTAATCTGAAAAGTAAACTTTTATGCCAAACATTATGAAAAGCTTGTTTTCCGCCCAAGAAAGTTGAAATACAGATATTTTTTATCACTAAGCTCATTTTTTTATTTTCAATCTTGTGACATTGTTGGATGGTAGAATAATTATACTAAATGGATGATCGGGAATTTTTAATATATGAAAATAGTTCCAATAAAACAAATACTGGAGCAATGACAACATATAAATTGGAAAACATAAAAATAATTTTTCATTTTCAGGATATATGTTTAATACATTCTATATCTGGTTTAGCACTTGGCTATATAGTGATGTCCATAATTAACTTTTCTGAGCAATTGGGAGACGTTGCTTGCCACTTTCTGGCATATTTAATGTACTTCTCATTCATGTATTGTTTCTTCTGGATGAATATTGTATGTTTCCACATTTATAAATGTGCCACGTAAGTATTATTATATACCTCCAATCATATATATCCAAAAATTATTTTAATATCAAAACCTAGTCTAAAGGAATTTGGAATAATATGATGCGGGTCAGAGATTTGCAATGTTTGATTTAAAAAACCCATTTTTAGCAAAATTTATGAAGGCCACTCAAAAATATTTGAAGCTAACTTTGTAACTATTTTATAATGTAGGAACATATGAATAAAACCATTTATTTCGAATAAATAATATACATTATTTTTAGGAATAAATAAAAAAATAATACTACAGCAATGTAAGAATAATATAATCTTCTTAATATAATAACAGGATAAAGTTTAAAAGGTTTTTATTAATCAATAAATATTATAATACTAAATACACTGTCATTTAAAAGAGGCAAAGTCAAAAGATCACTAATTGCAAGTCAATCATTTCTGTTTATATGCAATCATTTTATTTAAAAATAAGCTTTCAAGGTAAAATTTATTAAGAACAGCATTACTAAATTTTACCTAAAAATTCCAATGATTTAACCAATTTTTCACTTCAAATTACTAGTTATAAACTCAACATATAAATTTTAGGAACTTCAATTGTCTGTCAAAAATTAAAAACTGGAAAACTATATATTATATCTATGGCATAGGAGCACCACTGTTGGCTTTAACCTGGGTAATATTTCTGAATCATGCAGAAGTTGATGCTTTGAAAAGCATTCATCCAGGAATAGGAATAACCAAATGTTGGTTTAACTGTAAGTTTAAAGAATTTTGATCAAATATAACACCCAAAATTTCCATTCAATATAATTTATTAAATGGTTTTTATTTTATAAACCTCGAAATTATAAAATACTTGAAAAAATTTAATAATTTAAACCTTGGTTTTATAAATACTGAGCCGAGCAAAAGGTATTCCGAACCAGTATAAAATTAATTTTTAATAACAGTAAAATATAAGAAAAAAGCATTTATAATAACTAACAATATTAAAAATTTCATAACAGTCAGTTTGAGTTGTCTTATTTTATTTCAGCGTTAAGAGAAACGTTCATTTTCTTTTATGGTCCAATCTTAGTTTTGTTGGCAATGAACATAATCTTCTTTTTTTGGACAGGCCTAAAACTTTGGCAAAGATCGAAAAATTGTCCAAAAACAAAAGCCCACAAATACAGGTATATAATAACGATTTATATAAGTAACATCTTTCTTATTTAGGATTGAAAATCAGCACTTTATTGCACTAGTGTCAAAAATAAATTACTCAAACTGTTTAAACAAACTTCCAACACCCATTTTCCATTTTCATGTTATCATTGTTACTACAGTCTAATTTAATACATTTTAAGTTTTCGAGTATTTAATATTTTTTGAATGCCAATGGATGACTATTTAAAAGATATGTTAAAAGATTTTAGTTTATGTTACATTTGTGGAATTTTAGTATACGTGAGGTAAACATACGGTTTCCACACTAGTATCTTAAAGAACTATTATGTAAGAGAGTGAAAGCAATACTTTTTCCTTTAACGAAGAAATTTACCACATAAGTATTTATTTAATGTCGAAAATATACTATGTGCATATCTTTAAGAACACTTTTTAAGTGCTTGCCGAAAAGTACAGCTTTCTAAACTAAAATCCTCTTAAAAACACGATTACCAAATTGTATTAATGTTTTTTACAGGTTACGATTGTTTGTAAAATTATTTTTCATTATGGGCATTACGTGGATTTTTGAAATTATATCATCTTACTTCAACCGAGGTGAAATTCGATGGATATGGTATGTATTATTTATAGTAGAAACGAAAATAAAATATATTGAACATTTGAATAACCGATGAGGATTCATTAAATTAACGAAAAATTTTGAATATAAAAATGGGGTGACCACCAACAATCTGATTAACAAACTAAAAAAATGATTCTCTGGGATCTGATATTTGCAAAAAATGTATTTAGTATAAAATACTATTTTAATTGATAATGGATGGTGGTTCTTTCTTTTAGGATCGTCACAGATATTTTAAATGCTTTACAAGGTGTAATAATTTTCTTACTACTTGTGGTCTTCAGAAAGAAGGTAAAAAGAGCTCTGGCAAACAGAAAACTTTGTTCCTGGAGATTACCTGTTGCCTGGAAAAACGATAAAGATAGCGAATGTGAAGAGTTAGAAGAAGCAGAATTTAATTTGGATTCCACTTGTCTTCGGTTAAATTGATTTTAGCTTAAAAAGTAACATTTCTGACAAAGGCATTTGCGAAAACAAACAAGTCTTTCGAATGTACATAAGGGTCAACTATGTTTAATTTTTTACCAAAAACAATTAGTTTAAAGTGATTTCCTATGGAAATAAAGAGTAGTGAAATGAATTATATGATGTAAATACAATTAACTTATTTAAACTTATCGAATAATGTACTTTGTTTTTGAAAATATTTTAAAATAAATAACTAATTTAATTTAATTTTGATATTACTTACATTCATTTCAAATTATTATTCCATCTCGAATATCAGAATGTAGATGAAGATGCGTTATAAATAATATTTTTTTTGTAATAATTATAAATATATCTAGTCTTAATAAATAGAAAAAAACATAAATTTTGTTAAATTTCTAATACATTAAAGCGAATAAAATAAACGTGTCTCAAAATTTATTCATCATGTTAAAACTTTCAGTCAGCGCTTATATTAAAATTTAAAAATAAACATAAACCACAGCCAAAAATTAAATCGCAGATTATGTTATTTTATTTTGAAAATTTCGCAAACTAATTAAATATTTCATGTTTATTGGAAAATTTCCAAAGATAATATAAAAGCACAACAAAATTATCTTGTCATGTATTATTTAAATCTGAAAAAAAGAAATGCAGCATGAGAAAAATAAAGTTCTTTGGGGGCTTAAACCTGTAATATTTTATTATTAAATATGAACTGTATTTCTAATTGCCCTTTGAAACATTTGTCTATTTATACGAACTAAGGAAGTACTGAATTTATTCATTTTGTTTCAATTTCGTCTTTTAACAATAAAACCATTCCAACGGATTAAGGCGTCCGTTATCGGGTTATTAGTCACTGCCAATAGTGATAATATGAGGTTATGTTTGTTTGTAAAAGGAAGTATCAACTAATTCTGTTTATTAGTAGTATTATCTGTTATCCTTGAATCTTGAATTTAATTTTGATGACAAAACGAGTAGAACAAACTATGATTTGTAATTTAAGAAGAAGCTTGTGTAAACAATAGGTGATCTAAGTATAATGAGTAAATTGTTAAAGAGGTGGTCCAATTTTAATTTTTATAAAAAACTTATACAGTGATTGAAATTTTAAATAAAAGCAAATGTTTGATTCAGAAGGAACACATAAAATTTGTAAAGAAATACATAAGTTACTGGTTTTACAGTAAAATACTACAAACATGAAGACTTCACTATACACGTTTTTTCAATTGGTATTATTACCTATTATTTATGCAGAGGTGTTTAGAACAAATGAAAATATTCCACCTGTTAAAGTTAATAAATGTTGTGACAAAAATGAAATTTATATTGGCAAATACTGTGTTCCAACTAATAAGACAAGCGATGAATGGAGACCTTTATTTGTTACCGAAAAAGGTGTTAGTAACTTACAGATTAATTACACGTAAGTATTTTTTTTTATAAAAAAGTAAACTTGCTAAAAAGTACTATTTTAAATGTAGGTTAGTAGTAGGACTACCAGATTGTGGACATACACAGCGCTGGGCGATATACCAGTACTTCAATTCAACAGATAGATTAAGACTTTTACCAAATGGAATTTTAAGACATTATTTTGATTATCAGGGAATGTTTGAGGAATATGATATGGAAAATGAAAATTCTAAAGTACCTTATTATGACTACATATCAGGAAAATACTGTATCGAAAAGGTTTTTCAACACTGTAAATATCTATTTTCACTTTTTTAGACAAATATGTTTTTAGAAACTCGAACCAAAAAGTGAATTCGCTTGGGTTTGTGCACCAGATATGCATCAAGAATGGTTAACAAATACTGAATTTTTAATGCACAACATTGTTAATCCATTAACGCACGGTATATCTATAATATGTCTTTTAATAGTTGCTATAATTTACTTTGTGATGCCAACCTTGAGAGATCTTGCAGGGAATATAATAACTACAATATGTATGTGTCTTATAGTTAGCCAAACTGCTGATATGATAAGATTGTTAACAGTTTTCAAAAGTCATATAAGTTTACTTATTACAGGTAAAGCAATGTGTTTCAAAGTAAATAAAATATAATGCACCATTTTTTTTAGAGACATTCTGCTATTTGAGTATGTTGGGTGCTTTTTTTTGGTTGAACACTTTAGCTTACTATATTTGGAGAACATTCAAGTAAATATAAAATTTTAAATAATTTATTACAATAAAATATTGTTACTATTTTAGATCAAGGAATGTATTTTTGCGTATTACTGATGGTAAAAAATATTGTTATTATTGTGGGTATGCATGGTCATGTACAATTTTATTAGGAGCATTAGCAATTTTTGCACATTTCACGATGGACTATTCTGAGGTGGAAGATCAACCCAATTTTACTTATGATCAAGAAAGGGAACAAATTGGTAGACAAAATCCTAATTAATTTTTTTCTGCCTATTAATAAAAATGTTTTTTTAGGATCTTTGGGAACAATTATCTTTTTTGTTCCAATAGCTTTTACAATATTGGCAGATGTATTCTTTTTTGCTACCACTTTAAAAGTGATAAATAGAATGCATACATATGGACGAATTCACCATAAATTACGTCACACGTAAGTATCACAGAAGTATACAGTCTATAACATTTGAATGTTTTTTCTTAATTTCAGATTCCGTATGTTTGTTTTGCTACTGTTGGTCATGACTTTACAATGGTTATTTTTCTTGTCATCTTTTGCCAAATATGAAGGACTTATTAATGCACATATTTTTATAAACACATTTGAAGGACCTCTTGTTCTTTATGTTTGCATTTTCAATCAAAAACATGTTGCTTATTTAATTCAGAAAACGTGTTGTTACCCGTCTTGCCCTTGTTGCAAGCCTGATCCAGAAACGGAATGGGGTGATGAAATGACAGCTATGAATACTTTAAATAATTATTAAAAATTACTTAATTGCACTGAACATATCAGGTTAATTTTTAAATAATTTTTCAATTGCATTAAAATGATACATTTAGGTTTGTATATTAGGTAGCTATTTTATTAACACTAGCGGTAAAGAAACATTTTTAATTTATTCATTTATTTATTAATTTTGGGGCAATTGAAAAAACATTATTTAATTTTGAACTTCCCACAATTACTAGTGGTTAATCACTTAAGAGTATTATACTTTAGTTATAGAAATAAGATATTAAAATGTGCTGTCTTGGAAAATTTGCTCAATTCTAAATTTAAAAATTTTGGATTATTTAACATTGAACATAGTGCCTTGACAACATCAATATTTTACACAATTGCACGATATTAACACACTAAAATTCAATAAATCTCATTGAAAATTAATTAGTAGTAGGGCTGTGAAATAATTGGCACAGGGGTAACAAAACTTTTTGTTTTTACTTTTAATAAGTTACAATGATATTAGGAGTAATTATTAATTTTTAACGAATTTTGAATGTTAGTATTATATTAAATATTGCCAAGAGAATATATTTGTTCTGTAGGGCAGAATAGAATAATGATAACGGATTCTTTTTGACATTAAGTTTTAGTATGCACTAGGATACAAATATAATAGGTTAATGGTTTGTTTGCCTTTAAATACATATAAGTAATTGTATTTTTTGAATCCTAGGTAACTTATATTTCCCTAGATCATTATTTTCCTAGCGGGACAAACTTAAAATATATTAATGACTTATTTTTACCCATTCCATTTTAATTTTTTATATTGTGTACTTAATTTTATAAAATAAAACAAATAAAGAAATCACGATTTTTAATTTTGTTATTAACCTTTGAATAATTCTAACAATTCACCAAAAATCTATGATTTGTAAAAATGGTATTCTTCAAATAATTTATGCTTATTTTTAAAAAACACGCACCCCATTTTACAATTGTATAAAAAGATTGATAAAAAGAGAATGTTAAATAAATAAAATGAAATTATTTGTTGGCGCAGCAAATATATACGGTCTGGATCTGTGCAAAAAGAACGTGAAGAAAAACAGATATTAAAAGCACCCTCCCTGCCTAGAAAGGGTCGTCGTTTAATAGTTTTTCATATTGAAAGCGAAAATAAATTGGTCTTCCTACTTTTTGAATGGAAATAAAAACAGGTGATTACCATGAAGAAATTAATGCAAATGTTTCTGAAGAATGATTTGAATAAATGTTGAACGTAATCAGTAAAAGTTACCTAAAATTGCTTGAAGAAAAGAAAAAATCTGGAATTGACTTCAAATAAATTTTGAATTATTAAAACTGAAATTCCTTTTTTGTAGAAGTTTGCAAACATAGCTTTATTAAATATTACCGAAAAAATACGAAACAAATTGTAAGAATTTAAACATTGGTTTGGAATTATATTTTCTTTAAAGGGACTTACCTGACTAAACAAATGGCCTTCTGGTCTCATGACTAATGCTGACAGTTGACAATGCACAACCAAGTGGCAATCATCAAGAACTGTATTGAAAAATCTTCTAGTGGGTAGTAAAGCTTCCAGATCAGTTATAAGCTCCAAAAACCTTTCACAGTAGTGAACCTAAATGCCAAAAAAATTAGGTACTTTAACCTACACCACCTACTTTAGCGCAACTTAAAACGAAATTTACAGAAATTAAATACTATGTAATAACCTTAATGGCGATTTTATTACCCATTCTTTTTTTAGTAAGGTGTTCTGGCTTAAACTACAACTTACACCAGTTAAGTAGAATCATTTAGAGTAGGAATATAAATAAGTAAGTGCACAATTTTTTTATTGAACTGACACATTATATTTGAACATAAAACACAGTAAAAATGTTTTCCATTTTTTAACTTTTACTATGTAAGAAAATCTGTTAATTTACAATTATTTAATTACTTAGTACTTAATATACTGGCGATTTTATTACCAAACTTTTTTTAAAGGAGGGGACGTTACTCTTAAACAGTAGTTACACCAACCACTTAGTCTCTATTGCAATCAATTGAGATATGAACAGGAAACAAACAGCATTTTTTACTCAACTGACTTATCAACTAGAATTTGAATAAATATGAAAATAGAAAATTTTAACAATACTTTTGATTAATGTTTAAATCAAAAACCAACTATTTATTGTATTGTTTTACAAATTGGGACTATATAATTAGCACATTCTAAACATTTGTACTAGATAAAGAATGATTGGGAATTGCATTTTTTACTATCAACAAATTACACTACTTGATTTTACACACTTTGTTTTAATAATATCAGAAAATCATTTTTTGTCTAGTACAAATGTACAGCCTATGTTAATTAAATAGTTCAAATTTTTTTAAAATTCCAAAAAAAGTTGGTTGTCGATTTAAAGGTAACAAAAACTATTGCAGTTAGTAACTGGACTAAAAAACCTAGTACTAGTTTCATATTCACATCCCAACTGGTTGCTGCTAGTGTAGGTTATAACTTAAGCCTAACCAATTTAAAAAAAATAAGAATAGGTAATTAATTAGCCATTATAATTATTAAATATATTAATTTATTCCTGCACAGTCAGTCTTAGGTTAAATTAAAGTGGTTGCTTTAGGCAACAGTATGTGAAGACATTGATAACTATGTTATGATTTTATTTGAATTATTAATTTTCTGTCTGAAAAATGATTGTAAAATAAACTTACTCTATCATAGGCCAATACACCATCCTCTTTTATGCTGTCTAATATTTGCATGAATTTGAGCATTAATTGATGTAAAAAAGTTCTTTCCCATGTTAGTTTTTCTAGCAGTTCTGGTTTATCTTTTCTCTGTATGGCTCGCCAATATTTTTTCCATTTTGGATATTTTTTAAACTCGTATTCCCGTCTGGCGGGCTGGAGTGACACCCACATTGACAGAGAAACAAGTCTTTTTACTTGATCACGGCATATTGCTTCTTCCATACTATTAAAACAATGATTTAAAAATACCAAGAGAGCTGTTTGTTCTCTTATGTTTATTACAAGTTCATCTTCAAAACATGCTTTTAATACTTGTTGGAAAAAATCAGGAAAGTATTCATTATGATTTCTAAAAGCCTAATAAATAAGAAAATAATAATGAGCAAATTATAAATATATATATATATATATATAGTATAAATAGCTTAAAATTAGACTATTACCTGCCAAACTTGTACCCTTTCCCGAAATTTTTCATTGACCATGATGACAATAGACAACATATGGCAAAATGATGCTTTTGGTGAGTAATTCGGCCATAAGTAATTCTCTAGGTACTGACTGAATTCTAGAATCATAATTCTTCGAATAGAGAAACTAAAAAACCATAAATAAGTGAATTTATCTTAATTTGAGAAAATTGTTTACATACTTGCTGCCGCGAATATCTTGCATATAAATATCTTCAATAACATCAGGGTTAAATTCTAAATGCTTTTCAGCAGAATGAGGAGCCCAATATTTTTCTCCAAGCTAAAAAACAATTTATAAAATAAAAATGTGTCTAAAATATTTTTAGGTTATAACAAACCTCAGTAATTCTATCAGAAATGATTTGTTGAACAGTAGGAGCAACAACAGTACTTGTTTCATTCTTTCCACTCATTTTGTTTTAAAATTACACCAATTATAAACTATTAAATATATGTGTATTTTCGTACTTTATAATTTACATTTTCAAAACGTTTCAAAACAAATTTCTAGCGGCCTCTCTCCTTTCAGATAAAAATCAACCTAACTATTTCTTTTTCCGTGTTTTGAACTTAGATGTAGTTGATATTAGGCCACTTTTATCATTTTATGATAAATTTTATAACATGGCCAAAAAATTATAAAATTTTGAAAAAAAAATCTTGTGCTTGTTTTGTTTCAATTCCTATTATTTCAATTCTTCCATTTTTAATTTAATAAAAAACATAACGTCATCCCTACAAATACAATGTGACAACATTGGATGTGTTTATGACAACTATGGAAAATATTATAACCTAACTTAGTATATGTGATTTATTGATAATTTGTAGATGGCGAAATGGGCTATGGGCAATAATTCGTATTTGTATTTTTTATTTTTAGTATGGCTAGCTTACTTAATTGTGTCATCAGTTCTCTTATTTACCAAAGGTTTCTTGTTATCAAGAACCGTTCAAAGAAAGAATTCAACGTGCCTATCACATAGTGAAATACCTTGTACTGAAAGTTCCCTGTATCACTCAAATTATAACAATGGGAATCAGTGTTCATTTGAAGAGAAGCTTAATTCAATACTTAGCAAATACAATAGTGCCTCATCCATATGTTTGCCGTCTAGAACACGAGTAGTACTACTTATTGTAGATGCATTGCGATATGATTTTACGCTTTATAATGATAAGAATAAATATCCACTGCCTTTTCAAAATAAATTACCGATAATGAATGACCTTTTAAAAGAGTACCCAGACCGAAGTAGGTTATATAAATTTATTGCTGATCCACCAACTACTACCATGCAAAGATTGAAAGGTTTAACAACAGGAAGTCTGCCTACTTTTATTGATGCAGGTTCTAATTTTGCAACCTCTGAAATTAACGAAGACAACATAATAGATCAGGTAAAATTTTCATTTTAGACATTAACAAACTCCTTTATATTATTGAATAATTTCCAGCTTTTAAGGCACAATCACGGTGTTGTTTTTATGGGTGATGATACTTGGAATGGCTTGTATCCTAATCGCTTTACAAGAAATTTTCCATATCCCTCATTCAATGTTTGGGATTTGGACACTGTAGATAACGGGGTGCGAGAAAATTTATTTTCAGAATTTGAAAATAGTGATTGGAGTTTATTAATTGGTCATTTTTTGGGGGTTGATCATTGTGGACATAGATATGGACCAGATCACTCAGAAATGGCAAGAAAATTGGGTGAAATTAATGATGTTATTCAGTAAGTTCCTCAAATAATATTCAATACCAGAATTACCATAATAGTAAAGATTTAATAAACCATTACTTTTAAAAAAATGGGGTGGTTTGGTTTAAATTTAACTGAATTTTTGTAACATCAGTACTGATCTATCTGAGAATATATATTACTTTATTACTATTTAATTACTACCACATTTTTAAAAGATAGTTGGCTTTTTTAATCTAGAAAGAGAGTTAAGGTATGAATATGAAAAAAGTACCAGGTTTTGTTACTCAGCTAACTCATTAACTTGATATAGAAGAAAAAAATGAAAAATAAAATTTCTACAATAATTTTCTGTTAAGTTATATTTTTTAACAAATTGGGACTATTTAATTATCACAATCCACTCCAAATCACCCTAAAGTGGGTAAAACCAAATAATGTATTTTTTTAAATAAAATATTTGTTGGGTATGATGATGTGTACAAATATTCTAATAAAAACGATAATTAACACCAATCCCTTCTTTTAAGTACTTTATAGAAAAAATTGTTTATAAATACATGTATGTATTAAATTAATTAATATTCAAACATGACCTAAATATTAGTGACCGAATTTTGTTTTAAATCTTGACTTTGAAAAATTGGTACCTGCGTTAAGTTATTTGTTAAATAACTTCACATTATGGAAGACGTCATTATCTAATAGCATCTAATAAACAATATTTAATATACTTCAGAGGATTTCCATTGCTAATAAATATGTGTTTTAGGAATCTCGTTACAAAAATCAATCAGACAGAAAATATGATGCTTTTTGTAATAGGTGATCATGGAATGACTGTGACAGGTATTTAATACATCTTCATTGAATTTTTTTTAAACTTGAATTTTTTAGGTGATCATGGAGGCGAAAGTGCAGATGAAGTAACCTCAGCTATGTTTGTTTACTCAAATCAACCACTTGCAAACTTTGGAATAACATCAGATACAATTAAACAAGTAGATTTAGTGCCAACTCTTTCCACACTTTTAGGAGTTCCTGTACCTTTTCAAAATTTAGGAATTCTTATTTTGGACACGTTACCAGTGGTTACTAAAAATGCTGGTTTGAATAATTGGCAGTTTAGTTTGTACTCTTTATGGGCCAATGTCCAACAAGTGTTTGAGTACATTAAAGAATATGAGGAAAATGAAGGAACATTTGACAAAGAAGAATTACAGCTATTTCAACAGAAATATTCTGTTATGAATGCTAAAATTATTTCTATTGACAGTGAAGAAAAGTTCAAGAGTTTTTCTGGGGATTTAATAACATTTTTAATTGACTTGCGCCAAATGTGTGTTGATGTATGGATCCAATTTGATCCATATTCTATGATTAGGGGTTTGCTTTTTATATTTCTAACAACATTTTTTGTGTTTGTCATAGCAGATGGCATACCGACAGATACGCTTTCAAAAGTATTTTCAAGCTCTTTCATTTTATGTTCTTACGTAATGTTAGCTGTTGCTGTAGTTGTTTCCCTCATAATATACTACTTGGAAATGATCGATGACTTACTTAAAACTATTTTCTTCTCTACAGGTTTTGTATCTCAAATTATGCTAGCTCTATTAGTTGTACAGAATTGGGATATTATAACATCAAACTGGTATTCAAGGAGGGGATTAGAAGGGGTACAGAATTTTATTTGCAGATTTGTTTTAATTTTTAATCTCTGTGGACTATTTTCAAATAGTTACATAATTGAGGAGTCTTTTGTTCTACTTTTTCTTTTGGTTACTGTAGTTCTTATAGGATCGGCAGGTATAACTTCCAAAAAAGCTGAAGTCAGAAAAAAACAGATTACTTCAAAATTTTGGAACTGGTCTAAATTGAAATTCATCATACTTGCTGTTTTAGTTGCGATTTTTGTAAGAGGCTCAGCTTATTTTTGGAGATGTAGGCAGGAACAACAATGGTGCTTTGGTCTTCATTTGGTAGGTACTAATATTTCTAAGGCCGAGACCACACGGCTGCAGTGGACTATTACCGTTATTTTTTTAGGAATGTTTGTTTTTTCGACTAAAGAATGGTTGAGAAATGCAGGTAATATGAATGGATACTCGTTGACTGTAACACTAGCAAAATTTTTGCCTACTACTGTTGTAGTTTGCATGTCAGGATATTGGGCAATGAGAAGGGTTTCTTCAAACAAGAAACCATTAAATCCTTTAAATTCTACTAACACTTTACCTTTGGTAGTATATTTTTTAACTGCTTTAGGAATATTTGTGTCAATATTAAAGCCACTGTATACTTACGTTGTGCCAAATCAAATACAAGAGGCTTCTAATATTCCTTCTTTATACAAAAAAATTAAAAGTAATATTACCGACAAAGTAAAAGGAAACGAAGATATTCCTATTGTTTATGGAATGGGGACCCTTTATAGTGCTTCTTTTATTACAATAGGAGTATATCTAACATTGCTGTTTGCACTTCTTCTAGGAGATGCCGTGGCTCCATCTGCTGTCATTATGTTTTTGACAGCTGCATTCATATTAATTGTCACATCTGTACTTCGTATTGAGAGAACAACAAACATAGGTACATATATACTTCTTAAGTTGTTTAAATTTTTTATATAGTTTTTATTCATTTAGTGACTTATCATTAACATACGCTAATATGCAAATACATGGAAAAATAGACTTTTGAAAGAAAATCCTATAACAGGCTAATTTTAATTTTTGAAAGACATCTTATCTCATTATGTACATATCAGATACGTTATGTAGCCGGTGTTGGCGTCAACAGTTTTGGTTTACGCTCTAAAAGTAATAATGAATTGATTCTGTACATTGCATCATATTGTATATATAAATCCATTGTTTTCTATGTGATAAAAAGAATGCAGAGGTATGTTTCGATGGTAGAATTATGAAATATGAATGAAAGACGTGACCTTAAATGGACACCCTCAAGTTAATGTAATAAATTAAAATCTATTAATTTATCCAGTTTGTACAGATTCTTTACTAATTAGTTGTTTTTCTCTACAAATTTACTTTTATTTGCCCTTAAAATTTTACTTACGAGTATAGGTAAATAAGCAATTGGAGTCTAAACAACATTTTTTTTTTTAGAGGAACTATTCAATGTCCCTAATCTCTCAGTATTGGTCTGGATTATCTTGGCTCATTACTTTTTTTATGGCTCTGGACATCAACCAACATTTCCAAACATTGCTTGGGAAGCGGCTTTTATTGGAACATCTGGAATATTTTCCAATAATTTTATTCCTGCAACTCTAATTATTATCAACACATTTTGTTCGTACATTTTGATGGGCGTCCTTTTGCCTTTATTATTAATCACGCCATTTACTGTGTTTGTAATGATTCCATCCGTTTGCGAAAAGAAACCGGATCTTCGATCAAACGCGTCTAGAGGTGAAGTTATACTCTTCGAAAGGGAAAGGTTAATGATGACTTCCATGTTTACCTTAGCCTGTAAATATATTCTCGGACATGCAATACGGGTTAGTAAACTATGATTTATAGTTTTTTAGTAATTATAATATTAAAACTTAATTTTTTAGTCATTTTTTGTTGGCATCTTCTTATGTGCTGCGTAGATGCAGCTCTGTTATAATTTATAAAAATAGTTGGAATGAACCACCATTGATTGTGTTATAATGTAACTATTAAATTCTAAATATTTTTTAGGTATTTGCAAGTATGTTAGCTGCCACAATACATTGCCGCCATCTGATGGTATGGAACATTTTTGCACCAAAATTGATTTTCGAATCTATAGGAATGTGTGTTACTTTAGGATCAGTATTGGTTAGTTATTTAATTTTACTGAGGATAAATAATCAAGCTGAAAAAATGATACAAACTCTTAACAAAATGAGCTAATTAGTTTTTAGCTTATATATTACTTTTGACTGTTAATATTTATTGCAATTGTTATTGAGTTTTGTAATATATTATATTATTATAATTATCTTAGAGTTTTCTAGGAAATTAATACTTTTAATAAACATATTGTAATGAGGCAAAATGAGCCATATCGAATTTTAAATTATTCCCACTAGGTTCAGATATTTTTCTAAAGGAAAAGATTCATACAGGTTGGTATATTAATTTTGTCACTTGCTAATCCGATGCGTCATAGCAAACTGTTCCTCTTAGAGTATACAGTATGTTCAGACTTGTTATATTGTTTGACTTCTTTCTTTAACACTTAAATTTTGAATTTCATTCACGAATATATCAATAGTCCATAAAATACTCTTAAGAATATATTTTGTGGAAATGGTTTAATTTTCCTTCTAACAAATCTGTTACTATTCTGGAGATCACAATTAGAAAGGTCCTTCGTATGACACTGGAGTTTCATGAGCTTTGTTTTTAATTAGTCGAATGGAAGGCAATATATCTGTAACATAGGGAGGGTGGAGTCCCACAGCTCTTAGCCAACATTTGGCCCATTGTGTATCCTACTCTTGTCGAAGAATTTCTTTAGCTCATGGACCAACCTACTGATTTTATGTATATAGTAACGTCTCCTAGAGGTGCCTTCTTTATGTGGGGCGGTGTTAGCCAGTACTTGTTGAATGCAGAGTATCTTACAGGTAAGAATTCTGGGCAATCACAGAGGATTTGTTCGATTGTCTCATCTTCATGTTAGCATCCTAGATAGGGGCGTGTCGGATAGCCTCATTCTGTGGAGGAGCTTCCGAAAATGGTAATGGTCAGTCAGAATTGCCTATGGCTAGACGAAGATTCTGCCTGGTCATGGTTAGGTATTTCTTGGCTGTACGATTATCGAGCTATCCCTGGTTAGCTTACAGCTTCTTGTTTCATCCCATCTAGAATTAGTAGTGATTGCTATAGATATTCACATTATTTCCTGTAATATTCTTTCTGGTGACCTCTTTAGCTGCTATGAGGATACTAGTGAGCTCTGCCTGAACTACACTGGCCTTTTTACCCATAATACACTTTATATACAGGTTTAAGGATTTGGAGTATACTCTACATCCTAAGCCTCTTTAGTGTTTGGAACCGTCAATATAAATACGAATGGCGTCCGTGGGATACGATTCTTGTTACTACCTTGTAGGGCTTATCAAAGATTTTCTGGTGCTGTAGAGCTTATCCAACCTTTTAGGAAGAACCAAATCTATAGGTTGCAATGATGCTGTTTTAGACTGCCTTCCTTTAGATATATGTCCATTATCTTTCCCATTGTTCTAAACAGAATAAAATCTTCGTCCATCCTTTATTCTTTCAGATCTAGCCATGACGGTAAAATTACCCCGGAAGATTTTGTGTTTACCTTAAAAAACATATTTAGAAGTTTATAATGTATGGGAAATAAATTTAGTAATCGTAAAATATATGCAAATAAGCATGAGGAACAGAAGAAGATTGAAATAGAAAAATAAAGCAAAATGTATTTATTTCCGAAACAAACAAGTACTAAAAAATATAAAAGAAAACATAATTGTTAAGAATATCAATAATCTTACAGTAAATATCAAATACTTATTGAAAGTAACTTAAAATGTAGAAACAACAAAACCGAAATTGTCATAAAAATGTGCATTAAGCATGTTGAACTTGTCCACCATACAAACCACGTAGGCATCTCTTATATTTATTGTGCAGAACTAAATAAGAAATTACAGATGGTTTTAAAGATCTTGATATTGAGGCGCATGGACCACATAGAATAATGTAAAGAGGATTAGGAAAGATTCAATTGTATCTTCTGTCACTCTTTGAAAATACAATTTAACGAAAACCGAATTAGAGAAAGATACTGAAAAAATAAATAATTTATTTAGGAGAATAAGCTACTTTGTGAGTCGTACTCATGGGGAATGTGGATTTGATTCGAGGAAATGGAGGTGGAGGAAGTAGTGTTAGGTAAGTAGGAACTAGTTATTGACCCAGTATTTTTCTATTCCTGTAAACAAAATCAAGCAAATTAGTCGGTTTCTGGGGATTTAACATACTTTGAGAATGCGGCGCAGATGCGTTGCCACAGAGCCACCTCACTCAGTCCAGGGGAGAAGGGCAAGACAAAAGAATAGTTTTATTATTTATATAGCAAAAGCCATAGAAAATTTCTTAATAGATATAAAAATTTACTAAAAAAAAAAATTTTCAGAAAATATTTTACTTTTTTTTCTAGTTGTAAAATTCCAAAAAAGAACGAAGAACATGCAATATAAAAGGCAAAATTTTAACTAGTTACAGAAATTAGGAATTTTAGGAACAAACTAAAAAAGTAATGTGTTATAGTTAAGAGATAATCGTCCATTAGATACCTTCGTTTAAATTTAATCCTCTACACTGGCAATTTAGCAAAATCTGACGAATCGTGTCTTAGAAAGTAGCCAAGGCGTATATTGCACCATCTCAACAAAGCAGCATTCTATGTATACAGTACGCAGTCAAGAACGTTTAGAAAGTTCACTTGTGCCGCATATTCCTCAAGAGGACCAGCATTAAGTGCCGTGGCCGTTGTTTGTTTTCTTTGGTCAATTGTTGTCCGCACTTTGGTGATGTCGCTACCTGAGTGCTTTCCTGAAATCCGTGTTATTTGCATATCGTCAATCTGATTCCAGCGAATCTGATCTTTTCAGTTGTTGTGCGTTGTTGTTCGACGTCTTGTGAAATTTGAGATCTGCGCTTTTGTACCGCTTTTAATTATTTTTATTTTTTTTTTATTCGAATTCTAAATATTTTTAGCTAGAACTAATATATATTTATATAGAGTGGTGTATCTGTCTACTGAGGATTTCTACCTACACGAAAGCTGGTGTATATTTTGCGAAAGTGTCATGTGTTTCTTTGGAAAAGTAGTGTTCTAGATAATAACGTAGGTAAGCACATATTCTATTATTTTTGTACATAGCAGCTTATGGAAATTTTGTAATGAATTATGCAAATGTTTAATTAGTTTTTCTTCACTCAAATATTGCCTTTATTCATTATGATTTGAGGCTTTAGTTAAATGTTCGTTCTTGCTTGAATGTTAGTATTTAATTAAAACGAAAGTTATTAAAAGTTAACAAAATTCATAAAAGGAAAAATCTATAGGTATACGAGGTTTAAACATATAAACTTACTTTTCAGTATTTTAGTATTATTTTAACAAATTAGTTCCAGTTAAACTTTTATGGGCGTATTTCTTTATAAATTTGTACACATTCTAATAAAAATAGTGTTTTTTAAAATTATTTTATACTAAAATATTTAGGGGTTCCTTGTCTGCGCGATCATTGAAGTCTTTTTGTATTTTTGTTTATATCTATCGAAAGTGTGAACCCCGCAGGAATATTAGATGACTAACCTTTTTTTTTAAATTAAAATAGTCTATATATTAGGTAATTATATCTGAAGTTTCCATATACAAGGTGTAATAAAATAAAATGCTCATAACTTCAATTAGAAAAATTATGTACTAAAAAAAATTGCCTAAGAAACGAAATAAATCTACTTATTGGATTAAACGATTTATAAATAGGTTATTTCTACCCCTCACCCCACACAAAAATATTCAGAGGGCAAAAATAAAAATTATGCCGTTTAAAAAAGAATATTTACTTATTTTCCAGAACCTGTATTTTCCCCATTATTGTGAAATTTCCAAAGTATTTTTTTATTAACGGTTGTATTTAAAAATATACAATAACTAAGCACTCATTCTTGCTTGGAGTAAATTCAAATATAGTTAGAGAAGAAATTGAAAGAAATTATGTGAGTAATACATTTTTTTTTACAATCGGAGACAAAAGGAATACTTCAATTGTATACAAAAAACTAATCACCAATATTTATTTAGTGGTAAAAATAGCATTAAAAGAGTAAAAGAAAATTCTTAAACAAGAAAGAATAGTACCTAATAATAAAATATTAAAATTAGCCTGAAAGAAATAGATTCCTGACAAATCTTTTATTATAGATTTAAACTAAAAACTGAGGGCGATTTACTATAAAAAAATAATAAAAGCTAACATTCATTTCATCGCTGTAAGCAATTGAATGATTATTGCTGATAATAATATTCAATGTAAAGTACTAACAATATCAATCAGACATAAACCGATAATATAGCATTCATTTAATCTAGATATTTATGCCACAGCAAATTATTACAAAATTTTTCTTCCTTCCTTTTAGAAAATATATAGTGGAAGTAAGTTAAATGGCCAACATAGATAATTTGTATAAAGACATTTCTAGTAAATTTGTAAATAATAGTAAAAATTGTTATAAGAAAGAAAATATATTTACATAATATATCAGGAATAAGAAGAAATGTTATTTGGGATTTAGTATTTTACGTTACAAAACCAAAAGATACTTTTACATAGAGTAAATTCCAGAACGAGTCACAAGTAAATCCTGGAAACCTGCAAAATATTTTCCGCCAGTCGCAGTATTTTTCCACCAGACACTAAAATCACAACAACACAAAATAGGAAACAAGAATTCAGAGAAACTTTAAAAAACTTAATATAAATATTCCTTTTCTCTTTGTAGATATTGGACTTTAGACATAACTGTTTTGATTTAATTTATCCATGTTTTCGATTTTTTGCAAACTTTTTGGTTTCTTGAATTCTGAATTCCCGTTTCTAATCATTTGAGTTTGATTTGTACTTATAAATTAATTATTAAAAGTCAACCTACTAGACAATTTTTTATTAGAACGCATTTGTAATTCGGCTGAACATAAATAGTCTACTACAGTTATGCAAATCCTAATTAAATCCAAAAACAAATGTACCGTTTGCTATTACCATTGTAATATAAGGAATACAATTGACTTTATCAATGCAACAATGTGACATAACTGGTTTAAATATAGAGGGTGGCCTAAAAAATATCACATTGTAATTGTGTTTCCATAATAGATAATAATATTTAATGATTTATATAGCTAAACAAATCTAATTCTCTTGTGTAGTAGACGATGGTGAAAAGCTTTATTTTTAGTATATTATTAAACATATTTTATTCAAGGGTGTCCGCGAAAATAATGAATATTTTTAAATAGTATGTAGAACGCCACATTTGCAACTAAATATTCTAATATATTATTTTCCAAGATCATTATTTTACGCAAAAATTCACTTTAAAAATTTACTCGAAAATTTATGTGTGGTAACACCTCACTTTTAATAAAAATGTGTGACATGTACAAAGCAATATCTACCCGATGAATCATAAAATTGTGTTAGTTTCCAGAAGATTCGGATCGTTTAATAGTTTTATGTTTATCGTTAGGTAAAATAGCTTCAATGATTAAGTGAAAATGGCATTTTATTCAAATCAAGAATATCACGACATGTTAATGATGAGATTAATGGAGAAGAAAAAATAGAAAGAAGGATAAATGTAATAGAAATAGTAACAATAGAAACTGAACCAATGAAAAAGTACATTAAATGGGAAGGTTTAATGAAAATACTTGTGAAGAATAAAATTGAACTATTAAAGAAATTAATAAAATGGTAACCAAAATAAAAATAGTAGCCATCAATAGACACAAAGAAGATTTGGGTAATAAAATACAGGAAACAAAAAAAATTAGAAAAGAAAGTAAAAGAAATAGATAAAACACAAAACGTACTAATTAAAAATAAATTACAAGAAGACGATAAAGTAATAAAAGAAGATATATATATAAAATTATTCTAGAACAACATAAAGAAGATTTTCGTATACAAAAAGAAATTGTGACAATTAAAAAAATGTAATAAATTTGAAGATAAAGAGGGTAGAAAATTAACTGAAATCATACAAGAATTAGAAAATAAAAGTAGTGGAAAATAGTAATTATTTATAATAAAGAATCAATAGTTAAATTTAAAGGTGTACTATTGGTAAAATACAATCAAATATATTTCTACTAAATATTAAATAATAGAATAGAAATAAAAAACATTTTAAATTATTTCTGGGGGGAGAATTTAGTGTATTTATAGAAAAGAAAATATAGATATGTTGTTTATATTACTTGTAAACAAGTTTCCCTAAATAAAATTTTTTTACAGTGTATAATAATTTATAATTCGTTTTAATTATATATTTTGTTTTCTTTTAAACATTTATAATAATGGACATATTTATGGATGAAGTATAAAAACGTATGCAGAATAAAAATGTCTTATAATTTTTTTTTTAAAGTCAGTTGTTTTCAAACAAATAAATATTACTATTTCAGATCTATCCAAATATTTACCGAAAAGCAACAGAATTCAGCACACCGATAAGTTAATTCAAATATAAACAATTGTTTTTTAAATGTTATAAAAATAAAATTTTATTTTAGTACACCAGGATATTTAGAATAGTTAATTACGAAGAATGAAAAATGTATTCTCGGCAATTATTACTCATCCAAACGATTTCTACCACTACATTTTTAGGTAATATACTACACTTTGCATCAATTTTTGGGACACTGATACAAAACATCGTGGATTAGATTAATAAACCTGTTGTGATATTCTTGAATTGAATAAAATGCCTTTTTTCACTGAATTATTGAAACTACTGTACCAAACGATAAACTTAACACGATTAAACGATATGAATCTTCTGCAAACTAACACAATTTTATGATTCATCGGGTAGAAATTCTTTGTTTACCAGACACATATTTTTATTAAAATTGTGAGGTGTTGCCACGTATAAATTTTCGAGTAAATTTTTATGTAAACTAATGATGTTAGATGTAATAGAATATTTTGTTGGAAAGGACACGTTCTATAATCCATTTAAAAGTATGCATTATTTTCGCGGACACTGTGTATATATCATGCGCCTATATCGTTATTAGAGATTTTTTGGAATAGAACATTTTAAATATTCAGATATTTCAATTTTTTTTAAACAATTGATTTGCGAGACATTTTTTATTATGAGTTAGTGTTTATTTTTTAACATGAATTAGACATTTTTAGTCTCAGGACTTCTTCTATAAATTTATCATGTGAGCTACTCAGTAATTGGGATTAAGGATTGTAGGCAAATGATACTTTTAAATATGTAATGAGTTTTCTCGACAAGTTATGTAGTTAATATTCCTGCATAGGTGATTAAAGAGATAGAAATACGCCGCCTTTATTCTAAAACCACTGAAGCTAGCCGGAAAGAATGGAACGATGTCGAAACAAGCTGTTGAATAAGACCTTGTCGATTATTCTTTGATAAAAAGTTTTATCTAAAGCATTGTATGTAAAATAGAAAAATAAAACTTTCGATGCACGTTGAATACAATGTGTATCGAAAGTTTTAATCTCAGGATGAATATATCAGTTAATCAGACTTTTTTATACGCGACTATGAGAAATCGGAGAGAAATTAAGAACAAAATTATAAATATAAGTGTAGTCAACTGGTTAACATTTATGTAAATATTCCAAATGTTTGAGTATAATTTGATAATCTATATCCCGAGAATTTTAACATATACAAATGACATACACATAAATTTCATTTATAATTAATTATTGCAAGTTTTTTCTCACTAGGTAATATTAATCACACATTCCGATCTAAATATATAAAACAGTTTTGAGCTAAATAAAATCAGTTTACAAATGGTGTTATTAATCTTAAGACATAACAATTAATTTTTACTTCAGTTATTAGCTAATATTAAAAACTATAGATACACTGGTACATAAATAAATAAATAATTATGTATGTTGTAGAAAGTTAGTTCAAGAACAGATGTAAGTAAGGAAGAAAATATTTACATTTTCGTAAGATTCGTGATAGATTAACAGAAATATGCAACCTAGTTTATGTTAATAAATTTTATTAGGTGATTTTAATGAAGTTCTTTAAAGTTTGTATTGAAATTAATGGAAAACTACGACATTCCATAATAATAAATGTAATGTGGTAATAACCTGCCTTATGTCTTATCCCGAGAAACACACAGGTTGCTCTAGCTCACGTCTAAAAGATGTAAAAACCTTCTAAAAACCATCTATGTCAGTTTTTATTAGACTATATTATATATTAAAGTAAATTTTTACAATTTACCGTAATATAGCAAATGTCATCAATTAGATGTTTTTAATACAGATAATGTTGGATTTTAAGAATATTATCTAAACTAAATCTACTTATTACAGGTATTAGAGTAACGTAAATTAAACATGTATTAGACTCTATTTTAGATCAAGAAAAATTTTATCTATTTAATATAATCGATGAGATGTCATAAAATTGTTGTGCTTAGGATAGATTACGTTAGTTTATAAAAATGTGGTCTAAAAATTGAATCTATTAGGACCACATAAATTAATAATATAATAGACCAAACTAAATTTTTAATATTATCTAAAGGATGTCATTCAGATCTATAAATTTTAGAAAAATATAATTTGTTTAAAAAAAGTAATCTAACAATTGTCTTAAAATTGAGTCTACTAGAGCCAAGTAAATTATTGTATATGCTTCACTCCTAAAAAAAAAGAATTGTAAATCAAAATTTATAAAATAAAAGAGCAAGCCAAATAAATTTAAATGATTTTTAGAAATTTGTACATCTGTTAACATTTGTTTCAAATTTTTGCGGATAAAGTTAATATGTATGAAATCCTGAAATAAATAAAAATATATTTTTTCAATGCTAGATATGTTAGTAATATAAACTTTCAAAAACCACTCTGAATATTAATAATTACTAAATGTATTTATATGAATAAAAATGTTTAAATATATTTTAGACATATTACAATATATTTAGATCTTTAAAATATATCACCTAGATAAACAGTTGTTAAATCTATATTAATTGACGCCTAAGTATCATTCGTCTGTAAAAAACTAAGAATATGTCTATTAGGAATCTAAAGTCTAGCAAAAGTTTAAAATTTATTTGCCTTGTGTTTTATATTTAAAAGTTTAACCACTTTTATTAAAAGTGCATTAGTATTTTGTATAGCTCGTGTACAAATTACGATGACTGTTGGATTTTTTGTAATTTTTTTAACCAATAGTCCTCTACTGACAGAATATAAGAACTGTTTAATTAAGAATCACACATTTTTCCCCTGAAAAATAGTTAGTAGTTTAATTGTAGCTAAATGTATTAAATACTATATATTGGCTGTGTTTTTGATGTTATTGGTATGTTTTTTTTTAATTTCTTGAGTGCATAAAGAAAAATCTTATATTACATTTGAATGTAAAACAATAGCAAAATAAAGTTTTAGTTCAAATATATCCAAATATTAATTATTGGCTGAATACAAACTGCTCAACCTGTTATTGACTTCCCAGTCAGAAACGTAGTCTTAACAATGGCTCATAAATGCAAATAACATAATAAAACTTAACAAAACGAACACCTTCGTCAATATGATTTAGGCATATTGATGGTACTCGATTGTTATTCATAATATTTCTTTAAAAACATCTTAAGGTCATGAACCTTATAAAAGAATATAATAATAATAATAATCTGCCTGAAACAAATCATTTTTTTGTGTAGAAAATGGTTTTTATTTCGTAATTTACACATTGCAATATTTTTTGTAATAAGATATTATTGTCAAGAACTAATTTATTTCCTGAATAGTTGGGTTTGGTAACGACCTTGTTGGTTTTGTTACAGGAAATATTTTTATGTACCTCACATAATATACCATGTACTTCTAACAGTAGGTGTGTCGCATACTTATAGTAAAAAAAAAATTAGAACAGTAATAATTGCATACAACCCAGAAACATTTTTCCTTCTAAATAGAAAGCAAGGCTTTTAATTACTTTCGTGCGGGGAAGAGACAAAAATGAAAACGTATATAGAATTGGAAGAAAAATACATACTAAATAATTTTATCTAATTTTTATAGATTTGAAAGCACTTCTTATATTGTTAATAGAAACATTAACAAGAATGAAAATGAAGGTAAAGAAAAAAGTAATAAAACAAGAGGACCACTCTAGATCTCTCCAAATAAAAAGGAACTAAAGAACACAAGAAATGAATCTAAAAAAATAATTCAACAATAAGCCACTTAGAGGTTATAGATCGATTTGGAGAGAAGGGAGCAAATTTTGGAACTTCAGAAAAGAAAAATATTAGTAAAATTTAATAACTTGTTTGTAAAGCAGTCATAGTTTCCACCTTTTTGCTAAAGGAAAGAAAAGAATAAATATAGAGAAGTTACCCACACATTTTTTGTCCACAATGTGAAAAAAATTCAAGTTTTCCTTGTGGATTTTCCACAGCAAAAATTTACAAATATTAAAATACAGTCCAATCTATTTTCTAATACTATTTTTGAAATTTTTCTCTATTTCCATTAAAGTATCATCCTCATATTCTTCTATTCTATCAGCATCTCTTCCAGCTTCATTATTTTTGAGATTACCAATCCTGTTTTCGTAATTTTTTCAAGAAAAATTGTAAATGTTTTAGGAGAAGAATGTCTTCTACTTAGAGAGAAAATGTCTAATAATTCTCCCAAACGAAAAGCTATGAATACAGTTAACACGTTCACTTCAAGCCGTTTTTCTTGTTGATGTATCATTAAAATCTAAATAGTTTTATTTTATATCACAAAAAGAAGAGTAGATTTGCCTTTTGACGAATGACATTGAATTAATTTAGTGGAAGAAGAAGAGTTGTTAATATATGAAGAGAGTCATGCCCTATATTTGCATCTGTGTATTTTTTTATTATAATTTAAACCAAGTTTACCTGTTAAATCATGAAATAAAATAATAATTTTATTAGAGACAAGCAACAATATTAACATTTTTGCAACTCTGAATGGCTAATAATTATACTTTTAACAAATAGTTATTTATAACTGATGAACATAGATTGTGTCTTGATCTAAAATTGTACGTATTTATTTTTAAAATTTTTGGTGGGACATGCTGAAAAACAAGACCCATATGAAACCCTAAACCCAAATATATTTAAAGAATCAGGGGTTTTCAATTCATTTCTTCGACAACTGTCAGTAAAAAATCATCAACAACAAGAAGTGAAAAATAAGCAAATAGGTATGGTTTGCCATATTGATAAAAATACTTTAGGGTTAGCTTCTTGTTTTCATTTGATTACATTTAATAAATTATTTTTAACTAATACAATATGAATCTTTTCAGATTCCACAATAATAACATTAATACACTAACTTACACCTACACTTTACTCAAAATTTAATTCAATCAATTATGAATATAAAAGATAAAATATTCATTTTTACCAAAAACCACGATATTCTTTGAAATTCTTTAAATATTTTTATGGCAATATTTCAGCTCTGTTTTTTGGCAACATCAGGTAAGATTGCAGAAATTGACAGCCATTTAACATACAAACTTGATTTTGGTCTGACCAATAATATTATTCATTTTCTAAAACATTGGGTTAATATTAAACTTCTAGTTCAGAAGATAATCTAAATGAAAAGAACTTCCTAGTTTCATGTGTTCGTTTAGTGTATTTTAATCTTCCAAAAGTCAAGTTCTTGCATCTTATCGCATAAATGAAGGACTTCCATTGTTGTTTCTATTGTTCTGTTAAATGTAGGTTTGTGTTTAGTGTCAATGAGATGTTTTGCGTAATGTGACTTATCTGATTTCAAAATTTCTAAGGATTTGGCCAATATAGGTAGCTTTACAATCTGGACAATTTAATTTATAAATTCTAGATTTAGGATATTTGGATTCTACATTTGATAAAAATAAACCTGCATTATTCGTTACTTTAGAATATATTAGGTACTGAAGATGTGGCTTGAGATATAATTTTTGATATTTTTTAGGAATCGTTTTCTTCAATTTCAACGATAAATTCTATTTTTGGATGTAAATTAGTAACAAAATTAAAGAAACTCAATTGTCTCTCGCTACCTTTAAAACCAGCCAAATCATCAACATATTTATCACAAATCGAGATAAAATGACTTCTAAAAATTGCAGTTTTCTTTTTTAAGAGAATTTACCCTCTATAAATATTGTTCTTAGTTATGGTATTACGTAATTATTTTATTGTCAAAATAACTTTTCACTCAGTTCATTAGAATCTGGATAAATCAATTTCTTAAAACTGCATAAATCTCTGGCACAAGCCTGTTATAATTAAAATTAAAGCAATACCAAAGTTTCACCTGCTGAATTATGATGTCATCAAAAGTAGGCGAATGGTATTCGAGTATTTGCAAATCGCGTATGAATAGTATGCCTGCAAAATGTAAATCAGGTAAATATGTGGTCAAAGCAGATACTGAACCGATCATAATTACGGCCAAACCTGTGTGTAAGACAAATGAAAGTAAAAGTTGTTTTGTTACTCCATTGCCACCTTATATTACCTTAGGCGAAATGCAAAAAGGACAGATATGGTATTCGAATCATTTTAATGCAGAGCAAATACTGATTTTCAGGAAATTGCCGTTTATAAGGAAATTGACGCTGGTAGGTACATCCATTAGAAATTAAACGACAAGTCTGTAGAGAAAGGAAGATCACTAAAAGCATCTGATCTGCTTTAATCTATAAAAAGAAATAACTTTTATTGCATAACGGATTAGTTTATAATTAAGGGGGCCAATAATTCAAATGATGTTTGAGCTATTGGACTAATTCTACAATCAATATGCTTATCGAATGACATAGTAGTATTTAATTGATGTGGGCACGATTTTATGCTATGTTATCTATCATAATGTAATTGTTAAGTTGATTGGTCTGCATATCGTTGCGTGTTAATTCTTATATTAGATTTTTATATACTTATATAATAATTATAATAAATAATATGGCTTATATATTTTTTATTGAATTGGAATTTCGCGCTTCATTATGCCGTTTTCACACAATGCCTAATCATTTTTTAAACTCTCTCTCCTAACAAGTGCGAAAATTACTAATTTTTTTCTGAACACTATTATTTTATTGAAATAATACTTACATTTATTTTAAAAATATGACATGCAGAATTATTTGTGGTTAATAATGTTTAGAATAAGTGGCATTATGTAAATTGATAGCAGATGGTATCTGAAATAAATAGAAAAAGATAAATTATACTTATCTGCATTTCCACAGTATTACAAAGCTTTTTAAAATATCTTTTCTCTGACCAAGGTTTCCCTTATATGGCATTATCAAAGAGTGCAATAAGATTAACAGATTTCTTTTAAGCGTAAGTAACTTCGTATCATAAACATTTCAACCAATCATTATCAAGCAATATGCACAGTCATAGTCTTTCTATTCTTTCTTTTCCTAAAATTTTTTTTTGGTTATTACTATATAGGTATTTAGTCCAAAAGGTAATCTAAAATAATAGAACTTCCCAAGTTTAATTGTTCATTCAGTACTGCATACTGAGGACATTTTAGATATATCTTGATTTCGTATTTCTCCAAAAAAATCAAGTTCTTGTTTCTCGTTACTTATATGAAGTACCTCCACTGTTGTTTCAATTGTGTTGTGATCGTAAGTGTTCACTGTACCTTATTTCAAAATTTCTAAGAGTCTGGCCAAGATAGATGACATTACAATCCGGACAATTTAATTTGTAAATATCTAATTTTTTTAATTTATTAACCTTAGTTTTTATATTTAATAAAAATGAACCTGCAATATTTCATACTTTAAATAGAAGATGTTGTAAGAGATATAATTTTTAATATTTTGTTTGAAATATCTCCAAAATATGTAATTGTTCTGTATGACTTCTTATCTTTAGGTTGTTTCGGAAATATAAGGTTAATGGCAACCTTTTTTTTCTTTTTTATTAATCAACCTATTTATTAGATGGATAATTATTAGAAGTAGCGAGTTATTTTATGATATTAATTTCCCTTTTAAAATCATTTAAACTCAGTAGTATTGAAAGAGCTCTATGAATAAAATATTTTTATAACAAAATATTATTGGTTCGGTTTTTAAAAATAAGAAAAATACGTTATAAATATAAATATATAGGCAATAAAAAAAATTAAAAGGACAGAGACTCATTTACCAGTTTTTTTATTTATATTTTTAACCAGTCGCGGTTTTCCTGCTATTTTATGAGAATATATTTGCTCCTGTCACCTTATGATAATGCAAAACCAGTTTCGTTGTTTACTTAAGTTTTTTCTCTAAACCTTCTTGCTTAATTATTTCACACAAATCTTTTCAATTATAAAGAATATAAAAAATAATAGTGATATTAAATAATTCATTCAATCATTAAATTGAAGTTATTTATTTATAAAATGTTGCAGGTAGTCGGACCTTGTAAATCTCCTTTTTCTACCCTATACGCAATAAAATCTAATTTTATTCATATATACCTACTCCTCTGTAATATAATTCGCCGATATTCAACACAGAAACCTTATTTACACTTTCGTGATCAATGAATAACGTCTCATTAAATTGAAGTTAAAACACGATTGTTAAATTTAGCCTAAAGGAAATTGTCTCCTAATCTTCACGTACTTATTTGCTGTAATCAGAGTCTACAATCGATCATAATAACATCTAAAAAGTGTCTACTAAGTACAATGACTTTATGACCTACACTTACAATTTGTTTCTAATATAATGATGACGAGAATTAAAAGCGTTTATTAGTTGGGGAACCATTAAATAATGTCTGCTTTGAAATTATTTAGCTATGATTATCATTTTATTATATTTATACAGGGTGTCCGCGAAAATAATGCGTATATTTATGGATGAGGTATAAAAATGTATGCAGAATCAAAACGTCTTACACATTTTTTTTCTAAAGTTAGCCGTTTTCAAACAAATCAATATTAGAAAATATTTTTATTGAACATTCATTTATGCATGCCTTGAATGTTTAAAAAATAATAACAAAATATTAATATGTATGAAATGAATTGTAATTTTAATTTGGACTAAAATTTAAAAAGAAAATATTTGTATTTGTTAATATGTTTTGCTTCAAAAAATAATTGGCTTCACCATCTGTTTAAATAATTTATTTAATTAAAAGGCAACACAAAAACTATATTCACTAGGATTTAATTTATTTTTATTTTTATAATTTCATTAATTAAATTAACATATGAAAATATAAAATCTGTCATTTTTTTAAGCGAGAGAAAGATGCTGATGACGGATTTAAAGGTAGAAAATTCATTAGAATCAAAATTCAAAAGAAAAGATGGCCATTTAAAAGAAATCTAAAAAACAAATGAGTATTTTAGAAAGCGCTTGAATCTTATAATCAATAAGAAAAATAAGAAACTTGAAACTTTTAATTAAAAAAAATCTGTATAATATTTATTTAATAATAAAATGAAAAAAACATATTTTTTGGAGTAAAAAATATTGGCCATTCATAAGCCACAGTAAAAATTATTTTTTTATTTTAGATCTTTGTTATTGAAAATATCAGTTTAAACGCGTAATTTTGAAAAGTAATAAAAATAATTATTCAAATAAATATTAATTATCAAAAATATGTATTTGCTGCATATTTCCTTTCATAAATAAATGATTATTTTCAATAACTTGTTTATAAAATAAGAATTCATTGCTTTAATTTCCATTGGTTTAATTAAATAAAGCAGACAAGTACATTATTAAAATTATTTTTTAAATATGTCATTTATTATTTATAAACAAAATTTTGGATCTTTATTTATTATATTAAAGTTTTGGTTGAAACAAGCGATTTTTCGAATAAAATAAGTACCCAAAAGCGAACTAGATTCAAACATATAAAAAAATATAAAAATATATATATTTAAACTTCAATGTGAAACAGTTTTTTTATTGTACTTTTTATATTTTAATTTTTCCAGTGATATTAATTTCAATAATATGTCTACATTATTTCCGTTGATAGTTTCATAATTATGTTTGTTTTTCCATCCAATTAGGATTATTTCGAATATTTTTTTAATTGCATTAATTTTTGAACGCTATTGTGAGAATGTAATCATTATTAAAGCTAGATTAAACTCAAATGTTAGTTGATGACAATTATAGATACGAATAAAATGGCCATTATTACTGTCTAGAAAGGACATGATATTTTGCCACACAATAATTTAAAAAATTAAAATACCTTAGAAAGGTGATGGTCAATTATAACTTGGTGTCTTCTAATAATACATCTAGTTTTCGCAACAATCATTTTACAATAATTTATTGTTCACTCTAACTAATCGAAAGGAAGTTCTAATCGCAAGGTTTAATTATTTTTTTAGCAATCTAATTGTATTTTTACTGATAACATTCTTCATTGTTTCAGGAGGATGAAGAGGCCGTTAGGCCTTTGGATACTTTTATCAGCAGGTAAGTGGAACGTAATTCCATTAAAATTTATTAAAACAATCTCTGAGAAAGATAAGATAACTTTTAATTTGATTTAAAATACTGCATAATTTATGACACTCTTTTACTATTGGAGAATAGTTTCTAGCGAGTTAATCTTAAAAATGAGGTGATGATCAATCAATTAATTAAATGATTATTGAATCCAAACACGAGCTAGTGATTGTCAAATAATCCCTCTAATCTAAAAGTTAAAAAAAATATGCCCATTAATATTTTTCCGTTTGAAGTTATAACTTTTTTGTATATAAACTATCAGTCAAAATATTTGCTGTTAGAAAAACTAGTTTTAACTACTAATTTTAGACATTATGTAAATTTTGCTTTATGTTTGCTTATTATTTAAATTATGAATATTTTGTACATATAATTTTTTTAACAATGTTCGTCTATTCTTGTTATAATCTAACTACTTTCCTTACGAGAAATGTCGCAACAACAAGTTGCCTTTCAATGTACATAATTTTAATTATTTTACACATGTACGATTATGTACAAAAAAATGTATTATTCGGGTATATTCAAACAGTTACCGAATAATTCGAATCACTTTTTTATATTATCACAAATAATAACAACTTGCATATTAAACCAAGCGATGCACTCAACTGAAACTTAGATATTCATATTTTTTATTAGAATTATTATTATTATTATTAATATTTAAAATGAATTCGTTCTAAACAAGTTTAAATACAACATACACACTTTTTTCCTTCACATGAAGTATGTTAGATTGTAGAATGTCTAACAGCCGTTTTAGCGCAAAACATCCCAAAAACATTAGCTCAAATCATACCAGAAAAAGTAACCAATCAACATTGACCACTCTTTATTCAAGTTAGAAATAAAAAATTCGCAATTACCCTTCACCGACTTTTAAGTCAATTTGTATTTAATTAATAATATTGCTCAATTTATCATTAATTCTCTCTCTACAAATTAACTATAACTACTCAGTTTACCATTTATTTCTTGTATTGCTGGGTTTGATTGTTTTAATAAAAACATGCAATATTTATCGAGAATCACCGATTACGCCTTGTATTAAATCGTACACTTATTATTTGAGAATTTTAAACTCTGTTTTTAGTAGCCTATTCACAGGCATAGTAAAATCCATCGAAAGTAATACAGTACTATTAATTGTTACATAGATAATGTCAAAGAGACTATAGAAATCCCTTTAGTATAGCTAAGCACGTCACTGTCTCCACTCACTGTTTAAAGTGATACGTTCATTGTCAACGATATCAAAACAAGTATTGTAAAGCTTAAACAATAGAACTACAATATTAGCACCACCAGAAGGAAAAACAATGATTATAAGTGAAGCAGGGAACTAAGCAGATTGAAAACTTCTTGGAAAGTTAATAAATACTTCATCATGGCGCAATTCTACTAATGGACAAAGAGGTATAGAAGACTTGTCCATTCAATATACCAATGCTGGTTTTCCTCAGCGTTAGACATGACTAGATTATGTCCACATGTTTCATTAACAAAAGCTTATCCAACTTCAAACCACTTTATTGAATCGATTCTGAACTAACCCTGCTCTACGTTTTAATGGAGCTTTTACACAGTTTTTAGTATTCTGGCCTTGTAAAGATTTCAACTAGGCCTATGTCTGGCAAACGAGCCGGTCTACTCATTACCTACACTAAACTCATTCAATTCCTTTGATCCAGCAGAAATACATTCCAGAACCGTTCAGTTCGAGATGACCTCCTCGCGTTCTTTGTAAACAATTTAGTTAAGTTTAGGGTTTGATCGCTTAACAATACAGAAGAATAGGACTTAATTCTTTGAAGATTTAGCTCGGAAGTGCAGTTGCCTTTGGAATGCGAAATAAACCATTTGGTGAATTTTTATAGTTTCACTTCACCATTGGACCAAAACCTCAAAAATTTTCTCTGACCTATCGCTGACACTAAATTCGTACAAACGCACAATAAACACGTATTAAATTATTATTTAATAATCCGATAGGTGTTGCGTAACGCTCCTGCATAACTGAGTAAAAGTCAGACTATTTCCGAATCAAGGCGTATACGAAATGGAAAGTCTATTATAATTTGACTGCTTTTATTTGGGACATGTATGTTTTGTTGATATCAGTCGTTAAATGCATTGCGCACACTTTAATTTCGATTCTTTATACTTTCTTGATTTTAAGAATTCAATTTGTTTATCTGTTTTCCATCGACGTACCGTCTCAGATTTAAATAAGTATCACGATTTAAAAAACCGTTTCTTAATTTTGAGTATCACGCTATCATAAAGTAGGTTTTATTATACATATAATTTCTGTTAATTTTTGTTCAAAAATGTCAATTACGATATAAGACAATTAATTGCCTTTATAAAATAACCATAACTGTTGTTGGAGGCAAGGTTTTCGGTTTTTAGGTAGTAAATCAATTAACATACATATATCAATAAAATATAAAATATATCACTTAACATTTATTTTCTTAACCAAAATAATAATATAATAATAATATTCACAATTGTTTTATTTTCCCATTTTTTCGTTTTTTTTTAGATTTAAAATGCATTTGTACCAAGACGATTTTATAATTTATTATTTCATTCAGGCACGCGAGTAGAATAACAGTGCTAGCAGAGTATAAATTTGAGCTTAACTTAAAATGGGGGTGTACTTAAAAGGGTGTTTAGCTCTATCCATTTTTTAGTCCATTCTAGTATCTTGAGTTGATTAGCTTTCATTTTTTCCTCTTTTATAATTATGGTTACTCCTGTCCTGGCATGTTCTTTATTTTCTACTCCTGACCAGTAAAACCACTACCTGTTTTTCAATTCTCTTATACCTTTACCTTTGATTTCGTTACTGTTACTATTATGTAGTCTAAATTAAATGTTTGGAGTTCTGTAAGTTTACATTCTTTCCCATTGTTACTTTTTAGATTCCAGGTTCCGAATTTTATTTCTCATTTCCGTTATTTTTGCTTTATTACTCTGCTCGTCTTATGTAACTGTTTTTCTTTTGTATATTTTCTCTTTTCGTATCACTGTACTTTGTTGTTTTCATATTCATATTTTCCATTCGTTTTTCTTTATCTATATATTTTTTGGATGCTTTTTTAGTTTTCTTTCTCTTTTATCTCATATCTAAATCTGATATTCCACTATTTGCTTTTGGAATCCTGTATTGGACAAAATAAAAAGCAAAATATACTGGAATAACTTAAAAGTGAAGTCAGTAAATGATAACATAGAGGAACGAATATTACAATGGTAAGGACATATAAAACGGATAATAGTAATCTAAGAGTTTAAAAGAGATAAGAGGCAGACCAAAAAAACAATGGCAGTAAAGCATTGGACAAAAAAGGAAAGAAATGGGAAGCTGTGAAGATAAATTAAAAATAATTCTATGGCTTTGCTAAGTTATGGAATGCTCTCGCCTAAATCAAAACTAATGATTTGGTATCGATTCAGTTATCTGTATTTATTTTTTAAGTATAAGTTTTTCAAAGTATTTTGTTATTGGCGAAAGGAGACTTATTAGATAATAAGAGGTGACTTTAGTTTTATCTTTAGCAGGGTTAGGGATTATTATTATTATTATTATTATTATTATTTTTATTATTATTATCATCTGTGCAAGTTTTAATTCTTTCAGTTGAATAGAAAGTAATTTTTCAACATCTTTGCTATTATAAGCTCTTTTTTTGGAGATATATTTGCATTTAATTTTTTTTTTATTACGGTGCTTTTCTACATTTGGGCTTCCTTTTTTCCCTTTTGAAATGTAATGCAGATTCTATTTACTCTTCAATTTATTCTTGTTTTTTTTTAATATGCTTTGTAGCGTTTAATGTCTTCTATTAATTTTATTTAAGCACGGAAAGCTAATTATCTAATCATCTGCTTCTTAAACTAAAACTGTAAACAATAATTATATTTTTTTTTTATCTCAATTAACCAATGATATGATGCCCATATATATCCTCACACCTCTCACTTAGGTATTTCAAGGCAGCAAATATTGTTTATTCAACTAATAATGTTATTAAATGATTCTTTTTTTATTCAAAATATTATGCAACAAAGTGATAAAAGGTTACATTTAGCATATATATTTTATGCTTATTTCATAACATTATTTCCCGATTACTTCATTTATTGACAATTGAAGTATCCTGATGACATACATAATTCTATTTCTTAGAATATGGTCAAAGCAATAAATAGAAAAACTTTCTAAACAGGCAATTCTATGGTTTATTACCAAAAAAATTAAAGTTGTGTTCCAAATCAAAATTGAAATATAATTTTAATAATATCTATTATTTCTACTAAACAAACAAATATGTGTAACAATATTGTCTTTAAAAATGGTTCTACCAGCTAGTATGTCATTAACAAGGTATTGAGGGCATAAAATTGACAAAAGCTTATTTACAGGTGTATAATTTTATTTATTTATTTACGCACTTACAAATCATATTCATATTAGCCTTTAAGGATATGGTAAATCATATCTAGAGGCCGTCAGTGTCCGGTATACACCATTCGCCAAAGTCGTAAAATTAATATTTCATGGGACGTTGGACACACCTTGAATCTTTTATTTTTATTTCTTTCAACGACTCTAACGGTTATTTTATTATAATATGTAGTTGCCCATTGTGCATCGACAAAGGAATTCAATTTTCAATTTAGACTCACCGCCGTAATTCAATAAATTGCATCGTGATTAAATAATTTGTTGGATTCAGATCCCAAATTATTAATGTTGCTCACCATATGTTTTGGCTTAGTATCTCGGCTGGTTGTTTACTCATTTTTGGATCTGGGCTCTAATTTTTTCAACTCTGTAAGGGGATGTGATTCTGATAAGAACGAATATCCATCTATTTTTGTTCAGGATTAATTTCTTTTATTAAATTTTTACATATATTATTCTTTTTTTTCATCTAATATATTTATGATTTATGATTAACACTTGGTGTTTTAATTTGTTGCCATTTTAATGTTTTTTCGGTTATTTTTGATACAAAAATTAACAAAATATAGGTTCATTGAAAAATATTGTGATTATACATGTTGAAAACAAAATACTGCTGGTTATGTAGCTTAGATACGGCGTATCTGTATTCGCCATTTAAACACCAATCGAAAAAAATTTTTATTTTTTTGTTTATTAAGTTATATTTAAAAATATTATCATGAATATACAAGTATACACATATTTTTTTTTAAAATAGACGATTCTATTTTTCAGTCATTTTCAATAATGTTTTTTCTAAGTTATTAAAAAACAAGTTTTGGGTACATCTATTTATTAAAATACACTATTAAATAATTTTGGAATAAGTTTAAGAAATAATATTTATGTTTTTTTAATAAATGAAGACTTTTTAACCAAATGTGCCGAATATCTCTTAAATAAAGAATTTATGAGGCAATGACGCATTTAACATTATAGATTTTTTTAAATTAGATTATTAGAGATAACTACATTTTGATTTTTGTGTACATTTAGGAAAATCTTAGATACTTTTAAGAATTAAACGATTTTTTTACAAAAATTTTTATTTACAACGTCCACAAGAATTTTTTCTGACAATGACTAAGATTTGCATACTATGAAAAAGCTTATTTTTGAATGTTAATAATTTTTTAATCGTCCAACTTTTTTTATTACAACTTATAACAGTTTTAAATAAATTCGATAAAAAAATAATTTATATGAAACAAAATTATGGATGAAATTTATGAGTAAATTTTGCTGCTCAGAATACGCACACCACTGAGTACTGAAAAATGTTGAAAAAGCTGTAAAGAAGATTTATGGCACAATTTCACAAAGATTTAGTTGTTATATTTCGCTATAGAAATTGTTATAACTGTACTGATCGGTAAAAGTTGATTGTTTTATTCTGCGATGCATATAGGAAGCGTGGTTTATATTGCTCCTCTACTCAAGGTAAATATTTTCGAGTATATTTTTTTATTGCTCCTTCTAGGCTTGCTTTAGTAAGTTTTAACTAATTCGGTTTGAAACAACTACTTTATCTTGCTTTTTCATTAACCTCTACTTTGTTTTGCTCTGGTATTTACGTGACTTGAATTTTCTGAGATGCTGTGGGCTGGAACAGAAACTTGATTTAATAGTTGCTTGTCTCTAGAAATAATTGATCAAAACGAGTTCAGGTCTACAACAAATTTAAACAAATTAAATATTTAAGCCTAACCGTAAATAAACTTACCTAGGTATTATGAGGAGAACCAGCAAAATTAAATAATTTAGGGTTACACGAAGTTAATATGTAGTATTAATAAATAAATAAACAATTAAGAAAATTTAACAATAATAAGTGGTAAAGTTAACATCAAAATTAAAAAATAAAAAATTTTTTAGTAGTTAATTTAAATACTTCAAATTAAGAGAGAAGTGAGTCAAAGCCTTTAGTGGAAGTCTGCAACTCAGAAAAGTGCCAAATAAATGGAAGGAAACACTCCCTGAAAGAGAAACTGTAAATAAATTTGCCAAAGTCTCAAATAGAAATCCAAGGTGAAATAAGTAAGAAATCAAGATTAGGGTAGAAAACCAGTAGATTGCCATACACGTCTGACATCCAATAAAAAAGGAAGAGATATGTACAGGCACAACCAAATTCCACATAGGAAAGTGAAATAAATAAGAAAAAAGGATCAGAGTAGCTGCGTTTCTTGCTTTTTTGAGGGAATACAATAGCTCTATAAATATGAATGGGAGTTAGTAATAGTGTGAAATATGATTTGATTTCTCGATAACGTACTTTTTCTGTAAATAAATCGAAAGTTAGAATTGTGTAGTTGTTTGTTTAAGAATACCTATGTGAGGTTATTAATTTTTATCTTCATTTCTGAACCTTTTAACAGTTTCCCTCCAGAGAGAGACTCTTTTAAGAGAATGACCATGTTGTGGTACACAGATAGATCCGGAACTCCTTATGGTGCAGAACTGGAATTTTTACAAAAACATCTCGAGATAAAAAATTATTAGATCTTACATTCTTCAAATGAAGTTATCATCATCGAACTATCAGCAAAAGATTTAACCAAACATCATACTCCTTGCGAAGTATTGCTATAATTACAAACTGGTCTGTAAGGACCAATAAGCAATTGAATTCGAAATTAAACTAACTAAGGTCAAAATTTAAAGCATACTCATTAGAATTCTTCAGGTTGTTCTCATATAAAGTTACACTAATAATGGCGTTTCAAAAGATCTGCTTTTTAAACTGCCCTATATAAACTCCAAGGGCTCTATCCTCTTAGGTTTTCTTTGTATTCCAGTGTTGTGCTTCATATGATAGTGGAATCGAACTTCGTGAATCCTGGCAAACTTTTTGATGGCCTGGCTAACATTTTCGATTTCCAAAATGGAGGTATCTGTTCTTGTAACGAGGAGCATCTATGACGTTTCTTAGTACTTTATTCCATAATTTCTTTTTCCAGGGAGAGAGAGAGACTCTTTTAAGAACATGACCATGTGCTGCACATTGATAGATCCAGAACCCCTCGTGATGTAAGGGCTGGAGTCTTTAGCAAAATATCTGGAGTTCAAATATTATTAGATATTAGACTCTTCAGACAAAGTTATCATCATCGAACTTTCAGCAAGAGACTTAACCGAGCTCCATTCTCCTGCTAAGATATTTTTTTTTTAAATACCCCTTGCGAAGTATTACTATACTTACAGTTTGGTCTTTAAGGAAAAATAAGCAATTTAGATTTTAGCAAAAAATGAAATTTTCAGAAACCGTAAAAATGTTATGTTCAAGTAATCCAAGAAGAAAGTAAAAACTAAATATTAATGCAAAAGAACTTAAATAGTAAATAATTCTTTCTAAGAAATTTTCATCTGGTCATTTTAACCCTTAAGCTAAGGGTTACCAGATTAACACATATAAAATTGCCGGAGCTTGATGTATGGGATTAGTTTAATATTTTTCACTACCCAGTAGTATTTAAAAATCTACATGCTTCGAAAGGCAAATAACACACATTTGACATTTTGTTTGAATGAATATATTTATGTCATTATAATTAGAATTTTTTGGTTAAAATATAAAATTAATGCAGCAGCTGGTGTAGAAGAATTAAAACAGGTTGCACGATACCTTCTTCAGACGATGGAAAGAGCAGATGGTCAAGTTTCAGGAGGCATCCATGGTCCAAATGGTGGAGTGCAAATAGTTTCTCGATAGAGAATTTGACAATGTTGATAAAATATTGAACCGCTGCATTCAAGATATGTAAAAAAAACTAAAAAATAATAAATTTTAGGATTAAACTTAAAAAGTCTTATTATACGTTATTATTAAAAAAAAAATAGAGAAGCCGTCATTACTATGACTACAAAAATTTGACACGACGATTGTTATTTAGAAATGCGCTTAATTTGACATGTTTGTCAAATTTTTGTAGTCATAGTAATGACGGCTTCTCTATTTTTTTTTAATAATAACGTATAGAATAACACTTTTAAGTTTAATCCTAAAATTTATTATTTTTTAGTTTTTTTTACATATCTTGAATGCAGCGGTTCAATATTTTATCAACATTGTCAAATTCTCTATCGAGAAACTATTTGCACTCCACCATTTGGACCATGGATGCCTCCTGAAACTTGACCATCTGCTCTTTCCATCGTCTGAAGAAGGTATCGTGCAACCTGTTTTAATTCTTCTACATGAGCTGCTGTATTATTTTTATTCTGCTCCATATTTTAACTAAAAAATTCTAATTATAATGACATAAATATATTCATTCAAACAAAATGTCAAATGTGTGTTATTTGCCTTTCGAAACATGTAGATTTTTAAATACTACTGGGTAGTGAAAAATATTAAACTAATCCCATACATCAAGCTCCGGCAATTTTATATGTGTTAATCTGGTAACCCTTAACTTAAGGGTTAAAATGATCAGATAAAATTTCTTAGAAAGAATAGTTATTTACTATTTAAGTCTTATTGCATTAATATTTAGTTTTTACTTTCTTCTTGGATTACTTGAACATAACATTTTTACGGTTTCTGAAAATTTCATATTCTGCTAAAATCGATACTTGGAAAGGAAACATTGATTTGCAAGAAAGTGTTTAGTAGACAGGCTATAAGCAATGCTGCAAAAAGAAATGCGGTGAGCGACTGAAATGAAACCTGCCGAAATTATTCATAAAGAACTAATGGAGAATTAGTTTTTAATGTCCTCGACATTTACTGACATACTACTTGACAATTTAGATTAATTATGAATTATGGCAATTTAGACGTGACAGAAATATTGTGAGAAGATCGTAAGTTACTATCATAATGGCCTTGTGGCATGTAGTTTTGAAATTCAGAGGCTGTAAACGCCAAGATTAATGTATCTAAATATCAGAACAATCTAAAGAATTTTAATTAATATACTTCAGTTTGTTTCAACCTTATTAAATAGCTTATATTTCCTTACAGACCAAATTGTAAGTATAGTAATACTTCGCAAGGAGTATTTATAAAAAAAATCTCTTAGCAGGAGAATGGTGCTCGGTTAAGTTTCCTGTTGACAGTTCGATTATAACTTTGACTTCTAATATCTAATAATATTTGAACTCGAGGTATTTTGCTAACGACTCCACCCCTTACACCAAGACGAGTTCTGGATCTATCAATATGCAACACATGGTCATGCTCTTAGAAGAGTCTCTATCTCTCCCTGGAAGAAAAAAATTACGGAATAAAGTACTAAAAAACATCTTAGATGCTCCTCGTTACAAAAACAGATACCTCCATTTTGGAAATCGAAAATGTTAGCCAGGCCATCAAAAAGTTTGCCAGGATTCACGAAGTTCGACTCTACTATCATGTGAAGCACAACGCTGGAATACAAAGAAAATCCAAGAGGATAGAGCCCTTGGAGTTTGTGTAGTGGCAGTTTAGAAAGCACATCTTTTGAAGTGTGCACGCCAAGATTAGTGTAACTCAATATGAGAACAACCTGAAGAATTCTAATGAGTATGCTTTAAATTTTGACCTTAGTTAGTTTAATTTCGAATTCAATTGCTTATTGGTCCTTATAGACCAGTTTGTAATTATAGCAATACTTCGCAAGGAGTATGATGTTTGGTTAAATCTTTAACTGACAGTTCGGTGATGATCTGAAGAATGTAAGATCTAATAATTTTTTATCTCGAGATGTTTTAGTAAAAATTCCAGCTCTGCACCATAAGGAGTTCCGGATCCACAACATAGTCATTCTCTTAAAAGAATCTCTCGCTGGAAGGAAAAAAAAGGTTCAGAAATGAAAATAAAAATTAATAATCATATAGGTATTACTTCTGAAACAAACAACTACATAATTCTCACTTTCGATTTATTTACAGAAAAAATGCGTTATCGAGAAATCAAGTCATATTTCACACTTTTACTAACTCCCATAGATATTTGTTAAGCTATTGTATTCATTTGAAAAAACAAGAAACGCTACATTATATTTAGTCCCTGACGACCGTGAGAGCCTTCACCTAGATTAGAGCCATATGTTCTTTCTACAAGTCAACCGCTAATTCTTTATTTATAAAAAACAATTCAATTGATTATGATGAGGTATTAAGTCTTCAACATATGTTTATATGAATGTTTATGATAATTACTGTTTTAGAAACGTTAATTAAGTGTAATAACGTAAATTGAATTTCTAAATGTATGTAATTTACTCGCCACATTTTTTTTATTAATGCATGTCCTTCGTTCTTCTTTGGAGTTCTTTTTATCTTACGATATACACTTTAGGCTCTATCAAAATATTTCCTGAAAATTATAATTGCAGTAAAATGCACATACATGGTGATTTACAAATAAGTCCTATAGCTTAATATTAAAAAATAGTTATATTTTCTCTAGATGTAGTGGTTTTTATTTTACAGAGTGATAAAGATTTAAAAGCTTTTAAACAGATTAAAAACCATTTTGAAATTTAACTTCTTAAAGTTTCATACTTATATTTTAATCACTATATCGGTAAAATTAATATTTCAATTGAAGATAATCGAATTTTATTTTGTTTACAGGTGTTTTATGGCTTAACACACAAGATGTTCAGGGACTACGAGCAACTTCGCTAATTTATGGAAAATCTTCAACCACTAGTACCACCACAAGTAGTACTACGACAGCTTCAGAGGAAAAATCGGATTCGTCAGAAGAAGAGGTAAATGTTGATTTTTTAGTATATATATTAAAGAAAAAAATAGCAAATTTCAAAAGAAAATAATATAAAAATTAATTAATTCATTACTCCTAGACTTCACTGTTAACATTTTTATTTTTAATCCTTTTACGTTATTTTTTAATATATATATTTAGGTATATTTTTAAAATGGAAAAAGAATAAAAATTGGACAAGGATTTTCAAAAGAAAATATTATAAAAATTTATGAATCCATTACTAATACAATGCACTGTTTAATATCTTTATTTTTACTCCTTTTAAGAGATTTGTTCTAATAGATTTTTTAAATATATATATAAAAGTATATTTTTAAAATGGACATGAAAAAATACCAATAATTCAAGGATTTTCAAAATAAAATAATACAAAAATTAATCAATCCATTACTTTTGGACTGCACTGATTACATTTTTTTTATTTTATATTATTTTTATTTTTAATCCTGTTACATTAGTTTCTAATAGATTTTGTGGAATAGGTACATATTTAAGTATATTTTTTTAAATGGAAAAGAAAATATAACAATTAGATTTTAAAAGGAATATAATATAAAAATGAATCCATTACGCATGTACTGCACTGTTTATATTTTTTATTTTTAATCCTTTTATGATAATTTCTAATCTATATTTCCCGCTTGCTATTCTTAATTTATATTTATGTATATTTTTAAAATGCAAGAGAAAGAGTAGAAATAAGGCTGGGTCTGGTATAAATAATTTAAATCGGTCAGAAAAAAATTAGTTGGATGTCACTGAACGAAGATACATCAATTATTCACGTTAGTATTTAACAATTCGAGTAGTAAATGAAATTTTTGTTAAAATCAACACCAAGGCGAATCATTAGGAATGGCATTTTGTCGCGGTCTGAATATTACACTTTCTATTGAGTAGATATTTAAGCTCATTATCGTGTGTTTGGATATAAATAATTTATCATAGTGAAAATAGTAAAATCTCGACGATAATAATTGATGACTTCATGACAGCCACTTAAAACGAAACAATTCGTATTTTATTGTTACTTTTTTCTCACACACACGGGGTTATATTACCAATGATGTAATAAATTATAGCTGCTAACTGAAATTGGTGTACGCAGGTTGTTTTCTTTTGCAAGGTATAATAGTTCTTATATTAGAACCGCCTTGAGAATTTTAAAAATAATACCAGGAAATAAATTGTCCTGTGTGTTTAAGAACTTGTTAGTCTAAGATGTCTAAACTTTTGTAAGATTTTCCTCGATCTTTTTTAGTCCTTATCGTTTCTTTTATCCGATTTATCCGATATTTCTACTCAGATAGTCGAACCTTCAGAGATATTTCATTATCAATTAATTAAAGTTTTATGGAACTTGCATAACCTTAAAAAAGTTCGAACAATTTTTAAACGATTCACTGTGACATAAATGGATGTTCTTCAACGATAAGACAATAATATTTTCAAGAATTTTCAAGTGTTCACGCTGATGCTGGTCCATAACCATCATTGCATCGGGAAGAACTTCAAAGTGAATATTTTTCCCGCCTATTGTTGACAAATTTTAAAAGAAAGACAATTTTTAGCGTTGGCGTAGAGAATACCAAATTTTGTTTATCGTTGTTTGATCATGTATTTTATTTCGATTTCTTTTTTTGATAAGTAATGTTTCAAGAAATATTAAGAGTAAAATACTTGTGAAAACTTATGTACCAGGAATTTTTTGGATTGTAAATATTATTTCTACATTTAAATGAAACCTGAACCCACGTTGAGATCATGTTTGAACCAACATGAATCTAATAGAAAATATACAAAATGTATAAATTTTCTTTTATTCTTGTTAATTAGCATTAAATGTTAAAGATAAAATTTATAAAGGTAAACTTTTCATAACAAAATATAATGTTACAATTTATTGTTAATTATAATTTACACAATTATATTGAGGTTGGTATTAACGATATTTGTAAAATAAGTTGGCACATTTGTTATTAATAACGTAGGTATTGTTAGCGGTCTTTAATTAGCCGTATCTAATTAAACTTTTAGTGAAACGGTGTATGTTTAAAATCATTTACGTGTTGATTTGTTGAATTATTACGTTTTCAAGTTACGCACTGAAATTTAAATATGTATATACGGATTCGAAAGTATTTATTCTATATGGTTACGGATTCATATGAGTATAAGAGAACACATTGTGAAGAAGCGAGAATGCTTAAACTATCTCCTCTAATATTTAGAAGAAGAGATATCGAAGTAGGAACATTGTATTTCTTATCTATATTTCTGTTGAATATAATCGATAATGGATTTTTATGTTTCTACTTTTGACCTCTTTTTTGTATTTAAGAATATCTTTGTATTCGAAAAAGCTACTTATTTATTATTTTCAGGCCGTTGTTTTTCCTCGTCGACTCACCATGATCCCCAATAAAGTGTCCTGCTCTCGCCTCTTTTTCCCTTACTTTTCTCAAAATTATGGCCTTTTAATTTTATTAAATTAGTAACAATTTGTTTGCTAACTTCTTTTATCCGAACCATCCAGTCTTCGGCTTTATTTTTATTGTTGTAATGTTTTGAAGAAAGTCTGTACATGAATATCGATTATTACTCATGTAATAACTAAGGTCTTACCCACAATTATATAGCCGATTATATAGAATGGAATTTTAATGAGTAGTAAATGAAGATAAAATTACATTAAATACTGCAAATTGATGGGAATTGAAAAAAAATAACTATATTTAAAAAAAACATAAATACTTCCCGACATATTATACTGTTTAAGCAATAATATTTCTAAAAAAGGAATAAAACTTTAAGAAATAATTATAGAGAAAGTCAATATCTGTAAAAAAGTATAAATGGAAATTTTTAATTTTCCAGAGATGGATTTGGTCTTACTAATAATTTTTTGATTTAAATAAAATAATTAATAAACGATTTTCACAAAATATTTCTTATTATCACAATTTATTCAACAATTAGCCAATGATTAATTTCAAAGTAACCTAAATTTCTTCTTTAAATGTTTAATACATAGTTATTACTCAATTGCATCAGTTGGTCATACAAATTAATTATACAAATAACATCATGTAAACAAAGACGCAATAACCTTTTTTAATTACATTCAGATTTATATTAACTTAAATATTTATGCAAACCAGAGGAGCAACCAGGAACAAGAAGGGAAATCCAAAACAAAAAAGTAGACGTGGAAAATATACCCAAGCAAAAAGAATAAACAAAAATACGAAAAGCATAAAAACACAATTTAAAACAAAGACGATAAGCCAAAAAACATTGAAGAATCTAAGAAATTATGGTATAAGTCAAACGAAGAGGGAACTAAAAGGCAACCAAGGAAACATTTTAATAGATGAACAAATTAGACAGAAAAAACATGGAAATAAATCCTACAACTTATACAAAAAACGGACGATAAACATAAATGATTCACAATAGAAAGAGTGCCAATGACTATATGTTCAGAAAAGTTCTAGGAAACTTCCACAATGAACATTCACGTACTTTTAAAAGAGGTTTGACTCTGTACAAGGCAAATAATTAAAGAAGTTGCCACATTTTTTGGTAAGATCACAACATAAAGGCAAGAGTATTTAAAACAGAACTTCATGAAACGAAATAGAAATGATCAAATCAAACTAAAGCAAATTTTTTGTAAGAAGACAAACTGGAAGGCCCGTTAATAATATTAATACAAGACTCTACATTCCTATAGGTTTTAGAGTCGCTCATAGAATAAGCTCTTCTGACGTTGTAATCCTCTCTACCTTCTCTTGCTTCTCTCTTAAAGGGTATTTTACATCTTTGCATCGTTTGCTACTTTATTCTATGTTTTCCTATTTTTTATTTTATCTCTCCAATAATTTATTCCCATGCTTTTTAGGTCCTGAATTACTTGATTCTCCCATGGTATATTCGGTCTTCCTCTTGGTCTATTACTTTGTAGTCTTCATTTTGAAATTTTCTTTATAATTTCATCGTTTGTCTTTCTGTTTATACGACCATACCATTTTGTTTTTGATTATACCTACTCTGACTATAATTTCTTCTTACAATATGTTGATTATTTCTCAGTTTGTCAATCTTTTATATCGTTCAACGTCTATTTTCTTTGGTCTAAATATCCTTTTTATTATTTTCCTTTCGAATAAGTTTTACTTTTTCTTTATTTGTGAGTCTCATAGCCTCAATTAAGTATCTCACTACTGACCTTTGGATCCTCTTAATTTTGTCTTATTACTTATCTTTTTGGTTTTATTTATATCTGTAATAAGAATTGTACCAAGATACTTACAGCTTGTTACCTCTTCAAATTGGGGTTCTCCTATCTTTTTACAATTATAATCCTTTGTTTTATTTCTGTTACTTATTTTTATGTATTTTGTATTCTTAGCATTAATTTCTAGTCCTCTGTTCTTCGCATCTTTATTTATTTTCTCTACTATTTCCTCCTACTTTGACTCCGCATTCTCTAATAATTATTTTCCATGAATTATTAAAAAGTGTCACCTCAAGTCTATTGCTGTTAAAATGTGAAATAAAAATTGTGATTAAATTGAAAATAGGCTTAAATAAAGAAGAAGCAAAAAACTGAAAGGATTTTATGTGTCTTATTTTCTTCTTATACCTGCATTTAGTGTTTGTAAATGTATAGTGAAATTGGATGTATATTGTTGTTTTAAGAAGCATCCTAAAAACTTAATTAGAAGATATAAAATACGGATGCAAAAAGTAAACGAGATTTATACAATAATAAAAATAATAATAAACCAATTTTATTTAATTCATGGATTTATGACTCTAAAGGCTTCAAACATATGCACAGATTTATGTGATCAGCTGATCTCGTAAATACTAGTACGTAAATACTACCGTAACATCTTACTTAAGAACCAGTTACAATTGGCAATAAGCTGGAATTTTTAGAAGGCCGCCTGTCGCAATGGTTTTATAAGATTTTTTTATGTTGACACGAAACCAATGTGATTAATACGTATATCTTAAGAAATATCCTATTAATATTTCAATTGCGTATATAAGAATACAAGGTATCAGTATAAAAAATCTTGGTGATGTAATTTTTATAAAATAAAACTTAGTAATCAGTCATTTTACAGAGATTTTAACTGAATTCGCTTTTCCAAATCAAATAATAACTAAATCAAGATCATTTGTATCCCTAACGTTGTAAGCATGTACAGTGCTTGCTTCTGTCGTTTTTGTAAAGTTGCAAAACTCCATTTATAATTTTATTAATAAATATAAATTTCCAACCCTATAGGCATTCTTCAAAATAACTTACTAACTCTTATTATTTTCTTTTTTCCTGATCTTCCAATGATTTTTCAACATCAGTTATTGTATAATTTTGCTGTTTTTTTTTCCTTTTAAACTTAAACATTGTAATGGTTTGCCGAGCGGAAGCAAAAACGTGGTTCTTTCAATAGATTCGATAATGAAATAGGTTGGATTAATTAGGCGATAGCCATACTATAGGAAAAAGGAAAATTAGCACTTATCAGGTTCTGATACCTTCAGACCTGGAGCTCCGATTCTGGGAGACGCCCAGTATATAGGTATAATTACAGGTCACTCAAATCACAAAGAAATTAACTGAACTTTTTTCTAACTTGGACGAGGAAATGGTGAAAATTACAAATAAAAATTAAATGAAGAATAACGAACTTACAATACAACAAATAAAATTAATTATTTGAATAATTATTAAACCTCGCTAAGTTGTCTAATAAACCGATTCCCGAATTCGTCTGAACTTTTAGCGCTACTTTTTGCTCTCACAGATTTTTTTAGTATTTTCGGTTTATTAAAGAAACTTGGCTTTTACAATACTGCTCAATTCCTCAGTTCGGAGAATTATATTACGGGATAACAATTTGAAGGGCAGCTTTTTTTGTGAAAGAAACATCCCTAAAAACCTTTCAAGATGCAGCTCAGTTCCTCCAACTAAGCTCTCATTATTTCTATACAATTACAATGACAATATAATCGTAAAACTCATCTGTGGTGTCATTTGAAGCGTCAATTTATATTTCAGTAATATGAAATTTAACATCTGTTAGTTTATATATTTTTATATATTTCCCGAAAGAACCTATGAGATCACTTCTATTTAAAAGATTTATAACTCTCAGAATGTCTTGTTTTTTAACTATAGAATTTGTAAATTTGAAAATAACTCTTAAGCTCTTAAAATTAAAAGCAGTATGAATTAATCAGATATTATTTATTTCTAGCCAGATCCGACTGAAGCAAATTCTGAAACAACCAACAATGGGACCAAACATGTGCTTACAGGGATACCGCAAATCGATTACATATGGGATCCCAATCTCCCTAAAGAACTAAATGGATACAATTTGTCAGATTATCCATTTTATGAAAGAGTTCCCGAAAATATAACTTTCAAATGCGATGGATTACACGATGGATTTTATGCTAGCGTTCTACACAAATGTCAGGTGAATATATTTTTTGAATATCCAAATAATGTAAATAGAGACCAAAGATTGGTAGATGAATTCAAGGTACTTGTAATCAATGAAAATAAATTTTTTTGAATCAATTAAGTGATTTGATTTCGGATATTAAATAGAATTATTTGAATTTAAGACAATATAAAGTTGATGTTCCATCCACCAAAATTTGCAGATTTAGCGTTGTGGTGATATATTGCAAAAATACTTTTTTTTATGAAGTATCAATAATAAAAAAGAAAATTTATTAAAATTATCTTTGATAAGACTAACCCTATGATTTTTGTATCACTAACAACAAGAACTTGTATACAGTAATAAAGAATTGAATAAATTGTATATTACATAATTATTTGCATGAGAAAAGGATATATTTTCTGTTCAATTTGAAACATTATTAGTTTAGTTTTTGGGGATTGTATAAAACATATTCAAATAAAAGTTTCGGAAACCGTCTAAAAATAAACATAGAGTTTGTCACTTCTCGAACCACTTAAACACCAAATCAAAATACTGCGCTCGAGGCTCGTTTCGCGAATTATGTTATCATCATCAGGAGATAACTAAACCAGATTTTTCAGTTTTATCATTTCTTGATGATTTGGTTTTTAAGTTCAAAACTAAAGCTAATACGATAATTCCCTATAAAAGTTTTATATGAATGGAAAAAGTTATATTTTACAAAAACTCTTCTTGATAAAAATCTTGCATCAATCGGAAATACACAACCAAGCATCAAATTTAAATATTAAGTGGTATGCAGAGGAAATTAGAAATATTGATTTATAATACAAGGTACATATATTTAGTTTTTCACTAATTTCTATTTCCTTTATTCGATAAATCATGAACAATAGCTGACGTATTGTATTTATTTGGCTTTGCTTATATTTATTTGGCTTTGCTTATATTTATTTAGAAATGCAAATGAACTTAAACTTATGTGTAAGTTTTCCTCTCATAATTTTGAAATAATATCTAGTTGTGCATTTAAATCAAAACACAATGTCCTGTTCATTAAAAATTAATATGAATTATCTTCTCTGTATACATTTTAGGAATTTAATGTTTGATTATGTATTCCCAAGTGCTATTGGAGTTACCAAAAATATTTTTTTAAATGTATCATATTTTCTTATTCATTGGTATATATTTCTTTTTTGGAAACCCTTAATATATTTTGAATTGTTACTGTTTTTTATATATGGTATTTTGTAAAAAAAAATAGTGAAAAATATTTATATGGATTTAAAAAATGTAACCAATATATGTTTTTTTTTCACCAAAGTTCTAAGGTACCCCCTTTATTTAAATTACTTTTTTTATGTTTAAAGTAATAACTTCACCCCCTATAGTTTTTTGCTATATCTACGGAATACCCTATATTATTATAAGAAAAGATATTTTAAAAAAATTTAAAAATATTTTCTTTATTAAGAAATATTTTCATATGTTTAAAGCATTTCTGAAACTTTTATTTTAAACTATTTTAAAAATTAGTGTTAGAAAAAGGGATTAAACACATACATTAAAAAAGGATAAGGGTAGCACATATATGGCTAATATATTATAAAATAAGGTATCATGTAAGTAGCAGATTACTTTAGTTCAAGTATAAAATAGTTGCTTTTTACTGTAAATACATTATTTCAAGATCACCAAATTTTACCGAAAAAACGGAAGATAGATTATATTTGCAAATTTTTTGCTTAAAAAATATTCGTAATTCAATTTTTATCTCGAACACTTTCTTCAAAGTAAAATTTTGCAAAAATATAGCTGCCTACAGATTTAGCCGGAAAACTCGTAGGTCAAGCGATATATGTCGGAATTATTTCCCAAAGTAATATACAGAGTGGTTCATTTTTAATAGCGATAATATTGCTTTTGTTTCCTTACGTGTTATTTTATTACAAGCAACCCTTCGGTTGCTTATCTTAAATTTTTCATTGTAAACAAAAAACATGTATCCTGGGATAATCGAAATATTTTGATTTTTTTTGTTTCCTAAATATGCAACTCATCCCAGATTTAAATATCTTTCTAATTTCTAGTATTTATGAGATAGCAATATTGTCCCCACTAAAAAGTATCCACCCTGTACAGTGACAGTTAAAATATATAGGCAAATAATACACTTAAGAAAATTGAAAAAATAAAAATATAGGATTACACTGGTAGTGGTTTATTAACATAAAAATGGGGAGGCTAAAAAACTATTTCTTGAAGATTTTCTCGGCTCTTTTTTTAACTTTCTAAAAATAATAAATACATGTTAGTGCAAATAATATCGAATAAAGTGTGGCATTAAACGTGCTTACCTTGAACTTATCCAGGTGAAATGGTAGGTAAGTATAACTTTTTTTATCATGTAAATATGTAAATAAATTATGTTAAAATATGTTAATAATACTTTGCCTCGAACTAAATTTTCCATATCTAATCTCTTATCTTTTCTAGGATCTTCCTACTCCTTCATTCTTCAATACTTAACTTTTCTGTAAAAACTTCTATTCTGTGCTCTATATTTCTTTAGCATGGGTGCAGGAGAACATCCTGTCCTGAGTTTGTTGGGTTGTCCTTAATTTTTGGAGGTACGTAATAGATAATATATGTTCGGTTTTTTAATATAATAAAATTAAATGTCATTCATTTTTTTTGATTGGCCAAACAAATAACCTGTATATACTTATTGTCAGTGCGATTCAAAATTATTACCAGTCCTGCGAACTCTTACGAAAAAATATTCTAGGGAATTTTGTTTCTGATGAGGAGCATTTTTATTAATAAAAATTTCAGATTTCAAATATGCTGCCTTTTTATATATTCTAAAGAGTTCTCCATTCAACTTTAAATTAGGACTATTATCATTATGATTCCCTCTGGAGCACTGTTGGTTTCAAATTACAGTGGCTAAAGTGGCGACGAGAAACAGTAAGAAAGCCTACACCGAACACGAAGTCTAATAACCCTAGATGTAGCTGCCATCTTACAAAGAAAAAAAAAAGAAACACAAGTAAAACCAATTAAAAAAAATAGCAACATCAGTGATCACCAAAAACGTACGTCACAGCAAATCTTGAATAAACAGAACGAGATGGATGGACATATTTTAAATTTTGAAAAACGTATCCAAGGTGCGATCCCTAAAACCAGAAATCGCCAAACAAATAAGAATTTTTAAATGGAATGCCAATGAATTGAGGTAGTACCAACAAGAGCTGCAGGCAATTCTGGACATAGCAAACGTTGACGTGTGCCTAATTGCTGTAACTTACTTTGCCAAAGTCAAATTTAAAGAATTTTAGGTGTACCATATAATCCACCTTGACAATGTTCATATATTTTTTAACAACTTTAATGAAGATGATAAAGATACATCTTTACACTTAACAACAACTTTAATGAGAGTTCTTTGAATGAGTTATTTGACACAAAATTTTCACCGATTCAATTATCACAACTTAAAACTAAACTCAGTTTTACATATGTGGTCTGAAGAGTCAGTAAATATTTAAACTTAAACTTTTAGGTGGTAATTTATACTTAAATTATGTGAAAGACGATGAACAACTTGAGAGAATCTATTTTTGAGCAGAGAGTGAGTGTGTGCACTATTCAGTGGGTTATTACGTTCTACGTATGTTACTAAGGGCTATTGATACATTTTACTAGTTAAATATGAACTCACAGAGGGCAGTTTTCATTGGTCAATTTTTATAGCGTATATTAGCAAAATGTTGATTTGCTAAAGTAAAAATTGCGAACGTGACAAATTACATGAGTAAAATTATTTTGGAGAATGTAGAGGATGTACAAATGTGAGTTGAATATTATTTTAACTTGCGACACAAGCCACATCCGTAATCATCAAAACAGAAAATTACGAAATTGATCTAATGGCATTTTATTGCTCACCAAGACATACTATAATGAAGGACCAATTCTTTGTAGTGAGTGAGTTTAACGAAAAGCACATTTACTGGTGATCTAGACTGATCACATCTAAAGCAGATGCTGAAGATTGGAATAAATTGGAACCAGAAGATATTATAATTAGACCTACTTCCCCAAAAAAAGTTGTTTAGGAAATCAGAACAAATATGAATCCGAAAAGAACTCTGACTTTGATCTGATTACTGACGAAGTTCTAAAATAACTACCAAAAAGAGGTATAGTAAAACTAAACAACTTTAACAACGCATTGTTTAGATTGAAGTATGTTCCTAATTTTTTTATATAGCGGTGAAATCTCCTCATAAGTTTAATCCAACTCGAAGCACTTTGAAGAGTTGCTTCTTATGAAACCGAAGCTAAAATAAAAAGATAGATATCTGATTCCCAGCCATCAACTTGGATTCAGGGAAAACCACTCGACCTTATACCAAGTTCCTAAAATCATGTGGATTAATGAGAAATTCTTAGAAGAAGAAAAATATTTTTTCCTCTATTATATATATACTATACAGCACAAGCATTTGATTAGGTACGACAAAAAGTATTATTCCACAAATTGGAAATGGTTTTGCCACAACAATATTCCCAAATATTAAAAGTCTTACTTGTCAGAGAGATACTTCAGAGTAAAGCAAGAAGATTTGGATTTTGATTTAAGAGCAATCAAGGCGGGAGTACCCCAGGGTAACGTAGTTGGCCCAGTACTCAATTTGTTGTACATTAGCGACATCCTTGTACTTGAACATCATACATTAGCTATTTTTGCTGATAACACGGCAGTTATGAATGTAGGAGGTACCCACGAAGAAGCTGTTGAAAAATGATTGACCAGATTAGCATTTAGACAAAGAGATGTCTTATCAAGTTAAAAGAACTCAAAATTGTTCAGGTCAACTTCATGAATGAAAAAGAGGTACTTTCCTATCAGAATGAGCAATGCTAACAGTCCTCAAGCTAACACAGCAAAATATCTAGAAGATTTAGCTGGAAAGCTCACATAAAAAGCTTGTCTATTAAATATAAAAAGATGTATTGACTAATGGGACCAAGTTCCAAATTATCGCGTTAGTTTAGGTGTTTTTTAAAGATTAGACTCTAAGGTTTACCAGTGAGTAAGACACTAGTATTAGCCTTTCTAATCTTAGTAAATTAAGTTAATATTACAAAAAATCCACCTTAAGATGTTTAAAAAAAAATTAATATAAAATAAACTAAACAGAGAATAAACACTGAAATAAAAAGGGACGTATCTCTCGAATATTTTATCGTAAAGTTTAATAGAAACAGTATTAATTAGGAATCGTACAGTATCAAATAATTTTGGGTTTTAACAATTTCACCGTTTTCTGTTTTGAAAATATTAAATAAAAGAAAATTTAGATAAAAGAATAAATGTATAAAGGATGTCCCGATTTGTATGCAATGTATGTCTTATCATTTCATTGAAATTTTTTGCAAAAAATCAATTAAAAATATTAAACCAAACATTTTGTGCGTAGCTGTTGGTTTTTGACAAAATGCGTCACTTAGAAGAACAGTTTTAGTTTTTATCATCATTTTATTGGTTTAAGTAACCTCATGAAATAGTAATTTCCAAAATTGAGGCAAAATGCACAGACTTAGCTACTGCCCTTATAGAAATTTTCGTTGAAAAAAATTTAAAATAGAACTATAATTACTCGAGTTATCACAAGTACAAGTTTGAAAAAAATATTTTCGGAAAAAACGTGATTGGTGTTTTAAAAACATTTTTTATATATAAATATCTGCCTTTTATTGAATTACTGGATGTCATTAATTTCGGAATCATGTGACGGTCCTTCTTCAGTATAATTTTCTTTCTCTTTAGTAGTTTTTATTTTTTTTTTAATCCATCATAATGTTTTCCCCCCTTATGAAAAATAATATATTTTTAATTTATCAGTAAATAAAAGAAGATTTTTGTCACCACAATGTTCTATTTTTAAAATAATATGAATTTTTCTGAGATAAAAAAAATTAAATCTGCAGGGTGAGCCAAAAATATTGAGCAATATTTACGAATATTTAAAATGCTTCAAAAAAAACTAGAATGTTTTATTTTAAAAGGCCTCAATTTTGAAACCAGTATTTAGTAATATATTCTCATGAATTCTATTTATATTTGTAGTCGATAGGCACTTAGAATGAGTTTTGCTTTGTTAAATGCCCGGGGTGGAATAGCCCCTGAGTAACATCACTACAACATTTTCACATACATTTTTAATTTGATAATAAAATTTGATCCTTCATGAAATGTATTGTTACTTATTTTCCAAAAATGGCCGTTTTCCCGAAAAAAAAATAAGGACCTTCACATGTACTCGCGGGGCATCCTGTATATTGTACCAGTAGATCTTATTCATTATAAAAACTATATTGACGTTTATTATCGCATCAGAGATATAAAATTAAATTATGATCTGTAATATTAATTCTCTCTACCTCTTGGAAACCTGATAACGATGTGGAAGGCCTTCAGGTGAATGAGTGAACAAATATTTTTAAATTTCTATAATAATCACGACATACCGAATCATTAAAAAAATAAGAAGAAATAAGAATATCAAAGAAGTGTACCAACCTTTCTATATCAATAAATTACTTTTACTGTTATATCGTAGTGAGTGAAATTATTGCCGCAGAGATTATATTAAGATAAGGGAATAAAACCATTAATATCTTATTGATAGATTTAAATCGACAATATAAAAAATAGAAATTAACTATTTATTTAATCTCACCCATCTTAGTCAGTCATTAAATTAAAGCATTCTTTTAAAAACATCAATTCTCAGTTACATATGTTTTCTTAGTTTTATCAATTTGTTTAGGTTTATCATCACTGCCTTTTTGGAACAAGATTTGACTTTTTATGTGCCAATTACACGGCATTTGACCAGAAGACTTTTATCTGCCACTTTGCTTCCGAGGTCGACTGCAGTAACTCCAAACGATTTTGGCATCGGTAAGTTTAAAAAAATACATCAAATTGGTTGGCATTTTTTCCCACATCGAGAACTAAAACTAATTTACATGCTCAAATTCAAAATTTGCAAGCAACCGTTCATTAAATGCAACCTGTTTTTATAAAAAAAAAACACAACAAAAATGTTTTCATCAGGATTAATATAACGCCGTAGTACCAATTAAATTTAGCTAAATTAAAATTATAAAAGTAAAATATAATATTGGATTGTTTTATTTCAATAAATATATGATCATATCTAAATACTATTTTAAGGGGGGTTTAACCCACTACGTAACTTGGTTATTGGAAATTAAAGAGGCAGAATGAAACAAAAACAATTTATTTATTTATGAATAAAAATAAGACTTAATATTAGGGCAACTTATACCTTTAAATAAATAATAATATTAAACGCAGGGGTAGGCACTATCAACTCCTCGATATTCGGAGAACCCGTACTTGACCTCCCAATCTCTTTTTATTTACCAATAAAACCCCAATGTTTATTAATTTTGATGACTCTAATAAAAATATTTATTTATTATCCGATCGCGACCTTGTCCCAATACTTTCGTAATACTAAATAAAAAATAAGTTCTATATACAAGGCGATATTTAACTAAACCACTGTACATACTATCGAAACAATAGAATAATGAAAAGAAATAATGTTCAATCATGACAATTTATAAGTATATGTATAAAATTTTACAGAGATATTTCTTTAATTATATGAAACCCTTTTGCTTTTCATAAAGATTATACAAACAAGTATATTACTTTTATAATACTATCTATATTTATAAAGTACCGGCCTTCAAATTTTAAATACTCTAGTTTCAAGAGCCAAAATAAGATATATTACAAACTAATTAAAACATTTCTATGTAAGTATTTTAAAGACAATTAATATAAATTACATTCCATTAAAAATTAGGAAGTCATTTTAAAACAAATTAGCGCTTTTAAATTAAGTAATTTTAATTTACTGAATGAGGAATTCTAATCACTATTTAATTACAAAATTGCCAATTGAAAAACAAGTTTCTCTTTTTGAATCCATTATTGAAAAATTTGGGGAATTATTTCTTAATCATTTAATAATAACTCGATTACCACTTATATGATATCTATAAGAGTCTACTTATATCTTTTCGTATATTCAAAAACGATATAAAGAAAATTTATTTTGGTTTTCTTTTTCTTTTTTATCATGATTTTTTCATGACAATTTCATCTGTAATTTTAATATTCCTGGTACATCATTCTTTAAATAATTTTCAAAAAAGTAATTATATAATTTTGTATTTTCCCACAGGAACGACGCCCTTTACCAATCAGCAACAACAACCACAAGCAAGCCTTTGGTAATTTATACAACTCCTCCTCCACCGCCGCTTCCTCCACCTCTTCCAGCATCACCAGGAGTACCTTCTGTTCCTGGATTAAACCAAAGAAGAGTAGTAGGAAGGCCATACCGTAGAAGAAGGCCTTACTATGACTATTACGACGATTATTATGATGATTTCTATTACGATGACAGACCAAGATCAAGAGGGAGAAAGAGACCTAGACCTCGACCAAGACCAGTTTACGAAGACGATTATGAAGATGAATACGATGATGAAAGATACGAAAGGAGAGGAAGCGGGGGTCGCAGAAATGAAAACAGACGACCGTACAATAGAAGACCGAATCGGGGAAGGCAGAAAGACAGGCCAAGGTACGACTACGATGATGAAGAGGATGAAGAAGAAATTAATACAAGTAAGTCTAATGTAAATAGATATTTATTTACAACCAAACTATCATGTTTCTAAATGTACTTTAGTGCTTTTTTTATGCCTCTAAGTCCAAATTGATGACTACACAAATGATAGCTGATGTGGTGAAATGATTGTTACATGAACCCAGAATGAAATTGCATATCCTCCTCCTGAGATGATGTGCAACACTTTTCTAATGCCGAACTATTAACAATTTCTATTTGTGTTCAGGAAAATCTTAGAAAATGTTCCGCCAGTAAGTAAATAAGCAACTGTATCAGGAAGCTGTATTTGCTCTAACACCAACCAATGTCTTCTCGAGAACATATCTGGAGTGTTTTAATTTACTGAACATACTGGCTCAAAGGAATTTAGTGTTGTTGCCACAGTAATATGGCGAGAATTGGACTAGAATTAGAATAGTCGATTGGTCTAACAAGACTGAGTTGATCCTTTATAAAAAGGGATCTGAAACAACTCTGTTATTGCTATCACTGTGTAAAAACCCCTACAAAACTGTGAAAAGTACATGTAGAATTAAACAACCATCTTAATAAGCTTTGGTACGAATACCACACCAAAGTACAGATTGTGATATGAATAGTATTGATGGGAACTTAAATCTACATTCCATGTTCTCACATGAGGTACAAGTACCTAATACCAGCAATTTGGCCCCAACAGGCTTCAGTAGCTTATTTATTCTGGGACAGTTCCCATTAAACTACTTTTTTTTATTAATTACAGGTAGAAGAAAACAGGTAGATTCCTCAAAAAAATCAAATTCCACTAGACAACCATCAGGTAATACCAGCAAAGAAAAGAAAGAACCCAAAAACTCACCCAAGTCAGAAACAAAAATCATTATAAAACCAGTTAGTGGTACAATTTATGATCGACCTAGAGTAGCTCCAAAAATAAAACCGCCAGTGCCTAAAAATGAAGCAAATAAGTACGCATATAAACCAATATCTACAACTGAGGTAACGTATAAGAGTCAAGAATATGAAGATGCATACGAGGACTTAAAACCGAAAAAAGAAGAAAGTATCAGCAAGAAAAAACAAAATATTCATGTAACTAAGTCTGCAGAAAGCACCGAATCTACCAGTAAATTCAAAAAGAAACCTATTGAAGATTATTACTACGATTACGAAGAAGACGAACCATTTGATTCTAGTAGCAAAGAAGAAGACATTAAGAAAACAACTTCCACAACCACAACCACCACCACTACTACAACAACCACCACGACTACAACAGCAGCTCCTCCAGTGGAAACTACAGAACCGTTACCTCAATTAGATCAACCTGTTATAATTAGGTTGGTTAAGAGGCCGTTTTTGCCTAGTAGAGGCGGAAACCCATATGCCTCCAGGGGGCTCCTACCGGTAGGAACTCGTGCTTTAACGCAAATTCCAGAAGAAAGTACAAAACAATCGGAAGATTTTACAGAGCCCAAAATTGAAACTGATTTCAGACCCATCGCTGTAACAGAAAGTAAAATTCGTGATAATAGAGAAAACGTTGGACCGCAAAAATATGTACAAAAGGAATACGAAGATCGAAGAGTACTTCAGGCTCCTAAATCCCAATACAAGAATCCTCTAGATGTTAATGTTGAAGATTACGACGTCACCCTGAACGACGCGTTAAACCCAACATTACCAAACCTCCCTATTAGGGGTTACCCCACTGGTTTCGATATTCAGAATGAATATCCTTATCACTATCAGAAAACCAGGTATCCTCCTGATCAGACTGTCGCACCCGCTAATTCTGATTTTGTTTTTAAAAATAAACCACAGAGAAACGAAAATACGCAAATCACTCGAGGAAACGTTAGAGAGCAGCCTGTACAATCTAATGTTAACTATCGAGGCGGATATTACAGTGTGATAGAAGATAATTACAGGCCTAGACAAATACAAAATACTCAAGTTTATTTTTCAAGATATTGACGTATACACTCAAGAGCCATACAAAAATAAATTTAATTTCATTTAGATTAGATAGTTAATTATTTAAGGACTGAAATTGTGAGAGACCGAATCCCGGTGATGTACCTAAATTAATAAAATTATTAATACTAATGTGTTTTAATATTTTTTTAAATCTAGTAATACTGCTAAAAGGTTCAGGTATGTCCAACATTTTTCTTTCTCGTGCTTGTTGATTTCTCAATGCTAGTACATATTATACGTTGCAAAATATAAGATCCGGAAAAACCCAATACCCCGTAAGATGGACTGTTTATTTTACAACGCCCAAAAGCAGTATTTCCTGTGAATAACTCCTAAACTCTCCCTCAAAGGTAATACAGAGTACCTAATAGTTACTTAAAAATGAACAGTCATATTGATGTATATATCTTTGTTAGTTTCGAAACATTTTACTGCTTCTTTTTCAATTAATTGCTGAGGTACGGATTATCTTAGTTGTTCGGGCCAAGCTTATATCTTAAAAACTAGCTATCATATTTTTTTTCATACAGGGTCTTACTATGATTAATTTCCAATCGGTTGACTTAAATACCTATCCAGGATAGCTAGCTTTTGGTTTTCATTAAAGAGCTGTGCAAGATTTTTAAATAGAACATCTTGTATAATTTTGCATATTTGGATTATGTGGATTAAAATACACATGATACATGTATCGATTGCAATTTTGTATTTATAATTATAATACAAATTGACGTCGGTGTCGCGATGGCATCAATTTGCAAACTTTTTGAATGTGTCCCTGCTTAAATTAAAATTACAAACTTATATTAAATAAAAATAATAACTAGCAAAGCATATAATTATATAAATAATTTTTAAGTAACGTGGTGTAGGGGAAAGTAAAAATGTATTTCTTGTATTGTAGATGTTTGGTGACATTTTAAGTTTAACTTTGTAGATTTCACAAATTGTATTTTTCAATTAACACATATCAGTATTTTTAATATGTAAGATATTTGTTCAAAGGCGCAATTTTAATGGAATTAAACTTAGCGATGGGAAAGTAAGTACCTACAACTAGAACTTTTTGTAAAACGTTAAGTGATCTTTTAAGATTCACACTTTAAAACTATGCATTGTGTTCATGGGGGCATTTTTTTAAATTATAGACACGCCATATTTGTATACCTTTTTTGGCACTCATTTAAAAAATATGTTTGAATCGACTTTTATCTAGTGAACACAAAATATTACTGAAAATAGTATCGTTTGAAGCAAAAGTTTTTTACTGTATTACTGCATAAAATTATTTGGCTTCATTAAAACAAAGTAATTTACACTATTGGAACTCACTGTTAATCCGAATTAAAAAGTAAAGTATATTTTTTTATAATTCTTATTTAAAGTCATTTTTGTGAAAATTGAATAAACTGTTAGAAATACTTTTTTAAAAGGCAATACATCTTTTTAGGTATATCACCACTGCTTGTTTGGAATTCGGTACGACTTTTTATGTGCCAATTATACAGCTTTTGATCAAACCTTATTTAATTGTAACTTCGTGTCCAATGTAGACTGTAAAAACTCCAAGAATTTCTGGAATAGGTAAGAATCTAATACAGTACCAAAATAACATTTAAACTATTTTACTTTTAACACTTAGCATTTACTAAGATAAATGGTGCCATGAATCATTTTTAAATCGATCCGGAGGACCATGGCAAATAATGTGTCCCACTGTACCGTAAAATACACCCTGTTATTTTTAAGGAAAATCAAAAAATCATTATTATTAGACGCCTGCGCGTCCGTGCGATTGTAACTGGATACACAATTATCAAATTAGCTGAAATATAGGTTTTTGTAGGAGGCCCTGAAATAACTGAGTTACTAAATTAGCTGAAAATCGCTTCTTCAGCTTGTATTCTGCTATTTATCTAACAGTTAAAGAACGCTGTATCATATTACTTGAAGAAAGACATCATAATGTGTTCAACTACATAAGGTTAAAGCTAAACAAGAATATCCAAAATTTTATTCTCTTTTTCCAAGGTAAATCTTCCCTTAATCTTTGTAAAGAAGCTTCCATAAACTTATTCCCAGTACAGCTAAATTTTATAATGTAATAATTCCAAATCTCCTCCAACAGGTTGCTCATGTATAAGAACATAAGCAAATCTATCACAACAATTATTAATGAACCCTAGTTTGTACTATTCATGCTAAGCGAGTAGGCAAATACTTTATGAAAAATAATTCGGAAATGACTTACTAATAGCAAATGTAATTTTAGAAATGACGATCTATACAAAACTCAATCCACACCACCTCCACCTCCAGTGGTTTACAATTTCTACACTCAATCCCCACCGACTAATCCTGGAGCTAGTATCCCATTACGAAGAAATCCACTATTGAGAAGGATACCCCGACCGAATGTTAATCCTTTACCAGCAGAAGCCGATACGCAGCAGTTACCTCCATCGGCATCAGTCCAAAGCGAAAATGGATCACCGATAGAAGTGAGTAAAGTACATTTACAAATAAATATTAGTATATTATTCAAATGCTATACAGAAAAAATTATATTCTTAGGCTACTGCACAAGAGATTCCAGTTCCGATGGTGCCAAGAAGAAGACCATTACGACCAAGGCCTTATTATGATTATTACGATGACTATGATGAACAGTATTGGATTAGAAGAAAGAGACCAAGGCCTAGACCATACTATGAGGACGAGTACGAAGAATATTATGACGATAGATACGATCGAAGAGGTGAGGGAAGGAGAAGAAGACCTTATGACAGACCAATGACAAGATATAAAGGAAGGAGAGACAAATATGAAGTCGAGGAAGACGAAGCTTACGATGATTATGATAGAGACGATAGATATGTTGATGAAGAACCAAGTAAGTTTTTCATGTTGCAGGTTTAGCACAACTTATTGTTATTCTCTATGTATCTTACAATTGGTTGTAATGATTTTCTTTATTTTAGGAAGAAAAAGTAACAGGCGAGGTACATCATCTGGAAGCAGAAATAACCCAAGACGGCAACCACCCAGAAGGACGTATCCAGGAAAATCAAATAGAAAGGTTGTGGACGACTACTATGATGAAGAATACGATGATAAACCTACTAATAGAAGATTACAAACCGAACAAAATAAAAATCGTAATCTAAACCGAAGACCAAATTATGAATACGAAGAGGACCAGGTCGAAGGAAACAGAAGGGGCAGTAATAAAGAAACATCTGACGAGTCTAAAACAATAATCAAACCAACAAGTGGCACAATTTTTGATAGACCAAGGGTGGCCCCAAAAATTAACTTACCTGTGCCAAAAAATGTAGCTAATAAGTATTCTTATAAATCAATGGCTGCTAGAACAAAAGACATATCTACAGAACAGCCTGAATCTTCTACTAATACTAAATCTACTGAAAAATCAACATCAACCACTGAAGCCCACGATGGGGTCACAACAATGAGAGGTTATTTCAAAAGACCTTCCAGGAGACCAATGAATTCAAATGAAGACAAAGCAACAAAAGAATCAAATACACAAATACGTCCGTTTCAATATGACGAGTCTGAAGAAGATGAGCAAGTCCAAGAAGGTAAAGCTAATGTTAGACAATTAATTTACTGTAAGAGTAAAAACTCCAGTTTTAGATCAAGCGTCTCCAAAAGATGTGAAACGTCAACAGAGTCAAGAAAAAAGAGGAACTCTTTCCAGAATTAATATGTACAAAACGAGACACTCGCTCAGTACTCCGCAATCTAAAGAATTAGATGAATCCGATGATTCGACTGAAATTGATGATTCGATAAATGAAGCTTGAAATAAATATTTTGAACATTAAATCCAAAATTTGTTTTGTTTTATTCGTTCCTATCTATAATGCAAGCGATGACCCTGCTCTGACTGCAGATCTTGACAAGTTGTTCAATAAACTTCCCTTTATCTAAGCTGTTATAAGTGGTGTTTAGAGAAACTTCATGTCAACCACCTGAGAGAAATCGTACCTCAGATTCCTTAATGAACAACTGCACTTGGACAAGGAGTTAAAAGTACCTGGGCGTAATCTTAGATACCAAACCAGCACGTGCAGAAAAGCATTTGCAAGTACAAAATGACTTATTAAATCCCACAGTTACAAGATTACACATACTTTGTCTACAATATGACGTGCATTCACGTGTGCTGTTTCAGTCATCAAAAAATAACTTCGCACTTTAGCGCCATTAATAATTAAAACTTGAAGGTATCCCTTATAGTGACTACTTCACTTAGGTACTAAAATATTCACCTGGGGACTTTTATATAAACCCTGACTCATTTTTGAATTTATTTTCGCCAATCTCATGCAGGGTAATGACGTGTTAAAAGATTAGGTTTTCCACTGCTAATACAAGTTTTTACAGTTTATATGGACTTACCTAAATTTTGTTGGATACATTAGTTGTACAGAAATAAATTATTAGGTAAATATAAACTATTACATGTGTCCTTAAAATTTAATAATTTAATCTTCTTGTTCTCTAAACCACTCTGTGATCAATTTTGTTTTGTAGGGATAACTGTGGGAATCTTAGTTGTCTTCTGCTAAACAAATTTTGTTTAAGAAGTCTTTTTGACATGGTTTCAACTGAAACATTGACTTCTGTAGCTTCTAAAAATTACCATCTATGTTGTAGATACGAAAATAGATTTCTTCAAGCAAATTGAGATCCTATTCAACAGTTGTCAGTTTTGAACTTTTGTTATGTGTGCCCAATTGTTAAAACCTATAAGTTTTTGAAACAACATTTTGAGACGGTTTCAGTTACCGCCCTCTAAGACACCTCTTGTTCCACAAACACAAAAATTGCCCCTAATATTTTATCGTAAAAATATGCATAGTTTTTTAGCAGACACTTCCTGCTTAGAAATACGAGACGAGTCCTATAAATTTGGTTGTGTTTATTTATTAAGCTTAGTGATACAAGTGTACCGAAAATGCGTGTAATAGATTTCCAAATTCACATAAACTAAAATATTTTAATTATTTTCATAATTTATCTTGGAACGTTGAAATGCATTTTTAACGGAAATTTTATTTGTATGTAACTTTATTTAACAACAATTAGGTACATATAAATTGGAAGATGTTGCTCTGAAGTAACAAATGAGTATAAGACAAAAACAATAACAGATATATTCAAGTTTACAAAATATTTACATAACTAATATGTTACATCAAATGAACAAATTATTGATTAACATTTACCTATTGAATATCTACCAGTAATGATAAATACCGTAAATACTCTAATTATTTGCAGAGGTGATCATTAAACTAAATTACTACGTACTTTAACCAACACCAACCACTATATCCCAACTAAGCAGGAATGGGCAATTAATAATAATTCCTGTATAGTCAGTTTTACGTTGGATGGTGTAGGTTAAAGTAAGTTAAATAACTTTCGATTGTAGCGACGAACTAATACAAAAAAATAATAATATCTCGCATGTCACATCCTAATTCTTTGAAACTTTAAAAAATGTACAACTATTGATAAAATAAAAAATAAATTAGTAGGCATGCACCCACAATATTAAACAAAATCTGAATCTAAAATAGTGAAATAAGTCAAAATTTGAATAAAAAAAAATGTTTAGTGAAAGCCGACAGATGTAGCCTATTAAGTTAAATTCTAAAAATGAGGATGATCGAAAATAGATTGGACGAAAGCATTTGTTGTGATAACTTTTATTGATTTCAATCAACATTCTAATAACTTAAAAAATAGCAGTCAAAATAAGGGTGGCACAAAACTTTCAGGAGAATAATAATTAACCCTCATAAACAAATAACATTGATCTAGCATGAAGAGAAATAAATTGAATATCTGAATTTAAAATACAAAATGTTTGATTGACAAATGGTCCCATCAACTTAAAAATTATAGTCTGAAAAAGTAAAAACTTATCAATCGAATGTAAGATATATACAGAAAACATTTTGATAATTCGTTTGCAAGTGATGAAAATATTGTATTATAATTAACTAGTATTTTAATAATACCTACACATAAAAATTAGATTTTTGCTAAAGTGTAATATCGACTTTTTGACAATGGGTCAGATAAATGGGACATAACCTTTCACTTTTGACAAAAAAGCAATTAATTTCTTCATTTTTAACAAACATACATTAAACATCACTAATACCAGAAAATGGATGTTATGTCAGACGCACTGGCCATTATCCGACTTCCCCGAATAAAATAATACCGTCTAATTTTATATTGCTGGAGCACTAAAGTTATGCATATATATGTTATTACACTAAATAAAAAAAGCAAACGTAGATGTAATTTTTAACAATCTATCCTCAGAAGCTTCCTGACATTTTTTCTAATACTATAATTCTAATGAAGCTATTTATATCTTACTAGGCCACACGATGTTGTAAGAATCTTAATCACATTTCAAACGTGGAGTATTGCATAGAATGAGAATCGCAGGTAACTGGGGCAAAAAAATAAATTTAAATAAACTGATATGTTCATACACATTTAAATATTATATCGATGAAAATAAACTGAGATTGTTTGACACTACAAAAGACTTTTTTAATTTTCTTAATCTTATTTTGTTGGTAAAAAGAAATTAAAACGCCGGTGATTCAAAAATAGAGAAAATTCCAAAGTGGTGCGATGATCAAAGAAAGAAAGAAAACGAATGGTCATAGATCTTAATAAATAGCCGTTCTAATTCCCGTGTACATTCTTCAATTAAATTTTTTTACTCAATTAAACTGGAATTTCCAGTTAGCTAATTTGCAATATATTTTTTAAATAAAGGAACTAGTTTTAAAAATATAAATATTATTTACTTTAAACCACTTTTCATTAATGACGGTTTAAAACATTTAAGAATTATAGTCTAGGAGAAGGAAGCGTTTCTTAATATTAAGGCTTAATGTACATTCGATTATGTAACTTACGTATTATATATATATTTAGATAATGGGATTTATAATTATAACATTAAAAGCTTGAAACTTTTATTTAAAGCGATGATATAAATTATAGTTTCGCCCACTTTATGTACAAAAAATACATATACGGAAATATAATTTATTTTTTCAATTTCGTATTTAGCTTTTAACAATAACAGAGTAATAAAAGTGCTCTATAATGTTCTAAATATAACATAAATTAAAATTTAACATTCTTTAACTTTTCCCATACCAACGTATTACTTTTATTACTTTTACTATCCCAGTTACGATTTTATCCTTGTTAGTGATACATATTATAATGAAAAAATATATGTTACCAGTTTTGTTAAATCGTAACAGTTAAACCCTTATACAATCTAAACAACAACCAAGGCTGACAAAAGGAAGTGGAGAAGGTGGGATTTCAAAGGACCTCTTAACATTCTTTTAGGGATTTTTCAAATATCAGAATCTAAGTAGAAGGGAACATCCATATTTTTTGTTACTTTCATCCAGAAAGGAATCTTACAACATATTTACACTGAACTGTATTTGTAGCATTATAATATGCACTTAATTAAGTTTATTGTGTATTTGAGAGACCCGCAGGAATCTGAAAAATGTGCAGCCAATTCGCATAATTTTGGTTGTCTTTATCTACAAATACTTTCATTTGATGTTGGACTTCATTGCATTAAGATTTATCTATTTATCGTGTATCATTACGTTTCATTTACCAAGTATTCATTTGAAAACGATCGGATATAGTGCAAATTGTAGTTATTAGTTAAAATTGATAAATTTCTCGTTCTGTGCATTAAATAACGGATTTCCTAAATTAACATACACATTTATCTTCCTCAAGTTTTATTTCCCATACAGTATATATCTGTCGTTTAATAAAGCTATTATAAAATTTCCCGAGAATCAAAATTATTATATATAAAAAATTGTTTTTATTACTATATGGAATAATTAGTTATATCTATCATCAAAAAACACAAATCGGTTCTGTAGTGCCAAACAACTCACGAAATAAAAAATATACATTTCAAGCTCTTGTGTGATTGATAATATTATCGACAGGTCAAAGCTAAACCTGTTTGTTTTCTGCTTTACTTAAACTTATGGCTAATTCTAAATCAGCCTGCTCCTGCAATTGTCTCTTCATCCGGTCCTGTTCCATCCTCAGGCTTTCTTTGGCAGCCCATTCTAATTGTTGGTCCTCGCTAAGAGGAAGTTGCTTTGTAATTGGTGCAGAGGTTCTCCCGCTAATGCTAAAAAAGGGATCACTGCTTGGCAAAGGAACCGACTGCCTCCCGTCCAGACCAAAAGGATCGAACTTTTCTTTCTCTTTATCCTTCTCCTCTTTAGCAGGGGCAGACTCATCGTCAAATGTAATGTTAAATGGGTCCTCATACCGATAATTGCGGAAAGGATCGTCGGTAAATTCGAGAGCCTTAGAGGACTGTGCTCGGACCTTTGCAATCGGCTTCTCAGTGAACTGAAGAGGATACATGAAGATTATTAAGGCTGAAAATGGTTAGTTAATAGTATGTTAGTGGGACCCTCCATTCAACTGCGCCTGAAATTTGGTTAATACTTGCTACTGTACGTAACAGCTTCATGCAGTGCCAGTTGAAGGAATGCAAACTTAAAAAGAACTAAAAATCTAAAAACGAAGCAAATTTAAAATATAAAGGTCTCTAATATATATTATCGTTTCTTAAATGTAGAAACACAAGATAATGGTTATTCGTGTTCTATTTTAATTCTAACATTAAAGATTTAGATCTACATCGAGTTCGCCACATTGTAGTACGTCGATGTTTATTTGGTCCATTTCACAAACCTTGGAGGCAAAAACAAGAATGGAAGTGGGTGTAGATCTAAATCTGCAACTGTCTTTCTTCTATTATTCGTCCTTTTCTAGCTTATTTAACTGGAACTTCAGGGCACGCGCTTTTTACTGTACAAATGTACACTATTGAGTATCTAAAGGGTACGGACGCAGGCTGGTAAAAGCAGGTAGTCAGATTCAGATTTCCAGCGGTGATAATCTGTCTCAGTGGATGTGGTCTTAGAGCAAGAAAATGAAGGCAGGTTATTAGCGCAATTCACATGAAAACAAATACCAACAAGCAGGCAATCTGAAACCAGAATGAACAATTCATCCCGGTAAAAATCTGAGTCAGACCGCCAACACTTAGAAAATCTGTGCCTAGTTGCGTTGTAGCCACTTCAGTACATTACACACGCTGGTCGGCGCCCACTCTCTGACTCAGAAAACCAGCGAGGGTATTGGCCATACCCTAATTGACAATATACTTATAGCTTACACACTTATGAAATAAAATTATTTTTGACGTTGTTTTGGAGATTTATGAATAATACGTCAACTTTTGAATTTAATTGTGCGCTCTCTAAATGAAAATTTAAATACACTGAGTGACTCATGTAAGTCCAGCACATCCACTACTCTGTTTTTTCAAAGGAATACCTTGTACCATTGTATATTTTTGTAAGCTTCTCCAAAGCTGACTTCAACAACCTCAATACTTATGGAGAACATTTAATTCAAAATTTGACATGTTTTAGCATTTTTATTAAATCTCCACAATAACGTCAAAAGTATTATTTCGTAAGTGGTTTTCATACTGTATAGCAGAATAATTGTTATAATAAATGCTCTCTTTTAGTAAAAAAGCTAAAAAGTAATTGATAAACTAAAAATACCAATAGAAATAAACAAAAAATTATTTATAAACATTGAAAAGCATACCGTATATCTACCGGGAAAGGCAAAAATTAATTGTGTAAAAAAGGGATCATTCAAGGAAGGGAACGGCAACTGGGAGTGGTTTACTAAAAAACTGCGGTGCAAACACTACAAACAAATTAAATTTTTTAAATAATTATTAAAATTAAGAGTAAATTATTAAATTTTCAAAGTAAAGTTAACTAGAATTAACTCACTCTCAAAATTAATAACTTTATGTACAATACACGTTATCTCACCTTTGCATCGAAATTTGAGAAATCAGCGAAGCCACCACTGTTTCCAAAGGGATCACTACCAAACGCGTCAGGTTGTTGGGGTTTTTTGAAGCTGGGAGGTTGGGGTCTTGGAGGAGCTGGTCTGGGTGGAGGGTTCTTACTCTTTTTGGGAGGTAACGCGGGACTGGGACTAGTGGGTCGAGGAGGAGCTGAGCCATCCCTAGTTGGTGCATGTAATATAGCAAAAGGATCACAGCCAAACGGATCCTTTTCACCCTAAAAACATTTTAATATGTTTATTATAATTATATATTTACAAAATGTAGAATATATGCGAAAACAAATACATACCTCTGTCGTTGCAGGTTTGCTTTGGGAACCATCAAATTCATTAAAGGGATCAGCTTGGCCACTAGCCGATGTAAATGAACCTCCAAATGGATCAGATGAAAAACCATTCTAAAAATAAAAGTCTATTAAAACAGTACATTTTTTGCTAAATATGCATACATTATCTGGAAAGGCAGGTTTAAACTCGTTATTAGAAAAGGCATCGTTGCTCTTAAATGGATCTGAAAAAAATAAGGATAACAAATTATGGTAGGACAAATTTAAGTGAAAATTATACCATTTTGGAAAGGGTCTTCATCAAATCCAGATGAGTGTCCGTTTCGGTTACTAAATGGATCTTTGTCGAATCCATTCTGAAAGTAATATGACTGATAATTGAAAAGAAACAAAAATATATAATTTAAATAATATAATAATGAAAACGGAATAAATTACCTGATTCTTTCTATCGTCATTTAGAATCTTTTTGTATTCAGAGTCTCTAAATTCTGGTTCGATTCTCAAAATATTTTCAGAAATTTGAGAATAATCGTTTGATTCAATCGTAGAATCACATGCTGAAATAGCGTCATTCATCTGTCGGGTTTGTTCTTGTAGTTGTGTGATCAATGCCCTTGCCTTTAAAATGTAATAATAATAATAATAATAATAATAATAAGTTTATCGGAAATATCAATTTACAATACCATGTTAAATATACTTAATTTTAAATATATTAATTAAATATTTATTTATTTATTTATTCTTTAACACATATTCCTCAGTTAATTTTTTGACTATTTGTGAATCTAAGTTTAGAATATATTTTTTAAACAATAGCATGGAATTAATTGTATATAAATATGTTTTGTATATTTCTGGTAATTTATTAATACTCTGTTATAATTCCTGATGATACTATAATTTAATTGCATCTTCCAAATATTATGCAATTTTTTGTTATGAAGTTTTTGCTTTTTTTGTATAACTTAAACAACTACTGTTTCCTTGAGGAATGAAATAAATACATTTTTATTATTATTAAAATATAAATGATTGTTAGTGTTGATTGAGTAAACAACATTGCTATTCAAATAGCTTGATTGCCTGGAAACAAACTTTTCTAATTAGTAAATGCAAATATCTGTTCAGGTGTTGTCATCACATTTTCCGATAATTATAGAAATTGTTCAAAAAAAATTTCATCAATTTTATTGAAGGAATAATAATTTGTTTATGCGTCAAAATCATACAAATATTTGAAAACAAAATATTAACAATTCATATTATCTCCGCGTTATAAACTTTTATAGCACAATTTAGATATGCATACCTGGCTAATATTTAGTTGAGTATCCTGTAAATTCACTGAAAGTGTTTCTAATTTTATCATACTTTCCGATTTTTGTTTTTCCAAACGTTCTTCTTCCATTCGAAGACCTTCCAGCTGTTCCTTTTTACTGTTTAATTCTGTTTCTTGAGCTTTCACCATTTCTGCTTGTTCAGCAGCTTGTACCCTTAGTTTATCAACCTAAAATATTATATTTTTATATAGCTCGATTCATAAGTGAACTTCCCTCCTCCTCTTTTATAAACTATGAAGCACGTTACTTAATAAAAATATCATCCTAAGATGCAACTCTGTGTGAGGTAGCTATTTAGTTATATGTCAACAGAGATCGAATTATAGATTATTTAAAAGTGTTTTTAATTTAAGTCTTAAATGAGTTTGAAAATGATTTATTAGGTAATTAAATTCGAAATAAATTAAACAGAAAAAGAAGATAGAATTAAAAATCCGTTTAGTCCATTACAGCTATTTAAAATATTCAAGGGCAAAGCTACCCCACAAAGGATTGAATCCGAGTTGACATTTTTATTAATAAAAATATGCCTAATTAGAAATACAAATCGACGTGTCCAGAGATTCTATGAAATGTTTTTGTTAAGACATATTTTTTAAAAAACTAATAATTTATACTTGGTATAAGTAATTCTTACAAATGAGTTAAATTATCGCTTAAAATGTAACCAAAACTACAAAGCATTATTCTTCAGGTGTAATTCATCAAGAAATAAATATCAAAGGTTTTGTCAAAATGTCAATCAAAAATGCTTTTTGTAAATATGTCTGTTCTGAGTTAAAGAAGGCAACTATTTCCTTAAATTAACAACCTGTAGGAAAACAATATACTGCGTGAAGATGATAAGGTGCGTATCCTTTCTACTATATTAGCACTAGATAGATGTATCTGGACCTTTTCTTTAGATTTTTAGTTGACTTTTATTTTGATGTTCACCTTATATATCATTTGACAATTCAAAAACAAGACACTGGTTAGGAGAAAAATGTCGCTAAACGAATTTATGTCCATTAAACTACGTAATGCCTGGCGATTTTTACTTTAGGATTATACCGAGTTCAAAAGCGTAATTTATATAAGCAGACGTTTATTAAACATCATAATGTTAGATATATACAAATACGCAAGATAAGCATGCGAAAAGTAAATCGCTTACCTTTTCTGTTTGTTCTTCCAAAGCCTTAGTAATGCTTTCTATATCCCCATCCACCTGTATTTTCTAGCAAAAAAAATAATGCAACATGCCAATCTAACTAAACTATTGCAAATTAAAAAAAAAACATTCTTATTAAGAATCAATTGCTACCTACATCAACTAAATTTCTGTACAAATAATTTTTTATTTACTTTAAATTTAAAGTATGTTTTCATTTATACAGCTGAATTTGATGAATAAATAAATATTTAAGAAAGCCGTTTATTCAACTTTAAAGCGAAATGCATATAAATTTAAATACAAAATACTTTCAAAAAAAAAACATTTGTTTTAAATAAACTGTTCTATTTGCTACAACAACTAGTTCATTTAGCTACCACCAAATCGCAAAATATTTATTAGCTCTAGCAAGTTTTCAAATCATTATTTAGTGAACAAAAAATAAATAACAATAAAACTGGAGATCTTCTTACACCTCTTAATTTATGAACGATTTCGGTTCGTCTCCTGTTCAAAGCCGTTTCAAAGATAACATAAAATTTCGTACCATAATTAAAAATCTTATCACTATATTGTATATTAAATTAATACCAAGTGACAAACGTGAGTATTCAATAAATAATGTTTTGATATGTGTAGTAAAAAACACGTGGCAAATTAGTATCAAAAATTAAGAACTTATTGAAACGTTTCAACAGCATTTATAAATGTACCCATTTTGTGAATTTACAAAATGCAATAAAAGCAACTTGAATAACTAGAACTAAATAATATAAACATCTACCAAATTTAAATCAAGCAGAAAAGTGAATACTAAAAAAAAAAAATTACCTGTGCTTTGAGATCATTAAGCCTCTTTTGTGCTTCACCTTTTTGGTTTTCCAATTGTTTCAAAGTAGCAGCCAAAGTATCCAGTTCGCTTTGAAGGTTCTTGATCTCCCCGCTCTTAATCTTAAGGTCAGCCTCTTTTTGTGAAATATCAGTTTCTAAGATTAGCTTTTCTCTAGATAATTCTTCTATATCTTTGGTAATCATATCTAGTTCTGGATTTGAGAATCTAGTATTATTGTTCTCCTGAAACATGCAAATTTTCACTAATTAAACTGTTACATACACATTTTTACTTTATAATTCAATATCTCCGTCCTGTTGTACAAATATACAGTATATAGCCTATGAGAACTGTACACCATAGGGGTCTGTTTATTTTGTCAAGTATAAGAAATGGCAATACTTTTTCATGAATAAAAGGTAGAAAGATTATAGCGAAATTGTTTGGAGTGAATCCATAATAAGCATTTAAAAAAATAATAAGGCTTATGCTCAGGACCGATACAATATTTTTATCTGATTTCAATAATACCGAACTTACCACAAGGCCATCTATTGGTTTCATATTACGAAAACTTGGAGGCACCATTTCAGGTGTCAACGTGGCAGGCGGTTCTATACCTTTTAAGCATCTCGCAACAAGCCACATGGCCAAAGCAAACTGTTCATCATTTAACTTCCCAACCTGCTTAATATCACATAAAGCCCTAAAAATTAAAGAGTACCAATTAGAATTTTTAAGTAAATATTTAACAGGAGGAAAAAACGGAAGAATAATAGGTCCTTTAATCTCACAGCCTGTAAATGATATTTAGAATAGAAAAACTACCAGTTTCGTGGCAAAATGGGCCACATCTTCGGGTTCAATCATAAAATTCTGTGATTTAAAACTAATAGTTGTTGTAATAATAAGATAAAAAACTTACAGAGGTTGTAAAATAGTTGAATGGAATTATAAATCTTATACCAAACTATTTGGCTATAAATCAAAAATAACACATGCGAAAAAAGTGAAATTGAATTGCATTACATGATTTTGAGAAGTCAAAAGAACAAACACAAACATATTAAAAACTTAAGATAAAATGAAGAACTTTAAAATATGCTAGGTGGCCATCTTTGTAAAAATATTCTAGGAATTAACAAAAGTAGTACAGTAAGATAAAAAAATATACTACTTTTGTTAATTCCTAGAATATTTTTACAAAGATGGCACCTAGCATATTTTAAAGTTATTCATTTTATCTTAAGTTTTTAATAATTTTTTAATATATTTGTGTTTGTTCTTGTGACTTTTCTAAATCATTAAATATTTAGTTAATTTTATAACTGGTTACATATGAGATTATAAAAGAAATGAGAAGAGGTATAATTATTGGTATGCACTTTAACATAAAAAGAGAATTTTCTACTGACATTTTGTTTGTATTAATTTGGGTGATATTTTGTAGACACTGTTCTACTCACCAGATGTGGGCCAAAACAGGCTGGGGGACACCAGATTGTAGAAATATGTCTTTTATCTCGTGACCAGATACAAAACCATCTTTGTCAATGTCGCTAGTAATAAAAAGAGTATCTGATTTTTCCTTTTCTTCATTTGACACCACCCAAGAAAGCATTGGTTGAATAGGTACTGTAGGTGGTATAGATTTTTGGAGGATGGGAGAAATGGATGGTGGAATTATTGAAGGGGGAAGTTCAGGTTTAATGCCATCTTTATTTCTGTTCAAAGTATTAGTTTTCACTTTAACTTGTTCGATGAGCTCAGGAGGTAAGGTATTGGGTATAGCGTACTTTTCAAGTGCTTTATAAACTAAATGCATGGCCTACAAAAGAGGTTAACTTACAATTTTCTTGTTTGACCATATCGATTAGTTGACTTACAACTACAAATTCATGCCTATTTAACATGCCGTCTTTATCTTGATCAGCTAAATCCCAAATTTTTCCCAATGTGTCAAATGGTAATTTAGATTCCATTAAAACATTTTTTACCTAAAATTCGTTAATACTTAATAAATCAAATTTTGTATATAAAAAATAATAATTTTATTCCACTCATTTTTTATTAAAATTACCTTGTTACCAGGAATTAAACCATTTGTGGGTTGAAGGGATTCAAATAATTTATCATATTTGTCTTTTTCCGAAGGCTTTATAGTCCAATCTACAACTGAAGAGGGAATAGAAGTGATTAATGTAGCTTTTGGGGGTGGCGGTTTAGAAGGTTTAGGTAGTGGGACATCCCCCTAAAACATAAATAATATAAATATATACAGAAAAATATGTTAGTAACACTTGATAAAGACAGTTGGTCCCTAATAAATATTGGGTTGGGCAAGTTAAAATTATAGCTTATTTAAGGATGAAGAAAAAACTATTTTATTGAATGACTCACCATTTTAGGAGCAGGTACATCTAAATTAACATTGGAAATACTAAGATCTTTTCCATTCTGTACTAGAGCAACTAGTTTTAAAGCAATAAACATGCCAGTTTTATCCAAACAACCTCTCCCACCTGGATCAGATAGATCCCAAATTTTTGAAAGAATGACATCACTCAATCCGGATTTTTTGAGAAACCTAGCAGCTTCCATGCCACCAATGGATCCAAATCCTTTAGGATCAACCTAGACGAAAATGTATACAAAATACATTAACTTAAATGTATAAAAGCCTCAATAAAGAAAAAAAATATATTCTTCTATTGCATTTATAGAAATTATTTATTATAAATAAATATTTATTTGCAAAATATAAGAATAAACTGCACATATTTGACAGCAAAATATAGTTATTTTCCTTTATAAAGAATATTTAACTAATAATTTTTATTAATAAAACTTACCACATTATAATAAGCTTCATATATGGCACTGTTGTTTCCTGCTACCTATTAATATAAAAATAAGACAGGAACATAATTAAAAATAACGTTTTTTAGATAAGAAAATAAATATTGCTAACACAACAGAAAATGTTGGATTAAACAACCATCTTTTTTTTGTAGCAGTACATTTTTAATTTAATAGCACTAAAAATTAAAATACTATCTATATAAATAAGATATTTACATGGTCAGTATTAGTGTTTCCATTGCTCTGATCAGCATAAAACCATTTCTTAATATGAGAGAGCTCAATAATAAGATAGTTATACAAAAATAATAATACTATAATCATATAAGTGCAAATGTAATAACACTTTTTTAAAAAATGGATAACTGATGATTTCAAATTTGAGGAATTAATAATTTTTGTAAATCCATTTACATTCATGCCATTTATCACTTTAAATTAATCATGCAAAGATTTCGGTAGTTGGATTATAAAAACAATCAATAACAGAAGCTATCTAAAGCATAAATATTTTCATTAATCAATCAGTTTAAAAAGAGTGACGTGTATTTAGTTATATATATATCAGAAAGGTAACTAAAAATTATATTAAAACTAATGAAAAAATTTAAAGAAAAATGTAATGTTGATATTGATATTTTGAAGTAGTAGCCACTTATTACTCAAATGTCAAGGGTGTGACAAACTTATTTAAAAAATATTTAAGTCTCAACTAAAGCTTATCCATTAAATGCAAGTATTTGCTTATTTTTAACGAAATTTTGAACCGAGAAATGTTTTTTCACAATTTTTACAGCATTTTACGCCGCCCACTGAGATGTCGCCATAAAGATCACGTTCTATACACTTCAAATTAGACACTAATGAATGATTAATGAACACTATGGCACATTTGAAACTGGAAATTTTGATAAATAATTTGAAAACACTATGTACTTATTTAAAATAAATAAATATACCTACCTGTGTTGGAGACGGCAACGCAGCCATCTTTTCGAATAAAACTAAAAATGTTTTGATTGGCTAAAAATTCCACCAATACCAAAGATAATCAATAAGTCTCATTTTTGGAGGTACGTTCGAAATTTCACAAATTTGACATTTATGGGATTAACTGAGAAAAGTTATTTAATAATAAAATTTTAATTAATATTCTAAGAAATATAGAGTTTTTCATTTTATAGAACGTATGCGTTTCAAATATTTTTGAGAATGTAGTAGTGATAATTAAAGTGATTCGGTATTTAATCTTCTTTTTTATTAGTAACTGAATGGCCCTGACCATAAATAGGCTGTATTATCATAGTCATATGATACCGAGTACGAAGCGGGAATAAACTGTGATAAGATAATATTAAACTTATTTCCAACCTCTTTATTTTACCAATAATAGAAATCATAATTAATATAACCCTACAAGCACAGAATATCAATCTAACTCACAAATAACTTAAGAAAATATAAAATACACTCAAATAGGTAACTGACTGAAGCCTTATATTCGAATATGTAGGAGAAGAAGAAAGGGTTAGTGATAAATAAATTACACCTTTTGGTTTGTAAATTAAAAGGTATTGCGTTATTGTTGTTACCATAGATATATATATATATCGAGTTATTACGTTTTGTTCAAATGTAAAAATGACTATTCTTAATATCTACAAAGAAGACGATCTTTATAACTCCAACGTACTTTTTTCTTTGAATGATGGTTTTCATTATATCGGACGGAAGAATCCTTCAATGGTAAGTTTAAGGCACGAACCAATGTTCTATTTTTCCACTAATAAATTTTATTTACTAGGGTGATGATAAAAGAATATCAAGAAAACATGCTCGCATTGTCGTTCATAAGAATGGAGCACTTATACAATCGGTAAGTATTTTTTCGCCAGCAATTTTTAACACTATTTGAAAATTTAGATAGTTATTTTGTCAATAAAGAAAGGCCATCAAAAATGTGTTCCCTTATTTATACAACTTTAAATAAGCAAATTTGATATTCAAAATTTTATAGGGACTCCCTTAACTCCTATGAGAGTTAAAATTATTCAAAGGTTTTACATTAAAAAAAGTGTATTTGGTGTTAATTATAAAAGTGACTATTGGTTTCGGTTAAAAAACCATCGTCAGGCCCTAATGCAAAAATAAAGAAAATAAAAATTTATATGAAATATTTTAAAAAAGTAAGCAAATATACTTAAAAATAGATTGACTCAAAACAAAGTGTCTTAAGTGACAACAGATGTCAAGTTAATTTATTGTAAAAATGAAAAAGAAAAAATTATAAAATTTAGGCAGTTAAAACTTAAAAAATTAATCAAAAGTTATGTATTTATGATAGAACCACTTTTAAAATGTGGGTATTATTAATTGTTTAAATGAGAATTGCATTCTCAAGAAAATTAATTTTCCTTCATTTACCTTCCCTTTTACATACCCCTTAATAAATACATTATAAATCTTAACAAAATTTTTCATACATAAATTTTTTTATAGCGTCTTCAATTTTATTAGATAATTTTTGCCTATTTCTTAGATTCAATTTTTTTTTTTTCCTTTTTTTAATTTTATCTTTATCAATTATTTATAAATCGTATTTTTAGTCAATTCTAAATCTTTTTATTTTACATGCCTTTTCCTTTTAAGATTTCTAGATAATACCCATAACTTTTTTATCATAAATACATACATTTTAATTAATTTTTTATTTTATATTGTATAAAATAAGTTTTAATTGCCTAAATTTCATAATGTAATTTTTTTTAATCGTTATTAAATAACGTTTTATGTGACATTCTACAATAAGTTAACTTGACATCGCTTGTTACATAAATCTTCCTATTTTTTTAAATTATTTTATATAAATTTTAATTTTCTATTGTTCTGCTTAATGGCCTGATGATGGTTTTTTAACCAAAACTAGTAGCCACTTTTATATTTAAGGACAAATAAATTTTTTTTAATGTAGTAAGACAGAGTCATTTCGTCTCTATATTTGATACCCAAGTTTCTCTTTCAGGTACATATAAACCCCACATTTTTTAAATCCAGTGTTGATGGTCCCATTCAGATACTTAGAGAAAATCAGTCTTTAGTTTTAAATAATAACGATTGCTTTGCCCTACTGGAAAACTCGCAGTGGTTTAAAGTTAAAATAGATTATGTAAATAACTCTGAAACTACTGAAGATGTTACCAATGAAATATTATATAGTGCTATTTGTAATAAACGGCTTAATGATGAAGATATTCTTGAGAGTACAAATAAACGAATAAAAACTGAGGTAAATGATTCGTCAGACACAGATGAAGACTGTACTAGTAGTGATTCAAATCTATTAAACACTACTGTTAGAAGTGAACAACCTGATCTTATTGACATGCCCTATCCTTTAGTAGAAATCAAATTGGAGCCCACCAATGAAGTTTCCAATAACACGATTAATATTACAAGGGAAAGTAATGTGTTAGAAAATAATCAAGGTATAAAAACAGAACGCGGTGACAATATTCAGCCTGATTCAGAGCAACCTAGTAGTTCCACAAATAGTAACATTCCTGATTGGAAAAGATCACATCCTAATTGGAAGAGAGACAGGTGTTGGTATGGTATAAATTGCTACAGGTAAATGCAATTAATACAACGTTTTTTATTGAGTTACTACTATTAGTGCCACTGAAAAAATCAAGTTTCAACATTATATTGTGTCATAAATAGTTTCCTTAATTTTTGAAGTCATTGAATTTTTAAAATACATTTATTAAAGTAAAACTATAGGTAGTAAATAATAGTTTACTAACTATATTAAATCATGTTTAATAAATGTATTTGGTAATGATTGGCAGTATATGTATTTCACATAAGACTAAAAAATATAAAATTTTATTAACAGACAAAAATGTATTTTAGGAAAAATCCTCTTCACAAGGATGATTTTAGTCATCCTGGAGATAATGACTATGACAGTGATCCTGATGACAATAGGCCTATTTGTCCTTTTGGATCTTCTTGTTACAGATTAAATATCCAGCACAGAAGGGAATATAGGCATTTTGGCAAACCAGCCCCAAAACCTAATATCAATGTTAATATTAATGTAAATAGGTGTCCATGTGAGATGTGTAATAAATTTAAATAAGTTAATTAATATGTGTTAATAAATTGTTAAAGTTAAATGTTGGAGTTAAAATGAAAAATATTGTAAGTTATTTTTATATTATATTCTTGGTTAAATAAAAAATAGAAACTATTTACATGTGACTCTTAAGAAGATACTACATTTTCAAGTTGGTGTAACCAGTTATTTTACCAACTGAATAGACATAAAAAAATAATTGAAATTTAATAATAGATTATCAACTTTTTTTAAAACAGGTGGATTATTTTATATAAAATATTTAAAATAAAATTTTATGAATCACAGTATTTTCTACTATCTAAAGCCCAAATCTTGACGGAGTTCTTCTTGGAGTTGCTCCGGCAGTTACAATTTCTTGCCCCTTATTCATGGCAGCCACTCTTTTATCAGCAGCTTCTTTTCTAGCTTTCATTTCTTCTTGTGCCATATGCATCTGATTTTCCATTTCAAGGAGATGTTCAGCCGCTTGTTTCTTTTTGGCCCTTCCCGATTTTCCGGTTTCTTTAAGAGAAAAGAACATGGGTCCTAATTCAGCCAACCAATGCCCATCAACGGAAGTTACACATTGCATGTACTCTCTAGCTGTCATTACTAGTTCGTGATACACGACGTAATCTGGTGTATTTCCAAGACCAAAAAGAGCGGATGTTGGATGTAAGTGGCAAGGCATACCTGTTCGACAGTTGACATATTCACCAATACCTTAAATAAAAAATAGATATTAGTAAGAACTGGTCTATGTGAATAAACAAAGGTACCAATAATATTTTATCATAAAATGTTACCTTTTAATCTGGCGGCTTGATGAAAATATGCTGAACAAATACATTTCCTAACAATATCCCAATCGGTCCCGCATGACTTGATCTCCAATTTCTGTTGAATAACTATGTCTTTTAATTGTTGTCTAACCTCTCTTACTTTTCTCATTGCTTTTACATGAATGAAATGTTCATTACACCAATGAGAAGAGTAATTATTTTGCTTCCACTGATTATATACATTGAGGAAAGTCAAATGATCACTTTCAGGTACTTGGAATTTTTCACGGACCCCATCTGCTTCTTCCTCTCTACCCTTAGGTCGGTAGAAAATCGACGGAACTGATAACATAGAAACGACAATTAGAATTTCTGCTGTACAACCCATCTGAGACGAGACTATTAACATTTGACATTGAGGAGGGTCTAGAGGAAATTCAGCCATCTGCCTTCCTAAAAAATATATACACATTTTTATATATATATATAAAGAAATATAAAGATTAACTATTTAAATAACGTACCTAATTTTGTTAAGACTCCTGTATGATCCAGCGCTCCTAATATCCACAACTGGTACAAAGAATTCAAAATATTATCTTGTGGAGGTGGATCCATAAAGTGAAATTGTAACAAGTCTTGTACTCCTAGTGATTTTAATAGAAGAACAGTATTTGCCAAATTGGTTCTTTGAATCTCTGGCACAGTCGTTATCAACAATTCGTCTTTATACTGTCTTTCAGTGTATAATCTAAACGCTTGACCAGGACCAGTGCGTCCAGCTCTACCAGATCGCTGGTTCGCATTTGCTTGACTTATGGGATAAATCTATAAAATACAAATCTAACGGTTAATACAATTTCATTTAATAATAGGGATCTTTATTAGCTTTGTTAAAGTAATAATATATAATACTCATAATATAGTCAAATTGTAAGTGTATTTTCCTATTAACTGATTATATATATTTTAATTTTTATCATTAATTCCGCATTAGGGCCTGAAGATGATTTTAAAATCTAAACTAGTAGCCAATTATATATAGAGAACATCTAAATAAAATTTTAATGTGGTAGGAGTACTTTCCACTGTATTTACAAACCACACAGGAATTAATGGTCTCTATATTACTATATTTAAAAAAATAAACAAACAGTTCATTTTCATCTCTTAACAAAAAACCAATTCAAAAAATTGCAAAATGTTTGGACTTTTATCATGGAATCCTTTTTTTGAGAGTAAATAAAATTAAATAATATTAACCTGTAAAGCATCCATACCAATTCGTGGATTATAAACTTTTAATTTGCAATATCCAGAGTCGATAACGAAAATAATTCCATCTACTGTTAGTGAAGTTTCGGCTATATTTGTGGCCACAACACACTTTCTAATACCGTCTGGTGACTTTTGAAAAATTTTTGCTTGAAGATCTGAGGGTAATTGTGAATAAATTGGTAAAATAGATAACTCGGGAGCATTTTCAATTTCAGTTAAGCGTTCTGATAATACTTCACAAGTTACTTCAATGTCTTCTTGTCCTGGCATGAAGATAAGGATATCACCGGAAGGAGGTTGTAAATGGATTTGTAAAGCCTGTTTTACCGCCGCATCTACATAATCCTCAACAGGGTTTTTGCTGAAAAGAGTCTCAACAGGGAAGGTTCTACCTGTAGAATACAAAATGAGTTTTTATAATTTTAGGTTTTATGTTCATAATGGATAACTTTTTCTAACCTTATCTACTTACCAGGTATGCTAAATGTAGGAACATTTCCAAAAAACAAGGCAAACTTGCTACTGTCCATTGTAGCAGATGTAACAATTAATTTGAGATCATGGCGTCTAGCTACTATTTCTCTTAGTAAACCAAACAACACGTCTGTGCTCAGGGAACGTTCATGAGCTTCATCCATAATGATGGCACTGTAATGATCCAGGTCTGATTCACGCAAACTTTCTCTAAGTAAAATACCGTCAGTCATATATTTAATAACTGTTTTTTCTGAAGTACAGTCTTCAAAACGGATCGCATAACCCACCTCATCCCCTAAAATTTTTTAAATTATGATTAATAGGCATATATAAGTCTATTAAATTTAGTGAAAATATTGAATGAGGCTTAATCATAAACCCAATATCAAAATTATTTTTCACAATGATTATGGAAGTAAGTGCAAGTGAAATTAAGCCACTTATAATTGCAAAATGTATGTGTCACAAGATTTCATAATTTACCTAGATGTGTACCCATTTCATCACTAACTCTTTTTGCAACTGACATTGCTGCAACTCTACGAGGTTGGGTGCAACCAATCATGCCATATTTACTGTATCCTTCTTCATGTAAATATTGTGTCAATTGGGTAGTTTTGCCACTACCTGTTTCACCAACTATAATTACAACAGAATTTTCCCTAATTATATTCAAAAGTTCTTGCCTTACTGCAAAAGCGGGTAAATACCGTCTTTGTTCACCAATTGTTTTCTTTCTAGAAAAATCACTACTGGCTGACCCTAAAAAATTTTACAAATTGTACATTTTTGTAACTTCACAAAGAATATTATTAATTATTAATATTGTATTAAAAATAAATCTACCAGTGTCTTTCATATGTTCAGCAAATTTATGATCTGCTTTATAATCAGTTGTATCATCATCCTTATTATATTTCTTGTCCTCTTCATCTTCCGTTTTTTTAATGCCCATAATGTTGCCAATTTTTGTCCCCCCTAATTCCCAGTGCTTTTTCTGCGCCTTCCTTCTTTCCTTTTGCTCTCTGTAGACTCTGACAAGATGTGATCCTTTCCTAGCAACTAAAGCCATATCTGAAGTAGGATCTCTTACTGGAATAACTGGTTCTGGCTGCTTAGTAAACACTATTCTGCCATCCAGAAATGGCGGCACTATGTTGTGAACTAATAGATGTACCCTATCAATTGATTCTTCATCAAAATCTTCATTATAATCTACCGAGTGTACAACTCCTAAAAAACAATAATGTTTTATAAAAAGTAGAAAAACTCAAGTTAACAAACCTGAAGTTAACATTCTGTTTCTTTCCCAAAGTTCATTATCTTTATTAATCTGCCTCTGTTGAGCAGAAAGTCGTTTTTTTTTTCTTTGTTCCAGTTGTTCTTCTTTCTTCTTGGTGTATTCTTCACTTACATTAGCAAATGGGTTATTTTCATTGTCATATCCTTCATCCATGTTGTACCATTCTCGATCCAATCGTTTTTGTTCCTCTTCCCAATTTTCTCTATCCACTGTATTATCCCATTTTTGTTTCTCGTTAGAACTTGGTGTTGCACCCGTTTTTTTCCTATCTTTGGCCCAGGCATTGAATTTATGCGCTGGAGTTGGTCTAGGAGTATCATTATCATATCTATAACCTAAAAAATATATTTTTAAATTTAAACGATGAATGTAATTTGAGGAAACAAAATCTTACTTTTTTCACCCTTAGGCGATCTGGAAGTTCGATTACTTCTTTCTGACCACTCACCCCCTTTATATCTGTGTAAAGATGGAGTTGGATAATCCCATGCAGATTTTTTCACTGGTTCAGAATCATCTTCATCCCAGGAAGTTTTTGAAGTACTGTCTTTTGTGTAAAGATTTGGTGTTCTAGGTTCATCCTTAAATCGTGGAGTTTTATCTATTTCGCTCCTTTCAGAATATTTTCGTGCATTTCTATCATCTCTTTCAGATCTATCCTTATCTCTGCGTCTGTTCCGATCCCTATTTTTTTGTCTGTTTAGGTCCTCAGATTCTTTTTTAGATTTTGTAGTTGCATACACACCTTTTAATTTATTTGAATTCAGCCGTTCAATTAAACGTTCTCGAGCTTCTTTACTTATACCTCCAGTGTACGTCGGAGTTTCTTCTTGAGGTTCTCTAAACTTACGTTTTGTACCACTCTTTTCATTATTGTCTTTTATTTCTTGGTCTTCACCTTCAAAATGCTCACTTTCATTAATATTAAATGATATTTTATTAGCGGCTTCTTTCTCTTTTCTTTTTTGAGCTGCTAGTTTATCTAAACCTAATAAAGATGTTTGGGGTATTTTAAAAACAGAACTAGGTGTTTTTTTCTTAAGAACTAAACCTCCTTTTGTTGAAGTACTGCCTTCTAAGCGATGAAGATTTTCTTCAGAATCCATGGCACATGATGCACAAAAATTGTATTTTAATGAAATATAAAATATCCCTTCAAATATTAAAACATTAAATTGGTTATGTATATTATGAAGGATGTCACTGATAATATATATTCTTCTACTATAGTAGGTGCTTAGACCATCTAGCTTTACGTTGCATGGCTATATTAATTAATATAGAATAATTCTTGGTCTAATAAATCTTTTATTAGTATTGGATTATTTAATTTTTTTAATTTTACGTGAGTAATATTTATTAATATGTTTGCATGCCTACCATAGATAAATATATAAATACCTAATAGAGCCATTAAAATTAAATGGTCTTCATATTATTAAGTTAACCAGTAACTACAAAAGATAACCTATTGTAGTTTTTAATTATGAATTCCTTACTGAAACATATTAAAAATATAAAATTTAATCACAGTTTTCAAGTTAAATATATATCCCTAAACCCCGTTTTAAAAATAAAAGAAAGTAAGTTATAATATTTTATCATCTTTACATTTTTTTAAATGTGGTTGATTTTAAGTTGTTGAAAATCCGAATAACAAGGAATTGGTTATATCAGGAAAAATAGTTCCATCAGGTAGAGAACCGTTCTTGTTAAAAAACCAACATCCCTATGTATGTCCAGTTTGTGCTTCTGGTTTAGATATTAAGCACACTGATGTACTGATATTGAGCCAATTTGTAAGGTCAGATGGGTGTATCCTACCTAAAAGAGTTACTGGCTTGTGTAGTAGATCTCAAAGACGAATATCTACACTCGTAGCAATGTCCCAAAAAGCAGGTAAAGTAGAAATTTTATACTTTAGTGTACCCAATAATTGCCATTAATACTTTGTTTTTGTCTTTCTTTCATTTTTTATAAACTTTCCACATTTTTTTTAGGTTTAATGCCTAACCTAACCCCTGGTTACAGTAAAAAAGATCCTAAGAAAAGGTACAGGTGGAAAGCATACAATAAGTATTTTGATGAAAGTACAATTAAAATAAAATAATATAATTTAATGCAAATAAAATTGTGAAATAGAAAAGATATATTTTTTATTTCAATTTTAATGACAATATTTAAATATACAATTTTATGTCAGGCAATTATATTCATAGTGTGGAAATCACTTATGGAATAAAATTCTTTTGCCGTTATTTGTTATTTTTGAAATTCAGAGGAAGATTTAAATAAGTCCAGAACATCTGTTTTCACAATGGAACAATCTGGATCTGTTCTTTAGAACGTTATAACTAGACTTAAATATTTGTAATGATAACGGTATATAATAATAATAATAATAATAATATAATAATATAATAAATAACATATTAGTCTAGATTAAAATTTAAAATTCATTTTCATAACAATGAATTGAACAGATACTCATCAAATTGAAATTTGAATGAGATTTGTTACAGGGAAGTATGTAGAGTTAAATGGAAGTAGATAACCTATTTAATTAGAAATATTCTCAGTTGTCTAATATCTCTTGACAAGAAGATATTTAAAATCTAGGCGGCATACTTCAGAGAACTTTGGCATGTCAAATGTATAAACAATTTTTTGTAGGTGTTGTAAATGCACTAGATCTGCGCCTACATAATAGTTTGGTCAATATCCCATTATGTTGCAATTGTAAGAGATTACTTACATTAAACCTTTTCCAATATATATTAAGTGGGCAGCTAAATCACCAGACGTTATACTGTTGGATTACTTCTATGAAGCTTTCTCAAAAATTAAATACAGGCAGCAAAACAATTACTATTGAGGATATCAAAGAAAGGATAACAACAGAAATAAGAAATATTTCATGTTAAATAAAGTTTAATAACAGACTAGGTTATTGCCAACAATTAGAAGGAGAATATTTTGAACATTTATTTTAATGTAATACAGTCAATTAAAGTCTTTCATGTATTTTTCTCACACTGTTAGATCTCTTAATGTTTCATATCTTATTAAAATTATTCTGAGTAATTTATTCATCACTGAATTTCTAGTTGTCAATATCGGAAACAGTTTTCCTTTTTAATGACTCAATCAATATCATCTTGATAATTCAGGCTTTCTACGTCTCTAACTATCCTTTTTTCTAGTACGTTATCTGCTAAACTTGTTTCTATAGTTTCACTTTTTATTAATTCCTGTTCAATAATAGCTTTAAAAGGGCTACCCGCATAAGTAGAAGTATTGACAACCTCCCTACAAAGTATTTTTGAAAAATATTTTGAAATAAAATTGAAGGTACTTACTTAAATATCGCTAAATATTGTGGAGGTGTTAATTCTTTAAACTTAGTAAAAATGTTAATATCAGTAAAATAATTATTGTGCTTTAATTTTGGTACTAAAATATTCTCTCCACAACTAGGTGCACAAGATCTAAAATGAAGGAAATAATTAATTATTAATCAAATAAACATCAAAAAGGATATTTCTTACTCCAGTGTTGGTATAATCATTTTATTTCTTGAACCAGTCAACTGTTTTGCAAAATAAAATAATGGTAATAATTGATCATAAGGCACTGGAATTTGTTTCTTAAAATTAATTTTTACTAAAACCATTTCATTCTAAAATAGCAATAAAGGAAACATTATTTCTTCATTAGGAGGATATGGGAAAAGTAAAAACAATAATCCATACAAAAATAACATATTACCTCTTTATCTTTATTTTTCCTAGATCTTTCCCATGGTAAAAAAATCGATCGAGGAAATGTTTCCAACTTCTCAAAATCAAAAAAAAGTTGAAACATTATTGATGTAGATGTGTATGATTTTAATTCTTTATCTGGAGATGCTGACAAAACCTACAATTTGAATTTTAAGGTCTCCTCCACTTCATTATTTTTAATATTGTATCTAAATACTAAAATTTCTACCTTATAATCGCGGTTATGCAGGATTCCAAAAATCTGCATCCTTCCATACAAGGAAGGACCTGTTTGTAATACCATAGTTCGAATTAAGTAATTTAGAAATTGTTTGTTTGGCATAGTTCCTATTACTGTCATTGCTGGATCTAGAATCACATTTTTTCCTAGATTAAAATACAGTGCTTCAAAACAACAGTAAAAAACTATAATTATTTACCATCTGTCCAAGCTTTTCTGGGCACATTTTTAAGGAGGGAATCTACTCTATTCATACCATCTTGTTTATCAAGGTAGGCAAATCTTCCTAAGTGAAATAAATTTTTGACAAATAATTCTATTCTACCTGGATATGCAAGGGCGAAATTCTAAAAACAGTATTCATTCATTCCAAATATTTTTTGAGTAGGTAACAAGGTACTATTATATAATAGGCTTAAAATTGATATATTGTTTTTCATGATTGTTTCTATTCTTACTTTGTGGAATCTATTCATTATGTAAAAGATAAAATATACTTATCATAAACTTCCAAGATTTTCCAATTTTTTTTATATATTCTTAGCACAATTGTTCTGATGATGCCAAAAGGTAAAACAATTGTCAAAACAATTTTTAAAAAGTTTTGGAAAGTCGTGGAATTTTAAGATAAGTATATTTTACATTTATATTGTTTTTGCTATTAAAGATAAATTAAGCTAATTAGAAAATGGAAGTAGAAAATTATTAAGATCATGTTGCATTAAATGCAATTATACATTGGCTTATAAGTTTATTAATTTATTGTTGAATAAGTAATTATACACTGATAGTTTTTTGGTAAAATGAAGGTAATTTTGAGAACCACTTACTTTTAATTCTTGTCTGAATTCGTGGCATGTTTCATACATTCTGACTTGGTCAATACCTTTTTCAAGAAGTTCTGTAGTTATCAAGCCCAGGCCTGTATTCGTTTCAGCAACAATTTGATTTCCGTGTACCGACCCGACTACATGATCAGCGATAGTTTTAGCAGCTTTTGGGCATATTAAATAAAAATGTTCATTTGCAATTGTTGAGGAATAATTTAGATATTTTGCTGGAATGTATTTAATTAATCCTGATAGATCCGGTTCATTTTGTAAAAAATTTATAACGTTCTTCGAATAAAAGCGTTCCGTTATTTTAATTAAAGGGTAATAATTGTGAAGTACTGTTTTATAGGACATTGCCGGTAATTAAATGTTTATTTCATGTGTTTGATTTCCTAAAAAGTAAAATAATTGTAGGAGTGGATTAATTGGTATTGATTATCACGTTACCTCTATTTTCAATCTGTGTATAGCGAAAAATTTTCCGATGTTTTTTTATTTATGAATATAGCATATTTCAGATAACCTCACTTTCGATTGTTCTATTCAACAATATCAAGAAATATATAAAAATAGTCTTGCTTAGGGAAATAAATAAAATCAATTGATTTTTGGTTGATACTTTGTAACTGTATATTATTCTTATAACGGTATACCTTATAAAATCTCATTACAAAAATATATATCTTGTTAACATAGGCGAAAATGCTTAAAGAAGAAGATTAAAAAAGAAGATAATTGAAGACAAGGTTGGCGAAGAATGTGTAGTCTATGGGATATATTTTTTTAATTTTTAACATAAAAATATACGTTCCCTACAGTTTTGTTCAATTAGAACATCTTTGTTGTTGTTTTTTCGCATTTTTTGTAAAACACACATGAGCGCTTTTGGCAGCGAAAGGATTTGAGATGTTCCTTGGTGTGCAACATTTTGTTGGCTTATTTAGGTATATTAAGAATCTCTGGGTAGGTAGTTGTAGTTATACAGGTTTTTGCATATTTACAGGTATTCTTCTATCTCGTGAAGTTTGTTGGTATATTTGACTGAGTGCCCTATACATTTTTACTTTTCTTTGGAATATATAAATTTTGCAGGTTTAAGAAAAAAATACATTATGGAAAAATAGTTATATTCTCATTAAACATTAATTATTTAAGCTGAATATTGCACTGTGGTAAGTGATTTTGCAAATCATGTACCGTTGTTTTCACATTTTTAACCCCTGGTAGATCTGATAAATATAAACGCCGCAAATTTTTCAATGAGTTTAAATTTAAAATACCATCATCTGTTACATTTTTACAGCTGCTAATTTTTAAAATCTGTAATGATTCTTTTAAAATGTCTAATCCTCTCAAAGCTTCATTATCAATATAATAACATTTGTGTAAGGTTAGTTTGTTAATACAATTGCAACCACGAAAATGTTCAAAACCTTCTAACATAATATTCGTATTAGAAGCATCTACTTCATTTAAATGAAAATCCTTATTGTCTGTGGGCAATTCATTGTAATCTGATGTAGATTTTAATCCATTTTTCCAGTTAACTGAACCTCCATTTCTCAATATCCATTCAGCACAGGAAAGATCGGGCCCAATTTCTTTTCTACGTTGAACATCTAATACGTTGAATTGTTTATTAACCCAATAAAAAAAGTATCTTTTTGGTTTATCTAATTCAGTTTTAATTATTTTTGAAAAAATGTTTGCTAACAACATCAGGCAGCTGAAATTTGCTCCTTTCAAGTATTTTACTTTATCTAAAAAAATATATCATTGGATGAATCAGACTAATTAATTACTTGTTTATACCACTTACGTGCAATTTTAGACGAACGTAGTTTCTAAAAATTATAATAGTAAAAGAATATTTGTCGATTCTAATTTAAAACATTTTTCATTAGGCAACTCGCAACGCCGTAGCGTAGGCAACACCCTTAACACCAACTTCTACATTCTATTTACGCTGCTTTGAATCAAATATTTTTACGTCGTATCAAAAGAATGGCTTACATATTTTTCTTCTTTTATTTAGACCAGAGTAAAATGAGAGAAATATACCATAAAAAACAAAAATAAAATATCGATTTTCCTCGATACTTAAAGTAAGTGTAATGGTCTAATATTATACCTATAAGAGATACCACTGTGACCTATATGCACTAAAAAAATCGTAGAAAAGTTCTGGAAGAATATTAGATTAGCCATTTGCAAAATATTGGTCAAAGTTGAAATATGCTAAAAAGTGTAAACGATTTTTAGTAATACAATTTACGTATTATAAACTAGTAAATATATACCTACTTATTTAATCCCTGCTAATTAACTGGAATGGATGAAGCTAAAAACAGTTCTACTTCTCTGACAATAGAATTTAGAGACATAGTATAAATGATATATTTCTTACATTGTACATACATTAAATAATCTCTTAAAATCATAAATAATTGTATGTTTCTGAAAAACAACTTTTAAAAAATATTTTTGCAAAAAGCATACCATGTGTCCTAAAATTTGCTCAATGATATTGCATCCTTTTGTTTTGTAGAGGATAGCTTTTTACGTTTATTCAAATTTTGATTTGTAGATATAATTCTGTGTAGGAATAGTATATTATGTTACTAAGACTAATAGGCTAATATTATTTGTTTAGCCCAGAATATTGCAAATCTGATATTGTGTACTTCAAACTAAAACTTCTAGCAGTGAAAATGTTACATTTATTTCTAATAGGATAAAAATGGTGTTGCATACTGAAAATAAAAATATATTACTGAGAATTACATATTGATATTAAATTATGGCAATTATTTACACTGAATATTGCACTGAGGCAGATGATTTTTTAAAGCCCGTATCGTTACTTTCATATTTTTAACATATGGTAGATCTGACAAACACAATCTTTGCAGTTTTTTCATTTTTTTTAAGTTCAAGAGGCCAGCATCAGTTACACTTTTACAGCTGCTAATTTTTAAAATCTTCAATGTATTTTTCAGAATGTCTAATCCTTCTAAAGCTCTATCATCAATATAATAACAATTGTGTAATGTTAGTTTGTCAATATAGTTGCACCCACGAAAATGTTCAAAACCTTCTAACATGATATTTGTGTTGGACGCATCTACTTCATTTAAATGAAAATCCTTAGTGTTTGTGGGCAATTGATTATAATCCGTCGTCGTCTTAAACCCATTTTGCCACTTAACTGAACCTCCATTTCTTAATATCCACTCAGCACATGAAAGATCTGGACCAATCTCTTTTTTACGTTGAACATCTAATACATTGAATTGTTTATTAACCCAATAAAACAGGCTTCTTTTTGGAGTCTCTAGTACAGTATTGATTTTAATTGTTTTTAAAAAATTGCATAATAATGACATTTATGTAGACTTAAACTAGCTGGTCTCATGTGAGCGTTTCACCCTTTGTTACCTACAAAATATATTAGTAGAAAAGTTAAACGAATATAAAATTATTAATATACTTACACAAGCTTCCAGATAATCAATTTTTCGTTCTAGTATGGTAAGTTTTTCGTTGAGGCCAGCCAATTTTGAGCGACAAGAAAGATCTGTAATTTTGACATTTTAGACACCAATCAGTTGTTACGATGTATAAACTTACCAAATGAATTTAAGAAGTCTGTAATTTTCTTTATGCTGATAGTAATTATTTCTATGTATTCTCTGTTCACCCAATCTTGTTGAATTTGTTTTTGAACAGCCTCGCCTCTATTTCCTGTTGCCATTTTTATAAACTGACAGTTGACGATAATAATAACAATAAGGTTATGCATGAATTCTTCTTTTTCGTTCCTCAGTTGACTGCATATAATACTGCCTTTATGTAGCCCCGAATGCCGCGACCATCAATACAGCGTCGATATTTTAAAGAATACCGCCAAATACCGGTTAATTTTTCTTAGGGTGCTACTTACAATTAAGTTAGGGTTAAGGCTCTTAGGCCCGATTGCACCTCGACCACTTAAGCTTAAGTTCAACTTAAAATGATTCAAATTGGTTGCACCACTTGTTAAGTGGAACTTAAAAACTTCAAGACTACTTAAATTGAAGTGATAGGAACACTGACACTTTATCTAGGTAAGTGTTCCTTAAACCAGCGTTTCTTAACCTTTTTTGTCCACGGACCCCTTCCTTAGGAAATCAAGCACATAAGGACCCCCTTAATAAAAAAAGCAGCAATAAATTTCGGACCATTCATTTTAGTACTACAAATTATAAAAAAATATACTTTTTCATATAAAATAGGTTAATGTGAAGGCTGGTGCTACTTTTTGCAACTAAATTAATGATATTTGGGTTGATGTTACTACTGAGTTGTAGTCTCAAATCGGATTCGACTTGTAATCTGTTTCTGTATTTGTTTTTAGTATACACAAGAGCAGAGAATGCCTTTTCACAGAGGTATGTGGTTGAGAAAAGCAGTAAATGTTTGAGTGCTTCTTCTGATATTTCCTTATAATCTTTTTTACATTCACCCAAAAATTTGATAAAGAGGATTCTTTGAAATTACGCTTCAAAGCTGAGTCACAGGATATTTCTATTAATTGATTTTCGTGTACCGTTGTTAAGCCACTGACATCAGTCACATCAGTGTTGAAAGGGTCTGCTATCCAATTTTTATTTTTATCAGGTACTGGAAAATCCCGAATCGAAGACATCAAAGCGCGGAGGTGTTTAATCATTTCGCCTTTTACTTGTGTTGGCAACGTTGCTCCACCAGAGGATTCCAAAAACGCTGCCAGTGTAGGAAAGTTATTATGGTTTTTTTGAATTGTACGATTAGTCCAAAGGTCAAGCTTTTTAAGCATCGTTTCTATTTTTTCTTCAACTTGAAAGATGTTGTTATCTCTCCCTTGTAGTCCCAAGTTCAGCTCGTTAAGGGCCTGTTGGCTCACGTTCGCCGTGTTACTTAGTAGCATGGCGTGCGTAGCGATTACAAGACTTTTGGTGGTATTTATTTATGATTGTTAAATGGTCTATAGATAAGACTGCGGACCCCCATCCATATGTTCGCGGACCCCCGGGGGTCCGCGGACCACAGGTTAAGAAACACTGCCTTAAACCATTAATATATATCTATGCTTAATCCTAATATTTGGATTTTGCCGGGTAGAGTTAAAAAATATTTCTTAACGTTCATTAACACTATAGTGGTGAAAATATGGAAATTGTTTTGTATTTTGATATTTTTGATGATTTCTGGAAATTCTTGAGATACTCGATGTTGGAATTCCTCCAGCAAAATTAATCAGAGTAGATCATTTCAACAATTTGGATGATCTTTCGTTTTTTTGAAGATTTCGGTTGACAAAACAAACGGTGCTACATATTTAGGTTTAATAGAACATAGGCTAGAATTTCCATATGACAGGTAAGTGAACTAGGTATTCTGCAAATAATTTCTTGTACAGTTAACTATATTTTCAGAAACCAGTGTATAAGCACCATAAACCAACTATTAATTACATTGCGGTGTTAAGCAATATGTTCTCATTTAATTGTTATAGGAGACTTTGCTGGAGTATATGAGAGCACAAAAATTGTATTTCCACAACGAGAGGCAATTGAACAAGCACAAAATGAATTTTTTGAACTTTCGGGATTTCCTAGAGTTTTGGAGCATTTGATTGTACCACATAAAAATATAATGACCTAGTAATTAATTTTAACTAGTTTCTTATCAAAAAATGGGAGAGTATATAGTTTTTTATTTTTGAATTCAACTATTTTTAATATTCATACTATTTTCAGGTACAAATGATGCTGAAATATTAAGAAATAGAAAACAGTTAGTGGGTAAGTCTCCCTTATTACATCCTTGGTATATAAAAATTATGTGTTGGTCAAATATCGCCCTGTATATAGTGTTCTAATTTTTTTTATTTTGTTTCATTTTTAATTAACAATCTTTTTACAACAAAGACTAAGTAAATATTTGAACAAACAATAAGGTTGACATAATATTATGATTATTTCTTTTTATTTTAATATGGTTTACCTGAGTTGCTAATAAGTATTCTAGATACTTTTGAATTCCATTATTTTTATGGTTATTTGGTAAAGTTTGTAGTTCGATCATTGCTTTATTTAATTTTGATGGGTCACCAAAAGCGAGGTTTTTTGCCATCTCTTCCTGTGTCATCATTTGGTTAAGATTTTATTTTTTATTCTGTTTAGCATTACTTCTGATTTTGCTACCCAAATTACAACATTTAATCAAAATGAAAACGAGAATAGAATGACTAACAGTTTTGTAACAATTTTAGAATGGGATCTAGTGGATATTAAAAAAATAAGTGTTCTTCCTTTTTTATTAAAAATAAATAAATAAATATAATAAATTACTATTTCATATTTTCAAGACATTTCGGGTTCAGTTTTGTACATTCTTCTATATTTGATATGTCTTCTTTATTTCTGTACTTTTTATAGCAGTCATCGCTAAAAATAAAAAAATAGTACTTAACTGATTTTACCACGGTTAAAAAGGGTGCATTAGAAATATAGAATAATAATAAACAAAATCAAGATTTCTCCGATGATTCTAATTTGTACAAGTATATCAACAAAATGATCTCAATTTGTAAAATTAAAGTTTATTTTCAAATGGAAACTCTACTTGTGTTCATTTTGGGGAAGTTATTTTATGACAATCATTTACAATCTTTTGAAATAATTTATGCAAATTATTTGGTTTTGTCTGAAATACATAATCTTTTACTTATTCCCGTGGAGTTAAATAGGGGAATCGTGCAGGTCATTCGATGTAATTACCGGGAAGATTTTTATTAAAATACTATTATGTATTTCAACAAATTCAGGAATTAATAGCAAAATATGGATTTTAATCACTTTTTATGAATTAAAATAAAGATCTCGGGTTTACGTCGTATTAATTTTTGTTTAAGGCCTTTAAAATGAGGTAGCATACTTGGTATGGTTTCCATTTATATTGATAACAACACCATCTAAATGAATTTAAATTTTTTTTATAGGTTCTAAATACTTACACACTCTAAATTTAATTTTGTAAAAACCAAACTTTAAAAAATGCCCACACTTTGTATAGTAAAACTATCTGAAAATCTATTAAAGTGTTAACAGTTTCATGTTTTGAAATAATTATCACTAAGTTATTAACAATAATTTTAAATAAAATAAATTTGAAACCGAAAATAGAACACGAATGAAATAAAAAAGGAGGAACGGAAGAGGAATATTTTGGTTACTTACATAAATAAATTAAATATAGTTTTCACTATGACACTTTGTTTAACATTGAAATCGGCTTCACAAACAAATTTTCTTTTGCAAGCAGATGACTCTATTTTCATTTCTCTAAAAACGGTTTCTGTAAGGTTCATCCTGCAAATAAATCAATAAAAAAGCTTATTTCATTGAAAAAAAATTACTTATTTAAAAATAGTAATACTTAGTGAAGAGAAAGCAAAATAAAATTTTAAAATTCTTAAGCCATATGTCATATATGTATATATCTAAGTAATAACAATAAGACTGTTACCAAAAAAAACTGGAAGAAACATCGAAAGGATTTATTAATATAAATAATAGAATTGAAAAAAAGGAAGATGAATAAGAAACATTTTGTAAACTTATGATCTCAGAAAGGAAATTTATGTGAGAAGTATAAAATAAAAAGCTGGAATAAAGAAACAAAGTTCTTTAAGAAACAATATAAGAAAACCGATGTTAAAGGAATAAACAAACTGCAGTAGAGCAGCAATACAAAATAATCATTTTAAACACACAAAACTGTAATAAATTGAAAAAGGAAAATACACAAAAGAAAAAAGTAAAGTGCAATGAAGTAAATTATTTTTGTTGACACAATCAAACTTATTTATCAAAAACAACAGTTAAATAAGAAAAAGGACCTTTAGCTTTATTACCTGTTGATTGTTTTAAAAAACACGTTTAAATTTTCCAAAGGTGTACTACTAGTTTGCAAATAACTCCTTCCAAAATTGGCTGGAAGCGTTTTATATACTTTATTATTATTATTATTATTATAGTGATATCCAGGCTCCTTGTATATCCTGTTAGTTGGATGATCGACAATAAAATCTTGCGGAGGTGACGAAAAATATGGCGATTCGAAACTTTTGTGATGGTGATAATCAGGTGAAGGTCCGGAATATATCACGTGGTGATCATCCTCTGAAAATTATATACTAGGGTGAACAATAATTTATTAAATTAATATAATGCTTTTATAATTGATACTTTGACCATTCAACTAGTTCTAATAGCATTTTCCCTTGGAAAGTAAAACTTACTTCTCCCATAAGGAGTTTAGGAATGTTTTAAAAGATATTTTTGTGGTCACCTTGTATTTTTATAAAAAAGAGATAAATATTTTGCGAATGTACTTACTTTTCATATACTCGGCGATTTTAAAAGCAGCAAACACTTTTCCTATTATAACTGTAAAAGCCCAAAGAGCCCCTAATACCAGTATCACTTTGAATTTGATTACGAAAAATGCCAAATAATGAAGATGATGCACTAAAAAACATTATTTTTATTATTTATTAATAACCAAAGATATTGATGGCTGTAATAGGGATGATTACAAAAATATAAAAAATTAAATGCAAAGAAAATTATTAACAACTAATAACAAAATATAGAAAAGTTAAAAATAAACCATTTAATCAGGGTTTGATATATATTTATTGTTTATTGTAATTAATTTTAACATTTTTTTAACTGTTTTAAAGTCGTTTTTTTTTATTTCTTTTGAAATTGAATTATAAACCAAATGTCTGTTAAAAAATACAGTCTATTTTTCAAAATTTAAAGTAAAATTATTATTAATATATAATTATTTGTCTGGTAATATTTTTATCACATTCATTAATTTTATTAAAACTAAAATATGAGTTTTTAAAATCTACATTAGATTATCTCAATAAAACAAATACTTTTGTATTGCTGAAATTAATTTAAATTTAGTTAATTTTTTGATTTGTAATTTTTTAGTAGGTTTCGTACTTGGAAAATAAAATATATTTGATTGCTTTATTTTATTATTTATTTATTTAGAACTTGTTTATAAACAGTAAAATTAATTAGGAAGATACATTGTTTTCAAGTTAATTTTTTTAATATTTTTTTTATACGTATCTGTAAACTTATATACTTCAAGAATTATTAATAACATTTGTATTAAGTGGTTTATGTTTACACGTTGTAGGTAATAATACAATTTATCGTCAAAATGCAGAAAAATAACTTTTCTACACATCTCCTGTAAAATTTTAAAAATATCATTTATAGTGATACCTAAATAATTTACTTACATCTTTTTGTAGAAATACCAGAGCTATCAGTTACAAAGAGCATAAAATTAAAAAAATATTAGAATTTAATTTTTTGCGTTTAAAATTATTTTTGAAACAGTAATTTAATATCAATATAATAATAGTTCATACTCACAGTAAAGAAATTTGTGATAATGGTGACCTTTATGGCATACGCTAGTTCCATGGCCTTGTCCAACGCAGAGAGTTATTATTGAAAATAAAAAAAAAATAATACAAAACACACGCATTGTGCCCACCAACTAAAATCTTTTTCTGGTAAAGTACTTTCTTTATATAGATTTTGTTAGATTTGTAAAATAAATTTCTCTGTTTACTATTTATTAACACCATTTTACTTTTGATTTCCTTATAGTGACACATTTTGTATTCAGGTCGTTTCAAAGTGGTTCCAAATATTTGAACAAAGTATTAACGGGACGTTTTATTTTTATGCATAATTTTACTTTCTGCTTGTGTTTGTTTTTTTAGAGAATATTGATAGATTTGTCAGAGGCAAATGGACTCATTTAAGAATTATTTTTTATAGATTTTTATGTCAAAAATAACGATATTATTTTATTTAGATTTAGAAAGCGTTGAATGACATTTACAACCAAGTTCTTTTGTTTTGGTACATGGATATGGATGTATCTTTCAACCGAAACATCATACGTGTATGTTTTATAGATATTAAAAAAGCGTTCGATTCTATAACAGATTTGATATCTGGAAGCTGTTAAATAAATGGAACATAAATAAATAAATAATTAGTAACATTTATAAGCGGAAACTACATTTTTATTTTTCCCATTAATTTGTTAACTGTAAGTTATTGTAAAATAAATAAATGTTATAACAATATTAATATAATTAATCTCTAATTAGGTATAGCTGTAGGAACCTGCAGCAATTAAACCTAAAACCTAGTAATAAAATCATCATCAAAAAGTGACGCTTGAGTCTTCTTTGTGCAGTTGGTTATGTTATAAAAAGAATATGTGTACTGGGGATGTGAACTCAGTCTTTTGGTAAATTTTATAGTTTTATACAATAATATAATTTCTAACTTTACTGTTTTCACTTGGAGATCACGAGCAATCGTGATTGTTATCCCTTTGCGATGTTAAGATGACAGTATCGTCTGGAAATGTTGCTGCTAGACTTATATCAATCACTGGCATCTCAGGACTATACAGAAGATATAGCAGTAGTCCTAACACGCAGCCTTATGGAATTCCAGATTTGATTTCATGGAGAGATGTTTATTTCTCTTGATGGTCTAGAAGAAAGTAGCGATCTAAAAGGTAGGATTTAAGGAGAAGGAAATAAATTGTTCATGGGTAATGCTTTTCGTAATTTCTATAGAAGGATACCAAATTTAACAAATATCTGTGTCATATACAAGAATGCTGCAGCATAATACTGTTTTATGTATTAATTATTTCAAGATGTAAGTTTGTAAGACTACTTTTTTATTCAAAGATAAATAAATTGTTATTATTTCACTCAGCATCTTAATTTTCATTAACCAAGTTACGTAGTGGGTTAAAACCCCCCGTAAGATAATATTAAGATTTTTCATATATTTATTCAGAAATAAAACACAATACATACCAATAAGTTCATTGAAAAGTTTTTTCAGCTCTTGCGTTGCTCTGTTAAGTATTCGTCGATACTAACTATGTTAGAACAAAAAATATAACAACACAAAGATTTAAAACTACATTGGTCGTAAGACAAGGTGGAACATGTAATAAAAATGTAAGGAAAATTGCTGTATCGAAAAAACAGGAAAACAGAATTATTAAACGAATCTTGAATAAGTTAACTCATTTAAATATTTAGGAATATTTGTAGTAGAAGATGAAAATATAGAAATAGAAGTAGTATTAAAAGCTAACACCAGATTGTATTACTTAATGATTAAGTAAGTATTTAATAAAATAGAATTGGAAACAATTACTCAAGTGAAGGTACATAATGTACTTTGTCAAAACATTGACAATTGGCTATGAAATGTCGGAAAAAAACAAACAAAAAAGAAAAAAAGTACAAACTTGTGAGTAATATAGTTTAAGAAGAATTACAGCACTAAGTTTGAAGGACTAAGTACCCAACAAAGAATTCAATAGGAAAAAAAAGTGAAAACCTATTAAGATGATTTAGGTAAGGTAGAAGCAAAATAAGCGAAGAGTGAAATACTTTAACTTAACATTTGCATCTGCCGGTAAATGAGTATCGATTATTATGATGATGTATTTTGTAAAGTATAGTGGTTCAAAAAAAATCCAAACTTCATGTGGAAATTTTTTTACTTAGATTAAACACTTACACGTGGGAAACTACATATTTACTATCTGACACGGGTATTACCATTTAAAAGTTACTGCTAATTATTATAGCTAATACAATTGCTAAAACTTTGGTATTGAAGACTGTCTTTTGTCCCGAATTAATTGTCAATGTTGATACCTCGGTTGAAATGACAAATTCTTCTGGAGGTATAGGAGAGAGCCGACATTGCACAGATGGTCCACAACCGATACATCCCTCGGGCTGGTATATGTAACAATCCTGATCAGGGGGGCAATAATGATTCAAACATGGATTTGATTTTACCCTGCAATCTGCGTACGCTAAAAAAATAAAACTAAAACATGTACACGATTTCAAAAGCAGCATAATACAAAACAACGATTTTTATGCACTTTCTAATTCGAAAACAGTAATATACAGGGGTATACACTGATGATAATGTTTGAACTAAGCTTTTAACTCAATTATTCAACGTGTTTAAGAAAATTTGTCGGACAGGTAAATTTTATTTTATTAAATAAAACTATTGACAAGCAAAATTTAAGCTGTAACGTTAGTTTTTGCGGGGTGACCTTATAGTTAATTTTTTTTAATGGCAATCCCCAATTTTTCTCTGGTTTTTGATAGAGGGACTTTCCACTTGAATGAAGATATAAAAAAAATCACATCTGCATAACAATTTTGTTGAGAATAAGTCATTTTTTTCCGGAAAACTCAAATTTTATTTTTATCGAAACCACCCTATAAAAAAATGGCACAATTCAGCTCGTGCATAGCAATTTCAAGTAGCTGAAGCATTACAGTTTGAACATTTAAGATGAATGTTCTTCTATATCGTAGAATATTTGTTTTTTTTGTTGATTTTTATGTGGTGGTTTCGTCAAAACTAAAATTGTTTTGTAAGACTCTATTTAAAAAATATTTTGATTGGGCCGATAAATTAAGAAAACATTTTTGAATAGTGTAAGAATATTTTTGTCATCATTATTATAAGAAATATTTAACATGTATTCTGAGATTTTCTCTGAATATCAAAATGCAATTCAATGAGTAACGATTGCTTTAAATAGTTTGCTTATATTCTACTTTATCATAATATAGGCAAAGAGGTAGTTCAAAAGAAATTTTTGCTACTTTGTACTTTGTGAGCTTTGGCTTTACCGGCTCTAATGTTCTTATAAAATAGTTGGCTGGTAAAGTTTATATCAAGACATTTCGTTGACCTACCACTTGCATTCAGAGAACTATTAGTAAATCCCTCGGTAGGTGGTCGTTAATCCAAGCATATTAACACTGGATGGTAAGTAAACCCCTAATATTTGTATTGCTCGAAACGCTTGAGCATCACTAGTCACTAAATTCCTGGCAGACATTCAAGTACGACCCTATCGTTCTTTAATTTAAAATGAAGAATTTACAAGATTAACTGATAGTACTCTCCAAGCAGATGGTAAGTCAACGAAATATCTTGAAATGAACTTTACTATTAATATTTATAAACATATTTTCTTTGAACATTATTAAAAGATAGTGTGAATTATTGCGTCATATCTGCTAAGTTATAGAAAGAAGTTATATAATTAATTTTAAAATGTCATATATTTATATCTTTAGAAATGAAAACCATTTCTAAGTTTAATATTTGCTGATATCTCCATATGTGTAATACTTTTAATATTATCTATTCTGGAGATTTGTAAAAGTAGCCTTGATAAATAAGTAATATAACTTCGAAACGTCGGCATTTAAAAAAAAAGCGCATCCAGTGTTTTAATTTTATTTGTCCTAATCCCGCTACCTCCTTTATATAAATTATTAAAAGGAACTAAAATAGGTCCGGAAAATCCCGTTTTTTAGATAAAAAATTAATTGATAAGTATCTACAATCATAAAAAGCAACTATTATCATTGATCGCAAAACGATTTTTAACAGGGGCGTACTCAGGTTCCTCGAATTCAGTGTGACTATTTATATGAAAACTTATTAGTGAAGTATAATTTTTTGCTACTTATTTTATTTGTAATGGCTATTTATCTACGTACACACTTCGGTTCAATAAAAACGGGAAAGAGGTAAATTCATGTTGAAACTTATTTTTTTTTGTTTTTATGGGTTTTTTGGATTATGGAAATAAAAGATAAATTATAATTCTGTTATTATATTTTAATTTTATTATTCTTTGTAGCAGTATATTATAAAATAAGTTTGTTTCAAATTTTCATATTATATTATTTTCTAAATTCTAAATTTTATATTTTCAGTCGTTAATGTATTCTTTCTTATGTTGAAAATCTATTTATAAATCACAGTCGACAGAAGTTACTAATTTAAAAAAACTAAAGGAATCTCATATCGTAGGAGCAATGAGCAATTCTTAACTTAACATTTCAATTTTGTTGAGTATGTCTCTTATCATATTTAACTCATAGTTCATTTCCAAAGAGCCTGTGCATTATATTGCTACCATCCCTATACCATAGTTAATATCAAAGGCCATTTTATCCAAAATTCTAAATGGTTCAGAAAGAAGTACATTTGAATTTTGTAATTTCTCTATTGCCAACACTAAGTACCATAAATACCAACTGGTCTTTGATTCCATGTCCTTTAAATAATTTATTGATTGTCGTTATTGCGAAAGACGGTCATCTATAACCATTTTGACTTCACAAAAATGGAAAGCGTACAATGTGGTAGTAACTCATGAGACTCAACGAGGTAATATTCTTCACAAATAATTTCCAAAATTATATGGGTTCCGTGAGTTGGACTTATGATGTGTAATATTTTGAACATTTTCTACTATACGGTTGCCCCAAAATAACATTAAATAATCAATAAAAAATCTATCCTATCATAGATACCTTGTAACATTTTTTATACATTTGCTCTTTATCAAGAACTAAGAACTCAGTTCTTTTCAATAATTGTTTTTAAAAGTAAATTATTTATTTTTCGTCCTGTGTAATCAGTCTTATCGATCAGGGATGTCTAAAACGGGCCACTTTTTAAATCATGCCTCAACAGTTCCAAATTTTTACTGTAAAAACTTTACCTACCTTCCTTAGCTTACTTTCACTTCTCTGATATTTACAATATTTACTTATAAACGCATATGAGCGGCAAATAACCATTAGTGCTAAGTGGAATCAAATTTCTTTTAATTTTTTTCTCTCAATTTTGTTTTACTGAGCTCTAGAGTTCACTAGCTTTATTACAAAAGCTTTAGATATGGTTCTTCTTGTAACATTACAAGCTGTACACTTCAAAACACGTTCTTCATATTTTAGGTGAATAGTCTTTAATCCAAGACCCAATTAGGGTACGTTTACTAGATTTTAGTGACATTATGATATCTCTATTTATTATTCATATATGATATTTATACGTCTATAGTATATTTTTACTACTAGAGTATAAGCTAAGTTACTTGCTTCACTCGAAACTGAGAATGTTGATGTTTTTATTGGAAAATACAAATATTGTCGGCTAATGATATACGAAATACTTCATGGCAAAGAGGCAAAAATTAAATCGAATGTCATTTGGTTTTCATTAGACATCCAGTATGTACGTACATAGATGGATAGACATAAGAATTAAAATAGATGCGTATAGATAATGCTTTTCTAATAAGTTTTCATACAAATGTCATATTGAATTGAAGCGACCTGAATACGCCCCTGTTAATTGTTATTGCATTGTATTAGAATATTTTAATACTCACTATCTTTACAGACACCACTCATACAACAACCTCCACAACAGGCATGATCATCATTACACTGAAACAAAATATTTTAAATTCGTAAATTGAAACATTTTAGAAACAAACCTGCGCAAAAAAGGGAATTGAATATAAATTATATATACTACAACATTCCTTGAAAATAAAATGTTATTTAACTTTATTAATTTCATTTTGGCTGCACCCTTTCACAATGTTTTGAAGTAATAGGGAGCCTGTTATGACCAGAGCAATTTCTTTGAAATTTCCTCTCGTATTTTGTGTGTGGTTGAGTGCTCGAAGTTGATTTAAAATTATGAACAAATAATAATACTTTATTTAAAATAACATTGTTAAAATTGTTCCGTTGGAAGTAGCTAAATCGACTTTATTATTTTTTGAGATAAAAAATACATAGCATCATCTTAAACAACATTTTTATATTGGTATTAAAGGAAATACAATAAAAATATATATTAAATTTTACTTAAAAGTAATACATGGAAAAATTTGAAAAGTGTCTAGTAATTATCGAATAATCTATTTTTAGAAGCTATTTTTAGTTTAACTCTAAAATGCAACCTATTGCAGTTCATGCATATGAATCAATGGATCTAATTACAGCTTTATTTGGATCTAATTATCTAAATTGATTGTTATGCACGAAATCCTAATGTTGTGAACCATAATTAAATAGATAATGACTTGATAATTCATTGGAAAATTGTCGGTATTAAATTGGTGCATTATATAATTTACATCTGTGGGTATTTGATGTGGAAAATTTAGGTATAGATTTGAGGTCTAAAAGTGTTATTTAAGCAAAAGAAAAAACTTACCGATTTGCCATATTCTCTGCAACTTTGTGGGGCAACCAGAAGAAAGACTTCAGACATTATTAATAATTTAAAGGAATTTCTCATGCCAAATATTTATTAAAGAAGGTCGTTCCAGATCTACATGAAAGTCAAAATCACAAATAACGACTTACCGTTTCTCCGTAATCTCTGCAATTCTGCATTGCGACTAATACAAATACGTTACACACTATCAGTTTACAAAATAAATTCATTCCAAAAATTATACATATACTAAAGATTAAAAAACTATATGTACACTAGCTGATAAACGTTAATGGAATAAATATTCAAATACGAGTAGATAGGAAACTATTAGCACTATTTATTTAATTAGGTGGTTTTAAATAGCGAAGGTATGTCAGAATGCACTTATTATTATCGAACTAATTTGTGTCAATTACGATTCAGTTCTTCTACCCACACATTTGTCCATCAAATTAATATGAGAAGCAATTATTATCAATCTATTACACGATTTAACGGCAAAACTTTGGGTCTATTACGTTTTATTTAGCGGCGCGGAATCATGATTTATCAATACACGAGAGCGTACTATATTTTGAGGGCGGTCGATTGTACGCTGCAGGATTAACGAAGATCAGGAAATTGTTGAAATATGCATAAAAAACAGAATAACTGAAAATTATTGATTCTATAAAGAGACAAGTAAACGCGTCAAAGAGAAGAAGAGGGAAGAATGTATAAAAGTGTAATATAACGAGGAGTGCAAGAAATAAAAAAATGTTTACTAAATCCATGAAATCATTGAAAAAAGAGAAAGTGTGTGGGCTTAGCAATGAAAAGCAAAATATCAAAATATTGTTACGTATTGGGTTGTTTTTCTTTCAATAAATTATAAAATAGTCTTAATATTATCCTACGTAGTAGCTTGCTTAATGGAAATTAGAGACACTGAGTGAAACAATAACAATTTACTTATTTATAAATAAATTTAATTTACACATTTAATGGCAGGGGTAGGCACTATCAACTTATCGATCATTCGAGAACCCAAACTTGACTTTACAATCTATTTTAATTTTCAAACCAAGAAAATCCCAACGCTGAATAATTTTGATGACTAATAAAAATGTTTATTTATTATCCCATCGCGATCTTGCCCCAAAACTTTCGCTCACTTAATATTAAATAAACAGTGAATGTTATAATTTAAAAAATATTAAGTAAAAAATAAGTTCTATGTACAGGGGGATGTTTAGCTAAATCCCTGAGCATATAATCGTAACAATATGCAAGAACATATAGCCATGACTGAACTAAGGAAGGAGCACTAAAGATTAGAAAAGAACCATATCAGAAATGTTTGTGAACACAAGTTGTTTCCCAAAAGTTCTAGGAATCTGAATTTTGTTTTAAATTCGACAAAACAGGGCTGAGGTCTAACAAATGATGGTTCAAGCTTTCAGTGATGCTGCTTTAATAATATCAAGGATTTTTGAGTGGTTAAACATTTTAAAGGTGATCGCGAGACTATTGAAATCTATGAGCGTTCGAGTCTTGAATAAGTTCAGATGAAACCAAGATAAAGGGAGTCAATTTGAGAGGAAATCGAAGAATTTCAAACGGAATCAGAGAAGGGTCTTAAAGCTAGTGACTTCAAACAATTAATGAGGGTCTTCACTCATGGCAAAAACGCTGGCAACTCTGTGTAGACTCAGAAGGTGACTACTTTGAATAAAATAATTAAATTTTTTGTTATTTGAACATAATTCCTGGAGTTTTTGGGTAACACCTACAGGGTGGCCAAACGAAAACGAAACAGAGCCATTATCAGGAACTGCGTCAACGTTTTAAAAAAACGCAGAAACCCGTCGATTTTTGATCAAAGGGGGACACTTTTTTCCGGTATTTTCGACTTCGCTGCTTACACCTCCAAGCGAGGGTAACAATCACCCCAAAATATTTAAATTAAATTAAAAGATATATTAATGTCACATGGAATCATTGTAAGCAATTTATATTGTATTTAGGAACTAATAGTGTATTAATAATCAACTTAATTGGTAAAATTCATTAATTAATTGATTTGTTACATATTTGAGCTGCTTATAATTGGTAATTCTATCCAAACTTTATAAAATTATGGAAATTTGTGGCAAATTGATAGAATATGCTTTTATTAAATCAATAAAATAGTGAATAATATAAAAAACCAAGAAACAAGGTCTGAAATTTCATAACATATAATAATTTTAAGTTGAAACATGTTCGAGGATTTAATTTCAGATAAATAATGTTTGGTATTATAGGAAAAATTCATAAAATTAGCTGCCAAATTATAAAATTATGCATAAAGTGCTATGAAATCATAAACTTATAGAAGCCATGGAATAATTTGACTACTCTCTTTTTTCAAAATTTGTCTACTTCGGTTAAATTTCGTTAAAATTATGTAAAATTGATGGCTTACTGTATGTAGTAGGTAAGTATTAAATCAATAAATTAATTTTATTATAACCTTACCTATTGATGAAATAAACAATCCTGATAGAGATTTTAAGCTTTGCACACATTTATAAAATTTGTGTTGTGAAGTGTTTTTCCTCATATTTGAGTTAGAGAATAATTTCTTCATTTCATACTTCAACATCTTCCTATTTCTATTTTGGATTTCCAAGGCTAGAAAATCACAGATGCCAGTATTTATGGAAAATTATTGAAAGTGACAATTTAACTATTGAAAGATTTTGGGGACAATAGAAATCAACATTTAATAACAACAATCTTTTTTCGATTTTAAAGTAATGGGAAGAAACATTCGTCTAATTCACTTTTGAATAGACATTAAACTCGTCGGGAAAATATCTTTGATGATGATTAATGACTTTTATTTCTTTGAACATTAGCGGGTAATTTAAAAGTTTTTGAGTAGAGTAATACCCCCGGTAGATTCGATAAAAGAGGTTATACTATATTTATTTGTTTTTTTGTGCGCTTATCAATTTTTTTAATAGTTTCTATTATACGCCCTATTGCGTAAAGTATATATTATTAATATTAAAATTTTAGAATTTTTTGATGGTATGGTAGAAAATTGTTGGAATCTCTAAACTCTACTGAAAATGTATAATTTAATTTGTTAAGATATTTTGGCCTTCTTTTGTAAAATGTATACCTTAAATAATACAAGATTTGCTTAATTTATTGTATATTAAATACATAATAAAATATTAAAATAATTATAGTTGTACAACTAAATCAGAAAGCGTTGTATTATCAAACTTCTGTAGATAGGTGGAATTAGTAGTCACAGTGTCTGTAAGAAAATACCAAAAAATTGTTACATACACTTTTTAAAATAGATTTTATTGCTATTTTATAATCGGGTGAAACTTAGAAAGTAGGTTAAATGTTAAAAAATTATATTGAAACTTTGCGATCATGCCCAGAGATATCAGCGATGGACAATCTCTTATCTTTTCAAATAAAACAATCGGGATAGTAAAATCAAAACGGTTTATACGAGGGCTATTTTTTTTTCAAGGTCCAATCGGCAGCGAAATTAAAACCACAGTGAAAATAAAAAATGTTTTAGTTTTAATATTACTAATTCGTGTAATATTAGCTACTCAACATGAAACAATCAAATTACAGTACGCACGTCACACTTGGTAAAATTTTATTGTTGTCATTGACACGTTTACGTGCTCACGGTGCACTCAGAACTGGCCAATATAACGTGACGCGATTAATGAGCATTCTAAAGAGATTGCCCAATATATCTGCGTAAAGCATTTTAACGGATTTTTATTGTGGTTTAAATTTTGCGACCAATCGTGCCTGTATACGGAATACAACTCTGTATGAAAGGTTTTTAGTTAGTTTAATTATTTCATTCTGCATATTAATATATAAATAAATAAAAAACTATTTATATAGTTAAAAAAATTAATTTCAAAAAATAATAACGCATTGCTGACGTGATATTAGATATAGAGTGGAAATTACATTTCTTACCAATAATTTCAGGAATTTCCGATTTGTCTTCGCTTTTACCGCATTTATCGCTTATATTGTAGAACTCCTGAATTTCGTATTCCGGATTATAATAGTCATATAATTTTATCATGGAATCCTTCCTTCCTTCTATCAAAAAATTCTCTTGGATATTAAAAGTGAAGCAAATCAGATGTTTGTCCAATTTGGTAAAGTACAGATTCACTTTGTCTTCGCTTTCTTCAAACATTTCAATCCCTGAATAAAAAATATTAGTGCCGTTTTTTCTAAAAATAAATATCCAATATATGCATATACAATGAGTTTTTGTTCTAACGAATCGTTTAGTCGTTAGCCCTTAATAAACTAAACTAAAAACGAGTTTTATCCTGTTTATATCCTTACTTGACAAATTCTTCGACTCTAATAATTTATACAAAGACGATCTGTCCGCTTGATATCCTGTCGGCAATGATATCTCCATCACGGCCATATTTGACGGCCCATCTGGTCCGGTGTATGCCAAACATGGCGATAAACTGCTAATTGAGCATTGATTGATTGTGGATACCGGCGAAACCTCCATAGCAAATTTGAATGCCTCACTTCTGGGGACGGTTCGTAGGTTAAACGATTGCATAATCTGTAAACTCAAGATTAATCTCCTGTTAAGATGAAGCTTACGGACGATATTATGGAGACAATTAAACTAAGCTTGATATTACGTGATTTTACATCACAATGTTGTTGGGTGTTTTATGCTGATTTTAAACTTACTTGGGATAGAACACATCCTGTTCCAGCAACTTTAATAGAAACTGTACCGTTCGAAGCTCTCAGTGTAACTCTTCTCGATTTTAAACTGTCGTTATTGGTTAGGGTTAAACTATGGTTTCCGTCAGGTGCTTGTATGTAGATGATTGAATTTAAGTTGTTGGATTCTGCTAAATGTAAGTACCTCGAAAGGGCGTCTAAAGCCACCACTGTGTCCTAAAATTTATATTTGCATAACAAACTTTATTCTGTTTCGTAATCTAACGACTGCTTCAATGCAAACCAATAAATAAATAACTTTATGCAAGATAAAACTCGAAAATCAGCAATCACATATTACCAATTCTCAAGTTAATTAAGTTGTTCTCGACCAAGAAAAAAACCAGTAAAAATTTATAATAAATTAATTATTGATATTGTTCAATTGTACATATTGTAAGTATTTGTATTTCAGTTTTTTCTAGTTATCTTCAATAAGAGCACTAAAAACTCAGTTTACCATTTATTTTTTTGCACAGAGCCATTTTTACGCGGGTAAAGTTAAATATATATTTTTCGATAAAGACAGATTAATAAATGAAACTGTGCATTATATGTATACTAAGAAGGTACCTGTGTTGAAACAAAGCTTCCTCTAGCCCCGTACTTTGAAGTTAACCATCGTACTACTGACAGAGCGTTAGCCCAATGCTCTGAAGAGTTTTGATGTAACAACGACATAAGCACGTAACTGGTTGTTTCGATGTCTGTCGCCGAAGAACTATTTGAACCTAGGAAAAATAATTTCAAAAATATATTGTCGTCTTACTAATTTTAATAGCGTAGCAATTAAGTATCTCTAATCGAAAATATTGCAAGGTGAAAAAATACATTAATGCCACCAGTAAAAAGGGCGATATTCTGGAAACGTATTGGAGATTTTAGAGCAGTAGCTTTCACTCAAAAGGAAAAGTACAATTTTTACACAAAAAAATTAGTATTTTTGCAGTTTCCGCAAATGAAGAAAATTGGAAAATTGTATTTGGTTAAAACATGGGCACTTAAAACACTACATTGTACCACCAAAAAATATACTGAGATTGAACATTTTAAACCAAAAAAAATAATCTAAAAGAGAAAAAAAGCAAATTCTATTAGAGATAAATAATTGTCCAAAAAACTAATATTTTTTGGAATATTCGTGCCATATCCTCGCTTCAAGACTTATTTTTTTCTTTAATTTTTTGTTCTGATTCCTTAGCCAAATCAACCTCTCTTTAATTTATAATTTGGGTTTTCTCCCCATTAGTTCGACTTTAGCTATTATTAGCAATAACAGTTTCGTAACGTCGAGCCGCTTCATTTTTTTTGGCTAGTATTTTCAAAATGACTTATTTTTACAATTTTGAAGGAATTCATGGCCCCAGTTTAGCTTACTTTATAACAAGGTTTCTACAAACAACCTTTCGAAATTTGTGCACAATTTGCCTTGAACCACATTCTGTGTCTATAAAATCTATATACGAGTTCATTTCTATTTTAAAACTTTTTATTTTATACGGGGCATTCATTCTTACTTTCAATAATATTTGATTCTTACAAGTCTAAAAGTATTGTTTTGTCAAATTGAATTTGCTTATTGCTACCTTTGTTTTTCCACCACATCATGTTTTGTTGCTGTTCAGCAACCGCCAAAAGCCGTTGCAGTACTTTATTTCCCTCGCTTTCCCATTTCATTAGAAACATTGCGTAAGAGTTTAAAGCTAAGCTGTACTTATCGGGATTCACTTGACTATGTAGACAGAATTTTGCATTGGCTTGTGCACTTTCTGGTACTACAATATTAGCTTCGAGTAGACTGAGAATTACGTAAGAAGTTAAACTGGCCGTGCTGTTTTCCCTGCTAGTACCACCCTGAAAATATTTTTTACTACTTTAATATTAATAAAAAGGACATTTTTACAAATCAAGCAATTAATAATATAATCAAATGATATACGTTTATTTTCGTTTTTATACTAACCATATCCTGAAACACGTGGTGCATTGTATTGAAACAACCGTTTTCTAGTTGGTTGCTAAATATCCATGATACTGCATTATTAATAATATGCTGATCAACATAGATGTGCTCTTTGGCTTGCGCTAAAATCTTCACAACAAATGTTGTTAAAAACATAGAACCCATAGGATCATGGTAGCCGAATGCAGAGAAAGAACCATCTTCATGTAAATAATTTAAAATCCGTTGGTATCCTACAAGTAATAGATTTTAGAGATGTATGACTTCCACTGGTAACTTTGGCCCAATTTATTCTTTACTATAAATGGCTTAAATTATGCCCAATTTTTTACCATGACATCAGGTATAATATAAAAAACCTATCCAAATGTGAAAGGCAGATATTAGGAATATAATATGCAGGTATGTAAAAAATAATATTTTGTTCCACTAACCTATTTTAAGATTACGAAGAATCTTCTGTTTTATTGAGTTCTTTAATGAATTTGTTGAGTTTAAATAACGAAGAATATACAAATTTGGCGCCATTGTTGCCATTATTTGTTCACCACAACCAGTTGGAATGTCTAGCAATTTATCCAAGTTCTGAAAAAAGGCACGATGTACATTTTTTGAGGTTGTATTGAAATTGGAAACAACATAGTTTTGAAAACAGATAGGACTGTTTTAGGGGTTATAATTTAGTAGAAGTATATTTATAAATCCGAAACTACTTGACAGATCTTCGTAGATTCCAAAGGCAGTAGAATACGGATCCAGATCAACTAAGATATTAACAGAACGAGGTTAGACATCAGAAGTTTAGAGCAGAGAACTTAGGTTTTTCTCAATTTATAGAAAGAAGAGGAAGGGCAGGACTAAAGGAAATAAGGATAAAGGAAGACTAAGAATAAAAACTAATTCCGTCCTATGTATTAGAGGAATCAACTTATTAAATACCACACTAAAACTGATGACAAGATGGGAAATTAAGAAATTAAAATTCTCTGTTACGCAGACGTCGCATTTCTTGTGACAGGAAGTGAAAAGGACTTACCAAGATTGATACATAAGTTTAACAAGGTAGCAAAAAATCTAAATATGGTAATTTCATCACAAAAACCAGAACAATGGTGGTCAGCAAAAAACGTATTCGATGCAAAATAGAAATAGACGGCGCAAGCATATAACAGATTACGGTAATGAATTATTTGGGTATCAGACTCTCCAGCTATGGAGACATAGAAAAGGAAGTCAAAAACTAAATACAGAAAGCTAACAGAGCAGAAGGATACCTAAACAGCACAATTTAGATAAACAAATATATTAAAATGGATACTAACTTAAGAGTTTACAAAGGTACTATAAGAACAATACATGTTAGAAACGAGACCAGATACACCTAGAACACAGTACAATAGAAATGAGAGGTTTAAGAGGAATCACAGGGAACACATTAAAGGATAGATTAAGGAGAGATGATATCACAAAGACATATAAAGTGGAAAAGATAAACGAATGGATGCTGAACAGAACAAAGAATGGAACGACCACATAAACAGAAAGTCAGACAACAGGTTAGTTAAGATAGCAGGAGACAAATCACCAGCAGCAAGAAGAAGTGTGGGTCGACCTCAAAAAAAATTGAGCGATAATATAACGTAAAGGCACAATTTAATAAAGTAACCGGCAGAACTATCTAATAAAAAAAGGAAACATAAGAAGAAGAAGAGAATTAAAAAATATGGCAATAATTCAAATAACTAATAGAAACTAATCTATGGAAGGCAAGAGAAAATACATAAATCTCATTAAGAACTGGAAAGAAGGAACGGGTAGACCAAGAATAATGTGAAGAAAGATTTAAGAACTGATGAAATAATAAATAAGGAAAACGCACGTGATAGTACGAAATAGATTAGAATATTTTATAATAATAAATTATAAGTTAAATGAATGGGCACTTATCCACCTCGTAATTGTTAATCCAGAAATTATATAAAGCATTATCGATGTTAACAGAACTATGTACAGTAGGAACATTTATCAATTTTCACTGTTTTTTGGAACATTCTGGAAGGAGGATCAGCTTTAATTAAAAATGGATTTTCTTAATTAGTTTACAATTATGATAATTTGTATAAAATCTTACTTCTATTGTTTTGCCCAATATATCTCCATTGAGGCTTATATGTGCTTTATAAGTTCCTGGTACTACAAAGGGAGGAATAGATAAATTCCAGACTATATTATCTGTAACTTTAGCTCCTGAAAAATACAAGAAATATCCTGATTAACTGAATTATGTACTTTATTACAATTTAACGATTAAAAATTAATAATCACGAATCACCTTCTCTTCTAAAATAAAAATTACCTGAGGTACACAAAAGAGCAGAATTGGTTTTTCTCATTCGGAATCCTTCAGATTCCACAATAATTGATTTAATCTCAGAGTCTCTAAAATGACAAAAATTGTTGTATTTTATACCTTTGTTTATGCTTTGTTTACCTTTTGAATAAAATTGTTTCCGGTCCACAAGGAAGAGCATATTGTGTGTCTGTTTCTGCTAAAACGCTTACGTTCACTATACCAAGTAAATTCGCTTTTAATTTGAATTTATGCGTGACTGTATCGTTTGCTGGAATGCAATACGAAGCGCTAACTTTAGATTCTTTTTCATTTATCTCCAGTCCAGATGACATTCTTAAGTTTAATCGGATCTAAAAAAATTGGAAAACATCTCAAGAAATCAATATATTTTCTGAAAGTACAGCCTTAAATAAGTGAACACAAATAAATTGACAATTTAACCGTTTATTTAGAATACTAAATTCTAGATATATTGTAAAGGGTTTTGAAGAATTTAATATTCACATTAATTATACGAAGAATTACATAACCAAAGCAACTATATGATTTTTTAAATAAGTATGAGGGGAAGGCATATATCGATTTTTTTTACCAAAATTTGGTACAACCTATAAATTAAATTAAATATAAATTCTTACTGGTATTGGATGGTTCCTGTAATTGGAGACGTGTATATACAAATAAAACATTTCTTCCCTTTTTACACTATAGGGAACCAACACTTCAATAAATACGTTTTGGAAGCTGGTGATTTCTATTTCCTTACTTATCCCCACACCTTCTGTTTCCGAAACACACAACACATTCGTAACATATGAAGTTACAGAATGCGGTAAGTGTCTTCTAAGTTGAATTGATCCGCTATAATATGAATTTGTCCATAGAATAAAAAAATATTTAGAAATTGTCAAATATGAAAACTAATTTTTTCTTATTGAGTATCGAAACATACGAAATACCAAATGAAACTAGTGTACCCGATGTGCGTTTTGCTAACTATATTAGTACGATCAGGAAATAACTAAAACAGTTTTAATCCTCTTTAGAGCACATTAGTTTGATGTGGGTCGATTTGATGAATAAAAAAAATGAATTTGAGAACATGATGAAAAATCGATTGATATATCTTTGGCCACCCACATCACTAGATCTTACCCCATTTGAACTTTTTTTTTCTAGTTATTAAATCTGTCCTCTTGGGAGAACATAAATGAATAAATAATTAATGTCCAATAAACTTCAATATTACAATTGTATTTTGAATTACAATAAAGTTATAATTGGAACTGCAAAGTGTAATTTGTATTTACCTTATTGGTATTAACTCCCATAACCATGTTTCTGGAAATTGGGATCTAATTGAGGTTACCTGATCTTCGTTGGTGTCGTCGTATTGCTGGGTCAAGAACTGAACTAAAAATTTTAATGCAATATTCTACAGGCATTTTAACAAATATGAAACATACCTCTATTCGTGTTTGTTAATAATGGCCCTGAAATGATAGAAAAGCATTAATACTAAATTTGGAGAAATTGTAAAACTTACCTTGGTAGCATGATTTGGACACAATTTTTAGATTGGTTATAATGATGGTTCCGAAAGCCTAAAATATAAATCAAGACAATATTTTTTTTCATAAATACTAACATTCCTTACATTAATTATATCGTAGCTATCGTAATCTTCTGAAAATGAATATATATGACGTTTCGTTCTTCTGGTATTCCAAAATTTATGGGAATCTAAAAAATTAAGAGAGCCTTATTTTCTTCCGATGACGAAAACTAACTAAAATTATGTATAAAGAGATGAAAGAGATCCATATAAGGCTAAACGGGGGCAACGAGAAAGCGAGGAAAAGAGTATAATCATAGTTCATTAGACTGAATGTATTTTATGGTATTGTCAAAAGTAGTCTTTGAATCAAGAAAGAAAAACCCTCTAGCAGTGGAAAGATATTCCTGCTTTACTTTATATCCAAACACTTAGGCAGCACCGTGCTAGTCTTTGGAATTCCGAAATTAAATAGAAGTGATCGACGCATTCTAATTGAACTGGTTCTAGTCCACTGTGGTCTGCGATACCATCTGAAGATTGTAGCATTTTGGAGTACAAAATTGTGGAGCGTATTTTAGGCTTCTGTCTCTCTCTGGAAACGAGTAGGTTCCATACGTGTCTTCTCATATAAATGGAAAAGAAATCAACCGTCGACCAAGAAGGTGTGGATTGTGTGGTGAATTGTAATCCTTGGGGTAAGCCACAGAAGATCTCAGTTTTAAAGCGATTAAATATTTTTCTTAATGTCTTCTTATGTTATAATAACGGAATAAAATAAATATTGAGATATCCAGTAGACTAAATTTACTTACTTTTATGTTTTCGATCCCTTACGACGCATACTTTTCTGGTGTAATTTAAGTAATCTCTGTCATCTGGAGAAAACGATTTAATTAGAGTAGCTAGATTGGATATTTGGTGATTTGGTGCTAGAAAGTTTGCTGATTTATCCACAGCGGATATAGAGCACAAGGACTGTGAACTAGTTTCAATGTTTAGTTGAGCAGTGGATCCTGGTACCATTTGGTTTTGATTCCAATTGGCTGTTACCTAAGATATAGCACTTTTCAATTAACGTTTCCAGTGTCAACTTTAAAAGATGTAGTTACCTGACGTTATTAAAATAACTTACCTTCATTAAGCATGGTTCAACATCGATATGTTTACTTGCAGCTATTGTTTCACTATTTTTATTAACGTAATATACTAAAAGTTGATAGCTGGATAATATACGACTATCAAGTTTAAACTTGAATGTTAAATTTCCTACGGTTGTTCCTAATTTGGTAAACTTATGTTTTGTTCCAACGATATTTTTCATATATTGCAGATAGTTCGGAATAATTTTCTTAGTAACGTAATTAAGCTTTCTCATTTTGTAAATATGCGTTGTGCCTTTAATCTAAAACAAAATCACTTACATGTATTTAATGTTAAATAATCCTTCTATAGTATTCGCTGATTTAAGACCAATGACAAAAAACTATTTAAAATAAATAATTTCAGTTCTCCATTCTTTAAAAGACTCTGTATAAAGGATTGTTTTATAATTGTAGGATAATTTGCTATTTACTGGTCATACTTTCAAATTAGTACTATATTTGTTTAAGTGCACAATTTTCTTGACGGATCTACGTTGAATTTGAATTAACAATTAACCGAAATTTTATCATACATACGTATATGACAATATAATTTTCAAAAAAATAATGTATTCGAATCATTTCCGGTAATAAATCTAATACTGTGGAAAATTTCAAACCAAAACTCTTCTAATTTTTTAAATGGTAGAGAGATACTCATCCCATAAAGTACAGACTCTCACACTACTCTCTCTTATTTGAAAGTTGCAGCTATTATACGAAAATATCATATTTTTCAAAGATTTACCATGTAATAAATCGTGAGGTTTTCGTTTTCACTCAAATGGTCCGTTGTGAAAATTATTTTAAATTGTTGTGGGGCTCTGCAATCGTTGTCCTCTTTTTGTTGAACAAATTGTTCAATTTGAATGTAGCTGTTAGATGGTGAAAAAAGTCTCACTGCTAAATGGCTGTCTTCAATATTAGAACGATTTAGAGATTTTGCCTAAGAACAATATAAATAGAATTTTTACCAATTCTCTTATATGTCAAATATTGTGTATTATTTTTTATAGTAAAATTTAAATGCCATTGAAGTATGTTAGATTGCTTCTTTTCGAAAACTTTGGTTACTTTTAGATCTAGTTAAGAAAAATCAACATTATTTTATCTGCTAACATTTCGGCACTTTTATTTGGCCATTATCAAGGTTTCTACAAGAAATATGACTGTATACAAATCGAACATTATGACTTCCAAAAAAAAAAAAAGTTAAAAATGTAAACATATTAAAGTTTCCATTAAAATTTAAAAATTTGAATTGCTTTTTTTTTGGATGTTGTAATGTTTGACGATTTGTATATAGTTTTATTCCTTGTAGAAGCTCTGATGATGGCCGAATAAATTTACCGAAATGTTAGCAAATAAAATAATAACATAACCTAAACAACTATTCTCATAATCTCTTTTTAAGTAGTATAACAAGTATAGTACCTACTACTTAATTTGAAATATTATTAAAGAACTACCTACCCAATCTCAATTTTTTTAATTTACAAAACAAAATTAAAAAGTACTTAATTCTAACAAAAACTTCTGTGACATTATAGAAACTATACCCAGTAAAATACTTACATAAAAGTTAATATGAATAACATTCCGCGTCATCGGCAAAACTTGAAAATTTAATTCATTATCTTCATTAAGAGTGAAGTTAGAACATTGTTCGTCGTTGACGTAATTCCAACTTTTCTTAATTGCAATGTTGTAGCATATCTGAACAACTTCTTGGGACAAATTAACGTTTACGTTGCTGAACGTCAATTTTCCATTGTACGGCAGACCTGAAGTTTTTAAGTGGATACACGATATTGCAAAAAATCAATATTAAAAAATTATTTTTAAACGGCAAATTTAATATCAAAACGTCAATAAAGTCTAGACGGAATACGAGACTATAAATATTTACAGACATATATGGTTTTGTTCAAATAGATCACCTGGTTGAAACATTCCATCGGCTGAAAATTTCATGACGAAAGGTCGGAAGTCGACGACAATCTTTCCGAACACAATTTCAATTTTGTTTGTGCCTTTTTCGGTCACAGTTCCAGTAACGTGTAGGTACATTTTGTTTTCCGCACTTGACAATTTTCTTGTTAAGGATAAATCTTCAGCAGTGAGCGTGAACTCTCCACAACCGTTTTCCGTCTGAAAATAAGACATTTTCTTGATATCGTAAACCGTACCACTTTAGTTTGGATTAAAACTTCTCGCAGTTAAGAGAAAACACATGTGAAGTCGTGATAGAAAGCAGGAAGTTAAGTAAAAAAAATTGTGAAACATACAGATTAGAAATAAATAGAAACAGACGCTAGACATACATTTACAAAACCAATAATTTTATCCAGCTGTTTGTAGGAATTATGTGAAAAATAATACAAAATGCTACTAAAAAGTTCCAGAAATTTAAATGATATGCCAAAATAAATTATAGTACGAGGTTTTACCGCAAGACGGCTCATATATTGTCCTTGGGGAGTCAGTGTGCCAAACGATGCAGTTGTGCAAACATGTAGAGCCGAGTACGAACCGTGTTTACCCCGGTTTAAAATCCAACGAGTACTTCTTAAATAATTTCTAGGACATTTGGGTAGCACCTCGTATATATATTAATACAATTTTTACTATCCTTGTTATTACTATAATTTTATCAATGTTAGTATTATACAGTTATAATAATAATTACTGAGTTTGATGACCATCACTTACAGGTTTTAATCTATTGATCGACTTCATGTAACCATGGGAATCTGTAACTTTGATAAAAGCAAGACCTTTCACGTGTCTTCCGTGCGAGTACTGGGCACACACTTTTACTTCAAAAGGTTTAGTATTGAAATAAATCGTTTCGGGCGCTTTCAAATTGGCTTTAAACCTCGGCAACATGTATTTGGATACTTCGAATGATTTTGTCTCTTCTTGTGTTTCAATTTTCCATTTTCCCTAAAAATCGTATGTTAGTAACAACAATTGAATCAATGTAGAAAACTGAGTATTTATGTTAAAATTCTGTCACAAAAATTGGGCTAAGAGAAATAAAATGCCTTGTAATTGATAATGATATTGTTTTAATGTAGAAAATTGAAAACAAAATAGTGCAATTATTAATTACAGGGCGTCCGCGAAAATAATGCAATGCATATTTTTAAATGGTATGTAGAATGTGTCGTTCGTAAAAAATATTCTAATAAATTTTTTTCTAACATTAGTTTAAACAAAAACACCTCACACTTTGGAAAGTGTGGTGTATAACTTAAAAAAAGTAGTGGTAGAAATCGTTTGGATCGTAATAATTGCTGAGAATACCGTTTTTACTCTTCTACATCCCCTGTAATCGACCATTATAAATATTTGGATGTAGGTACAAAAATACAACAATATTTTTAGAACGCTTAAAAAACTATTGTTTATAATTGACTCAGTTATCGATGTTACCGGCTTTAGTTGCTTTTTCGGTAAATAAAACGTAAAAAGATATGAATAAATGTAATTAATAATATGATAACAATAAATGATGAAGATGAAGTTCACCGGAATAATATTGCACATATTGGATAGTAGAAAGACAGAGAATAAGAAAATGTCCACAGAAATAGGAAGTTGATACAACAAAACAATGTATTATACATAGAAAAAACCATATCATATAATAAAAAATGTATTTAAACGAATACTAGACTTGACACAAAAACACAAAAGAAAACTATACGAAACGAAAACGAAGCAAATAACAAAATTAACAGAAAACAGTAAATGGAATAGAATAAGAGAAAAAATTACGAGTACATTAAAACAAGTAATAGTTATAGAAATATGAAATAAACTACCCAGGTAGATCAAGAAAAAATAATGGAAACAAAAACATACAAAGAAGAGCGATAGGTGACAAGCAGAATAAAAAGAATAGATTTTTAGAAAATTTCTGAATAATTCAATTATTTAAACGAATCAATTATTGATACTCCTTAGTTGGTGTCTTAAAAATATTTTTTTAATTATATGGTACTAAAGTTTCAATGGATATATATATATATATATATATATATATATATATATAAGCTTAAAATAGGCCTTTTAGACCCATATTTTTATAAAAAAAATTTCGTGCTATTTGAGTTTGAGTTTGAGTAGAATATGTTCCTCTTTTTTCAATCTTCTTCAACTGCTTCTCTCCATTTCTTCCTTTTCGTCCTCTTTTCTTTTTTACTTCAGGCTTCCCTTTTGGTAAACATTGACAATTTTTTCCACATCCAGTATCTCCAGGTTAACTAACCGTAGTAGCTTTCTGGAAAGACATACATTTCAAATATTAAAACCACAACTTACCACTAGAGATTCCTGAACCATTTCATATTCTAAACTAACTAATCCATTTTCTAAGATTACGTCTTCCCATACAGCTACTGCTATATCAAGAGGATTTTTTATCGAAATTTTTGGAATCTAAAATATCACAATGTATATTAACTACTAAATAATAACGAATAACTGATAAATTAATTATAATCTCGCACTGATTTCCACTGGATACCCAAAATATGATGATGCCTTTATCAAAGTATTAACCTATACTACGTCTTTTCGGACCTCTTGTATACAAAATAATAAAATTAATAAACCTAAATCTAATATAAGTATTAAAATAAAAGTGGAACTTAAATGTATAGAGCCTAATACACACCTTAGTATTAAAGGGCATAAAATTTTCATCTACCATTAACATTCTGAATTTTATTTTATCTCCAGGTTTGTAAACTCCTCGGTCAGTGTCTATAAACGTTTTAGTCCATTTATTAGGATAAATCAGGATAGAATCTAAATTGTGGGCGGAACATAGACTATTAGATTGGACTTGCACTTTAACGTTAAGTAAATTGGGCTCTTGGAGGTTTGTGTTAGGAAAAAAGATTTCGAAACAGCTATGTTCTAAAAAAATAGATGCACGTTAATATTTTTAATATTTAAGTCAAAAATGTATTTTCTTAAATACCAAATATTGTAGAAAACAAATTAAAACAACTCTGGAAAATTTTGACATTTATATAATTTTCTTCTCTAACGGTGAATGAGTGAATTTTAGTTTGAAACAACTTTAAATCCACGTATGGTACTCTTACCTGTTTCAATTACTTTAGTAACCGAAAATCGGTGATCCCTTTGTTTTATTTCAATATTGGTTCTAGCCGGTACCAACATATCATGAAGTGAAATACATACAGTGTGATTCTTCCCTGATACAAGAACTCGAGGCATTGAAAATAGGAAACCTCCATTTTTTAAAACGTACTGATTGTCACTAAAAATATAATTTATTTGAGATTCCAGAAATTAAATTAATTTTTGCGGTTCCAGATGAAAGATTAAAACCAAATTTTTGGAGGTCACGACTGATAAAAAAATTATAAAAGAACAAGCTTACTTCAAGTTCAAGGCTGTACATCCAAAGCAATAAAGAATAATCACAAACGCGCAGAATTTAACCATCTTCGATTTGCATTCTGCAATTGCAGTTATCTCTGACAGGCAAAATGTACAACTGATCTTTTGAGGCACATTCACTTTGATGCAAATTTATTATCATCCGTTCATTTCCTTTTAACTTGAACTTTGACATATCTTTAACAAATTGTATTTTTTAGTTAAAGATTGTAAATACGGTTGAGAAATATTTGTTTATCATTATAAAAAAATAACAATTATTTCGTTATAGGAATTTGATTTCAACTACTTTTTATCAAAAATTTATGTCGACAAAAATAACACTAGCGTAAAAATGAACCAATTTGTATTTTAACAATGTCACCCACCCAAACAGTGACCGCACGCAATGTTATGTTGCTTGAGCGTCAATCTCCACTTCATGAACTAGTTTGGTTAGTCTTTAGAGCATAATTTCCATTCTATAGAATTTTTGCTGCTATAGAAATTTAGGCATCTGAAAAACACGAGAGCCAATTTTAAGAGTAAGATCACAAGTTTCAGGATTAGGTGTTGTTATTGTTTCCCATTGACATCTTTTGTCAAATAAAACTGCGTTTCAACAACAACATCCCAAAATTTTAATTTAAAATAATTAAAATGTGAATTTTCCAATGTCTCATTCTTATTTTCTACTCTTAATGATCATCAAATCCAAATTTATTTTTCTATTTTTTGTTCTTCTCTGAAACTCTTCCACTTCTTAGATATGATTTTTAACACCATTCTAATTTCTTCTTCTATGCTACTATGCCTTATATTTGATCTTTCTGGCTCTAATTTTTTCATTAATAGTTTTTTAAAAAAGAATTTTCTTTATTTCCTTTTTATATTTTGGTATTCCAATTTCTCACCAATATCTACATTTAAATTTTCTATATAACTATAACAAGTTTTGTCATGACTCTGCGGTCCATTTCTTTAATTTTCTTATTCATTTCTATTTTATTTTTTATTCATCTTCTATTTTCTTATTTATTACTTCTTTATCTTTCAACTATTTAATTCATTATCATCTATAATAATTCAATTCTTCTATTATGTTTACTTCTTCTTTATCTACTATTTTTTCATATCTTGATTCTCTTTGCTTCTTAGTTATTTTAATTATTATTATTATAATATTTTTGTATTTTATTTCAAATTGCTTTCATATTTTTTTATTCTTATGAACTTCCACGTGTCATCGCTTATCCATTTTCTTCTATTTTTGTCTTAATGTTATATCCACCTTCGTCGTTATTTCATTTATTTTTTTTCTTTTGTCCACTTTAAGGATTTTTCTTCATTTCCACATATTAGGATTGTCTCGTTAGTTTCTCCCAGTTTTCTGGACTATTCGATCATAATATTTATTTTTGTATAAACTGTAGAAGGAAGAAATTTTCATATTTTTTAATAAAATTATTTAAAAGTGATTTCGATAAAATTACATTGATAAACCGCATTTTTGTGCATAAAACCTTGATATATTTGATAGAAACAGAAAAATGTACATGTAGCCTTGGCTTGAAAAGATATTAGTTTTATTGTGTGGGGTGTATATTGACATTTTAGTATTCATGCGTGGTCGATTTAATATAAAATTTAGTTGCTGTTTTCATTGATAAACCGGCTAAACTAGATAAATTTACATCATGAAGATTTCCTGCGTTTGATTTGGTTGTGATAATATCGATTAGTTTCGGTATCGCCATCTCTTAACTGTAAGCAAAATGTGTTATGGAAGCAATTGAAAATCTATATTCTTTTAAGTTTATTTAAGCTAGATGGTACTAAAATGTTATTTTTATAAGAATATTTTTTACTAGGTGTTAAAAATAACATTGAAGCGACTGCTGTTGGTATACACAGTACCATATACCAGAAAAAATGTGGCACATGGGAGAAACTTACATAATCATAAAATATCAGGATTTAAATCAATATACTTAGGTAAAATATTTGTAATTTAACAAATACAGGAAAGCCGTCAAAATATATAAGACCTTTTCTTCTCCGTTATAATGTTTTGAAACATTCTGAATATCTAATTACTATAAACAACCACGAAATTAGACAAAAAACTGAAGGAGAAGATATTGTAATGATTAAAATGACACCAATATATATTCAGAAAGGAACACCACAAGTGGGAAGAATGAAGAAAAAATGGAACGATCAAGTCAAAGAATATACAATAATGTACGTGTGTGGGTGCTAATTATAATTTAATGTGAGCGGAAGCAAAACGTGGTTCTTACAATAGATTTGTTAGCGAACCAGGTTGGATTAATTAGTCGATAGCCATATTATATTAATAAGGAAAATTGGCACTTACCAGATTCATAAGCCTTCAGACCTAGAGCTCGGATTCTGGGGAACACCCAGTATGTAAGGAAACTTATAGGTCACTAAAATCACAAAGAAACTAATAGAATCTCTTCTAACGTATTTATTGGACGAGGAATAAGTGACAGTTGAATAAAATGAAGAACGAGAGAATTTTTTTTTACAACAAATTAAATTAATGAGATGAATAATTAATAAGCCTCGCCGAGTTCTTCAATAAACCGTTGAATTCTGTTAACTAATTCAGAAACAGTACCGGCAAATTATGACTTTCATTTCACCACGTAGTACCTTTCGACACGGGTGTTAAACTACAACTGAATTCCAAATTTGTCTAGCTAAATTGAACTTTTAGCACTAGTTTTGGTTTGGTTTATTAAAGAGTTTCGATCTTTATAGAACTGTCAATTTTTCAGTTCGGATGGGATACAATGGGATAACAGTCTGAACGACATCTTTTTTCATTTTCTCCAACTACGCTCATTCAGTTTGAAAGATAGCAGCTATCAAGAAGAGACAAGGTACGGAATAAGCATTGGAGAATTTTAGGCATAGCATAATGAGTTTTTACATAATAGTGGACTGTATTTTGACGTGGTAATTAGTGTCTAATTAATTATCTGTGCATAAGTCCTATGTGATTATCTTACAGTAATCATTTGCATTCAATGAAATAACTAATAAACTGATTTATTTTTAACTTTAATGAATATAACTAAGTTCAAAATTTACACTTTAACAATAACTTTGATGCGCGTTCTTGAGTGGTTTACATAATAGTTGATACACATTTCCACTGATTCACTAAACACAACTTAAACTAAGCTTAATTTTAAATATTTTGTGGTCTGAAGAGCCATTAAATTTTTAAATTTAAACTTGGGGCGACAATTTATATTTTAAATTATGTGAAAAGCGATACACAACTTGAGAGAATTTTATTTTTGAACGGAGAGTGAGTGCGTGCAGTGTCCAATGACTTCTTAGCGGCTTTTGCGTTCTGGAACTGGAGTGACTGTGACTGTGGCGACTGATTAGTTAATTGTGTGTTGATAGGGCAATTTTCATTGGTCAATTCTTGTAGCATATATTAGCGAAGTGTCGATTAGTTGAAGTAAAAATTGCGGACCTGACAAATTGTATGCACAAAATAATTTTTGAAAATGTGCAGAGTGTACTAAGTGAGTTGAATATTATTATAACGTGAATACCAGAAGAAATTCTATAATTGTATGTATGCATCTTAATGTAATAGACGTCATTGGTTTAACCTTTTTACACAAGCTAATTCTAATAAAATTAAAACTTTCTTTTTTGCTTCTTCTAATGTTCTTCTGAAACGACGATATGAAATTAAAAGTGTCACTTGACTCCAATAAATGGAAATAACGATATGTCGGTACAATAATAAGCTTCACTATCAAATAACCAGCAACAACCAAGTTCTGTACGTTCTTGACTCATAATTGGCGCTTGGTGTATCGTAGAGAGTCGAGTTGCCTCCGCTTCATTCAAATATATTTTAGAGTACGATTTCACTCTCATATTATGTTTGTATATTTTAGTTAAAATCAGATATTGTTACCGAATCTTATTTAATTTTATACGGATTTTAGCTGGTTTCTCAAAATACGTACTATTTGTATGGTTTCATCATCATCGCTTTGAAGAAATTTGAAAACTTCAGTACACTTAATTTTACATCACTGACTGGAAATGAGACTCTATGTCATATCAAAATTTATAATAAACTTCTTTTTTTTTCAATTTAATTAAATAAATCTTAAAAAGTTTACTTCTCTATACAGAAATTGTTAAAAATAAATAAATGAAGATCAATATTAATAGCAATCATATCCAAGATAAAAATAAATAAATAATACAGAGGTCGAACACACAACAAGAAATAGTGTAGGTAGTTTAGACTCGTTTATTATGGTATAAAATAAATTTAGCAAACTGTATTCGAGACATTTTGTTTTCGAATAAGTATTGAACATTTTTGGTCTCAATATTATTTGTTTAAAAAATATTTTTTTTATGTGGTGTATTGATGTTATTAATTTTAATAGAAGAAATTCAAACAAAACGTATAAAAATGTAATAATATTTGAATGATGATTATAAAATGACTGATTAACATGATTCTGTAACCATTGGCAACCAGTCATTGTTTTACATAAAGAAAATCTTCAAATTTATAGTTATCAACCAAGTAACTGCAATACTTATCCACTATATCATGTTTCGGTAATTTCAATAACAATGTAACAGTTCCCAAGATTTTCTGGCTTTACAAATGCTAGTCCAAAAATGTAATGTAAAAATTAACTTACATAACTTTTATCACCTGAAATTCCCAGTTTTTGGACTTTCAATTCCACGATTGTACTTTCCGTGTCGGAATTTCAAAATATAAGGTAAATTGTAATTGCTTTAGACATAATTAATAACCATTTACACTTTTCCTTTATGAATTCAAATGCAGAAACATATGTTTCCTGACGTTTTTTTGGAAACAAACAGAAAAATAATTAACCATTTTTAAAACTCCTCTAAATTCCACTGAATTTAGCAAACATTTCAAATTTGTTTTGGAGGAAAAAATTGTAGAATTATTTGTCATTAAAAACTTACTTTTCTGTCAATAACCATGTCAGGTTTTCAACTAATTAACTAATTGTTTATAATTGCGTTAAATAAATAATAAATTAATTAAGTGAAGGTAAATAGAAATACCTTATGAACCTTTTGAAAAAGTGTATGGTTTTTCTGTTGCATTCTAAGTTATTAGAACTTTTTCACTGAAGCATCATCATAATTGGAGGAGTGTTTATACCGAGATCTTGCCATTATCAAGGAAAATTACATTTATGGAACTTTATAGTACAGAGCCGCTTTAAGGGTTAAAGTGATTTTTTTTTAATTTATTTAGTTGTCACCCAATTTTAATTTGATTTTCAACTTAATTCGTTAATTTAATTTTTGGGACTCACCTGAGATTAATTATGTTTCTAAATTTTTAATTTTTATAATAAACACAGTTACGATCATTTAAAATTTTATTCATTTAAAGAATTCAGAAAACCGAAACAACATAATATAGTTTCTATTCTAAATATTTTCATTAAACTTATTCTGATAAACTTACTATATACGAGTAGAATAATAATTAATTAAATATCCAAGTGCAAATAACTTCATGGAGACAATTCATTTGGGAGTAAAATTGAGCAAGATCCCAAGAATAATCCTTCATTCGATTTTGAGTGAGTTGTTTAAAGTGTGAAATAATTTTCCTAAAACGTACCGAAATGTTACAAAGTTATATTATTTTAAGTAATTCATAAGGGAGGTTAACCCTCGTCACCACGTTATTGGAGGTAGGGCATTCCCTTTATTCCCTTTGTCCTCACGTGGGGTGCATAGAATATGTTAATAACTGAAAACTATTTTCTTGGATAAAGTTAGTATTTTTACTAAATTTATACATTGTGATTCAGAGGCAAACGGATATACGGTAATCGTGAATTTAGGTTATTAAGTAGAGAATAAGTATAAGTGAACTTAAAAATGTTTTCTAATTAATTGAACAAAAGCAACAGATAAACGTGAGTGTTAACGTAGAGTGGTCAGGTTACTGGTTTTTGAAGATTTTTTAGCTCAAAGTTTTATAAAATCTAATCCAGGACGTGAAATTCATTTTGGGTTTATTAACCATCCACAGCTTAATAAACAGCATCATATTTAGAAAACTTAATAAAAGTATCTAGTCCTTAATGAATGCTGTCCCTCAATTTATTACGAAAATTGATTTGGTACAAGAAGCACTTATCTCTTTGTTTCTTATTTTTCACTTTGAAACTTTATTCTTATTACAAACTTTTGTTACTTAAGTTGTTCAAATAAAAATTCACTATTAACTATTGGCACTTTCCGATAAAAAGTTTCTAATTTTTGATCTAATGTCTCACGAGATGTTTTCAGCTCACGGTTCAGAATATTATTATTGAGTGTGTTAGATGTTTTAATGTTCAAAGCTGAAGATAGAATATGTGTCCATGTGTTAATGTTTTTAGACCTCGAATACATTTACGTGACCTCTTTTTAAGGAAAAATAAAAACAAAACTATTAAAATATTCATTGTAATAAGATGATCCGAAAAAACAAAAATCAGGCAGAAAATTAAAAATATATACAAAAAAAGCTAGTGAGAATGTAATGGGAATCGTAAGTAATAACATTTATTGAAATTAGATCTTTAATAAATTATAATTTCGATAAAATATACAAAGAGAAAAAAATGTAAAAGTGGCAACTGGAATATAAAAAACCACTGAAAAAAAAAATCAATGGAAAATAAACAAATTACTGCAAAAAAAGCAAAAATTACTAAATAATAATAAATATCCGAAAAAAACAACAAAAATAACTGAAAAATAAAATCTTAGTAAATTATTGGGAAATAAGAAAATTAACAACAAAAGAACAATTTTTTGTTATCTTCCATGATTTTTGCTATAATTCAACAATGTTTGTGTTTTTCAGTAACTTTTGTCATTTTCCAGGGTTTTTTAAATTGTCTTCTGGTTCTCCAATGATATTTATTAATTTCCAATAAGTTTATGTTATTATCTAACAATGTTTGCCTTTTTCCAGGAATTTTTGGTGTTCGGCAGTAATTTTTCTTAATTTCCAACGAATTAATGTTTTTCTTGATTATTATTTCACCAATTTCTGTTATTTTTCTGTGATTTTTTCCTAAAAAAAGAAAAATGGTACCCATAATAAAAATCATAATAAACTGGAAATCAGCAGAAACTAGAATGGAAAGAAGACCGAAAATAAGATGAAGAGATAAGGTAAAATAGGACTAAAAGTAAAAAATTGGATGAAAAGCGTAAAAGACCCAAACAATTGAAAGAAATACTATATTAAGGAAAATTTCATCAGGATATGTAAGCAAAAAGATAAAAAAAACACTAATCTACTATGACAAAAATATTGAAAAATAACTACATTTCTTAAACAGATGTACAGCTTTTTATTAGTGTTATTACGGTATTATAAATTGTAAACATTTAGGAATGAGTTCCACGTTTTTCTCCTATTTATCAAAACTCAGTATTAGTATCAAAATCAAATGTAAAATTTGTATTTTAATTCAATAATGACAGAACATTGCTAGTAAATCTTTTATAACTAAGTATTCTAATGTATGCTCGACTGTCATTTATTGCATATAAAAGAGGAAAATCGGTGCCCGTATTATATATAATTGGTCAATTATCTCGTCAAGTGTTTTTAGAATTTTCCGAGGATGTATTTCCGGCACTACGCTCTAATTAAGATACAAAGTAAGCATTTAAACAGTTTCTGTTTTAGCTAGCAGGAACAACGTTTCAGCGAGATTAAGTATTAGTTGGTGTAATGAAATTATAAGGAGAGTGAGAAGATCCTTTGGTAATATAAAAGCAATTCTTTAGTCTTATCTTCTTGCTCGCATCGCGCACCTCCTGGATTAGCGGTAAAGCAAAATACACCTATTTCCAAGGGTGGAGACGGTATTTATTTTTCAAAGGAGACCATTTATTTATTCAAAAATAAATATACCATTCTTTTTTTATGCACATTTAAAACATTATAAAAATCGGTAAAAAACAGAACCGGAGTTAGCATTTTTTCAAAACAAGGTACCCACTCTCCCTCACCTCTTATTTGAAAAAACAGATTAAAACTTGTGAAACTAAAAATACGCACAATTTTTCAAAGAAAATGATGATCGTGTTTCCAGTACTCTTTAGTTAGACAACATTTGTAATATTTTGCTTTTTTAAATTTTGTTATTCACGCTCTCTAGCGGTACAAAGCATTAAGAGTTTCGAATCGGAGGTAAACTGATAAAAAATGATACAAATGACACTAAGAAGCAAGAGGTAATAACAAAAGATTTGAAGTTGAAGATGGCGAAGGTCATAAAAGAGACATGAATTAACAGATCCTGATTAGTAAGTCAGAAAAGATATCAATGTCTAGCTTTTGAGGAGAAGACTAAATACTTCGAATTGGCAGATAGGGAGGATAAAAAGAATCAATTTGAGGAAGTGGGAAAATACACATATCTTGGGACATGGTTTAAACGAAAACCAGGTATGGCAAAAAAAACACAAAACAAGTAGGTAGGAAACCACAGCACAAATAATGTTAAATCGATTAATAAAAACAAAGAGATATCCAAGGAAGTTATACTGAGAATATATAAAATAGTTACAAGAGCCATTGTCAGGAGAGGAAGAACGATAGATGGACAAGAAGGACCAATCAGGAATTGATGATAAACCAGATATTGGAGGAGTTGTAAAAGATGGACAAGACATATTCTATAGATAGAAACTCGAAGTTAATACTCACTAGTGAAAACGGCGCGAAAAATTGACAGGGAAGACCAATGATAAGATGGAAACCATTGAAAAGAATGTAGGCAATATGGGGATTATCAAATGGAAAAAGAAAGCACCAAATAAGAAAATGTGGATTGCGGAAGAGTTTTTAATGACTAAATAACAACGCAAAGTCTCTTATGATTCAGCAAAAAAGGAAAAGTAAAATATACAAAAAACAAATAAATAAAACAACCTAGAACCTAAAATATTCAAAGAATCGATGCAACCAACCATTTACGTCTCGAACTCTGTATACTTATTATATTATACTACTAATTATTGTATTGTAAGAGTTAAGTACTTATAATTATCAGAAATCGAATAAAAAAACTTTTATTTAACATAAACATTATTTCTAATAAAAATATCTTAACAATACCCAGTATTTCTTCTTAATTAAACTAGCTCTTTTTCTTTTCATTTTAATTTAATTTTTGAGATAGCTTACAATTAATTTTATTCGATTTGTATTTAAAACTAATCCATTTTAAACTAGTTTAAACCAATCATTTAAGTAGTTCAAAACACGCCATATAAATTAACCAATTAATAATTAGGCAGTTGTGCATTATTAACTCCACGGTAAAGTTTTATCTTCGGTCAAGTAAAAAAAAATTGCGCTGTTATATTGTAATTTATTAATGATATTGCGCCATTTGTCAATGAAAATTCCATAAAATTAGCAAATTAAATTTAAGTTGTAAAATGATTTAAATTGTATCTAAAAAACGTTACACAAAAAAGTATAAATATTTGTTTATAAGTATTTTTTGTAATTCTTTCCAATAAAATTACTAGAACGACACAGTTTACAATTTTTTACTTGCATGTCTGGAATTGAGTATTTTATGAAAAGCTACGGGCATTTTGTATGTCGGAAATTATGAAATACTTTAACCTACATTTATTGAAAATCACCGATTCCGCCGTATATCAAATCGTACAATTTGATATTTTGTTTGTTCGTGGCTGCCCTGGGTTCACGCTGCTGTTTATCCTCGGTAACTCCTTTAAGACCATAAAAAATAAAACTCATCACGAAGCAAATCCGGCTGAAAATGCAATGCAAATGAAGCTTGCACGTTAATTTTCACTCCTGTCTTATACCGTTATCTTGAATGAATATATATGTGCAGGTTCAGATGGAATTTAAACTTTGGATTTTCACTGCTTAAGAGGCGAAAGGTGAACAGGTATGCTTGGGTTGAGTTCAGGGAACACTAACTTTTGGTTAAGTGCCTGAAAAACCGGAAAATGCGAAAGGACACTATGGTGATTTCATGATCCTGCAATAATGAACGAATTTTAGCTACAGTGGAGTACTTGGTACTTTTAGCCACAAAACAATAGAAGAACAAATATTCCTGTTTTCTAGCAATCATTAAAAAAAGATAAAACTCAATAAATATTACTACTGTTCTAGAAATAAAATTTATTAGTTGACTTATTTTATGATTCGTTTGTCGCCATTATCTTTAGTGTAGAGCCCTGAAGAAGGAAGTAAAATTTTTTGTAACATTAGTAAATCAATAAATTGTGCTCAGTAATTATTTTATGCTTTTTAAAGGAGTTAGAGCCATATTTTTGGTTTTAGCTGATAGTATTTTACATATTTATTCATTTGCTTGTTGCTGTAAATGTAATTTTTTTCCATTGTGATCACATGCATCTTATTAGGGAGGCCAACGGATAAATTAACCAATATTTGTAGCGCCTATGATCACAATAAAATATTTCATTTTACAGTACTTACTCACTTCCTTAAATCGGTAACTATCTTCACTCCATGGATTTACTCAAAAACTCGGAGCTTGGATGCCACCTAAACTGAGCGACAAAAACAAGCAAGATCGCCGCAAAAAGGCAGCTCAAATGCTTGTTCGACAACGCGTGGTCGTAAAGGACGATTTTTATACCGTATTATCACTGGAGATGAGAGATGGCGTTTTTACGCCAATATGAAACATAGAAAGGAGTGGACGGATTGGACGGCTCCGGGAGATACACCAAAGCAAAGAGTGAAGCATCATCTCTATCCTAAGAAGACAATGATCTGCGTTTGGTGGGACTGTCAAGGTGTGGCTTACTGGAATTCTATCTCGTCCAGTTTCACCGCGTAAACGAAGCATTTTAACTGAAAGGAACCGATCGACGTAGACGAGCCCTCTTCAGCACCACAATGCGCAAATATTATCAAGGAGACCCTAAATGAACTTGAATGGGAAGTCCTCTCGCATCCACCATATTCTCCGGACCTTGTGCCAATGTATCACCTTTTCCACTCGCTATCTAACCAAATGAAGGGATTTACTTTCAACAACGAGAGGACCTCAAAAACTAGCTCAGCAACTTGTTCGACACACGACCACGTGATTTTTGTCGAAACGGCATCAACAAATTGGTCGATAGGTGGGAGCAGATAGTAAACAATGACCCCAGAATATATAATTTACTGATTTATTGTTATTTTTAATAAAGGTTATAAATAAAAAACACGGAAGCTTTTTGCTCAATCCAATATTTTTCCAGATTTTCCTACTGGTTCGTTGATTTTTGTATCTAATTTTCTATTACGACTGACTACTAATTCTAGGTATTTGTAGTTATATTCAAAAGCTTATCCATGTGGTGTTATATTATTTGTTTTGCGCCTTTCGAGATTATTATTCTTTTCGTTTTCTTTTCATTTACTTTCATCTTAATTTTTATTAGTCTTCTGTTTAGTTCTTCCAGGCTGTATTGTAGATTATCTTCTGAGTTTGCTACTAGTATTATGTCGTCTGCGAACATTAATTTATTTAGTTATATTTGTTACATTTTTCAGTATCCTAGGCTTAAGCGTTTCATAGTTTTCTTAGGTCTATTGCTTCATCATCTATTACTATTGAGAAGAGTAGTAAATTCAACCCTGTTTTATTCCTACTTTCGTTTTTTATTTCTTTGACTCTTCGTTTGTTGTTCTGACGACATTAGTATTATCTTTATACATTGCTTTCACTATTTCCATATAGGTCTTTATCTCTTTATCGTTTTATTAATAATCTCCTTATATCCTGCCTTTTCACTCTATCGAATGCTTTTTCTAGATCTATAGAATATGTATGAATATCTCTTATTTTGTGTTCTTCTCCCTCTACAGAATCCTCATTAAGCATCTTCTGTTATTGTTTCAATTTTATTTCTTATTTTTCTTTCTGGAAAATACTTTTCCTGGCATATTTAATATTACGCCTCTATAAATACAACTTTTTTAATTTCATTTTTTAAGTACAGGTAATATGATTCCTAAGTTTTATTTGTTTGGTATTTTTTAGTGTCTATTATTTTATACAATATATAAAATACAATTTGGCATTTTTGGCAATGGGTAGAGTTATTAAACACTCTGTATCACCTACAAACATGGGTACTCTCTGTATATTTTAAAACACTTTTAAGACCATAGACGTAACATTTTAATACTTATATCTTCTTATCTTTCAAACAATAATGCATTAACAGCACAGCCTGTATACATTTTGGAAAATATATTAAACTTTATTAGGTGACGGTGAAAAAAACGTAAAATGTATTAGTGTTGAGAGATATTTTTGCCGTTTCTACAAAATGAGCGAAGTTGTTACTTTTTCACTTTTTCAATTAAACTTTTCACAAGAGATCTTGACTTTCTAACTTCTTCAGAAATCTTTCTTGCACTCTTTTTGTACGGCAGAAACTAATTTGCCGAAACGCCAATCATGACTCTTCGGAAATATTCACTAAACATTCTTGATTTGAACGATTTTAGATTGTTTTTTGAAGATGTTCGAAAGTCGCTTACCGTTTTGCATTTATCTATAAGATAAATATTATACACCGGATTTAATTATGACGAAAAAAGAATTACAGGGTGTCATCATATTAGTTCAATATCACATATGGATTAAAATTATTTTTGTCGTTATTTTCGACAGGTCAACGATAAGCTAACTTTTAAAATAAATACATAAAGGTTATTATGTATTTTTTTGATAAAATCGGATGATGATTGTTTGATTTTTACCCGCCTCTGGTTGAAATCTCTTATAAAAGGGTGGCTGTAAAATGAACTCTGTAAACAAATATAGAGTCTTTTGATATTAGAATTTCGCGTTCAGAGTAAATTTGATATTTAATTTAAAAATTGGATACTAAAAATATATTTGTAAGATTAAATATTGTTTTGTCTATGAAACTGATCGTCGGATAATAATAATATTTATAAATAGAATTAATAACCATCCTAGAAATGTCGATTTAATAAATTACATTTAATTTGAGTTTTTGATATAAATTCATTCACTAATTGTTTTTAAAACATACAAAGCGTTTCAAATATTTAGGAGAATATTTCTAGGGATTATAAAAAAAAAATCAACGTCAAGTTTACATAAATTCAAATAAAAATCTTTAAATAATTTGGATTTATTTGCTTAATAGTTTACCATATGACACGATGTCAATATAAACTTCATAATATTTTTATTTTATGTATTCTTTTTCAAATCTGATCTTTGACTGAACATAATATTGTTTATTCCTAATTTTCGTTCAATTATTTTATAAAAATATATCATTTTGATTATCCTTAGTATACATTTGACGTGTCTAAATTTGATCGTATTTTTTTAATCAGATTTAAGATATATCCAATTAATATTAATTATAATTATATCATTGAATTTTATACATTAATTTGTTTCATCAAATTTTAATGTGAAATTCGTTTTTACTAATTAGTTTTCTATGACTCTTAAAAAAATATGATTTTGATCATTTATAAAATTTACTGCAATATTTGAGCATATTAAACCTTTGATTGTAGTTTTAGATTGAATGTTACATTTAATAGCGTAACAATATATTTCAAGAAAATATGTAAAATATTCAATAAATATCTGAAAAAAGAGTGTAACTCGTTTGCAAATGAAATACTTTTGGGCTCAAATGTAATAATTTTTTTTTTTATTTTCCAAACTACTACAGGGAAAACACAGCTGTTACTGAGCACTGTAAAATAGATGCGTTTACATTACAAACCATGCCAGCAAACTTTCTGCTGGTGCCCAGTAAAAAAAACCACTCTATTTGGCCGCGTAATTAGCCGCGAATCGAGAACAAAAGGTTCTTGTTAATTTAGAAAAATAAAAAAATATTTTTAATTACTCATTACAACGGGAACTAGATTTTTGTTGTTTTTTTTTTACAAATAAGAACATCGTTTACGGTGAAGTTGGGTTTTGAAGTAAGGATTTGTTCAATTAAATCTACTGTCGCTGTTGAAACGCTCTCCTCATAATTAATTAGGGACCATTGTGGGATCAATTTTAGATTTCGAGCCAGTTGAGAGGATTCGAAACACGAGGAAAAGTTCGTTATCGGATTTTCAGAAGATTAGTTTGGTGTTTTTGTCGTGGCTCAAATTAATGTAAAAATACAAAATACTAGGATTTAAACTTCAAAAATTGTTTTAATAAGAAGGGGTTACAATTCATGACCGATTCAGGATTAAAGGCTGGGATCTCGTAATCCATAGGGATTAGTTAAATATACCAAATCCGAAAGTTTTTAGAGTAATATCAGGATTATCTGAGGGATCAATAATCCCTATTGTAAATTGTTTCTGAAATGAGGAAATCACTTATGGAATAAAATTATTTTTATGGTTATTTTAGAAATTTATGAAAACACCGAGATTTCAATTCTATTGTACCAACCGAAAATCGAAATATACAGAATGATCCACGTAAGCCTAATACTCTAATTTATCAGATTTTTTATTTAAGATGGTTTTACTCAAATCGAAGAAAAATATTTACTACAATTCGGCATCATTGGCTATCGGTACAATTTCTGTACATTCTGTATCACTTGGAAAATAATGGTACTCTCTGTACATTTAAAAACAATTTTAAAAAAAGGGCGACAGCCAGAGGCGTTACATAATACCTATTTTTTTTGTGTCGTCAATAATAAAACTGCTATCAAATGATGATGCATAACTAGGAAATCCACTAGGACATCCGGTATAGATTGTAATGAAAATTTTAACAAACGATAAATTATGAGGATATTAATTGTTTATTGTTATTTATATTAGAAAGAGCTGCCAGATTATAAATATAATTATTTGAGAACTATAATCACAAATTTTATTTATGCAGGTCAAAGGAAATATATTATTGCGCTCTCTTTCGGTTATATGCTAATATTTTATTATTCGTATTCGTTATAATTAACATTTAGCACATCTGTAAAGTTTATTAGATAATGTAATAATTATGGGCATTTAAATATTTTTAATGATGCCACAAGGGATTATGATAATTGTAACAGGATTTGCAAATGAATTAATGGTTTGTTGTCATTTTAATTTGTTTGAAAAAAAACCTTGGGTGGTTGTAGTGATAGTTATTTTGAGGGGAATTTGAACTAATGCAAATTTACATCAATGTAAATATTTTCATTTGGTTTTGTAGTTGTTAGAAAAGACATTATTTAATTTAGCTTTAAAAATACATCTTGGTGTTTATCAAAGGAATTAAATCCTTTTAGGAGTACAATAAAATTATTATATTTTATTAAAAGACATTTTTTTCCGTTTCTATAATGTGATAGAAATTGTTACTTTTTTCAATTAAACTTTTGTCAAGAGAATTTGACTTTCCAACTTCTCCAGAATTCTTTTTTGGAATCTTTTTGTAACTTAGAAATTAATTTGGCGGAACGCCAATCATGACTCTTCGGAAGTATACACTAAACAATCTTGATTTTAACGATTTTAGATTTTTGAATTTTTCAAAGTTCTTTTTTAAAGATGCTGGAAACTCGCCTACAATTTTGTATTTTTTGATAAATATTATATACCGAATTTAAATATGATGGAAAAAGGTAATAGGGTATAATCACATTAGTTCAAACAATGCTGAAACCATTAAAAAGAAAACTAAATTTTACGTTCTTTTAATGAAAATTGAAAATTATAGGGTGATTCATGTAAGTACAGCATAATTGGTACTTTGTTTTTCAATGAAATATGCCGTTTTATTGTATTTTTTCTTAATAGGGTAATTTTAACGACCTGTAGTACTTTCGGTCTAAATAAATTTGAAATTTTGAAATTTTTTAGATTTCCGTTAAAAAAATAAATACATGAAAGAATTGAATTAATCGACGGTATTACATTAAAATAAATATTCAAAATATTCACAATGTTCTCTATCTAATTGTTGGCAAAAATGTTAATGTATGTTAAAAAAGTCCTCATTAAGTTTACTCAATGTTTCAGGTAAAACTATTCCTGATTTCTATTGTTATGCCTTCTTTGAGATCTTCTATGCTAGTTAGCGTATACTTTATTCTAAAGATAGATTTATTAGTTGGTCATATAATAATACCTCTTTTTCCAAATTGACTTGATTCATAATATCAAAACGGAAATTGAGTGTAAATTTCACAATTGTTTTAGATTCGTGCGAAATAAAAAAAATACGACTACTGAATGCTTAAAAAATATGTTTACAAAACTTTCTTGTAAGTAAGTTTGCCGATGCGTGAATTAGAAAAAATATCGGACACCAGGGTCCAAACACGTGTGAAGAGAATGACATTGTTTGAAGTTGCAAATTACCATTAGTCGCTAATTTCAATTTAACTCCCACTACGGTCATAGAATGGTCTAGAAAGTCAATATGGGAATAAAAAAAATAGTAAGTCGATTTGGGGTCACCAAAAAGAGAAAAAGTACGACTAAGGTCGAGCTCCGCGACAGTAACAGAAATTTCAAATCTAGAATCAGAATCTGAGTAAGAAATATTTTGTACTATAACTAATCTTAGCGTGGATAATTTGTTTCAGGGTTTTGTCGATGGTAATTTTTTTTTCTCATAATGTAAAGAGTTAGTTTCCCTCCCAGTTCTTGAAACAAAAGAGAACTTTGAGTATTTTAATTTACTGAGTTTCCTTACAGGGTTTTTTTGATTATTAACCTTTAATCAAGTGAAAGTTAGTTGGGAATTAAGGTTTAGTGTTCAAACAGAGAAACTCATGGCCGATGTTTTGAGCCAGCATTAAAATTAAACTGGTTTTATTAATTTGTTCCTTTTTTGGATATCTTAGCTAGACTTGTTTGAGAGAATATTGTATTCAGTTGCCGCAGGTAGTTAATTAAACGTTCACAGCTTACACATTTTTTTAATCATTCGACGTAAGAACGTTACAGTAAAATTAATGGAGAGAAAGATTCAAAAGTGAAGTTTTGTCAGAAGGAACCAATTACTGTTCTTCAAGCTATCTTCTCAATTTTACATACAAGTGAAATAGTAAATAAAATTTTACAATATTACATCAGGTGACGAGTGTTACAGTGGCACCTCGAAATCGCATATTTAATGAGAAAATATGAACCAACTGACGTTTTCCCCCTGGAAAAGTTTTCCAGGTTTTATCCTCAACGATGTCCGTTAATCTAAGATATTAGGTTGCAGATCCAGTGTTGCATTCTGATACATGTAACGGCGAAACAATAGGTTAGTGGTAATTCCCAAACAAAGCAAGCTTCTCTCCCTATCCGATGTTCTGGAACAGACAAAACCGTTCCGTAAGCGCCGCAGCGCAAAACGTTTTCGCTACTATTGTGACTTCATTTCAGCTGCATCATTAGATACATCAGACTGTAAGCGAACGAACGTTTCGTAAAGTTTCATTGCATCTACCAAATTAATTTTTGTTTCGGGCGAATTTACAGAGGCGTCATCGTTTGGAGGGAATTTTGCCTTCCGCTCTTGTACTGGACAATCGTCTGCATTTCAATCAATCAGTTTATGCACTTAATTTAGATTTTTAAATGATTCAGTAAATAAAATCACTTAATTAATTTTTAAAGAAAATTTATTTAATGATTGCGAATGAATATTTAAAGTTAAAATTATAAAATTTAATTAGGAAGTTATTAAAGGGAATATTGGACCATTTCCAAGTCTTTCAAAGATGGGCAAGGTGAGACATAAAGAATACGACAAATTATAACTATTGTTTTATGAGATAAAAATGTTAATATTTGTATATTTCGACTGCGTTCCATTGAGAGGTGAGACATTCTATTTACTAACCATGAATGACACGTTTCGCACTTTTATGCTTGACTAATTTCTTTGGATTTTCTCTAGGTCAGTTTTTTAACAAGATAACGTTCTAAATGTTTTACATAATGGGATATTATTATTGTTTAGGGAAAGTTGACGTTATTCAGCTCTTCTAATTCTAATGAGTGTTTAAAGTTAATCAAGTTGATTTTATACTATCTGAGATGCCTTTATCGAATCATGGTCAGCAGCAAGATCGCTTTTTCATCTTCAAATGTTGGTGTTTTATCTAGTATATCAATAGTACATTTTAAACCTTAGAAAGGCCCAAGGACAATTCTTTGTGGAACACCAGAGTAAATGTTGTGATTCTTGGATCTTTAGTTCACGGGAAATTAATGTCCAATATATATATATATATATATATGTTAATAACTAAGTTCACAACTATCAATATGATAAATGTATATTTAATTGGATTCTAAAATCAAAGGCAAAATTCATAACTATAAAAATGAAGATACTCTTGGGTTAGTAAACCACGTTAGAGCGAGATGGATACATTTTCAACGATGATTATGAAGATTTATAAGAATAAATAATGAAGGAGGTACCCTAAAGGCTTGTAAATGGAATCAATAAGCCTAATTTGGATTCTTCAAATATGTGGTGTAGTGAAGAAAAAAACAATTTCACGTAACCATAGTTTGACATGATTTCTTCTTATTTTTCTTATTCGTTATTCTTATGCCAATACGATGGATACATGCTATCAATCTTTTTTAGATTATGTTCAATTTTTCCAACCAGTTGCCGTTCATTTATTTCTGTTAATGATGTTTTCCTTTTTTCTTCTTTGATTACTTTTCTTTCTTCTATTACCATTTCCTCTCTCTATTATTTTTCCCTCCAGTTTTGTCACCTATATTTTCGTTTATTCTGTTACAAGTCCTAGAAAATTTACTACCGTCATTTTATCAATTTCAATTGATAAAGAAAACTATTTTTTAATAAAATAGTTTTCTATATTAATAAAATTTGACTTCATTGTTGACAAATCAATTTGTTCATAACCAACTGGTGATTATCAAAAATGTTTAAATAATAACAGTAAGAATTAGTAAGAAATTGATTTAGGAAATTATTTCTGGGTCAAAACAAATTATAGACTATTTTTTGAGGGCCCCTTTAAAAATCTGGAAATTGACAAGGAAAGGTTTCTTTTAATTTTTTTTTATGAATAACCTCCCTAAATTCTGCCATTGTTTAAATTTATTTTCCGAGCACCCTGTATTATAGGAAAAGTGTATTTATTATTAAGACGTTGTTAATATCAATATCTAAGGATTTGTTGCAAACTTTATAAACTTTTCTTCCTTTTGGTAAAAACTGAATTAACGCCAATGTTCTCGACGATTAGTTGAATAGAAACGGTATGACGAAATTGCCACAGTATATTTTATTTTATTACTTTCAGCCAGTCGTACAGAATGAGTAGGTCATATTCTAAATGTCAAACTGTTTTCATTTTAAACATGAATTTAAAATTGGGTTTTTATAATAAATTTTTTATATTTTTACTCATTTTATCTCCATCATATTAAAAATATTTTTTTGTATAACACATGGAATAAATTCCAAAAAAGGAATGATTTTGATAGATGACAGCTATAAAATATACGTACAGTGAAAGAATTCCCGCGACATACGGATTCAGGACGAAAACAAGGAAATCCTTTTGATAAGCTGTTTTCCTTTAATAAATATCATAGTGTAATAAAATATAAATCGTTTGTCGCGTTGGAATTCATATGAAAATGAAAAATAACGAAAATTCAAATGAACGAATAAATGAATAGAGGTCCCAGGTGTCATGGGCATGTGTGAATGTAGTTATTTTTGTGGCTGGTTAAAATGAGTGAGGACCGAAAAAATATTTGTATTTCTAATTTAAGTATTGACCACATCGCTAATCCTAATGACAAAAACTTCCACAAAGTATAACTCTATTTCATTTCTATTATCCGTTTCTTAAATTATACCATCTGTGGTCTTACATTGTAAGAAGCAGTAAATCCTTATAAGGGTATAAAGCATTTCTGAACTTGTGATTCGACTTTTATAAAGTCATCTTCAGGTCGAAAAATTATATTCACGATTTATTGATTTTCATTTCATTTCGTGTTATATAATTTTTAGAGCTCTACATGACTTTCCAATAGTCGAAACTAATTGTCTTTTTTTGAATGAAAATTGTGGTATGTTTTTGAGTTCCCTTTGATCAAAAACAAATCTAAAGAGAATCTTCAAATAATCTACGACATAGCAACACGTCTTTAAACATTTTTTACCAACCATTCTATTAAGTATTATCTCTCTACATCTTTATCATAAAATACTCTAAATATATTAAATTAGTTACAAAACCAAGCAGTAACGCAGTAATATTGTAAATTAGAAATAACGATTGTTCTGAAACGAAGAACTAGAGAAAAACCAACTTATAAAGTCATTATTAACCAACCAGGGTCCGTATATCATTCATCTTATCAGACAAAAATTGGAACCACCATTTTGCCTATAAAGATCCTCACTGTATAACTCGGGACAATTTGTGTAATTATTTTTATTAAAAAACAAATAATCATACACACTTGACTTTATTTGTGATGGTCATTTAATATTCGAGTTACACATTCTGGTCTTAACTTTCTTGTATCAAGTTTTTTAATGAGGATATTGTGAGCCAGTTATCGTATTCAAGTGTGCTAAGTATACTAATATATAGACTCATAATACAGCGGTTTTAGATTTAAACCCAGAAATGATCATTTAAGTCGATTTAGAGCAGTATGGCTCTCAAAGAAGAGGATAGGGAGAGATCAATGATAGAAATAAAATGAAATTAATAAAAAAATATGTTTTCCATTCCAATTAATCCAATTAATAACTGAAATATTGCTTTAAATTTATAATATTGACTAGCTTCTCTTACTGTAAGGGGTTGCTGATCCAGAAGCTCATTGGACTGAACATTTTTGGGATGGCAGTAATTTTTATTAAATGAAAAATTTGTTTGGTTGACCCATACGCGTTTGTTCAATATTAGGAATGAATGAGGTAGTCAGTGAAGCATTTGGCTTCACACTGGTTAAGATAATCTTGTCTTTGATACTATAAACATATTAGTGACACATCGTTTTCTGACTAAATTTCTAAAGGCAAACGAGGCATATTAAAGATAGTTAAGCACAATTTTCAAAAGGATTGTTTTGAAAAATCTTAAAGCAAAATAAACTAAAATGACTTAGAGAAATTTTACAAGAAGCGAACTATTAATTTTCTTTTGCACTAACTTGCGTTCGCAAAGTGAAATTTGCATTAGAATTTTGTTCTTTCTTTTTTAAATTTTAAAGTAAAGTTTTTTTGACGTTAAAAGTTTGGAGTTTACATTTGCGTTTCTTAAGTGTAAGAGATGTAGAAAATTAGTTCGTTATTTTTCGGGAGCAATAAATCACTCGTTTTATGTTACTGGTGCAAATCTAGGGAAGGAGACCCTTTTGAAGATTTACGGCTGTTTGGACACTGGTGAGTAAACTTTAGAGTAAACTTTCAATTTCTTTGGTAATTTTGCCTTAGAATATTTTAGTCTTTGAATATTATGTGTGGCATAATTTAATTAAGTGTTAAGTGCCTAAATAGAAATTTCATCATAGGTTTGTCACTAGTTTGGGGATCATTTTAGCAATTTAAAGTAGCTAGATAGTTTAATATCAGTCTATTAATAATTTAACATTTATAATAACCTTCTTAGAGCGTAAAAATAAAGTTTGACTTTTAACTTAACAGATTCGCTAAAGAAAGGAGAGCGCAGGCTTAGTTTTGCAATTGCGCGCGATTTAACATTTTGTTTTGCTTAGAGTTTCCGACGGATGAGCGTCGAATTAAGGCTCAAAACGGGCTATTAAGATTTTACGGGCATAGAACTAAAGTTCAGTAATTTTCAGGCCATCAACTGGAGAAAGCTAAACTTTTTTTTTTCTTTAAAAAATTCACATTATTTCTTTTGGGTTAAACTTACTTCTTCGAGCTCGAAGATTTCTACCCTGAAATCTAAGAAAAAACAAAACTTTTTTAATAATTATTTATTGTTTTACAATGTAGAATTTTATACATAGCATAATTGATTGTTACACATAAATCCTATGCGCTTATCTTGTCTGACTAACTGGTTTATTTTTAAACAACTTTTATGAAAATATAGAAGTTTATACTTTACACTTAACAAGAACTTTAATGAAAGTTCTTTGGTTGCTTTACATAATTTTTGACATAAAATTTTCACTGATTCACTCATCACAACTTACAACTAAACTTAATTTTAGATATGTGGTGTGAAGAGTCATTAAATATTTAAACTTAAACTTTTGGGTGATAATTTATACTTTGAATTATGTGAAGGGCGATAAACAACTTGAGAGAATCTATTTTTCAGAGGAGAGTGAGTGTGTGCATTGCTTAGTGATTTCTTAGCGACTTTTTGGTTCTGGAATTGGAGTAACTGTGACTGTGGCGTTGGGGGTGATTACGAATGATTGGTTAATTCTAAGGTCAGAGAGGGCAGTTTTCATTGGTCAGTTTTTGTAGCCTATATTAGCAAAAGGTCGATTGATTGACGTAAAAAATTTCGGACGTGACAAATTGTATGCATAAAATTATTTAGGAGAATGAACAGGGTTTACTAATGTGAATTGAATATCATTTAAACTTGTTTAAAATGAGTGCATTTTAAACGTACATTTTCTTGTTGATTTGACAATTTGAATTACTTAATCTGTTTGTTTAGTTTTAAACAGTCTTTCATTTAATTCAATATATTTGTAATCTAATATAAATAAGGACAGAAAGTGGCTAGAATCTAGTTTAGCTTCACCGCTTTTAAGTCTCCACCTCTTCACAGCATGGTATTTTACATTGGTGACAACAGGTTCAATCAAAATAGGTTACATGTTCAATACTTGCTAATTACATTTTATTTTATATTTTAACTATACTGGTGACAGCGGTCCCAGTCAAAAAGGTTACTATATCTGTTATAGGATAAATTACAGTTTTTTAGCGGCTATTTACATAAGCCTATAGTACCTACAGTGCAGGTATTAAAATTATAAATTGTGATAAATAAAATAAAAATAGTATTTATGAAGAAATAATGAACCAAATAGTATATTTCGAATATAATTAATAATATTTTATGATGAATTAATAAAAACATTTAATACCGCTTTCAAAATTATGGTCAAGAACAGCTTTATTTTTACGAAAAAAGTGAATTTTATTTGATTTAATCTTGCCATGTAATATACAAGATTTGTTTTATTACGAACATCGCAGTTTTTTATATGCCGTGACTGTCCCGAAATGTTTTCAATGGTGAGTATTTACGTAGACTTTTTAATTTAGGATTTAGGTTTTAGGATTTAGGACAGATTTAAAACAAAAAAAAAACCATTAAAAATAATTAAATTCATTATGTTTTTTAGGTAAGTAATTCATATCATAAATATGGATTTGCATTTATTATATGTATATTCCAAAAAAACCGCATATTAAAAGGTCGAGTTTAGTTGACTTTTAAATATAAACCGAAGTGATTATAAAGTGAAGATTTATAATTATTTAAAACTGAGAGAAGAGAATTTATCGGTATAAAATATAGTGCATTCGCAAAGTATATCATGTTGATTTTTATTTACCACATTTTCACATAGTAATTCAATTTAGAAGATGAAACATCTTTGAGTGATAATATTTAGAAAGTTTTTGTAAATGGAACATATTATATTTTTTTCTCCTTAAAGAAGCTGATTCTAAACTTTTCAATATTTCAAACAAATAATGTTGGCGGATATTTTCGATTAAAAAACGACGAACTTATACAACAATAATTAATGTGAGGAATTGTCAGAAATAACAAAATTACAGTGAATTTCTCGACTTTTTGTTTAATTTTCTTTAATTTTTTAAATAATCTACTTTAAGCTGCCAAATTTTGGAACTAGTGAATTCCTTCTTCTTATTGCTTAAAATACGGTGAAACTACTATAATATTATTAATATTATTATTATTATTATGTTACTTTTTTGGTTTTTAATTGCCCTGGTTTTAGGATTATAAAACGCTTTAAAAGTAGCCATAGAATTTTTCCTTAATAAAATGAAAAAAGAACACAATTTTTTATTGTTATATAAAATAAATAGAATTTTATGGTAAGATAAAATAAACAAATAAAATTGTAAGGTACAATCTTTTTGATGATAAGCAGTTGTCCAGTAATAGCTGCTCTTTATTTATAGTTGTAATTTAAAGGTCATTGTAAGCTTCACACTAAACAGTAAAACGGTACCAAAATGATGTATTACATACAAAAAAAACATTCAACAAAATCCTACTGCAATCAATTGACCTATTTTACATGAAATTAAACTATATTAACAATTAAGAGTAAATTTTTAGGAGAAATAATCACTTGCTTATTATAAGTATCCCAAAGATTTTTTCTAATTAACAGGCGTTTTGTGGGCCAATTTTTATTTATACTGGAAAATTGGTAGTAATTCGCGAGATTTATATTTTTCATCTGCGGCAAGAATAGAACATCAGGTTGCGTATTTTTGGGGAATTTCAAATCATTACGTCCCATTTAGCTTATTACATGTCCATTGGAGAAATTGAATTACCACAATTTGTCATTTCATACAGTGTGACAGACGAGCGTTCGCAGAATGGAATGGCCGACATGGTTGTTTCGATTCTGGATGTGTTGTGAAACGACAGTTATAAATCTGTGCAATCTTCAGACGAATTGTAATTTTGTTGTGTATACGAGAAAAAGTAGAATACGATGATTAAACTTTTCCTTTTGTCAAATCTAATGTATTGAAATGGCTATGGTTGACTTTTATGTATTGTTCATTTTTCTTGTTTTTCTGAAACTTTTTTAGTGCCGGATTTAGTTGAATATAAATCACAAATCGTATCAACGATGCCAATTTATTAAAATGGCCAAAATATGTTTGCTCCATAAAACAAAAAATCAGAAACATCTTAAAAAATAATATAATTATAGGGTAATACTTTTTATTAAGTTTATTTTAATATTACCTATATTTTTCGATTATTAAAACATATGTTACGCTTATGTTTCTGTCAATATCTATATTTTGTTATTTTTTTTTATATTATTAAAACTGGAAACTGATGAAGAGAGATGTGGATCAATAGAAATATCCAACAAAATAACACTGAGGGCACAGATTCCAGAGATATGATAAAGAATTAAAGAAAAAAAAAGGAAGGATGAGATAATAAAAAAAGTACGATAGACTGCGATCATTATAAAAAATAAGAAAGGAATACATTTTTAAACTAAGAACGTAAAAGAAAAATCACTATTCTATGAGACACTAAAATAACTAAGAAAAAAGAAGGAATTAAATATGATAAATATAAAAGATAAAAAAGAAAATATGCTTACAGAAGAGGGACAAATAATGAAGACTATACTTTAAAACAGTTGAAATCCCAGAAGAACAGACAGAAGTAGATAGAGAAAAAAATTAAGATGCTAAAGTTGGAAAAAGCACCAGAAAGGAACAACATAATAGCGGAAATGAAAAAACATATGATCGAAACTGACAATAATATTCTAACAAAAAAGTTAATTGGAACATTAAAATATGACAAAATGACGGAAGAATGGAACCTGGGAACCATAATGCCTATAAATAAAAGCGGAGATTAAGCAATGTGCAAGAACTACAGAGGTAGAGCAAGAATACCAGAAAAATCATGGCAAGAATAGTGGAAAAAAGAATATGGAATGAAGTTTTTCCACTTCTTTCTATCTCTTGCCATTATCATCTCGTCTAATGTTTTGCCTCTTTTTGCTCCTACTATTTTCAGTTGATCGATCCATTCTTTCTTGGCATTCCCATTCTTTTTTTTTTGAATTTCCTGTTTTTAACATTTTTCTTGTTATTCCATCTATATTCAGTCATAAGAATTTAGTTTTTTCCCTTCTATTTTTTCTAGTATGAGATCTTGTTTTTCTGATGTTCTTGTTTTTTAATTGAATCCCAGTTTTTAAAATTTAAAACTTACTATAAATTTGTCGTAAAAAAACCGTTTATTCCACCATAAACAAAATATTGAATATCCTATATTAACGTGCGTCTGCATGTTACTACAAAACGTATGTTTCCACTAACTTTACTTATTACTTTAATATCCATAAATTTGAGTAAATTAATTTGAATTTTCCTGGTAATTCCAGCCGAATGCACTCACAGAATTTGGACTCTTGAGCGATAACTTTGGGAACACGGTTTTAGAACGACGCACCCCTAGGAATGTCTATCTCCCAATAAATCTCTTGTTCTCGCTTTATATTAGAAGTGTGATTGCCTTTAAATGTTTACCTCTCTAGAAGCCATTATCTTTATGATTTCTCGACGCCGAAGATAAATATCGCGTCTTGACGTTTCTATATCGTCTGCCTCATGAATACATCTGAAAACGATGGCGTAAACGGACGATATTACACCAATTTCGTAAAATTCATATAGACCATTTGTCTGCGAAAATGAACATAACAGCGTTTATGATACGAATAGAATCGTTCCTTTACTACCTTCACTGACAGTATAATATAAACTAAATGTACTAGGCGAGTAATCTAGTGCGGTATTTAACCACTATTCATATGTGAACATTTTAGCTTGTACAATAAATTTTAATCTAATTTAGTTTCCAATTAAAAGCGTTCTTTACTTGTGTTGTTTACGAGTGATGCGTAGCCCGTAAGCCCCTCCTCTAAAAAGCGCATCTAATCAGACGACGGTAGGTTCGACTAAGTTCTTATAACTTTATCTGATTAGGTTTAATGGGTGTTTATTTATGTAGGTCGTGCGTGAATCTGTCGCCATAAACCAGTATTTATCAGAGAATAATAATATTAGCTAGAAACACACTTATTTTAAAAAAATAATTCTGTTAATTTGGAGGCTTACCAATATTCCTTAAGGAATATTTATTAGGATTTTATTATATTCATTCTTTTTCAAAAATAAATAATACAGTACAAATATTACACAGGGTGATTTATTATATTTCCATTATATTTACTAAATAAATTGTTTTGCTTATTCCTGTAGAAATAAAGATTCCAATAATTATACCAAAAAAATTATGGTATTAACTTAGTTACCTATTTCGGCATAATAATAGTCATAATTGCGAATACTTTATTCCTATCATTCTATTTAAACCAATTTACATAAATTTAATAAATATTTGGTGCAATTAATGTAATATTGAAATACCCATCCAATAATTGGTTTATTTAAAAGTTCATTTTTATCACCTGCCCCTACCCAAATCATGAAGTTCGAGACGGGCAAACTATGTTCATCCTTAGCAGGTGAAAAATTAAGTCTTTTTTGTCAAATTTTCACAGTCTATAGGTTTTTAAAATGACAGTATTCTACCAAAACTAATATTAACAATTTGTCTGACATTTTGAAGAATTTTATAATATTCCTACATTTTAAAGCTCATTTTTTCTTCTTTACAATGCCGATAATAGTTTTTTGTACAATATATTTTTTGGTAGAATTTCTTAATAGTTCTCTATCAGGTTTTTGATATTTCAACACATAAATATCTTCAATTTTATTTATAATTTGCAAATCCTTTATAAATTAAATTACATCCTATATTTAATGAAGCATTAAACACTGTAGAATCCACTTAACTTTTTGTTTATTTTTAGCATTTTATTAAGAAAATATCTCGTTCAGCTACTTGATCCTAGTATTTGACGTTTTATTGAATTTCAGTAAGATTAGCGGACCTTTATTGGAAATATCGAAAGTTAACCTGATCATGGGTGTTTATGTTTCATTAAGTTTTCCGTAGAAATGTCTAAAATAATACCCAGCGGCGTGGCCTAAGGTTTAACAATAACATCAAATCAATTTAAATCAAGAAAATACTTTCATGGGGTGAAACTAAAATTTATCTGAGTGAGATATTACCATTACATAAGAGTTAAAATTGGTACTAAATTTTAATAAGCGGAATTAAAATCCATTTTAGAGATTCAAGTCTTTATTTCTAATTTAAAAAAAGTTTAAATGTTGTGCTCTGTATATATTCATATTTTAACTGTTTGCCCTATGAAAACTTCTGACAATTTAAATTTAATTATTTTCACTTTTATTTGTATAGAAGACAAAAAGTAATTAGTATCCGTTTTTTTAACCTACTTATTCAAACCTAATTTCTAAATATGCATTTAAAAAGTGAAGAATCTTGTAACACCCTGTATCATTTTCAATAAGTGCATATAGAACTTCAAACATACGTCGCAACAGTCGCAATTCTTAATGAATCACCCTCTAGATATTTGTATGTATTTTTGCATATATTATTAAGTTATTTCTTAAATGAATTTTGTTTAATGTAAATTTAATGATTTCTTAACTATTTTGAAAGAAAATGACACAGAATTAATAAAGCAAGTTTTGTAAATCCTTTGACAACGTCACTGTCGACAGACACTTCACTTGACTGCTTGAGATATTTTCTGCGTTTGACTTTTTTGTATTTCCTTTCGGCCCTTCAAGTAATTCCGAAGATATTCAATTATATTTTACGAAACTTTCCCAACCGCTTGGCGTCGAACATTTTTTGAAGAAAACACTTTCACGGGATTGTGCCCACCAAGAGATTTGTATTGAATCTCCTCGTTGTGCTGGGGATAATGTTGGTAATGACTTGAGAAGACTTATAATAAGAGTATATAGACTTGTCCAAACGTTGTTTTAATAAAATTTCTTTTAAGGAACGCCTTTCGTGCTTCACATTTTCTACTTTTAGCTAATTGTTAGTATTTACTTAAAAATACAGCCCATTTTTGAGTAATAATCAATTAGGCTATGTATAAAATTCTACAGCGACATACAAAAAACGCTTTTATTAAAAAAGCTTCTATTAGTATTTAAGTATATCTAATCTAGATTATATATGCTATAGAACTGAAGGATCATTATCTCGATGATATTTTTTAAATTTATTTTTGCGCTGACGTGTGTGATATGCGAACAACTACCCGAAGCGAATAAATCTGTAGAACTTTTCTCATTTCCCAGTTTTCTGTTTTCAGGGAATCTAAGTCGAAATGTTCTTTGCGGGTCATCAAGCTACGGGAATCAAATGGCTTTTACAGAGAAAACGGATCATATAAAACCAATACGTACGTGGAGCCTAATATCTTCGGATTTGGAGTTTCTTCTAACAAGGCTATTAATATCGAAAAGTTGTTCTAGTTTTATTCGGCGCATGAATCTAAGAATTCCGTGAATTCCACAATGCCTCTATTATCTTGGAGAAACTTCATCTGTTACGGAATATTCTATGTATTCCCTTTTTTGGCATCTCTCTTAATTAAATTAAACGCACTGTACTCAACGATTTCAAGGAAAGTAAGAATGTGGAATGTTATCTCATTCATTACTAAAGACGTACAGGACAAAAGATGACTTGATATTGTCAGAAATTATCAAGTAAAGTGTCCTAAAAGCACAGGAGAGGAATAAAAATGTCGTTTGAAGGTTGTGTCACGAATAGCAAAGAGTTTATAGTCCTGTGCTCCCAGCGAACCGTTTAAGAACATCTGGGAATATCTAAATTTCACCTAACACTTCGTATGGTTCAAAATATCAGCAGTGGCGTTACAATGAAATAGATTTAATCAGAAAAGTAAAGTTGGTCAGCCATATTGTCAGTGATTACAGTGTAAATTCTAAGGAAGAAACATTAGCCAACAAAAACGTACAGATAAAGTGAAGCTCAAGTCAACGACTAAAAAAATATTGTTTATTGTCTAACAGGAATACGCCCAATTAATAGGCAAAGTTCTATTATGCATGATAAGTAGTAAGAATTTACTAGTAAAAAAATAAAACCATCCTAATAATGACCCTGAATAAAAAGAACAGGGGTACATAAAAGAGAAAATAACAAAGATATACAGACCAAAAATATAAAAAAGTATACTACTTCCAATTTTAATGTTGTATGTGTCTACATTCTGATAGGAGCAATTAAAAGTTTTGGCAATTGTGTACATAGGCGATTTTAACATTATAATTGTTCTTGCTTTGGGCAAATAAAAGTTGGTATCATTTTTGCTGTTTATTCGAGGTTTCCAGAACTTCAGTAGTTATGGATAGTCTATCATATTATTAATTATTTTTAAAATAAAGATGCAGCAATTATATTTATTAGTGGTCTCGAGCAAGCATAAAGAAAATTGTTCTAGGAGTAGGTTACTATCGTAGGGTAAACTCTGTCAAGTTTGAATGACTTCATAAAAGGGAGACCAGGGAAGCCAGGGAGCCATAGTCCAATCTGGATTTAACTAGTGATTTATACAAAGTTACTGAGCAGTTTGTATTGTTGACGTCTTTTCATGTACGAAGACCCAAGATTCGTTTGGCGGCTAAGGCAGTATTGTTTGTGTGTAGTGCAAAATTAAGTTCCGAGTCAAAATAAATACCCAGATCTTTTGTATCATTAATCATATCCTAGAAGATGTTGTCAATTGCCTAGTTGTGTGATGTATTAACTGCTTTAAGTTGAAGATCATATATTCGCATTTCTTTATATTTAGAGGAAGATAGTTGTCTTGGCACCAGGTATGAAGATTTTTACGTCTTGTTCCAATGTCATTTACAAATATGAAATACAGTAATGCAGCTAAGTTAATGCCTTGGGGGCACCGCTTGTAGCTTTAACATTGATATATTTGTAACCACGGTATTCTACAAACAAGATGCGATTTATTAAATAAGATTTCAATAATGCAAGGAGGTTGTTGTCAAAGCCTAGAGACTCTAATTTGAAAAGTAGAATATCATTATTTAATATATCATCTCTCCATCTGTCTAATGTTTGCGTAAGTAAATTAGGTTGGTAATTGTTGACTATTGATACATAAAACCGTGTTTCTTTAGTGTGAATATATTTTTTACTTTAGGAAATATATCGTTATATAGGCGTGTCTTAAAAGCCTTAGCAAAATTTGCTAGCAATGTGATTGGTCTGTAGATTGACATGTTGTTAACAGTTGCCGATTTGAGTGGACAATTTTTTTATATTTCCCATATTGCTGGAAATTTCTTAGAAGAAAGTGTTACATTAGGAATGGTCTTGAGAGGTTTTGCTAGAACTTAGGCACAGATCTTTACACAGAATCCAGGAATAGAGGAACAGAATCTTCACCACTAGTAAATTAAAGCTTCACTCTCTTCAAACTTTCAGTTCAATACCTTCATTAATGAGCAAAATTGCAGGATATCGAGTACCAAGAACTCAAGAGTTATATTCTAGCATGAAATGCACCTATGTAAATGTATGATTTGGTGCCAAGTAACTTCACAGAACATTATCTGGCCGTTCTTCTTCGAAGGGAAACAGTGACGGTAAATGGCAAAAAAAATCGAACCAATATTTTTATGCGCCAAACAGTGAAAAACAGAACACGAATACCTTTTTGGAAAACGAATAATTTTGAAAATATTGGCCATACTGGTTTTCAGATCACACAACCCTTTATTTGTTTTTGTGTGGTTTTTTCAAAGGGAGGGTTCATGAATAAGCGTTGGGTAATTCTACAACTAAAGGAAAACATTCGCGCAGAAATTCCTGATATTACAAATATGATGTATGTCACGGAACATGCCGCTGCCTCTATGAAGCATAATTTAAAAGATGTTATTTTTAAAAAACAGTGAAATTAAATCTCTAATAAACTTTATGACAACTAAATATGAATAAAAAAATAAACAAAAAAGTTATTTTTCCATCGTGTGATGATTTATGAGCTATCTAAGATACATTAGAGTTCACATTCTATAAAAACTACATCATATTCAGGATGATAAAGGGGTCAGGTATATTATAGTGGCGTACTGATTCGGGAGGGGACTATAAATTTATTTTATACAATTGGACCTAATATGTATAAAATGGAAAATAAATCCTTTTACTACAAATAAACTATTTTTTAATAAGAAAAGTTTTTCACTACGCACCTTTAGAACTTAGGCTATTGTTTTTGAAATATAAAAAGTTTTAGTATGCCAGAGCCATTTACTGTTTTATTATTTTATGTAAATAATTTCAGGGTTTGTTATATCTTCTAAATATTTACTTAGGTATTTGAATATCTCCGGTTAGTTTTAAAATTTTTATTTTATTTTAAACAAACTTTAATAATTATAATAAACATTTAATTATTCATCGTTGCTATTAATAATTAATGAAATCTCTTTTAAGATACTTTAATAGTTTAATAAATTATTCAGTCAGAAATTACATATTGAAGTTTGTGGAATCTTAATTTACACTGAGACGTATTTTAATAATTTATGAGTTTAGATATAAATTTACAGTTTACCTAAAATTAGTAAAGGAAATTGCACTGAGAATTGTAATATCGTTGTTGTTTGTATGTTTTATGCCGAGTGGAAGCATGTAAGTTCTTACGATAAATTTGTTAACGAATATCAAACATATTGGATTGATCAGTCAACATCTGTACCGTAGTAATAAAGAAAATGAACTCTTACCAAATTGGTAGGCTTGCACAACTGGAGCTCCGATTTATATTCAATGAAAATAATGCATATTTTTAAATGGTATGTAAAACGTATCATTTGCAACAAAATATTCTATTAAAATTTTTTTCTTACATCATTAGCTTACATAAAAATTAACTTTAAATATTTACTCGAAAATTTATACGTGGCAACATTCCACACTTTTAGTAAAATTCTGTGCTATATAACCGAGGAATATCTACCTAATGAATCATAAAATTGTGATAGTTTGCAGAAGATTCAGATCGTTTAATCGTTTTAAGTTTATCGTTTGGTAAAGTAGTTTCAATAATTAAAATGGCATTTTATTCAAATCAAGAATATTACGACATGCCGATTAATCTAATCCGCGATGTTCTCTATCAGTGTCCCAAAGATTGTTGAAAACGTCAAGTGTATTACTTAAAAAAAAGTATCTAGTGGTAGAAATCGTTCGCATTTGTAATAATTAACGAGACTACATTTTTCTCTTTTCTACATCCCCATTGTTTACACTTGACTGAGTTATCGGTGTTGCCGGCTTTAGTTGCTTTTTGGTAAATATTATTTGGAGAGATCTAAAATACTTATATTTATTTCTTTGTTTAAACCGGCTGACTTTTGAAAAATATTTTATAAGACATTTTTATTCTGCATACGTTTTTTTTACCTCATCCATGAATATATGCTGGATATTTTGGCATTTTTTTGTGATATATTCTTAAATGTTCTGTACAACATAGATGCTAATTTTACCGACGCATCTGTATATTTTATTAACAACTTGAGTTATCTCATTGAAAATGTCATCTCTTTCTTATTGTACATGCTAGTTACATATTCTTCAGCGTATTAAAGGGGTGAAATATATAGAACGGTTCTAAGCTCTATTCCTTCAGAGGAATTATTTCGTTTTAGATTCTGCAAAATAACTACCACTAAGCCGCCGTTTTGCTTGGCGCTGCCAATTTCACTATTTCTTGATTGGATCTTATTTCACCACAAGTGACGTGCGAGTAAGGGTTGTATGGTTTCCTGGAAGCTTCATTTGTATGCTTAAATAGATCACATTTGGTCCATTCTGATGATCAGGTGTTAATTTTACTAAAAATGGTTTCCATCAAAAATTATTTTTATTAGGCGATACGGAAAACCAATATTTACGCGAACGCAGATAAAACTTTTTTATTTCTGGAATTATTTATCCTCGTAACTGAGCTTCTTACGTGTTTCCAAGCTTTATAAAACGATTTCTTTGTGTTCTTTTAACATCGTTATTTTATGTAGAATGAAAGCTGATATCAAAAGAAACGAAATTCCGTTATTTTTGCAAGATGTTACACCGAGATCTACGCACTGGCACGGCGTTTCTATATCTCTTCTGAATTGATTACTTCCACATAAGAGAGAATTTTGATATAAAATAGTTTGCTTTTGATTTAGACAGCTTCGTTTGCACGCAAAAAAACCTTGTGATATTTAGATTTTTCCCGGAAACGTATTTTTTTTTGGAGATTTTTCAACATTTGGTATATAACTATTATATATTCGGTTTTGTGAGTTATTTAAATGATTAAAATTGTGAATGATCGTAATAGTGTTTGTTATAAAAACTAAAAAATTTAGAAACTCAATTAATCTCAGATGAGGTTCAAAAACGAAACTGAATAAACTAAGTTTAAAATTACATTAAAACTGGGCGAAACTATTTATAAAAAAATTTCATACTAAGTGAATTGGTGACAACTAAATAAATACCTAAATACACCGACAAAAATCAATTTTCTCGGTATAAACACTCTTCCAATGGTCATGATGCTACAGTCATTAAGTTCTAATAACTAATCCAAGAAAAAACAAGCCAAAACTACAACACAGGAAAACTAAAAAAAAATCGTGGAGGAATCAACTGATTCAAGCGCAAGAGAAGATGAATATGCACACTGTATTTTTATTACTTTGTTTCATCTCTGTAGCTAGTGCCTGTTGTGATTTATCTCTAAAGGGTTAGGTTAGATTAGGTTAAATCTATCGAACAATCGTCACCTTCTTACTAAGTCAGTGGTTGGTTTCGGTGAAGCTTTTTTCATTAAGCTCCATTTGTACGAAACCAAACGTACATAACTTAGATATTGGTTCATTTTAAGCAAACTGCATTTGAACCGTTTTCAAAACATATGCTTTTGTTATGTAAAATGTGTTATGAAAGTCTGTAAATCTCTCTATACTTTCAGTTGTCAACGTAAAAGTTATTTCTTTCGAAGTGGTTCAAAGTAGGCAAGTTTTCATAATATTAACGGTATTTTATAAATTCATAATTCTAGCCTCTCCAGGCGTGTTTGTGTGGTCTAGTGTATCACATATTTGAAAAAGATTATTTTAGTTCCTGGTATGAGTTTATTACTGTTATTTTTTGTTTCTTTACATAATTTCCGGATGGTTTTAAAATTTTTCGTATTCTTCTGGTAGTGTTTTTTTTAATTTCTTTGAATCTTTCTGTTGTATCTTGTAGAAACTTGGCTTCATTCCAGCATTTTATCCACCATCTTCAAGTAATTGATAGTAATATCGATTTGCCTTGAAATTAATTTTTTTTAATGTTTATTTTTGGTTTTTTATTAAGGTGTAAGTATTTTAATTCACATTAGTCATTAATACGCCGCTACTGATTTCATGTTCATCAGTGACTGTTTTTGAAATATGTCAGTCAAACAAATTTAGCTGTCATTCCATTAAATTTTGTGAAATTGTTAGTATGTTGACATAATCCTTCTCTGAAAATATTTAGATGGAGATTGCATCCGTGTTTGTTTAGACATTAAAATGCACAGGAGAAACAAGAAGGAAGAACATCCGAAGAAAAATGTCACTACACCAAAGAAAGTTGTTTCCAAACTGCCTTCAAACAATCATTATTCATCGAAATCAAAGTGCAAACCTAGCAGTTTTTCCTCACAGAAACCCAAGTCGAAACGTCCGATGTCTTCAAAATCAAAGTGTGTTCTTGTAAATTGCCCCAGTTTACCGTACTCGACTATCAAATCTAAACGAATAACATCCTCCAATTATTCATTTTCAAACCCAAGATCTAAAAATTCGTTACCTGTGAATTGTTGTACTTCGAAATCGAAGTCCAAATATAAGTCCAGATACGATGCATGTGTAGCCAGAAAAAAACAAAAGGAACAAGAAGAGAAAAAAATTGTAGATGAAATTGAGAGACAGGAGAGGCAAGAAAGGTTGGCTGCTCTAAAAGAAATTTTACCAGTTGCAAATTCTTCACCAACTGTTAGAAATAGGCTTACTGATTGTCTTCAAAAAATACACGAAAGAAGATCTGTATACGATAAACGACCCAGGCCTTTTAATATAATGGCTAAAATTATAAACATAATTGCTCAACATGATCGAGAATGTGAAAGACTCGACATGATGAAATTGAGAGAAACAAAAAGACTACAACAATTAAGAATTTGGAATAATCGGAGCAGAGAAAACGATTATAGAAATGCAGGACATAAAAAAAGTGAACATTCTATTGTTAAGCCAACTTCTAAAGGCAAAGAATATTCACCACAATTCCGAAATCAAAGGCCTATTCAGCAAAAGTTATCGGTACATAAACCAACAATACCTGTTACACCTACTAAAAATAAAACGCGCGAAATTAAAAGTGCTGTACCTTCTAGATTACCTAAAAAATCTCGAGAGGATAGTAAGTTTGTTTCAAAATCTCGATCTGAAGTTATAAGGTCCCGAGAAAACGTAGAAGAGGATACACTGATTAGGAAAGATAAATTAGCAAGAGAATCAATGAGAAAACCATTAATTAATGCTTCTCGTCCATCATCTTCTCGACGAACCGAGGAGAGGCCTAAATTGAGACCTTTGGCCGACTTTTCGTTGGGAATAAAGAAAGGAAAGAAGCTTGACGAAGAACTGACAGTAGCTTCAATTGGTGGCGACTTTTTACAAACGTTGCAATCCGAAATCGATAAAATTAACAAGAACATCAAAAAACTGGAAAACCAAAAAGCTAATTACTGTCAAAAATACAACATACCCTACGGAAAAGGGGACATAGACACAAATAATGAAAGTATAAATTCTTTCGATGAGACAGAACTATTCAACCTAGATGGAAAAAAACGGCTCTGCCTAAAATAGAAGATTAATACACATGGATCATTAAAAGTACTGAAATATAGAAGTGTTAAAGAGAAAGTAACCCTCAGTAATAAAAAAGTTAAAAAAAATGTAATTTATTGTAATAAAATTTCGTTTAGTTTCAATAGTTTTTTGTTTCTAACTTCTAAAACCTAGCAACAACTATATACAATTATTAAACTACTATTGCTATTACTACTCTTATTGGAATGTTGTTTTTGAATCCAGATCTTTTATCTTTGTTGTATATAGTAATTTCTCTTCTTCATAGCTTACTTTCTTTACTTACTCTCTAAGATTATTATTAGTATGTTTATTTTCTTGAGCTTCTGCTTATTTTCTGCAGATTTGAGTTCACCGTATATGGATTCTATAAATTTAGTAATAAACGATGAACAATAGACAGGAATACTGTTGGAAGACGATAATCTGATTAGTAAAGAAAAAAATTTTCCAGTGGCAATAGGACCGATAAGAAATCCTTCTTCAGTTATTTCTCCTTATTCACCATGTGCTCGACGAACCGAGGACAAACCTAAATTGAGACATTTAACTGACTTTTCATTGGGAGCAAAGGAAGGAAAGAAACTGGATGAAGAACTGACAGTAGCTTCAATTGGAGGGTGGCGTCATTTACTAAATTGATAAATATAGCAGAATACGAAAAGGGCATTAGATTTATTTCTTCATGTTAACCCGATCAATAGTTCACGGGCTTATTTATATTTATATATCGTTTGGTATAGTAAACATTGTTTTAAATTATTGAAAGAGCGTTATACTTTACGCGTGAATGGCGTGAGGTTGCTTTTCAAGTACATAAACATTATTCGAAATAAATACAAACCGATTACATTGGGAAAGAGTTCAGTGATCCCCGTCTGGGGGTTCAAGCGATCCCCGACTGTGAGGAAGAGATCAGCGGTTCCCCGACCAAGGGGGAAATTTACCTAGGGTCTAAGTACCATCAGGCCATGGATTCCCTCAAGAACATCCTTTGGTAAGAACTCTTTTTGTATTATTTTTATACATTTATTAATGTTTGTTGAGCACTTTTGTTATTTTTATTAAGTTGCAATTGTTGATTAACTCGTTCTCTCTTACACACTTAGGGAAACCGCGCCCTTATCCAGGAGAGGACTCCTTTAATCTGTGACATGGTGAAGGTTGCCGTTTGTTGAATCATTGATGTTAAACCCTTTTATTACCGCATGACCAGGTGCCTTACTGTGACATAGTGTAGGTGCCCCTTTAATTACTATTCAACTTAGATTAAAAAAACGGATCTGCTTTAAATAGAAGATTAATAAACATGGATCATTAAATACAGCAGGATAATACTGAAATATTATTACATTTAGAAACAGCCTGTAACACAATAAAAAGGAATACCTATAATATAATATCTTGGTCCAAACAACAACCCCAAGAATAAGAGACCTGTACCGTATCATCATACAGCTTATTCTATTCCAAAAGACATAAAAAGGTTATTTCAAGCCTCCTTTCCTTGTTTGCGTAGACTGGCGGCGTAACATTTACATTTTTCTTTCTGATACACATCAAAACAAAAAAAAAGTGCGACAACGAAATACGTTTTCAACGCGTTTTCGCTTCTGTTCCTTGTTCCGCTAAATGCGGCCATTTTTAAAAGTCATATTATGTCAGCTGTTGTTCAAAAACGAGCTTGAATTATTTTCTTTTCTCTTATGAAAATTTATGATGGATATGTCACATCTATAAGCATCAAGTGGGCCAAGCTATATATCTGCTCCAGTTGCTGGCATCTCTTTTGAAGCAAAATGTGAGTGTTGTATTGAATGATTGAATTTGCATAATAATTTTAAGTTGAAGCTGCTTCAAATTATTTAAATTTTATAAAATGAGTATCTTTGACCGATAGAGGAAAAAAACAATATATTTTCGTGTTAACAAACGTTTTATTATAATAAAAAGTTTTTAAAATTTCGAAGTATGATAATGTATTATCATGATATTCCTGAGAATTTCTGAGATATTGTGTTATTTCTTCTGATAACTTTTGTTTAAAAGTCAAAAACCAAACATAAGTCATTTCGCGAAAAATGTGTATTTTGCTTACTTTAATTTGAAATTTTGGCATCAAGACAAAGCTTGGTTCCTTCATAAGGTGTGTGGAAGAAAAGAAGAAAATCTTCGTTTCTGGTTTAAGGGTAAGAAACACTCATTTAGTGTTGGTAAGAACCAGAAAACCACACTATTGACTGCTATTTCTGTAGATGTAAAAGAGTTCAATGTAAAAGATAAAAAGCAAATATCTTGCCCAAACTTTAATTCAGCTAGTTATCTAGTTCCTCTTAGTACTGAAAACTGCACATCCACTTTTTAATTTGTATTATACGTATCTGATTAATATAGTTCAGATTTTTTTGTTGATGAGGGATTCCAATTAAGGTCTTTCAAAAGATGCTGCAGAATGGCTAGTTTCAATAGTTCCACGAAAATTTAATTTCACATAACCATCATGGCCTCATATTTACAAGAAGTAATTGCTTTGTTAACGTAAATGCAGGTACATACTTTCAGTAATAACATATATAAGGTCAAAAAGAAATTAAAATAAAATTTTGAAGCTTACGAATAAAAATAATTAATATTTTTTTTAAATTTTCTTCCTTGCTTATTTCTGTATAGCGTAAATACAATTAAAAGGAATAGTAATCACTCAATAGCATTATTCTTCTTTAAAAACAGAGATGGAATTAAATAAATATTTTGAAACAAACGTTGTATTTTTTAAAGGATGTTCGAATAAAGAGAGGGTTAACAGATAGAATGTAAGAGGATTTATTTTCGAATATAAAGTCCAGTGCACCTCAGAATAAAAGTAATGGTAAAAAGAGGGTTGTAACATAAAAATTTGCACAATAAAATACATTTTTCAAAGCATGTTTCTTATTGTATAAAATTCAGGTTATTTAAGTTAAAACTACCGGGTTTACTTTCTTCCATGCCAAACACGAAATCATTTGAAAACTAAACATATAGAAATGGCTGTTCTCTTCCTCTTTCTCTCGCTATATATAATATGTATATAATTATATTATTATACATATCATTGTGGTATTTATGAACTGCAATTATTATTTATTTATTATTTAATAGACATTTTTATACTTTCTCACCTATTTTTATTTTTAATTGACAAAATCTTAATCTAATGACAATTTTCTTTTTAATAACTTAACATCAAAATCCATAATGACATCCTTCAAAGTTAAAGTTATCTTTACATATCTAATATAAAAAAATAAATCAATAGAAACACAAACCCATAAAATAAAAGAATAAATGTATATATTCCCTTTATTCATATGTATACATATTCCTTTTCTTCCTTTGTTTTAGAAGTAACAACAACAATAAATACTTTTTGCTAATTGCCTTTCCAAAACAAAGGAAAAAAAAGGATATATATATATATCCTTTTTTTTCCTTTGTTTTGGAATATATATATATATATATATGTTAAATTTTTAATCATTTTTAGAGAAAGATTTAGTACATTTTTCGATGAATTTCAATCAGCTTTCTAATTTTAAAAAAAAATTTAATGTTGATATTGGATTTTTAAATGTTATTTGTTGTTGTCTTTGCTTGAAATTGTAATATGTTGACGATTTTGTTCATAGTTTGTAATCTTTGTAGAAGCTCTGATGATGGACGAAATATTGACAGATAAATAGTATTGGTTTTCTTAACTGGACATAAACCCAGCAATAAAATTATTGATTAGGTATTAAAAAAGTATTCCCATCATCAGCTTCTTCTTGTAATTGAATAAATAAATACTAAATAAATAAAATACTATCATCTCCAATTTCAACCACTTTTGTTAGAATTTCCTGGTACGGATGTTCTAGTATCTATCCTAAAATAAGTTGTATTTTTTAAGAAAAATGTTTATTTTTAATGACAAAAAGAAGTTTTTTTTGTGAAAATGTCTATTACTTATTTAAAGAAGAATTTAAATGTTATTAAATAATGATTACAAAGAATAAAAATATTTTGTTATATTCGGCACTAATCAGAGCAGTGTAATTTACATAAACTAAATTATAATAATACATTAATCGGTAATTTTCCACACCACCACTGAGGTATTACCACGGCGCGTTACCATTTTTAAGGGGATGGTTCGCCTATAGCCATATAACCCCATAAAATCCCAAATAAATGAAATTCCTAAAAGAACACGGAAATAAAAGAAACATGCCCTCCAGAATCAGAGAAAATAACTTCGACCAAAACCAGGGAAATAGAAGAAAAGTCCCTTCAGAAACAGAGAAACTCCAAACAAAAACGAGGAAATTTATAAAAATAGAGGCGCCTTCAACCAAAAACAGGAAAATGAAAACTCCTTCCATAGACAAAGATAATAACTCCAAACAAAACCGAAGATATTCATAAAAATTCCCCCGAAAAATTGAGAAAATGATTCCAAAAAGAAAAAGGGAAATAAAATAATAGCCCCTCAAAGAAAATAGAAAATCAGGAACGTAGAAAAACAACAAAAACCAAATAAATAAAATTGAGTTATTATACTCAGAGAAACAAAGAAATCGGAATAAACATAGATACAGGTACGAAAAACCAAAAAAGAGATCTCAGTGAAAAACAACAATGCTCAAAATCGAGAAATATAAGCCATACGTATATAAATAAACCCAGAAATAATAATAGTGATGATCACGAACCTAACAAACTTCAGTTTCCGAGATTCCGGAACAAATCCGACTGCCTTTCCCTTTAATGCATCCGCTTGCTTTGGACACAAGTCTGATCAATGCAGGATCGGCAGAGACCCCAGCTAGAGGTGCACTATTGTTCAACGGAAATCAAGGAAAAAGAAGGAGCGCCCCTCAATGAACAACGAAAATAGAAGAATAACCTCACCGGGAATATAGAAACAACTTCAAGAAAAATGTGATAAACAGAAGATCAGGAACAAATAAAATAACTAACCAAAGACAGAAAAATAGAAGAAAAGTCCTCCAAAAACAAGGAAAATAATTTTAAGCAAAAGCAAACGAAGAAAATACCTTCAATCAAAAACAAAGAAATGCAAAATCCCTCCATAAACAAAGAAACGGAAAAGTTCCTCCATAAACAGAGAAAATCTATTCAACCAAAAACAAAGAAATGGAAAATTCCCTCCATAAACAAAGAAAATCTATTCAATCAAAAACAAAGAATTGAAAAAGTCCCTTTATAAAGAAAGAAAACACCTTCAACCAAAAACAAAGAAATGAAAAAGTCCCTCCATAAACAACGAAAATCTTTTCAACCAAAAACAAAGAAATGAAAAAGTCCCTTCATAAACAAAGAAAATCTCTTCTACCAAAAACAACGAAATGGAAAAGTCCCTTTATAAACAACGAAAATCTATTCAACCAAAAACAAAGGAATGGAAAAGCCCCACCATAAACAAAAAAAATCTATTCAACCAAAAACAAAGAAATTGAAAATTTTCTTCATAAACAAAGAAAAATATCTTCTACCAAAAACAACGAAATGGAAAAGTCCTTTCATAAACAAAGAAAATCTATTCAACCAAAAACAAAGAAATTGAAAAGTCCCTCAACAACCATTCCAAAGAAACAAAAATCAAATAAACCACGTAATACAGAGAGACAGAGAAATTGTCCTGAACTTAGAAACAGAAACTACAGACCAAAAAAGAAAATTCACTGAAAACTGTTCAAAATCCGAAAATATAAGAAGAACTTCAAACAATAAACGAACCCAGAAATAATAATAGTGATGATCACGAACCTAACAAACTTCAGTTTCCGAGATTCCGGAACAAATCCGACTGCCTTTCCCTTTAATGCATCCGCTTGCTTTGGACACAAGTCTGATCAATGCAGGATCGGCAGAGACCCCAGCTAGAGGTGCACTATTGTTCAACGAAAATCAAGGAAAAAGAAGGAGCGCCCCTCAATGAACAACGAAAATAGAAGAATAACCTCACCGGGAATATAGAAACAACTTCAAGGAAAATGAGATAAACGGAAGATCAGGAACAAATAAAATAACTAACCAAAGACAGAAAAATAGAAGAAAAGTCCTCCAAAAACGAAGAAAATAATTTTAAGCAAAAGCAAACGAAGAAAATACCTTCAATCAAAAACAAAGAAATGCAAAATCCCTCCATAAACAAAGAAATGGAAAAGTCCCTCCATAAACAACGAAAATCTATTCAACCAAAAACAAAGAAGTGGAAAAGTGCCTTCATAAACAAAGAAAATCTTTTCAACCAAAAACAAAGAAATGAAAGAGTCCCTCCATAAACAACGAAAATCTATTCAACCAAAAACAAAGCAATGGAAAAGTCCTTTCATAAAAAAGAAAATCTATCCTACCAAAAACAATGAAATGGAAAAGTCCTTTCATAAAAAAGAAAATCTACTCAACCAAAAACAAAGATATGGAAAAGTGCTTTCATAAAGAAAGAAAATCTATCCTACCAAAAACAAAGAAATAGAAAAGTCCCTTCATAAACAAAGAAAATATTTTCAATCAAAAACAGAGAAATGGAAAATCCCTCCATAAATAAAGAAAATCTCTTCAACCAAATACAGGGAATTAGAAAAGTCCCTCAAGAAAAAGAAAAATAACCTCGACCTAAACCATAGGGAAATGGAAAAGTTCCTCAATAAACAACGAAAATAATTTCAATAGAAATCATAGAAATAACTACCATTCTAAAGGAAAAAACAAAATTAACACAGGAATCTATAAATAATACAACGAACCCAGAGATTCTGATGATGATCAAATCCCAGTTTCCGAAACTCCGAAACAACGCTGCTTTTCCCTTTATTGCACCTGCTTGCGTTGGGCCTAAATTTAAAATTTACAATAAATAATATACACACTGTATGTCATTTAGTGATTAGAATGTAAAATTTTTTAAAAATGTTCACTTACCTTTCGAACACCCGGTATGTTATAAAATTTTTACAAAAGTAAAAATTTAATAATGTTTGTTTGTCTTTCGAAAAAACTCTGCTGTTGAACACACTGTATAAAATTTAAAAATAATTGAAGACACCCTGTTGTTGAACACACGGTATATCACTCATTTTTCATAAACCGAATATACGTAAAATAATTAAAAATAAAATTATCCAGAATCATTTTATCAAAAACTCATTAAGAATAGATAAGATCTAATATAGTCAAAAATATTTTTGGAATTGTTGAATTTAATAAAAAATAAATCAAAAAAACATCATGCAGTTTTCTTACCTTTCCTGATGAAATTCTTACCCTGATGATGACCACCCAAAATTCTGAAACAAAGAGAAAATAATATTTATTCGCTATTTTTTCTCAATTAGCTTAAAATCTAAATAAAATGTAGTTTTATGGAAATCATTTTTCTTAAGAAATACATTTTTTAAGCAAAAAAAATATAGAATTGATTTGATATATACCGGGCGTTTTTGTTTCCTTATTTTATTTTTAAGTATCAATAAAGAAATGTTAAAAAGGTTTAAACGCTCTGTATATTAACACAAGGAACTTAAAAAGTTAAAATAAATTATTGGTTCCAATTACTATTGCAAATAAAGAAAAAATTACGCACGGTTAACGCAAATTATATGTAAAAAAATTTCAAAATGCAATTATACATTAATTTAAAAATAGTATATATAAATACTATACAAAAAAATGTTTTTGAAAAAATTATTAGTTATATTCAAAACATAAAATATAAAAATATAAAAAGCGTTAAAAAATTTACCTTGTGACTTTAATTTCGATCGTTCACTCCGAAAATCGGACTTCAACTAATTGATTTATTTTGATATACATTTATTAATTTATTAGTCACGACCCTTGAGTCACGACTCATTCGCGAAATCGTGACTAACGAATTATTGTAAACATAAACAAAAGGGTAAATTTTCTATACAGGGTGACGTACCGTAAAATAATGAATTATAATAACCATAATTTTATTTAGAATTCCCAACGAATATTTAATAATAAATTGTAATAATATTTATAATAATAAAATTTGTAATTGTGACGAACATTTTAAAAAGAATAAGTAATTTTACGTTTCTAAATTAAAAATGAAAAATAACCTCTTCAGAAATATAGAACAAAATTTCGAGGAATAAGAGGTAAATAGAAGAACAGGACCAGAGAAAATAACTTCCTCCAGAAATAGTGAAAATAACTTCAACCAAAAACCGGGAAACTGGAAATTTATTCCAGAAAAATGAGAAAATAACTTCAACCGAAAATATGGAATTAGAAAAGACTGTCCAGAATCAGAAAAAATAACTTCGACCCAAAACAAAGAAACAGCAAGTTACTTCCAGAAACAGAGAAATTAACTTCAACCGAACACAAGGAAACAGAAAATTCCTTCCAAAATCAGAGAAAATAACTTTAACCAAAACAGAGAAACAGGAAATTCCTTTCAGAAACAGAGAAAATAACTTAAAACAACAACATGGAAATAGAATAAATAGTCCCTCCAAAAAGAGAAAAAATATCTTAAACGAAAAATAGGGAACTAGAAAAAAAGTTCCTACAGAAACAGAAAATAACTTCAACCAAAAACAGAAAAGTATTGAATATCTTTCAAAAAGGGAAAATAACTTCAAACAAAAAGAGAAATATAGAAGAACGAACAACTTTCCAAAGAAACAAAAATAGTTAAAAAATTGTAATATTTTCAGAATAGTTGAATTTAATAAAATGGAAAATAAAAGACCGCCATGCAAATACCCCAGTTTTCCTACCTTTTCCTACCTGATAAAATTTATAATTTGATGATGAAGACGACCCAAAATTTTGAAACAAAGACAAATTATTATTTATTCGATGTTTACTCTCAAATTGTTTAAAATTTAATTGAATCTTAATTTTAATGACTCATTTTTTATTTAGGTATTCATTTTGTGAAGTAAGAATATATTTGTATATAAAGAAGTTTAAGCGCTCTGTACATTAACGCAAAGAACAAAATATAAAATAATTTATTGGTGGCAATTAGTATTGAAAATAAAAAAAAATACGCGTTGTTACTGCAAGTAATAAATAAAAAAAATTATAATGGTATTTATAAATCAATTTGAAATTGCAAAGAGCATTTAAAAGTTTTAAAAATAAAGCGACTAAAATTTTTTTCCAATTCAATTTCATTTAATAAATTTAAAAGTGCTTGATAATAAATAACATGCATGTTACCTTAGGATTCCAGAAGTAAAAAGCCCAATCCAAAAGGGCACTTCACACGCACGAGACCCTCAACGAAAACGAAAAAATCGAAAGCGATTAAATTTTTTAATTAATTGACAAAAATCAACAGAATTATTCGGTTTTAGGACCGATCGCGGTGGCCAACACTCGAATAATGAATTTATTTCGATACATTAATATCTTAGTCACGACATCTTTACATAATAATGACTAATATGTTTACAAACAAATATTTCATAATAAATCGCAAAAATATCTATAATTTACAGTTGAAATTATTTGCATGTTACTACTTTTAAACTTTTTTAGTTGGTGTAAAAGATGACTACTAGTTTCGATTAATAAATCATCATCAGGCTATAATGCGGGAAACTATTTATTTCCAATTTTCAATGTGATTCCATTTAATAAATTTAAAAGCATTTAATAATAAAAATGTTCAACTTACCTTGTGATTTCAGACGTAAATATCCCAATCCATAAGGGCACTTCACACGGTTGAACGGTTCTAAACCCGTACGAGATCCTCAACGAAAACGAAAAAATCGAAAGCGATTACATTTTTTTACTAAATGATAAAAATCGAAAGAATTATTCGAATTTAGGACCGATTGCGGTGACCAACACTCGAATAATGAATTTATTTCGATATATTAATATCTTAGTCACGACATCTTTACATAATAATGACTAATATGTTTACAAACAAATATTTCATAAAAAATCACAAAAATATCTATAATTTAGAGTTGAAATTTTTTGCATATTACTACTTTTAAACTTTTTTAGTTGGTGTAAAATATGACTACTAGTTTCGATTAATAAATCATCATCAGGCTCTAATGCGGGAAACTATTTATTTCCAATTTTCAATGTGATTCCATTTAATAAATTTAAAAGCATTTAATAATAAAAATGTTCAACTTACCTTGTGATTTCAGACGTAAATATCCCAATCCATAAGGGCACTTCACACGGTTGAACGGTTCTAAACCCGTACGAGATCCTCAACGAAAACGAAAAAATCGAAAGCGATTACATTTTTTTACTAAATGATAAAAATCGAAAGAATTATTCGAATTTAGGACCGATTGCGGTGACCAACACTCGAATAATGAATTTATTTCGATATATTAATATCTTAGTCACGACATCTTTACATAATAATGACTAATATGTTTACAAACAAATATTTCATAAAAAATCACAAAAATATCTATAATTTAGAGTTGAAATTTTTTGCATATTACTACTTTTAAACTTTTTTAATTGGTGTAAAAGAAAACAACTAGTTTCGAAAAATAAATCATTATCAGGCCCTAATGAGGAAAACTAATTTTTATCAATTTTCAATGTGATTCCATTTAATAAATTTAAAAGCGTTTAATAATAAAAACTTTCAACTTTACCTTTTAATTCCAGAAGTAAAAAAACACGATCGAAAAGGGCACTTCACATACGCGCGACTAAGCAGATCTAAAACCGCACCAAATCCTCAACAAAAACGAAAAAAATTGAAAGCGTTTTAATTTTATAAACTAATTAATTAAAATCAAACAGAATTATTTAATTTTTAGACCTTTCGCGGCGTCGAACACACAAATAATGAATTTTTTTCGATACATTCATCTCTTAGTCATCAACCCTTACATAATAATGACTCATATCATTACAAAGAAATATTTATTAAATAAATTTTATTTAATGGGACAGAAAGTGTTACCAGCTCATAGTAGAGTTCCAAGCCTTGCCCGTCCAGCCTCTGGACCGTCTCCTGCCTCACCAGGAACGTGACGAACCACTATCTCTAGGCTTCCTTTCGTCTCGAGGTGGCGCCATTCCAGGACGTTGTCGGTTTTGCATCGCGAGAACTCGTTCCATCCTTTCCAGGCCCACCGCCTCCTGGCTCCCGATCCGTCCTGGCCACGGCGCGTTCTCGTCCTTCATTACCTCAAACACCTCCTCCGCCACCTGGATGGGAGGCTATTCAGGGCTGTTACCAGAAATCACCCTAATTCCACTAGACCGCAATTCCTGTACCTAAATGCTGATCCCTTAGGCGTTCCCCCGGGCCCGCCGTAGCCTCCAGCATCCTGGGGACGATGATGCCTCGGATTTGAGCTGCCTCTTCAGGTGTGATTACCCCTCCCCAGTCTTCTGGAGGTAATCACCACCTGTCTATCCCTCCCTGCGGCTGAGCCGTAGGATGAGAGCTGGGCCACCCCAAAAGTCTGGCTTTTTGGGTTGCTCTTGCTTTTGCCTCTTCCTCTTGGCCTTTCTCCAGGCTTGCCGCTCTTCCACGGTTCTTCTGAACCCCAACTCCCCTGCCTTGGTGGTGCCCTCCGGTTCCCCCTCAGGTGGAGTTGTTTCTACTATGGTGAGTTCGAAGCTGAGTCAGATCCCAGAAGTGCCTTCTCCTCTTCCTCTTTTTTATGTACTTTTATGTTTTTACACCTGATTTACATAGTTTGTGTTTTAATATAAATCGTATTTGTGGATAAAGTACATACAACCGGAGTTGTATCTTATTTAAAGAATTAATGGAATTTTTTGTAAACGGTTTCACTTGCGATAAAAAATCCTGCCCCTTTAGAGCTGCTTCTGTTATGTAAACAAGACGGATAACAGATTTGGAAGGAAAGTGTAAAGAGTGGAAAGAATGAGTTTACTTTCAATGGCAAACGGGAAATAAACGACGCGACAATAATGTACGCGTGTCTCTTATATATTTTACTAATTTGTTTTTGTAAGTATTTATTTTGAGCAGAGGGTGGAAAGGGATCATCTTGCATGAGGCTTATTCACTGTTATATGAGATATTTAAATATAATACATTTAAATGTATTACATTATATACAGTGGATTCATAAAATAGTAGTTAATATTTTTTTATAAACCATATAAAATACAGTAGAATAATACATTAATATAAAAAATGATTTTGTTGTATTGGTAATGAAAATTAAAACCTTTGAAAGAAATTTCCTAAAAGTGGAAGGAAAATTTGTTTCTATTTACATAATACAAAAACAACATCAAAAATATTTGTAATTAATTATTGTAAAAAATTTGAGTTTTAATATTTTTGAATTTTCTATAGATTTTCAAAAATAGGAAGCAAATTGTCAATAGAACAAGTGAAATTATAATGACTTGAGATATTTCATATATCTGATAGATTTTTAAATTTGTATAGAACAGATCGAAGTTTACTACGAAATTAACACATAATCCCACCTTAAATAAGAATCCAGATCAATTTCAAGTAGAACACACTTTTTTTTTTTAATTATTTTCAGTTAAATGTTTTCAAAATAATTACATTGTTGCAACAGTAGAAGCAATTAATGATGTTTTCTCATAATTTGCAGAAAATTCTTTAAAATTAAAGAAATTCGACAACACCCCAATTATCTCCATGTTTTATTTTTTTTAATAAAATATGGAGGTGACAGCTTCCTACCTACCTTTGAGCTTTTATCTAAAACGGTCATTATGTAAATGTATATTAAATAACAATGGACCAAGGACCGTTCCCTGTAGAACACCATATTTAATGACTTGGGGTCCCTCACTGAAACGTCTATTTTCAAAAATGTTTTAACTGTATGCTACTTCTCGAAAACTTTAATTTTCAATAGGTTTTACTAGTTTTAATTGGTTAACTGTATCAAAAGATTTTGCAAAATCAACAAATATGCATAATGAAGATTTATTATTGATCTATAGTATTGTTAATCAATATTATCTACTATATGGATAAATAATAAGCAAATACTAAAATTTTGCCTCGATACAAATTGTATCAATTTCAATTTTACTAATAATAATTTTTTTATATCTTAATCCATACATCAATAACATATTTGATAAGATATTTGATATAAATATATTTCGATTTGAAACTAATACGTCAAGTGAAATTATTACATTTTGTTTTCTGTTACTAAAAAATCAAAATTTTAGTTTCACGGAACATGGACCGACATAAAAAGAGAAAGAGATTTTTCTATAAAAAGAAAATGTTTTTTGTAGTGATGTTTAAGGTCTAATGAAGTATTTTAAAATAACATATATTCATCAGAGTGGCGCCTTTCCCATGATTTCGAAACATATGTCTCAAAGCAGTATTGTTGAAATATGGAAGTAAATTTTGCATCAAGTCCTATAGGACACACTGTGCATTTGGATATAATCCAAAGATCTTCATTGGACAAGAACTGATTAACAACTTTGATATTCTTTGATAAATAAGACGTTGGTTGTTCTTGAGAAGGTTTTAATACCATCTCTTTATATTAAATTGAGATTATGAAGAAGTTTGTTAAATCATTACCAAAAAGTAAGGATTATTTCAGACATCTGTGTTCCGAGTTCTAAATCTATTTAATTAAGTTAAAAGAAGGAATTTTACTGGTTCCTGCATACGAAAGCTGTTATCAGATTCTCTCTTTTCAGAAACAATGAAAGAAAATGAAAATTAAATTTATTTTGGGTGTTATTAAAAATCATTACCAGCTGCATGTAAAGTTCGAGGATAAAAGATGATCTAAACAGTTAGTTTTTTACACTCCCATGTCGAATATTTTCCCGAAAAATGGGACTTCAGTATGGTAGCTGACTAATGTTAGAATGTCAAACGGGAAAAAAAAATGGAAAGCGGAGGTGTATTTATAGAAGTTTCAAGAAGTATTAAAAAAATTAAAAATTAAAATTTTAAGAAAAGTGTCACACGCGCTACTGCCTGAGAATTTAGAGGGAGAATGATTTATGACAACAGAAACTCAGTCAAATACTAATAAATGCGCTTGATTCAGACGATTTCACTTGGCCAACTGAACTTCAATACCTCAGATTAGTTATTATACGTGGTGTATATAATATTTAAATGCCGATTTCTTATAAAGTTCTTAACATTTACAAGTACTTGTATTGGATGAACCTCGTAAATAGAGTTAAATGTTGAGTTTTGCAGTTTAGAATATAATTACTATAAAGACTTTATGTAGAGTGCCCAAAAAATTGGATAAATAAATGACCAATTTTTGTAAGGTAAACAGAGATATTTAATTAGGTACAGTCTATGACATAAGCTACTGGGTGTTCTATTTACAAAATAAATATTGGATAAAATTGAAAAATAAGCTTATCTTTGATTTTGAAAACTTTTAAATTTTTTCAATGTCACTTTTGAAAACTTTAATTTTTTTCAATGTCACTACTATATCAAGACAAAAAAATTGTAAAAATATTAATACTTTAATATTTTAAATTGTCAGCCTAATTTTTATTCTTTTAGTAAAACTACATGTAGGTATTTGAAACTCTTATTTTTAAGAGGTTAAAATACAAGGAAAATACGAAGTTAATTCATATTCATTCACATATAAATAAAAACTTTAACACAGAATATTGAATCCAGTAACCACTTTTCCTGAAATTTAAATTTAATTTGAAAGGACCACTTTTTCCAAGATTGTATAAATTTAATTCAGAAATTTTCTGCATAATACTAGGAAAGGAGGTAAGAAAAGAGAATAAAACAGATATATCATGGATTGCCCTACTGTCAAGGTTTTTTTATTTCCACAGGGTGCCATAAAACTCCAGAAAGAAGTTCGATTGTATAATGTATAAGTTGATGATAGATCATTTGCATGCATGCGAAGTTGGAGTTTTCGAAATGTATTTTACCTTCCTTGATGTATTTGGAAAATGCCAAAACAAATGATAGTTTGACGTCTAAATGCGGAAATTGATATTTTTAGCGACATGACTATAAACTTATTTATACAGGAAGTCTCAAAACACATATACAGTGTGGACATAAATAGTTCTGAGTTAAAAAAATATCAATTTTGGATAAGAACTATATTAAATGTTGGGATAATATAACCCATATAGCCAAGATAGTGTCGACCGACATAATTTTAAGTTAATTTGAATGTAATTAATTTAATTAATTTAATTACGAAAAGAATGATTATATAGACGGTTAAAATAGTTATTACAATAAAAATTAGATTGATCACATCATTAATTTGGATTATTGTTGGATGGAAAATAACTGCAAATAATTTGATTCATTTATTAATAGACTTTAATAGATCATGAAATCCAATATTTCATCAAAAAAAATAAAATAAAAATATGATAGCATGGGAATATAAAGTCAGTAAATTTAAAAAATAAATACCTAGATGCATTACTCTTTCGATGTGATAGGTGATAAACATTTTTAAAAACGCAAACAAATTATACATTCAAATAACAACATTGTAACATGATAAACAGCCATACTTTATCTAATGAAGAGTAGTAGTTATTTTAACTGTAAATGAGGAAAAAATGATTGATTGTATAAAAACTGAATACATTTTCTTTTTGAAAATGTATATTTTTTTAACCTGGAAAATGGTTAAAAATACTAGAAAATGAAAATTCCTATGAATTCCTACTATTTCGATTCAGAAAGCCCACATACACACTAGAATGCTATTTGAATAAATGTAATAAAATCAAATAATTACTAAACTATAATAAAATGTTTGTACTAATTAGATACGTCAAAAATATTGACTGATGCATGACACTGTTAATATTATAAAGGTTAAAAAATGTAAGTGCATCCAATTAATTAAAAAAAACATTTAAACCAAACAATAAAAACTTTAAAAAATATATTCGATGTAAGATTTAAATTTCACATTTTCTAGTTTTTCAACAAATACCGAGAGAATTGACGATAATAAAAAATGCAAAACAGTAAAATAAAATTACAACAAATGTTCAATATGGACTTCTCTTAATTCCTCACATTTTCTAAGTCTTTTAAGAGTAGATTTTTGCACTTGGAGTAACATTCCAGGATTGTTTCTTGGGATTATTTTTATTGTTATTATCGTATTTGTACTTTTGTTGAATTAAGGTGTACTTATTCATTTTAATTGAATTTTCCTTACACCACCATTGTAAATAATAAAACAAGAAAATAATTGGTATTATTCTTAAAAGGGAATGTTCAGATTTATTAATAATTTAATAAATAGTAATACGAGATATTTTCTGTTATTTGTATTTCTAAAAAATGGTGAATTGGCAATTGATGTGTAGTGTGATAATAAATTGCATATCTTTTAAACCGTTAATTGTGTGACGACAGAACATTTTTCTTTATAACATATTTGACGAATTCAAGTGTCATGCTTAAAAGTGAAAAAAAATTTCCACATTAACCATTGAACTTAGTCCGTACCTGAGTTCACAAGGATAGTACATATTTGTTTATATACCAGCAAGTGCGCATTTATGGTATATATAAAGGGTTCATTTTTGATTCATTTCAAATAAGCAGTTTAATAAAAAAATCATTTTTAACTTCTAACTTTAGAATTCTATAGTTCGTTAACGAAGGGCGTAAGAGACAATTTTTATATGAAGTGCTATCATCATTTTTAGCCCCTATATAATCTTCCAAGTTTTGGGCACGAACTCCTGGGGTACCCTGTGTACTGTTTTTAGATATTATGACTCAAATATAACATACAAGTAATTTATTTCTCTGTTTTTTCTATTCAATTTTAATCTAGCGACCAAGAAGGTAAGAGGCAGCCAATGAACGCTGAAGCCGGAAGTTTTCCGGTTCGACACTACGTTAAATGCTTCCGCTCATTAACAAAACAAAATACGGCAGCCCTTTTATTTCTCTTTAAGTATATTAAGCGCTACTTCGACATTCAAAACATCGAATTAAATTTGAAGTGGCTCAAAGTCTATGTAAATGGCCACAAATTGAATTTCGTTCGCGTCAAATGAGTGGTACGCAATAGACGCCGCGAATTATGTTTCGTCTACTCACTTAAATAAGTTATCTTAAAAGTTAGCCGAACAAATAGAGGAAATTATTGTTCCAAAACAGTGTCTAAACTTTCCTTCGACTATTATTTCTGAGTCGATATTTTTCATGGAAATTCTATAAGTTAATTAACAATAGAAAATTGTATATTCCGCTGTCAGTTAGAACGAGTCATTCTTATTTAATATTTTAATAAAAGCAATAATATAATTTTATATGAAAATCACATAAATTAACTTTAAAATTGCAACCTTTGATTATGATGAGTTTTTAGTTAAAAAGATTATTTTATTGATTACATTTGGTCGTCTACTAAACCAACCATTAATTTTCTAATGAGCCATATGTATTTTTAGGTTCTTTTTTTTTCTTAACATCTTAACTTTGTATATTTACACACTTAGGTATTATTTTCACAGGGAACTATTGATCCATTTATTACCAGAGGTAGAGTTGTTCAGTACTGTGAATAGAGTTGTGGTTAGTTTCACCTGTTCTAGTTTTGGATTTCCTTGTGGTACTATAGCTTGGATGTCTTTTAGATTTTGATAAGCTTTTTTAGTTTGATTCTGAAGAGTCGTTTCGGCATATGCCAAATCTTGTTAAAGGCTTGCGAACATTAAGAAATAAAGTTGAGCAGAGTTTGTTCCCTTCGAAAGTGTTCTCTATTATATCTTCAATTCTATTAACTTGATCTATTATCGAGTATTGTTGTTTAAATCCAAACTGATAACCAGTAATAATCTTGGTTCTTCGTATTATTGATTTTAATGTTTTAAGTAACAATTTTTTAAATTAGTTAGAAATTACTGGCAAAACTTAAATCAGTGTGTAAGATTTCATTTCATGCAGTAGTTTTCCAGGTTTTAGTAACATCATGACATTTCCTGCCTTCCAGATTGATGGAACATATTTTAACCTAAAAGATGCATTGAACAGGAATATCAGCTTTACAGTACCTTTCTTAGACAGTTTTTTCAATAATTCACCGGTGATTAAATCATAACCAGGTGCTTTTTTCGAACTTAGGTTAGATATTATTTCTTCTGCAACTTCTCTAGTAATAACAGGAAATATACCTTCTGAGGTTTTCAATATATTCAAGATTATTATTCTCTATTAAATTGGGCGTGGAAACTTTTGCCAGATTTTGTGCGAACAAGTAAGATTTTTGTTTATTTTTTTTGTTTAATTACCTTGCTCTTCTCTAATGAGAAGAGTTTACATAATTGGCATTTTTATATATTTCATGGCTGTTTATAACGAGTGATCAGTTTCTTTATTAACTATTAAATTCTTTAAGAGTAATATCATAGATTCATCTTTTATTTTACATATTTCCTGTTTTAATTTTTTTGTTATTTATTAAAAGCGTTTTTGTAATCTGGCTGACGTGTTGGTCGCCTTTTTGCTGATTTTTTATCTTTGATCAAGTTCTCATTTCAACTGGATAATTTTTTTTATTTGTGATATGGCTTAACTCTTTGGTATTACTAAAATTTTCAATTTCCATGTTTACTTGTTTTTAAATTTCTATTAAAAGAATTGCTTTTTGCAATTCTATTCTAAAGCTTCTTATTGTATAGAAATATGTAAAAATAAGACTTTATCGCATGTTCGTAGTACTGCTAAATTAGTCTCGTATGAAAACTATTTAATTGATAACAGCATCGTTCATTAGTAAAAATTTTTTTGTAATATTTGAATATCGTTGAATAAATTATGTACATTATTTATGTTCTTGGGTAAGTGTGGTAGTATATTTTTGGTTAAATCTTCATTAAGATTTCTATTAAAATAAGATCTATTTTTTGGGACGTGGTGTGTAAGTGTCGGATTCTAGAATTACATTTCCGCATTTGTCACAGTCTGTTATACGTGCACATGGATGCAATGCACGGATTATAACACTGCGTGTAATTTTTATGTATGACCGGAAAATTCATCCAATTTGTGTATGCTAGGCCGAAATGTCAAGTGCAAACATTCATCTGGAGCGCTTATTATGAGCCAGATTGTGTCAGGACGCCACATTTCGTACACAAAATGTATTTACAATGTGTGTATAGTGCAACGTGATTTCACACGACAGTAATTGCCCCGGCGTGCTCGCCAGATACAAAAAAACCAATACCTACATATATGAATATACTTAGTAGCCGTACCGTCTGCATACAAGCCAATTAATTTTAGAGCAGAAGCCATTTGCCTTACTCACGTCGTCGCTTAAGCGAGAAAGAGTTAAACTAAATGAGTGACATTATTTTAAAATGTTGTTTAGTGCTGGCTGGTGAACTTGCAGCACACTGGGCACAAATTATTGCGGAGAGTGTTCCTAGCTGACAACGATATGAATTGATAAATTACCAACATAGTGGATGTTGACCCAAAAAAATTAATGTTAAATATGTACAAGGTATAAATGCTGAGTGAATATTGTTTATTTCATTTTATTTTTTTAGAGTTTATTTATATTTCAAAAATATTTTTTTTCATAGACCACTTTTTTTCACTTAACATGTTCTGTTTAAAATTCCCTCATTTTGAACAAGCTAAAACAATATCCAATTTCCCTTAGTGCACCCTGTAAATTCTTCTGACGATTTCATGTACACTTGATAATATTTATCTATTTAAAACGACTGCATTTTAACTTCAACCAATCAACAACTCGCTAATATACGCCACAAAATTTGTTCAATAAAAAAGCTCCAACTGACGACATAATTGACCAATAAGACGTGATCACACTTAAATACATCTTAACATTTACACAGTTACAAAAAGTCACAGTGAATCGCCAAACACTAAGATCCCCTCTCAAGTACGCTAAAGTAAACTCGTCTCCCAATTACGCTTCAGTAATCATGATAAAATATCTGTAATTTAATTTGTAAAATGTAAAAATTTGTGCAAGTGAAACCGAAATCAACAAAGGAAACACTACTAAAATTGAACTATTATTGTCTAAATATTTGTATTAAAAAATAATCAGGTTATTGCGATTTCTTGAATGGCTGGAAGTCATTATTTACCTAATCAGGTTTCGGACACTTATTAATTTATTATATTTTTATTATTTTCTTCATATTTGTGAGGTTCTTTAGTTGTGCTTAAATTAATTTAACTTTGATATTGATAGTCCATCACAAATCCTTTACGACCATACATAAAGTATTTTTTTTGATTATAGTTGTATTATATACTTTTACTCTTGAGTTCTTCCAAAAACGCTATTGTTCAAAGTTTAATATATTATTTAACTCTTCTTGGTATATTTGTTATTTTCAATTCATTGTATCACTTTTATTGTTATTTTTATAACTACTTTCTTATATGGTCCATTGCTCGTTATCGTTTGAGTCATAATAATAATAATAATAATAATAATTTTTCCTGTCGTTTTTTTTTATCCTTCTTTATTCCTTTTTCATAGCTTGTTCCGCCATTTCTAATTCATTCTGTGTTGTTTTACTTTTATTATTTTTTGTTTTAATCTATATTTCATATCCACCCTTTTCCATTTACACTGATCTTTCTATATTATGTTCTACATATTATTTCTTCTATTGCTTTAATTTCCTTGTGCGTCTTTCTTTATTTCCTTGTCATGTCTGCGTCAACGTATATTTTATATTTCTTAATTTCTTTACTCTTTACTCCTAGATTCTCTTTTACAAGCATTTGTCATTTTATTTTAAGTATCTTATTATTTTTTTCTTGAATCCTGTGGTGACTAACGTTTTCTTTCGTACATTTTTTCCAATTATCCATTCTCTTCTTAATTTCTTACAGTTCCATTTCCAGTCTCTCGTTATTCTTCTTTAACTCTCGGATTTGTTTCACATTTTTGATTTCTTTTATTTCGATATTGTCTACGTCAATTTAATTTATTTTTATTATTATTATTTTGCTTGTCTGTATTCGTTAGATGAATTTTTTAAAACGGCTCTGTTGCTCTCACTTAAAACAATTTTAAAAATTTGTATAATAATTAAATAAAAGTAATTCTCGTACAATAAATAGCATTTCTAAGTGCCATAAGAACCATGAGTCCCCTCAAGAGCATCCATTGGTAAGAACACTTTTTATATCAGTTTTATATATTTGTTACAGTATGTTGAGCATTTTTTGTTTATCTTTATTAAATTGTTATTGTTGCTGAACTTGTCGTCTTTTACTTCACTCCTTACACACTTAATCTACGACATGTTGAAGGTTGCTGTTTGCTGAATTATTTTGATTAAACCCTTTTATTATTGCATGACCAAGGGCCGTGTTGTGACATTGTGAAGGTGTCCTCTAAATTAGTACGACCCAAGGGTGTTTGCATGATATTAATATTAAAAATAATTAATTAATTCCTTATTTGGATTTAAAGTTATTAATAAGGTAGTCTATATTAATAATAAATATGGATTCTCTAGTTGAAATATTTTGCCTTAAAAGCAGTTTATTCAAAATATCGAATGACTTTTAGGAAAAAACGTCCGGTCAAGACATATTCTCAAAAAAGAAGCGAAACAATTACTCTCCTGAATGGAAATAAACACAAGTCATTACTTTGACGAATGCGATTTGGGCACTTGTCATATCTCACGAACATCTCCCCAAAGAATAACTGTCGCCAGTGAAAACCTTGGTAATCATTCTTGTTTAGTAGTGAAAATCGATTGGCCATTTCGCTGGACGCGGAGCCACTAGATTATTTATTTTCCTGGAAACAACGCGAAAATTGTGGCAATATATTTTGTCATTGCGTGAGTGGTCTTCGATAAATCCTTTCCTCTTACGTGTCTGGATAATTTTTTATGAACTTAGATTAAATTCGCTTCTGGTTGTATTTACTACAGGATTGGATACACATTGTAAAATAATAGTGTGCGATATATAATTTGTTAAAACCATAATTATGTCAACAAAATAGATATTGAAACAAGTAACACTCTGTAAAATCGTCGGTTATCCTTGCGTTTCTTTTTTAAATCAGATTTGCTTTACAAAAAGCAGCCTAAACGAAATGATATTAATATGCTTTAACCCGATAAAACATCTTTTTTTCTCTGAAGTCCATTGACGTTTGAAAGCCGATTCAATATTCCTCGCTATTCTTTGAAGAACCTGTTAAAAATAATTTCATTTGCCACTCTCTTTATTTCTTTTTTTCTTACGCAGGAGGGGAAATGAAATCAGAGTTTTCCCTTTTCACTTTTAGCGATAACACCATCGAATTAGAGGGGCGTACAAAAATATTTCTTATTGTGTTAAAAATTGATACTTATTAGATACTTTCCTGTTATTGCTTTTGAAATTATTATTTAATTTTTTTAATTCTGTTTCATTTTTTCTTAAAGAAATTGAAAATAATTCTGGAAAACCATGTTGCCTATGAAAATAAATTTTGGATTGAAAAGGTTAAATCTACAAAATATTTTGTGAGATTTTAATTTTCGGCAAGTTTTTGAAACTTTGGATATTTTTTTAACACTGTACTTTGCAACAAAACTAAAAAATAAATTCAACTTATTAGGATTACAAAACAATACTAGTATTTAGTGATAGAATAAAAAGTAAAGATTGGTTGCTTAATAAACCCTTAAATTTAAGTTTGGTTTCAAATCAAGTTCAAATGGAAAAGTTTTGGAATATCATTGTAATTTAAGATGTCTTAATTAAATAAATATATTTATTTTTTAAGTCTAGAAAATATAATTCTTTCTAAAATAGATCTTTTCGAAAATTATTTAAAAGGTATTTTAAAACTTAAGTTGATAAAGTCAAACAGATTTTGGAATTTTACTTTCAAACAAAATGTTATTAATGAAACTTGCACTTTTTGAAATTAGTTGTAGTTTAACACTCGTTTCGAGAATTATGTTTCGTTATACTTTTAACGTTTTATTAAAATATAAATGTAAAATTTTGAAACTAGAAGTTCTTGGAGATGAAAAATTATAATTTGGTGGTATTTTAGTGAATCTTATAGTGTCTTAATATAAATTTACATATTATTAAAAGAGCAGTTTTTTATTTAAAAAAATCTGAATGATATGTAATTTTATTAAACAGAAATTACTTATTAATTTCGAAACTTAATCGTTGACGAATTAATTTTATATTTTTTAAGTAGCAATTATATCATTTTTATGTCATTCATTACGAGTAGATGTTGACTTAAGAATGTTTTAAGAACATTATTAATGCAATATACATTAATTATATAACAAATTTTTGTATGTTTTAACGAATCACAACAAACACTATGCATTTTTTTTCGTAACCAGCCAATTTAAATATGGTGTTTTCTTTGCCAAAACCCATATTCGAAAGACATTAATTATTTTCTATAACCTTTTTCTGGTTAGTCACAAACTCTCAAGCGTAAGAAAAATTTTTTTTGATTATCTGAAGTGTAATATAAAATTAGATTGTAGATATTGCAGTTAAAACCTAATTTAATGATGTATATTGTTTAATTTTACAAAATGAAATACTCAAAAGTTTCTGAACTATTGTAGAAAAGTACAATTATATTCGGCTTGTGAAAAAGAATGCAATTACATCAGTGTCCGAAATGGATCAAATTACATTAGTGTTCGAAATAGGATGGAATTACAATGTCAGAACAAGTGTTGAAATATACTACACCAGTTACTTCAAATCAACAAAAAACTAAATATCCATCACTTAATTACTATTTAATTACCATGACATAAAAATTATTAAAATTATTAAAATACTCTTGAATTTACGTATTTTGATTTTTTTTAATAAAAAAGCTATAATTTAAAGAACAAAATAATAGTGCATATTTATATAGGGCGGTACAAAAATTCATGAAAAGACTACCATATTATGTTATTTTATGTCCAAGAACCTCTAGTTACAAAATTTCACGTTTAAACCTTAAAAGTATTTTGAAAAATAGCTGTGTCATTCTGAAATTCAAGATAAGTATAATTTAACTTTTTTACATTTAAATTTTGAAATATTACATTTGACATCCAAGTCCGATTAACATGAATATCGGAAGTGTTTTTAATTTTGCAAGTTGTGACTACACAGAAGGAATATTATCGATTGTTTTTCTCTTCAACACGTTAATAATTTGTAATTAATATAACACGGCCTTTTTTTTTAATATTTGTTTAAAAATCGATGTCTATTAAAATTTTTCCCTTTAAAGTCGAGTTCAAATAAAATCTCGATATCAAAGTCGAGATTCTAAAGAAAAAACATTGGAATATCGTTTTTAAAGTCAAAATCTTATAGAATTACTATAAATTATTAATATTTTGGCTTGAAAATTAAGATTCATTAAAATAACTAGCTTATAGTCGAGATTTATAGTAAAATAACTGATTTTTCAAATATTTTTGCCAGATTCATTGAAATCCCGACTTTATAATCGAGATCTTGAAGAAAAAAAGTGCTTTTTTTTTAAGATTCTTGCTTTAAAATCGATATTGAATTAAATTTAGATTAAAAAGAAAGTCCGGATACATAAAGTAAAATATGCTTTTTTAAGATTTCTGATATAAAAAAAGTCGAGATTTATTGAAGCATCAACTTTAAAGTCGAGGCTTTGAAGTGAAACATGAGAAATGTTTTTAAATTTCTGCTTTAAAATCAAGATTCAATAAAAACTTAAGCTTTTGAGCGACAATTTATACTTTAAATTATGTGAATAGCGATGAACAACTTCAGAGAATTTATATTAGAGCGGAGAGTGAGTGTGTGCAATGGTCAATAACTTCTTAGCGACTCTTGTTACGATTGGTTAAGTGTGAGCTCAGAGAGTGCAGTTTTCATTGGTCAATTTTTCTGAAGCATATTAGCTAAATGTTGATTGGGTGAAGTAAATATTGCGGATGTGACAAATTACATGAATAAAATTATTTTGGAGAATGTGCAGGGTGTACTAATATCAATTGAATATTATTTTAACGTGTTTAAAATGAGTGAACTTTAAACAATACTTGAGTTCCAATGTAACCAACCTGTATAGTACTAACCAGAACCCTGCACATAAACTTAAATAATAGCTAGTCCCTCGTACATCCTTAAATCCATCTAGTATTTTCTCCTCTTTCATTTTGAAGCCCGTCTTATAATTCACAGAAAACTCCGGGAAAAACGACGGCAGATAATAAAAATCTAGTAAGCACTTCTTTCGCACAATATCAGTCCAATTAGGATTGCCGAGGCAAGGCAATTACTACTAACATCAAGGGGGTTGGACCGGTTTAAGGTTTAGCCAGGAAATAACAGTTTTCAGCGAATTTTCACCTTATCAATGAACTCACTAATTCCCATTTCATAGATTTTATTTATAAGTGGAAAACAAAAATAAACTTCATGAATATATCCGTTCAAATAGTTTTTAGCAGAGTGTATTATAAAAGCTAATCGAAATAATATCAGAAAAACTTAATTTCAATCAGAATTTATTTACATCTGTCCATAAGTTTTTAAGTAAAAAATTCCTATAAATAACAGACGCTAAAATTGATTTATTTTTCATCTTTGAACTTTACTATAATATGCATTGACTAAAAAGGTGACTGCAGCGTAACACGGACATCCATTTGCATTTTGAATAATCTTTGGAAAAGAAAACGTGTTGTGTTTTTCAAATGACGTGTCAAAGTGTTTCCTTTTGGAACGCCGGTCACGTAACTAACTTGATTGCTGAGATAATTTACAAGGTGATCACTGAATGCCGAGAAAGTTTAATTCTCTGTTAGTTTTGCAGGTTGGGGTTAATCGTTCTCATAGGATTGCGTGCACATTGTTCGTTGAATCTACGTGATTTAGTAAAAGCTTATGAAAAAATCACAAACGAGAATTATAGTACCTTCGAAAAAGTGGTGTGGAGCTTAAAATAGGAAATTTAATAAATATAAGTTAAATAGTGACGATAATGAAGATCATATTGACATTGAAACGTTGTCGGAAATTTATCCTCTTTCAATTCTTATTTTTTCTTGCCTGGCTTTTTTTTGTTTTTCTGTTTCTATTTTTCTTGGGGTTTACACCTTTCTTCTTCCATTTCATTAAAGTGTTCATCAAAGTAATTATTTTTCAAGTATTTAACTTTTATAAATCATTCAAGGTGGAAATTAAATTATTTAAATTAAAAATCAAATACAAAACTAGCCGTTACCTATAAGGTATAAAACTACAAACAATTTATTTTTTCTTCTTTGTTTCCTTAATCTTTGACCTTATTTTCCGGAACTAAAAACGAGCATCAAAATTCGAATTAATGCGCCGTTAACAGAACATGCTTTTACTGTCTGTGAAAAACCGTTTTGTGCCATATCACGTGTTGAATCCAACTTTCAGCCTACTGAAAGAAAACTCCGCAAAAAGTAAGTTTCTTGCGACTATGAGTTTCAATATTGAGAGAATGAGTACAATATGGGAGCAGATGTTGCAGACAAACTATATAAGAGATAGAAATTTTCTGCTAACACGTTTCAGACATCCGAAAACACTGTTCCTACTTATGCCGTAATAAAAATCTTTATATTCTTTTGTGAGTAACTAAGATTTTTTGTTCACCAAAGAAAAATAAGATAAATATTATCTATTTATTTTGAAGTATTGTCAAGAGACTTTATTTCAACAAAAATATATATAACGACTTAACGCTCCTTTTGGGGTTTCGCCGTATAAGACCTTCTAAATAGTGGGCTGGATCAATCCCCGTCTCCATAATTTTTTTGTCAATTTCTTCTATAGTTTTATGTCTATGACCTATTCTTTTCAGTTTCTGATTCCTGCCTTGTTCATATTTTCCTCCACCTGTTATATTCATTTCATTTTAGGTCTAGCTTTTCGACTTCTTCCTCTGCTAAGTTGCGATTGTGTGATTTTTACTGTTGTAATATACGAGGGTTTTCGCCGAGCAGAAGCAAAAACGTGGTTCTTACAATAGGTTAGGTAATGAAGCGGGTTGGATTAATTGGTCGATAGCCAGACTATATTACTAAAGAAAGTTGGCACTTACCAGATTCTTATGCCTTCAGTCCTGGTGCTCCGATTCTGGGAGGGGCCCTGTATCTAGGTAAACTTATAAGTCACTCAAATCACAAAGAAACTAACTGAACTTTTCTAACTTTTTTATTGGGGGAGGAAATTACAAATATAAATTAAATGAAGACGAGTGAATTTACAATACAAGAAATTAAATTAATGAATTATTAAGCCTTACCGAGTTCTTTAACAAACTGTTAGACTCTATTATCTAATCCAGAAAAGTACCGCAAATTATAACTTACAAAATTTAACAAGGCTGAAAACCCTTGATCACGAAGTTCCTTTTCGAGACGGATATTAAACTACAACTGATTTCCGAATTCGTCTACCTTTCTGAACTGAACTTTTAACGCTACTCTTTGTTCTCACATATTTTTGATGACTTTAGCTTCATTAAAGGAGTTTACAGTCTTCACACAATTAACTATAATTCTTAGTTCAGAGGGATATTGAAGGGATAACAATCTGAGCGACGACTTTTTTTATTGGAGGAAAAATCCTTCGCAAAAGCCTCCCAAATGCAGCCCAGTTTCCCCAACTAGTCCCATTAGTTTTATACAATTACAAACGTAAAACTCATCTGTGAATGTCATTCGAAATGTCAGTTTTTATTTCAGAAACAGGCCTTTATAAATGAAACTTAACGTCTGCTAGTTGGTTAATGAAACTCTTTGTACATTTTTTCCAAAAGAGCCCTTGAAAACCCTTGTATTTAAAAGATTTATAATAATATTCAGGCTAGTATGTTTTTTAACTGTTCAATTTGTAAATTCGGAAATAATTTTAAGTACTTTTATTAAAATATTCCTAGGAAAATTACTAGCTTTGTAGATTTAATTTTGCTTTACCCAATTTTTTGCTATATACTTTTAGTTTCTGTTTTTTTGACCGTGTTCACTCTTATTTCTTACTCTATTTCGTGAATTATTCTTTTCCCATATTCCTAATTTTTGCTAATTTTACTATTTTTAGTATTATCCTTATGATCTCTTTTTCCATTATTTTAAATAATCTTCCTCTGCTTTAGTTGATGTTAATGTTTCCGTGGTGTATATCAAAATTGGTCTTATTAGTATTTTATAAATATTTAATTTTTTTATTTAATGAGAAATTTGTATTTTAAAAGTTTTATATTTGGGTGGTATGCTCTGTTTGCGTTTATGATCGTTTTCTCTTCACCTCTATTTGTAATTATTACATCTCAGCGTTTAACTTTCTTATTTATCAAATTCGAAAACTTTGACCTTATTACTGTTTCGCCACTTTTTGCCGTATTTTATTATTTTTGTTTTACTATGGTTTATTTGTAAGCATTTCTATTCTTTCTTATAGATACATATTTCAGTGATAAATTAAATAATGATTCGGATAACAATTCCTCGTGTCTTACTCCTTTATTACGTTGATTTAATCAGTTTGTCCCTAAGTTATTATATAACCCTTGGTAATTATGGTAATTATAACTAGCTTCCTTTGTTTAACATTGATTCCCAATTCCTTCAAAGGTGAGATAGGTTTGCTTCTGTGAATTGAGTCGAACGCTTGTCAAAAACTTATAAATACCATTTCTAGGTCTATTTAACATTTGTATGGTTTTTCCGTTATATCTTTTAATGTATGTATGGTGTATGGCGTCCACTGCTGATTTTTCTTTTATGAATCCAGACTGATATTGTCATTCTGTTTCTAATATCTTATAGTCGGTGTTCAATAAAGTGATATCTTAGTAGTTCCAATATTGATTGTATTTTTCATATGTTGAGATTATCCCATTCCATAATTGTATCGTAAATTGAAATGTTTGTTATAATATTTTATGATGTTTGTCTTCTCCACTTTTATCAGTTTTAGCCTGTTATTATCAGATGCTTTACCATTTCGGTTTTTCTTCTTCTTTAATTTCCTGCTTGGTAGGGGTTTCTAGTAAGTTTTCTTTCGGTATTTTTTTATTAGCTGTGTATGTTTCAACTAATAACTCTCCCCTTATTTGCTTATGCTGGTTTTCTTCTTCATTAACTTTGCCATTTTTGTTTTTTATCATATCGTTGTGTCTTTATAATTTCTGGATTGTTCATACAATTTTTATAATATTTCTTGATATTTTCGTTTCTTATGCATTTTCTGCTGTTATTTACATACTGCTTTTTCTAGCATCCTACTGGATATTAGCATAGCCTTCCTCTTTCACGTTTTCATCTGTTAGCTTTCCCGTAGTTGTTTTAAATTAATGTCTTATTTTTAGTCATTTAGTCTTGCTGTCTGCGGCACTTTTTTATATGTGTTTCTTATTTTTTTTGCTTTATTTTAGTGGTGACTAAATATTTTCTAATGATCTCCTTGGCATGTTGGTGAACTGAGTATGACAATCTTTAAATTTGTCTTTGCGCTCCAATTTATGGCTTATTCTTGAAAAAGATTTACCATATGGTGTTTGATCTATTGATTATATTTTCTACATTCTAAGTTTCCCTTGTGTCTACTATTACTATTATTTCAAGATATTTAAATAACCCGTTTATACATTTGTATACGTTTACGATCTGCATTATCCATTAAAATGTTTGATACATATACAAATTTAACTAAATCCTGAAATCTGAGACCGTCAGCTAAAATCCTTAGGAAATTGACCTAAAATCCACACACACACTCATCAAAAAGATGTGTGTGAATCTGAGAAGGTATGTACACAAATAGGGGGTAAGTACGTTAGAGTAAGGTAAACAACCATCTATCACAGGTGGTAACTATACCAGAATCTACCGTTATCCAACGTGACAGCCACTCCGCAAACAAATCTATCATTTCCTTTACAATGGTGACGAGACATCTTCTAGATGTACAACGAGAACCGGAACATTATTAGGCACGTTTTGACGAAGGTGCGTAAGCGAAAGTAAGGATCTACAAAGTTAGAATAATCCTGAATGAAATGTTACTGAAATAATCCGAGAAAGTTTTCGTACCTGCACTTGATGAAAAAGTACTAAGAGGATTTTTATTAATAAAACAATTAAATATTGTCACGAGTTGATCTAATTCGGTCTGGAAATATAAATAATCATTTAAAACAATAAATTTCGTAATAACGAACTTACCTTAAACAGTAAAAAATATGTATTTTATTTGAGCTTAGTAAATTTATAGTTTGAGTAGGTCCAAATAAAAAAATTATTTCATTTTATTATTATATATTCAAATAAATATTGATTTGAAAAATGTACATTATATTTGAATTGAAAATTAATTTATTTTCGTCAAATAAAAATGGTTGCATTTATTTTTAAAATTTATTTGTTGAAAGAATTAATCTCTATTTAAGTGAATATTTTACTGTGTATATTTATTTCTATACTGGTTCTAGACATAAGTCATTTGGGCATCATTTTTTAAAACACTCGCTCCTAGCCAAAAATAAAATAAAAACTAGAAAATTATACAAAATTACAAACATTTACAACAGTATCATTGAAAATTTTTCATTGTTGAAACTAGAATCACGCATTGTAAGGGTGATCAAGTTTTATTGGGTACCTATATCGTGTGACTTTAATTAATTTTTTGATTGGTTCGAGCTCAAACCGACGTTAAACTTCTAAACAGAAAAATTATATAACTAGTCTAATAAATTATATTGGTTCTTGCAAATAATCATTTTTCTCTGTGGTAGCTCTTGAACCATTCCATATTATATTGTCAGATTTTGTAGATCTTGCATAATATATTTCTATAAAAATATTGAACTTACTTAAATTCGTTACATTTTCAGAAAACATTATTCGTTTTCTAAATGGGATTAAAATAAGACTTCCAAAACTTTTGCTAATCCGTAGAAATCCTCATCCGATTCATAAACAAATTAAGAACCGTTTAGATAAATTTGAATTGTGTCAGAACAAATGAAAAATTCTCGATTAGATCCAACTTTTTATATAAATCACCGAATTTTCTTAAAGAATACGAAAGCTTAAGCTGTTAATTTTGCTACGGAGCTTTCATTAATTTATAATCTTACTAAAACAAAAAGTAGAGTCAGGGTCTTTAGAAATTGTCTTTTTATAAGATTTATTATTGTTTCAGATCTGAACCGTCGAATAATGTGAAACCTTTGTTTAAAATTCTTAGTTACGTCTACAAATAATTAAATAATCTTTATGAAATTTCAGCTTCATTAAGGGAAACGTTATTTGAGATAGAAAAAAATCACATTGAATACTTTACAATAGAATTAATTAAAAGTATTACAATTTTCTACAACTAGCGAGAAGTTCATCTGAAGCAAAAATAATTCTTTTTGTTGGTACTACTTGTCTCCAACTAACAGCTTTTTAATTAATAATTTCTCATTATATTCACTCGTAATAAACTATTTCTAAAGTGTTAGCAAAATTGTTTTATTAAAATTAATTAAATGGAACCTCACTTAACCTAAGCTATAATCAATTTATAAGAAGACTGGCAAAAATGTATAGTGACTGATGAAATCTTACAGAAATCTTCTGAATTGCACCACTAAATTATTCTGTGTGTTTTATGCTTATAAACGCTTATTTGGTTAATACGTTATTTCTCTAATTTATCTTCGAAAATAGACATGATACGATTTCCTTTATTTGTCTTTTCGAAGAACAGGTATCCATGTAAGTGATTCATTTGATTTAATTCCCAAGTTTCATCGGGAGCCTTAAGGCGGCAATAATTTATGTCAATATGTCTCCTTGTGAATGCCTAATGCTAGAAAGTGGAAAATGGAACCTGTGAATTAAACCTCTAATATCTTAGAGCAAGTGTCAAATAACTTTATGTACAGTGGTTTGTCCCGCAACTTAGAAACTCATAGACGGTGCCTTTATTTATATATTAGGAGGTTGGAAAGCTATCATGAGTCGCAAGTTTATTAGTGTACGTTGCGGTACGAGATACACCAAATTTAAATTTGGTCTAATCAAAATACGGTAAATTTCACATTTAAGTTGAACTTATATGAACGCAACGAAAGTGTGACGTTACTGTAAAGAAAAATAGTTATAATCAGGTATTCATTTTCATCAAATCACATGATTTTGAAGTGAAGTTCTAATTATCCATTATATTCTCAATAATATTTTTGATTTTGCTCCCCCTTTGACTGTCACTGGTTGCAATTCGATCTAAAAGAAGAAGAATTCAGGAACATCATACCCGAAGTGTAACGCGGCCCCGAAAACTTTAACATTGTGCCTCTTACAGGATGATATTTATGGATTCATTGGGAACTTTATTACATATTTGTCAGGGAGTGAGTTGTGTGCTCAGAAGGTTTTAGTCGAGAGAGTAAATTTCACTTCCGAGAATATCTATTTGGAATCTTATCACGTTGCACTTTAAACTTTCGTCATTGAAGATTTATTTTAGCAGAACAAAATAATTTCGGTTCTATAAAGTTTATAGCTTATCTGGTTTAGTTCTTTGTTGCGAAAATATTTATTGGTTTCTTAAATAATTCACAATCTTGTAAGGAGAAGAATTATATATGCCAGAATCTAACAAACAATTAATATTTTATTATTTAGAAACCGTTAGAGTTATCGATTTGTTTAATAACCAAACGACGATCATTTGTACATGTTTAATAAACTTGATTTATGAAAGAAATTGACAACTTCCTTACTATAAACTAAAATTACAAATCGTCAATACAAACGACTTTAATTCGTCAGCTTGTTTTTAGTAGATGTTTTGAAATTACCCATTTTTTTATCATTACATATACCGTGTGAATAAAAAGTGCAATATCGAATGTCGTTTTTATTCGTATAAAGAGAGTATTTTGCTTAACAATGTTTTTAATTGGTGTAAAAGACTGTCACTTGGACATTGCACTCCAAGCAATCCCCAATAAGAACGGACAAGCCTCGTTTAAAAAGTTTAAAAAATACATGTTTGAATCAAACATAATTTCGGTTCAGTTATCTATGAATTTTATGTGGATTAATTAGAAGGGGAATACTATATAAAAGACAAGGGAATTAAATCGGTTGGTGTAATAAAGAAATGAAAGCGTCTTGTAGTAAAGATGGTGGTAGTATACTGAACATCTGATTAAATTAAAGGTTGAAATGTTGCGACTTGGCACAGACTATGATAATGCAAAAATAGTATGTGAATTATATATTGATGGAGCTTTTAACGTACAAGAATTATATAACAGATTAAAAAATCTGCACCTAGAAAAATGTCTGGCATTGGAACCATACGTAATAATGGATAAAGATGAGAGTGATGAAGGTGCTCTTTTAATTATTTTGTTTTTCTTTCAATTACCTATAATTACCATAAATAACAATTCATTATCATTAATAATGGTTTAATTCGGCTCATATATATGCAGCAATTTTATCAAGTATATTTGTGACATCAGTTAAAATCCAGTGGGATTTCGCGACAATTTTTTTGACGTCGCTAGTGTCCCAGTTCCCCATTAGCTATACTACTCTAGAATCCTCTTTACAACTGCTGTCGCGTTCTAAACTCGCATGTAAATTTGTATTACAGAAGGCGTTTTTGCCAACCGTAATTAATAATTATATTGCATATTTAGAAAAATGTAATAATAATATCTCTATACGTATAAATATATATTTGAAAAGAATATGCAATTTTATTGTATTATTTCGCTGCAACAAATTTCCACATCTAAATACATGTTATAGTATGTTACATTCACATTCCTTTGCAGACTGATTTGGTTTCCTGCTAAAAATTCATATTGAATTGCATTTTGACGACAAAATCAAGAAATTCAATCTAAAAATATTTTCATATCAAAAAGAAAAAATAAAGTAGAGAGTGATGCGATGAAATTCATAAAGGACGCAGGTGTAACAAACATTTTAAATAAAAGTATTGACTATGGATTCAGAAAGGAACTTAATCATTGCAACTTTCTTTACTCTTTTTATTACCAAATGAAGCCATCCTTCCTTTAATACAAAATTTAATTTTTTTTCTCCATAGTGTATCAGTCTAGTATCACATAATTCATTTTAATAATGTAACTAACATATTTTAATCAATTATGATAAAGATAATTGTACTATAGCGAAAATGATTGAGATGTCAGGGAACAAAGTACATTGATCGAGGTTTGTAATCAGTGAATTGTGGGGTTAAAGACTACGGTAATATCACGCAGAAATGTTCTAGTAGCAGGAATAAACTGAACAAACTGCCTGCGAAATATGTCGCCACTACTTGTCGCAACTGGGGGTGAATTCCAAATACATTTTAATGGGTTTTAAATGTTATTTTAATACGATCGCGAGGCACCACCAGCCACTGCCGCACATAAATATTTCCTGGTAACTGGAAAATTGACAAAGAATAAAGAGAAACTCATTTTACGCGAACCGCATCGACTTTAATTCGTATGTATGTGACAAAAACGCTTGGTATGAGGCTTTTTCTCCTTAACGTGCATTGAATCGAATATAAATTGCCGATTTTCAGGAATTTTTAGAGAAAGTCTTATATTTCCTGTACTAAATTGACGTTAAAAGTCGAGCTACGGACACATTTAACTTTATTAACTTTACGTATATTTTCTCTTGTTCCTGTAATAAAGAACTCTAATTGTAATTGAACATTCAAGTAGCACTATGAATATTTTGTCAATAACTAATGGATATATTCTATGATTTACGTAATAGCATAACAGGCTCAGTCTTTTACGGGGCACTTATCTATTTCGCCAGACAAAAACCACTAAAATATATTCCTAGAGATCTTTCATTTGCAAGTAAAATTATCGAATAGAAACATGAAGATTAATTCTCCACAATCTATTCACTAACAGACAATTCAAGATAGACAAGCAACAATTTCAATTCAAAATAGCATTAATTAGAGAAACTGGCGCTGTGCATACTTTACAAAAGTAATTAAGCTTTTCTAAAGTACATGGAAAATATCTGCTTCTATTTAAATGTTATAACAATATATTCTGATGATTTGCATTTTCCATTGTAATGCAGAATTATTCAGACTTTTACCAAAAGATTCACATGTACCTTCATTCTTTCACTAAATCTGAGGAGCATTATTAATTTCTGAAGCTAAAAACCATTAGCGTCACAGATAGGCGTATTTTTAATAGTAATAACTACAAAACTTAGAATAATGTTAACAAATATTCATAAGAATTTTAGAAAAGGTGTAGAAGCCAGCCGAAAGGTAAGAATGAATTTATCTAAATCTAAGAATAGAAGAAGAAAGGGAAAAAAAGGTCTAAAAGGAGGTGGTTAAAGGACCTAAAAGAAGTTGGTTAAAGCACTACCATTTACAAGAGTTTTAAAAAACAAGAATATTTTCTGATCTTATTTTTGAGTGCCATGATTGAAGTTTTAAAAGTGAGAAAAAACAAACCTAGAAATTAATATTGAAAAAACCAAAAGAAAGTTTAAAAGTTAAATCAAGATACTTTAATTATAGAAAAAAAAATACCATACATTCATATTTTTATAATGGGACAGAATGGCGAACGAGAGTACGAGTCACATTCTCGTTTCTTCTCAAACGGCATGATTGTCACTGCCTTTACAAATTTAGTTTACCCTTAGCGATATTTCTCGTCTTTCTTTCATGGAGATTTTAGAACGACTGTAGATACTACTGACCAACGAGAGAGGACCGTCCTTACTCATTGAATTTTTATCAGCAAAGTCTTCCTATTGTCTTTTATTGCTTTGAAGTTTCTATTCTTTCAGCAATAGGACTGGTCTTTTATTAAAAATCCCCAGTGGCCGATAGATTGTTTGTAAATAAATAAAATCTTTAATGCATTTCAAATGTCTTGTAAAATCTTTAATGCATTTCAAATGTCTTGTAATCGAGGGAAAATCAATTTTTATCTAGTTTATATTTGTTAAAATATTTCCTCCAAAAATGATCCTTCGGTTGATTATTAAAACTAATAACATTTTTTTGGGCTTATTATTAATATTATCAAATTTGTTACCTAGTTTTGTTTTCACTGAAATGGAACTTTTGAATTATTTCATACGTATATATGTTAGTACTCACGAATGAAGCTCCACTGAGATAACTAATTCTTTATCATCTACAAATCGCGAGTTAAATTTTTTTACTTTTATTTTATTTTCGTACACGGAATTCTATATTTTATATTAATATGGGTAGATATACCTATGTCTAAGTATTATTCTTTTTTATTTGGAACATATTTTTTGTGAGATTTTTGAAAAGAATGGTAGTCAATCAAAGTGAAAAATGTCAGCGCTCTATAATTTCGCAATTTGCTTTTATTAGTGTACCTACAATGTGGAAAAGTAGCAGAAATAATTTAGCGAGAGGAGTGAAAAATGCGCCATTTAACTACAATGAAAAGAGCACAAAAATGAAGGGAATTTCCTACATTAATAAACTGTCTAGCAGTGATTTATGAGTTTTTAATATTCTTGCTAATATTGCTGGAAATGCTCCACAGTACGTTTAGTGAAAGAGCTTGAAAGAAATTTTATTATCGAACAAGAAGTTTTTACGGCAGAGCAAATATTTAGAATGTGTGTTTTCAATTTATAATAACATTTCTATATAGATGCATGAGGTAGTAGGAAAACAATGTAAACTTGTTAGGACCCTACACTTAAGTGGCATTTTTCGCAAATGCGGTATACCGAAGGTACTTTATTGCATAAGTTGCATCACATACCTTGCTAAAAGTTGAGAGAATTTTTGTCCTATATTTAAATATATTCCTCTACTTGGATGTGAAATTTATAAAAAAATAATTGAAATAGCATATTCTGGGCTACCTGAACGTTTTAATAGGTAGATAAATATGTCATTGATTTATTAATTAGTGAACAGTGGACTGTTTGTTTATATTATTCCAAATTATTCTCGTAAAAATAAATTGAGTTGTCTCTTTTTAACATAAACTCAATTTTATTCGTCCAACAATAAATGGTAAATCGATTTTTTTTAAAATTTATTGAAAATTATGGGAAACCACTGATATACAATATTTACTTGTTAAATTTTTACTTTACGGAAATTTGCTTAAACTTACGATTTACAGAGATTTTGTAGTTACTGACTACTTGTTAAAATTATTGTTGTGGGAGATTATAACAAATTGAGCAACATCATTACTAATTAACTACACATTTATTGGCTTTCTTCAATACCCTGTAGCAACAACTACATAATTGGTAATTTTGTGACTGATTATTTTAGAGTTTTAGTTTGCACAAATTGTGGTTGGTTTGATCACTTTATATGGCGTGATGGAGTTATTTGAATGATAAAGTGTTTTTAATATTATTTAAACTTCAAACATTACCAATGTGGGTACTATTTCCGAGCACAAAAGTCGCAGTTAAGGTTACACCTTTGGAAAAACACTACATTGTTTTCTAATAAGAAAAGCAAGATTGAAAGTTCAAATACTTTCTAATTGCTTTTTCTGATTATTATTTAAACACTTTTAGTTACAAACAATTGTTCCTATTTGTCTTTACCAATTGCGTGCTCACATAAAATCCAAAGGAATTAATACGACCTATTATTTCAAATTGTCCAAGTATATATTTCACTTTTCTCATTAGAATAATTTCCCCCAAAAGTCATTTAATTTTCCCAAACTTCCCCTTTGTCATTTTCGAAAACACTTATAATATCTCATAAAATGCTAACAGGCTATACTGATTTTCTCGAAGAATTATTAAAGTCAATTCAGTTTGTAGTCCTAGCGGTACAAGACAAATATTAATTCTGTTAAAGAAAAACTGACGATTTATTGCTCATTGTTGTCGGTTTCGTTCATTTGAATCAATACCTTAATTATAAGTAGTCATTATTAAATTATTTTTATTAATTAGTGAGTATATTAAATGAATAGAGAAATTGGGATTCTTTAATGCTATTAAATATTTTATAACTGGAAGGCAGAAAAACAGGTACCAGGATAGCAGCGGTTTGTTATATCAAAATTACTAGGTTTGGTATATTCTCACAGCTCTATGTCATAGATTGATAAAACCTTTAAAACATTGCTATTTTGGTATCATTAGATAGTTGAATATTATTTGTATAAAGAAGATATAACACCGGCCCCAGAGCGCTACCTTGAAGTACTTCAGCAGAATTATCTTATAAATCGGAATAGACATTTTCTTACCTAATTTGAAACGTTCTTCCTGAAATATAACACTGAAGAATATCTGCGAACTCTTTTGGTAATAATTTTCTTAATTTGTATTTCAGGCTTAAGTACCTGACTTTATCGAATTCTTTTGAAATTTCCAATTAGATTGTTGAGCTGACTGGTCTTAATCGTTTTAAAAATTACTTTTCAAGTAGTTTTGAGAGTGTGGGTAAAAGGGATTTTTCAGGTTTTAAAATCATAATTACTTCTGCGGTATTCAAGATACTCGGATTATATTTCAGACGAAAAACTGAATTTTAAATAATTTTTATGGAGGTATTTCTGGGTAAGTTTTTTATTTTTTTAACCTGGAATCTTGCATGCGTTGATCTTTGTCTTTATTTGGTTACTTGGTGCTACTAGTTTTATTTACTTTTTTTTTTCTTTAAATTGTGTCGAGTTTGACGTAAATTAGAATCACTTGTTTTCAACTTAATTTCAGTTTGTTAAAGACAGTTCTAGTTTTCCTGTAAATAAAAAATGGATAAGATCAAACACACATATAGAAATTTCTTTTGAAAAGTATAATTATTTTCCTGTTTTCCATGGCGTTCCAGTTTTGGATTAGGCTACCTCGATTGGGAGTGATTTGATTTGTTGAATCTTCATTTTAATATTTTGATTTAACACATAAATGATATGCATGTATTTTTTATATTAGAAACTAAAAAAAAATTGATATCATTAACACTAAAATTGAATGCGAATTGAGAAACGTGAATTCGAATCAGTAATGAATTAATCAGAGTAATTGCCTTCATGAACATTTTTTTACGTGCCAAGTATATTCGTGAATTTCACATCCATTTATAATTAATTAGAACTGAAATGAGCATAATTACAGCCATCAAAAGGTTCAATTCCGTAGACACGCAGATTTGCTCATGAGCGTCCGCTCTCTATAACAAACTAAATAATTTTTGCAAACAATTTTCGCAATAATTATCTTAGTCCGATTCTTAAAATATTTTAAAATAGAGGTCAAAAATAGGAAGAAATCATGAAAAATGTGGTATTCAGTATTAAACAAAAATTGTCCGTCTGTGTGGTCGATAACATTGTTCACATTTTATATTTTATTTCCTTACCGTAATATTATTTTAAATTCTCATACAGGTAATATTTATAATTACCTCAGTTAAAAACTGTTTTTATGTAATACTAAATGCCCAGTTAACAAATTTGATTCACTACGTCCATGCATTAACGTGATCATGCACACAGTTCACCCACGGCATCATTTGATTTCGACTCATTAAAGATGAAAAATGTTCAACTGTCACGTTCCTAACGTTCAGCCGGGGGTAATCCAGGGTAATGGCTGTTGTTTTTTCTAAGTTTATCTTATCATTCTAATCCACAAAATGTAATTGACGTATACCGATTAGAAAAATTTGCATGCAACAGCGAGCAGAATCGTTAATTAAAAAATATATTCTGCAAAAATGGACAACGCACGATGTAGAAAATCAGATTTGGATAAAAGCATTATGTAGAGTATTGAAGGAAACAAGATCATCTGGCAGAAGAAGATAAGAAAGACTAATTGCAGTTTGTGAAGAAAGAAATTATAGTATTAACCCATTGGCAAAAAAATATTTTTTGATTTATCCAGCAAGAGTATTTATTACATTATTTAGTGTTGTTATTCATTATTAATTATACGAGGATATTCAAATCACATGGCAGTTAAAATTCCGGGGGAGCTTCAATATATTGTTAGAATTGATTGAAAAGATCCGAATTCAAAATTTATATAAACTTCATTTTTATATACCTTGACGATACAAATCATAACTAAAACCCCATATAAATGTAAATATTTCTGTCAATCGTAAATAGTTGAGCTCAATAATAAAAGTGTTTGTGTCAAGCGAGGTCCGAGTTATCGGCTCTGTACAAATGACTGTTTATGTATTCAACGTTTTCGACCCGAATATAAATTGTTGGCTGTAGAACTAGAACATTGGCGTCACCGCTGTCAATTAACTTGCAGTTTACATTTAAACAAACTTTTCAAAAGCAACTTCAAAATCAGTTTTATGGAATTTTGATTGGCACTTATTAAAATGTAAAGAGTACCTCTATATTGAAATATCCTTCGTTCATTCATATTCTAAGGTAACTTTATAAATAGTTTCGTTCATGATCCAGTCAAACAAGACTCTTACAACATATTTAGTTTGCTTAATAAGATCTACTAAAAATGGAGTAGATAAGGGCTTAGAATCATGTATGCATAAAATGTGTGTCCTTAATATCGTAAACAAATTCATTCCATCCAATAAATAACTGTTACACTGCTTTATTCTTCAACAATTTTAACGAAGATTATTTTCAAACATTTAAACTCTAACAATAACATATGCGAGTTTTCTGAGTAGTGTTCATAATGATATGAATTTTTACTGATCACCATTTAAACTAAAATTAATTTTACATATTTTGTGGTCTGAAGAGTCACTAACCGTTTGAACATAAAATTAGGGCAAGAAAATCTCTTTTTGAACAGAGTGTGTGGGCACAGTTTTGTGATTTCTTGACAACTGTTACCTCGCTTAAGTGTGTTCTGTTTGCTGGATTCTTAGCAACTCTTATTTGTTTTGGAGTGACTGTGACTTTGGGGGTGATTACGATTACAAATGGGTAAGTGTGAGCTCAGAGAGGGCAGATTTCATTCTTCAGTTTTTTGAAGTATATTAGCGAAGTGTTGATTAGCTGAAGTAAAAATTGGGGATGTGAGAAATTAGATGAATAAAATTGTTTTGGAGAATGTACAGAGTACACTAATGTGAGTTGAATATGACAACAACAACAGGTACGATGTGTAATAAAACTGACGCTTGTTCAATCAAAACCAAGAATAGCACACAAGTTTACGCTGAAAAATACTTACATTAAAATAGTTAAAACTATATGCATCCAACTAATCGCAAACAATACTGGTAGTACCTTTTGTCTCTCGTTTGAGAATCTGCAATCACGAAGATAGCATGCGCTTAACACGCGCTGTTCATTTCTTACATCGGATATATTTGAATATTCCTGTTTATAAACGAGGTTATTTATTCTAGACGTTTTTGTCTGTAAAATTTTCTTAATACTAGATTCTTCAATGCTTTAAACAAAGAGAGAAGCATATGGAGCATTCTGTAAGGAAAGCCATACATTAAACAATATTAGTCTTAAGCCTAAAACTTTATTCGTTTCCATAATTTGAGAATGCCAGTCTCCTATTTAACAGTTATAAGTGACACCTATGGTAACACAGCGTAGTTAACTGAAAACTCTTAAATATAACGAACGCTATTTTGACCGCTGTTACCCCACACACTCATCTATTTTTTATTTTGATTGCACATTTGTTATCCTACGATTCCGTATTTATTTGGTTGTCGTGCTTTAAAAATTTAGTAATTTGTTTATTCATGCGACCCCTGCACCTGTATTATGACCTCTGCGCCATTTCCTATTATCATGAATACAAATTGTAATGAATCGTTATGATGAGAACTTCAGTATTAAAGGCAAATCGGAAACTAGGAGACATCTTTCTTCTATCAAGAATGTATTCAGGATGGTCTTTTCTCTCACAAGTATATAGTAAATTTGGATAAAAAATATTTATTTACCTCATTTTTTAATTTTAGTGTGTAGAATGTATATGTGTAGCATGACCTTTTGTTGTTAAAGATGGACTATAAAATAGTGACTTATCATCATGTACGCATAAATTCTATGTGCTTGTTCTTTATACCAAAAAATACACTCAATAAAAACCAAAGACTGTTTCATTTTTCAGTAACTTCAATGAAGATATATGTTTTTCATATAAAAACTTTTACATAAACATATACAACTTTTTTACATAGTTTTTATAACGGCTGGCAATAATTTTTCACAAATCATCACTTAACATTAACACTATTCTTACATATTGTTTCATTTATTAAATATTTTAAACTTGAGCTGATTATTTACTATTTTCAATCATTGGGCGATGAAGAACTTTAAGAATAAATTTTGGAGCAGAGCCTTTGTCGCCAAGAAAATGTGTAGGTTGTACTAAAAGAGATTTGACTATTGTTTTAACTTCTTTTATATGAGTGAATTTTAAACAGTAGTATTTTCTGTTTAGTTATCTGATTGAAAGAAATCTATTATTTGTAGATTAACCAGAGTTCTTCTGTTGAGCTAGTGGTAATAATGTGCGAATGAAAATGAAAAATGGAGAAGATATAATACAACTAGGAAAAAAGTCTTCAAGGCCTCAGGTAAGTTTTGATATTTCTATGAAATTGTTATCAAAAATGATAAAATGGATGTGCCAGATCTAGATTTGCATTCTAACAGTAATCCAAACCGTGCTTTATATGTTAACAGGATGCTTTGAAAATTTTGGAAAGAATCTTGGGCAAATAGATAAGGGGAGGAGGTACTCTTCTTAAGCATTCTTTAAAAACGTTAGTTAGAGGGATAAAAACTGTTGCGTTATTTGACCATCAATTATGACAGCATTTAATTATTAGTATTAGATTAAAGATGATGATGTAGAATGTGATTTATAACCTAATAATCTAAATTTAATTTATTAAGTGAGGCTGTACCAAATGAGTGACCATATAAAAAAATTATATAAATGAAACGTAAAAGATTTCATGCATACCGTAAGTTCTTTATATCGATGAATGTACTGTAACTAACTGAAGTATTTTAAAATTGCCTTATATATGAATCTTTTGTGTTTCATTTTCCAAACACGCACTTTCATCCAAGGAATAAGTGGTAGATAACAATTAAAACTTTCCAATGCTGAAGGAGTGAGTTTTCACTGCACACAAAGTTCAATTTTCACAAATCACAGCTTAAAACGGAGCTTTATTGTGATTACTAAAGATTTGTAAATTTGAAATTGTTAGACAATTTTGCTTTAGCGAGGCCGATGAGCAACAACTTTAGTTGAAGGAGGAATATGTGAGTCTTAACTATTGAGCTTATGGTGATTAACTGCCAAGAAGTGAATTTTAACTTTAAACAGACTGTCACTGAAGGGTTTATGGTTGGTTGAAATAAAACAGGTCTTACGTAAGAGTATATGGTTATTTGAAAAATATAAAAGATGCACGAAAGCGAATTGAATGTTATTTTAACATGTTTAGAATTTTAAACAGAACCGACAAACATGAACAATTCTAAATCTAGCTAAATTTTTTGAAAAAAGAACATCACCAAACAATTCGGTTTCAGAGTGTATATTTTTAGGAGAGTTGCAATATCGCTTTATTTTATTAAAATTTATAAATCCGTAGAAAATACGAAACCGCATTTGTAACTTTTTATATAAACTTTGACGCAATAAGCATCGACTTTTATTAAACACCTTAGAAGCGAGGAATTCCTCTAGATTTATTTAAAACTTTGTTGTCAAATTATACACGAAACTCATAATTAAAAATGTAAGAAGTGAAGAAAGTTTAGTAACTTACGCAATTTCGCAAGGTACGGTACTCGACCTTTTCATGGCAAAGGTCAGGACAAAAGTTGAAAGAGAATAAAAGTAATAAAAAATAAATTAATATTAATTTCTTGCCATATTTCAAAAACAAAAATTTATTTTAATATAAAAATTGGAAACAATACATTTATTCAACTTATTTTAAAAATAAGATAATCGAGCATTTCTGCTTTTTGATTATTATTAATAAACTGTGATATTTCGATTCGTTGAACGAGGTAATTATTTTTATTCTTGAACAGATTGTGTTTTATTTCAGAAAATATAATCAGTAATTCTCCAATATTACTTCTGTGCTTGACTCTGATAAGAACGAAGTTAATTTTCTAATATTAAAACCGAAATTGATGCATAATTCATTTGGTATCCTACGCGCAGTTATTCAATTTATTAATACCTCTCGTGAATGTTAATAAAAATGGAAATCACGTATTGAAATGCTCAATAATATCTCTATCATCTAAGAAAGAGTGCTTTTTTAAACGAACAATGGCGCAGTTTAAGCGGAAATATTATACACATCCTCGTTGAAGTTAACCAGTAAATTTAAATTACTCATATCTCCTGTAGAACTCACAGATGTACTCGATTCGAATTATTCAGTTAAAGTTACAGTGACAGTCCAAGAAGTAAATAAGGCAAATCGAGTAATTTTTCCTCAAAATTCCTGCGGATTATTTTCGAACGTTAGTAATTTATTTTATGAACCACTCATTATAGTGTAACAAATGTAGGTATCATAGTTCACTCCTAAGGATTTCTGATTATCGAAGGGAGTTAAATTGGCCAGTAAGTCCACAATATCAATCATTATCACTCAATTAGCTTAACCCTTTCGGTCAGCCAAAGCCGATCAAAAATATTGGGTTCATCGAACTATGCTTCTAAATGAGCATGAGAGGATCGAGTAAAACGATTGATCTAGTTATAAGTTTACCCCAATTATTCGAGCACAGTGCTAATCCAAATATGCACAAAGCCTATATCAATAAGTCAATTAATATCGATTTAGTTTAACTTTGACATAAAAATACTGATTTTAAGACAAAATATTGTTTTGTCAAATACATCTTGAAAAAAAAATTAACATGCAAATAGACAAAATAAAGCAGAATAATATTTATTATTATTATTTTTATTAGAATATTTATTTTAGGAATTAACAACTGATTAATTAATCAATTAATTGTTTATAAAAGACTCTGTACAAGAAAAAAGATAAAATATAATAAGTCCGAATAAAATGGCATGTTTCAAAATCTTTTGTTGGATTTTTCTTTTTCGTCGATTCTTTGGAGGTTAAATTTATCATATTTTTCCTTTTTTCCTCATCTATTTACTCATTTCTTCACATATTTTTTCTATTAGGTACTTATGTCTTCCATTTATCATTTCTTTCCTCTGGATAAATCCTTTCTATTTGTTGTGTAATAATTTTTCCATATTTCATTTTTGATATTAAATTTTAATCGCTGTATATTATATTCCTGCGGTTTTGTGAGTTCTTTAAACGATTAAAATTTTGAATGACCGTAATAGTGTTTATTATAAAAATTAAAAAATTTAGAAACTCAAGTAATCTCAGGTGAGGTTCAAAAATTAAATTAAACAAAGTAGAAAATTAAATTAAAATTGAGCGCAACTATTTACAAAAAAAATTAATAATAAAAAAAATGGTGACAACTAAATAAATAAATTTTGCACTTTAACCTTTAAAACGACTCTGTAGCATAAATGCTATTTCTCCTATTGTGATTATGCTTCGAGAATAAGTTCTAATAACTTGGAATACAGCAGAAAAATCAAATACTTTTTCAAAAGATATGTAAATTATTATAATTATATAATATATAATTATTATAAAAAATTTGCATTTTTTTTAGTTTGGAAAACTGATTATTCTATTAAAAAAATGTTTAAACAATAGATAGAATATATTTTTTAAATGAAATTACTCAGGTAATTATCACGTTATCATTACTTTATATTATGATTAGCGTTTAATAATTAAATTACTTTTCATATAAATTTTTCTCTTTTTAGTTTTGACACACATATGATGATGATGAACACAGCTTTTTACAATTTTACAGATTTCTTATGTATTGAATTTGATGTCGGCTAAGTTTACAACTACAATGGTTAAACTTAAAATAAATTATTAGTACTCATGAATATTTTTAATTAAACCAACGATATGAACTCTTCACAGACCATAATTCAAGTTTCCACTAATAATTTGGACAGTACTCTTATAGGTTTCATTAAACCAAAGTCAACTAATACGGATACGTTATTCTTTTGTCACGTAATTTTTAATATTTTTATAAAATTTTGCAGTATTAAAGATATAAAGATAACTTTCTAGCCATAGATGTATACATAGTTACATTTGTAGAAAACTTAAATTTTCCTCTAAATCTGATAATACTATTTCCTAGTACAAGACAATATTAGAATAAAAATTCTTAATAAATAGATCCTATGTTTTACATTTTTAAATTAAAATTTTTCAAATATTAATTCTCCAACATCCAACAATAATATTTTGACTCTCGTTACATAAATTTAAATAAATATGTTTAAATAATTTGGATATATTTGCTCTATCGTTAAGCATATAAAATGGTGCCAATACATACTTCATAATTTTTATTTTAATGTTTGTTAGTAGTTTCTATTTTTTGATTCTTTTCTTATTGATTTTCTGTTTGAAACAAATAAAAATACTCGGTAGCTTTTGACTACAGAACTTTTAGATCTGTACATATAACGAAAATAAAAAATTAAGAAACTTTATGAACTCTTCTAAATGTATAACGTTTCGGCTTCGATGTAACGATGTAATGGTCTGCGTCATATTTTAGGCATTTAGTAGGTTTCCGGTGATATCGGCGGATTCGCCTCAAGCCAACAACATCAGAGTCGCAAAGTGATTTACATCAATGTGTGGATAAATAATGTTTTCACTCAGCTCAGCAATTTTGCCACGGGTGAACTAATACAATGGCGACACACTGGAAGGCTAAAATTCCCATGGGGACTCTAAATTTTAGCGAGATTTGCTTTCCGAATAAACTGGGTCATCACATTTATTTCTTTCGTAGTAAATCCCCTTAAATTATTATTATTATTTTTGCCTTTGCATACTTCTGTTTTTTTGGCCATAGGCCAAATCGAATGCAAATTTATTTAGCTTTTAAGTTTTGTAGTATTTTATTAGAACGTTTAATTTTCCTAGTATTCTAGTTCAAAATCTAATCTACAGGTATTTTCTATTATAATATGCAGTATAAATATGTTGTAAGATTGTGTATAATTTTATTGTATCATTGATGAAACATTATAGTAATTTGATTTTTATCTACATAGATATAAAATATGTTTTACCAAACAGATTCAATTTTATTAAATTTACAAAAAAATATTTGAATGTAATAAATCCTATTAGTTCTTACAAAATATGTTCGTTCGTTACCAAAAAATATTTAATTGATTAAAAATACATTTTGTTTTGTTTGCTATAACCAAAAATAATGACATTAAAACCCTTTGATTTATTCAAATAAATCATTTTTTCGGAAGTAATTAAAGTTAATAAAGTATATTTGTTTCAAATAATTTTTTGTTAATAGTACTTTTTATCTATGTAGGTATACTATAAAAAAATACCACTTTCTTTATAGCTTTTTGCATTATGCTTTATAACGAACATGTCATTATTTCAGCACACAAAATAAAGTTGATGCACAAAGTTACGCTAAAACTTTTAAGACAAGAACCTATCATTTATTTTAAAGTTCGGTTTATCTTACAATAGATCAGACCAATCCAGAAATTTTAGAATTCCAAATGAAAGTTGTAAAAAAATTTCATCTGGTTTTTCATCTCGTTTTCCGTTAAAGAATAAATTATGCGTCGAAAGTTTGACGCTGTACTTCATTAAAACGCCAAGTAGTACGAACAACTTATTTTTACAAACTTCCGATAAAAAAAAACTTTTCTGGGGCCTATATTTAATAACGCTGAATGTGGAGTTTTAAGTTGATTTTATATCGCGATGGTGTTAATGCCATGGTCAATCGGGAAAAGCCAGCTAAGTGAAAAGTTTAGGATACTAAACGAAATTTTCCAAACGCCAAAATATATTCGCCGGGTTCTTTTAGCCAAGGAAAGCTTTCTGTGTAAATGGATGTGGGCTAAAATACATTTTATGAGTCAAAAATTGTTCTGCATTTTAGTATAACCCTTCCTTGTTCTAAACTTTTTTATTTTAATTGATATCTACAGTTACCGTAATAAAATATACTTCAAATTGTTAAATTGCTGAATATTAATTGGAAATTAACCGATACTCTATTAAATAGTAAATGAAGCAAAAACCACATTATTGACAGGTACGTACGTTAAAACTTGGAATTAATAAATTTTGGTAGTGTGATACATATTTAAATTCAGTATTTTATATCTTTTGAAAGAATTTACTTTTTTATTCAAAAATTGAAGGTATAATTGTTAGCTAAAGGGGAATTGTTCAAATATTTTATTTTATTCTATATGATTTCAAAAATCGACTTCTTCGTGCGTTTTACTCATTTTTCTAACTAGTTAATACTCATTCCAGCTCATTGAATATATATTCATAATAAATTATATTCCGATTTTAAATTTATAGTAAATTAAATGGAAACTTACTAGTTACTATTTATTTCCAATTCCACATTGCAAAAAGTATTATTTTTGCCAAAAAATAATTGATTAATTAGAAATAATTTCTTATCTCTGTAACTTTCTGGCTTTAGTATATGGTTGGTCAATAAACAGGAACATTTAATTACAAAATGCATTGTGCTTCCTTGCAATATATTACATCGCTATGGAGAGTTTAACACATGTAATTAACCTCACTTCACATCTTGATAAACGAAGTTGAATACTGTCTTAATTTTCACTAATTTGGTTCTAGAGGAGGTGAAATTTATGTAAAATTCGACAAAGACCATATGCTTGATAACATATACAGATTCAGAGCAAATTGTAGATCTTAGACACGAATCCATGCGAGCTAAAGAGAACGCGTTATGAAAAAGCGAGAATGCATTAGAATTGACCCTCTAATATTATTACGATATTATTTTTTATTTAACATTTTCGTTATTACGACATTTAATATTTATTTAATTATGGGACAAGGTCGGGATAAGAGAATAAATAAATATTTTTTATTAGAGTCATTAAAATTATAAAGCATATAATGCCAATTTGTTTGAAAATAAAAAAAAGATGAGGGTCAACTTTGGGAGCTCGAGAGATCGAGACGTGATAGTGCCTACTCCTGCGATTAAATGTGTTAGTTATTTAAACATGTAAGTTGCCCTAATATTTTGTACGAATCATTTTTATAGATAAATAAATTGTTATTGTTTTCCCAAAAACAAGTTAAGTAGCTATTAAATAAAATCATAAGTGTTATAAATGGTTGAACTCGTATTGAAGAGAAGATTCCAAAAATGACTGAATATACAGGGTGATGTATTTAAAAAACCAAAGTGACTAATAATATCAGAGAAACGGCGAATCTAGCAACGTTGCAAATGTCAAATCTTGAATCTCCATATCACGAAATAGTCTTATCCCAAATTTTGTAGAATTCTAACTAGCTATTTACGAGATAATTGGCCGTTTCCAGATTTTTGATCTACTCTGTATATATACTTATGAATTGGATTCTAGGACTACAAAATATTCTACATACGTGCAGCCTGAAGTATCTATAAGACGTTTATGAACCTACAACTTCTCATTCCATTACGATGCACTCCGTACCAAAACGTACAACTTCCAAATGAATCAAGTGCACATTAATCTTGCAAAATCGTTAAGGATTCATCCTGCTCCGCGGTTCGGTATCTAACGGCGCGGCGCGCTTTTTAGATTATCCCGACTGCGGTCCCAATGTAATTTTTCAAAGCATAATTGCTCTACTTTCTTCATAGATAAACTACCAGGGAGTTCAAAGTGCCCTTGTAGATCACCTGTCACAAACTCAGTGGCAGACGGGACGTTTCGGTATCAGCCATTAGCATATCTTTATTTTTTACCAAAAGGGTTGCAGATTTAGTAGGATTTTTAGATACCTGCTATTAAAAGGATACTACAGAAGAACTGGATAGTCAGTTGAAATACAGTTTGATGTAATCACTTCCATCCAGTGGATTTTACCAATTAAATTTATTTTTTACAATGGACCTTTTCTTGGTTTGTAATTAACTAATGGACATAAATAGTCCCGCTTCTCTTTCTTCTTGTCAGGTATTGTGCCTACTACTTAATGTATTCTTTTTTTCTATTTATATAGTGTATTAGATTATACAGTAACCATAACATACCCCACTAATTAGGGACAAAATCGAAACTTGAACATAAGTAGCGGTTTTGTTGAGATTTGAACTTAGAAAACGCTTGTAACATAATTAGGTGCTTCAAAAAATATAGCTTAACGTTTTTATTTGATTGAACTTCTGAACTAGTTATCTTGCAAGCTCTTAACACTTCGAGCGACTGTGTTGGTCCAAAGTAATATATATCTTAGATTTGGCTTAATTCGCAGCTGATTAATGTGCCTTTTTAGCAAACGCTCTGGTTCGTCTAGGGAAACTAGATAATATATTTTTCCCAGTTCTTTCTTCTTGAAATTTCCATATGTGTCTGTTGTTAAAGAGTACACGGATTTGGAACGGGTTATTTAGAACCTGGAATATTAATATTAATTACTTGGCAATTAACTAACGAATATATAAATGTACAATGCACAAGATCAAATACCTTGAAAATCTTCAATCTTTGTAGATGTAGGTATAGATGATCCAAGACTGTTTTGCAAAATGGTATTGTCAGATACCGAAACCTGGGTAGACTAGAATAGATATTAAAATGTTTTGGAAGACTATGGAAATTCAAGATAAGTATTATTTATCTTTCTATATTTTAAATCTTCTTTTTTGCTACTTGTTCCAACCCTATTTTTTTTGCAGACATGGATATATTCCATATGTAGAAAGAATCACTATGATGAGAAAGTAAATTTTATTATACAATAATATCTTCTTTATCTGGAGATAATAATCATATCAAATTTTTATTGCAAATTAAGCTAACTTGTTATTATTGTTATTACCATTATTTATTATCATTAATTAACGAACATGTAAATGGTGTTAGAGTTAACATCAGTCTTTGTACAAAATGTTCTACACTAAAGATGGATTTTGGTTTACCAATAAACCTTTTAATCGTTTCTTTACTACTTGCCCCAACCATAAGCAAATTATTATTTGCAGTCACTAGTGATGAAAAAATTTGTCAAATTTTTATACAGTAATATCTTGATTTAGATATGATAATTGTCTGATTTATTTATTGTATTTTATTTTAATTTTTTTAACGCTAGTTAGATTATTTAAATGTTAACGTTTTTCACTAGAGTCCCTTTGTGTACGCTGCTGACGTCATTCCATTGGATAGCCATTAAAATTTCATCGATCGTTAGTTCTTACGAATGGCATCCAATTACCGAATTTACAGAAATGGATGGCAGTTTTTAAGTTAATTGGTGTATTTGAATGTTACTCAGTTTTTTTTTGGTTTGAGAGACAAAAGTTGAATAATGGATGCCATGGATCAGCAGTTACCGCAAAATAATTAATTTAACTAAAAGACAGCAAAAAATTATGTAACTGCAATATTTCTTTAATCAAGCTAATTTGGATACTATTACAATTTGTCGTATGTATAATTACAGAGAATTCAGAAAAATACTGAATAATATTATGACCTACTTAAAAAGAAACAAAATTGTTACAAAACCACAATCGAGAAAAACTAAACATGATTTCGAAAGGAAAATAAAATTTGCTTAGCCGTTGGAAAAAGGATGATATATAATAAGATTTGCAACATTAGTACCTCACAATCTTGCCCTTAAATAAACCAAAGGTACATGTCTATTCCCAACACGACCTCTTGAGTCAACCAACTACATTCTAGTACCGAATATTGATTTTTGAATATCTATTACTAGTTACTCATGACTTTATAATTAATATTGAGTTCTTCCTGTTGTGATCCCTACTGCGTTGAAATCTCGTGTTCGATAGGAATATTTAACAACAAAGAAAACCTCCAAAACTCTTTAATATTTTATCAAGTCTTCAATTGCTCCAGGTATTTTCCATATAATTGCAAAGGCATTAATTTAGTGTTAACAATAATATTATAAGTCCTTACTCTAAACAAAATCTTTCTATGACTATAGCTATGGTTGTTTTTAAGACATTTTCGAACAATAGAATTTAAATATTTGGAAAGTTGAAAATATTTTATTAAGACAGCATTGTACACGTTGAGTATACAGGTTTAGAGGACATATTTGATATTATAGTGTAAAAGAAAGCATTATGAATGCATTATAAATTCCCCCTTAATATTTTAAATTGATCATATCGGAAGTGGAAACATTATAATAATCAAAGATTATTTAAATCAAAATTGGAATTAAAAAGAAAAACAATATGATCTGTACGACAAAAAAATATCGAGGTTCACATAAATTTTATTTCATAATTCACACTCGTAGTAAAAGGAAATTGAGTTAAAATTTCACAATTGTTTAAGATTCGTGCGAAATAAAACACATAAAAATTATGTTTTCAGAACCTAATTTCAAAGTAAGTTTGTTTATATAACAACTTGAATAATATCAGACACAAGGGTTCAAATACGTTTTTAAAGAATGACATATTTTGAAGTTGTAAATTACCATTGGTTGTTAATTTCAATTTAACTCCCACTAAAGTCATAAACCATTAGAGAGGAGTTTTTCAAGAAAGTCAGTATGGGAATTAGAAATTTCAAAATATTTCTATGTTTATATTGATTTCTGCAGAAAATGAAAATAATTTTTGACATATTTTTTACTTTGTTTTTGGTGACAGTATTCGTGATTTGAAACATTTAATTAAATTAAATTATTGCTTAAAATATTATTCCTAATATTCTCGTTTATTAGATGTATTTAGAGAATATGCGACATATAATTTTCTCGCTGTAATGTTATATAATCTTGTAATTTTGTATGATTTTCATGTCTGACTGAGAGCAAGCAAACAATTTATGATGTGATGCAGATATTCACGTGTCCTTTAGGTGGTTTTCAAACTTAGAAATTGGTCGTAAACATTATATTAATTAATAAGACGGATTTAAACCGAAGGTAAATTAAACGAAAGAACTAATAAAACTAGGAATTCAATATTGACACATAGCTATATATTTTTTTGAAAATATTAAAATATTTAATTGGATAGAAAAATGTAAAAATGAGTAATTATATAAAAGTTTCTGAAAAAGAAATGTAATAATACAATATGGTTTCAAAATAATAACACCAGTTATTTTATATAAAAAAATGGGATATATAATTCTCCGTTTGAACTAGTGAGGATTGAAAGGGTTAAAGAATTTTCATAGTTAAAAATAAATCAGTAAGGACTACATTTTAAATATATTTCAAAATATAATTACGTTTTTAAACGGTTCATCCCATTTTGGAATAACTTTGCAGGTTAAGAATTTGTTTAAAGAGTTGTCAAAAATATTTAATTGTTTCGATTATGCGAATGAAAAGTAATTAATAATTGTCCCCAATTATTTGAATTCCATATTGAATATGTGGGTTCGCCCTCTCTTGTATATTGTTTTATTTATGAAACGATTATTAAAGAAATTGATTTATTTTTAATTGACTATTTGTTAGATAATTTATAAACGACGAGAAGACGACGATCTCCTTGAACGATACTAATTGTTTCTTGACGACAATTAATACTAAATTATCAGTCTTCTATTACAAAACAATCAGCACCTAACAAGCACAACCTTATCAATTTAACTCTTGGCATAGAAAAGGACGACGACAATAGTAGGGCATTCCGTCGATTACTTTATTCAACTTCAAAGGACCCGTTCCACAGCGTGCATTTTCGTCTAGGAATCTCCTACCGGATACCGCAAGTAATCTACCGCTGGACGCAGCCCTTGGCCTCCTGTGTTCCTAGAGACCCTTTGAGGATGCTTCTGCATGTTCCGCGGTCGCATAGCAATTGCACTCAAACGACGGTAGATTTATTTAACAGCAAATTATTAAAACATATAACAAAAGCAGAAAAATGTTGTTCATTTCACCCCCGGTCCAGACAACTTAACACTTTCTACAATAAAAAATATTTTAAAATAGGGTGAATTCCAAATCAATGGAAGCAATCTATTGTCACTCCTATTTATATATATGACCCTAGTAAATTAACCAACTTAGACCAAACTCAGTTATAAATAATTTAGCAAACATTTTCGATTACGCCTTGAAAAATTCATTAGCCGATTTATTTCAAATAAATGAAGTAATTACCAAGTCTCAATAAGGATTTATTCAAAAATCAAGAAAATGTAGTGGTGGATTTTCTGGGAAAAGTAGCTGGAGCAGTTGCATTAGGAACCGTCGCGGTATTTCTTGATTTGGCCAAAACTTTCGATACAGTTTCCCTCAATATCCCATCACAAAACTAATAATTACGGCATCCGTGGTTTGACATTTGATCTCTTAACGAACTACTTATCAAATAAAACTCACAAGTCAAAATAGATAAACAAATAAGCTCTGAATCCACAATAAAGACGGGAACACCGCAAGGTACAATGTTGGGCCCGTTATACTTTCTTATAAATCAGAATTGCTAAGGTTGTCTTCTAATCTTACTACTATCAGGTTGCATTCTTCCTCTCAGCACATTTGAGCAGTATGGAGAACATTCTATCTCTTTAAATTATTTAATTTTGCTGTTTCTACTCATTGTACTTAGGCATGTTTATTGATTTATTGATGATTTATTATTTAAATTTGTTCTTATAGACATGAAGATAACTCTGAATTATATTTTCTATATCACAACCGTACAGACATGAAAGTAGAGAAAATCGCGAGAATAAGAAAATATGTAGGGTTTAGTTTCATTGATATAGTTTACATGGTTGTTTTTTGTTTTCCTTCAAGTCAATATTTAACTATATTAATAAGTACACAAATAACATAATTAATTATATCAGTGTGTGAATATTGTTATGTAATGTGTTACTTTCTTCAATAAATATATGAAAAAAATATAAATTTTATTGGAAATTGAAAGGCTAAAGGAACACAATATACTTTATTTTCCCCTAAAAATAACTAATACAAAATATTAGGGCAATATACATCCTTAAATAAATAACAGATTTAATCGCAGGGGTAGACACTATCACGTCTGCATCAATTGAGCTGCCAAACTTGACTTCCCAGTCTATTTTTATTTTCAAACCAATGCTTATTAATTTTGATGACTTTAATAAAAAAATGTATTTATTATCCGATTATGTTCTTGTTTTACATTTTTCGCTATCATAATATTAAATAAAATTTTTTTTTAAATAAATAATACCTTCCATATACAGGGCAATATTTAGCTAAATCTGTGTACATGCTATCGTAACAATATACTAGTATAAATTACATTTCGAATTGTACTGGTATTCATTGTTTCTGTACCGGTAATTAATTGCCTTTTTGATATATTTTATCTAACCTAACTAAGTTACAACAATTTAAATTTCGATGTGACAGTGGCATGCTCGTATCAGTTTATCCAACAGTACAATCTTATTTTAATACAGGTTTTATGAGCGTATATATTTTTAATTAATGTAAATAACAAATTTTATGCATAAAAGGTTTGTATAAGTTATTGTAAGCAAATAGATTAAAGATCATAATTTGAATATTTTTTTTATGTTTTGTTTCTTCTGAGGTTGTTATAAATATAGTAAATTAATTGAAATGAATGAGTTTTCACCAAAGACCGAAAGTCGTAGTTTCTAGATAAAATAAAGTCTATTATTTAAAAATACAATTATAGGAACAGATACAATCTTATTTTGTGCAGTTGGTTTTCTCCTCGAAACCGTTTGTAGGGCAACTGGACCCTTTGATGATGCTTCCTAGGTTTTGTGTTGTGCACTTCTACTGCTGAGGACGTCGGATGAGAGGATGATTTCTAGAATTCAAGTGATGGACACGGGTGCTCTCTCCAGCAGGGTCGATGACACTAATTATTTGATGTTCATAAAATTCGAGGACGGGTGGAAAGTTTTCTTGGCAGCTCACTCGGAAAGTTTCACAAGAAATTTGTTAAGTTAATGGTAGAGCAAAGTGCCAATCAAGACTCTCATGCGTTCTCCTTTTCTACAATGGAACTTTCGAAATAGAAATAAGTTTAGTGTATGGTGAAATTTTTTTGTTGAAAACTATTCTCTTCTCTTTTTAAATTAGATTTGTAGTTTCATCAAAATGTAATCGGAAAATTCACTCGTCTAATTTATAATATTTTATTTATTGATTTATTTATTATTATTATTATTATTATTATTTATTAAGCAAAACTAATATTTTTTATTGGTGGGAGTAATACTGTACAACTATTCTGTAAACTCTCTTAATAAAAAAAATATTTGTTTTCTAATCGTTTGATGATGAATATAAAAACGGTAAATAGGACTTGCATTACTGCTCTAATGTGCCAGTAAAATACTTGTTGGTTAAAAGATTTTATTATAACCAAATCACTAACTGATTTCAAAAAATATATAATAATGTAATGAGAGTAAAATTTTATATATACAAAACATAGCGGATTAGATTAATTAACATGTCGTGATATTCTTGATTTGAATAAAACGCTATTTTTCACTGAATTTTTGAACTACTTTGCCAAACAATAAACTTAAACCATTAAACGATCCGAAGCATCTGCAAACTAACACAATTTTATGATTCATCAGGTAGATACTCCTTAGTTAATTGACATATATTTTTATTAAAAGTGTGAGGTGTTGCCACGTACACATTTGAATACCCTGTATAATTGAAAGTATAATTCAATAATTATGCCTAATAACGAATGATATTCTGTATTTATTCTAATATTTTATGGGCATATTATTCCGAGATTGCATTGGCGTTCTATAAGCTAAGTTAAAAATGATTAATTAAGGCAAACGAAATTAATAGATCATAATTTAGCAATTATTGGAAATGGTCAGTAGCTTATTAGTATTTGCCTTTCCCACTGAACGCAAATGGTGAGTTTCCGAATGTGTTTGGTGAAATGGAATGCTTTAGGTCGTTGTTCGTATTAATTGCAGGCACTTAGGAAGGAAATGAAAACCAAACTTTCCACATCAATGTTTATTTATTATATATATTGAAAATTTCACACAGTGTCACAAAAAATGGAGTATGTACCTAGATTTTCACTTTCCTTATTTTTATCAACATTGCTCAATGATTTCTTAGCGATTTTTTGTGTTTTGGAACAGTAGACGTCACTAAGAGCTGTTGATGTGATCCCGTTTTATTGGTTAATGTTGAGTTCAGAGAGGGCAGTTTTCATTGGTCAATTTTAGTAACGAGATGTTGATTGGCTGAAGTAAAAAATGGCGGACGTAACAAATTACATGCATAAAATTATTTTGAAAAATATATAGTGTGTACTAATGTGAGTCGAGTATTATTTTAACTTGCTTAAATTGTGTGACTAATATAAGTGTTTCGATTTAAATAAAGGTTGGTGAGTTTATAATTATTAAACTACTTATTTGAAATGAATAAAAAATTAATCATTTGTCCCAGTAACCCTTAAAATCAGTCTGTACCTGAGTTAATAAGGGTAGTGTAGAATTATTTATAACCAAGTGCGCATTTATGGTATCTATAAATGGTTAATTATTGATTCATTTCAAATAAGGAGTTTAATAATTATAAATAAAAAACCATTTTTACTTTCTGACTTTAGAATCCTATAGTTTGTTAACGAAGGGTGTAAGGGACACATTTTATATGAAATGCTATCATTATTTTTAGCCCCTCTATCATCTCCCAAGTTTTGGGTACGAACTCCAGGGCCACCATGTATATTAACATTTATGGCACTATAAAAACTAACTACTAGTATCAAATCAATATTTATAATTAAATTAATAGATATACTAAACGTCGAGAGTAAAATTCCAAAAAACAAACAAGGACGAAATGTCCAGTGTAAAATTCAGGTCGACATGAAAACGCAAACAATGTCAGAGTTATCTACATTTGCAAATTTGTTGACAAGAGCCAAGTCCACCACCGATGTCATTGCCACGAATAAATTACTAAAATCTAGTCGACATTTCGTTATTTGTGTAAACTGCACAAAGTACCAATTCGAGAGGCACTTCTCGGCAAACAATTGGACAATCGAATTTAACGAGAGGATCTCTTTTATATATATTTATTTTTGATGTAGAAGAGAAGTGGAATTGTTTTGTTTTTTAAAAAAGCCTTTCATCTCGAAAAAGTTTTGTCAGTATTTCATTAAAAACTTTTTTTATTGCCCCAGGAATTAATTCGAATACTTTCCATTAAATTATTAATTTGCTAAAAATGTTCATGACTTTTGAATTAATTGTTACTTTAATTAAACTTTTTAAAATATATTTTTCATGAATTAGTTTTGTAAATAAAAAATGATACTGAAAACCAATAACTGGAAAAAATGATAGGAAACAATTGTAATAATGAAATATCCTACCAAAATGATTAATAATGAATATTTTAGACTTTGGCGGATTTTATTAAAATCAAAAATCCCCGAAATTTTCAAAATTTTCGCAAACATTTGACTTATTTCATGGAAACCAACGTAAATTTGTGAGAAGGTAGAACAAGAGTAACAGAAAAAGAAGAAAGAAGTAAAGGAAGCAAAATAACTAAATATGGTTGATATAGAGGAATTCTTTTACAAAAAATAAGTCAAGTGAATACACAATAATAAATCAAGTAAAAACTGAGGAAAAACGGCGAAAATTGTATGCGGTTTTATTCCAAAGTAGGAAAAAGATTGGAGGATATACCAGACTTTTGTGAAGATTGTAATTAATAAATTCATGAAAAATGGGAAAATAAATGGTAAAAGTAGAAAACATAAAACTAAGAAATTAGAAAAGGACTGGAAAAAATATGGATAACATAATGAATAACCACACCTTTACGTAAACAGTTAGAAAGATTTAAACAAATAAAATTAAATTCAGAAACATAAACAAACAAATAAAAATCTCAGGGTTAGTTTTAGCTTGATATAAAATCAACATGAAATTCAATATTGAAATAATTTACGTGATCAATTTACAACAGTTCATAAACGCGTATAAAATTTAAATTTACTACACTTCATTTTGACGTACTTGTCAAAGAATTGACAATAATTCAATAAACCACTGTTGTGCCTTTAAAAAATTTAATTAACAATTGGTTTATGTGATTATAAATGCTCGAAATACAAATAATATAAAATCTGGTGCAGAGTTCCTCTCTCCAATTAAATAGAGGCTGATATTAACTTAAGAGAATATGTTTCAACTACATTATTTAAATGGAAAGAAAGTTCTGTCAAAATTTTCTTTTATAATATTCTAAATTCCAAACCCCATTTAAAAATATTTTGGCTGTAAATTATGTATAAAATATGAAATTTACATTTCCTGAAGATAGATTATAGAATACGTTTGCTATAAAATTGTTACGTATTATGAAAATTCAGTCTGCATCAAATAAATTGTGTTCGTAATTTTTATTATTCAAATTTTAATATTAATACTAAAACATTTTCTCTAATATGATACAGTACGAGTTAATTAATTCAGCAATTTTACAAATTAAACTGGTTGTTTAAATATACATAGTTTATTGTAAAATGATAATACAATGTATAATTTTGCATCTTACGTGACAAATTTAATTCTGTCAATTCTAGATTTATTTCCTAACTATTCAACACATTTTTGTATTACGCTAAACTTAAGATGTCACCTCACCTTTTAACATAAATTTTACAGATAAATTCTTCACAATTTAATAAACCGTATTTGATGAACTTGGAGACATTTGATCTCTCAACAAAGATTCGAAATTTGTTTAAATTTTGGTTACAATACATAATAATATATACATATATAATTATATTTTTATATATGATTTGGAACCTTTTATAAATAAAATAAGAACCCTAAAATCCCTTCATAAATATATGAAAAAATCTTAATGTTATCCTAAGGGGGGTTTTAACCTACTACCTAACTTGATTAATGTTCAGCTATACAACAATTTATTTATGTATGAATAAAAACAAGACATACAAAATATTAAGGCAACTTACATCTTTAAAAAATTAATACATTTAATCGCAGGGGTAGGCACTATCAACTTCTCGATCATCCGAAAATCCAAACTTCAATTCCAATATTTTTGTATTTTCCGAACAAAGAAGACCCCAATTTGTATTTATTCTGATCGCGACCTTGCCTCAAAAATTTCGCTAATGTAATATTAAATAAACAGTGAACGTTATCATTTAGAAAATATTAAATAAAAAAGTTCTATGTAGAGGACGGTATTTACCTAAATGCCTGTACATACTGTCATAATAATATTAGATGCAATAAAATAAGTCTTTAATTAATCCCTCACTGAAATAAATTAATAACTTGATTTGTTATTCGTTTATTTTTGGTAATTTTTGGTTTATCATTGTTCATCTTTGTTGACAAGAATTGTACACTACTTTGTTTTATCAGGAATTTCTTAGGTAACTTCTTCAATTCTGCCAGTTTTTAAAATTGTTTTTCACAGCTCTAGATGAGGTAGCATAACTATGCCACACTGGAAATACCTTAAAAGCGGACGTTGCAAATATGTAATTCGGTTAGTCCTTAAAATGAATAGCGTTCTATAATCTGAGCCACAATGGGACCGGCACGCCGCGCCGCCTGTCGTCGGAATAGTGCTTTCGTTGCGCTTTGTGCTCCTGTTTTATTCCAGAATAACACAAAATCCATTATATCGGCCCCCGAAGTTAATCACGATCATGCTCCCAAATAGGCAACCATTTATCTGAATTCATTTGATGTATAGTCCTGGAAGTATCAGACGCGGCGTAGATCCTTTTTACCGGTGATTAACTGGCATCTGTCTATATGCAGTAATATAGAAAAGCTCGTCTATCACTTTCCGTTCACGTTATAATTCACTACAACGGTGCTACCGTGGCATTTCCCAAACGATGCCAGTCACGAAGGAACTGTTTCCTTGTTTGAACTGCGATTCTCTTCTCGCCTACCGTGTCCATTTGAAGGATCGCCTAATTGGAACGGAAACAGACAAATAAAATAATTAGAAGATACATTCCGGACAGAGTCTTCACAAAAACTCGATACAATCCCATTTCATTATGAAGCTATTTAGCTGCAAACGCCTTTAGATTTATTATAGCTTATCTTCTCCAAAAAGATTCGACAGTAATAGGTTTATGTTAAAGATAAATGAAAAAGATGTTTCCTAACCAACCTATTGTAATGTAACCCACTTGCCAAACACCGGCCATTTTATTATTTATTAAAATATTATCCATTCTTTAGTATTATGATGTCTAGGGAGGACACCACACGTTGTGTTTTTAAAGAATAGTTCTCAAATTGTACTGGTCGTAGTGATGTTTGGAAGGTGACGAGGTAAAATAAAACAAGTAGTACATATCTAACATTTATTTCGATAACCGGATAATTTAATATGAAAATCAAAAGTAAAATTAATTAATAAAATATTCTCAAATGTTAGACGTGACTGGTTCGGTGCAATATATCAAAAAAATGATAAAGGAAAGAACCAGAAAGAAAACCTCTATTAATTCAAACAAAAACATAATTGAAAGATAAAACAAACATAAATATATAAAACTCCAAATAAATCAGACAAAGTAAATATGTGAAAACACATAGATACATGAAATAAACCAAAGAATATCAAATAAGTAGTATAAAACGAAAGATTAAATAAATCAAATCAATTAAATAAATCAAATAGTTAGAAGTAAGGATTGACTCAAAAAACAAGACATAGCTTAATGTTTCCCGTAAACTAGATTACGAATATATTCATTAATACATTAAACGATACGACGTTAATTAATAAAACCGAGGATCGCCTTTAAATCACAAAAATTTTCACACAAAACTGAAGAAGAGTTAATATGACTCGTAGAACGGTAACAGGGCAGTATAAACTTGACTACCTGCCTAAAGTTGGGGTCCTACTTTATTCTAGAGGTAAAATCTGGTAGGTTAATGAACAACGATACCCTCTGTCACCCCTAGCCAAGGCAATATTCAAATTCAAAAATAAAATGGAAAAATGTTAATAGCATTTGACAAGGCCCTTGTCCACAAGTTTCAAGAATATCCTCTTAATTAATGTAAAATCAAGGAAAAGGAGAACATAAAACATATAGCAACAAGGGTAAAAAACATCAAGAATACCAATTAATATATTTTTATGGTTAAATTTAAGTGAATTTGATAGAAATAATTTGATATAAATACCCAAAAAATAATACTTACTTATTTAAATTGGTGACACAACACTCTTTTTAAAAAACCGCCTTTCTTGAGTAAGGTCTGCCACTAGTCCCCTATATATGCAATCTGCTCTGGCTTTCCAGACTTCGTTTATGTTATCTAACCCAAAGAGGCGTGAGAATTTTAAAACAAGATATGAGCCCTTTCACTATATTGACCTAGAATAATTTCATAATCATCAACGTTTCGCTAATATATTCCATCATCCCATTACATCACAAATTAATTAAAAAGATGTTTTATGTAAATCGACAATTTTTAGCAAAAAATAGGAAGATTCATGGTTGAGACACAATTAATATCAAACTATGGCAGTTCTCGTGCATAAATAGTATGGGCAAGCAGTATTGTGCAGCGCTAGAGTCGCGTAAAATATTAGCTGCAAGTTTATGTAAATGGAAGAGAACACAGGACTATTGTTGTTTTAAGCGGCTTAACGGTCCGTTAGCTCAAACTTAGGCTTAATATCAGTAGACGTGGCCAAAGTTCTCCCCTCATTTGTTGCGTACAATAGGTGTGCTGTGTTTAGAGATAAATCAATTAGGAAGCGGGCCTCGGCAGTCAAATGCTAGAGACTTTGCGGGGTCAATGAAAATTTGCAATTCATGGCAAAACGAATTCGCTATAAATTTCGAGGACCGAAACTTAGTTGGATCAATTAATTTGGTCCATTTCGGGGTCGGTCGGTCGACGCAATGTGCTGACAAAGTCAATAAATTTATCACTTAATAGTTCATTATTTTTCGAGTGGCGACCAACTACGTCCACTTCGAAGTTATGTGGGCACGCCACTTTGATGTTTTATTTTCTCTTAAAAGCATTGTCATGCAAATGGTTCTCAAATTGAATTTTTGTTAAGTTTATTTAGCTTTAGACATGAAAACATGGGCGCACTTAAATTTTCATGAACCAAATTGCATTTTTATTTAAGATACACACGGCAAAAGAAGACTAAAATCGAAAAGGTAATAATACTATGATATGAACCTTAAACATCAGTCCAATATAAATGTCGGTCATAATCGCCAAATTGCGTAACTATTCATACATAAAATTATTTTCCGTTCTTATTTGGTGATAATAATTTATATTATAGTTGGCAGATCTTGCTAATGGTACTTGTACTTGCATGCTACAAACCTGTTTACTAAGTACCTATAAACTCTAAAATATTATGTAGTCGAAAAATATTAGCAAGGGTATAATATGTTATCTAAACTGAATAACATGAAGCCATAAACTTTTTTTAAATATTGCTAATTTGAAGTACTAAATCGTCTGTTTACAGTTATTAGTTGGTGGAACTATATGGGTAGAAATTAAACTTACAAATTATTGCTACAAAACTTGGAGTTGCATTTTGGTGCTGTTACTTCACAGATAGTTGTGTAAGGAGAAGTAATTAAATATATACGGAACTAATGTAACTTAAATCTTAGATCTTAGAAAATATATGGTCTAAGAGAGAGATGGAAATAGAAGGGGAACAAAACTCACAGATGTGTACACTTTATAAAACCGTGGTAGCTACAATATTAACAGTTCTGATTATTACCCCTTTTATTATGCCCCCCCCCCTCTCTCTCTCTCTCTCTCTCTCTCTCTCCCTCTCTCTCCCTCTCTCTCTCTCTCTCTCTCTCTCTCTCTCTCTCTCTCTCTCTCTCTCTAGTTATGTTCATGACCATTCTCCCTCGCACATTCTCTCTCCAGAGATTATGTATGGTTTAAAATGAGACTGCACTTCTATTTGATGTATTGCCAGGAATTTAAATACGTGGACACGTATTGCGGAAACGGTCATATAAGTATCACTTTAATAATCATCACCATGAACGAAAAATATAAGAAATGGTGATTCAGATCTATATCAAACCAAGAAGAATTTTCTTGAAAGGTCTGCAACCATGGGTGAAACAAGGGTTCACTAATATTATTTCGAGACTAATCTCCAAAATAAAGAGTGCTACAAAACTACTCTTTAACTCCTGTATAAGTAGATAGAGGCATCTGCTGAAATGGTTTGCTCTTAGTTTTTTGGAGTGCTAAAGGTAATTGATATTTGCAAAAAGGGACGACCCACCACTAAGGGGTATATTATGCAAATTTAGTGTTTTTGAAGTTTATTGTGTGTTTTGTGTCTTCACTTAATGGGCCAACAAGGAGGTTCTATCGTCTTTTAAGAGTGGGTTGAAGTGAGTCTCTTCATAGATGGTTTCTTCTATTTATTTGTCCGAGATATGATTATTCGTAATCTTGCTAAGCATTTTGCAAACCTTCTGGTCTTCTTAGTCCATTTCCTGTTTCGTACTGGGCTGGCTGCTGGTGATATTTTTAGCAAGTTGGAAAACCGCTTTTATGTTATTGTTTTTTGGTATCTTGCTGATTTTTGTTATGTTTGCCTTAACAAATGGTGGATTATGTAGCTACAGTTGGTTTTTAATGCCCTTTTTATTTGTGTCTCCATGAAACCATTGTTTTATGTTTTGATTTCTCCTTGAACGTTCTTTCAGCCACTTAAAAGTTTGGATCTAATCAGAACTGCAACAGATTGTAACTAGGCTGAATGATGGTGAGAGCTTATGTTTAGATAGACCATATGTCCTAGGATGACTGTCTCTTCTGTTTTTAGTTACCAGGGCCTCTAGAAACAAAGATTTAATTTAAAGGAATTTCTCATCGTGGCCATATGGCAAAGATGGTAAATGAGGTCTTACCGAAACGTCGTCTATTAATAACCAGTTTTTTTGAGAATCAGAGGAAAACAATCTGGAGATGGTCACCAACTTCATCCAATATTACCTACGGAAATTTAAAACAAAACTACAAATAACTAAAACGGGTGGAGTCATATGGTTAGGATGCAGGATGTCAAAAGAGATACGCAGGACAAAAATAAAGAAGAAAGGAAACGAAGACATTAATAGATAATTGATAAATTTCACTCTGGTATTTAAGAATTGCTGCAGTAAGTTTACTTTATTTGGGACTAGTAGCATTGATATTTAAATTATTCATTTGAAAGCTGTAACTTAATAAATACATATTTAATGAACAACCAAGAAACTGGACTGAAGTTCTTTTCTTTGGATTTATGTAAAGTAATAAGAAAGAAATTAAATAATTTTTCTAGCTCGTAAGCAGCTGCTATTTCAGTTACGCTCATGGTATGACAACAAGATTGGCTAATGGTTATTGCTTTTAGTGCCCCGAACTTGAGTAACGTAATAAAGAATAATGCCATTGCCAGTGTACCAGTAAGGTGGAAAGTGAGGAATTCAATATTTACCGAACTTCAGACTTACCTATATACAAAGCACCGTAATACCATAATCGCATTTTTTCTTTCACATTGCTTGGAAATCCTATTATTTCTCCAACATGGCTGCAAACAAAATTGTTTTATACTGAAAATTTTTATGCTTAAATTCATCTGTAGAATTTTATGCATAGGATAATTGATTGTTACTCAAAAATGTACAGTTTTTCAGTGGATACTAAGAATTACCTATACATAAATCCTATCTATATTCTTAAACAAATCCATCCAATAAAATAACTGAAAAATTGATTTATTTTTTAACAACTTTAATAAAGATAACTAATTTTAACATTTACACTTTAACAATAATTTTAATGCGTGTTCCTGATTGGTTTACATAATAGTTGACACAAAATTTCCTCTGCTTCACTAATTACAATTTAAACTAAACTCAATTTTAAGTATGTATTTAATTTTTAAACTTAAACTTTTGGGTGACAATTTATACTTTAAAATATGTGAAGGGAGATAAACAACTTAAGCTGTGTGTATCCCTCATTGACTTCTTAGCGACTTTTTCTTTCTGGAATTGGAGTGACTATGATTGTGGCGTAGGGGTTGATTACGACGGATTGGTTAATTGTGTGCTCAGCGGGCACTTTTTATTGGTCAATTTTTGTAGCGTATATTAGCAAAATGTTGATTGGTTGAAGTAAAATTTGTTGACGTGACAAACTGCATACATAATATTATTTTGGAGAACGCATAAATTGTACTAATCTGAGTTGAATATTATTTTAACTTATCTAAAATGAGTGAAATTTAAATATCAATAAAAATTAAAAAAGTATTAATGTTTTATTGATCAGAAATCAGATCATTTAATAAGGAAGTTCTGAGATTACTGCTGAAAAAATTGGAGCATAAGCGGTCAGAAAAATTAGGTGCCCAAGAAGCTATTTTTTAGTAAGTTTTGTATAACATGTAGTTGTTTACCAAAGAAAAATATTTCCTTAAATGCGAAACAATATTGTTTTGGCTGATTCAACAAGAAACGTATTGTCTACGCTGGCCTCTTTTAATAAGTATCGCTAACTAACTAAATCTGGATTATCCCCAGTACAATATAATAGAAAGGGCATTAGGGAGGTAACTACTTAGGAAATATCCCCGCTTGCACCACTATAAACTGGCGTTTATATTCTTATTGCACAATTTTTCCTAACTATTGCTTTCGTTTTGCACTAATGGTTATAAATGGAACACAATTGCTCTTTAAATTCAGTTTACTTTGCTGAAACTATGGACGAGAAACAAGTCTGTGTTTAGTTTTGTTTTAGTAACGAGTCGGAATTACCTTTGTTCATTATGCAAATGTCTGTTAAAAGACAAAGAGGTGTATACGTGGTTTTTGGTAACAATGAGCTTTTCAACTTTCATTTTTATATTGTTCATTTAGATTTTTTATTCGAATAGAAATTTGTTTCCAAAAAAGAGTATCAAAAATGTTCGTGTACTTATTAAATAGTATGAAACAATTGAACAGTTCATATATTAATCTAATTACACTATTTTATAGCGATTCTGGTGGTGCATTTCATCACTAATGAAACTAATGCATTTTGGGATACATGCGTTCGTTTCAAAGGTGGTTTGTGTGGTCATGCAAGATTATTTCTATTTTAAAAATAAATAACACGTTTCACGTACAAACATACACAATTTCCGTGCTTTTGGATTAGAGTCGGAATATTCAGATTCAGCATTACGCCAACCGCCATGCTGTCGCTCATTCAACGTGAATTAGCGTTGCCGGTGTCGTATTGCGGAACAAACTCTGTACTAATTCATATTAATTGTTGTCGGTACCTCCCCGCCCTATCATACCTTCGGTATGTTGAAACTGAACTAGCATATTAGAGACAGCGTGTACCAGAATTCCAAAACTTTGAGCACAATTGAAAGTTAAATATTAGACGTGTGTTTACAGATCTTTGGGTGTTAGCTCTAAATTAATATCGATTTCCGTTTGGAAATTCCAAGCTTTTAAAATTGGAAAAGTTAGTTTTATTGTCAGCTATAATTTTTAAATTTATTTACTTTTTTTCAACACTAATTATTGTGTCTCTTGCCAGCATTTTCAATTTGTTTATATTCTTTTTCTTTTAGTTTTCTGTATATTTCTTCCATTCTTTTATTAGATCGATCTCTTCTCTTTTTACATTCTGGTATTCCATTTGTTATGTGTACAAAATATCTAATTATTAGGCATTGTTTTATTAATAAATCTATTAGAAATTAGAAGGTTGTAATATAAGAATACCTTCATTATTTCTGTTCTTTATTAGAACTCTAATATTTTTTTATGCAGAAGATCATTACCTAAATCCCCAATGTCGTAAAATATTCTAAATTAGTAAAAAATATTAGCAAATTGATGACTTTTGTTTAGTCCATGTCATGGTGGTCCTGAGTTTCGCCCACCAGAATTTCTAAATAGTCGTTATACTCTTATAAGGTATAAATATATCTTAAACATATGTCGAAAAGCGGAATCCTTTATAAAAAAGATAATACCTATTAAAATTTTAGTTTTAAACTAGTTTCATCATTGCTTTTTCCTATTACTTCCAAAATTATTTTAAATAATCCAATTTTATCCATATTTTTTTATTTATCCCTTTCAAAACTAATTTAAGTACTATTGCATGTCTGTACTTAAAACAAAGCAAAAAATTAATTAATCTCCGATCGCCTCCGAAAAATTTAGTTTTCCTAATTAAATTATTTAAAATCGAACGGTTTGAAGCGACAATGGTGTACATTTAAATTAGTTGGCAGCCTGGACATTTGCTTGTTTATGTACCTAAATCTAATGCTGACATTCAATTTTATTTCGCGAAAGTGAAAAATGATAAGAATCGAAAGACAATATATTTTTGGAAAAGAATGTTGGTACCCAAAGACCCTAATTAAAATGGCGCCTTCACCATGCCATAGCATGGCCCTTGGTCATGCGTTAATATCGGGTTAATAAAATAATTCAACAAACGGCAACCCACACCATGTCGCAGATTAAACTTGCTCTCTCCTGGATAAGGGCGTTAGAGTTCAGTAAGAGATGACATGTTCAGCAACAATTACAAATTAATAAAGATGAAAAAAGTGCTCAACAAACATTATCAAATATATAAGAAAAAAAAAGGGTTCTTACCAAGGGGTGCTCTTGAGGGGACTCATGGCTCTTATGGCATTTAGAGACAAAACCTTCCCGTAACGCGGTTTGTCAACGACACGAAAACCGCTGATCTTACTACCCCACAGTCGGGGTCTACATGAATCCCCAGACGGGCACCACTGAATCCCATGATGAGAGGAGGCTTGTTTTTTTATTATTCCTGATATACGCAGATTGATTCGACTGAAGACTACTTGTCCAGTGCCATTTTCCATATGACAATATCCTCAATGCTACTAACATGATTTTAATTCATTTCCCATAAGGCTAGAAGTAATTATTTTTTCTATTTTCTTAACAAGGTGCTCCCAAAAATTAATCGAAAATAATGACTTTTCTCAAAACTCCTTACTTTCGTGTAGTGACTAAAGCTTTTTAAAGCGTTTCTACCTATGTTAAACTAACATTTGCTCCTCGTAGTTATTGAGGGTAAATCTCTTCAATGTCGACCACTTTCTAATAGCATAAGGGCCTTCTCTCATGCTCTGGAACTTGCACTATAAAGAAAGATAAGAGTAATTCAATCACAAGGATGGACTCACAAGATAAATGGGTGAATCGTGCAGGAGGAATATCTTACCCTTTTTTTACAATAAAGGTGTGTGTATAATAATCGTTTACTAAAGTGTATATTTATTAAATACGTTTTAATAATATAATCAATTTATTTTGTATATTAAGTGATTTAGCAAAGTATAATAATCTACAAAGAGTATGGACATACAAGCCGAAAAGCAAAATTAAATTACATTGACGCACTTGAATCGAAGTAATTATATATGTATATTTAATTAATTTTGTGTATGTACCATGGAAATAAATTCTTATACGCATATCATAGAAGCTGAATACCCTAAAAATTAACAATAAATTAATTGATTGTACTAAAATATGTAACAACAAATTAATACGTATGTTATTTTATTCAAATATAAGCAAAATTATGAACAAATCACAAATAAATACATTACAAAGCAAAATATCATTAATTAAATTATTATTCTGTTAAAATGTTCGTCTCTGGTTGCTATGACTATATCATATTATGACAAGAACAAACACTTTAATTATATTTTAAAATACACATAATTTTTCAAATTTCTTAAAAATCATCAATGTATAGCTTTTTATTGAATCCAATTTTCTTCTTTGTCTATTTAGTCTTTAAGTTTTTAATTTCTTACTTTGAAAATGGGAATCAATGTAGTTACGACAGAAAGAATTTTCACAAATAAAAAGAAAGAGCAAAAACGTTTAAAATAATATAAAACCAGCTATTAGTAGAAGTTATAGCAATGGAAAACTTAATAGAGAATAACGAGAAAACAAAGAAAACTGGCAACATTTACTAATCAGTGAAAGAAAACAAAATCTAAACAATAAATAATAATGGTCAACTCCCTCCAAAAATATCTTTTTTGTTTTAGTCTTTTCGCTTATTCTGGGTTTTTAAACATTTTTTCTTTAGCTTTTTTATTTGTCAAACCATAGTCTTTATTCTTTTGATAATATTGCTTTTCTTTAGTGATTCTTTTGTTGAAATTTATTGTTTCTTCCACAGATTCAGAGAGAAGAGTATGACACTACGAATAATAACATATGACTAGATAATCGAGAGAGAGCACAATAACTGAAATATTACGGAACTTATTTTGTATTCTGTATTTACCTTTTTCATTTTTATTATCCTAAGAAAAAGTTTCCAATTATCACAAATTCTGATATTATAAACATGATCTGTCATTTCAAATTATAATAATTTTTCTATTTTAAAGAAAAGAAAAACATATTAAGTACCCAAAAAAACTTTTAGTTTTTTCGCGTATTTATGGAACACAAAAACTCATTTAAGTTTACCATACAAAGTCAGGAAATATTCCGCTCTTTGTAATTTCTCATTTAGCTTAATCTGATGCATCATCATTTTCAAGTACGAAGTTTGTTATTAACGTGCAAAGGGGCTGGTAAATAATATTTCCCATTTTTTCGTTGCTGTTGTTTTTCTATTAAGAGATAAGGTTGTTCTGAATCATCTTCTTGCTACGTTCCTTCGCCTAATGTGCCCGCTGAGAAATTCTAATTAATGTAAATGATATACTAAGCAATATAGCGTTACAGGAACCGTATTCATTTTGAATCTCATTAAAGCCGAGCACTTTTTTATATCGGTAATTTTAAATACGTTTAAGAAGAAAAAGTAATCAAAACCGTTGGAACTCTATTCCAATTAGTTTTTTTTCTGAAGAAAGTTGATACAACAATATTCAGCATATGATCGAATGTTAATAAAAATTATTAAATATGTAAAAATATTTAATATTTGTTATATTAAATAGTCATATAGTTTTATATGAGTGGCTTTAGGATAAACTGAATATTGACGTTTACAGTTTACTTTTGATATTTATATGTAAGAAATGTATAGAACTGTTCTCTTCAATTTCAATGGTGCGTTTTATTTTTGGACATAAATTATTAATCAAATTAAAGAAAACATCTAATTGTCTAACGCTGCTTGTAAAACTAGCTAAAACATCATCATCATATCTAAACCAAAACAAATTGATCGGATTTTATCTTGGCCAGACGCTTGGAGATTTTAAAATAAGATACAGTGAACATTTTCAATCTTATAGATTAAACCAACCAGATACCAGATTACGCAAAACACCTCATTGACACTAGATACAAACCTACATTTAACAATACAATTGAAACAACAGTGGAGGTACTGCAGATAAATGATAAAAAAGAAGAACTTGATTTTTTTGGAGGATTATGAAATACAGATATATCTAAAATGTCCTCAGTATGTAGTATAGAATGAACAATTAAATCAAGGAAGTTCAATTATTTTAGATTACCTTTTGGACTAAATACCTGTATAATAATAACCAACAAACTTTTAGGAAAAGAAGAATATTACTATACATATTGCTTCGCAATTATTGCTTGCAATGTTTATGGTATGAAGTTACTTACGCTCATAAGAAAACTGTGAATATTATGTCACTCTTTGACAATGCTGGATAGGCGAAACCTTGGTCAGAGAAAATATATTTTAAAAATATTTGAAATACTGTGGAAATTTAGATAAGTATAATTTATATTTTTATATGTAATATTTGTTATATTAGATTTTTTTTCAAAAGGGAATTATATCTATTGTAAATAATATAGCACAAAACATGCAACTGAATAATTGAAATTTTTGTACTGCAATTATTCACTATCGAAACTGTGCATTTTGTAGCGTTTTTACGGTTAAGTAGGGAATTTCAGTAGATAGAATTTTTAAAGTTTCAATTATGCAAGCTTCTTAATTTATGAGGCATATTAAATTGCTGAACAATACTATCAAATATTTCATTAGAATAAGAAAAATGAAATTACAAACAAGGGATCATATTCCGTAATATTTAATTAGAGCGTGAAGTTTTTGCGGTCGTCTAATATAACTAAACGAAAATGTCGAGCTTGACTGGCAGCGCAATTATTTTCCAAGTTTTAGAAGAGAATAAAAAGTAAATTTTTCTTTGTTGAAAACTGCAGCAATTTTGCAAAATTCAATTTGTTTTTACATGAGCGGAGTATATTAAAACTTCCGACTAGATGGCGTTTGCGATATTGCATTGTGTTACTAGGCTGGCTGCATATTCTAGTAGCCTATTAATTAATTAATTAATTGTCGTTATTTGTGTGATTTTAATAAAAATAAGAAAGCTATTTGCGGGATTTGAATTAAATTTTAGTATTTATTTTCTAGGTTTAATATTGCTACTGAGATTAAACCAAACGAGAACATTTTGTATTTAGTGTTCTTTGCAAAGGTGTCTCCGACATTTTCTACAACTGGACTTTGTATGTGTGTACACACGAGTCTGTATTTTAGTCTAGAGATGGGAAGAAATTTTGATGTCTAATAAAAAAAAACATAAAATCCTCAATGTGTGGTAGATTATTTATTAAATTAATTGTTTCAACCCTTACTTTGTGGAATTTATTCCTAATAAATAAAAAAAGATAAATTATACTTATCTGAATTTCTACAGTATTACAAAGCTTTTTGGAGATATTTCAAACAAAATATCAAAAATTATATCTCGAACAATATCTTTTAAAGTAAGAATGTAAAACCTAAAATTAATAGATTAAAAAAAATCAGGTATTTACAAACTAAACTGTCCGGATTGTAACGCCTTCTATCTTGGTCAGACCCTTAGACATTTTAACATAGGGTAGAGGGAACACTTAAGATCTTATAGATTAAAAAAACCAGATAAGTAACATTACGCAAAACACTTAATTGACACTTAACATAAACCTACACTTAACAAAAAATTGAAACAACAGTAGAGCTATTTATAAGAGATAAAAAAGAAGAATTTGATTTTTTAGGGAAGAATTTAAAATAAAGAAATATCTAAAATGTCCTTAGTAGACAGTATTAAATGAACAATTAAACCTGGGAAGTTCAATTATCTTAGATTTTGAACTAAATACCTATATAATAATAATAATAAAAAAATTAATAATAATTAGTTAAAATGTTTAAGGTATAAAGTTACTTAAGATTTTAAGAAATCTGCCATTCTTATGTAATTCCCTTGAAAATGCTTTAGACGAAACCTGGTCGAGAAAACATAATTTTTTCAGTAATACTGTGGAAATTCAGATAAGTATAATTTATCTTTTTATATTTACTTAGATTATTTATTGTATTTTATCACACTTAAACTATCTAACAAAATATTTTATTTTATTAAAAGAAAAATGTCGACCGTAGTAGTTCATCATTATGAATAATACAGAACATTTTCTTGTATATTGATTGATTTTCTAAGCTTATAAGTTCCTAATTCCTAATTTATACCAAAATTTCTGCACTTGTTTTATTGAAAAATAGGAAAAATAGCAACTTTATTTCTGATTTAACTTGAAAGTATGAAAATTTATGAAAATAAACTACGTAGTCGAATCATACTTACTACGACATTTAAGAATTATCAGAGGCTTATTGACACACATTTTAAATACAAGTATTATTGTTACATATTAGGTTGTTTTTTTTTCTGAATAAAGATATGTAAAGAATTTTAATATTGTTTTCAGGGGGTTTTAACCGACTACTTAACTTGGTTAATGGACATTAAAGAGGCTGGGTGAAATAGTAGCAATTTATTTATTTATGAACAGTTTTGCAAAATATTAGGACAAGTTACACTTTTAAAAAACTAATACATTTAATCACAGGGATAGGTACTATTAAATTCTCGATAATCCCAAAACCCAAAGTTCACTTCTGTTCTGTTCTTTTTACAGGGCGATGTTTAACTATATCCTTGTTCATATTATCGTAACAATATAAATAGAAGTATTTGAACGTCTAACTAGAACAGAAGCATATGATGCTGTGAACTCCGCACAAAAAAGATAATAATAGCAGAAAAGGTGACTTTTAAAAATATTTACAATAAATATTTTCAAAACTGTACGCAGCGAAGTAGTGCCTGCTGATATTTAGATTTTAGGAATTTCATTTTTGAAGTCAAAATTCTTCTGTTATTTCTTCCTTCGATATATTATTAAAAAAAGAACGTACAGGTGATAACCAGATATTTATGGTGTAGATTATTTGCAATTATTTGCAAAAAAAATAAATAAATAAACCAATTATTTTTCAATTCGTGATTTTTTGGATATCCTGTTTACATTATGAAGCAACTTTAATTAGAACAATTCTAAATAATCTTCTTCTGTTATTGGAGATCTAAACTCCATATTTTTATATAGAATTATTAATAAAAAATGTTTATAGATTTGCAAAGCACGTAAAATGTCCCATTTAATTCCTGGAATAGTTTCTTATACTTCATAGTATTCGACTTTTCTCGACTTTTCCATCTCTATATTTCACAGATGTGGAATCGTAGCGGAACCAGATATAGCTCCAATTAGAAATTAATTGTTTTTGTGTTTTCTTTTGCGTTACCTAATGCTTTTGGACGATTAAGAGATTACGTATTTCGTTTTTTTTATTATTATGGATACTGTTTCCATTATAGTCCACAAGATATAATTGTAGTTTTTTATTATCAAGTAATTAGAAAAAAAGGAAATATTATCAGTGTTCCCCACATTTTTTTTTCAATGTTTCTTTTCTCAAAGGAATTTTTATAGTATTATGACTTTGTAAATCGTTGAGTTATTAAAACCCAAATTTTGGATTAAGAATCTCGATTAAATATCAATGAACAATTAACAAAATTTAATATGGTTTTTAAGGTAGTTCCAGCGGGAAAGCACTATTTTTTCTATATGTTTTTTTTTCAAATTATTGTTTTAAGTTAAGAAAAAAACGTTTACTAATGAATCAGTTTCAGAATTTTTGACTATTTAGAATTCGAAATTAATAATAAATAAAGTTAGCATGTAAAACTTACTGTCCGCCCAACAATTTTCTCTTTTAACAAAAATCTCTAAAGAATTTAAAAAAATAAATATGGAAAGATAAATAATACTTATCTTGAATTTCCACAGTCTACCAAAACGTTTTAATATGTATTCAGGTTTCGGTATCTGACGATACCATATTCTGTCTTGGGATGTAAAAATATACGGGGTATTCCATTTAAAAAAGTAAAACTTTGGTCTGGCAGTGCTTTCCTGTATATTTGGGACTAATTTTAAAAGGTGAATCTCAAGACTGCCTACATACTCTTTTTGTAAATACTTTTTTTTCTTAACTTCAATAATATCGAACTAATCAAGCTTTGCCATACTAATGCGTCACCTTGTATATTACATCGCTTTGGAAGACTGGAAATTCAAGATAAGTATTATTTATCTTTCCATATATATTATGAATAATTTCCATAAAGTAAAGACTATTTTTTAAATTAATTAAAAAAATAGCACTTCACCCTTTATTATTTAAGATATAATAATTTAAAATAATACAATTAATTTTTAATTCCAACATGTTCTTAAATGGTCATGAAAATCCGACAATGCTGCCCGTAAAATTATCTGGAGTAGTGTATAACAAAGAAATTTTAAATATCTGATAATATTAATGCATTTCTATTGAAATAAAATGCAAAGTTGTTAGGTCATCCTAATCTATAATATGTGACAGAATGTGTATGACTATTCCTGTTGATTTTCTAATTATACTATGCTGGAACTATCTCAACAACAAGAATAAATTTAGTTTTGGTATAACTTAGACTATTACTATCCATCTATAGTTATAATAATGTTAGTTCATATATTTGTCCAATTCTAAACTGAAGCTTCAAAAATCTATTAAATATCAATTGAAACATGTCAAGCACGTTACTTGAAAAAAAAAATACCATCATAAATATTCAGCATAAAATGTATATTCCGCAAAACGCAATGTGCGTGTAGATGTGTGACAGAAAATCTATACCAATCAAAGCTATTAAAACGAGAGTAGGTATGAATAAAACAAAACCTGGAATTATTTGCAGTTAAGTAAAATATATTATTTCTTTGTATATTGTTGGATATACGACTTCGTATATCGAAAATTATAATACATCATAAACTAAAAAATACATACATTAATTGTATTCCTATATCCGTGAGGAGTTTTAGTAGATAAAATGGTTTTGGGTTAAGAAACTTTTTCTTTAATTAAGCATGCTTGTAAGTACAGTTTTCCTTCTGCACTCTAAATGTCATCCTTTGCTCCATGGAATCAATGTTAGCTTTTCTTGGAGATCTTTCCAGATGTGATCCTTGTCTTCTTCTTTATTAGTCCTGTACATCTTAACAAAAAAAGAAATGCTTCTAGGATAACTGCTTTTATTATTCTTAATACTCCCAAATTTTCTGGAAATTTATTTGAATATAATTGGTGGTACCACAAATTATGATAATTTTTGCAATGATAATTTTCTTCCTTGTCAAACTTAGAGCAATTATTTCAGAGTACAAGATGTCAGCTCCATGAATTCATAGTCTTATTATCTTTGATTTATTCTTTTATAGATCAATTTCTTTGTTTGAAGTTTTTTCGATAACGGACAATTTCATCTACTTCTTTGATTAGAAGGTTGGCAGATGTTCATGGAACCTTAATTTCATTTGATACAAGACTTCGTGTATAAAATGTGAGCTACATTGTACTATCTTTTGGTTAGAGCTCATCATCGGCTACATTATTTGGAATTTGCTCAAACACATTCAGATTGGTACATAGATGATTTGCTATGTATTCTCTTCACAGATGAGCCCCGCTTCACAAGATATTCTCCAGTTAAAATTCTGGCAAATGATATATTTAATGCTGCTTCTCTTCTAAGGTACAATTTGGTATGGGAGATGTGATGGTATGAGATGAGATTCAGGAGAAGTACGTTTACTGCTGATAAGTTTCTAAGGTTGTCTTTTAAATATTTGCAGAGAAACTGATGATATCACAACAATAGCCAATTCAACCGTAGACGTAATAAATTAAAAATTAATAATGCAAAAACTGAAAGACTGACCTTTAATGGAAACGAAGTTTCTGGGAATTTATATCGACTCTAAATTAAACTGGCAGGAGCACATTACACATTTAGCATAAAACTTAATAAAGTTACCTTTCTGATACGAAAATTAGTAGAGTTAACTTCATTGGAAATAGCACTAATTTATTATTTTTCCAATTTTTATAGTTTATTAAATTATGGAATAGTATTTTGGGGTGATTGTACAAAGATAGATAGAATATTCAACATACAAAAAAGAGTAATACGAATCCTTATGTCAGCTGATTTAAAAGAACATTGCAGACCTTTATTTATTAAATTAAAATTACTTACATTACCATGTATTTTTATTCTGCAATGTGTCCCATTTGCAAAAGAGAATAACTTGACAAATATACAGATCTACATAAATACAATAGGAAATAGAAATACACTAATGAACAAAAACACGACAACCCACAACATACACTGCCATGAAGCTCTATAACCAAATCCCAGATAATATTAGAAAGTTAAGAATAACCAAATTTAGAAAAATTTTGAAAGAGTGTTTGTTGAAGAAAGCTTTTATAGTATAGCAGAATTTATAGAGACTCCCATGGATGTAGAGTGATCTCCTTTTGTTTTAACTTAATATATACATGTAAGGTTCAATTTCTATATCAACCTCTATGTTATATCCTAGTTTAATGACAACAAAAAACGTTAGTGTAACGTGGGCAATAAATTTATTTATTTATTTATTTTACAAGAATATGTGGTTTCCTATGCATTGTTTATAGGAGACAATTTCTTTCTAATGAAGAATATCGCGCGATATAGCGATATATAACTTGTCAGTACCTTAATGATCTTGGTATTTGATATTAAGATGGCCCCCAATGTCCAATAGAGCACATGTTGAGCGAGCTAGGAAGAGTTAAGCAAAACTATAGTGAGTTCCAAACAGTGGATGATCTGGAACAAATGATGCTTAACATGTGGGAACCACTTGCTTAAAATATGGTAACTTCTTTGATCCAAAGCATGTCGCAAAGAATAAGGAAGATCGTTTGGGCTCTAGGAGGAAATATGTGTTACTAGAAAAACTATTTTGAAAGATTTCATTATTTTCTTAATTAAAACCGAATATAATTTTCAAAAATAAGAATTTTTAAATTATTCACTTTTTATTTTTCTTTATTTACAAACTTATGGCCTTGTAAGGTGTCGTCTATCCTTTTATAGTTCTTACGTTCTATATTTGTATTCTCAATTTACTTTTTCCTCCTGAAAACATGGAGTCGGATTAATTTTGCTGTCGAGGGTATATTCAACCAGTCTGTACGTTGTATCTCAATTTTCGTCTCATGTAACCATCTTTACATAATGTACATCTTTGGCTAATATCTTCTCAAACAGAACTAACTTATTCAGGGGGCCGTTAAACGAATGTGACGTCTTGCGAATTTGCGTTTGGGCTTGGTCGACTCGTCGATTTTAATAAATGAGCACAAGGCTGAAACTCGCCAATGAGATGCACGGGTAACCGCAAAGGATAGATAGACGTCAGTGCTCTAGTTACTCAACATGCACAAATATGGCCTCTAATTACGAATTTCTCAATAATTAATTGATAGCCGTCTTAGTGCATTTTCCTAGAATTAAATTGATTTGAACTGAAGTTCAGTGATGTGTGAATTCATTTCAATACGTCAAACTTTACATTATACCAGGACCCTAAGCAAATAGTGTAGTTGTATAAGTTGCAGTTGTCTCCTATGTTATGTAAAGACACATAGATATACCCTATTAATGGAAATGGACTGTAATTTCGTTTGTAAAAACAATATAACGATTTATAGTTAAAAATTAATAACTTTTTGAAAACTATAACAGAGCCACCTCTGCAAAAGCAAGATTAAATCTGAAAGCCAGTAATTTTTAGTTTTCTAGGAATATTTCAATAAAAGTACTTAGTGTTATTTTCAAATTTACAAATTAAATACCCAAAAAACTAGGTGGCTCGAGAATTATAAATTTTTAAATACAAGAGTTCTCGAGGTCTCTTTCGGGAAAAATATACAAATAATTTCAAACAGATGTTTAATTTAATTTTTAAAGGCATATTACTGAAATATAATTTGACCCTTCAAATGACATCACAGATGAGTTTTAGGATTGTACTTGTATAGAAATAATGAGCATAGTTGGGAAAATGAGCTGAATCTGAAATAGTTTTACGGGATTTAGCCTTATATAAAAAAAAGGTGTCGTTCAGATTGTAATCCCATCATATAATTCTTCGAACTGAGGAATTGACTAATTTTGTAAAAGCCGAGTTCCTTTAATAAATCGAAAGTCACGAAATAATGTGTAAAAGCAAAAAGTAGCGCTAGAAGTTCAGTTTAGAAATCTTGACGAATTCAGGAATGAGTTGCAGTTAAACGCCCGTTTCGAAAGGTACTTCATGATCAAGTGTCTTGTGCCTTATTAATTTTTATAAGTTATAATTTGCCGGTACTTTTCTCAATTAGTTAATAAAGTCAAACGGTTTATTAACTAACTCGGCGAGGCTTAATAATCATTCAAATCATTAATTTAATTCGTTGTATTGTTAATTCACTCGTTGTTCCTCTTGAAATTAAAAAAAATTCCATTTCCCCAAAAAACAATTTAGTATATTTTTTCATTGCTTTCAAGAACTTTAATAAAATATCTACACTGATAAAACAGCATCTCGGAAATTGTGTTTATTTGAATTTTAAGTAAATAATATAGATTGTATAAGCCTCCTGGTATCTCAATTACGCTGGATATGACGATATATCAGCAGTATCGAATATTGGATGGAAACTATGCATGATTCTTTGAAGATCAAACGAAAATAACAAATTGGGCGGACCCAAAAGGTAACCGAAGTCTTTGTATAGAACTACGTATTCAATGACAATGAAGCTTCCACCAAACTTCAATGAGATGATCAAAGGCTTTGTTTTTGGTAATGGAACGGGTGTATCCAATTCAATTAAACTCCAACTTGTTTATTGGAAAAACCCAAATAAAGGAAACATTTATTAAAGTACAGGAAATATGTACTAAAAATATTTACTTTACAATTAATTTGATTTAAGTAAATAATAAGTGACTAAAGATGCGACACTGTTAATTTAAGAAAATATAATCCGTCTATAATACATTGATTTACAGTTAAACGGGGGTGACTTGAAACAATTTTGAGATATTATATGTTTATAAATAAAAAATTTGTCTAGATTTTAATTTTGACGGATTAGTTTTTGCCACCATAATAGAGAATGAACAAAAATATATTAAATATTTTTAATAAACTAACACAAACTGGTAGTTATATCTCACTTGCTTAAAACAGCGAATTTATTTCATTTTAATACAATAAAAAATTTCATATCTAAAAAATGACTTCCCAAAAGATTAAATAAAAATTCTGCCATTTCCTTATTTAATGTAGACAGATAAATAAGATTAAATTAAGAAAAATATATATTCGAAATACAATTTGATTTACTCAATTTTATAGTATTATTCCAACCATACATTTCTATAACTAGTTTAAAAATGAAATATTCTTCTTGTAACCATTAAACAACTTTAATTCCAGGCAAATATTTAAATGTTCCTAAATTATGATTTTTTAACCTAGTTGATGAATAAGCAATGAATAAATATATTTAACAAACGTTATTAGCAAGTGTTCTATAATAAAATATGCTGTAGTACTATTATATATAAGTATACGAGTATGTATAAAAATATATTGTTTCGTTAATATTCAAATCTTTCACATGAATCGTCTTCTATTTACACATATACTCTGGTTTATACGATTAGATTCGATTTCCTTTATTTGTTTTATTCTCCTGCTTTAAACCCTTATCTGTTGCATGCCAATATACTCATATCTTATAGAAATCGATTGCTGTATAGCTTTTATAAATTGTTTGTAATGGTGTATACATAATCAGTGAAAGTGTTTTTTTATCAATTTTCTCTAAGTCAAGACTTTGGGGTATACTGTTCATTAGAGAAAATTTTTATTCAGTTAAATACAAATACTGTCATTCTAAATATTTATTTATTTATTTATGTCTTATACTACCAAATTAATTGTTTCAATTCTTACTTTATGGAAATTATTCATAATAAATATGAAAATATGTATTATACTTATTTGAATTTCCACAGTCTTCCAAAGCGTTTTAAAATATATTCAAGTCTACCCAGGTTTCGGTATCTCACCTACCATTTTCTTTCTATCTTGAGAATGATACCGAAACCTGAGTAGACTTGAATATATATTGAAACGCTTTGGAAAACTGTTGAAATTCAGATAAGTATAATTTATTCTTTCGTATATATTATATTTTCGTTATCATAAGAATTTGCCTGTATTTATAAATATTAGTGTACGTATACATTTAATTTACTAGAGCTATTTTAATAACAATAGTGTTCGTCTCAAAGCACGATATATTTAGATACGAAAAGAGTTAAATTGAAAATCCGGGGAAAGGCTCAAAGCGCTACAATGGCTGAAAAATATGCTCAGTTTCGAACAACACACATGCAAAGCACAAAAGAGATTTAAAGATATGATTCCAGTTGTCAGAGCTCAAAAGAGAGTTTCTCTTTCCTTCATTTTCCGACACTAAAATGATTAAGTATATTTTTCCTCGTCTCAGACGACTTTCTACGGTTGTTTCTCAAACACGAATCGTTACGCTGAAAATTTCACCGTCGGCTGGATATTTCTTCTGGAATGGAATTGCCTCGCAAGCATCCAGTGCAAATGTCAAATACCTGAAGATATTCTCTTTCATTTTTTACTCACATTTCAAATAAAATTCAGGGATGTCATGGGTTAATACAGGGCGTTACTTAATAACATATTTAAATGTATTCTCAAGACTGATTCAAAAATTAATAACTCAGCATGAGAAAATGGCAAATAGAAATCAATTTATTAATTATTATATATCCAGGTTGGAATTTATACGTAGCGCAAGTATGTTGTGAGTTCGTATGACAGAATTTATTGACGGATATAGAGCATTCAGAATTTATCTAACGATATTCATGTACTCTCAGAACTTCAGTTCTGATTCAGGAGAATTTCCGATTTATTTGGGCGAAGAATATGATAATTAACAAATGAAATTACCGAAACAGGTTAGTTAACAGAAGTAAGATGAAATTAAATGATTATAATACGATAGGTTAAACCCTTACTGAGCTCATTAATATTCAGAATTTGTTAATTGACTCTTTAAAAAAATAACGAGTAGCTATAAACTTATAAAAAGAAAATTATTGATTAAAAATGGCCGTCGTGTTACTGGAGTCCCTTTGAAACAAGGGTTAAACATCAACTGATTTCAAAATCTTCTTTCTGTTTGAATCTCTCTCAATTTACAGAGCTAAATCTACATTTTCCCAGATGCAATGCTCTAATTGGGGGCTACATTACTACTCACCCCTGTTATGACTTAGACAAATATTTTTTTTATTATTTTTCTATACCTTGTTTATCACTTTCTGATTAGTATGTTTCGGCTTTCGAGAATTCTATGAAGATCCTCTACTTTTAAAAAGGTTACGAGGTTATAATTCAAAGACATAAAGAATGTTGTCACAGACCAAAATGGCAGTAGCCAAGGGCACCAGTGATTAGAACCAAACTAAATAATACCACATTGCAATTGCAAACATAAGAAAACTCTATTAAATTTTATAAAGATTTATGTTTTTAGAACGTTTTTGAACTATAGAATTTTTAAATTTTAGATTTATTACAAAGGCAGAATCATTAATATTATACTAGTAATTTATTAAACCGACTCTGTGATAGTTTAAAATACCTTCTTATTTTACTCGTTCTATATAGTTGTACCGATCTATGATTTGACGTTCTGCTTTGAAGAATCGTGTAGAAAATAGGAGATATACTTATATTATGATTTACGGTTCTGTTGAGTTGTATTTTTCAGTGTTGGTATAAAATATACGTGCTCACTGTACAATAAATGCCAAAACAGTTTACTTCACTCCTCACTTCTATTCGAAATGAGTTTTTCTTTTTGAGGTAATTTGAACTGACATTTATGTGGGACTTGGTTTTCTTTACGACCGTCTCTAACGTGAGTTTTAAAATCAGCTGTTGCTTGACAATAATATAAATTTGACAATTCAATGTCTTCTTTTTTTTATTATTAGATTCCATTTATAATAAAATTTAAGCGTATCTCGCTATTGATTTGTTTTTTTTCATTCTGTCTGTATAAGGTGACCTTTCATATCGATTTTGAACTTGTTGGTTCATTAATAAGAAGTTAGTTCTCTTAAATAACTTTAAATTCAAACTTTTAAATAAGCTTTAGTAGCGTGATTTTGTCTACAAACTTATTGTAAAATTTTAAAACCTGTGCAATTTGAAAACATAATTTACATATATACTCGGTTACAATATATTAAATATCTGAATCGAAGTAGAGAGAATTAATTCGATTAACAGATCAATGGACCGAATAATCAGATTTGAAGATTTTGAAATTAGTGAAGCAATAAAACACTGCGAATAACCAAATTAATTTATTCCACCAAATTGTACAATTACAACGAATGATGATTTCATTCACGAAAAGCCAAATAAAAACAATAAAATGATTAAAATCAGTTTTTGATGTACCAGTTACTTTCGAATGAGAGTATTGTTCATTGATTTAATAATTTTAAGCATCTAACTAGAAACTTTTTGGCGTTTAAATCCAATAAAAAATTCTTGTTCGCATTAATAATCTTCTAATGTTATAATCTCCAAATAAAGATAAATAACCACTTTTAAATATTATTGTTAAGAAATTATTTTCCCACTAATAATGAAGAACTAAATCAGGACCGGTTTGGTTAACGATGTTAATGAAATAGGTCAATATTTTGTATTTGTACTTTCAAGTAACAAGTACCGATCAAGTATGAGTATAAATTTCTATAACAAATTTCTATCTTACGTCTAATCAAAATCGAGAATTATTATATACATACTGTAAATGATACTTCTAACAAAATTATTTCAACTTAGATGACACTGATAGCGATAATCGCCTCCCAAAAAAACTAATGCAAGTATTAAAATTATTTGAAAATTATACCACACTGTAAATAGTATTTTATATTGTTTTTTTTTAAAGATTTCTATTTATCTTTTACATATTCCAGACATTTTCTAGTTGGTGATTTTAACTATCTCATTTTTTTAATTCAAATACTAATAATTAATAAAACTAAATATTTTATTATTTATACAAGCTATTTTTTAACAATTTAGAAACATTTTTTTATTTTTCATACTCTTCCATGTCATCTCAAAATATTTTTAATAAATAAATTTTATGTACTATTTTCAAAAAAAAAAAATATTAATGTATATTAATATTGAAGCATAGTATTTTTTAATTTTTCAAATTTTCAACAGGTATCTATAATAATATAACAACGTACCTATACTGACCGTCCGTGGAGTTTACGGCTGATTTCTACAAATCACTTCAAGTCGATTTGAGAGAATATTATAAATGTGAACGAATTTACCCTAAATGCTTATTTTGAAAGTATTTGTAACAACATTAAAAGCAAACCAAAGCAGAATGACCATAAGGGCGAGTCCTTGGGGTCTATTAAAATCCACATGATTATCTCAAAGAAGGTCGAGAGCATTCCCTTATTTTCATAAATAATAAAGCTTTTTATATAACTTAAATAATGAATTGGTTACATAACTACCAACTAATCAAAATAAAAATTACTAATTTTCAAGTTAAAATACCGCAATTGCATTCCGCTTTTGAGAATATATTTGAATAACCCTAATGTCTATAATCTGAAGGTCGAGAAGTTCGAATTGATTTATTGCCTAAATCGAATAAAACCCAAGAATTACAGTCATGCTTTGGAATGAAAGAAGTTTATCAAAAAGTTCTATTGCGGCCCTCGTAGTCATCGAAGGGCGAAATGTGTGAGGACATAATCCTCAAGTTGAAGAACATTCGACGATCACTTCTGAACATCTCCCTTGCAGAGATTTCCGCTCCACGTGGAAAGTAAAGGCCATTCCGTGTTGGTAAACTCTCAGAGTTCTAAATAATGACTGTTCGACGAAAAACCAGAAGTGTTTTATCAAGATTTCCATTAGGAAGATGAGAAGGGACGATCGCAGTCCTTAGGGCAACTAAAAACCCTACATCCTACGCCATTTGATCTCCAATTAGTCCCGGAGGAGGTTTTATCATAATTCTTAGCTCGTGATCGAGAAAGCCCGTGGACCTATTTATAGTATTCTATTTAGAAATATCGAATATCATTCAGAATATTCTATAAATGGCAATTTTTTTTGAGATAAAGTTACACAATATCAAGTTATGAATTTAAATATGAAAACAATGAATTCAAATTAATTCTTATTGTGAAAAATGTAATAAACTTTTATTCGTATTTTCTTCAATATGAAATCATCGATGTCTTTATTCAATATAGTCACTTTTAAAGTTAAACAAGGTTATACTATTTAATACATGGCGTAAATGGTAAAGTGAGTGCTTTAGCTATTTCATTGAAAAGAACTAGAACAGTTTGTATCACTTCACAAATTTACAAATATTATCATATTTTTACTGCTGAGTTTTTAAATAAATAGAGCAACGTCAATAATTAATTAATAGACAAACTTTACAGACGTTTTTATTTGATCGAGTGAGAGAATTTTTTTGTGGCGTTAACGATGGACAACTGTCTCTTTTCGAGTTCTGGTTTGTATAAAGGGATTTAAAATTGGACTAATTGTTGATTGGTCAATGTATATGGCATGTTTGGAGCTACTTAATTGACTCGTGCCGTTAATCTCTACTATTTTGGTCATGTGGATAAATAGCTTGAAGAATAAACTGAGTGGAGGAAAAGTGAGTTGAATATTATTTGATCTTGTTTAGAAAAAATCCTTGAAGCTAACTTATACCTAGCGAATAGCTTTAATGAAATTGAAAAAATCTCGTTAATTATTAATATATTGGCCTAATCGAGATATTTATTTGAATCACCCTGAAGTTTTCTTCTCGAACCGGTTTGGACATCGTAAAATATGTTGCTCCTTACCAACAAATCCCGCTCTTTCTTTGCAACTTCCTATTGATCAATTTATGGCTTTGTTCTTTGTAAATTAGTTTGCTCTTCGTTTCGTTTCGTTTCGTTTCAATCTCATTTGTCTCATTTTTTGGGGATGAGGCGCGACGCATTACAGGTTGTTTGCTCGGATTTATTCGTGCCATAAAAAACTTTTGCTGTTTTTGATCTTAAATCCAGCGTTACTAACAGAACCAAAGTTGATTTTTGTTTGAAATACGTTTATAAGCATAAAGCCATGAACATGCAGGTCTCGTCTTTTTAAACAAAGGAAAATGTGTTTACTAGATTTGTTTGAAAGAGTGTGGCTGTAAAAACTATTTCGTAAGTTTTAGTACGAAGTAAATTTTTGTTTTTTTTTAGGTGGTCTCTTCATCTTTTTAGAAATTTTTACAAGTCCTACTTTAGTAGTTTGTATATTGATTAGCATTGATAATGAGTTACGTTATGTATTTACTTTTACAAAGATTATTATTCGCCTATTATTTAGTAGTGATATGTAGTAGTTATTTATTGCATTATTAATTAATTGAATAAGTTTAACCAATTATAATAGTGGCGTTAACGTATCAAATAAATATATTTTAAGATGAGATTTCTTAAAAGATTACGCGCAGACATTTAGAAATGTATTTCTTTTATTGAATTATTAGGACGTATAGAACATAGCATGACAAATATTTGTTCCGTATCGCACATTATTTTGATACTTAAGATTCCCCTCAACGCTTCATGTTTTTTCGCAAGAATTCTCACGTAGAACGAGGCATCAAAATTCGTTTGCACACTTCTCAATGTTTCCGTTGTCCTTATATTCCCCTGAAAAAGCGGATATCTGGCATATGTCACGTTTCTATAAAAAAAGTAGCTTTTCATTTTCTATGAACATTCGTACTCTTAAGTTCTTTTATTGTTTAAGATCCAGAATAATAATAATGAGAAAGAAAGAAAAATAATCTGTTAAACTGTGGTTATATCCAATCATTCAATCCAAATTGTTAACAAATTTTCTTTTGTCTGCAACAGAACAATTGAGTGCAAGATTAGATACAATATTTATTAATTCAAAATTATTAAAGCACACATTAAAACCAACAAAAAAGAAGTTAATTAATCCCTTCTTCAATAATTTAATATTGATGACCTGCTTTCAAAGATTCTTTCTCATTTTTAAGTATTGTTTTCGGAATGGCCAAGTTGCAGCCAATGAAACGATTCTAATTTTTACTAAAAAAGTACTCATTATCAATTCACTTTGGACTGTGATTTCCATTATGGAAAAGTAGGTCATTAATTAATCAAGTAAATTGCGAAGTTGAACGAAGGAGCGATGCTGATTTCGCAAGAGACAAGGAACAACTAATCCCCCGATTGCATTATGGTCCAAACGAATTGTAGGGTGGCACGCTCAAAAGAATTCTTGTGTTAACCACTTTAGTTTAACATCAGTTTATTCGAGTCTGCATTAAATCTCACTGGGAAGAGAACAGGAAAGGACTGGCAGGCTAATGCTGGTATACCGTAGAAAAATGACAAGAAATCCAATATTTCACTTTGTTACGGTTAAAAATGATCATGATGAGCTGTTCCTGCTAGCAACTTGATAGCAAACCCACTCACTAAAGTTACGAAGAGCAGAAGTCACAGTACAGCGGTCTCATCCTATAATAAATAACATCCAATTAAATTTACAATCTAAGGTCTAGAAGTAGTTTTTAGGCTTTTAGTTTTCCGAAAAAAAAAATATATATAGCAAGTCTTTTAGGCTTCTTCGTAATATCTACTTTTTTGTAGCAAGATTTTTGACATTTTTATTTTCCTTGACAGCACCTTTTGTGGTCCTCAAGTTTTTGCATGAATACCATGCTTGAAGTTTGGTTCAAGTTATGTTGTGCCTCTTTGTATGTCATTTAAAAGTATATTACTTGGTCTTAATACTTTTTCCTGTATTTTTCTTGTAGTTATTCATTTATGGTTGGTGTTGTCTTCATTTTTGAATTTCTTCCGCCTGCAATCACACTATTTATAATACAGGTGTCCGCGAAAATAATGTATATTGTTAGATGGTACGTACAACGTGTTATTTCCAACAAAAAATCAGTTTAAACATTTACTCGAAAATTTATACGTGGCAACATCTCACACTTTTAATAAAAATAAAGGAATATCTACCTGATGAATCATAATGTTGTGTTAGTTTTCAGAACATTCAGATCGTTTAATCGCTTCAAGTTTATCGATTGGTAAAGTATTTTCAATAATTCAATGAAAAATGGTAACAAATTTCATCACATCGGACAATGATTTTGTATAAAAAGGTATAATTTGGTTTAGCTGTTATTTAAGAGAGACAATTGTTCGTTTTTTAGCTGAAATGTTTTATGTAACCATAATTGATGTAAATAATATGGTATAATGAAGATATTAACAAGAATTATTATTAGAAACTGATCGCTAAGTTACGTCTTTCGCGTTAGTCCCTTTTCTATTCCTACCGCAACAGGTTTTAGACAATTAGAGGGATTATGTTCACCTGTGGATTTGCTGCGAATTGAATGTTTAAGACACATTTTAAGAAAAATATATTTAACGAGAGGATGTTACTAAAGTGAATTTTATTTTATAAAAGTTCTCTATTTTCTATTAAAATTGTAGGATTTTCCTACAAATTTAACTTTTACAATAAATGAAATATTTTTTTAAGAAAGTGGGGTATTAATTTATTAAATCTAGAAATGATTTTATCAAGGGTTGTTACAAAGAATTAAAACCGATCCTAGAGTTAATTATTATTAATAAGTTTGAACTTTTGAAATACAGAAAAATTTGGATCATTAATGTTAAATTAAAGTTTAGAAGTATTTAGAAATTATTTATATAATTTCAGAAAAACTTGTATTGTAAATTATGATTATAAAAGAATCAGAAATAAAGAAATGTAAAATTATGTAATTTATATGGTCAGCCTAATAATTAAATAGTAGCACATTATATCAATAAAAAACCATTTCAATAAATATTCAATTCAATGTAAATATTTCATTCTTTGGAAACCCAAAATAAACATGTTACAATGTAGAGTAAAGTTGTCAGTATAAATAAATCTCCATAATTTGATGTTATTTCCGCAATTACATATAAATTATTTATACAGTTTTATCAATTATTAATAATTTTAAAAAAAATTCCACATATATTATTAGAAAAATAAATTGCATTGTAAAAAATGCATTTTCAAAACTTTGTCATTCATTTTAGTGTGCTTTTAATATTGTCGATATTCACGTTAAGATTATAAGTTTAAATTCAAACTATTTTTTGTTCTGCGTATAAAACTATATTATTTTGTTTGTAAAATAAATAAATTTGTTTTTGTCAAAATTTCAAAATTAAATGCGCACTTTGGAAATTCCTTTAAATAATGTTAATTTGTTATAAAAATGTCCACTTAAATTTAATTTAGAAAATGTTTATTATTAGTTGTTTTGTCATAACCAATATTTACAGTTATTATTTACGTTAAGTTTGATCCTGACCTATTTAGTAGTAACATTTTATCGATTTGCTTTCTCACAAAAAAAAAATTTTAAATATGAATGGATATTTAGGAAAGCTCAACATCGTTATGCTTGGGGGGTTGAATTAAAAGGAGCTTTAACTGATCCAAGCAAATAGGAAAATTTTCACCTGAACAAACTGTTCTTGATGTTGTTACTCCTAAACCAATCGTATCTTATGTAAATATTCGTAAATGATGTACTAGCCTGTTTTACATAAAACATTTTTAAAAATATAAATATTATTATTAATATTATTATTAATTAAAACTTGGTTCGTTTTTCTCGTGAGATTCCGTTATAAATTCCACAACTGAACTGATCAGTGGAGAAAAATTGATAGCTATTTTTAGTTCACACCAGTATAATAACTTTTTATAAAATTTATGTACATACAAAATTCAATTAAAATGTAGTTTTCGAATTTAATCTTGGAAGTCCGGCCCATGAATCAATCAAGGGCAACGGCGATGGATGGTCGATTACTGAAGTAATACTTTTTCCCCAAAGTAATTTAATTTTCCTGACCGTTCGCGATATCAAACAAAAAGCCCAGCGCAAGTAGCTAAAGGGTAAAATATTTGTTCAATAAGCTGCTCAAATATTACGTGCTGTATCTTAAAAATCACAAAAGAATTCCAATTCCTATAAATTATAAGTTACAAACGGTATGAGGTTCCGCCTCTATCAATTTTTCCTAACAAAAGATGTCTATCGGCGTATATTTTCCTTTATCAATAGCCCCACTATGCAGTTGTTCTTTACGGCCGGCGACATGGATTTTGGCAACCCGCGACCCATAATACATAATACGGCTCTTATTGTTCTCTTATCTAGATGAAAACTTTTTCAAGCATACAAAATAAGTTGTGACAAAGATATCCGGCTAAATAGATTTTAAGTTTAAATGTTTCTTTTGTATTCGTGCCAAGTTGGAGGACGAGCAAAATCAAGAAACTTCGAATTTGAACTCCCTTGTCCCATATTCCCTCCTCCCACAAACAATCCCTTCTTATTCGGAGTTAAACGTCGAATAAAACTTGTATTAAATATTTTTGTTAGATAGAATTTCATCTATTTTAATGAAAATATATTGTGACGATATTAAATAGATTAATGAAATTTCATACAATTATAATTAAACAACTTTTGTAACATTCAATAAAAAACTAAAATCAAAAGTTTAATATGCCCAAATATGACAATAAATTTTATAAATAATCATAATGATATTTCCTGATAGTCGTAGAAAACCTATTAGTAAACTCTGAATGCACATTAAAATTGGATGTAAATAATTAATGTATAATATTCAATGATAGTAATTATAACTAATATTAATTGGATATATTTTAAATCTAATAAAAATAATACGATCAAAACTAGACATATTAAATGTATACACAAATTAACAAAAATTATAAATATTTATAGAATATTTGAATAAATATTATTAAAATTATATGATCATTCAAGATCAGTTTTGAAAAGGAATTCGTTCTTTAAAACATAAAATAAAAATATGAATTAAATATTGATATGATATTATAAGGTTAACTATTAAGCAAATATATCTAAATTATTTAAAGATTTTTATTTAAATTTCTGTAAGTTCGATGTTACGATATGTAACGATAATCAATATATTATTGTTGGATATTATAAGTAAGTCTGACATAGATAAAAATTAAAATTTGAAAAATTTGAATTTAAAAATGCAAAACATAGGACCTATTTTAAAAAAAAATTTGTTCAAATACTGTCTTGTACTAGTAAATAGTATTATCAGTTTTTCGAGGAAAGTTTAGGCTTTTTAAAGATGTAACTGTGTCTATGTAAACATCTATGGCCAGAAAGTCATCCTTAGGTGAAAAGATAAAATTTAGAAAAAATATGATGAGAAATTATGTGTCAAAAGATGAAATTTTTCATGTTAATTGGTTTTGGTAAAGTAAAATTTATATGAAAACTAATATAGAAAAAAATATTTTGACCTACCAAGTACTAACTTTAGGCACTTACACTGCGTAAATCCCTTTATCAGTCTATCTTTAATTTAAACGTAAATTTAACAGAACGTTTATATTTTGTTCAGTTTTATCATACGTATTTTCTCGTTAGTAAACAGAACTTTAGCGATATCACCAAAATTACAAATGAGAAACAATAGACAAATTACAAAACACAACGTGTTTGTGTGTGTTGGAATGTAAACATTCTAGTAACACTGTTGGTTGACATACACATTGTGACATTTCGTATGCGAATTACATTTCAAAAACACATTTTATAGGTCGCTATTTTATTTGTGCAAACGAAATATTCATTTTGCTCGCGTTGTAGTGATATCGATATGTGGAAATTAGGGTGATTTTAAAGGTATTTAATCCGTTTCTCTATACTTTAATAATAAAAAAGGCAAAATAAAAAAAAAGAGCAGAATAATTGGAATAAGGAAGACCTTTACCTTGTTTTTTGAAAATAATCAACTGTAAAAAAAAGTAATGGCATTTTTGTTCTGCGTACCTTTTTACACCTCATTCATTAAAATGTGCATTATTATCGTGGATGCCCTGTATATCAGCTAAAATAATATAATTATGCAAGTTTGCAACTACCCATGGACTAGAAGCATTCAATATGGTAAATATTCTCTTTCATTTAACTATGAAAAGGAGTTTTAGTAAGAGTCTAATCGAACAACAAATACGTTTTTGCATTTAATCTAGATTTACGTACAACGTTAGACAAATGAATATAAATAAATATTAATTATTGATCCTGGAGAATCTCACATATGCCTAAAAAAGTTGACCTAATACCTCTACGACTAAATGGCAGTGATTTAAATTCGAATTTGGAGAATAATGTGGGATGCGTATTCATGGGCCCTTGATAAGATTATTTTTGGGTCAGCAGAACCGTTTGGAAATTCATTTTATCTATCGTTCCGAGCAAAGGGTTTGGTCTTTAGACAGAATACCTGAAAATAATTATTACCGGTTAAGTAATCTATAGGATTTTTTATTATTCAGTTGGAATTATGTATTAAAGTTATTACTATAATTAAATCATATCAGATGGAATATTTCTATTTAAAGATTTCGTTTTAAAATGTTTTTCTTGATACTGAGAACTTTCAGGTTTTTTTTTTAAATACAAGCGCATGTCTGGCAATATCTTTCAAAACTTATTATAAAATGTTCACTAAAAAATATTACCAGGCTGAGTTCATATTTTTGTTATTATCTGGGATATTTAACCAATTATTCAATACAATTGTTATATGAAAAAAGTAAATTAAGTTTAACGTCTTTATCGTGTAACCAACCGAATAATTACTGTAATAAAATAAAATCTATCCCATTTAGAAAAATGAATATCGACAATTTTACTTAAATAATTCTATCAAATATTCTGAAATAACAGCATACATACTAAAATGCTGGTGCAAAAATTAAAGTAGAAATAATGAAAATTATTTATAGATGAAAACAATAGAGTCCTAATATTTGATGTGAGTCAATTATTTTGTTTAACGATTTTAAATGTTAAAGAATACAAAATAAAATAAGATCAATACGATACGCGAAGCAAAAAAATCAGTAAATTAATTGTTTCAACTATTACTTTTTGGAAATTATTCATAATAAATATGGAAAGATAAATAATACTTATCTTGAATTTCCCAGTGTTCCAAAGCGTTTTAATATATATTTAAGTCTACCCAGGTTTCGGTATCTGACAATAAAACTTCTATCAGTCTTGGAAAATGGTATTGTCAGATACCGAAACCTGGGTCGATTTGAATACATTTTTAAAACGCTTTTGAAGACTATGGAAATTCAAGATAAGTATTATTTATCTTTCCATGTTTAAAAAATCTGTTTTTCTAGAATAACACTTAAAAAAGTGGTGGGCAATATGTAGAAGCCACTTACTATTGGTCAGTTTAATCATCGCTAACGATTTCAGAGTAAATAAATAATCAGAGGCAATTATAGCTGATTGAATATTGGAATTTAATTTAAAGGTTAAAGCTTCAAGGATAGTTATAACTTCTGCAATAAATATAGTAACTATTTTTTTGTAATGTAAATTTCATCTCTACTTTTATCCAGACCCTATACTGTCAACATATTGACAATATTACATCAATATCTGAAAATATTGACTGTTCTCTATTGATGTATTGAGGAGATTCCGGATTTTCTGATATTAGGACATCAATACAGGAGCAAAGTAGGGATATTGACAATAAGTTGATCGTTTCGGGTAGTCTACGTCAATACTCTCTTCAATATATTGAAATTTTTCGATATGGATGATCACGGCGAGATGGAAAGCGTAAAAAGCCAATTGTTGGAAGAAAATTCTCAAAATAATAACGAGAATAATGGCCAAATTCCCAAACAATTCATGTAATCAGTTAGAACTTATATCAATACTTCACATATATCAATAATCGCAATGTCTTCTGAAGTTGGTGATATCAGAGCTGAAAATGTATACCAGTAGAGTTCCATCCAACTGTTCATCTATGGATAAACAGTTTCGCATATTTGTCTATTTTCTGCTTACAAAGGGTTCGTCCAAGTGCAGCAATTTATTAAACATTCCTTTATCCATTTGAACATAATTTTTGTAATCATCTCTTTCATTACCACTAACTTCTTTCAGTAGCATAACATACAAATACTCAATAAGTTTATTCAGCAATTCTTTCATCTAACATCGACGCCGTAATGCCACAGCTACAATTATGGATAAGCAAAATGCATGTTCATCTTCCAAAAAATAGACACATACTGATCTAAAATATTGTGTAACTATATTGATGTTGTATTGATATAGTATTGATGAAAACTATTGTCAATATTATTGATCATGTAAATTGGAGCATAATGATGTCGTACTGAGGTAGTATTGACGAAAAATATTGAAGTCAAATATTGTCATTGTTACTGATCGTGTAAGTTGGAGCATAATGATGTTGTATTGATGTAATATTGATAAAAAATATTGAAGTTAAATATTATCAATATTATTGATTATGTAAGTTGGAGTATAATGATGTTGTTTTGGTGTAGTGTTGATGAAAAATATTGAAGTTAAATATTGTCAATATTACTGATCGTGTAAGTTGGAGCATAATAATGTGTTGATATAGTATTTGTGAAAAATATTGAAGTTAAATATTGTCAATATTACTCATCGTGTAAGTTGGAGCATAATGATGTTGTGTTGATATAGTATTGATGAAAAATATTGAAGTTAAATATTGACAATATTATTGATCGTGTAAGTTGGAGCATAATGATGTTGTATTGATGTTGTATTGATAAAAAATATTGAAGTTAAATATTGTCAATATTATTGATCCTGTAAATTGGAGTAAAATCGATGGTGTATTGACATAGCATTGACGAAAAATATTGAAATTAAATATTGTCAATATTATTGATGGTGTCAGTTGGAGTGAGAATTTGTTGTGATAGATTTTGACCAACATTTTTTTATTTAGATATTGTAATCTAAGTAAATTGTGGCTCTGAAACCTCTACATTTGGTGCATTGACTGTAGTGGATTTCATAGCTCCAAAGCAGGTGAGTAAAACAGTATTTTGAAAGACTTCAAATATAGTATACATACATAATTCAAAATGGATTTGACGAAGTTATACTAATTGGTATAGAAATTCATTTAAACCTAAAAACTAACTAATTGATTATGATTTTTGATAAAAAACTTTTTTACAAAGTATATAATTGTTTACGTTCTCGCTAGATGAGAGATAAAGAGCTAAATTGTCTTAGATCTATTACGAAAACTTGGTCTTATTTTATCGCACCTACATCTTTATTTTTAGTTCGATGTTAAATTCTAACTTAATAACAAAACACATTTCTAAGTTGTACAATAATTGTAGAACTAAGTAACCGACAATTCCTATTATCCACAACTAGTACATTGTTCGAAATCTACCGTATATCTACATTAGGATTATCCGTACGATATAAATATCTGTTGTTTCGACTATTTATCATGGCAGAAATATGAGAACGGATATCGTGTAGAGCCTGCGGTCGTATGTGGGATATAAAAAGAAAATTCATGTCTGTGGCAGCCGCCGTTACCGCCACCGCCACCGTCACCGTGATGATGCGGGTGTTGGTTTGTATCACGACCGGTTTTGATACTCTCTCTCTCCACTCAGCTTATATCGATTCGCTGTGCTACTCTATAAAAAAGATATGGTCATTGACAGACTGGCCCATTTTTTGTAGTTGCTTTCGATATTTATGATTTGCGGTTTGCCATGCACACCAATTGATTCCAATGTTTGAATTAAATATCCGAATTTTATGCAATGAAATAGGCCTCACTTCCAATTTATGGGATGCGCATGATTAACCAATCTTTTATACGCATAGCGTGTTTTTTTAGTGGGAGTAACGTTTCATATTTTTCCATCATTTTCCTATATTTTGGCTTTTAATTCTCATCATAGCCATTTTTAAATTTTCAAATATTTTACAATTTAAAAAAAAATGAATTTGTATATCAAAGGTGTCCTGGAATATGTGGGTCCTGGAGTCAAAAACGCCCTATATGATAAAGGCACAACATTATATATTTTTGGACATCTTCAATCTTAAACAAATAAAGGTACTTGTATTCCATATCGTTAAAATAAACTCTTTTCGAAAAAAGAACTAATCATCATTCTCGTCATCATCATCATCATCATCATCATCATTGTCATATCATTCAATCCTAGTGAGACTTGGCAACGCTTTCGCTTTTTTAATTCATTTGGTGAGGATACTTCTTTTTTCTAAACTACAGCTTCGTCAATGCCTTAGTTGCTGTTGTTTTTTTTTCTTGTTTTCTGTTTTTGCGGGTTTTGTTCTAGTCCTCTATTTTTAGTTTTCGGATGTCTTCCTTTACCTCGTCCAACCACCTTTTCCTCGGTCTTCTTTTCTTTCTTAGGCCTATAGGGGTCCAGTTTATGATTATTTTGATCCTATCCGTTGTCTCATCCATTCTAACTTGAATGATTTAATATATCTTATTATATTTCTCCTCTTAGCGATCTTTCTATTTATGTATTTTTTTTCGTCTTCCTTCTCCTTTTGCTTTTTTATTAATTTTCTTGCTTTTTAGAATGTTTCTATCTGTTCCAATTGCTTAGTTTCATTTTGGGATTATTTCTTATAATCATATTGTCATTTCCTCTTCCAAATTTTTAATTGTGAACTTTTGTTGGATTCTTTGTGTTTCTATTTGCATAATTTTTTTTTATTTTAATTGATTGCCATTCTATATTCTTTTGCTGTGGTTTTTAGTCACTCCGTTTCCTTTTTTGTGTCTCTTTTTGTTTGTGTACTGTGTACACCAGAGTTAGAAACACTGTTTGAATGTCATTTCTCTCGTTGAGCGGATCAAATTTGTAAGTTACAGAATTTGTTTCTCAACGTTTTGGCTAACGCGCTTAATTAGTGTCTCAGTTTTCTACCTATTTAGTTGCAATTTTTATATATACAACAATGCGAATATAAGGAGTTACAAGAGTAAGGTATATTATTCCTAAATTGAATAGTTATTGGTGTATAATAAATAAAATAATCATAACTTGTTAAAATATACAAACAAATAAGTTACGCAAAACAAACACTTTATTAGTTTTCGTTTTCTAGAATATTAGTTTTCATCAATGCGCTTGCATTGTTATGCATAAAAAAGAATCGGTGTGGATAAATTTATTGGTGAACGTAATAAAATGAAGTGTGAACATTTTCTCCATTTTTACTCGTAAAACCCAGAGTTGCAAATCAGTACGAAAGTGTGATTTTTTTTATGGAATATTGGTTTTTACTTAAGCGTATATATTTTGGTTTAGCTATGGCAATTTGTAGAATTTGAAAGAATGAATTTATTCCATTTGGCTATTCCACACTGTATAAATACATTACTGACCTTAATATATCTGAAGGTATTTGCTTATAAATAAATATTGCCTAGTTGGTTATAGTAGTTGCCAATTCGTTTTTTTATTTTGAAGTTACGTCGTTATTTAGTTAAGAATTGTATGATTTAATGCCTAATAGATTTTTACATTTTGTATTGGGTTATTTATTTCTGCTTAATTTCTTTTATAGTTTTGTATATTAACTCCTAAATATTAAAAGCTGTTGTTCTCCTTTATTTTTCTGTTCTTAATAGATTTCTTATGTTTCTTTTCTTTCTATCACTATTATTTTTATAGATTTTGCTGTTTTTGTCACATTTTAATAAAATAATTAGTTTCAGATTTTCTTATTTATTAGATATTTTATTCTATTTCTGTAGGGAATAATAAAACGCAATTTTTTTCTTCTGCAAATATATTACTGATTTATTGTTTAACATTTAAATTCCTTTTCATTTGTTCTATTTATATTTCGCTGACTTTATTCATTATTCAGATACTACACTTTATTAACGTGATTTCTCTATTGTAACGTAAAACTCACGAAACTCAGTGTAATTCTCGGAGAAATAATGTATTGTAACGTATTGCAAAAAGTTCTTAATGTGTTCTTTTGAGTCGACTTACTCCAATCACAAAACCAATCAAAAAAGTCAAATTCAAAGCAATCTTACGTAATAATAGAGCGCAGTGTGTTTTTTCAATTCCTCTGAACGTTTTCGGTTTTTCTATTTCTCAAAATAAAAAAATACTTAAAATCCTTTTTAGAGTTTCGTAGTTTTAAAATCTATAAAAACGTGACTCGGAGATTGTCTGGGATATGATCAAAAATGTAATGTTTATTCAATCTATTTCGGGCGAACGTGACAAAACTGTTAGCGAATAAACTATCATGGTTGCTGGTTTTCAGACTTTAGATTTTGGGATCTTGGAAGAAATAGTTATAGCAGAAAAATGGACGAATGATATTAAAATAAAGGTTATTTACGATATAATGTAGGACATTCCTTCTTTGTCTTCGTGAATTATGGGTTTCTGGATAGAACTCGATAAGGTTTTATGTAGTTTGCATTGAAAATCGATTTGGCCATTTTTAAACAGTAGAAAAGAGTTCAGTTTTTTAGGATGCTATTTGTAGTTGTGAGGCAACAATTCCAATCTAGCAGAATTTTTACTTAAAATTAGGTTCAATTTTTATAGTGTGTCTTTTGAAATTCGTTTTATTGAAAAAGTACTTTAATCAATTTAGCATTTTATCCATGTTTTCTTTTTATAACATAAAGGGCATTTCATAAATATATTTGTTTTCTATAACTGTTAATGAGGTTAATAGGCATACAATAGTTTTGCTCAAACAAGACAATCATTAGATTCCTAGCCTAGTAATTTTAACATTAATATTACGAATAATTCTTTACAAATTAACATTAATTTTAATTATATAAATTTTGGACTTGGCTTGAGTCAAATGAAACTTTCAACCAAATTGGCTTGTTTTTATCTATACATATGTTAATGAAAATAATTTTTTAATGTGAATAGTCTACTATAAATTACCTTGACCTAATTGAAAAAAAATATGTTTGCAACAACAGATGGCAAAAGTGTTAACGTTACTAAATGAAAAATGGCCTACAATATATCCCTGTAAACTCAACGCCATTTTATTATGGAATAATTCGTCACATTCAGAAAGTTCAAGAGATATACGACGGAGAAGATATAAAAATGTAATAAACACGGTTTATTTCCTGAGATAAAACCTACGTAAGTATGAAAAACTAGGAAAAAATGATGAAAAACTCGAAGGTGAAAAATTTAATTTTCATTTCATGATCTGTACTGGCTATTTAGGTTTGGAATCTCAACTTCCTGTAATAAAAACGATACACCTAATTTAAAAAATGAAATAATAAAAAAGTTTGTTTATGAGTAATAAATAAACCAGATTACATTTATTATGTTATTGTCTCCTTGAGAATAGCTTCTTTATTATAAACATAAAAATCCAAAGATTAGTTAAATGTGTTTGGAAGAAATATTTAAATCACATTTGTCAAGAGTCTTTCAAAATTCAGGCAAGATTTGAATTTTGCGCCATTTATGTGAAAAAGTGTTGACAACGAAAAAATTTCAGATGGTGATAGGGTAAAATACTTATTCCTAAAAACAATTTAAAAACTAAATAAAAAACATTGTATATTTACTGGTTTTTTACTTTAGGAGGTATTGAAAAGTCTTCTTATTGATCACTCCACACGCGAATGTAAAGTAATAAGAACTGAAAATAGTAAAGCAAAATGCTGTAATTGTGGAGGAGAGCATAAAGCTACCAGCAATATATGTAAAATATTCTTAAAGTACGTGCAGAAAATAGAGACAAATGGAAAAAACGACATAATTTTATACTAAACAAATTTGAAAACAACATAGTCAAAAGTAATATAACATAGAGCCAAATAGTAAGAAAAGAAAATCCAAAGAACTAAAACCAAATTACTAGTCAAAATAATAATCATCAGATCCAATTTAAAGAAATAAGTGAAATAAACGAAATAGTAAATTTAGAGAAAATGTCAAAATTATTAAAGAAAATGAGACGTGAGCTAAATACAAGAGAGACTTTTATGGAATGAATGGAGATAATATTTAGATATGAGGACATGTACAGACAAAATTAAATAGTTTAAAAATTACAGTAATAAATACGGAAATTAAGAAGATCATAAATAATAAAAATTTAAAGAAGGAAAAGCCTAGCTATTGCCGGAAAAATAGCAGGAGAGAGACATAAACTAAATGAAATTAATAATACAAATTAAAAATGGGAAATAAAATAATCTCAGTGAATTTTTGGAACCGAGAATGAAGCTAAATTAAAAATCAAGAAAATCAAGTCTAAAATGGCCAACACCCATTATTATTATTATTATTATTATTATTATTATTACCACAACATAAAATATTAAGTTTTTTATAACAAATAAAATAAATATAGCCACTTTTCAGTAATACACTTCACTATGCACTGCACTCCCCAAAAAGATTAAATTAAATAATTAAAATACTGTTATGAATTATATACAGGGATGTAGTTAAATATCGCCCTGTAAATAGAACTTATTTTTTATTTAATTTTTTTGTTAGAGTCATCAAAATTAATAAACATTAGGGTCTTCTTGGTTGGGAAAATGAAAAATAGATTGAAAGTAACGTTTGGGTTCTCGGCTGATCTGGAATTAGATGGTGCCTACTCCTGAGATGAAATTAATTAGTTATTTAAAGACGTAGTAAGTAATATTTTGTAAAATTTGTTTTCATTCATAAATAAATAAATTGTTATTGTTTCACTCAACCTCTTTAATTTCCATTACCCAATGTTACGTAGTGGGTAAAACCTCCCTTTAGATAACATTCTGACTTTTTCTTTTATTTATTATTAAGAAATCAACCCAGTACGTATCAGTATAAGTGATTGTTAATCGTTGTATTAGCATATAATTAATAACCTTTTAGAAACACTATTTTTATGTCTTTTAACGTTGGAATCATACAAAAATGTTTAATAAAACGTAATTTCGCCACCTAAAAATTTAGGTAGTTGAATGAATTATATTTTATGGACAACAAAAAATTGCAATCTCTAAACCTGTAATTGCAATCAAAGTTGCTTCTTGCTTGAAATTTTTGACAATATTATAGTATTATTTAATTGCTCCAAACTTCGTTATCAAACATAAGAAGGCATTGTAGTAAAACTACTATTTTGGCTGTTCATTTTGAATATTTTGTTAATGAAGGGAGAAACAAAGGTCGCTATTAAATATTGTTATGCTTTTGAAATTCTTCGTTTAATTGGAAATGACATCTTTTCAACGACAATTCCTCAAAAGCAGCCAGAACACTGCAATCTAATAAAGGCGTTAATTATTTTTGAGGATATTTAATTATTCCGCATTTTACCTCGCCTTAATATGGCTTGACGTTTTTCTTTCTTTCCAGTTATTACATCGGACCGAATTAAATTCTTCGGATTGATTGTTTGAAATGTGATTCGCTTATGAAATTTACTTCTGGCACTTTGCTGAAATATTTATTAATTTGAAAGACATCTATATTAGCTTCTTAATTTAGTATTTTCATAATTATTTCCAATTTAATGGTTGGTATTGGATTACTATATAGGCCAATAACTAGTAAAATTACCGACACAATCAATTATTTATAAGTTGCCCCGGAGCGCCATCTCCTTTGACATTATAATTTAATTACATCACAAAATTTCTACTTTAAGTATCATTATCAAATCCTCTTGGTTAAATTTTAAACTTTTTAGCAGTGCTTTGAAAAAAATGAACTTGAATATTAAATTTATTGTCTGGTCGTTACCGTTTAGTTTGTTTATTTTCATCGTTAAAATTACACTGTTTTGTATGAAAAAATACATGATACGGTTTTTTATCGGATAAAGTTATTTGTGGAAGTAATAAAATTAGCTGCCGGCATTTTCCACTTTATATCCATAAAACTCATCGTTCCAAATTTAAATTCAGGACGAGTTTACTTTTTTATGGAATATTGATTTTTATGTGATTTTAGTACGGTTGCATATATTTGTATGGGTTAAATTTTACGTTATTAGAGTATTTTTTCCGTAATTATAACAAGTGGAGGTTATTAGTCGACAAAACACAAATCGAGAGTTCCTGAAAAGCTTTTTAATAAATTATTTTATTATTTTTATTTCTTCGAATTTTCACATAAAAAAAATTAAATGAATTGAATTCAGTGATTTACCTCAATTGGTTATTCGAATTCTTTTTAAGTTGTTCTTACTGTTTAATAAAACCCGTTAGTGGTATTTCTTTGTCAATGAGTTAAATTTTTATGGAACTTGCATAACCTTAAAAAAAGGACAAATAATTTTTAAGTGTGTACTTTGAAAATGGTGTCATCCAGTTAAACTTTTTATTGTTTACACGAAGGAGTCGAAACAACATATTTTTCTATGAAGACAGGTTTTATCATTTTTCACTTTAACGCCCTGAAAAGAAATGGAAAAGAAACCCTAAATTTTTCAATTTACTCCTCAAAATCGCCTTTGAGATCGTGCAAAAGTTATACACGGCAGCGTTTTTAAGGGCTCCATGAATAATATAAAACGTGATCGATATCGTCCAATTGAACCGGGAAAGCTCCTGAGTGGACATGGCTAATTCTTCATTCTTGCTGAAATATTGGATAAGAAAAGCTTATTTTCCCGAGAAATTAATTTCTTAGAAAGTTGGTAAGTTTTTCTAAACTCGAAGATTCACTAGAATTTCCAATAATTTTGTTTTGTTAAAAGTTCTTGACAGTTTCAATGCACTATTGTTGTAGTATTAAAAATACCTATATATATATCTTCCGTTGACGTCTTGTATCGTTACGGCTTTAGTCATATATCACCAACTAAGATGTCATTCTTCGTCTATAAATAACCCGATTTTTACGCCGCGCTTGACAAGAAAATCGAAGGAAAATAAGGCAAGTTAGTAGATTGGATTTGCATACTACATCGGTTTTGGTAATTACATTAATTTAAAAACTTAAGCAACAAAGCAGACAAGTAAGGTAATACGTATATAAAATATATAATTTTATGCATAGCATAATTGCTTGTTACTTAAAAATGGATTGTAAATAAATACTGGCTTAGATCTTTTATACATAAAATCTATGAACTTAGTTTCTTAAATAAATACATTCAATCCAATAAATAACTGATACACTGATTTATTCTTCAACAACTTTACCGAAGATTTAACTATTTTCAAACATTTAAACATTAATATTAAGAGATGCTGGTTTTTTGAGTAGTGTTCATAATGAATGACACGAATTTTCACCTACCACCACTTAAACGAAAACATATTTTATAGTTTGAAGAGTCATTAACTGTTTGAACTTAAAATTTGTGTCAGAATTTATACTTTTAATTAGGTGAAAAATAAATAAGTAAATATTACTACAATTACACTCTGAATTTGAATTTAATGCAATGCGTGTTTTATTATATTATGATACTTCTGTATACAGTGTGTCTACTTAAGTTGAAACCATATGGAAAACTTTTTTATTAGTACAAGTACAAGTACAAGTACATGTACTTGCATATTTAAACGTAATTTTTAATTCTGATCAACTTTATTTAGTAACATTTTTCGATATTGTCAAAAATAAAGGTACTTTACTCTTGAGCAAAATTTACATTTTTCGACAAACCTCGTATACCACTGAAAAAATTTGATATTTGATGACTGTATTCTAGGTTTTAGACAATGCAGAACTTTTTATAAAGAATAACTTTTTTTCATACAACCACTAATAAAAAAGTTTTCCATATGGTTCCAACTTAAGTAGTATATATATTTTGCAAAAATAACAAATTCATGATAATGAATGGTATGGGAGCGTATCGTATTGCAAAATACTGTCACATCCTCATGCAGAAGTAACTAACAGCAAATAACGTCATCGAGATGTAAAACCATACGAGCTGACATATCACAGACAGACATTCATCAACTTTTCGATAATTTATAAACATAACACTTCGTTTTTCGCATGCTTGCACATATCCACTGCAAATCTAGAAATGAAAAATGACTCTTGCAGAATTTCTGTAATGTATCGCTATCATACATTACCGTTATGATATGTTTGCCTCATCATAACTGATAGACGCACATTTTTTAACTTGGTCAAAATTTCTCAATCCCTACAATTTGGGATACGTATTCTCCTGTTCGAAATATGGTTTTGTTTGCCTACTTTATCGTTGACAAATCTCCGCTACACACGCTGAATATAAAAACGGAGCTGTATTGTGAAAAACAACCTATGGGATATCTTGTTCAACTGCAGTAATTTAATTTTCTGAAAAAAAAACAATTAATACAATAACAATAATAGAAGTAATATTAGTAGTATGAAGCATTTTTCGTGATTTTATTGCGGTTTGTATAGCAATTATAGAAAAGGTATAATGGTAGAGGATCTTAAGATACCTTATTTCATTAATTTTCCTGCAATGATAATTTATTTTGCTGACAAAACAAATAAATGAATGGAACAAATTGAAATTTCAATTAATAAACTCATGTTTAAAATAGATAGTTTTGCAGAATTTACTGCAGCTGCCCTTCTAACTAAAAACTAATTTATTGCACATTTCAATTATCAGAAATATTGGAAAATGGGCTACAAATTTGTTAGCCGGTTTCTTTCAGTTCGTTGCGAAATTATTTTACTGAAATGCACGGTGTGCAGATATGAAGAAGATATGTAAAAAATAACTAATAAATTAGGCTTCCTATTAAATTCGACCATTTTTGAGTGTGCCGACACTGGAAATTAATCTGTATACATATTCTAGCTGTTAATACAAATATTTCTTTGTACACGATTTATTTTAATTTTACTTTCATGGTAATGTTAGGAATAATATCATTTAATTTAATATACATTATTCAATTCACAAAGAAAACACTACTATAAGTATGTACAATCATTTTTCAAACATTCTAAAAATTTTATTTATTTTAGTACACCTGGATATTTAGAATGGTCGATTACAGGGGATGCAGAACACTGAAAAATGTATTCTCCACCATTATTATCCGAACTATTTCTACCACTACTTTTTTAGGTAATACACTACACGTTTCCAACAATCTTTGGGACACTGATAAAAAACATCGCGGATTAGATAATTAACATTTTGTTATATTCCTGATTTGAATAAAATACGATTTTTCACTGAATTATTGTAACTACTTTACCAAACGATAAATTTGAAATGGTTAAACGATCCGAAACATCTACAAACTAACACAATTTGATGAAGATCCATCCGGTAGATATTCCTTAGTTACATGACACATATTTTTATTAAAAGTGTGAGGTGTTGCCACGTATAAATATTCAAAGTGAATTTTTGTGTATACTGATGTGAATTATTTTCGGAAATACCCTGTATATTTTAAACTTGTTTTATAAATTAACTATTCTCTTCGGTATCACATTTTCCAAACAAACGAGATGTCTGAATTAAATAGTAAGACTAGCAACACACTGTCCAATATAACAAAACGTGAAGAGGCGGCAGACAAAAATGTTATACGCTTTCAGTACACGTTTTAATTTACTAAAGTCATTTAATTGTCCGTAGCGATTATTTTAATTGAACAATTTGTTCTAGGAAATTTTAATAAAGACTGACATCAATTTCGCTGTTTTTGGTCATAAAAAATATTCCTGAGCTTTTTCAGCCTCCTTATTCATATATTAAAAAATCACTTTAAGTCATATTATTTTGCACACTAGAATAAAATTTAAAAAGGCTGTAACCGACTAAAAATATATTCGAATATCTGATTTCTGATCTATTAGAATATTTTTTAAATTAGTTTTATTACTTAATTTACATACTCCGTACATTTCTATGTTATCTTTCCACATTCTGTTAATTTTATTTCGGAAAAAATGTACAATTTCCATTAGCTTCTATATTACTCTCATTTTATTAGTACGAAATGGTTGTCGTAAAGTTAGTTTTAAGTTAAGGGTAAAGTTACTTCATAAAAGACGAAAAATAAAACATCTGTCAATTTTAGATCAAATACTATCGCACTGTAGTAGATGTTTCTTGAAATTTTCTACCGACACTATCCGTTTAAAGTGATATTGCGAATATAGTTTTTGAAGTGCCAGTGGCCTTAACTATCAATATAACTTGGCGTTATCGGAAAATTCTGTAGTCAGTTCAGAAATATATTCCATTAAATGGAGGGTATTTGAGAAAAATATTGTAAAACTCAAGAGCATCGTTCCTGGGTACAAAATTGCTAAAACACCATATTATGTTCTTAGTTTATGATTATTTTCCAATTTGAAAAATTACTTTGGAACAGAAAAATAAATTAAAACATTTCTCGTTTCTTTATTTTCGTCTATTTGTTTCATACATATAAATGTCGATCTGTAAATTGGATTAATTCATTTATAAATAAAACATTATAATTTTAGTAGTTGTCATATTTATATTTTCAAGGAAGTGTTAAAAACTGCAAATTTTGTAATACATTTTTATTTGGTTAAATTTGTCAGCGTTAGTCTTATTTCTTCATGGAATTAACAAAAGGTTACAATTTAAAATAAGGCGAGATATAAGAGGTTAAAAAAGATAATTGTTTTATGTATGTATATGCAGAATAAAAATGTTTTATAATATTTTTTTCTAAAGTCAGCCGTTTTCAATGAAAAAATATTAGTATTTTAGATCTATCCAAATATTATTTACCGAAAAGCAACTAAAGCTGGCAACACCGCGACACTTGAACAACTGGGTCAAGTTCAATGCTAATAATCAATAATGGTTTTTTAAACCTTCTGAAAATAAGTTTTTATTTTAGATATTATTTAGATAATAAAATGCCATTTTTCACTGAATTATTGAAACTACTTTACTAAACGATTAACTTAATATAATTAAACAATCTGAATATTCTGCAAAGTAACGCAATTTCATTATTCATCAGGTAGATATTCCTTGGTTACATGACACATATTTTTATTAAAAGTGTTAGATGTTGCCAAGTATAAGTTTTCGAGTAAATGTTCAAAGTTAATTTTTGGGCAAACTAATGATGTTAGAAAAAAAATTATTAGAATATTTTCTTGCAGATGACATAATTTACATACCATTTAAAAATATGCATTATTTTCACGGATACCCTGTATAGACACATCAAAAACCTATAAATTGATGTTTTTCATTTAAGAAACAAATTAAATATTATTTTCATTTATGGAAAACGTATAAATAACTGAATCATCATGTAATTAATTATACACATCTTAATAATCAAGTACATTGGAATTAACTCATTAACATACTATTTCCACTCGTTATATTCATTAGTCAAGTTTTTCAACAAAACTACACGAACAATAACTAATTTTGACATCTGCTGAGCTCAGTAATATGTTATTAAGTGAAGCAGTGTACGAACATTTCAACCTTTAATGAAAACCGCAAAACGAAACAGCACGTTAAACGGAGAATTTATAATGTAATGCTTATTTTGCAGAATTAGGAATTGTCATTGAAATACAATGCATTGAACTTGAGTTATAGAGAATTCTAACATCGACATTATATAAAAATATAAATAAAACTTTAGTGAATTTTAAATAAATTAAAACATTAATTATAGTTAACACAATGTAAAAAAGACATAAACATAAATGTAATATCATATTAGAAGCCATATTTAGAAAATAGTTGTTGGGGTCACGCGATAGGAAATGAGAGGAAAAATGGCAGTTTCTTTACAGTAAAAGCTGCAAAATTTCATAGTTGTCAAATGAACAGTTTTCGAGATATTGGATTATCAGAACGTCGTGGGACACCCTGTATAAACATGAGAGAATCCAAAATAGTATACCAGAAGGACGAGAGTACATTAAGTTAATTCTGACAGACTTTCGATATCTACTAAGACTGATTCAATTTCTCAAAGACATGCTTGTAAATATTCTTACATCATGTAACACCTCTATTGTATTGTTACTGTACCCGCTAATAACCTATAATGGTTGATACGGTTCTTAATAATAATAAAAAAATAATATTATCCCAAGAAAAATAGCGACTACGAAATTTAAATATAAAGACCTACATAAATATGCAAGAAATAGAAAAAAGATAAACGGAATGTTTTTCTTTTTTCATTTTTTGGACATAACAACTCCCTTATTCGACATTTATTTGTAATATATTAAAGTAACTGTATATCTTTCTCTAGAGTAAACAGTTTATCAAAATTTTCTTCTCTTAATCTAAAAACTAAATGGAAATTATGCAAGCTCCGAGTTTACATTAAAAAGTAGATAAGCCTTCTCTTATTATGGCGAGATCTCCGACTGTGTTAATCTTTCCTATGATAAAATGTAGTTCATTTCGATTGCTCTTTCATTTTTGCTATTGTTGAAGGAAGAGAGATAGAGGAGGAAGATTTATTATTTCTAGCCTCGACCTCTGACTCGTTTCTCAGGAAAAGAAAGAGTAAATACATTTTTGTTGGTATCAAATGTCCCCAAGAGCGATGTTTCGGTACAAATATTAGACAAGAATGAAGGCAATAAATGGCACGCGCTAAATTGATTAAATACCATAAAAAGGTCTTGTGAAATAAGAAAGTCGGAATTAAATATTTATTAGTTCTCGTTGCTTTTGGTGTATTTCGTAGTAGGTGGATAATTCAAAGGGGTAATATGATAAATTCACTCTATGGTTATTACAATAATTAATAATTATAACATTCAAAAACAATTTTTGAAGACAAAACTGCAAAATTTAGATGTTATTTTATATCCGTTTAACGTAAATTACTTATCCAAAAATATTTCCTAACAGAGCTAAAACTCGTTGAAGATGGCACTCTAACATCGGTTTAATATAGATAATGTCAAAACTGATTCCTGTTAATTAAATTTCTAAAGCTGAAGTTGTTATTTCTCTAATAACTAGTAATACTCACTGTTACTTTATTTTTATAATTTCATTCTCGGCTTTACTTCAACTTTCCTGACAGAAAATTTGTATTACCGAGTTCGTTATTTAAATTTCGTACTAAAAATGAATAAATATCCCACACAGAATTATATTCGCTTCGCAACACAACTGCAAAAACTATTATTTCAGACTAATTATATTTACATGCTAGTCTGAAATATAATCAAATTTAAATTATGCAACATTACAAGAACGAAGTTAAAATATGCGTTTAGACTGTTGGAAAGTATATTGATAATTTCTGTATATAAATGTATATCACTATATTAATTAATTGCTTTTAGAAGTGCTAAAAATGCATTTTTGAGTACTACATTATGACGATGTCAAATAGATTACTGCTATTTCATATAATTATAATTAAATAACTTTTGTTACGTTCACTACGAAAATCAAATGTTTAATAAGCCCAAACATTACAGTAAATTTTATAAATAATCATAATATTTTATGATAGCCATAAAAAAACTTGTTAGTAAAATCTGAATGCACATATTTGATATAACAAATTAATATATAACATTCAATGATAGTAATTATAATTAATATTAATTGGATATATTTTAAATCTATAAAAAATATGATCAAATTCAGATATGTTATTCGTATGCTAACGGTAACCAAAATGATGAATTAAATCAAGATATTGTTTACTCACAGTAAACAATATTAAAATTATAGGACATGATCGTTAAAAACCAGGTTTGAAAATCAATGTGTTCTTTAAAACATAAAATAAAAATATTATGAAGTAAATATTATGTCATATGATTCATTATTAAGCAAATATATCCTAATTATTTAAAGATTTTTATTTAAATTTATGGAAACTAAATAGCAATATGTAAAGATAATCAAAATATTAGTATTGGATGTTATAAATATATGACTTTGTCTTAGATAAGAATTCAAATTGAAAAATTTGAATTTAAAAATGTAAAACATTGGATCTATTTATTAAAAATTTTTGTTCAAGTATTTTCTTGTACTAGGATTATTATTATTAATATCAATTTTAAGAAGAATGTTTAGGCTATGGTACAGGGCTGTTAAGGGTCAAAGTGTAAACATTTTTTTTAAGTTATTTATTTTTATTTATTTAGCTATCACCAATTTACTTAGTAATAATTCTTTTGGAAAATCTTTTATAAATAGTGGCGCCCAATTTTAATTCAATTTTCAGCTTAGTTTGTTCAATTTAATTTTTGAACCTCACCTGAGAATAATCGAGTTTTTAGTTTTTTTTAACTTTTATAGTTTATAGATATTATATATCCATCGTAAACTTTTTGAAGTTTTCCCTCAATAAAACTTATTCACCCAATTAAAAAATAAGAAAATTTCATTCTTACGGTTTTACCCGTGTATTGTAGATATTTATTTGATTATATTAGACTGAAAACGAAATTTTTATTCCTTTAGCAACCTCATTAAATAAATCTTAGTGAAGTTTGTATTGTAAAATGAGGCACAAAAACTAAAGTTTGGGCTGATTATATTTTCTTCCTAGTTTTTAACTAAAACCAAATTAAAATTGACTCTCGAAGCGCAGAAATTTGCAACATTTAGTTCATCTTCAATTCAAACGTAAAATAGATGTATACTTAATCTTAATCTCCGTGCACGAAATTAAAAACTTTGTCAAAACTTCTTTAATATATTCCAAGAGAGAACCAAAGCCTCTAGAGTTTTCCGGCTGATTTTCTAGATTGCTCCATTGCTTGCAATCATTGTGTCAAGTATTTTTCGAGGGCTATTATTGGAAATTTTAATTGTTTTCATTTTAATTACAATAGTTCGCAGTGCGCTTCAAACCACTGGCTTAATATTAAACTCTAACTAATAGAAAAGTTTGCTTTAATTGAAAATATAATGTCGTTCAGCCGGAAAATATCTTTTGTTATTTTGTTTTCGTTTCATTACAATGCAGCATGAATTGATTTACAGAAAAACATTTTTAAGTTTGTGTAAACCCAATATTATTTTTAATGAAAATATATTTAACTCACCAAATTTCGAAAAAATCGTTGTGATCGATGAACTTTTATTTAGTTACATTCATTAAATAAACAATTTATTATAATTTATTAATTAAATAAACCAATTTATTTATCCAGGTCACAATTATACTTCAAGAATGTCGTAAGTTACATAAAACAAGGACGAGAAATAAATTCATTGTAGAATGCAGTAAGTGAGAAAAGCCAAAACTTTGATCATAACTTGTTTTCTTATTGCAGTAATGTTAAAAGTTGAATTCACATTTGACCTTAATTCTAAATTTTAGCGATATTTTTCGCTTTGGATTTTTTTCTCTTGCGAGGCTACATTAATTGTGTTATAAGTATGATTTACACCGGTTTCAGACTAAAAATGAAAATATAGTCGGCATCTCAAGCAGAAAAGAAAAATAAAGTTCAAAATTCAGTGTTTGTATAGAAAAATCATGTAATAAAATTTTATACTTTTATACTACTACTACGCTTACATTGGCATAATTGTGGTTATCCATTTCCATTGGCCGAAAATCACATACACACCAAAACTAATTGCTGTGACCGGCAAATTTCAACAAAAAAGAATGAAGAGAAATAAAGAAAATAAATGAACCCTATTATCTTCGGAATAAAAAATTACGATATCTAATTCAGCTTATCCTGTAGAAAATTAAAAATAACAAAATAAAAGTAACATGTTTTTAAACCCTTTCCGTCTTTACATCAGTATATTGAAAAATCCTAATTTTGTTGTACGTATTAAGAAATGGGTTTCCACCCGTTTTTCTTTCTCCTTTTACAAGGTATCCCAGGAGTTCGTCCCAAAACTTGGGAAATGCTAGAGGGGTTAAAAATAATGAAAGCACTTTATATAAAAAAAAATTATTTATAATTATTAAACTACCTAATTGAAGTAAATAAAAAATTAACTATTTATAGATACCATAAATTTCACTACCATTATCAACTCAGGTACGGACTAAGTTCAATGGTTAATGAGGCAAATGTTTTTCATCTATGATTTTTTTCAATTTTAACAAATGTTTTGTAAACGCGCATTTAACATTTTTTAAAAGATAGGGCTTACGGAAAACATCTCGTATTACTATTAAATTTTAATAAAGCTAAACATTCTTTGGGCTAATACCATTTTTCAATTTTTTTGAAAAGAATATGTATTATGAAAACGAAAACACCTTACTAATTCAACAAAAGTAAAAATATGAAAACAACAATAAAAATCATCTCAACATACACATGAGAAATAATCCTGGAATGCTATTTCAAGTGCAAGTATCTAGTCTTAAAAGACTTGTATGTAATTAATTCTTTCGGTACTTGTTATTTTGACCTGGTGAAATGGAAGACTGTAGTTTTGTTAAAAGTTATAAGTAGTGGTTGGAAAATTAGAAAATGTGAAATTAGAATTTTATTCCAGATATTTTTTTTGGTTTGCGAGTTTCTTCGAGGTAATATGACTTACAACTCAAGTACCATTTTAAGGTTTTTGGTTTCTTGAATTGGTTTTCTACCATTTTTGAAGAAATGGTTAACATGGGTGGTTTTGGAAACTTTTTTTAATTTTAATAATTATTGGTTTAAAAATGGATTTTCGGTTAAAATATTAAATATTAAATAAATCACAAACATCTCTCTGAGTCTTTACTTTATCCAAAAAGCCAATAATGTCCACCACTTCACTGGTACTACATCAACTAATTTTAAATTAGAGGATGCAACTTTTACCAGTTAAAGTATTATTTTTCTAAACCATTGAACAGTTCAACGATGTTTTATTTCCAATGACAGTTGTTTAGAATAGAAGTAAAAACAATATTCAATTCTGTTTGTTCCATCCCGTATCCGTTCGAGAAGTTTCTATGTCCCTACATACAGAACTTTCACGATTCGCTCTTTCTGACCTCATATCTAACCAATCGGAAACTAATTCCCTTTCTCACGCTCCCACGCATCTCGCGATCAACTCCATTTTAAGCCCGCTAAATCAGTTGTGCCAAATACACCGAAGAGTACAGACAAATACACAGAGTTGTCTCGAGTCACCCACACAATAAACACACTGTTTTTTTTACAAGTAATGCATACTGGAAATTATTAAATTAAATGTACAACTAATTTAATATCCCTTCAGAAACTAAATGTAAAGTTGTTAATAATGTAAGTAGTGAAAGTTTTTTGTATTCAAAAGAGACTTAGACGAAGTGTATTGTAGTTATACAGAATTTGTACCCCAATAACTTGTTCTCATGAATATTTCGTTCGTTCAAGTAGTGTATTTTTTCTTGAAAGAACAGTTGACATAGAATTTGTATGTGCAGGATATGCAATAAAAATTTACAGTCCGCTTTAGAAGATTATTGCAATGAATAAGCATTTATTGTAATTTTATTTTACTTAACTAAGCACATAATATTTGTTGACCTGTAGATACATTCTAATAATTATACCGTTGGATAAACAATTAGGAACCCTTCAAATGAGGTATCACTCCATACATATTCATATTGTTGTATGTTTACTTGTATTTTTAAAATATATGCTTTACTGAACGAACATATACAATGGGAATGATCGAACTTTGTCTTAAATTCATTCTTGTGTATGCTTTTAGATTGTCTAATGTCGTATCAACCTTCCTCATACAATCTGGTATGTATTATTAAAAAAATATTCAGTAAACAATCATTTTAACAAACAGTATTATGTAAATATGTGAAATATGCGGCTCGCGGCGTATATTCGCTTACCTTTTACATCAAATAACTCAGCTTGTCCCTACTCGGAAAACGTATATTTTTTGTAAATTCTCCAGTTTTACAGGTCAAAACTAAACGTTAAACTGTTTGACATTTAAATTGCCGTTATGTAATTCAAAATCACCGTCGGATGATCAAGTAATGCTAACAATTCCAACAATAGATGCTGGCAGCATCATTTTGCGAGGCAAGTCCCATTAGAGGTGACTTTGAATAGCACACGATTCGTTTTGTGCTGTATGAGTGACGTGTCATGCCGTGTTACTTTTAATTTCCATGGGGAAATAAAAAATTCGCACAAAACAAGAATTTATATGATATAATGTATTTAGTGTTTGCTGTGAATTGATCACATGGGTTTTTTGTTTTCTAATTTGACAAAGATTTGGCATAAATATGAGCTATCGCGGGATTTCCTGCAACTTAAATATGTGTCAATTGATTCTCGGTGGAAGCGTATATTTTTTTTTATTTAGCTGGTTTATTAGATTTTATTTTATCCGTTATATGATTAATTATTCGGTTGTATATTAGTAATTTAGGTTTTTAAAAGTTTGCTGCATAAATATTAATATTTAAAATTTGGGTACATACAAGTCTTTACTTAAAATTTATTTTTATACTTTATATTAGTGTAGATAAAGAAAGTTTATAAAAATGTTTATATTACTAGGGATAGAAGACCAACATTAATTTTTGAGCCCAGAACACAAAACAATATAAAATTCACTCATTGTTGGAAATTAAGATCGTGATATATTGTTATACAGCATAACAAAGTGCTCAAACTAATCTGAAAGGTTTGGTTTTTAACACTAAACGATACGGACTCTACGATTTTTAAAATGGAAAAAAAGACCATAATTCTGTTTTATAAAGTCATACCTAACGAAAAACCATAATTTATGATTTGACATTTGTTAAATTAAATTTTATTACAAAATCATTTTTAATTACCCTGGATTTCTATATTAATCATTTTTCCCTATTAAATAATTATATCAGATAAATCTTTATAATGTATTAAAATATAATAGATTATCATTATGATAAAATTTTATTTAATTGATCAAATTGGTTTACAAAATATTACTTACAATAAAAATTGACGTTAAATTTGAAATTAACAGCCTCATATGATGTTAGATTTAAATTTAATATTTAATGTTTTAGTTGAATTTAAACATTAATTAATTTCAACTTACTAATTTACAAACAAATTGTTTTTAATTTTATACATTTATGTAAACTCAAGGATTTGAAGCTTTTTTAGGATAACTTGACTTTTGAAAAATATTTAAATTTAATGTAATGTAAGTTTGTTTTAATTTATTTAAAACCCAATAGTAACATTATCTTGTTATATGATTTAGAATTCTGTTGATATTTATTGATTTCCTATTTCATCAGATGTGATATAAATTCCACTATAATTTTTTACATACTTTTTATAATATATATTGTAAATGCTTTTTGTTTAAACTTTTTTTATTAATAGTTTTCTACAACATAAGTTAATTATACAAGGTGGCCGCGAAAATAATGCATATTTTAATGATATGTAGAACGGGTAAATTGCAAAATAATATCTAGGAATATCTACCTGATGAATCATAAAATAGTGTTAGTTTGTAGACGTTTTGGAACATTTAATCATTTTAGTTTATCGTTTCGTAAAGTAGTTTCATTAATTCAGTGAAAGGTAGAATTTTATTTAAACCAAGTATATCACGACATGTCAATTAATCTAATACCTGATGTTTTGTATCAGTATACCAAAGATTGCTGCAAAGTGTACTAAAAAAATGTAGTGGTAGATATCGTTCAAAAAGTGTAATAATACATTATTCATTCTTCTACATCCTCTCTTATCGATCATTCAAAATATCTAGGTGTTGTAAAATAAAAAATTATTCTTAGAACGTTTAAAAATGTATTGTTTATTATCAGCACTGAACTTTACCCACATATTCAAGTGTCTCGGTGTTGCCGGCTTTAATTACATTTCGGTACATAATATTTGGATAAATCTCAAATACTAATATTTATTTTTTTAAAAGGGCTGCCTTTAAACAAAATTTTACAACGACATTTTTATTTTGCATACGTTATATTATACTTCATCCACAAAAATGTGAAATATTTTCGCGGAAGCCCTATATATAGTTTTAAAGAAACTAGTAATTTATTTAACGTTATAAAAATAAAATCACTGCTCTAGTTCTTGCATCTTCTATTGAATAAAATAAACAAAATTTAATTACAATATTTTTCCGGTTTGCCTTGAATAGTCATTCACATATTTATTTGAAATTCAAATTTTCTCGAAATAACTGCATTCAATTTCGCCCGAATTCCAGAAAATAATTGAACTCTTAAGAAAATAAAACAGCCGTATAAATGTTTTTCAATGAGGCCAGGAGCTCCCAAAACATATCCAGGACGATCGACGACTCCAAAAAATAGGTCAAATGGCTTACAAATTTTGAAGTGTTCTCTTACATATTTTTTTTAGACTTCACACACTTCAGCCGGGAAGAAAAGAGGAGTTCTTGAAATCTCGTTGATTATATTCTCTTTTATCTTTTATTTCTAATCTATATATCACTTTCTTTCAGTTTTCAACAGCACTTTTTGAGCTTTCGAAATTACACTGTTACGGTGGAGATGATGATTAAATACTTTTTTAGTAGAAATGTATTTAAAATAACATTTCTGAAATATAAAAAATGTCATATAAAACTATAATTTTAACTCAGCACAGAAAAAGAATGACAGTTGAAAATAAAGAAAAGAGGTGTCAAAGAAGGCCGACTTAATAATTGTAATTGATTTTTATATTGTTTTGTATTTTGATATTATCCAGTGCTTCTTAGCTTATTTTTTTAAAGGTTTTATTTTGAAATACTGAAATATCGTTTAGTTTAAATTTTTGGAATTAATTTAACTGTTTTTTTGTAGTCATCAAAATTAATTTAACACTTTAACTAAAGCTGAAAGAACGATCCTAACGTCATTGATTTCTTTATTAAACAAACTAATTTTTAGTATCATTCAAACATTAGATTAGATTAGGTTTAATGCACATCCAGACATTTTTCTATTTCTTAGAAACTCTATTCAACACTTCATTAATATAACTTTCAATGATTTAATTTTTTGGTGGACGATCAGTCTATTTTGATAGTTCCTCCGCCAAAATTTTAACAAACGAAATTTTATGGCGAGAAAAATAATGTGATTGTTTTTTTGTATATTTCACGCCAGAACTAGACAAACAATGTTTTATATTAAAGTTTTATCAGACTGCAGAAAATAATAATAATATAAAAAAAATATCAACTACTCATTATTAAGTTTAGCATAAAAGAAATAAATGAATGCAGTTTTCCATGCATTGATGTTTGTTTTCAGAGTTGGTAATTATTCTAAAAACCCATTAAATCACTACAAATTTGTTTGTTTTAAAAATAATTTGTTGATACTAAAGAAACTCAATTTTCAGGACAATAAAGGAAAATAATGTAATGGTATTATGTTTTACGGATACATAAACTAAATTACATATTCTCCAATCAAAATTTTAATTCTTCTATTTAGACTTATATTATTTAAAATTTTTGTGAACGCAAAAATGATGTCTTTCATCAAAAATTTTTACTAAATAATTATAGCCAGGTATTCTAACAAATGAAAGCAGGGATGTTTGATTTTCTTGCTATTAGTTTAACCAAAAACTAAACCTTTTTTAGAACGGCACCAGTACTAAATTAAAAGGTAAAATTATCGTGAAGTTGTTTCAAAATAAGTGAGATTTATTTGTATGAGATATTTTGGATCAAAACGAAACAATTTAGTATCAAAATTTTATTGGATTGACGAATGATATTTTTTATAAAAAAATATAAAATATTGATTTTTATGTTTGGCATCTATTTCTAAGTGAAATGAATAGAATCCTGGCGCAAACAGAGAAAAATAATGTGAAATAATTTGATATTTATTCATTTTTCTCCAATAAACCAATTGTATTAAATATGCAACATACCAAACAAATATGAAAAAATATTAAGATAAACATAAATAATATTAAGAATATGGAAAATGATTTTAAATCCCAAACATACGTTATGAAACAATTATTTATATTTCGAATCGATTATTATTTTTTATACAATAACTAAATATTATTAGTTCTAAACGGATCAAATTTCGCCATTTTTTAGAGAAAATCCCTAATTGTAAATTTTAGATTATTTTATAAAACATTTACTTCCTATTTTACTACTTCTAGGATATTTTCAGATAATTGTAAAATATATTGTCGAAGATTGTAGGCGATTTTTAGCGCATTCATTAAAGTAAAGTGTTATGGGGATGTCCTTGTATCTCTTTTATAGCTGAGAGGATTATGTTGAAATTCCTATACTTAATGGCTGGTTCTCATTGAATAGTGGGTTACGATATTAAATTCTGCGCATTTGCAATAGAAATCGCATCAGTACGTTTAAGGCTTTGAACTACTGATGTCACATAAAAGAGTAAATTGCTAAACTAATTCCATGAAGCATTTGGTGAAATAAATTGGTACGCATTGAGGATTTCAACAATTCTTTTTAACATTTGCTACCAATTCACAACTGCTGAATTATCTCGTATTATTTCTATAACTTGATTTAACACATGTTACAAATAGAATGAATATAGCATAGTATAGGTCCGTTGGTTTTTGAAGAGTTTAATCTCTTAAGTAAGTTCTAATTAGCGGGCTGGTGACATAATATTTGCGAAACAAAATATTAAAACAATTAAACAATAACACAAAGATTATAGTAAAAAAAGTTGTGTGCTATTCTAGTAATACAAATAATCAAAACTTTAAAACCAATTTTTTTGTATCGTACATTATTTTTTTTTATTTTACTCTGCAGTCTTGGTACACCACAAATCACAATAAACCAAGCTCTCTCATATTTGGCGGTTACATCTACGTAATTATAAATTTTCCCACCAAAATATTAACTTAAGTAAGTAGCCACTTCAATTATTTAAATATTCGGTGAGCAAAAAATATTTTTGGTGGATGAAACAGACATATTAAAATATTTTCTACTAAAATTATTTTTATTATTAATTATAATTAATATCCATACAAATTTTAGTTTATTAATTTTCTAAATTGTGCGATAATTACAGAACAATATGCTTATCATCGATACACTTTAAAATCTGTACAAAGATAATCGAGAAAAGAGAAATGGAAATGAGAGAGGAACATTTTGACCCAAAATACAGATAACTATCTGCCTTGAAAAATGTTATATTGCCAGATACCAAAATCTAGGTAGACTATAATACATATTAAAACGTTTTGGACGACTGTGGAAATTCAAGATAATAAATATTTATCTTTCCATATTTATTATGAATAATTTCCATAAAGTAACAATTAATTTAATGATAACATATACATTCTAAAAAATTAATAATGACAGAAATTGATAGTTTGGTGAAACTTATCTTAGTATTTATTGACTTCAAGCAGTTTTTGATTCGATAGAAAGGAAAATAGTAGAGAAATGTGAAAAAATGGAAGTTCCGAAAGTATTTATACGAGTAGTTGAAAGCATCTACAAAACACTAAATGGAAGAGTTCAAATAGTGGAAGAAAGATCGGATAAATTTAAATGGAAAAACATCAAATGAGGTAATAGCATTTGCTCATTGTTATTTATATGAATGAATATAATGAATAAACCAATGAGTAAAATCATAATAGTACACCACATATTGCTACTTGTAAGTGTATCAAGATGACGTATTGCTAATAGTAGTTTCAAAATAAAATGGAAAAATTTCTAGACATATGAGCAGAGGAAATAAAAAATCCAAATGTAAATATTACAGACAAAAAAAATAATGATAATAAATGAAAATGAATGATGTAGCGCAAAAATAAGAAGCAAAGAGGGAATAGTACATTCTGTAATAAGGTTAGAATGAAGTTATAACAGAATAACTGTACGTGTTTAAAATTCACTCATTTTAAACAAGTTGAAATAATATTCAAGTCACATTCGTACACACTGTACATTCTCCAAACAACTTAATATAAACGAGACGTTAGTCATGTTTACAAAAACAGCTAATTTTTATTTCAAACAATTAACATTTCGCGAATATACGCTACAAAAATTGACCAATAAAAACTGCCTTCTCTGAGCTTAGAATTAACCAATGAGACTTGATCACCACCCCCAATATCAGTCACGTCCATTTAGCAATGAATACATGAGGTTCTCTCACCCAAATTTGAAGTTTAATAGTTTAATGACTCTTCAGACCACATATCTAAAATTAAGTTAGTTTAAGTTGTGATTAGTGACAACTGAAAATGTGTGTCAACTCTTATGTAAACCACTCAAAAAACTCTCATCAAAGTTATTGTTACAGTGTAAAAGTTGAAGTTGTAATTGAAGTTACCTTCATTAAATTTGTTAAAAAAATAAATCAGTTATTTTATCGGATGAAATTGAATTGTTGAAGAAGATAAGCACATAGGATTTATGCATAGATAATTCTATGATAGCATCCACTTAAAAATACAGTTCGTTTTTGTCTAAAAAGCAATTATGTTATGCATAAAATTCTACAACCGACAATATTATATGCCAGTGGGAATTGGATAATACAGCAGAAACATATTAGGATAATACACGCAAGGGAAAATAAATTTCTAAGGAGAATAGATTGGAGGACGAAATGGATTAGAATTAGAAACAAAACAATACGAGCAATGCATAAACAAATATAAATAAGACAATTAAATTGGTACCGGCACGTTATCAGAACTGAACCAAGTAAAATAAGAAAATAAACATATGAAACAAGAAGTAACAGAAACAAGGGGAAATTCCCTGATTTTAAATAAGTTAAAATTATTATTTTAACTAACATTAGTACACCGTGTATATTTTCCAAAATAATTTTATTCTTGTAATTTGTCATATCAGCCAATCATTTCGCTAATATACTCCACAAAAATTGACCAATGAAAATTGCCCTCTCTGAGCTCACACTTAATCAATCGTAATCGTAATCACTACCAAAGCCACAGTCACTCCAGGAGGAACAACAGTTGCTAAAAATCTTTTGAAAACACTCACCCCGCCTAAGAGCTGCTAAGAAGTCAATTTTCTCACGTCGTTTATCTTCCTTTACATAATTTAGAGTATAAATTGACACTCCAAGTTTCAATTAAATTAGATAATGACCACAAAAAAATATGTAAAATTAATTTTAGTTTAAGTGGTGATCATTGAAAATTCGTGCCAACCGTTATGAACACTATTCAAAAAACCAAAAAACTCGCATCTGTTATTATTAGAGTTTAAATGTTTGAAAATAGTTAGCTTCATTAAAGTTGTTGTTATTTATTCGATGGAACGAATTTTTTTACGAAATTAAGCATACATATATGATTCTACTCGTAAGCCAGTAAGCCGGAAAAAATGAATACAGCAAATAGTAGAAGTCCGAATGAGAAGAGAGAAGATGATGATAGGGAGTAGATAAGCATGGAAAAGATGAATAGAAAAAAACGAATGACTAACCCAAGTTTGACACTTGAAAGTGTACAAGAAAGGATAGAAGAGAAAAGTAAGAAAGACTTGGATTATTTACATTTTTAGCGGACGTATTCCAACCATCATTCCTTTCATCTTAAATTATGAGCTTTTTGAACATCCAATATGATCTTTTTAGTCCTGAAAATCAAATGGGAAGCCATATGCTAATTTTTTACAAATATATGTCCAGTTCTGCTATTTGAGGTAAATATTTTATTGCTTCTATAATTTCTTTATACATAGAAACGAACGCGATGTATTCCAGTCTCGCTCCGTTTCGAAAACATTTTTGCAAGGCATTCCGATGGTCCATTACTGAATTTTTCAATTCCATTATGGCCCATCAAAATCGCGTAACACCGAAGAAACAAAAGCCAGTGAAATAATTTGTGTTCCGCCAAACAGGTATGTGTTGGGTTGGATGGGCATGCGCCGAGTGCCCGAAAACTAGAGGGGTGGAAATTCCCAGTTAGTGTGTAGAATGCTATGATCACGGACCCATCTGGCTTTCCGAAATCGATCGATTTTCCCTGGACTCGCGGAAAATTTCGACGGGACGTCGCGACAGAACTTTTCAAATTTGCCGGTAAAATTTCGCGACTAAATTTGTTGAATGAATGTACGGATTTTTCGCCGACAAAATTGGTGAACACCATTTACCATTTAATCTATAAATAAATAAATAAGTTTGACTAACACATTGTGATTTTTTTTTTGGTGTAAAATTTGATCTGTGCTAATGTTGCTAATGTATGTTTGAGTGAAGTGCGTTTTTTATAGTGAAAACTTTCCACATATTTACAATGGTCAGAGTATTTTCTCAAAAGCTTATCTCCTGGATGGTGCTTTCCTCCTTTGTTTTCTTAATGGATTACGTTAGAGCCGGGAAAGATGGTAAGTGCCGAGGTATTTATTTGCTTGAGAAAATCCTCATACACATTTGTGAGGAACTCGAATTCAAGATAAAAACTTTGTTTATAGAGAGCGTTGGTAAAATCAGTACCAAACACAAAAATTTAGTTAATGATCGCATAGAGCACTTCTTACTTCTTAATTTACAAAACGTAAGTAAGTAAAAAAAAAAGTAAAAATCAATAAATTATTGAAATACATTTTAGATCACAAATACATATTATTAATAAATTCTTTGGCGGTAGCCAAACCAAATATACCAAAAACGACTTAAATTGACGAACAAACATTAAAATGTAAATAATAGTGATTAAAACCGATAAATTGGTTTATTATACAAGGGATAAAATATTCAATATTTACCCAAGATAAATATAATCTTTTTATGAAAACAAATGTCACACCATCACTTAAGTAGCTAATTTATTTTAACTCTGGTTTTGAAACATATTTGTTAATTGTTTCGACAATATTTAAGTGTATTCCTTGGTCCTGATGTTGGACTATATGGTAGCTCGAAACTTTACGTCGGTTTCCAAGTTTGAGTTTAATTTGATTGCTCAAATCAAAGGTATTTAGGGAAAGTAAAATACCAAAATAATTTAGAGCTACTGCTAATTAGAACTATAAAGTGGGCTCATAATATTGGCTACCGGTTAGATCTAAATTAATAGAGCGGTTTAAGGAACATTATATAAAATTAATAGTGTAACGAAGGAATAAGAAACTTTAAGCAAAATTAACGTATTAGATGTTCAAATGAACCGAACACCGGCGTTTCTTGTTGTAATTTTTTCTTATACACAGGGGAATAAAAATTATTTTATAAACTAAAGAAATTAATAAAAAAAGGGGTTAAATTGAGTTTGTTTTTTAAAGAAAAATTTACTTCATTATCGTTGTAATAAATAGTTTGGAAACCATATGAATTATGAACTTCCTCCAAATAAAACAAATGTCAGAATTGATATATCTATATTAGTAGATTTTTTTGATATTTTCATTTATTGATATTCATAAATTGATTTGACATTTATAAGATCGATACGTTTTTTAATTTATTATTTATTAATATTGTTACCATAGTATCTACAGGGATTTAGTAAAATATCGCCCTCAACATAGAGCATATTTTTTATTTAATATTTTGTAAATTATAACATTTACTGTTTAGTAAATTTAGTAAATTATTAAACATTGGGATCTTTTTGGTTAGAAAATTAAAAAAAGATTAAAAAGTTAAGTTTGGGTTCTCGGATGATCGAGGCATTGATAGTGCCTACCCCTGCCATTAAACATATTAGTTATTTTAAAGTGTAAGTTGCTCTAATATTTTGTAAGATTTGTTTTTATTCATAAAAACTATTGATTTTATTAATATTATCTTTTCCTAATTTAAAAAAATGTCATCAGTTGTATTTTAATTCACTTTTACAAAAACTTCCGGTAACCCTTCATTACAAAACATGTTTTTTAATTAAATAGTTTCCAAATTGTTGTAAATTAAATTTTTAATTGTGAACTGTCGTTAAAAATGTTAGTATCCACATTTGTGAATTTACTTCTGTATCTTTTGAAACCAATATTTCAGTGGGAATAAGTGTTTGGCAGGTGATAAAAATCAACCATAGAAACTATAAAAAATTATCTTGAAGTCGAATGTTGCATATCTAGACAAACACGTTACAAAAAATGTTATTTAGTTACTTTTATAATTGCCTAAGTTTCTTGAAATGTGGGATTTCATATTAAAGTAAAATGCTGATTTTACAACATACATTATTAAAAATTATAATTTTTCCTTGTGATCTATTACGTTAAATCAATTATTAATAAGGTCAATAAAATAATTAATACGGTTTTGATAAAAATCATGTATAATTTTTGGTGTATTTTAAATAGGATTTTACATTTTGCCCCAAAGGTACGCATTAATATTAGGGAAATTTATGGCGTTCGAAAATTTTAACAGTTGAATAAGCATATGAACACATAAAGAGTGGATCAAGCTGGCATTACGGGCAATAAAAACACATCAATATTTATAATAAGAAATTATACGTAGATATTCGAATATATATAATAAATGAATATTATTTTTTTAAATTCGGAATAAATTGGTGTATTAATATTTTGCTTCCAGTGATAATTGAATATGATTTTTATACTTATACTATTCTACATTAATATTAATCAAAAGCAATAGAAAAATACATAGAGGTTAAAAATAAAAGGAATAGATTATGGTCAGATTTAGATATTTCGTTATAAAATAATAAAGTAAAAATTAAGAAACAAAAAATTAAAATTAAAATACGTAAAATAAACAAATTATCTTAGTTTCCATTATCAATGCCGTATTACTGAGTTTAGATTAATTCATAAAAATAATAGTTTTCAGAGTCGCTGTATTTTGATTTTTTTTGGTCCAATATCGAATTGGATAACTCATTTTTATCTGAAAGCGTAACGGAAGAGACAGTTGTTTAATGTTTGTATTTACGATCTGTTTGTGAAGGCACTTAAAATCGGGTTAATTGCATTCTAGCTATTTCATTGTACTAAAAAAATGAGATTTTTGATATCAAATACAACTTGTTCTTTTGATGTATCAATATACCATACGGCAATTGTGGAAATGAAACCAGTAAATTCGAAATTATTGTTATAAAAGCAAGACAACTTTTAATTTTTTGAAATACGTCACTCTAGATGCATATTCTTTCAAAATGTTTAGTAAAAAATATAAGAATGAGCACAAAATTAGCAAAAATTATCTAAAGGTCAAACGAATTCATAAGTAAGAGAGGATTAAATCAAGTATATTTATTGTCACTGAAAATTGGTGATTTTTAATTGCAGAAGAAGTATTTAAAGTAAAGAATTTGTATTGATAATGAAGTTTAATTTAAAATATATACAAATTCATTAAACAAAAATAAATAAATTGAGCCCCATATTTTTTTAAAAGTAGAAAAAAAAGAAATATAAATAAATAATAAGTATTTCTCAGGGTGAGTTCTTGTATTAAATTAAAATCGAAAATTAATTTCCATAAATAGTTAATCCTAATTATAAATTATTCACTTTGAATATATTTTAATCAACCACTCTTTAAGTCAAATTGGCCACAAATAAATTTATGACAGATTCTTTATCTACTGTCATATCAATTTTGCAAAATAAATAGAAAAATATACAGTTAATTAATTGTTGCAACCTTTACTTTCTGGAATTTATCCTTAATAAATATAAAAAGATAAATTATATTTATCTCAATTTCCAAAGTGTTACAAAGCTTTTTAAAAATTATATTTTCTCGACCAAGGTTTCGCTTAACTAGCATTATCAAGAGTGACATAAGATTGACAGATTTTTTATAAACGTAAGTAACTTCATACCATAAGTAAATAAATAATAATGTGTTTGAACGTTTTATAAATTCAGAAACTGACCCATTTTCATTATAAAGTTCTCTTCTAGCATTGAAGTGCAAAAACCAAAAATTTTTAAGAAAACCTTGAAAATCTATGAAACTTTCTGTTCCAAAACCAAGTTAACATGAAAAACATAAAAGTTTTCAACACTTTGTCTTGTTGACAAATTTGAGATTAGATAATCAACGTGATAATAATTTCAAACCAATCTACCAGGCCGGGTTTTTAAACATTTATACTGGACAATATTTTAAAATGAAAAAGAGAAAATCAAAATACTGTCATATCTTTTAAAAATTTTGAAAATCAATATTTTCTAATTTGACATTTCTTAAATATTTTTTAAACAAAATCATTTTTTAAATGCTCTGAATTTATCTATAAAACATGTTTCCTTATTAAATTATTTAATGATATGATATTCCCTGTACTTTCTTGTTTAATGTGAAATGCGTAATTTGCAGTTATAGTTTGAATTTGCTTAAATTTTTTCCTTGACTTTTGTTGTAATTTTCTTCAAAATTTGCTATTAATTATCATTAAATTATCATCATGATTTTATATATATATATTAATTTTACTTTCTCTAACATTAAATTTGTGTTCAAATTTAATATTGACATTCAATTTATTATGTATATAAATTATTTCATGCTATACTTCATTTTAAACACCAATTACTGAAATAAGTTAGTATGCAAGAATTTAACATGTTATATGAACGTCGCAGATAGATTTCTTTAAACTATACTTTTGAACTCGTAGTTACTTCAGTTTTTTGAGAGAATTCTAAATTTAATGTGATAATATAAATTCCATTTCAAAAAATATATATAAGTATATATGTAGTTACCCGACGATGAAAATAAAATTTTCCAAAGGTCGAATATAATTTTGAAGAGTATATATGCTTTTTCAGTAAAAAATTAAGCTATCTGTTCAAACTATAGAAATCGCAGTAGCGAAAGATGGTGAAAAAAAAGCTTTGAAACAAATAACAAAAATAAAATTGAAAGATATGATGAAAAATATGGAGAAAAACATAAATCCCAGGAATTATACATTATTATTCTATAAGTTTAACAGTATTAATTATAAGCGGATAAATGAATAAATACATAAAGTATATACTAGGAAAACGTGTCATACATAATTTTTGGAATCTGAAAATTGAATTCATTAACTAATTACTCATTCCGTCAGTGACATAAACAAGTATAAATTTAGTCTATAGACACTAATTTAAATATCAATTTGTACAGTGTTTAATTAAAGCCCTTATGAAAATAAACATGTTTTTGAAATTAGCAACAATTAAAAAAAATTGCATATTTTTCTAGATTTGCAATTAACTTTCTCAAAATATCAACAACATTACTTCATTTGTATTTCACTAACAACACCCATAGAAGACCAAATGGGATTATTATAGTGATGGGGTTATATTAATGGAATTTACTAACGGTATACCTACATAGACCAAATTGTATAGTATTTACACCCTTTTTATCTGTAGTAATCAAATAATTATAGTGGTTTATCATAAATGTATCAGCACTTAATATTTCGTGATTACAGTACGATTTTTTGACTATTCAAACCAGTTTTCTCACCTTTATTCTTGATTTTATTTTTTTGGTTAATTCGGTGTTAGTACGATGCTCTTTGAGTCTTACTTTCAACGATGATTTTATTTTTCTATATTTATACGGAACTTAAAGAATGCAGTTTTTCCAGTGATTTTTTTGTGTTTTGAATTTGTTTTTATTAGTTTCTTGTGATTTTGGACTGAAAATTAGTTTTTTGATTTAAAAAACCAATTAACTTGATTTTCTATGAATTTCTACTGTAAAATACATTTGGATTTTTGGATTTATATTTGTTTTGTTAGTTGTCGTTCAACATATATATTTCTGATCAATTCGTTAAATATTGTAACTTAATATTTCTATGTTATAAAAAAATACTAAGCTGAAAAAATTTAAGAAAGTATAGAAAATACTTTATTAATCCAAATACAAAATACGTTTCTTCTTTACGCAATTTTTTTTATTAATCTATATCTTAATAAAGTGCTAAGACCTTTTTACAAATTTACGAATTCTGTAGTTCGGAAAATTTACAATTGTTAATTTTATTAGCAGAAATTGCTCGCTTAAATAGTAACAAATCTATTAGTTTTATGTTTGTAATTTATTTACAAAAATAATGGGGCGCGTGCGAAGGCTGGACGAAAACTCGGAGGTTTTTTGGGGTTTTCCTGTGAAAATGTTAAAAGCCAAGACGACTTTAATTATAAGAAAGCTATAAATCACTGTAATCATTAATTTTGCTAGCCAATGAGATCACTGCGTCCATGTAAATAAAGATTTAGTGTCAAAAATAAGAGAGATTCAGAAAAAGAACAATTTGAAATCATTTGTAGTTTTTAACCCTCCCTTCATATAGACTGAAATTTCCCAATTGTCATTTTCTATGCATTAGGTTTTTCCTTATTAAGTTAATAGCTTGCCCGATATTTTCCGAAATTAGCCATTAAATAGTAAAAAAATGTTAATGGGATTGGCGAAGTTTGGTAACCGTTCAATTCAATAATTTGTTTACCTTTGTTAATTTGTTTGTTTCTTTTTTCGTATTTTATCGTTAAATTATCATATTCCTCTCGACTAAATAGTTCAGAAATATAAATTTTTTCTTTATGACAATAGCGAAACCTCACTTGAGAAAAGTGAATCCTATACTGGGTGTCCTCCAGAATCAGAACTGATGTTCTCAGACTACATGAGTCTGGCAAGTACAAATTTTCTTTTTTTATTATACAGCACCGGGCAATGTGGTGATGAATTTGCTGACATTTCCCAAACAATTCTATCGTAAGAACAATAGTAGAAGTACAATATTCCAGCTACACAAGTTAGGGGCACATCCTGTATATCTGTCTGAGTATCTTTACAACCATCAATACATACTTATATAATATTATTTATTGCCTTATTTAAATACGATAGCACTTTTTCGATATAATCAGACGACCTCTGTTTCGACTCTTTGTGGATATCGTTCTATAAAAACGTTTTATGACCCTAAACGTACAGTCTTTATTGAATAAGGCACGACGAGGATATCAAAACCTTTTCTTTCTAATTTAAGTTAATTTATACCGTTTTCTGATGTTGGCTAAGCACCCTGACCTCCCATTTCGGCCGGAAGAAAGAATTCATATGGAAAGTTTTTATTGGGTTTTTACGACAAGTTCAGTTTTTCCGGCCAATGGGGGAATAACTGTAAAAAGATTATTCCGTAATGTGTTGGGTATAGGATGCGTTACTTTTTGTTTTATAGCAACCGAGTGTAATGAATTGATCTGGGAGTTTTCATAAAGCGGACTCGGTGTTTTCTGATTTTACAGATAAAATTATTTTATATCCTGTCGGTGTTAAAAATATCAACTCAGCGTATAAGAAATTTCTGAACATTTATTACTTTCTTACATGATTAAAAGGCATTGGTAATTCAGCAATTTTTTAACACTGCCTAATTTTTCTACATCTTCATTCTAACGAATCGTAGCTCTATATTGTTTGAAAAATCTTTTAATACTTTTTATTATATAATAACAAAAAGACAATATGTAATTTGTTTCAAGCAGTAAAATACTATTTTTTATTTCAAACCTAATATTTATATTCCAAATCTAGCACTGCTGTTATCTTTTTGACTCATGAATATTGCTAGTAAAATAATGCACAGACATAGCCTTGAGCTCATCATATTTGATTTTCCATGTTATTTATTACACACACAGAGAGAGAGAGAGAGAGAGAGAGAGAGAGAAAGAGAGAGAGAGAGAATATTAAAATATTTAATTTTTTTCAAAATATAAATTATGTTTGAGCTGTTCTAATAATAATAATATTTCATAATCCTAGGAAAAATATCATAAAGATATAAAGCTAAATTTAAATAAGAAGACCTGGAAGGAAAAAAGATAATGAACATATTATATATTAAAACCAATAATTTTTTCCAAATGAAAGTAATAGTTGTAACAACTGATATGGTTGACTAGTTATTTGATACAAATTCGACAAAATTAAATCCAAATAAAATTCAATTCTTGTCCAGCAGGAGATCTGGGTTTTTCTGACTTTTCCTGTTATTATTATTACTTATTTAAGTATCTTCAAAAGTAGTCGATTTAAAAATTAAAGAATGGAATGAATTTACGGTGTTTAAAAATTTTAATAACATACCTACTCAAATTTTGGTTGACTGAAATTCATTTAATTAAGAAGAAGAAAAAACAAACCAAATACGACGAATGTGAGAAAGAATTTCCCATTAGGATACGAAATATAATAATAAGACCCATCAAACATTAAATATTTGCTTAGAGGGCATCTAATATTCGACTTGCGCCCCTGTTTTTTCATAATCGCTCCTGCGACCTCGTTGAAGTCGGGCCAAGAAAAAGATGACAGGAAGATGATTAGAATATAAAGTGCACGAAAACAGGTACGTGAGGAAGAGTGGGAAAACCTTGTTTTAAATTGGGGAAAAAAGTAATGAAGCGAATCTGTTACGACCGTTTTTCGAGAAAGAGTTCCTAACGGTGCGTCCTAACGGCACACGTGATAGTTAATTTAGAATAACAGTTTTCAAACTGATATTTTAAAATAATTGTGTTAAGGTTTTGATCCTTTTAACCGCGGGCTTTATGTCGCGAAAATAGAAGGAACAACAGATAAGAGGTTAGTAAATGGTTATTAAAAACTGGATTTTTACCACAAACATATATATTATAATAAATTTGTAATGAAATATTTTGCACAGAGAAAAGTTAAATTTAGATTAAAATTCAATGCTTGGATGTATTAAAAGAAAGTGTAATTTAAATTGAGCATTATTATTAATATGAAAATTGAGTAAGTTGCAGAGACGAGGGCGTTAACCCGAGTCGGTAACACCATGAGTATGTTAATAGCTCTTATTACAAGAAATAAAATACATTTTATCTACGACTGCCAAGATTTATCAACAACCGCAAATTTCGACATTTCGATTTAATGAATTTATCGATTGGCGAATATTTTATTTAAAATCAAAGCAACGATTCTGTGCAGTTATTTATTGATACAGCAACCCACTGTTTGCTACAATGTCGAAAATATTTTTTATTTCTATTAGTTTCTAGAAAACGCGATAATATGATCGAGTCTGAATCTGAAAGTGTCTTGCATCAGATATTGAAGATTCTGTAGCGAAAGCAATTTCGTTACTAATTCCATGAAAATTACGAATAAAAGCAACGGCTTATAGACATTTTAGCAAATAGTGTGTGGAAAAGAAAGTCAAAAATGAAACGAATAAAAAGGTTTTATTAGCTTATTTCAAAAATATGTCTAAAAGTTATAAATCTTGAAGCCTTTGGGCATATGATTCAATGATACGCACGATGATATCAACCGAAAAATGCGGATATTAGCAAATATATTCAATTGACTGCGTTTCTCAAGCGAAAATCCGAATGTTGTCAATGCAAGAAGTCATTTGGTATAGAGTAATACTAAAAAAAATTAATTTACATGGGTCTAACTAACATATAAGTGGAAGATTGCTCAGAATATATAATTATTTTATAAGTGAAGAAAAGCTGATTTCAATAACACTAACTTAATAAAAATTGGTTAAGTAGAATCGGAGTTTTTTTGAAAATAGTGGTTTCAATTTTGACACTATAGATTCGAACCAAAATTAAAGAATTATTTTACCAAACAAAATTCATAAGTAAATGTAAAGGTTTTTTTAACACTTTCACGAATATATATATAGGTTTAATTATTATATAATAATAAAATTAATAATATAATAAAGATGTATTTGCTTTTGATAAACATTTATATTAAACTATTAATAAAAATGATAATGTTTATTCATTAATTTACGAATACCGCCATCGTATTTTGTTCTCATTAAATATTTAGTTTTTTTTCATATTTTCAATTTATTAAATTCACGTACACGACTGGTTGTTGACAACCGGTTGATTTCAATAAATTAAATCAGGCTGTTAGAACGGCTATAATGAAATTTATTAATAAACAGATATTTATTTGAAATGTTTTATATGGATGACGAAATTCTATAAATCATAATTAAAAACACCTATCCTTTTTCAAGCATATTTTTATGTATGCACAATTTTTAATTAACAGTATTTTATTTAAATATTTAGATAAAATGTGAAGTTTGAAATGATATATTTGAATCCAAGTTAAATATGTAATAAATACACATCCTGATATGATAATTAAGTTTTGAATTTAATTAGAGCATTTTATTTATTTTGGATAAATTAATCTCGTCCTTTTTATTAGTTTATTAGGTAAAACTCTCGTGAAAATATATTTTATTCCAAAGGAAAAGTACAAAAAATTAGAAAAAACAAAAACAAAAATATTTTGCGACTGCGGTAGATTTATTCGTTGTAATAACCAAACGATCTGACCTATTAGAAGTCGGGCTCAAAAGGTATGGCACTAACTCAGAAAGAATAGATAAATTCAAGTCTAAAATAGACGAATAGAGATAGATCTAATAAAAAACTATGTAACAATCGATAAATTTAATATTGATAAACGTTACGAGAAACTCCAAGAGGAGTTTACATTTGAGGATTCCGGAGGAGCGCGTCATTTTTGAGATATTTCTCAACATCTATCATAAGCGGCTTCTTCAAAAGGTGAGATGTGCATGATAACTCAAGTACTAAACGTATCTCATCAAATCTTTATCCATTCATTCCAATGACTTCCAATGAATGGAGTTTCTCCACTCCTAAATATGAATAAGTGCAATTGAAATTTGTTGCCATTAAGAAACATAACAATGATGAGTTAGTCCTCCATATGAGTCTGCTCGATAATAGGCTTTGTAATAACCAAATAGGAGTAGAGGGATTTTTCTTCATGTGGCATCTTTAAGAACCTGGTACTTTATATTAATTTCTTCGACTACAGGCTTTGGTACTACCAAGTTCTAGTAGAAGGTTATTTCTCCATTTGGTATACTTAAGCATGTAGTTGCTCTTACTAACTTTTCTGTTTATTTTCTCCCAGAGCTCTTTACGAATGTCGATATATCGTTTCATGAAAAAAGGTGTAAGTCTTCCATACCATTTTTCACGACCATAGGCTTTGCAATAACCAAATAGGAGTACACATTTTTTTCTCCATTTGACTTCTTCAAGAATCTGGTACTTTATATTAATCTCTTAGTCGACAGACTTTATTACTAAAAAGTTCTAGAAGTAGGTTATTCCTCCATTCCGGCATACTTAAGAATCTGGTTGCTCCAAATAACTTTTTTCTTTATTTTCTTTTATCCCACTCCTCCCCTAAACGCCCAGAACCCTTAAGAATGTCGAGATGTTTCACGAAAAACGGTGTAAGTGCTCCATATCATTTTCCTCGACCACGAGAATGGAATCGGAAACTGCAAAGTAAGGAGAACCAAAAGCTTGGAAGAAACTTTACATAAATTCACTTAACCTAATCAGTTTTCGGTTTTTGGTATGCCTAATTCCATAGATAATTGATCCTTTGAAAGATATTAAAAATCAAATTCGTCATTATAGTAATGATTTTCAATATACAACAAACATTTTTTTATTTAGTATTATAATGGAGTCCTTTTGTCTATCAACCCTAGTAATCGATCTTTGATTACGAGAACAATAGTACTCAACCGATCTATCTTTAAAACTTCAAGTTTAAATATTTGTTGTATCAGAATTCACAGTGTGGATTTAGTAGCGGAAGTCGAATTTGTGAAATTTACGCGTTTGTTGAACCGAGTGGGTATTGTAGAACGCTAGAATTAGCAAGTTGACATATTGTGTGCGATGTGCTTTAAATAAGATTATATGACCGGCCCTCGGCAATAATAGTAGATTTGAAACTACGTGAGTTCGTTCGCCAGACTACTGCGATAAGGCAATGAGCTAATAATTAGTTCTTAAGTTCGGATTACGGAAATTTGATATTGAACAGCTTCAAATCGACGGACGTTAAGTTTCACAAATGGGACGACATCACGCGAACTACGGATTTATCAAAGGGATCTCATTCCGGGAAATCGGGATCGAACTTTGATTGTATTAGATTAGAGCTAGAGAGAATTTCAAACAATTCCAAGTGTTTACAAAGTAAATACTAAAAGTATTTATATAAAAAAAAGTTAGCGTTTTATTATACAAAGTGGGTCACTTATGTTCATGCGCAGTTTATAACGCCAAAACTATTTGAGATTATGAAAATTCCTACATGTTTATGTAATAAAATTACTGGCTATTTTACTATTTTTAATAATATAAAAGTATTTTTATTTGAAGTAAAAAAAAATAAATAAAATTTGCTCTTTTCAAATTAATATTTAGTTGGGAGAAAAGACACTTTCAACGAAATAATAATAAAAATAAATACAATACTTTCCTAATAGATTCCCAATCATTATATTTTTATTCTAGTCAAGTGACCACAATTTCCAAATAATTCCTTTTTACAATCGGATTAATATTTATTCGAATCAAATATCTCAAGACAAAAAAATTACAATTAAATAATTATTAAACAAAAAAAATATACAATATTTTTCCTGGAATATGCCTAGTTATTAGATTTTTATTCCAGATATGTGACCATTAATATTACAAATAATTCTTAACATTCAAATTAATATTTATTTTAATCAAATAATTTTGCGACTTAAGTCAAAAAATATCCAACCAAATAAGTTTCTTTACTTCAATCTGAAATCTTATTTTTAATATTTAATAATAATTTGATTATAATGAAGATATTTTTTTATTCACTTACATTTCTTTCTTAAAATAGTTATTTCTACATCTATTATAGTCTTTTATCAAATGCTGATAACACAATAGCAAATTATTCATACTCTTTTATTATTTTCCAATGATTTTCTGAATGAATTTTCATTTCTTCTGTTTGCATGGTTTAAATTTAATAAACCAAAATAAACTCTTGTTTAATTGGAATAATAAATCACTAGTTTGACAGATGACTGTGAGCTAAAGATTGCTTTTGTGATTTTGATGGATATAGCATAAAAATAAACATACATAAATTTCAGCATATAGTATGCAGGAATATAATGATTAAAGCGCGATCAATGAATTGAATTGAGCCCAGATTACTATATGATTGATGAGAAGTATGCAGGTATTTCGGGTTATATATTTTCATTTAATATATGTATCCGATAAAAGAATTTATCAGGAATATGTTGTTGGAAACAAATTTTGATTAATCGATGGGATATTCATATATTTTCAGTTTTCATTGAAAAGTATTTAGGCACAGAATCACATTGTTCAAGAAAATGATGATATGAGGCACTTCTAGTAACAGTATTTAAAAACTTAATAAGATAGCTATTTCTGTATAAAGTTTATATAAAACTCGAATTAAATCAATGTTTAATACTCCATTATTGAGACGAAATATACATTTACCATATACCATTATTCTATTTTACAAATTAATGGATGTTTGTTTGCAAAAGTTGGAACAGTTCTACTAATGAAGCGACATTTTTTAATTTCCTCAAGTTCTCAGTCATTTCTAATGGAATCCTTCCTACTTTATTCTGTTTCCGTCAAAACAAAACACGCCATTTCTAGTTATCGTGCTGTTCAAGAATGAACAGTGGAGGAGTCGTGTCCCAGCATTGTACTGATTATTGTGACAGTAATTGTATCATTTTCATTTGATGATAAGGAGAATAATTTTATTTAGGTCAAAGTATATATTCAACAAGGGAAATATTTCTGCTACGATTCAGAATACTCCGAATGAGATCCAGGAGTATAAGATTTTTCTCTTAAAAATACGCTATTTAAAGTAAATTCGGTTTAAATGACTTTTTGCATTGGATATTTTTTGAAAAATATTTCTTTTTCAGTTATATATTGAGTAATAGATAATGCATTATATTGAAAAGGAAACGAGATATTTTACTGTTAAAACCTTCTTCGAAATTATTTTAATATTCACTAAATTTTGCTTTAAATAATATAGGATCTTATTTAAACAAATCAATAAATATAATTTAAGAACCTGTAATATCTACAGATTGCGCCATGGTAAGAACTCTTTTTGTATCATTATTATATAATGGGTTTTCCATTAAGAGCGCAATTTTTTATTTGTTAATAGAACACAGTATGTCAATTGTAATGATTCAAATTTTTATTTAAAATAAAAGTTTAAGGTATGGCAATTATAGCTTGTAAAGAATATCTGACAAATGACAACCTCTAGCTGCTCTACAATAGGTTATTCTTTTGTGAAAATTGTTGATAATATTTTCATACAATTGATTAACGTAGCCCCAAAGAAAATAGTCCAATGGTGTTAAATCGCACGATCTTGCTGGCCAATTAACATCACCATTTTTTGAGATTACACGCTGAGGAAAAGTTTGATGCAATAAATTGATCGTTTCACCAGATGTATGACATGTTGCACCATCTTATTGGAACCATTTGACTCTGATATCCATATTTTTTAAGCTCTGGCAATAAAAAATTGTTTAACATGTTTCGATATCGTGCTCCATTTACAGTTACAGCAGCATCATCTTCATTTTGAAAGAACTATGGTCCAATTACATCACCAGAAAACAACGCTCGCCAAACAGTGACTCTTTGTGGGTGCATTTGAAGTTCATGAATCTGTCTTGGATTTTCCTCACCCCAAATACGGAAATTTTGCTTGTTTACATAACCACTCAAATGAAAATGTGCTTCGTCACAAAAGATGATTTTTTTTGAAAATTAATCATCTTTTTCTTCGATGAAATTAACAAATTGACGACGTTTTAAATGGTCTGTTGGCTTCAATTCATGTGTTATCTGAACTTTGTAAGACTTTAACGATAAATCCTTGTGGAAAATTCTCCATAATGTGGTTTGCGGAATGTTTAATTGTTGTGAACGTTGTGTAATCGACATTCTTGTATCATCTTCAACACTCTCACGAACTGCATCAATATTCTCTTGTGAACGACTTGGACGATGACGAATTGATGTTTTTATATCCAAAACTGAACCACGTTGTTCAAACTTTTGCACTATTCTCAATATTGTTATGTTGAGTATAAAAATCACGTAATTTACGAAAAACCATTTTATTTGAACGTCCATTTTCATAATAAAGCTGAATTATTTGGACACGTTGTTCTACGCTGTATCTTTCCATTTTATAAATTGCCAACTATAGTAGATTTTAAATGTCAATGTCACTTGGAAATTCGAATGACAGGTATAAGAAATATAACCTCACAAAAAATTGCGTCCCTAATGGAAAACCCTTTATTTGTTAAAGTTTGTTGAACACTTTTGCTGTTTGTTATAAATTGTACTTGTTGTTGAACTTGTCGTCTCTTACTCAACTCTTATGCACTTAGGTAAACCGCGGCCTTAGCCATGCAGCAGAGGGCCCGTTTAATTTATGACATGGTGAAAGTTGCTGTTTGCTGAATCATTTTTATTAGCCCCATTTATTACAGCATTACCAAGGACCGTGTTGTGACATGATAAAGGTGCGCTTTTAATTAGCACGACCCAAGAGTCTTTGCGGGACATTGGACAAAGCTAGTAAAAATTATAGAAGTATAATGAGAAAATCTACAAATCATGGGCCTCAGAGCCTTGCAGTACTATTTCATATATTTGTTATTAGTTAAAACAAACACATACAGATTCGAAAATAAAATATCTAAGCTAGTAGATCTGTTTCAAATTGAGTCGAGCGTTGTTACTATCTTTTATGCTCGCATGGATCCGTAACCTTATAGATATAATATTTTCGAACCTGTATACCGTTTTCTGAAAAGATGCATGTAAACTCAATTTTTAGTTTATTTCTGGTGGCTGAAATTGAGTGTTTTTAAAGAAGACGATGCCCAAACTATTCTTTACTTATGTAATTTGAAGTAATCTAAGCTACGCAATCCATTTTTCTCTAATTAATTAATAAAAGACATTTTTTATTTGGTATCATACAGTATTTATTTATTTTTGATTTAACTAACTAGGTAATCAAAAATTGTTGTTTGTTTGTTTGTTTATAATTTTATAATTATGTTGAGTTGAGTAGAAAAACACATTACCAATTCATTTAAGTCGCGAATTCTTAAAATATTTTTTTAAATTTTAACGTTTTCGTGAATAATTTTAATACAACGTATAATATTTTTGAACTCTACTACCGAATTTGACAGATATTCAGATAAGGGTAATTTATTACCTAATATTTTCTTATTAAATTCTGATTTATTAGTGTAAATTGCTTTTTGAATCGACGGAGTAAAAAATTTTGACCCTCCTACACACTGTGTGACGGTCTCGGGAACTTCAAACTCATAAATTTCGATTTGGCATGAACTTACGTTCCTATCATAAATCGTTCGAAATTTATGGCTCCAGATAATGATTCAATTTTAAAATACTTATGTAGCGGCAATCGGTGGTTCTATCCACCAAAAAGGTAATTTTCCAGATATCGGCATGTAATGGAAGCCTACCGAGTTGAATACCCAAGGAAATTATTTCATTTTTGATTTATATTCAATAATTCTTTCCTAATTCCGGTGTGGAGTTGTAAGGCTTCTGCTTTCCGTAGCGATAAATTAACGTTTCCATATTCGACGATTCCGAGTATTATTTTTGGAATATACGAAATATATCTATAGTTGCTTAACTAAATTGATTAAGAGATTTTAAATGAATATTTTAATGAAAATAATATTAAATAAATTATTAAAATAATGCACCATTCAATACACATTGTTAAGCTGGTAAAGCTTTTGCTTCCCTTAGTAATAGTTAGGTTTATTTTCACTAGAGATGGTTACAATAAACGATATTTATTACTTTTCTACTTTGCTATTTTCAATATTTTACAATCCTATAGCAATAAATACCTCGTAATTATGCACTCACTGTTAGATACTAAAAGTACTTGTTACAAACAGTATCTATATAGGGATTGAATAGATAGGTACAAATTAGTCATGTTCAGTGGTGTAATTACTCTAACAAAAAGTGGTTAACCCGTCGCTCTTTCATTAGCAATTTCGAACGTGCTAAAACGACTCGCTCAAAGCGAATATGATACATGTCATGTATAGTTTTAGAAGACTCTTTAATCTCTTAACTATATGTTAATGATTAACTTGTGTCTTTGTGTACTGTATCTGTAAAGTATTTGAGGTACCAGCGAGAGAAACTAATATTAATATAATATTAATATTTTCTAAATTATAACATTCACTGTTTATTTAATATTATGTGAGCGAAAGTTTTAGAGCAAGGTCGCGATCGGATAATAAATAGACATTTTTGTTGGAGTCTTCTTTGTTGGGAAAATAAAGAGATTGGAAGTCAAGTTTGGGTTTTCGGGTGATCAAGAAGTTGATAGTGCCTACCCCTGCGATTAAATGTGTTATTTGTTAAAAGATGTAAATTGCCCTAATATTTTGTAAGTGTTGTTTCTATTCATAGATAAATAAATTGCTATTATTTCACTCAGCCTCTTCCAATAACCAAGTTACGTAGTGGGTTAAACTTCCCTTAAGATAATAATTAATATTTTTCATACATTTATTCAGAATAAACAACCCAATACGTAACAATATGCTGGTTCCTATACAGGAACTACGAGAGAAGAAAATGATATGTTCAGTGTTCGTGTTCTAATGAGGCCAGTAAGCTCCGAGCTGACGCTTGCGAACTTTTAAAGCAGAGGTGAAAGTTTTGTTGAAAATTCTCTGAATTTTAAACGCAATTGATCTGTGAATAATATTTACGGTCAAAATTAGTTTAGAATTAAAAGTTATATTAAAAAATTTTGGTTTCAAGCAACTATCGCTTGTTTTTAAAAATATTGAAATATCCAGTTATAGAATGCGAAAGATTTTAAAGAGACTAGGTTACTAATAATGACAAAGTCAAAAAAATCGTTTTTTTAGATTAATTTTATGTTTTAAAAATTTCAAAATCAATAGAGAAATAAAAGAAAATTGTTTATATATTCTTGAGTAATGAGCCAATATCATTTAGGTTTGGAACTATTTTCCAACTAAATTTAAGTACGTTATTCTTTAAACTTTAACGATTTATTTAATAAAAAATCTTTAAAAAACTGCTTCTATATTAAAAAATAATTAAATATTCGATTTTGACTGTTTTTTTTTTGGAAGCTCAACCGTCGATAATATACTTTTGCAGTATTTTTCGTTTTCGCTAACTAAAATTAAATTCTAACCTTACATGTACAATCATACACAAACAAATGTCCAGGCTGCCAATTCATAGTGTTGCCGCTTCAAACCATGCAAAGTTAAAGAATTTCCATTAGCAAATAAATATTTTTAATTACAAATCCACATATTTATCTGTTTTTTGTATTATATAAATTCAAAATACTTTTGATCCTACCTTTAATTTTTTAAACCAAAGTCAAAATATTGGTACTATGTCTACTTTGAAGAAAAATCATTTATTAGAATACAGTTAGTCCAAGAAATAAGTTAAGCCCTGAAATATAATAAATTAAAAATAAATTCGTATGCATTTTTAGTTCTATTTCTTTCTATTGGTTTACAAAAAGCTTTAACTGTCAATCATTAATTTTTATGGTAAAACAATAAAATGCGAAAATTCGGGAAAAAATAAGGTATTTATTAAATCGACAATAACCTGTGTACATAAACCATATACGGGTATTAGGCAATTTTAACTCCTGATTGGCCATAAATCGCTCCAGCACACAGACAGCCAAATCTAAATTTAATATAGTCAATTAAATACATCTAAGTGTTCGAAAAGTTAGGTTTGAAAAAACACTTTTATCCAATAATATTACATAAAAAACTACAAAGATGTAATTAATGAAAACAAAGAAAAACTAATTCCAAATTCCTCTCTGTTTAATTACTTATCCAATTTTCCGGGTTCACATAATTTACTTTAAATTATAAAAAAATTATATTAAACTAACTTGCAGCTACATACTAGTTCATTAAAAAGTTTTATTTTTAATAAATTTTAATAACTAATCCATAAAACACTCTATATGCAAATTTAAGGACTTGATATTCTGTTCTTTGATAGTTCCGACAGTGACCGTATTTGAAAATTTAATTCAATATGTCAGTATACTTTGAATTTTTTTGTTTGATGAAAAATAACGAGAAAACTATTAAAATGGGAATCCATCAAATCTCGAGTTTGAAAAATAGTTTTGTTTTTAATTTTCCAGTTGACTAAAATAATATAAACGAAACTTCGGGATCAACAAATAGAATAAGCAAATTAAAATTCATTAAAAATTTATTGTTAACCTGAAAAAACCGATAAAAAAATAGGCTACCGATGAAATCAAAAAGATCTAAGTTGGATTAAAGAGGTTAAAATACATGCAAATCGGGGAGACTTTTTGAAAATTACGAACTTTTAAATTATGTATACATGTATCATGTTCTTTGATGCACTAAATGGTTTACTTGTATTATCTGGTAATATCCTGAAATTTTTTTATAAATGCTTAACGTTAACTCGAGTCTAGTAGGTTGTTTGACGATTGTTAGCGTAAACTCTTATTTTAAAAACGCCCGAGAGAAAATAATCCAATGTTATAAGTTTGAATAATCTCGGTGGACAATTAACATCAGAACTCTTTGAAAAATAATTTAATCGCACACTCTATCTCTTAAATGATTTAATGTTTTATCCACATGTTGTGGACTGCCACACATTCTACTTCATTCCACAAATAACCTTTTGTCATTTTCATGTATCGAGTCCTACAAGCCATATTACATTTTTTCTGAACGCAGACAGTTCTTTGGTATTTCTTTTGGATTTTTCTCACCCATATTCTGCAATTCTGCTTGTTTACAGCTCCACCAATTTTGAAATGACCGTCATAGTTGATTATGTTTTCAAATAGTTTTGCCTTCTTTCGAATATCCAATTTACAAAAATACGATATATCGTTTTAACTCCTAAGTGTTTGAATTAACTGTATTTTATGAGCAACTATTTCGTAACTGTCAGAGGCAGAGTGAAGAAGATAATATTAAATAAGTGGTAACATTTATTTCAAAAGAAAATTTATTGTTCTGCATTAAAATAATTTTCCAGATACATACAATACATCAAATAAATATGAAAAAAATAATATATATATATATATATATATATATATATATAGAAGATAATATTTCGAATATGGAGAATTATTAAAAACCCAAACATTTCGATCATCCTTTCGTAATATAGAAACAATAAATAGTTATTATTTATTCCAAACTTTTTACTACTTGAATGATCCACTTTATAGGCCATAGTTGCAAATCCCGAATTATTTTATAAAACTATTAGTTTCTTTTTCACTAGCTCCGCGATGTCTCTATCTAATTGTGAAATGTATAGTCGGAGGTCGTAGACAATATTTAGCATATTTTCCAAAGTAAACTTCGTATGGGGCTTTGGTCGAAGTTGTTTAAAAGGATTAAGTTGTAATTCTCGTATATAAAGACTAGTTCACTTTGAATATTGGCCGCGTATTTGCTATAGAAATCGACCGCACTAGCACATTTAAGGCTCTCAATTACTGACATCATATTATTCTCTTTTTTATTATAAATGGCTTAAGTTGTAAACTAAGCATTTGGTGAAATAAATTGGCTCCTAGTGAAGATTTCAAAAATCCTTAATGTTCGCTACCCATCATTTTACACAAAATGTTTGTTATTAATCCACTTTAACCCAGATATATTTGTAGTTATACTTTAAAGCAGTGGAGAATTTTACTGGAGAATAAGTATATCTTTGAAGGTAGACCAATATATTCCAAATAAAAATGTTATTTTTCCGAAGAAGTTGGTACACCACTACTTAAACATACATGTTTATTCGAGGAACATTAATATATATTGGTATATTACATTTTGAGTACCAAACTTTTCATATATTTGAGTTCAACACATAACCGGGATATTAGTAAACCACGACGATCTTTAAGAAGATAATTTTTGTGCCTTTTTGAAGGGCTATTGTAATAGAACTAAACATTTTATGATATAAAAATATTACAGATGATTCTTATGGTTTTTATATTATTAAGTTTGTTTAGGAAATCCCGAACATTAGTTTGAATTCACAGGTAAGGAGTTATCCCTTTAAAATTAATTAAAATGATTTTAATCCCTTAAGCCCTTCATGAAAAATCTAGTTGAAATGTTATACAGACTCGATGTTTTAATGTTCACTTGCTGGAACTTTTACGAACTGATATTTTTAGGGTTTCTTCATCACCAGCCCTTACTAAAGTAATGATTTCTAATAAGTTATGCACCATGATTGTAAAGATGTTTTCTGTTAGTTTCTACTGACTTAGACTATTCACATTTCTTCGCGACATTCCCAAAAGGCGCGAGCGAACTGCAAAAAATTTTTTGATCACCTGACTATCTTAATTAATCTGACTTAATTCTCTACTCGAACTGGAAATACTGGTTAAACGTATGACAATTAAGGTTTGTATAAATAGCGTCTAAATTTTGGGAATGCCAGATTTGGACACCCTTTAGAGAAGAACATAATTTAATTAAAACAGCTTTGTCATCTTTCTGACCAATACACGGATTCATTCTTTTTTGTTGTTTTAGTGTTTTAGAATCTTATAGAGACATCATTAGAATTTATTAAAATGAATGGTCGTACGTTCATCGTTGGTAAAAAAATATTTTTTTGGCAAGACTCCATTATGCAAAGTATGATGTTAAAGTTTCCTAATATTCATACATAATACGGTTTTTGCTCCACCAGCTGCTACATACACCCTTCATTAAATACACCTTATGTTACCCTCGAAAGCGTAATACCTCCCGTCTACAGTCTGTGGTGACATCCCTAGACGCATTCTCGAAAGTGGTTCGCATCAAGAAGCAACCCACTAAGACAAGTGCTCCGCATCACAATTACCGGGCCCCCTCGAGCTGAAACGTCGACAGAGACTCGCAATGGGGGGAATATCACATATCTATTATAACAGAAGCGCAGTTGTCCATTATTTATCTTAGGAAGTTTAATTGATTGTGTGTAACGCTGCTTTAAGTATCCGAGGCGAACAAGATCAATGACTACTACCATCCTGTTAATTGTATTTCAATTATCATAGTAATTGTTTAATGATTGGATTCGCTAATTATTATCAGCATTTATTATTGTAGAATTTTAAAGACTCAGAAATTATTCATTTAAGTTTACACTTTGCTTGTGCATAATTAATGTCTGAACAGGGGTATAATTGATATCAAGTGAAACATATATTAAATATATTCCATGTAAATGTTGGCAACACTGTTGTTAATTATCGATACTGCCATCTCTGGCGTAGGAAAAATGCGTAGTGACGACTCACAGGTACAGAGAGTTTGTTGTTTATTTCTCTGTAGGTGAGCGTAATGAAAAGTGTGTTCGTCCAGCATTAGAAATAGAGACGAACAAAGAAGAGCGAAGACGCGTTGTTCGTTTTTGAGGGGCTGAGCACCATTTTAAAGTTTCGACTTGAACAATATAGTGTTTTTTGTGTCGTCATAGTTCTGATCATTGTGTTTGTCACTATAATATTATTTTTGAGGATTTTTGTTTTCTAATTACTAAATAAATTTCAGATTTAAAGTTAAATTTATTAAAAAATAATAGAATTGAAAATGAAGCCTCAAAACTAAATAAAAAATAAATTGAAAATGACACAATTAAATTAAATTTAAATCCCAAAGAAATACATATAATTATATCTTAGGATGGTCCAGGATATCAAATCACCTTCTTTATCTTAGGATTTACAAAAACAATTTTTTTAAGTTAATTAAAATCGATTATAAAATACAATTTTACTATAAACAAATGTTAAAATTTAAATGTTCCGCCAAGTAAGCCACAACATGGACGCTATGCAGTCTAAAATGGAAGAGAGATTGTCATATTTTTGATGTCCATTTTATAACTTTTCAAAACCTACTTATGCACAAATTTTATGATTTGACAGTTTATAGTTAATTTTTAAACAAAATCAAATTTTAAATACACTGGGATTAGTTACAGAAAACTTTTTCCCGTCAAATGTTTATATTATATGGAAACTTATGTTTTATTCTTTAATATGAACTCAATTTTTTTTAATAGTTTCATTTTTTAATTTTATGAAGACACGTCCAAATTAAGTAACTTATAGCTTCGTAAAATGCGAGCAAGTAAATTTGTTAACATTTAAGTAAAACTCACTAAGTATATGTATTTTGTTTGGTAATTTAGAATCCTTTTTCATATCAGTATTGGGGACCATGAACCTATTTTCTTAAAGTTTATAAATTATACTATATATTTCGTTATAATATAGAATAATATTGATCTGATTAACTATGGGCCATATTTATATACAATCTTTATGGTAGGGAGAGGTACCTGATTTGTTATTTTAAAATAAACATTTTTTGATAAAGCATTTACCTAACTATTTCTAGTTTTTCTCGATACAATAGTTTGCTTCAGATAATATTAAAGAAGGTTTATATAGAAATATAATATTTATTATTACTCAATAAGATAAAATTCGTATAGAAAAGTGAAAAAACTCATAGGCCCTTTAAATAATTAACATACTTTGTGTGTCTTCTTTCCGAAAGCAACGAAATCACTGTATTTATAAAGGAAGTGTACACAGAAGAAAAAACACGAAATCCGATACAAAACAAATAAATTCTCTCTTATACAAACATCAGGCAGTCGGTCTGGCCAAGGTGTTATAAAAATATTTGTCAAGCTCTGCTGTGATTATATAAAAAAAAGATGTCCTTATGACTGAGTGATATTTACGTAGGTCTGAGATTTGTTTTTTGGCTTTAATAAAGTACTTTTTCATTATTATCTTTCCATTTTTGACATGAGTATATTTCCTTCTCCGGTTCATAAAGTAAACTTCTATTTATTTTGAGCATTTTTCGAGATAATAATTATTTATGGATAATTTGCGGTCTATTGAAGGTGAATAAGATACAAGCTGCTGGTTATTATCTATTTTTTGATATTCACAAATTAGTTGGTTGGATATTGATGATTAGGTCTTTTGTAGATAGGTTCGTTAATTTGTAAGTTGGTTAGAGAGATGATAGTAGTTTATATTGTGTATTTGTTATAGTGATTCAAAAATCGTTTATAGACGTCCCCAACCTTACGACAAAAGGTATGGAAAGGATATGGGTAGTATGGGTCTACCTTTCTGGGCTGCCTGGCACAAGAAATCGCCCCGTTTCCAATTTTCTTTATGAATATCTGTGTTAGATAATAATTTGGATGTCTGTGCCAGGAAGGTTAAGAGTTAAAGAGTAGCTAATCTTCGCCTTCCTGGTGCATGTGTTGTAAGAGCACACTTGTTAAATAAAGGCATATTATTATTATTATTTATACCAGAGCTTGACATCGAGGATAAGCGTTTTATTCCATTGAACTTTGTTGGTATTTCTATCCCACTCTGTCTGCTAAAAATTCGTGAAGGTTTTCGTTTCTCCTCTTTTGCAACATTTTTAACTCCATCATCTCTATTACAACTTGCAGAGAGACCACCAGAAATAATAGGTAGGACCACTTTTCTTTATGTTTTTTTCGTACGGGCTTTATGGTTATGGATTTCAATAGCTCTATGCTAGATAAGATCCGTACAAGGATATAAAGTCTACTATTAATCCTTTGCTTTTATTTTGTGTTTGTCGTTCCCCTTAGCTTCGGTAGCAGTGTTGACATAGCTGCTAAACTTTTTTTGAGCTCTTTTTGTTGCTTTTATTAAGTGCGGGCGAAAGGTTAGTAAATAATCCATTTCTATACCTAGGTAGGTGATGCTTTTTTTTGGTTTCATTTTTTCAGTCTGCGCTTCAAAATGTGCTACTTTTTATTTTTCACAAGTCATGCCTTCGCAGGATAGTGGTTCCAGTTATCTCAATTCTTGCAATCTTATCTGATACTTACTTGAACTCGCTGAGAATGCTTATGAGTTAGTCTCTATCTCTATTGACACTGATACTGCTCTATAACCCACTTCTGTTTGTCCCTTCTATTCTAGATCAACAGGTGTTGATTTGGATTTGGAGATATTTGTTGTATTTTTTTTATATGGACAAAAACAGGCTTTTTTGAGTTATATTTATTTATGAACTTTTTTGGTTATCTCATCACATATTATTAATCGTACTTTATTAATCCTTTGGATTTTTGTCTATACTATAATGTAATAGTAATTGATTAACTGGATCAAAATTGGAATTAAAAATATAAAAAAAAGGCCCTGTACAACAAAATATGACGGATCACTTAAATTTTATTTTAGCGCCACGAGACTCCAGTCAAGTTTTATTCTTTTCGATGACTTCAAACCGATACCCTCTTTTTAATTTTTTTTGCGATTCGAAATTTCGCTCCACCCGTAATATCGTGGTTCTAGAATATTCTTCTCCTTATTTGGAGTTAATTAAAGATAAGCGACCAATTATAATTTTGCAACGTCAAAATACGTAATTTTCTCAACACGTTTTTGAAACATGTCTGATACAAAGTTTTTGAACCTGAATGTCAGTAAAATATTGTATGTATGAAATATTCAGTACTTGGTATATTTCGCACGAATCTAAAACAATTGTGAAATTTAAACTCAATTTCCTCCTACTACGTGTGGGGAATTATGAAATAAAATTTATGTGATCCTTGTTAGTTTTTAGTTGTACTTGTGGTTTTTTTCTTTTTAATTACAATTTTGATTCAAATAATCTCTGATTATTACAATAAATATTTGATTTCTGAACCTGTACAATTGCATGAAAACAAATTTTAAATGTTGAATGTGACACTTTTAGCTTTCTTTCGAGAAACTAATAAAAGACTAATAATTATAGTTATAATTCAACAACTAAGCTCCATATTTTTTATTAAAAATCATTGTTAATATTTTCATAGGTAATAAAACAAACTTTTAAAGTTTAAAGTTTAAAAGCTGTACCAATAGTGTGAACTGTTTCATGTATTTTTTAAAAGTATTTAAAAACATTTGCAATAATTCTTTTTCAACTGTGAACTAAGGAACGATTTAATAATTGGTATGTGCGATCTTTAGATATGCCCCTGATAGGTCATTCTCACTAGAAATATTTGAAGAGTATTTATGGTATTAAATTGAATTAAAAACATCGTTAAAGAACTTTTTTTTTTGTTTTAAAAATTTCGTGGTAAAAGATCTCGAAATGAGATAAAAGTAAAATTGTACCCTGTTAATGTGTTATCTTTATGAAAAATAAACACTGAAAGCGTCTAACAGAAACCAGTAATTTATCCTCAAAATCTCCGAACCGACGACTAAAAAGTTTATTATTTTCGTATTTAACACGCAATGGAGTGTTATGAAAAGTAACAATACATTAAATGAACTGGAAAATTATCTTCACTTTGCATGTTGAAGTAAAATCATGTCAAACATTAATAAAATGAAAGATCACATTTCTGGCGTAACTACAAAAAAATGTCGTTTTCGAAGGATACGTGACGTGAAAAGGGACTAAATATGGACAGTAGATACAATCATACACAATAATACAAGGCTATTGTGTCTCCAATAATCGTTGAGGAAAAGTAGCATGGGGCTGTTGACAATATAAAAACGATTTTATTGTTATCGAAATAAAATTGACCAATATTTCCTTGTTAGAAATGAAATCTACGGAAAACGATAAAGCTTTATATAGCTCATATTTGATCAAAATATAAATAGATTTATAGAAAAGCTATATTGACAAATTAATACATAATTGTGGCTTGAAAATTTAAATTTTTATTTATTTGTTTGTTTTATTCGTCATCTTGTTTTTAACAAAATTATTTTAATAAGAATTTGCTTTTACGGTTAAATAATTTATAGTTGATGGTGTAAAATAACGTTCACATTAGTTTAAATGTTTTATAATGTCCAGATTCATCTTATGTTAATTTTAGTTTTTATTTAGGTACTAGAATCTATAATTAAATATATATCTTTCCGATATGTTACATATTACATTGGATCACATTGGAATTAAAATGAGTAGGATGATTTAACATTAATTCATGGTTCCTCATAATTAATATTGGTATTTGTAGATTCATATTTAATATTTTAAAACTGATTTAATATTATATCGATACTCTATTAAATTACTAAATGAGGAAATCCATAAACTAGCACCATATGTAACATTCCAACAGCCACTGGAGCGAAAAATTAAAATTGGTGCCTTAAACCTTAACGTGTTTCTCTAGCTGTAAATATCGGAAAATGCTGTAGGCAAATTAAATAATTAAGTATCGTGAAACCAATAAGTCCACGGTTTCCGTAACCGGAAAAAAATATTTTGTTGATTCTAATAAAATTTATTTGAGTCGAATACATTTTCAATATGTATACTGATTTTGTAACAACATTATTATTAACAAATGTTGTCTTTTTCTTTTATAAAATAAATAATTTTCTTTATACAAAATAAATAATTTATGGCTTATATTTATTTTTCTCGGTGTATATGTGAAGAAAGATAACGAAAATAACTCGTATTTACTTGTTCCAATTTGACATTAAATCTATGGCTTTCAGAGCATCTAAGAAATGTTTACATACTATTGACAAGAAATGAGATGTTATTAATAATTAATAAAGTTGGCCACAATGAATAGCAGTAACCTAACAGCAGAATACAGTGTATATCCGATATACTCGAGATAAATCAATATAATTTTGTCCGCGTACGATTGCAGAGACGAGTATAAAAAGTTGCAAATGTTTAACCGAGCCAATCCGGATTTTTAACACTCGCTATAATTATAACTTATAAATATTTTTTATTGATATCCTGTAGCGCCACTAGTGTAGTATTTAAGTGGGCAGCTTTAATAATAAAAGTAAAAAAAAATGTGAAATAAATAACAACGACTGATTGATAAAACTTGTTAAAAGGAAAAAAATACTACTAGTTAAAATTTTTTGTTGAATCGAACGTTCCTCGTTCGGCTCGCATTTCCCTTAATAATTTTTCTCAAAATAAATTATTTTTATATCGCCTAGGCTCATAATCGATTAAAGCACCCTTAAAAAAGGGTCTGGTATTCCGGAAGATATCGAATCTGATTAGTATCTGAAAAAGCATTCAGCGGACTTCCACATACATAACTGGGGGTGATAAATTATTTAGGCTGGGCCTACCGAGTCCCATGAATATTTAAAAAGCTATCCTTGCTTCTCTTTTACGTCTAAGATATCGTGTTTCATTGATGGAACCAAAGGGAATAAAGGAGACTTAGCGCAACGGATCCGCTGCTAAAAACAAGATCTGCAATTCAGCCGAAAATATACTTAAATAGTTGTTTATATTTATTCTTAATAATTGTACAAAATGTAACGCATTTTAAAGAGAAAAATTATTATCATTCAAGAAAATATCCTAATACTTCCAATTTATTAAAGTATTGGCAACAACGCAAACTTCTAATAAAAACTTCTATTTTACTTATCCTTTTCTTAAAATAAGAATCTCTGCAATTACATTTTAAGATGCAATAATCCCTTATGATTATTTTCATAAATCGCCAAATGATACGTTGAATTTATTCCATCATAAACCTTCCACAAAGAAACATCCCGCTATTGCAATAAACATCTTGCTGACATTCAAGTCTGAAATACATTATTAATCTGTATCAAATTCAAATTATGGTCAATAAAATAGCAGCAAAATCAAGCAATAACATTGTCAATTAAAAATAGTGAAAAGTCAAGTTTCTCTGTTTTCCAACGCAACTGTTCAAAATTTTGTGGCATAGCATAATTTTTATTTTTTAATACTACAGTGTAACAGAATTCTGGAATTTATTTTCTATTTCTTATTGCAAAACAACTCTCAACAATCCAACAACCTGAAGCAGTTAACAAATTCGATCCAGTAATTATTTTTAAAAATGGATTTTTTGCTTTAACTTATTAGTAACCAATTTCAGCTTCATTACTAATGTTTGTTGGCGTGCCATTAACATTGTGTACTAAATTCCTATTTCTGTGATTTCAGAAACATGTAACTGCAACATAAACAATTAAATGCTTGATATGTAATTAGAACCACATATTTATTTAAAATGAATATCGCTGTGTAACGTGTTTATGTCCTCGAATTACAAATTGGCTAATCAAAACTGCATTATTATAATTGTCATTCTCCATTGGACCAATCATTCATTTTCGTTATCTTCTGTTGTATCGTTGGCTATTACTTTATAAATGTTAATTTCATGAAATTCCAATCACGATCGGATGCGAATTCCCGATAACCTCTGGAATCAAAATAAACTAGTGCACCATGACGTATGATATATCGACCATAAGTTGACATGAAAAACAAAATTGTAAAGGGTCCAATATTTTTCCCTTATATCTGCTTTTAAAATGTCATGAATATAAATCGATATACAAATTTTAGCCAAAAGACTAGTTTTCAACGCTAAAAAAGGCTGGCTACTTTCTCGAATGACATTAATGGTTTCGGTTGGTTAATAGAAGAAAGGCTACATGGTTAAGGGAAAAATGGATTGGTTGAAGGGATCTGTAATAAAGAAAAAAAAGTTCAGAAATAGCTCAGAATAGGAAAGTTTATAGAAAACTCATTACAAATTTTGAGACTTTTGGATATTCTGTAATTTCAGATCTAGTTATAAAGCTTAGAAATAAAATTACAGTACCACTTAAAGTAAGACATTAATTGGGTAAATTTATTTATATACATTTGTTAATAATTTCGCTGATAAAAATACGTAAAAAAAATATTTTTGCGACCTAAAGAATGCTAGTGTTTACTATATAATACGAAAAAAAAATATCTTCAATTTCATTACATACGTATATAATACTCGGTATAAATTGTTCTGATGATTTCTCGGACTGCTAAGAGTCGCTCAAAAGTGTCATATTTTGATTTAAAATCTTACTTCACTGCTACAAATTAATTTTAAAAGAAAATTAAATATACGAATTTTTAATATAACATCTTGTATATCAGAATTTTAGAATATTATTTAAAACTTCATTTTCTGCTGCCTTTTAATACTCAGAAATTACCAAAAATCTTTTTTCGCGAGGAATAAATATTTACTTGCAAACTTTATTTTTTTCATACAGTATTCAGCAGAAATTTATTAAGACAATGGCCACAGGCTGCTTTTTATCATACACCTACATTGAAATATCGGAGATTTATTAAATAGGAAAACGTTTTATACAGTCAAAAGTTACGCTAGATGTGGGTATTATAAATTCCTATTGAATTCACAAATTTTTAAGACCTTAGTAGTAAATTAGTAATTTTTGTTTTGATGCACTTTATACGTAATGGTTCAAAACATGTGATTTCAGAATAAAGTTATATTTAAATATATTTATTTTATATAATTATTTCAACATATCTTGATGAAGTTTTCCCCAATAAGTGGATCCGTAGACGAGGATCCATTGAGTGGCCACCAAGGTCACCGGATCTCAAGCCATTAGATTTCTTTTTGTGGGGTCGTCTAAAAAATGTTGTGTATAAAAGTAAAATAAATGATTTAAAAGATAGAATAAGGCAAGAAATAAATAACATTTTGCAGGAAACCATTAATATAGTTCAGCAGAAATTTATTGATTGCTTAGGACACTGTCAAGCACAAGAAGGAAGATAATTCGAACAATTTATTGTTACTGTTGTATTATTTTATTATTTTAATTAATTAAAGGTCTTAAAAAATACAGATTTTAAAATTATTGTATCTTCAAAACTGTTAATTACCTAACACAAGTATGATATATTTTTGGAAGAGTCTTGAAATTTGCAATCTAAAAAAATAAAATATATAGGGTGTGCCATTTAAAAAATTGTCGATGTCATCGTTAACCACAAATGGTTTACCCTGTATATTTCATTGTTAAAAATACATTAAATTAAAATCAAAAGCCGACTTGTCTCAGAATTTTTCCTTAAAATTGTTTGTTTAGCTTAAAATGAATTTATTCCATACTTTATGCACACACTGTATATAACTGTGTTATGTATTAAATTTCTTAGCTCTTGTTTCGCATTTATTTATATTTCGTTTGAAATGTCAGCAATATTATTTTCTCCTCATCATAATGCGGAGCATTGTTTGCTTTGACTCCACTTTATATATGAAGAATTCTGAGAATTTATAATAAAACACTGCAGAGAGAAATAATCTGTTCTGCCACAAGGCCATAAAAATACAGAAATAGTGTTGGTTTTACTACTCGAAAAGGATATTATTAGCTTATATATTATCCGAAATATTTTTAAATTAAGTTTTTAATCTTTAAGTGGTCTAATTAAAATTTAAAAGCGATTTTGATTAGATATTTAAAACACTTTGAGTCTACACATTCCACCCTATACACCAACGAAGGAAAGTAGTAAAAGTAATAAATCAATATTAATAATAGCAAATATTAACAAGGTGGATAAAATAAATTCAGCACATATTCGTACAATTTTGTATTACTATTTACAGAACTCTTTAAACATTAGCTCAAACATTAAAATTCCTTTCAGCGAGATTTAACATAAAAAGAAACTTGTATAAACATTAGTAGTAGCTGCAGCAGTGCAAATACAAATGGAAGGGTAACAAAAATTGACAGAATAAAAATTGACAAAATAAGCATGGAACCAATAACTACCAAAATAGAAGGGAACCAACTTGGATGGTACCAACATATAACAAAAATAAGCCAAAACATCTTAGTAAAACAAGTACTGGTTGGGATGGAAAGAAAAAAGGGGAAGACCCAGAAACAACCTAGAAATAAGCGACATGTTGAAAACGTACGGATTTACTTGGAGAGAGGTAAAAATATTTCAATATACTGGATGGAAAAGGTTTAAAAAATCTTTTGTTTTATTATTTTTAATCTTCTACATGACATGCTAAATTCGAAATCATAAAATGTCATTATGTACATTTAATTGAATTAACTTGTATATTTTTCATATGATATAATTTGTTTAAAATTCACGCGTTTTAAACAAGTTGAAATAATATTCAACTCACACTAGTACAGTTTCCAAAATAATTTTATGCATGCAATTTGTCATGTCCGCAATTTTTACTTCAACCAATCAACATTTCGCTAATATAGATTGACCAATGAAAATGCCCTCTGAGCAGACAATTTACCAATGAGTTGTAAACACCCCCAATGCCAGAGTTACAGTCACCCCAATTCCAAAAAGAAAAAGTGGTTAAGATTGTCACTCATTAAAGTTTTTGTTAAGTATAAAGTTTGAACTTCGTTAGCTTCATTAAAGTTATTAAAAAATAAATCAGTTTATTAGTTACTTATTGGACGAAATTGATTTGTTGGCATGCTACACTTCCCTTTAAAAGCCGAATTGCTCCTTTATTATTACATTATTATCTTATAGATATTTGGTTGTTTGTTTTTTGTCGAAAACTAAGCATGTCGCTACTATGCGTTTATAAAATCTAAATGGTGAGTGGTACGCAACTATTTGTTTACCAAAAGTTTTATCTGAAATAAGCAAAATCAATAGAAGACGTTGCACCTATTTGAATCTGGACAATGGAAGCTCCCATACAACCATAAAATTAATAAAACAATCACAATAAGGTGAAATTCATGACTCATCCTCTATACAACCCTGATCTTAGCCCCAAAACGACTTTAATATATTTGCAAAGTTCAAAAATTAATTGCGTAGTCAACATTTTTCCATCTCAGAAAACGCAGTTGAAGCGTCTAAAAATGCCGTAATGAGCGTGCCTTCTTCAGATTGGAGAAAATATTAGGACAACTGATTTATTCACATGAAAGTGCATAGATTGTCAGGAAGAATATTTTTAAAACATTTTTTTTTTGAATTTTAAATGATGTTTTGGGTCTTTCTCGAAATTAAAGCAGCAGCCCGGATATAGACAAGTAATACCATAATATAAAACTCATTATCTATTAATTATAAAATTGATTCAACAGTAGTGAACATAATTTTAAGCTTAATTGCAAAATATACAGCATATTTGATAATCGGGTTAGGCTTTCATTCCGTAATAAAATATATAGGATTTGTCTAGTTACTGCAATTCAAATCCATCAGCTTAGCGGCTTTATACAAAATAATTAATCACCAAAATCGTATTTATCTTCGGCACGGCACGCATTTAGATTTTTCGTCACCACCGTGTGCCGTTGGCCCGAAACACGTCAAAACGTGCATTGCCAAATGGACGAATATAATTATGTATCTCCGCTCCAGTGGAGCGGGCCTCCACATAATTAATGCTGCTGCTGAGGATTATGGGAATCCCATGGAATAACACATTTCGCTATGTATTAATCATCTCGTTGGCGGATAATACATAACAAGGTCTTATTCCTTCCGTTGTTTGACAGCTGAATTAGCCGCGGGGTTAAAAATGTGCCGAATGGATTCGAATGTAAGCTCAAATGAGGATATATTGCTTTAGGTGCTATATTTTATTTCGGTGTTAATGGAGAGGACTCATTGGAAATACGTTGTGTTGACGTAGAATTTGGCTCGTTGTTAAAAGTGAAACCAAAGGATATTCAAAAATAATAGTTGCTGTAGATTGCGAATTCACATGAAACTGTAATTTCAACACATCACTAATTCATTAAAAAAATTAGTAGATAAATACAAGATTCTGTTTATACAGGTTTCTGCTAAATCCCTATGAAAAAATGCCTCGTTGAAAATGAAAGGAAAATTCATATATATATATATATATATTTATATATATATATATATACTATCTTAAAGAGGTACTTATGGATTTTTTTTCAGTATTAACAATATGCCATATAGGTGTGACATTACCAACGATTATTTACTTTTACACTAGAACTAATAATTAAAAAAAATATTTTTTAAATACTAGTATAATTGGTTTATGTCATATGCAAAAAAAATGATAAGTGGTCTTTATTATAAAAAAAAGATCCCGGCCCAATCCCTAAAGATATATGTATCATCTCCAAAAAGATGGATTTAAAGTTGAGTTAACATTTTTTTCTTTATGTAGAAGTAACTATGATATTTTTTTCAGTATTATCATTACGTTGTAAGAGAGTGAATGTAATAACCCTTATTTTGTTTAGATCAGGACGTTGTTAAAGTTTTATACCGTGTTTATAAAATTTATTTTAATACAATAATAATCATAAAGTTGTATATGGTTGTATATGGTTGTATGGATAATATGCAGTGTGGCCCATCTAAATTGGAAACACTACCAAAGTACTTGAAGTTATTAACCGATTATTCCTATTTTTAAGGCATACTACGAGTTAAAAATCCAGAAATTATTTTATCAAAAAAAAACTAATATACCACTGGATTTAGATGGCTTCCAAATAGATGTGATCCAACTTGTATTAAAATATCTTTATGAGTAGAAAAGTTTTGGGATAGTAAATTTCAAAAATATACCAGGTGAATGATTAAAAAATGGCAATTTTTTTATGAAAAAAGCGAGTACACTACATTTAGGTTTCATCCAAATAGATGTGAGCCAACTTTTATTAAAATATGTTTATTAATAAAAAAGTTATGGACAGTGAAATTTTCAGGATACATGAGGTAATAGTTTACAAAATTTCAGCTTAAAATTAACTTTTTATTAATAAACATATTTTATTAAAAGTCAAATTACATCGATTGGATGCGATTTACATATAGTGACGTATTCGTCTATTTGGGAGCCGTCTAAATCCAGTGGCGATCTCATTTTTTTGATAAAAAATCTCTCAATTTTTGACTATCAAATATCGTAATATGCCTTAAAAAAATAACCCCTTGAAACTTTGTGTCCAAATAAAGTTTTTGAAGCACAACATTTCAAAAAATAATGTTGAAATTAATAACTTCAAATACTATGGTGGTGTTTCCAATTTATATGGGTCACACCGTATAATAAATTTAAGTTTGAATATTTATGTAAAAGAACTGTCAAATGTGTTAATTCAGGTAATTTAATTAAATATTGATAACTTGATCGTTTTAATACATTAGAAAACAATTTGCTTTTAATTGTACCATTCAAAATGCAGAAATATTCATTTATACGTAACAATTTATTTAAAATAGCCAAACTCAAATTTCACAGGAAATCGTTTGTTTTAAATTCGGCAAAACATAGTATTTTATGTTTTACCTTTTTGAATATGGACAATCAATTTATATAGACATGCTTTTCCAAATATTTAATTGTATGGGCAACTAATACGCAACTCTCGATACTGCAGTAAAATTGCGAATAAAAATACCATTTGAACATTTATCTAGAGTTAATATTTTCGGATCTGCATTTCTATTTTATCAAAATGCTACGTTTTAAAATGTTAAACTGAGAACGCAAACAATATTGAAAGGATTTAGGTCAGTCACTATCTTTTGTAGTCGGACGAGCACAATCGACAACATATTGTTACCGTTTACCAGTTATCTTTCGTTAAAGGAAATACTTTGACAAAAAGCAAAACCTAAGAGATTTTAAACTTTACGTTAAACATGCAAATTTTAAACACATTTTATTTGTTTGAATAAATCTCATAAGTTTTCACGTAAAGATTTATTTAACAAATAATGTCAAAGGATTTTATAATTTGGCAGAGAGAATTTATTCATCTAATTTTAAATTTGGTAAGTTAAAATTCCATTTCTGCTGATTAAGTTTTCAGTTAACGTTTAGATATTTTAGATCAAAGCATATACATGGCATTTGCAACAAAATATTCTAATAAATTTTTTTATTTTACACAAGAATTCACTTTAAACATTCACTCGAAAATTTATAGGTGACAACACATCACATTTTCATTAAAAATATGTGTCATGTAATCAAGGAATATCTACCTAATGAATCATAAAATTGTGTTAGTTTGCAAAATATTGGGATCGTTAAATCGTTTTAAGTTTATCGTATGGTAAAGTATTTTCAATAATTCAGTGAAAAATTGTATTTTATTGAAATCAAGAATATCACGATATGTTTATCAATCTGAACCGCGATGTTTTATATCAGTGTCCCCAAATTGTTGAAAAGTGTAATGTATTACCTAAAAAAGTAGTGATAGAAATCGTTGGGATCATGTAATAATTACCGAGAATACATTTTTCACTTTTTTCTCCTGTAATCGACCAATCTAAATGTCTAGGTGAATAAAAACTTATTTTTAGAACGTTTAAAAACCATTGTTTATATTTGACTGAGTTATCGGCGTTGCCGGCTTTAGTTGCTTTTCGTTAAATAATATTTGGATAGATGTAATATATTAACATTTATTTTTTTGAAAACGGCTGACTTTATAAAAAAAAATTTTAAGACATTTTTATTCTTATTATGTTTTTATACCTCATCTATTATTTTCGCGGATGTCCTGTATATTCTTATAGTATTAAATATTAAAGAAACGGCAGAAAAACGCCCGATTTAATTATACAGAATGTAGTGAAGAATCTGCAAATGTATATTATTCAAAATTATTCTATTTGACGTGAAAGCTAATTAGATCTAAATGGGCCCCTTTCAGACTCATTTTGTTTCCTTCTTGAAATTAAGGACCGTGAGTCTTTGTCGAGCTACGCACTGTTGCATTTCTAAAAAGAAGGTAAACTAGTGAATACGTTCCGCAAACACACGACGAGCCATTCCCGACAAATATTTGCATAAAGTTGTTTCCTAAGGGATTTTATCTGCTGGCGTCCATACAGTAGGCTAAAAGAAAATTCTTCCTGAATCTTAGAAATCCTGTGAAAAATCAGGAGCTCTCCCATTGATCTCTTTGTCTCAAAAAAATAATTATTTATATAATTTTTACATGAACGAACTATGTTTTGAATGTCACCCCGTAGTTTTAGAAATTTAGTGTTAAAACTGGTTTTGTTCTTTCACTGTGTTTATATTAAATTATCTTCCTTAATGTCACTCGAAGGCATTTATCCACAATAAATTAAATCTAACGATTTTCTCTCTTTCATTCTTTGATAAATGAAAATTTATGAACTCGAGTCCTCTTTGAATACACCACGTTTGTTCACTTTGATCGGAAATTTCTGTTTTTATATATTAGAAAACGGCGATTACAAACGAACAAAGTTCGCATTGGCACCATGTAAATTACGTTTGAACATTTTTATAATACCCTTCTACAAACATTTTAGAGAAAACCGGAATCCACACTCAAAACAGCACGGAAAATATTTGAAGCGGATAGGTAATTTCCATTTAAGACAACTTGAAAGGATAACTTTGAAATAGTATTTAGTAAACTAGAAATATGTTCAAAGCCCTTTAACATTCAACAAAATTAACCAGTTGCATTTAAAGATTAATTATATCCCTATCTGCAGTTAAATACATCAAATTATTTATTTCGATAATAAATAAATTATATTTATCCATTACTTTTGCTGCGCTCTGTATATTATATATTTTATGCTAAAGCTTTTATTTTATATCCGAGCATAATTTGGGCGATGGAATTTCAAGTAATCAATACTTTGGTCATTTTTTCACAATTTCAGATATTGGAAAAATATAACCACCAAGAATTGCTGTTTTACTGTTTTTTCGGACTTCCCAATGGAATGCCAATGCCTTATTTATTTATTTCCACAATGTTTGAATTCATAAAATTCTATGAAAACATAAAATTTCATTTCGCGTTTTTAGGATCATACTTTTGTTTTTTAAAAGTAAACTTGACTTATTTTGGTTGTAAAAATCGACACTCACAATTTCATCAGTAATTAGAAGGTAAGAAACATAAATGCAAAGTAAAAAAAACTACCATTAATCAAATACTGCGAAAAATTATGTAGCGAGATTAAGTTTTGATGCCGAGGTTTAAATCCGTAAAAATTAATCGATTTATTAAGGGAACCGATAGATGCGATTAAAGGCGATGACTGAACAGTTTGCTCTCCGTTTTTTTTTTAATTAAAATTTTCTCCCGTGCTTTAGCATCATCTGAATATTAATCGTTCTCCGTTAAAATTTTCCAAGATTAACAATTTTTTGTAGATTTCTTACTAAAAAAATATTTTCTTTCCTTTTTCGACTTTTTATCACAATTAGATCTTCTGTGTTCTGTGACAAAACAAATAACAAATTAAATATAAGAGTTTCAGAAATAAAAAATAGCCTAAAAATTATTAATATTTTTTATGGAATTTGATTTATATAGGGTGGATTTTTTTAGGTGGCATTAACATTGGTATTTTGTAAATTTTAACTTTTCATTGTAGTATCGTACACTATTACTTTTTTTTATATGAAAACAATAAGCAAAACTAAATAATTGAAAATTAATATATTTTGTATTGTTATAGCAAATAGTTGATAATGACGAAGAAGCTTTGCCATTATTATTATGCCATATATATATATATATATATACAGTGTGTACATAAAGTAATTAAATAAATTCGTTTTAAGCAAAACAGTCAATTTGACGTTTTATTAGCTATGGAAGTATTAAAACATGAAAAGTGGCATCCCTTTAAGGTGCACCTTGTACAAGAACTATCAGATGACGACCCGGATCGTAGAATTGAATTTAGCGAAACTTTGATGGATGAGTGCAGTGATGATCCACTTTTCGCAAAAAACGGTATTTTTAAATTAAAATTAATGTTTGGGCAGGAATTGTTCGAAATAAAATCAATGGACCCTATTTTTTTGATGGAACTGTAAACGGGCCAACTTATCTACAATTTTTAATGAACTTTTTGATTCCAACTTTAATGAATTTATTCCCTAGTGCAAACATTCCCGGAAATATCGATAAAAGTCTATGGTATCAACAAGATGGGGCGCCGCCACATTATGCAGCCGCCGTTTGAACATATCTTGACGAAGTTTTCCCGAATAAGTGGATCAGTAGACAAGGACCCATTGAGTGGCCACCAAGGTTAGATTTGTTTATGTGGAGTCATCTAAAAAATGTTGTGTATAAAAGTAAATCCGACGACATAAATGATTTAAAAGATAGAATAAGGCAAGAAATAAATAACATTTCGCAGGAAACCATTAATAAAGTTCAGCAAGAATTTATTGATCGCTTAGGACACTGTCAAGCACAAAATGGAAAACAATTACTGTAATTTATTGTGTGGCAATTTATTGTTACTATTTTATGTTATGTTTATGTTATATGTTATTATTTCGTTATTTTAGTTTAATTAAAGTTCTTCAAAAATACAGATTTTAAAATTATTGTATCTTCAAAACTGTTAATTACCGAACACAAGTATGATATATTTTTGGAATCGTCTTGAAATTTGCAATCTTAAAAAATAGAATATACAGAGTGTTCCATTTAAAATAATTGTCGATGACATCGTTACTCACAAATAGTTTACTCTGTATATTTCATTGTTATGTAAAAATACATTAAATTAAAATGAAAAACCAACTTGTCTCAGGATTTTTCCTCAAAATTGTTTGTTTCGCTTAAAATGAATTTATTTAATACTGTATGTACACACTGTATAGATATATACATATATGTATATAAAGCTTTATCATTGTTACTACGTCATCTATATGAAGATAAAATGCATAATCATGTAATATCCAGTAACTAACCTATACCAGATATTTCATTGGTCCACGTTGTATAACAGTAGTTCATGAAAATCTTAAGCGATATATACACGGTTTCGCAATCGAGAAAGGTTGATTGATATATTGCGTTGCAGTGTTTTAAATTTGAGAAAGTGGCAGGGTACACCGTATACCTCTATATATTTACATTTAATATTCACCGCATATAACTTGAATATGTTAACATTAGTATGTGCATCATGAACGACGGCTTATGGAGTTTTAGCATAATGTATAATGGAGAATACGCTAACGTCAAAATTCCTCAAACTTACCTACTTTCATATTTCCATCACAATTGCCCTCTTCACTGATGTTTTGAGGCCATCTGGTTAATATCGAAGATATTGATAGCACTAAAAATGTACTTACAACGATTATACCGCGTATCAAAATAAGTTTATTAAGACTTTGATGATAAATTGACTGGTTCTTTGAACCAATAAATATTTCTTTTGGAATTTAATATGTATGCAAATTATTGAGAAAACATCACTATCATATCTCAATTCTCAAGAACATTATCTAAGATTTTCATACGCAAAAGTTAAAATGTAGCAGCAGGGTAGTAATTTTTACTACTATGGATAAATCTGGACTTATCACTAAGATTCTGAAGCGAACTTTGAAATAAACGATAAAAATCAAAAATATCCTCAAGTGAATGCATTGTAACATTAAAATCTAATCAACGTAGAGATAAGTGATTTTATTTTTAAACTAATTTAATTTACTAAGACTGGAAAGATTAAATCTAGGGTCTTACTCACTAGTGGACCTTAGAGACTAATTTTTTAATACCACTAAAACTTACTTTTATACTGGTTTGCAACGTTTCACTGTCTAATTAATACACTAACTCGAAGGTTTTGTTTTGTCTTAAATCTTCTGGTCAAGTTTATGTTGTGCATCGATGATGTTCCTTAGTATTCTTTCTGAAACGTTGGATAATTTTAGTATTACTCTTCTTGGCACAACCCCAGAATTGTATGATATAAGTCCCTATAGGACTGAATATTTACTTATTGAGAATAATAATACATGAGTAACTCCAAAATATCAAGTTCTTCTTTCTTGTCACTTATATGAAGTACCTCCACTGTTGTTTTAATTTTGTTGTTAAATGTAGGTTTGTGTTTAGTGTCAATGAAGTGATTTGCGTAATGTGACTTATCTGGATTTTTCAATATATAAGATCGTTAGGATTCATCACTGTACGGTCTGGCCAAGAGAGATGGCCTTACAATTCGGGCAATTTAGTTTGTAAATACCTGATTTTTTAATTTATGAATTTTAGGTTTCATATTTAATAAAAATGAATCCAGATTAATTCTTACTTTAAAAGATACTTCTAGGAAAATATTGTTTTGATATAGACATGTTGATGATATATCTTCCCCCTCCTGCAGAATTTGCTTATAAGAGACGGCGAAACGTTGAGAAATATCTCATAAAATGACGCGGTCCTCAAGAAACCGTATCACACTCATGAACAATTTGTCCAACGCTAAATTGCTTTAAATCTTTAATCATGCCAGTGAATACACGCTCTAAATGTCAGTCGTTTAAACCAAATTCCTAATTGAGAACATTGGCTATTGATTTCCTATTTTGTCAAACCTGTTTTCAGTAGTTGAAAGTAAAGTACACTTCAACGTGTTAATTAATTTGTATCGTAATCGAAAAGTATCAGTGCAAAACTTTAGTATAATTAAATAGTAGTTACCGTTTTATACGAGTCCGTTTTTTTATTTTGTTTTAGTGTTTTGTATTCATTAGTTTTGCCGATGTTAAAGAAAAATATTGAAACAAAACAATATATCAAAACAGTTATAAAAGTTTTATTACTCTATGCTGTAAATAGTATTAATTTTTTATTATTTTTTATTTTTTTTACATTTTATGATTATTATCTTTTTTTTTTACAAAAAAATATAAAATGCGATGTTAATGTTATATTAATAAATATATATAAACACTCAAAAATATTATACGTGACATGTCCTTAAATACGGTTCTGTTTTGAATTCCTTCCTTAAGTAGATTATCAAAAAAATAACTATAAACTAAGAAAGCTCATTCTTTCTTCTGTACATTACCAATAATTTTTGATACAATATGTTCTTTCTTATAATTTATTAATAGGTTTATATCAGGTTATTTGATCCTTCAGCACACGAATATCTTCAATTATTCATAATTTGTTGCAAATTCCTTATCAACTCAACTCAACAATAATAATATGATTAACATTTTAATCCTATTCAAAATGTGCATAGCTGCATTTTAAAATTTTGAAATAATGTTAATATACCTGAATGTGAACTAACCAAATAACATCATGTTATAATTAATTGTGTAAAATTTTTTATTTTTGATTTCTAGTTAAAACATTGTTTTATGCTTAATACTGAATGATTATATTACAAGTTTCCAATATTTGTTTTTCTGTAACCTTATTCAAACAAAAAAAAATAAAAATAATCATCATTTTGATTATTTCTTAGATTAACCTTAACATTTTGTATTTATATTAGTTTCATGTTATTTGGTATATTTAAATTAGAATTTATTCTAACTGTTGAATTTTATTTACTATAATTTATTCCAGACAACTATACCTACTTTATTTTGAATTATAATCATATGGAATGAATCCGGCATATCAATTTTTTAAATTCTTTGAAAATAAAAATCCTGTTACAACACATACCAGTCTCGTTTATATCACATTTAGTTCTCTCTTTTATATTTCAATAAAAAAACTTCATATTTCTTGTACACAATATATTAATAATTGAGACCATCACTTTAACATAATTTCTACTAAGTTGGACGCCTGACATGACGTCGAGTTCCTTTGCATGCAGGAGCACTTAATGGAGAGCCCGTTTCAATTACTTTAACAAAAGCATTTGTATTCGACATGTTCAATTTCTGTCGAGTATATATAGGTGTCTTTGTTTTGGGGTGCCAGCACGGTCAGTTATAATTGTATGGAGGGTTTGTGTGCTTCCATTGAGAACGGATTAACTGGAGGATCATCGAGGTTGAATTCCAGCAGGGAAATATCCTAGGAATGGTACTAAATACAAATACTCAAGATACACATTACTTTTGGGTTGGCCCAAGTGTTAGAATTTTGGTTGTTGTAGTCTCAAGTGCGGCCAAATTCCAGATTCTTGTTTTTTGAATTTTTCAGCAAAAATGAACATTTTTGCAACCCTCTAATAAAACAAGAACAAAGGAATTTGCTAGTTGCCAAATAATATTTAAGAGTTAACATTAAGTTTATCCGTTTTTATACGCTACATAGTGACGGTTCTAATAACGGTGATTCTTTTTTTTTTTTATCTGAAAGTTGAAAAGAGAATTCTCCCTATAGAAGGCATATCAGATCATAAAGTTTCAATCCTATAAAACTGAAAAGAACAATACAACTTATGGCAGATAAATCTAATTGTATCAATTTACACGACGATAACATTTCCACTAACACCACAGAGAAAGAAAGTGGGACCCTCCGTCATTCTTGAAGGTTGTTTTTAGTTTGTTGAACTGTTACTATAAAACTTTCAAAATTGTCACTATTTTTCCCGCACGTTTTGCCCTCAGTTCACATTATAAACATATTTTCAGCCGTAAAAGTTGCCCGAATTTATTTCCGTAGCAATGCTATAAAAGTTACGTATCCCAACTTTTTATATACATAACGTGCAATAAAATTCTTAGTGGCACCGTGTGTTGCCATTTTTGTAATACATTATAAAAGATTATACGAAGGTTTTATTATAAGGGAGAATATATATTTGATGATCTTCCAAGCATATTAAAATTCAAATAGCTTTGTACTTATTTACGCAATCATAAACGCAGATATCTCAATTGTTCTAAAATGCCAGCAATGAAATTTTTTGCTATGTCTTTGTAAAGCAAAAGTTTCATAAGAAAAATAGAAGCATTTTTTAGTAGACATAATTAATGTTTTTCATCAACCCCAAAAGTTTTTAACTCAGTGTTGTTACTTTGGAGTTCAGAAGCTGTATAGAACTGTTACATCATTCATTATTAAACAATTTAGCATATTTTTCCTGCTTCTTAGAAATTACATTACCGCCAAGTTCTGTAGTTCGAATTAAAAAGGATTATTCGAGTAATTTCCAAGTAAATTATGTGGAAGTTCAGAGCATCTTTTTCTTTGAAGTTAACGGTATATTTTAATTCATACTTTTCAAGTTGTGTTGTGCACAAACTTCTCGGCAAAAAGTAATTTAAAGAAAAAGTATCTGTGTAATTCCTAAAGAGGTCAACTTGTGCTGTTTACTTACCTTTCAGGAAAATAAATTCACTTTTAACGAATTAATAGGAGGCGTAATCTGGTAAAAATACCATTTGTTAATTAATTAAAGAAAAATTTAGATATTCTTATTCACAAACACTCAATTCAGCCATCTAAGAATAAATGGTAAACTGAGTTTTTAATAAATTTATTGAAAAGAATGAAAACCGCTTTATATAATAATGATTGTTTTTTCTCTTATTTTGTGGAACCTATCTATTTCAAATGTGAAAGATAATATATATCTAAAAAATTCCATGATATCCTATGAAAAACTTTAAATATTCTTATGATAATTATTTCACCAATGTTCTTTGGCTTCGTCAAAGAAAATTACGAGAAATTAACAGATATTTGACATACAGACTTGAAATATATCTCAGATAACCTAACCAAAAATATTGTCACGCTAATTAAAAGGGCATCCTGACCATGTCAAAGCACGGCCCTTGGTCATGCGGCAATAAAAGGGGTTAATATAAATAATTCAGCAAACGCCAACTTCCACCATATCACAGATTAAAAGGCCCTCTCCTATATAAGGTCGCGATTTCTCTAAGTGTGTAAGAAGGAAAGTAAGAGACGACCAGTTCTTCAACAATTACAATTTAATAAAGATAAACAAAAAGTGCACAATAAACATTAACAAATATATAAAAATGATATAAAAAGAGTTCTTACCAAGTGATGCTCTTGAGGGGACTTATGACCCTTATGGCACTTAGACTCTAAACCATCCCATGATGAGAGGTGACTCGCTTTTTATATTGTTAAGTTTTACGACCTGATTAGTTACTACCTCGTTTAACATAGGTGAGTCAATTTATAAAGTCATGTTTATATTTATGTTACGTACCGGGTCACCAGGTTCCTGATATATGTACATTAACTCGATTGAAGACTATTTGTCTAGCACCTTTTTGTATGTGACAATATTCTTTATTTTCTAAAACATTTGGTCAATATATGTTGTTTAAATATTCTTTAAAAAATTTTTTGCAACTTAAACAGCCAATGTTATTTGTTGACAGTAATTTCCAAGGTTCCGTCATCAATGCAGGAATTTCAAAATTTTTTCCTTCTTGTAAAATTATGAATTGTCAGTTCTAAAAATTCTAATGAAAATAAGTAAGAAGTGTTCTTCTTCGAAAAGATTCCCCTTTCCAATACATTGTTTGAATGCTGGTCAATTGAGCAATCCAGGTCACAATTTGAGAAAAGTTGCTGGTCATGTTTGCGAATTGTTTGTAAGAGAAAGTTAATAGATGTTGATTCTCTAGTTCCTGTTTTCCTTTCCAATTTTAAGGAAACCCGTTAATTATTTAGACGGTGTTTAGTTTACCGCCGCATGGCTCAAACCGTTTTTGAGTCGCTTCAACAAATTGAAGATCTCTTATTGAGATATCTGAACGTATAAGGAATAACTCCTTCGTATTTATTTATGTAAGCTAAATATTAATAAACACATGAATACAGAAATTGACCAATATGTATATAATAATATCTAAACGAGAAGAACTTTCCAGATTCAATTGTTCGTACTTTAAATAGCTATTTGACATCAGAAACAACAATATCTTCAGTATAAGTTGCTAAACGAACAATTAAATCTGGGAAGTTATCCCCTTCTGGACTAAATAACCAGATTCAGACAGAATTTAAAATTCTTTAACAAAAAACTGAAGGATTAAGGGAATATAACCAGATAACGAAGAGCGAGCGCAATAATTTATCCCCTCTGTTAACCCTACTCTCTCGAACTCCGGTTTGCTAGAGGTACGATCGTGACTGCCGATACGTTATTTCGAATTGACTGGAATGATGATCCTATCTCTGATATGCCTACTTGAAGACACTAGAAGGGAAATTCATATCTACATTTATTTTAAAATTTAAAGATGTAAAATTATTACCTAACTAAATAGACAATAAAAATGATACCATGTATCTTTTTTCACAAACATTTTACTACTTATTAAGGTATTAATATATATAATCTGTAATATTCTTTGTTCCATAAACCAAAAATATTATGCCAATTTTCAACTTTTAAGGTTTCTAAAATAATTAAACTGAGAAAGCTATTTGTTTCATTATCAATCGATATATTTTTGCCTATCCTGATGAAAATTAATATGCGATTGAGTAAGAAGTTGCTCGATTTGGTTTAGTGAGTGGAAATTATTGCTATTTTCGACAAGCTGATGAAGGGATTATTTTCCGCTCTCCATTTCGGTAGCTGATGATTACCGTGCTGACGAAAAATCTAATTGTGGTAAAGGGGAATAGAAGATAAATGTGTATGGAGTGATTAATTGTCTTATATAAAGCTGCACTCTTGATGGAATTTAAATTGAGCTTTTTGCTGTATACTTACATAAATCAACTATTATGGTAATTACGGAAAATTCTTTATCAAAACAATATTAGAAGGAAAACAACGTCTTCACATTAATTAAAGAACGAGTATGAGCATTATATAATAGCATGGTTTTTGTATGTTGCATACAATATAAATACAAAAATAAAATAAGTCAGTAGTGGTAGAATTTTGTTCCGGATCAACAACGGTATTTATTTGATCTAAATTTTACAATTTACTTGTTTGCTGGCATTTGTCCTACATCGAATAAAGTAAATCTGAACTTTTTCCGACAGGACATTTGATTAACAGTTTTGCTTTTGTTCCTTCAAGATTTGCTTGTTTAGTTCATATTCGTTACAAACAATCTCATTATTTTGTTATTACCTGATCTCAACTAAATTACATTTTAATAAAAATTTATTTAATTCACTTTAGAACAATTATTTAATATTAGTACAAAATTAGACTTTCCTTTTAACATTTTCTGAGATTTAAAAAAATACGAAGATAAAAAATGTATATATAAATATATAAATAAGACCTAATTTAAAATAAAAAACTTAACTACACCGGAAAGCTCTTTTGTGTAAAATAGCTAATATTATTAAATTTACCTACCAAAAACCATTATCGTTAGCAAAGTAGTAATATTTTCTGTAGTTATATAATATTAACGGTAGAGTTTAATTTTTAATGAAGGTTGTTTCGAACGTTTAGCTGCTACCAAAGCCGTTATGATTTGCTAATGTAAACAAGAGATTAGCAAACCAGCGCTATTATAAAGTAAAATTTAAAATTTTTAAAATGAACTCATGTGGTTTGATCCACATATTTTAAGGGAACGTACCATTTGTGATAATCCACATCTGGTTTATCAAAATAATATTTGCTTTTACAAATATTAGTAAATATTTCATAAATTTACATGATGCAAGTAAGAATTCTTTAAGGAACAACCTATTTTCATAATTATCTTGATGGAATATTTCTCATATATTCAAGGAAAATAAATTAAAATAATATATAATGCATGCTCCAAACAAGGCTTTCTTTCCATCAATTTATTGTGGAGAGAAATAATATTAAAATAATGCTTTTCATATCTTTAAAAAACATCAAGAATTATGATTGGAGATGCTACTCATAAATTTCAAAAATAATTTAAGGACTTTAAGTACTCTTTTTAATTTAATTGTCTCCGAAGAAAAAATAAGCGTTTACCAATATTTTCTTTATTTGGCTATACTGTTTCAGTTGCTGATTTATTGAAGAATTTTTTACCAAGGAGAAGCAGTAGAAAAAATGTTTAGAACTTTTAATTCAGTTATTTTTTATTTGCAATTGAATGATGAAAAGTTACATAAAATGAAACAGTAACAACTAATTAGTTACCTCTATTTCACTTCTGTGCAAATTGGATCACAGATAAATTTTGTTGTAAATTGATTTATTACTGTTTTGTTCTAACAGCAGTACTTTATGCATAGTTTAGTTTTTTAAAAGTGAAGATCATAGACTTCCACGGCCAGAGTTAATATGAGGATTACTGTGTCATTTTGTGAGATATTTCCAACGTTTCGCGTCTTTTTCAGGAGAGGAGGTGTACACTATGACACAACTACTTAACGTAGCCAGAGGCGAAACACATCAGAATTGGAAAGGCTAGGGATAAAATGTATAGGGTGAAATTGTCACAGGACCGTGAAGGAGCAGGAGTGGGGATTTGGCGTGAAGTTGGAGTGGCTAGTGGAATGATTATATTCCAAATTAAGGAGATGTAGTATCCATCTTCTCGCTATAAATTTTTTCGTTAGCCATTTCCAAATCAGATGTTTTTCGCTTCTGACTACGTTCAGGAGTTGAGTTACCGTGCACATCTTCCCCCTCCTGAAGAAGCCGCTTATAACAAACAGCGAAACGTTGAAAAATATCTCATAAAATGACGCGGTGCGTTATTTAAAATTTTTCTTAGGCAATGAATATTTTTAATGTATGTATTTTTTATAAGTATTTCATTATGAAGAAGTATGTTAAAAAATATTTAATTTTCTTGTACAACCTAGACTTAGCCATTTTCATTGGGTAATAATAATAATATGTCTGGTAACATAATTACGAAAAATATTGAAACTTTTTCAACAGAGCAAAAACATAATTGCAAATAATAAAAACTAAAAGTGGATTATAATTATACCTTTCTTTTATTACTTACATAAATATTAAATTTTATTTAAGCATCTACACCCATGGATCTGTTTTTTGGAGGTTTTGCAATTTAGAATAGAAATACTATATATGATTTATATTCCTGTAACTTTTGCGTAACACCTCGTACGTTGTGCAAAGTTCAAAAAAAATGTTTTTTCAAGATATCAGTTTCATCACAATAAACCAAGTCTGTGAATCTCAGATATTTACAAAGTCTATATAAAAATCAGATTTTTAGACCGTACAAGGAAATGATATTTATGGTATTATTTCATTCAAGAGTTTCTGTCAAAAAAATTAAATCCGGTAAGTGTCAGTGCCATGGATGTATTAAATTTTCCTATATGCGTGCCGTCTAAGGCTGCTATAAAGTTGGCGCCTTGAAATCCTTGTAACTGTCTATCACACGTCAAGGAAAAGAGAATAGAAATCCCCTGCAAGAATATGACGACTATTTTTATTCATTCGTAAAAAAAACTCATCTCGTGAAATCCCCCCAAGAAACGAGTCTCTTACTTCCGAAAATGAAACCATCAATCTCGATACAAATATAAAAGAAAGTGTAAAAGTGACCATTCTTGGGATATTTGTTATCTTAGAATCTCGAGGCACCCTTTATTGGCCTGCCAATCACCGGACGACAGGGTTATATGGTCAGTTGCCGGTCGGAGTGCATGTAATGTTGTAGACTGGCGGAAAAACTCGATAAAGAGTCCGAAGAGTCGTTCCTAATGACGGCCAATGATTTATCCTTTTTAAATTAAGCATATCGTCCCTTGCCGTGGTGTTTCCTTTTGTTACACGTCTTCCTGATTGACACCGCGAAACAATAGGGTTTATTGATTTTGTCCTGACCGAGTGTTGATCAATGTTTCCCTGCCTCATTTAAACAGTTCGTTAGCTGTGACTGGTTTGGTTTCTTTCTCTAGGGAATAAAATATACTATTTTTGGATTTAGGATGCCATTCGTTGCACGTTTCGGATATTAATCGTCCGTTTAGTTTCCTTCTGCAAAAGAAAAAATCTTTAGAAAAGAAAAGAGAATACAATTACATCTTTTTTTCTCCTAATTTTGATTTCAGTATTTTTCAATTTTGTTCTTGTTTTTTAAAGTTGGTCTTATTATAGGCCTTCAGTTTCAAATAGATTATAAAATTACTTGTTTAAAATTTAGTTACTTTTAAACAAAAAATTATTCAATAAATTTAATTTAATTGAAATAGTGAGCCTACAGACGTTAATAGAATAAAAACACTGAACATCTCATTCATCCATCTTTTTTATACTCGTTCATGCGTTATCTTAAAATTTTTTTTGTTTGTTTGTTTGTTTTTAACAAGTACAATTACAACATTTCTTTTTCAACGAGGCAATAACATCTTGTTAGTATTTCTGTATTAAAGCAGATTATTTGTAAAAACCTTTAAAATTGCAACAAAGTAAAATAACGACAAGTATAAATTATAAATCATAAATATATTTAATGAAAGAAAAGTAAAGATTAAAAAGTTATTTCATAAGACCTGCTTTAATCAAACTAATACTTGTCAAGGTTTTTTATGCGTCAACGTTTCAATAATTATATAGTTGCATATTTTATATAAATACAGGTTTTTATTTTGTTTTTTATTTCAATTACCTATAATTATCATAAATAACAATCCATTAACATTAAAAATGGTTTTAATCAGTTAAGAAACAGTTATCATATATATATATATATATATATATATATATATGCATCAATTTTATCTCATATATTTTTGACATCAGTTAAAAACTAGCGATATTCTGGGACAAAAATTTTTTGTGACGTCACTGAGAAACTAGCGTGGTTTTAAGACCGCAAATAGTGTCCCAGATTCCGCTAACTATACTACTTATGTAAAAACTCCATTTGTGTCCCAGTATATGAAATTTAAAAACTCTATATTATAAAACAACATTAATATAGAAATCCTGATTTTTATTTTCTTCTCAAAGGCCTGCATTACGAACTACAACCTAAAAAACCCGCAATTTGCATTCAGTATTCATAAACGCCCCTCCTTTTATTTCGTATAGTGTAAATATAATAAAATTTCCAATGATTTTTTCCTTACTTTTACATTTTTTCAAATGTCATTCTGACTTGTTCATCCCTTGTAGATCCAGATCCGAAGTACGGCGCTCCTGAAGTGCTACATCACTACTCATTAACACTTCGCTCAAACATTCATGCTCATTCCGGAATTATAAATAACCTTAGTATTTACATACATATTGCGCACAATTGCCGAGGCTGAAGACTAATTAACAAACACACAAAAGGTTGTACATTTTTTGATAATTCAGAACAGAGATTTTTCTCTCATTGATATATTAAATGTTTTGAGAATTTAGAAGAGAAAGTTTAGCTAAAAGATTAAAGAGCACACATTACTTATACATGGTGTTTCTATATTCGACCCACAAAGCTTTACCCTAGAGAGCTCTCGTTAATTAAAGAAGGGCGTAGTTGCTGAGATCAGGGTGTTAAAAGTTTGAAATCACAATTAAACATTTGCAATAAATCAAGAACGCCGTTATATATTTTTTTCAAATTTAATGACCAATGTACTCTTTACGAAAGTTACATTTTGACATAAATTGACTTTTGAAAAATTTAACTAGTGGCGCGCTATTAGGGTTACTGGCAACTTTTGCACTCCTCCCATTTATTACAGCACTGGCAGAAAATTTGTATTTTTTTTTGAATACTTTGTTCATTATAGTTAAAATAATTGTTCAAACTGTTGGCCGATTACTTGCAAGCAAGTTGTAGATCATTTTCTCACTGAAAAATCTGACTTTGAGAATAACTCGGGATTGGGCTAAAGAGCTCCACTCTATTTATTTCGAAAAAGGTATTTTGTTGTTTCAAAATAAATTTTTCATAAGAAGAATTGACCGATAAGTTAATGAACTGGGGGGAAGCTCGAAAAAATGGTATTAAAAAATACTGAAAATAGAAACAGGAAATTTGTAAATTAAATATTCTCATTACAATTATTTGTCTTAATTATAACAATGGGAATTTCTGCTCTTTTCAATTTATCAAAAAATAAATATACCCATAGAATCTTCAAAAGAGAAACCCTTTCTCGAAAGTGTTCTTTCCACTTAGCCCAACTTCGTAACTCCCTAAAACAAAACACATCAATTCCTGTAACAATTAAAAGCTTTACGGAAAACAATATTTGAAGTTATTTATGTTGATAGTATATCATTTCCTCGAGACAGTCTTTTTTAAGGAAACCATCTGCTCCCTGACTAAGTCCAAGACCAAGTATTATTTATTTTAAGTAGGCAGTAGTAGGTGTTTGAAATTAGGGAACTTTAGTATTCTTGCTATTTTAGGATATCTAAGATATTTCAATGACTCTTAATGTTTACTGAAACAGGATGAGACAACACATTTTCCTCCTTTAAATGTTACTTAATACTATTTTTTTATTTTTGTTGTTATTTAAAAAATAATAATTTACAGACTAGTCTTAAGAACAACGTCTGACACATCCTTCGTAAAACCTATCCTAATAGTATAAAAAAATACGTGATTCGCCGAAGGTTGGGTAAAATAAACGAGCGAAAAAAATATTATTCATCCTCATTGTAGAGATGTAACAGAGAGAAATTGTCTGCCAACCTCGGTATCAAAAACGTGCCTGTCGTCGGGGACGGCCGTCTTGCCCTTCTCGAGTCCTTCTAGGGAGCCCTTCAACGTTCATTACTTGACACGACAATCCACTTAAGGACCAGGTGCGTGAGCCCCGCAACTATCGATTTATCAAACTTTAATTGATTTTCCTCTCATTTTTGGCCAGTTGGATTAGGATTAGTGACTTAAGTTATTAGCAACCAGTCTGTGATGCTATTTTCGTAGATAATTCAAAACCGGGACTTTGTCATTAAAAAAAAACTAGACCTATATTTTTGGTTATTTCTTATATTTATATAATGATGTAAATCTTTGAATTTAAATTTAAAGCGTGGTCAATATATATGGAATACATTCATTATTATGAACTTTTAGGGAAAAACCTGAAACCGGCCGAATTTCGTTCTTAATTTTACAAGTTATGGTATAAAAATATTACCCCTTCCTTTCACCCCCTTAGAATGACGACAACCCCCTGAATATTTTTAATGAGAAAAGGGATCGTGTGATTTCTCTTTTGAAAGGGATTTTAATTCTCTGTTTAGCAATATACGGGTTTATAAATTGGTGCAACTTCAAAAGTTTACATTTTCCATATACAACAGAACAAATTTGGAAATCACCATTTACGTTATTCCTGCGTGTAGCTTAAACGGAGCTCCAATTTTCTGCAAAACAATATTCAAAATAAATCTCCGAAATATGATTGCGTTAAAGGTGCAAACGTTTACCATTATCGATATGTGCTAAAATCGGTCGCTTTATGCTGCGATACATCCTCTATATAGGTCTAAAATGCGTTCCTATAGGACCCCATAATTTTAAACTTGCGGTTCGATTGTACCTAAAGGATATAACCCTCGATATAACCCTGCGCATGGAATGGTTCAAGTGACATCAATGGGGTCTGATTCCCTCTAATTCATAGCTGTCTACAAGTTATTTAGTAAATTGCTGCGGAATGGTTTCTACCTCTAATAAGATTACCAAAGGCTTATTGTATCTTACTCAAAATTTAGTAGATATATTACAGTTATTATAATGCATATTTTTAAATTGTTCTAAGATCATTAGTTTACCCAATAATTCATTTTGAACGTTTACTCGTAAATGTATACGTGGCAACTGCTCACATTTTTAATAAAAATATGTGTCATGTAACCAAGGAATATCTACCTGATGAATCATAAAATTGTGTTAGTTTGCAGAATATTTACATCGTTAAATCGTTTTAAGTTTATGGTGTAGTACAGAATTTCAATTATTCAGTGAAAAATGGCATTTTATCCATATACAAATTTAACAATATGTTACTTAATCTAATCCACGATGTTTTGTAACAGTGTTCCAAAGATTGTTGGAAATGTGTAGGATATTAGCTTAAAAAAGTTAGTGGTAAATATCGTTCGAATTGTGTAATAATTGCCGAGAATACATTTGTCACTCTTCTATATCCACTGTAATTGATTATTCTAAATATCCAAGTGTACTAAAATAAAAACATATTTTTAAAAAGTTTTAAAAAATTCATTGTTTGTACTTGATTGAGATATTTGTGTTGTCAGCTATAGATGCTTTTCGGTAATTAATATCTGGATAGATGTAAAATACTAATATTTATTTCTTAGAAAACGGCTCACTAGAAAAAAAAATTATAAGACATATTTATTCTGCATAAGTTTTTATACCTCAGCCATAAATATGCCCATTATTTTCTTGGACACCCTGTTTGTCAGGAGTAATTTAATTGAATTAGTTCGATCACATTCGAAAAGAAATCCAGTGGTGTTAAATCAGACTACCAAAGTGGCCGCCCAGTGGCTGTCTTCTTTGAATCTGTCGGTGATGCTCAACTATTAAACGTATTTTTTTATTATTAAAACCCAATTTGAAAGAATTTGCCAATTCATAAGCATGCAACGTTAGGATAAAAAAGGTTTTTGGCATTTTACACATAATTACATTAACCCTTTAGGTTGGATATTAATATATTTAAAACCAATTGGTTTATTTTGCCATAGAACATGTTGATTTTTTTTTGTAATATTTAGAACGTTTAAAAATCATCAGCATTGAACTTGACCCAGTTATTCAAGAATTAATATTTATTTCTTCTTAAAACGGTTGATTTTAGAAAAAAGAAGACATTTTTATCCTGCATACGTTTTTATACCTCATCCATAAATATGTGCACTATTTTCGCGGATAACCTGTATATATACAAAGCTACTGAACTTTTTTTTATTAAAAAAAATCGAGGAAAAGCTTTGGCTAACCTATATATTTTCTGTTAAAATTGATGTTTTTTAATTTAACATTTATTTTAATTTGTTTCAGGTAAGTTTATTAAATCAATGACGACTTAAAATCAGTAAGTACGATAAAATGTTTGCCAAATTATTTATTGGTTGTATTGAGTAGGTATTGAAATTATAATGGAAATTACCCCAGTATTGTTTACCAACTATATTAATTTGAACTACATTGCATTAATATGGAATGAGAATTAGACCTGTTGTTTGTCGGTTGAATTCATTAACGCAGGATTGGTTGTTCACAGAAAAGTATTTAATGTTCTATTTCGGTTTTATATGTCAAATACTTGTTTTAATTAAATTTTCAAATCATGGTAATAATGATTTTAATGTTTGCTTTGTTAAAACAAGTGTATTTGTAAAATATTCATTATTCAAATTCCAGAAAAAAGGAAAATATCTTTCAACAAAATTACCTTAAAATTAGTTTAGAAATATTTTCTTTTTTTGTAATGCAATTTATTGAAGAAAATAAATTAAAATTGAAGGCTAAAATTAAAATAAATTTAAGGTAAAAACAGATATAAACAAATCGTAAATCTACATAATCGTAAATTCACGTTTTAATTCAAATTAAAATTAATTTTCACAAATAATCATTTCTCATTATAAATTATTAATTTTGATACTATTACAATCAATTAACGTTTTATACAATTAACACAAACTAATCGGGGAAATAATTTTTCTTTAGCTACGTCCGTTGATTTACAACTTGACTTACAACCGAGTATGTCATTGGATTTAAATTACACCCAATAGATATAATGTGTCTTTTATTAACAATTGTTTATTAGTAAAAAAGTTCATTTTAAGTTAAAAATTTTTAATTATTGCCTGATGTATTCTGAAAATTTAACTAACCCTAACTTTTTTATTAATAAACATATTTTCATCAAAGTTGGGTCAAATCTTTCTAGGAGCCATCTAAATCCAGTGGCGTACTCATTTTTTTGATAAAAAAATCCCTATTGATATTTGACTATGAAAAAATATTGTAGCGTAAAATAAGTCTTTGAAACTTTGTGCCCAAAAAAAATTTTGATGCACAATATTTAAAAAAAAATTGTTGAATTCGGTTAATAATTTGTTAACACCATGGTGATGTTTTTCATTTAGATGGGTCACAATAATATCAAAATTTAGTATAGTTTTACCTAATATGAAACAAATTAATTTATGTATTTGATTAAGACATATGTATAATTTAAATCCATGGTTTAAAGGCTGTTTATTCATTAAGCAATGAATTTTAATTGAACTGATAAAACAAACACAATCGGAATATCATGAAGTTCTTAATTAATAAATGAATAATGAATTTAAGGAAATACGTGAATCTATTTTATTATATTGCATCATTGATAAATTTATTCAAATATTAATTTAATTACATTCTTGTAATTAAATAAACGTATAAAAATTATTGATCAACGATTCCTATATATGACACTTATGTTTCTTTTTCATATACTCAGTGTATTTAAGAGATTTTACCTAATAATTTAGTCATGTATAGAGAAAAGTAATATAATTTATTTGACAAGTTTGGTAAAGAAACTGTTGCTTTTACGTTTATGTACATCAAGCTAAAATAAACTGCCTCTGTTTATGTAGATCCTTTAGAAAACATTAAAAATATAAATAAATTAATTAAACAGTTTTGAAAACAACTCACTATGACAAACAAGTCATTAAATTTGATTATGCCTATAAAAAATGTACAGAAACCCTCAGAAATAAAGAACATACGGTAATTCATTAGTTCGCGGGCCATTTGTTCGTATAGTCTTGATAAACTTTTTATTCCTTATTCTTTTGAATATAATTGGGAACGACCCTTCTTCCTTCTAAGCCTCAGCAATAATGCGGCCTAATTCAGTACAGTAAATTAATCTTATGAGGTCGATACTGTCATAAAAGGGCGTTGCCGCTGTCCACTTATTAATAGAATTACGTCGACCCTAGTAGCTCCTCAACGGACCCTGTAAGGAGCGCCATCTGAGAATCGGTCTCGTCAAACAAGATCTTAATTAGTTTCTGGATCCAAAAGCGGGATGGGACGGACAAGAACAAACACATAGAGACCTTCACAAGAAATTCGGGGCCAGGTCGGTAAACTTGCACCGCCCTTTGGGTGCCATAGGTCACTCTAACAGACCAAATCCAATTATATTAACGTCATATTGTTAATCACTATAGGCACTAAAATCGGGACTACCTTAAATAGGTTAGTTATGGTCATTTGGCAGCTTTCGTTTCAGTCCATGTATGGACAAACGGCAAACCGGGTACAGTGGATACACCAATACCGATATACGTTTAAAGGAAAAAATAAAAATAATAAAGTAGTTATAGTTTATTAGTTTCTTTCTGTAACAGGAGATGTTAATAAAAATAAAAGAAAGCAATTTTTGTCATATTAAAGATAACATTTTCGCAGGTTATAGGTAGAAAGGTTCCATATTTTACGAATCAAGGCTTAAAATGTTGTTATGTTGATGGTCAGTTATTGAATGTTTTAGTTATTAAGTAAAATGAGATGGAGATCTGTTGGTTTTATTGTTAGTTGCACAATGGGATCTTCCATTGAGAGCCTTGTTCTTATATGCATTAAAAAATGTGTAGGCAGTTTAAGAAGTTGGCAATAATTTTAATAAATTAAGGAAATTTTTATGGATTGAATTTTGAACAATCAGTAAACCTAACTTAAAGCTTTCAGGGCCGATTACATCAAAAGGTATTAAATGGTTAGAACAGAGGTGCCAGTTACATACAAAAATAATTAGTGCACCTATAATTTAATTTGATTCTGATTAGCGTTAGCGTAATTTCGACATAGTTTTTTATTTATTTAAGAGTGTTGTTTACTAATCCTGAAACGAGAATACCACCTACATCTTTGTTTTAAGACCGGATTATTCTCATGCAGGCTTCACTGTAGCACTGTAAAGTAGTCTATGTTGGGGATAATGCTTTTTTTCGTGAATATTTTTTTTTCTTTATTTAGTTTTATTCTGGAGAAAAGTAAAAGAAAATATTTTTTAACGATTTCAATGATCATTCCCCACCCACAAAATATTTTTCGTAGTTTATGTAAAAAAATAAAATTATTCGTCAAAATTAATTAATATCTCTAAAACCGCATTTATAAAAATTATAATGTTTTGAATAAGGATAATTCAGTGTAACAAAAAAGTCTAGTTTAGAACAAACATTTAATTTAAGAAAGTTTTGCAGTTTCTGTAAATTACCGTTGAGGTTAGTTTTGATGTTTGCTTGTTTGATCTTCTTTCTTTTTACAGGTGTAGCGTTATTGGAAAATGTATGATCAAAGAATTAGCCATTTTAGATATTTTGTTGAGAAAGTGGTTCGCTGTCAGTTTTTCTGTTATCGATTTGCCAGAGAAATCTTTTCTTTTTCTTTAATATTGCTTTTCAAGGTTTTGCTCTCAATCGATCCGAATAAATGAAGTTTAATGTATGTATCTGCAAGTTCCAGAGTTTTATTTAACTAATCTTGAGATATTATTTCCAGTTTTTTGAGTTGGTTGTATTTTCTACGAAGTTACATATTTTAATGAAGTTTAGAAGTTCTATTTAACCTTGATAGAGGTCATAGCGTTTCTAAAATTTCCAAAGGAATATTTTGTCTTTTTTCTTTGTTTACTTGTTTGTCACAAAATATGAGAGGGTTGGATCCTATGTGATTTCAGGTGAGGTTGAGATTTGTCTTTTGTTCTAGGTCTAATTAAAAATGATTCTGGGAAAAGATAGAGTAATTCGGATGGATAAGGTTGAAGAAATTGGAGGTGGAGTAGAGATTAAGTCAGCTTTATTGGTTAGATTGATTTGATTGAGGTTATTTTTTGAAGTAGTAGGAATTTGGGCAATTTCTTTAGCAGGTGTTGCCATTTTTGCTTCTGTTTCTACTTCCGAGGTTTATAATTTTGAATTTTCGTTGCAATCAAATTCGCTGAGTTCAATTGGTTTGCAAATCTACATAAAGAAAAATAATGTACGTGGTGTCCTTAAATGCTGTATGGTTCAACTCTGCTATTAAAACAAAAAAAAAGTAGACCAATTTATTAGAATGTATGCTTATTTTTATTTCTTACAGCTATTTGCAACCTTATGATTAATCTTAGAAATTTTGATAATTGCTACGTGCTTTCAACTATTTCTGCTGATAGGCTGTAATCTGTCATTATTATCTCCTCTGTTATTATGAATTATTTAATTTTAATACAACCAGTATAACATTTACTGGTAGAATCTCATTGTTTTTTTAGTTATATTCTTGGAATCGTGCCCATCACCATAATTAGAGAATCAGAAAGCAAAGCAATAAGAAAATTAAAAAATACGGATAAATGCCTATAAAGAGGTTTTTCTAAAATATTGCATATTGTCAAATAAAATAAGGCACTAGACAAATAGTATATTTTGAATTTAAAAGTAATATACTGGAACAATTTTTATGAAATATTCATAATAAATGCAATCTTCTCTGACACTAATTATGAAAGATTTTCAATGTTTTTATTGAGTTTTATTATCAGTTAGAATACTTCTGTCCCTTATAAATTCATAATAATGGTAGCTAATGAAACCTGCAAACCTGACTAACCAAAAACCATTAAAACTTTGTGTCAAAACATGAAAACGATGTTTTCGTTTATAGTCCTTTAATCCATCCTTATAATTTAATTTAACATAACTCAGAAATCTCGAAGTATAATGTTGGAATATAAATTAAATTTAGATGAAAACAGTAAAGCAATTATTTTATATTTTACGAACTATTTAGTTAACGCAAATTTACAGATTAGAGAGTCTTTTAAGTTTTTTGTTGATTTAAGTAATTTCTTCGCTCTGTTTGTATATTCACTTCCTTCTGCCGTTCAAACTCTTTCTTTTTCGTATTCAATATACGTGCGCTATCAAGGAAGAACACAAAAGTTTTCAATTCTAGATCAGAAATAGCTTAGCTATAGGATATATGCGTGATCGAGCAATCTCAGGAATATGGGGCGGAACATCGTAGAAAACAGGAGGGTCTACAAATATATTTTCAAAATGCAATTCATTAATAACGTAGAAAATAAATAATTTCAATAAAATCAATTTATATTTATTGATGAATACTTAATTTTCTATTTTCTTTAAAGTGCTTTCTTTTATTTTATATTTATTTTCGTTTAATTTAGAATCGACTGTCAGTCCATATTTTTTGAATATTCAATATGATAACTAAACTTAACAAACATGGAAAAAGTTATTTTAATCCAAAATTTGTGAACCGTATATATATCCACAAACTTTATACAAATTTTAAATTAGTTTACGTTTAAAAATACGAAATATTTTTCTAATAAATACAAACATTATTTTAAAATATGACAAAAATAACTGATATAACTAAATATTACGATGCAATTAAAATGAGTTCATTTTATTCGCAAATGTACATTTGTAATAACTTTTAAGTTAATTTGCAATGCACAAATTTAATTTAGTATTTATCATTGAAAATTATTACGAACTTTTATGATATATTATTAATGTTTTGCTTGTATATATTAAAATAATGGAAACACTGCAAATAAAATATTTGGTACTACTATTCTTTGCATAAATATTTTCTACGAGTTATTTACTATTGGCTTTAAAAACCAAAGAAACCTTTCAAGATGATTTGCGATTTTGTGTTCTATATCAAATCATAGATCCTTCATTGATTTTATTTCTTAGTCTTCCAAAAAATAGCACTAACACTACTTTTTTCTTTCGGAAAACTGGGTGGTAAAAAAAAAGTAATTCATTCTGTGTACATTTCACAACAGAATCGTTGACGAGTCTACACTGCTTGGATTTTAGTATCTTTCCCCCCATTTTCGTTGTCAAGGCTATTTCTGAAAGGAACAATTCACCGTTAAGAGTTTACACGCAGTGGAGAAATTCCGGGGGATGCCATCTTTCTTGTTTCGAAATATAATAAAGTTAACGCATGCAAGGATTTCTCTCTTATTAAATTAAACTATTATTTTTCTTCTTGGCTTACCTCGACAAATGTGGAATATATTTTGTATACTAAAAGTGGTATTTCAGAGATTCATTTTGGGGATTGAAGTGTCATTTTTAATCCAGAGGAACGAAAACATAAAAGTGTTTTTTAATGCTGAAACAAAAATGTGTTAGAATGGGGTAATAAAATTAAGGTTCATTTTCTATTAAAAAATATATGTTTTGTATATAATAAAAACTGGTGCTAAAGGAAGCGGTAATAAAATGGGTACACTAATGCAAGAAATTCACCTGATTTAGTTAAAGCATAAAAATATAAACGTCAAAGGAAAGACATAAAAAGAGCAAAATTTACAACCATTAACTTTGTGAGCTGAAAAATACCTGACTGCAAGCGTATGTGAATATTTTAAGGTAGAAAATTTCATTTCAGAATGCTTTTTTCGCTGTTCTTTTTATCAAATTACAGTCATTACGCCTTTAAATTCTTTTTCTGTGGCCCTGTCATAACCAGGGGCATTTTAAACTAAAATTCATTATTGTATTAGAGCGAAAAAATATTTTTCAAGGGGACTTTTTAACTTTAAAGTAAAAATTTATTAAAATGCGCATAAAGTAGCTCCATGCTGAAAAATTAATAAAAGGACTTTTGTGATATGCGAGTTTGTTTGATAATAAATCAAAATATTTATAAACAACGGATCAGATTTTTAATTAAAAAAATATGAATTTAAAAAAAAATATAGGTACATGAAATTCCCAAGCTCTCAAACCGACAAAAATATTTATATCTAATTACAAAGATTGATTTAAATAATATTAATAACAACCTAATTAGATAATTTACATTTACTGCAATTATAATTCACATAATTGTTACTAGACCATTAAAATATTTCGATTAAGTAAATCAAATATCGTGTGTTTATTGAAGTTAAAATTAATTGTCTATTAAAATACTTGCAAACACAAAAATCAGATAGAGTTCTTTTCTCTAATCAACACGGTCTTACTACAGGCAAATCATTTTATAAATGAAAGATTCACTTACTGAAGGTTTTGCTTTATGGAATGATACTGACAATTCTTCTCTCGAAAATCCAAAGTTTGTGTTTTCGAACAGAAATTTGAGGAATCACTTCACCTAACAAAATAAATCCATAAGTAGACACAAAGTTATTTATAAACACTTTCACTCATAAATAAATTTCAGGTTTTATCGCACAAATATAATAAGAATTATAAAACTTTATATTCGGATTAAAATCCTTGACTTTTTCAAAATTTCTGATGTGTACTCTATGATATCAAAAATGAAAGGGTGTCAAAATTCTGATATCCTTTTACTCTTGAGTTTTATGGGGACATGTTCAATTAATTTTTTATAAATATTATATTTTTGATTAAATTTAATTAGCATTATAATTATAAAATTTAATTAGTTAATCCTTTGTTAATATAAAGTTTTTTTCAAAAATATTATTTGCAATAAAATGATTATTCAATTTTAAACTAATAATCTCATATGATGCAATACTTAATATCTAATGTCTAATTGTAAAATTTAATTAATTTACCACTTTTAATGAAAATTTTGTTTGAAAAGCATAATTTACAATAATATTAATATTCGATGTTTAAATAAACACTAATTGTTGAAAATAGATCATATGCCAAAAACTAACATGTCATATGAACTTATTAATTAGGATTTATAAATAAATTAGTTTTAATTTCATATGTCTGAGCTCATGGACTTAAAGTTCCTTCGGAGAAAAAAGATTCCAATTTTATTCTAAAATTTGTTATAATTTAACTAAGACTCAAATGTATAATGATAATTTGGGATCTTTATCATATTTGTTGATTTAATATTGGGAAATATTTAGACATTTTCTCAAATTTCGTCACTATGATATAAGTTTGGTTACAATATAAATGTAAAATTTTTGAAACTTACTAGTAAAGAGAAATTGTTTTATATTAAACAATTGCATTATAAAAAAAGGTGTGTTAACACAAAAATTAAAATATAGGCGTTTGAAGTGTTAACACTAGTACACTTTATATATTTTTCATTTATAATGATAAACAATAAAATAAATAACAACGCATTTAATCCAAGCGACACTAAAATCTCTCTGGCGATTCAAAATAATTACTGAAATTTGAAGTAACGGTTTCGTTTATCACGATACTGAAATTATTTGAAATGAAATACGAGGAGAGAATGCTGTGGAACTTTAAAATGAGTATATTTTATAATGGATAAATTCCATAAAGTAAGGGTAGAAACAATCATTATGTAATTTTTAAATCCTACAAACCAAGCCTCGGGATATTCTAAGTACATATATTGTTGGCTGAAGAATTTCAACTAAACACAATACACTAATTTGCTAAACATTAAATCAAAGTTGTGCAACAAAGAAATGAAACTTCTCGTAGCGGTATAATTACCCTCTCAAGGATTGCGCACAACAAAACACCAGAAGACATATAAATCTACGTTGGACTTGCTCGCGTCCAACACCTGAAAGAAAATGGTTTATTGCCGCTGGGAAATAATGACATGATGAATGGAATGAGAGAAGGCGGAAAGGAAAGAAGTGAGTTAGTTGCCTCCAATCCTGTGTGTAAAAGTTACCGAGTTACAGGTTAATCGTTTGAAAAGTTTTTTCAATAACTACAAGAACGGCTACTTCCGAAATTTATTAGAGCCAAATTCAACTTTTCAGGGGTTACAATGTACAGAATCCTGCAATTAGTTTTATATTAATGCATTTAGTTACAAAATTTCGAATTTTTGTTATACAGAAGATCTGAACGCAAATGATGGACTTCAAAGTGGGTTTTTTAAGTCGAACAGCATTAGGTTGTGATGGTTCAATAATTATAGACATTGAAGAATGGGAAATAAAATCTTTACCTTAATGTTGGTTCATTAGATAATTAAAATATTGAAAAGATATTTACAAATTCGCTAGTGTTTCCAGCTAGAGTTTGTAAAAATTGCAAAAATGATATTTGTAATTAGTTTTCAATTTCGTTTGACTTAATTATTAGGTAACAATATTAGCAAATTGCTTCATTGTTGGTTCGAATCTCGTTGATGGTTTCTGATATAATCTTGTTGAAATGCAGTTAGAGGGCTTAATTATGACGGTCTGTAATTCTCAGCCAATAAAATAGGAGAATTAAAATGTTGCCCATATAAGAATGAATATGGTATAACTGCTTTTATTGTAATACAGATGTAAAATAGGGAATGTGTTAGTTTTTTCGGTTGTGAAATGATAACTTTTTTTGCAGGAATTTGCGATATTAACAGTATTTTAAGTATTAAGAAACTTTATTGAATTACAATTTCTTTAAGGATTTTCTTAATATAGTAACACTTGTGTGGGTTTAAATAAAATACAAATTAAGGTAAATAATAATGACCCTACTTCACTTACTCTGACACTTTACTAATACTTGTCCTGTCCGTTTCTTACTATTATTTCTTAGCATTTTCCAAATTATAAGATATAATATTTAGTATCACGTAAGAGAAAGTTGTGGGGCACGGTCGCGATCGGATAATAAATACACATTTTTACTAGAGTCATCAAAATTAATAAACATTGGGGTGTCCTTGGTTATAAAAGTCAAGTTTGGGTTCTCGAAAGATCGAGACGAGATTTTGCCTACCCCTGCGATTAAATGTGATTAAATTTAAAGATTATATTTTAGATTAGTTGTTTTTTTTTTAGATACATAAATTGTAATTGATTTTCATCAGCCTTTTTAATTTCCAATAACTAAGTTACGTAGTGGATTTAAAAATCACCCCTACCCCTGCCACCCACCCAAAAAATTATATTTAAATTCTTTCATATATTCACTGATAGAAAGCAATCTGGTGTAATACTATTTATATTATTTTTTTGATTTCTTGTAGGTTCGAGAAAATTGTAGATATTTTCCAGACCATTCTTGACGTTTTCGCTTTCATTCGGGAAATTGTCTTAGGTTAGGGTTCTGGATCTGCTGCTGTGACTTTAAACCGTTACAACATATTAAACATTATATGCTTGGTATCCGTAATGTGAATGGTGATAGTCGATGATTGTGGACTATGATTGGTTTTTCTCTGGGCTCCTTGAAGATTCTGTCATTAAGTGTCTTCTTAACAGCGTAGTGGCCATTTTATGGGTTATTTTTCGGAAGTCGGATGCAGGCTCTTCTCCAGCCACATTCTCATAATGTTTGCAACTAACGATCAGGTCTCACCACAACCTCATTTACCGACCAAAAATTAATTTCGCAGGGGTTCACTGCTAATAGGCATGCCATAAAGAACAACGAATATATTCATCAGAGATTACCTTTAATATATATCTGGTAAGAATTCAGCATATCTGCTCCACAATTCTATCGGATTAAGGGTATAATGATGTAGTTTTGGATTTTCCGATCTTTAACTTCTCGAAAATTTCATGAAAGAGTATATTTTCAAAGTTTTTTTATCCGAATGGAATTACTGATAAACTGCTTCACTAAGACATCAGCTAAGTTGATAGAATTTTGATTGGGAACTGAATAGGAGATTCGTTTTTCAATTATTCGAAGTTGTTGTTACAGAGTCGACAAATTGTCCTCTCTACTATCAGGGAGTGACGACTGAGGGATTATCTCTCTCGTAACTTTTGGAATTTTTGCTCGATTTCGTTCAATCTCTAGGAAAACTGATCTATCTGTTGTGACATCTAATGGGAGATCTTGTCGCGCTGGCTGGATATCTAATACGAAAGCTCAGAAAACTGGGTGGTAAAAACATTCTGAGAGCGGTCTTCGACTTCTACCAATTCGGGATTAATTTTTTGACCCTGATACTACTCACGTAGTCATTGCTTTGTGGCCACGTTCGTTCTACGAATATCCAAATATAGTTCTAAGCAGTGCTACTAATAATTTACTACACTTATCAGACATCTTTAATACTGCTATTCATCCCAAACCTCTTAATAATTTGTAACACTTGTGTAGGTTTAACAACTTTATTAACAGGAAAAACTACACAAAATGTTTAAAAATAAAAATAAATTTGAATAAGAGTGACACTATTCCTACACTTCACTACTACCTTTACTGTCAATTTATTCCTATTTATATTCAGTATTAGATTAGGTTTATAGGTTTTCTCCTGTGGCCTTAGATTGTGCTACCAAACCGTTAAAATATGTACAATATGTTACATACAATAGTATCCAGTGCGGGTAAAACAAACCTAGATAAAAAAATCAACCTCCATTAAAAAAATTACAAAAGTATCAGTTTAAAAATGTATAAGAAACTACGAAACTCTCCCGGAACTTGAATATAAATCTAAATTTTTTATGACTTTAACCATCCAATTTGCTTTTTAAAGAGGTCCCTTTTTTGTTAACACTCTTTTTAGTCATGTTTCATTGACCTAACCATTTGGGTTGGCGTTATTTATTTGAGACTTTCGGGCCCGGGAGAAATCGAAGTGACCGCATGCATTTTTAATTGAAAAATGGGTTTTCCGTGTTGCCGTTGAAGGAAATGGGGTAAAACTGACCACTTTTCTCGCCGTTTTTTAATATTTTATGAGGTGATTCCATCAATCTCCTGCCGAACCGGTTCGTTAACAGGTACAAAAAAATATTGACCTATAGGAATTTCTAGTTGCCGTAATGAAAGAAGATATATAGATTTTAAAATTGAGAAAATATCACATAAAAATATTTTGTTCATTTTATCATTTATGAATTATTTTTGACGACAAAAACTGTATTAAATATTTAGGGTGAATATTCTAAGTGAAATACAATAAGCTGAATTTTGTAAATGCAATACTATTTACAAATCATTCTTTTAACTCTTAAAATGTTCTTATTACAAATTAGTCCAAAAATGTTTAACTATAGCACATATAAAAACCGAACAAACATATCATTTAAATATTTATTTGGAATACTCTCAATGCCAAATTGTCACTTAATTAAACCGCTATGCAATAATATCGTTGTTGTGGTGTAGCGTTATTAATTGTATTGATTTTCTCATATCCAGTTTGTGAGTTCCCTTTTTTCGGTGCTGGATAGGTTATTAATAGAAATGAGTTTTTTTGCCGCATATATTAAAAATCTGACGCCATTTCGAGCTTGGAAATTCTCCGTTAATGAACTGGGAGAGTAAAGCGCAACAAAACTTTTTAACGCCAAATTACGTATCGTCGCAAACTGAAGCATTTTTCTTGAAAGCTCTATTAAAAATTAAAATGAGGAAACTCGAAAAAAAAATTAATTCCCTTATATTGTAAAAAGTAAAAAAGTAAAAATATTCCAAAAAGGTTTTGCAATATTATTTTTATGTTCGAAAAATAGGCACTAGAATGGGCTATAAAGCCCGTAGGTCTGTTTAATAGCATTTTAGTTATATATTCTCATAGATAAAAGTGACGGCACAGCATCTCATATTTTATCTAACAAACTGTAAATCTTTAGAAATTTGTTGTTCTTTTTAAAACTAGAACTCATTCTGATGCGCAAAAAGTTAGTTGCGACAAAATAGAAAAAGATTAACCTGTCATTATTCCTTTAAAGCCTTAGAAATATGAACTCTAGAGATTCAATAAAGGAAAGAGGAAACTCAGGACGGACAAACAAAAAGGTAATACTTATTTACATAAGAACTAAGGTTTACGTATAAATTAAGGCTGAATTAAATTACTAAATATTAATTTCTGCCAGACAATTAGGAAAATTAGTTCAGGCATCGCTTAAACGGTTTTCTTAATGTTTACAAGCTCATAATAGATTTGTAAACAATTTTATAGCTTCTCTAAATGAATTTTTCCCGTTTTATCCGTATATTCCGGGCCAGAAAATTACTGGATTTTCGGAGATTTGTGCGAAAGAAAAGAATCTTTCCGAAGATTGTCCGGAGAATTACAAATATTAAAAAAGCTCGTTTTCGTTTCGGCAGTTGCTTAGGCAACTCCCAATGCCGGCTTTTCAAGGGAGTTTGTCGCTGCAAGACGTTAACGGTTTCATTTCTGCCACTAAACTTCTTAGTGTTAACGAAAATTGAGCAATCCATTTTTAATACTCGTTTCAATCATTCCGCGAGGTTATTGCATACATTATTGGTTCCCATTGCATACTTTTTAAATGTCAATCAAATAGTATATTCTATTTAATACGACTTCGAATTTGATTTTCTGTTACTAAAATCTGTTTTGAAATAACTTACAAGCTGACATATGTTTGTCTAGAATCTATTACTTCTAGCGTGGAACAACAATGGAAGAAGAATGTTGTTGGACTACCACCAATTAAATAACTTAATTATAACAAATACATTCTACGAATGCCAGAAAAATATTAAGGATATGAGATGCAAAGATGCAAAGATCAGAGCAGACCCACATAACAAATCAGAACAAACTAGACTAGAGGGAAAACTGATCATGGAACTATAAAGCCATAAAAACTGAATGACTCAAAAATTGCACTAACATATGAAGCAGAAGTTAATAAATATTGCAAAGTAATATCGGAAATATTGAAGACCTAAATGTGGAAGAATTGTGACAAAAATGAAAAATATAATCTTAAAAGCGGCAGAAAACACATGTCGTAACTTGAAAACGAATAACAGAAAAAGACGAACTGCATAGTGAACAATACAAATTAAGAAGAAAACACAAGAAAAGAATAAAGCCTGGAAAAAGTACCTGGAAAACCAAACGCACAGGAATTATGATGAATACAAAGAAAAGAGAAAAAGTCAAAAAATCAGTACAAACAGCAAAAAAGAAGCATGGGAAGAACTTGGAAACAAAATGGAGGGGAACAGCAAGAGCAACCAAAAACTCTTTTACAAGGTATAAAGAAGTTAAGAAAAGAAAAAACAAGTGTAACTTGTAAGCAAAGATGCGACAGGAGTGAAACTGACAAAAAAAAACAAATACGGAACGATGGAAATAGTAATTTTATAATTTGTTAAACACAAGAGAGAATGAAACGCAAACTATAACGGAAATGACAAACACACAAGAAAGAGAACAAGAGGAAATATCTAAATCAGAACTAGAACAGCGAAAAGAGCTAATACACAAAATGCGTATCTGGCCTTTTTTGATCTTGTAAAAGCAAAGCGTACAAATAGCAGAATGTGCCTTAGCTGATGACATTAAAATACTGACAACCACGAGAAAAAACCTACAAAAGAATATTAATATATGGAATGAGTCACTAATTGAACATGGAATGAAAATAAATGTGAAAAAATCAAAAGTTATGGCAATATCAGAAGAGCACCAGGATTTAAACATACATATAGACAACTCGGAAATAGAGCTAGTCCATGATTTCCAATATTTATCGAAGACACTGGAATTAAAAATCAACAAACGGATGGATCAAGCAATTAAATGTTACTATGCAATGAAAAATACACTTATTAATAAAAAAAAATTCCAGCTTCGGAGTTTAAATTCCTAAGACTCCTAAGAATTCATAAAAAAGAGACAACCAAATTGGTGGGGTCGGCTACAGACAAGGAAGAATAACAGAGTAGTGAAACAAATATGGAAGGTAAGACCAGACAACAAACGCAAGAGAGCAAGATCAAAAAATAATTGGGACAATACAATTGGAAAAATCTTAAAAGAGAAGAATATATCTTGGAATGAAGCTGCTATGAAAGCAAAGAAGAAGAAGTGGTGGAAATTCAAACATGGATAAGAGGAAAATACCCTTCCTACACCATATTAATGGTAGAAGGAATTTGAATATATATATGTAGTTCCAGTTAACGTCATATTTAACAAGTCCGACGACTATAATCTTTTCTAATTTAATGCAGAAGAATTGAATATGTTACTATGTTATATAAGCAAGACGTAATCCTTTTATTAGATTTATACTATTTTGATATGAAAATTTATGTTTTTATATGTCATTCTCGAAGAAAAATCGTTGTAATGCAGTTTAATATTTTTATTACGAAATGAGCGAAGGATATTCCATCGTAAAAAGCGATGAAACGCTGGAAGTTTTATGTGTGAAGTTCGATTTAAAAATTGTTCGGACGGTTTACTGATAGTTTTGAATGCGAGTTTTATATTTGTGGATAATTTAGCAACTTTTCCTTCAAATGTATATAGGATGTCCCATTTAAAAATTCTTTGACTCGCGATTATACATAGAATTTCTTTTTTATTTTTTATATTGTTTTCTGGTAATGCTTAATACTCGTATTAAGTCAATTTAGGTATTTATGAGATTCAACTTGGGTTTACTTTTTAGAAGGGGTAATAACAATAATCTGCTTTTTGTTAAGTTTGTTCCAATTATACTTTTTTTACTATAAGAGATAACGGTTTTTTATTGGTAATGTTATTTCCTATATAGGAATATTTCCTTTATTGCTTTTAAAATTTATTATACTGCGTAATGAACCATAAAAAAAGTTCGGAAAAGCCACATTAACGCCCCCATTTGAAAACATTAAACCCACTACTTTGTGAACAATAATAAAAGTTTTTCCAATAAAATCGGGCGAAGTGAATATTTGCTCTCCTTTTTGAGATTTTTAATTGTAAAGCGGAACAATCCGGGCAGATTCTCATTTAAAAATTTCCAGAGCATCCGCTGAAATTGAGATTAAATAAGTTTCAGAAGTTGAATGAATGGAATAACAAAGTAATTCCTACTGTTCTTCACCTAAAAATGTGATAGATGAGTTTCAAACGTCACGGTCTTTTTGTATCTCTGAAAATTTTTTTGTTTCTTACTAAGAGAGAGTATCGTCAATGAAAATTTAATGAACAAACCAGACACGGCTAACAAATTTGACGTTGATGTATTTTCTTAAGAAAATTACGGAGTTAATTTATATTAAGCAGACGTAGAGGATTAATATATTTTCAAACCTAATATTTTAAGTTAATAATTAAGTGTTAATTAGATTTGTTATAGCTGGACGGTTTGCAGTAAAATAATGGTTCCGAACTTCCAATTTAATTTAAAATTAATAAGTTCATTTTAGTACAGCCATATTGGTTTATTTTTCAATGTAAACTAAAAATACGTCTTGAAATATTAAAGAAAACCCACATTAATAACACAATTGGACTAAATTAAGCAATTTAATCCCACAAACCTAGCCTTAATTAAATTTAAGCCATTGCTTTTACTTGCTCAATTACCGTAAATATGGAATATTTTTTCCATTTTTGTGTAAAAAACTTTTTCCGCAGTAATGAGGAAATGTAATTCAGTTTTATTTTTTTTTCGCACAGTGAGAGAAATTAATTTAGTTTTATTTTCTTTTTCGCACTAGTGAGGAAAAGTAATTTAGTTTTATTTTCTTTTGAGCACTAGTGAGGAAAAGTAATTTAGTTTTATTTTCTTTTGAGCACTAGTGAGGAAAAGTAATTTAGTTTTATTGAGCACTAGTGAGGAAAAGTAATTTAGTTTTCTTTGTTTTTGAGCACTAGTGAGGAAAAGTAATTTAGTTTTCTTTTCTTTTGAGCACTAGTGAGGAAAAGTAATTTAGTTTTCTTTTCTTTTGAGCACTAGTGAGGAAAAGTAATTTAGTTTTCTTTTCTTTTGAGCACTAGTGAGGAAAAGTAATTTAGTTTTCTTTTCTTTTGAGCACTAGTGAGGAAAAGTAATTTAGTTTTATTTTCTTTTTTGCACTAGTGAGGAAAAGTAGTCTTTTTGTAGTTATGCACAAATGATTATTAAGTTTTAAGAAAATTTTGGGTATTATGGTAACACTCATGAGGGTTTAACAAACTTCACGAATCCGATTCGTTTGCGTCAAACTTTATACTTCACTACTACTTTTCAACGTCAATACTACGGATTTGTACACTCTTTCTTATTTAAAGCAACCCTTTTGAACTAGCCTTTAAATTAGAATTTTAAATATTGTCAAAATATTATGTAGTCAAATTTCCAAGTAAATGCTTTCCTTTGTATGGTAAATATTAATTTTCTCAGCGTGATTAAAAAAAGCACAAAAATACGCTACTTTAGTTTAAATTTTTTTTTTTAGATGAAAGAATAATTATTCGTTCGTATCTCTCATTTAATTTATTCTATTACGTACCAAAATGCTTCCATGTCTCTTTGCGAGCTCTTAATCCCGGAAGATTTGTTTATCAATAGCGTTCCTGTGCAAAAAAAGTTAATCGTGAGTGACTTCATAAAATGATAAAGCTCCGTTCCGGGAAGGGAGTTTCTTTACCATTTCAGACAAAAATACTGCTGTAAAACAACTCCGCAGCGCAAGAAGTACATGACGGTTTTTTGCACGACCAACTGCAAATTACGTCTAGTCATTTCATGCTTTCGTGTTTCCTTTTGTTCTCTAATTAATTGTCGCGAATAAATTTTCATGAAATGAAATGAAAATGCTCAGGCCTCCATGTTGTATTGTATTACGGTGCCGTGAGAAAGGGAAGGGGGTTTCGGAGTATTACCTATTTACGTAGAAATATTTTTTTAGATAGTTCCGGAGTGAAACCATTTTGGTATACATTTTTTTAAGTAATTGTTTAGAATTCGATATAATCAAAGACAAATTTGAAATTTTCTTGAATTATGACATCTGCAGCAGGTGGCATTTCAGGAAGCCCAAGAAAACGACATTTTTTGTAAGTGATTTAACAAATAAATAAAAGAAATGTGTCACTCATAGGATTAATGTTTAAATTAATAAATACGTTTTAAAAATTGAATGAAAATAAACAATTGTTTTAAAACTTTTAAAAATGAAAAAAAAAGTGAGTGGGATTTTTAGATGTTGTCTTTGATTAGTTTATAGTTGGATAATATTTTGTAAATTGAATTTTTCTAAGAAAAATTAAATTAAAAAATTAATTTCACTAAAGGAATCTATCATAACATTTTTTTATTTTTATTTTTTATTCGTAATTTATCTTAATCTGTTTCTGTCCAGTTATACAGTGTGTCTACTTAAGTTGGAACCATATGGAAAACTTTTTTATTAGTGGTTGTATGAAAAAAAGTTATTCTTTATAAAAAGTTCTGCATTGTGTAAAACCTAGAATACAGTCATCAAATATCAAATGTTTTCAGTGGTATACGAGGTTTGTCGAAAAATGTAAATTTTGCTCAAGAGTAAAGTACCTTTAAATTTGACAATATCGAAAAATGTTACTAAAAAAAGTTGATCAGAATTAAAAATTACGTTTAAATATGTAAGTACATCCATTTACATTAATAAAATTTTGTATTTTATTATTTGCAAAATAAATGAATATGCACTTATTACGCGTTTTAATTGCAAAATTATTAGATAAGATCGAAAAAAAGGTTATCATGCGTTTCGTAATCACAAGAGATAAATGTTCATTGAAAATAGAAATATTAGTAAAAAATAAAATAATCTGAAGTTTTAATTTAAATGGATGTACTTACATATTTAAACGTAATTTTTAATTCTGATCAACTTTATTTAGTAACATTGTTCGATATTGTCAAAAATAAGGGTACTTTACTCTTGAGCAAAATTTACATTTTTCGACAAACCTCGTATACCACTAAAAAAATTTGATATTTGATGACTGTATTCTAGGTTTTAGACAATGCAGAACTTTTTATAAAGAATAACTTTTTTTCATACAACCATTAATAAAAAAGTTTTCCATATGGTTCCAACTTAAGTAGACACACTGTATATTTGAATTTTAAGTTATTTTTATAGAATAACAGTTCTTTTTTCCTTATTTTTACACCTTTTCTAGTGTGCCTTCCCAAGTAGTTCAAACCAATATTTGGTTCGAAATCGAGCATTTATTTAAGTAAAAAAAATAAATTTTATGTGTGTTCGATAAAACAAGTTTTTTGTGTCTCCATTAACTAAGTGATTTAGCTTCTTTTTGAACCTCAGAGTGAGCAGGAAATCTGAATAATTCCTGCATTTAATTTTATTGTGATTGCGTCGAACGAAAATCAATAATGGAAATGGACGAAAATTACCAATTGAAATATTTTACTTTTTCCCATCGTCTGTTCTGAAATATGTCAGAAAATTAGAGAGGATCCTAGATTTGCCTTAAAGAAGATATAATAATATATAATATATTCAATGTAACCAAACTCCATTAAGGCCGCAGTTTAACTGTATTTTTTTACCTGTACGAAGCAAGGATTCATTAAATTCAACTACGTTTAAATTCTACTGAACAAATGAAATTACACTTTGCCAGCTTAAAGTGGAATATTTTAAGTCTTTTAAGTCTTTTGCCTTTTATTTAACTGAGGATAAAAAGCAATAAAAAAATTAATTTTAATATAAAAATAAAAGGGTCGAAGACTTTAATCCACATATTTTTGTAAGTTTGCTTCTAAAATATTTTAAAATGTTATTCAACATTTTTTAGTTTAATTCATGAAAATTTGACAAATTTGTTTATTATAATGAAGAACTAGACTTTTTTTTCCGCATTAAGAGTGGAGATAGTATTAAAGAATGGCGTGTAAAAATAGGTGGGAATGAAATATTTCAGCTTATTTTAAAATCAACCAAGATTATCTAGATAATTCTTTTGGTCAAAATAGAAAGAGTTGTGGGAAAGTAAGCAATACAATAATTTCCCTATAATAAGTTCTTAAAAAGAAGTGTCAGAAAATATTTTGAATAGTTGCAAGGGCTCAATCAAAGAGACATGTTATTTTTTTCAAACTTTTCTGGAGTTTCTGTTTATTTTTTATATTTAAATACTAGTAAAAATTCAAAATTAGCTTAAAAGTTTTAAATTGAGATGATAATAATTAATAATAAGTAACAGTAAAATTGAAGAATTATAATTATAAATGGAATTGAATAATAATAAGAACGACTTACAATTAAATTACGATACGTGCACTGACTAATATATTTTTAAATGTTTTACTATTTTAGAAAACAAAATAGCTCGATATTTTAATAGCAGGAAATAATTTAGGAAAAACATAGTAACGATTTGGACAGGGAACTTTTATACATACATTTATATGTAAGATTAAGAATTTATTCTACTATAAAACAGAAATATTAAAGTAAAATGACCTTGTTAAGAAAATATAACATTTTCTGAAAATAACACATTGATATTTTGTGTTTTGGTCTAACCTCGAAGAGTCACAATGTATTTTATTCATCGGGAGCCCGGTACGACCAGATCCATTTTATTGAAATTCCATCTCGTATTTTAAATATAGTTGAAATTCGCGAGATTAAACTAAAGTTGTGAGCAAATAAATTATTATCACGGTTGGGAAATAAAAATCGGGAAAAGTCAGATATATGTATAAATATTTATTAAACAAAAGAAACAAATGGCAAAATATCAGGCATAACAAATAAAAGTAAACAAATGTAAAACATATTTATATTATAATGTATTTATGAAAAAGAAAAATTGGGAAAATGAGTCCTAATGTCTCACAGTCTAAGCTTTATTAAGAGAACTAATTGTTTCGTGGCTACATAGGCCAGATCTTCAGGTTGAAAAAAATTGGGTTTTTAACTCTATTTTGTCTTTAATAGAAAATGATAATTTATTTATATAATAAAAATCTTGACGTAAGCATTAAATAATGAATTATAAAAAAAATAGATGCAAAATAGTTCTCAAGATAGATAGGTTCAAAATTTACGAATACTTAATATTAAATCTAAAAATTATTTACACTTTTAAAATTGGGCACTTGGCCACATCAACAATCAATTTTAATCATATACAACTCTCACAAATAAAAATAATTCATTTGACAAAAATTATAGTCAATAGTTGAAATGTTGGTTTTTTGGTATACGTTTTAAATCAAACTATAAATTATATTAAATTAATTGTTTCAATAAAATAAAATATGAAAAGATAAGTTATATACACATCCGTTTTTATTACTAACAAAATATTACTGCAGAGTGCTAATTAATGGAGTTAGTTATTTATATCTCAAAAGACGTATAAAGTTTAAACAAAACTTTCTCATGCAACAGATTAATTGGAGTAACTGAAGTTTGTGTATTTGATGAGAAGCAAAGTATATTAATATAGACACAAAACCCAAAAATGGGATATTACTTTGTCAATACTCATTTAATATTTAATTCGAACAAATTCGAAGTACTAAATTTTCCAAACACTTAATTAAAAACGTTACTGTTAATTATTTTACCATCTACTAGAATGAAATTTGAAATATGTAATTCTAGAACCGGTGTTACAATTACCTAATAGCGTGATAGTTCCTGTGTAGCTGTTGTACGACAATTGCACGCAATGTTTAAATTCTTGTTGCCGTATTTACGTGATACAATCTGTAACAGTATCGATGCCAGCAAAAGTATAAAATGCAATTTTTTAAAACTTAGATCTAAATAAATGTTTTCGCTTCTTCTATGGTGATTGAGGTACGGACAGAACTTGGTGGAGAAACTAATTATTATTGTGGGATTCGTTCTTCCTAAATATTTAAATATTGGGATTAAATATTATAAAAAATATAATATTTTTATGGTAAAATACAAAAATTAATTTATATTTCATAGTTTTTTTTAAATTTACTTTTCATTAAAATTATTTTAATATTCTAACTTTAATTATTTAATTGTGATATTACATTAAAAAAAAATTAAAAATGGTATTATTCCTAAGACAGAATGTTCAGATTTATTAATAATTTAATAGCAATATGAGATGTTTTCCATTAATCGTGTTTTAAAAAATGGCGAATGCGCAATTGATTTGCAGTACGAAAATAAAATTACAAATATGTTTTTATCGAGTTCTCACAAGAGGACATTTTTCTTTTAAAAATGTTACTGGAATTCAGATGATTTTTTAGACCTTCTACTTAAAAAAAAATCAAAATGTCTTGGGAACCACAATGTTTAGTTATAAAGCATTTGTAAAAAAGTTAAACTTATTTTTTAATCTAAAAATGCATTAAAATACTCTGTGTTCCAAAAAAATGTAACTTTGATACAACACACATTTTTGGGACACTATGTATATTTCAAAATAATTTTAAAATATACTCCTCATTAACCCGTATATTGCTAAATAGACAAACAATTTTATAGTTTAGCCATAATGGACTGTCGCATCATTGGTGGCTCACCCTGTATACGTATTTTCTTAAAAATATAAACTTTTAAATTAGTGCAACTGAAAATGTAGATAACGATATGTTTTAACAAATTTCCAAAATTACATAGAAGACAGTTAGTAGCAAATATTCTTGTAAACAAAATTTAAGTCGCTTTTATTTTAACAAGAAAATTTAAGGTAAACATTAAGTAAACATATAATATAAAACTGTGACAATAGATATCTATTATCCCTTTATTATTTTTAACGTGTAACCTCAAAAAAAATCAAACAATATACCAATTCGCTTGATTTGCGACACTCATCTCTCAGCTCGTGAAACAAATCATTGTGCTCTTAAACAAACTGTGAATTTTACATTTCCTGCACAAATTATTATTTATCTGCTCGCATGTTATAATAGTAATATTAGGATATTGTGTTGTAGTATCATAAGAATCAATCTTGGTACTAGATGGTTTAGTTAGATAAGTAATAAAATGCAATATTATCTTAATTTAAAATTAAAAAAGAGAGTATATAAAGGGAAAATGTTGATATTTTATTCTTCTTCTACTTTCTTCTTACATCCTTATATTCTTATAGGGTCTCAGATGGTTGTCTTCCCTTTTTTGTCTTCCATCTAGGTTTTCCTTGTTCTACTTTTACGTCTTTTTTTGTATCTTATTAGACTATTTGGGTTTGCTCTGTTCATACTACCATACCAATTTTGTTTTATTTTTTTATTAATTTAGCTGTTATTGGTTCTTGCTTTAGTTGGTTTCTTATATCCACATTTTTGATTCTATCTAGTTTTGTTTTCCTGCTATTTTTCTTACTTGTTTCATTTTTGCTACGTTTATTTTGCTAATGTTTTTTTCATTTGTGATCTGTGTTTCATTTCAACTAGTTATATTGTGACTGAATTAAAAATAAATGCAAAATTTAAAAGCCACCTTATATACACCAATTTGGTTTTTTTGGTAAAAAATTTATGAGAAAATAAAAGATTTTACTGAAAACATAATGGAACAATCAATATTTTTTATGAATTATTAACAAGTTTAGCTTTATTCTTTTATAAAATAAACAATATTAAGAGGATAAATTTAATTTTTTTTTAAATAGCCGTATTTAACAGAGGTTAGTTAATTACAATAATCTATCAAAACTACGGTATTTAATCGAAAGCTTGATAGCATTTTTGCGTGTCAACCGAGACGGCAAAATTATGTATTATTTAAATTTACCTTACGAACTTTAGAGCTAAACAACGTCTAGATTTAATGATTTATACAGTAGAATATTTAATCAGTTATCACAAATAACATGGTTGATACATATTAAAGAAAGTAATATTGTTGTTAGTAAAACGTAAAGGTAGTAATTTTAATTTTGTTTGTTTTTAAATTCTTAAAAAAATATTTTTGATATTTTTTTGTATTAAGCCAATCTCATAATTTAAAATTACATAAATCTTTTTCGTTGGTCTCAAGAGGTGTTTTAATCAGTTATGTCAAAATTTTGATTTTGTACAAAAAAGAAGATCGACACTATCGCGATTATTTCGTATATTTTTGGGATGATCAAAATATTTTGAACTTTAGTACGTCATTTAATTTGTTTTCTAGATACGCTTTTTTTTCCTTTTTCTTTTTTATGATTTTTAAAAGGTGCTTCGGCTACTACATAAAATGGAAAATTGCAATGACAACAATTAACACTTTACATTATAATCTATATTTACTTAGTGGTTTATTAATATTTTGTCAGTTTTCACTGTAGGTTTGTGTTTGAAGGCGAATCAAAATAATTTTTAACTAAAATCACTAATGCAAAGTTATTTATTCATCTCTTGTTATGAAATTAACACTTATTTCAATCTTATAAAAGTATTTCTTGTCAAATTTTGACAGTCCATTTATAGGTTTTTTGAGATCACAGCATTCTAACAAAACTAATATTAACAATTTGTGTAACATTTTGAAAAATTTTACAGTATTCCTACATTTTATCTTTACATACATAATAGTCTACAAAAAAAATGAATATATATTAAGAAATCTCTCTTTATACAATATCTATGTTAAAATTTCCTAATAGTTCTATTTCAGATTTTTTGGTATATCAACATATAAAATATCTTCAATTTTATTTATAATTTGTTGCAAATCCTTTATAAACTCAATTCAACAATTATAATATTTTATATTATTTTATTCTTATTCAAAATTTCTATAGATTTATTTTAAAATTTTAAAATAATGTTGATATACTCTGATGTGCACTAATCAAATAGCATCATGTTCTAATTCATTGTGTAAAAGTTTTTATTTTTAATTTCTAGTTAAAGCATTGTTTCATGCTTAATATTGAATTATTACGTTACAAGTTTTCAATATTTGTTCTTTCCCATTCAAATAAAAAAAATCGTCATTTTCGATTAAACTTCAAATTTTCTATATAAATTAGTTTCATATTATTTGTATGTTTAAATTAAAATTTATTCGTATTGTTAAATTCTATTTACTATAATTTGTTTCAAATATTTATATCATGCTGCCTATATAGGAATTGTCAGAATGCAGTAAATACAAATTTCGGAATAAAATGTATTTGATGTTACTTTTAAATAACATAACACGAGCAACGCTTCTTCTACCTTTTTCATGAAATCCGATCATTAAAAAAATCTCTTCAACACACTCATTCTCAATTAACACAATGCCTGTGTTTTATTTTTTAATTTAAACCTACTTAACCAACACTTCTGGCTCAATATATGCGAGAATTTCAAAGGTATATATATAACAAAAGGGATATGTTACTAGTTCATTTTATTTCCGACCGCTTTGAAATTTGAATCTGACCATCAGGGACTCACTTTCCTCCTTGTTCTGGTTTCGGGAATATTTAGGGTGGATCCCTTACAAAGGGCGATAAATCATATTTGAAGAAGGAATAATAGGGAAATTTACATAAGGATGATTTTTCAGATAAAAATTTTGGTATATTAATAATCTGAAGTTCGCTGTGTGGGTATTGATTTCAATTTTGAACTTTCCTAACTGATTAATACATTAGTAGTTGCTAGGTGATAAGAGCTATGGAGTAAATAATAGATATAGCTCATATAGAATAATTTTTGTTTTTATTATTTGTTGGAAAAATACGAAGATTTTTGAGATCTTTAGGTTAACGCAAACAATTTTTCCTTCGAAGGATCCCAAAATCAATCCCAAAACATCGAATTCATTCTAGATTTATTATCAATCCATAATTTATATACAGCTTATTATAAGAATTATTAAAAAAGCAGTAGCACTTAACTTTTTTTTTTTTTTAATTTTTAAAAAAATGCTTTTGTACACAAAAAAGAAGCATTTATCTTCCTGTTTTTTCTTTATTATTATTTTTTATTTTAGTCTAATTACAAACTTTTGTTGCTTAAGTTGTTGTTTTTCTCAATTTTCGGATAAAAAGTTTCTAATTTTTGATCGAGTCTCCACTAGAGGTTTTCAAGCTAAAGTTCAGAACATTATTATTGAGTGTATTAGATGTTTTAAGGTTCAAATCTGAAGATTGAATATGAGTATTTGTGTTAACATTTCTGGAAGGTTAAAAAATGGACTACGTGACTATTTGTATTGGATGCTTTAGAATTTACTTTAAATTATTACATCTTAGGATATAAAGCTCTTGTGCATTTTAAGAAAGTCATGATTTAATAGAAAAGTGAAATAGATATTTTTTGTGTTATTCCTGGTAGTATAAGAGAATTTTTCTTTAAAGGCTGTACGCTGTTGTTAAATATTTTTAATAAAATATAAATTTAGTCATTAGGACTAGTGATGTTACCAATACTTTTGATAAGTAAGAAATATAATGAAATTTTATTGACCGGTAAAATTTTCTTTGTTAAATATCTGTGTATAGTAGTTGAATATTTAATTTCCCAAATAAATAGAATTATATTGTTTATACAGAATATTTCATAGGTAAATAAAAATCAGTCAACTATGCTTAATTTTTCATTTGGGTATAATTTGAATAAAATATATTTTTATATTTTTGGCAGACAATTGATACTTCTGGCAAAAAATATATTGAATTTATATGAGATATCAAATCCCCGTTCGGTTTTAGGAAATAATAATAACTCAAATATATGGAAATATATTTTTTACGAGCCCGATCAAATTATTATTTAAGACACCACACCAAATATTAATAAAAAATTATATTGGGACTTAATTTGTTTGATTGCGTTGGGATTTTCTACTGCACTGAATAAAAAACACCATCACTAATCTGCCACCTTTTACGATGTAAATAATTCTGTAATAGAGCGGCCAGCGGTAGGTCCAGATACGAACCCAATCGAGCATGTTTGGGACATACTTGAACAAAAAATTCTAAGTCGGTATTCCTGCTGCTTTAAACTTAAATTAGTTAGAACAAGCTCTTTTAGAGAAATGGAAACTTATTCCTCAAGACAATATTTTTCAATTTATTTAAAATATACAAAGGGAACTACATAGAATAATGCGGGAATGTGCGGGAGTGAAAATCGTTATGACTAATTTAATTTAATTTTTTAAAATGTAATAAAATAGTATTTTCTCCAAAAACGTGTTTGGTTTGCATTTAAACTATTAAAATAATGATGTGTTAAAATTTTAAGTTTATTTTTCCATTTTTCGTTAGTGAAAGTGAACTCTAGAAAAAAAAGCTCATGTCAAGATGAGATGGTTGTTATATTTTGCTATAGCACCTCGGGGCAGTTTATAGACGATTGTTGATGGTGTTTGATTTCCAGTATGACAAAAACTCAAACTTCATATACATTCATCGTGGTTTTCAAATCTGTGTACCGGCTCAATAGAAATTAATTACACTTCGACGGCTCTCATTGAGCCATGTAAAAGAAAAAATATACAATATTTATTGTAGAATTAGAACCAACATCCTTTTCTGTTTGTATTTCAGAATATGAATCATTAACATTTTTGTAATGGAATAAGTGGAAATTTGTGTCCACTATTACGTAAACCACTCAAGATCTCGCATCAAAGTTAGTGTTAAAGTGTAAATTTTGAAGGTAGTTATCTTCATCCAAGTTGTTAAAAAATAAATCAGTTTATCAGCTATTTCACTGGATGAAATTGATTTGTTTAAGAAGGTAGGATTTATGTATAGATAATTTTTAGAATCCACTTAAAAATACAGTCCATTTCGGAGTAACAATCAATTATGCTATGCATAAAATTGTACAATAGTGATAATATTGGTAATCAAGGTATATTTGTTAAATAGAAGTTTGACCATCTAACTTAACCCCTTTTCCTTCCAATAAATAATAATACTAATACTGTATTTATGTAAATTACTAGGCAATTTATTCTTTTCTGTGAAATAACGGAGAAAATATTTTCTCGGGCTGCATGCACGTATAGGAACTTACATGCAGACGCCAGAAAGAAAATATATGATTCCGTTTAATTTGTTTACAAACTTAACTTAACCTACTTTCAAATGCGGTTTGCTTTCTGAAAAATACCTCTTTGATAATGGGTTCCATCATTTCCTCTCTGAAAGTATGTTTTCTTTTATTTATGGCCCTAAGGACGGGGAACAGAAGTATATACATACATAAGTGAAAAGTTTAGTGAACTAACTTTTGATTTATTACTCTTGTACTACCCGCAATCCAACTTTTATCCTGGATTCCTTAAATGAAACATTCCTGTTAAAGATTTATGGGGGATATCCTTTCAGAGAACAATAATAACGGTCGCAGGCTCATAAATTCACCATTAAAAGAAAGAAAAAGAAAAAGGCCTTTGTTGTAGAAAAATATTAAATAGTGTCATGTAATTAATATTTTTTGTACTTTTAAAATACCGATTCAACGTTTTATTGAAAAAAACTGAAATTTCAGTAAATAAATGAAAATTAAAATAGCTTAATTTAAAAACTAACATTTGAAAAACTTCCGTGGACATTCCTCCTCTTCATAAAATGAATCAGAACTCAGAAAATAATTGCACTAATGTTCCAAATGAAAGACATAACATTTCGGCAGTCTTCTCCATTTCCATTAAAGGCAGAGATGCATTTTCCTGTATAAACTCATCGAAATTTAAGTGTAAAGTGTAACTTAATGGAATGTAACATATCGTAATTATTCACCACGATGAGTTTCTCCGCTTGCTTTGATCGTTCGCCGTAACGAACGTTTCGAAATTCTGGCTTGAAGATGTTCTTCTCTGTTTGTAACGGCGGACTTCTTCTTATCATAGGGTTAGAGGTATTAGTCTAAAGTGGCAGACTCCACATATTATATAGACGTTAAAACATTGTGTTGCTTCGGTTTTGTGAGTTCTTTAAATCATGAGAAATTTTGAATGATTGTTTATTAGAAAAATTAAAAAACTAAATTAAATACACTGATGTTACTATTTCCTAATACAAGACAAACATTCTTACTATATAGATACTATATTTTATATTTTTTAAATTCAAATTTTAATCTAGGACAAACTCATTTATTTTTAACGTCTAACAATAATATTTATATATATATATATAATTTACATAATGAAAGAGTTTGCTCTCATTTCATAATATTTTGTGTCCAAACTTTGGTTCTGTTGTAGATTAGCAACCAAGACAAGGGATTTATGGATTCTATTACAAGCAAAGTTTCTTAGCATTAAAGACATTTTATACAAAAATGTGATTTTAGTGTGATGGAAACCTGATGATTTGTAATAAGACATAATATAAACTTCAGAAAAATATATCTAATAAAATATTTTTGATTTATATTAGGATTATGTGGATAATATATTTCATAACTAATGTCTCATTATCTGAAAAATGTTATTTATGATTGAAAACTAAATTAGAACTAATAAATAATCACTTCTGATAAATCGATATATTGCTGACTATTTGGAAAGCATTGCTTTTAAATGTATTTTGACATGCAAGCAAACGAATTGTTCAAATGAAATCTTACAATTTATTCAAATGAACACGACATAATTTACAATTTACAAATTTATCATACAAAATGACATGACAGGGATTGTATAATACATTAAAAATTTAATAAAATAGTATAAAATAAATAGTTTAAAAAAATTATTAATTAAATTGCACATACACAAAGAAAAATGAAAAGTTTCGAGGAACAACATACCTTATTTGACTAACTTTTATTTGGACAAACAATTTTAATTTCTCTCAATATTATTCATTTAGATAATTCTGATCTATTTTGGCGATTAATATTACAAATAAATTCTTTTATATACATTTATACTTTAAGCTTCAGCGAATTAGCTAATTAGTGAGTTCGTGTCAACTTTATTTATTACTGGGAACTGGTATTAAAATATTTGTACACAGTAGAACATTTATTTGAAGAGAGCAAATTAATTATTCCCTTTTACATACCCCTTAATAAATCAATTATAAATATTAATAGATTTTTTTATAAATTAAATTCTTATTCATTCTTTAGTTCTATTAATTAGATGATTTTTACCTTTTTCCTATACTTAATTTTTTATATTTTTTACCATTATTTAATATGCTTTTTCCTTTTAAAATATAATACCCATGTCTTTAAACTTTCTATCTCATAAATGCATAACTTTTGTTTATTTTATATTTTATATTAATATATAAAATAATTAAGTTTTAATTGCCTAACTTTAGGGCCTGACGAAGGTTTTTTAACTCAAACTAGTAGCCACTTTTATATTTAATGCCATATAAAAAAAATGTGATAAGACTTGAAGTCATTTCAACTCAATAAATTAATAAATGTTTTGATACCAGTTTTTTGTCATATACTTAAGATCAACGAAAAACTTCAAAAAGGTATAAATATGAATATATTTATTTCTCTCCTTTACGTATATACTTCACATTTCTACAAACAAATAAAAAGTCAAAACTGTTCTAAATTCTCCCAATAAACAATTAACACTTAAGTTGAAGTCTATAAGAAAAGTTTTAAGTCTTTGATACCTCCATATTCCTCCGAAGTTCACTGGTATCGACAAAGTTCAACTCTGCTTTAGTTTTGTTGGAAAGACTAAAGTTTATGTGCACTTTCCTGTTCCTGTACACCTGTTACATAGAGGAGTTCACTAGGTCACTAACGATTTTAATTATTTTGTTATTTAGTGTCCTAAAGTGGAAACTGCGGTTTTAACATACATCACGTGAGTTGCAAATTGGTTCCGCCAGCTAAAAACTAAATAATTGAATTCTTCTTCCAACAAGGATTTCTCCATATCTACTACTGATTTGTATATAGATTTATCAATACACGACGATTATTTCGTGAATGAAATAATTGAAAATAACAGGACAAATCCAATTACATGAAGAACAAAGAAAATTCTGTAAATCAACTCATTTCTTCTCTAAGTATTGCGTGACACAAACGCCAAAGACAAGAAATTGTCTAATTAATCAAAGTTAATTATGAAATCCATTCGAAACATTCCACTTTGGTCTAACCTCTAAAACCTTTCTGAGAAATATTAATCTATATCACACAAAATGAAAATCAAGATAACAAATAAATTGAAATATTGAGTGTTTTGTATAGAAAATTTTTGAGTAATCGCGAGTATCATTAATGCTCTATATCTGAGTATCATTTATTATTCCTTTCTCCTATTTTATTTTTAAAAACAGTTGGTTCTAAAAATTTATGCCATCAATGCCAGAAGTTAATTAAAAATAAACTACAAATCTTGATATTTTTCCTAGAATTTTCTCATTGTAAATCTATCACTTCTCATTCTGTGATTTTTTTTCATTAATTATGTTTTAACCTATCCTGTTTGAAGTTAATTGACGTAGTCAATGTTGAGGAAATTTCACTATGGCTATCATTTTTTAATAATTTTATTTCAGTTAGTGTTATTATTCAAAGAAGATTAAAGATTGTTGTTTATCTACTTATCTTTGTTATGATCTCATTTTATCTTTCTTCTGCTGATGACGAAAATCTTCTCAAGTTAATCAAAAAATAGAACTCACTCCTCCCAAAGAAGTAGTATCTGGAATAAAAAATATTTCGCAAACTACTCTAAGGTTTGAAATGATTAATGGAGAAATAGAAATAATAAAACACTGTTTAGTACACCTTAGTAAGTTTAAGTTTGAATTAAAATGCTTATTGATCATTATAGACTATACTGTAATCATAACAATATCTCAAAAGGAGTATTTACGCAAAAAAAGTAATTTCGCTTTTGTTAGAAATTCTTTTATATAATTAGTGGATATTTTTAAATTGCATAATTTAAAAATTTAAATTTAAAAATTTGTCCATGTTTGGTCTTAAACGACTTTCTTTTAACGTTAATTCAGGTTATGTGTTAACTAAAAAATGTGAAATGTCACACCCTTTATATTTTGGTGCTACTTATATTAAATTAGAAAGTTAGACCTTCATCCTTCGTAATTTTTATCTCTTTCAATGTCTTCTCTATTCTCTTTCTGTTTTCCTTCCTGTCTTTCTTCCGCAGCCTAATATTTCCGTCTTTAGTTGGTCATTTCTTTATCTGATATTTCTCATTAGTTTGTTCATTACTAATATAAATAACACTGGGCTAAGAATATCAGCTTATTTGATTCTTTTTTTGAATTCAAATTTATCCGATCTTTCTCCCGCTCTTTAGTCTCTTCCTTTAACTGTTTTGTAAACGGTTTTAATTTTCTAATTTTAAATTATAGTCAGACCTGAATTTTAATTCTGGTTAAGATGTCAATTGATCCAGTCAATTAATATATGCCCAATATAAACACAATGTAAGAGGGTGATTAATAAGATAAGACTTAGGGAGGTATTAGCAAAATTGATGAACATATCTCGATTAAGTATAGGAAAGTTAATTTATAACCTCCACAATGTAACTTAACAAACCAATATTTAAAGAGAAGTGAGTATTTATAAATATGCATGAACTTTTCTGTTCATATGCGATATTAAGTTAAAGTTTGGCAATAAATTACTATATGTGATTCAGTTAACGGTGGAACACCTGTAATATTACTCAGAATAAATAAATAAATAAAAATGTAAAACGACATTTTAACAAGGCACATAAACGTCACTGGACATGAATCAATACGTTAATGAATTTATCATCTTTAAGACAAATTAATATGTTTAGTGGAAATGAATATCTTCTTTCACTGTTATTCGATATTTCGCCTGGAAACAAGCGAATTAATTGAGCTTGCTTAAAACGACAGCGTGCGTACTAATTGCCGGAGGTAATTGGAGGACTTTAATCCCGTTCGTGGATATCCGGCCGATTTCCAGGTCTTCTCCAGTCCACCCCTGGCAGTTAATATCGACCTGTTCTACAGTTGTAGAACCCTAAAATACTAAAATAGTCCAGCAGCCAAATTGGGGATTACGCTTTAAGATTCTGAGTTTCCTTAAGCACAAGGAACTTTAACTATATTTTGTTTAAATTGTAATAAAATAAAGCCGTTGTGGTTTCTATTGGGTTAGAACAAAACAGGTGGAAATTATTCCCTGGCTTCAATAAAACTTGAGAATCGGAAAACAGAGATGAAATGTTAGCAAATTGAAAAAAGATACCCTTACATACATTCCAAACTATCCGGATAAGGAATTCACCTATCCTGTTATGAAATATTCCCTGGGTGATGTAGACTCAGCGCACCCCCACTCTTAGGTTATTGTAGGGGAAAGAATGGCAATAGAATTAAGTTGGCAATTTAAAAGTACCTAGTTTTTTTATTGGTACCACTGTTGTATTTTGTTGTTTCAGTTCTTGTTAGTACTTTTGACATATTGTCACTTTTATATATTACTAGAATGAGGAGAAATTTTAGGGGTAGTAGGAGATGCGCCGGAGCATAGTTGACCCGCTGTTTTCTTATCAGGAAAGGTCTATTGTATATTGGTACATTTTTTTAATTAGATAGCAATGTCTTATCTTCAAAATGTTATTAGTTCTGATGAGTGTAGGTTTTTTCTATTTCTAGCGTCACTGTAAAATTTTTAAATTACTTTGCAAGAAATCTTCTGGTTTGCCTACCGAACTAAAAATCAAGCGAGATATTAGAGCTCACGTGCTGCGCGACAGTCAATTACTTTATCCAGATATATCACGTTTTTCGTGCGGCAATATGGTGTAGGAAAACCGTTGGCGTAATTATGTAATATTTTACGAGTTTAAAAACTCTTTGGAAACGTTTTTAATGCAGCAGCTCGTTTGACTTGTGTTGCACCGCAGTTTCCATTGTACGGAACGTAGAATTTTATGAGAGCTTATTTGAGGTGCCGACTGTAATTTTCTCATAGAAAGACAATAAAATTGTAATAAGGAGGAATTTTGAATTTTAGAGCCAAGAATTCTGGCACAAAGCGACGCTCTTTTAGACCTCAAAGTATTTTACGTCCAAAAAATGTTTTATTACCGCTATATATTTCGCTCACTTTATTTCTCAAATATTCCATCGTCAGCTCTTCAAATTTAATTAACTATACAAAGTTGCTAAATGTTGATTTTTATTAAATATTCTCTAATTTGGAAAAGTTTCGTTTATTTAAAATATTCAGTTGAAAACTTTTATTAATTCCACATAATTTCAATTAAGTGAAGAGGTACAATTGAAAAGCATTAACAAAAGATTATAGGAAACACTTAATATTTTATGAGATTTAATGGTATTAGAAGAATTCATTGGAAAAACTTTTTAAAAGAAGTTGTATTTAAAACAGTAAATAAAATAAATAATAAACATAAATTTCAAAGATACATTTTCTGGTTTTTTAATATTTATCATTATAAACAAACGAATTGTTAATATTTGATTTTAACTTCAGTAAATTACCTTTTGCGTGTATTCATTGCCTCTGAGGATATACACCTATATTGTTGGTAGTTCCGTTGTATTCAAATAAATGATTATTTGCTCTAGTTAATTATATCTACCTAGATATAGGAGTACATGAATCCCTATTTACGAATAACACCAATGCTATTTACTCTGCGCTTTCGGGTAAATTGGAAGCTGTCAATACGCATCTAATCAAGAATTTAGTCTTTTAATACATTAATTAACGTAAGAGAAAATTATAGGAAAAATAAGTATACTTATTATTGGTAATGGGTTTTTAGAAGATTAACAAAATATTCTAAGACAATACTTTTACGTTTAAAAACATTTAATATGTACCGATAAAAAGTGCGGTTTATCGCCAGAAATTACATTAATCACTAACCTAATACATTCTCTTAACCAAACCCCAAGTATTAAAAATTCAGAAGCGGTTCCTTGTAAAAGACTAAGTTGTGAAATTTTTATCATTTGCTGCTAATGCGGTACCGTGGACGAAAAGATCTCAGTAACTACCAGTTTAAATCTCGGGAATTTGCATGTATTTTATTTAAAACCAAGTGTAAATGATTTTACCAAATAATTAATTAATTTAGAAAACATCCCATTTGTGCGTTTTCCGTTGGCTTTGAATTTTTTATGCGACACAGAAATGGATAATATATTTTTTGCGTTACCGCGCGTTCAAAGAATTTATATTATATTGTTCGTTTAAATAAATGGAAGCTTTCTATTACATGAATATTACCCATTTAATATAGTTTCAATTTCATACTAACTAATTGAATAATTTAAATTACGCTTAAAAAAATTAATAAAAACTATTTGAAGCCAAAAATCGTTGTAACAAAATATATTGTTGGTATTTAAATTTGAAATTTATTTGTATAAATCAAATGTATTTTTTATATATTTTTTTATTCAACAATAAAAATGTGTTTAAGAAAAGAAGTTGATTTATTAAATAAATGTTTTTTTGCAATAAATGAATGTGTTATTATTTTTTACTTAACCTAAGTTATTTCAATATTTTCATTCATTTTTTAATGAGTATTTTTTAGATCTAGTAATAAAAATGATATATTTTAATTTTATTATAAATTTCCTAATGCCAAAATTTCAAAAGTAAACAAAAATAATAATAATAATAATAATTTATTTAATAGATGGCTACTACCTGCTTTAGTTCATTATATAAGATGATGAAAAAATTTGATAACTATAATATATGTATATGTATTGAAAAGCTTGAATGAATTGCAATGCATGTGGAAGGTCTCTTCTCAATATTATCTCAGACTTTGAGTATACTGAAAGAATCCAAACAAAATGTCATCTTGCAAATATCATTCCTTATACTAACGGCACTGTTTTGTTAGCAAACTTGGTTTCTGAAACTATTAGACAGAGTCAACATGCATTCTGAGCGTATGGGAATGAAAATCAATAATTTCTTAACTTAAATTGAAAACTTGAGAAAGTCAAAACTATTGCTACAAATACTTCGAAAAATGAACATTCGCATAAATAACAATCATTTTAGAGACAAATAAATAAATAAATATTAAAAAAATATTTTGTTTATATATTTGCGGAGATTCGTAGTCCTGATTTTTTGAGGTAATAGGAAAACGTATAATTTTGAAAAATTATGAGCAAGACAATACCCTCTAGGAACGACTATGATCAAATCTACAAATATGAATCAATATCGATTAAAGGTAAATACTTCATGAAATATTCCGAATTTATTTTATATGGACGAAAATACTGTGTTCATTAGCTTTTTATTTTTTACCGCAGGCCAAATGACTTAGTCGTTACTGCTACCATAAAAATTTCAGAATTGTGGAACGAATTGCTTTTTTTCTGCAAAGTACATTTAAATTAAACAAGTTGAATTCCAGTGTTGAACTGGATTTTTATTTCTTTTTGACTCTCATAATAAGCTCGTCGTACCTACGTGCTGTCTCATTATGACAATGCATCTCTAAATAATAATATTCTCCGATTCAATGTGAGTTATGAATATTCATATTGCTCATTGTTCATAAAATTTGCATATGTATTCGGAGCGATACCGTAAATAAAGAAATGAAACGTCAGTGAAAACGTCTGTTCGTTTTCGTAAATCAATGGGGAGATACCTACCGGTATAATAAGGGGATGCGAACCCGGAAATAGAAACTAGACGAACAATTTACCTAATTCACAAGACAAAGGTTCGATGTTTAGATGTACATTTGGAAAACTTGATGCTTGAAACAAACGGATATGTACGTAAATAAAAGCAAATATACGTTACTGAAAATGGGTTTTTTCTTTTTTACTAGTCTCCAAATAGTCTTTAAGAAGAATGGTTCATTTTTCAATCAATTTTCCCACTCCGAATGAGATAGCTCCAAAACGTTGTCTTCGCAATTTATTTTTGGTGTGCGTGAATAAAAAGAAGTCAATAGGGACTAAATCAGGGCTGTATGATATATAACACATCAATTTGATGTTTCGGGTGCGTAGTGATTTGTTCGACGTGATGTATGAAAGCTTGTATTATCGTGATTTTTCTTGGCGGTTCGTTTTCTTTATTTTGCCAAATATTTCTAGTAAAAAATGATTGCGAATCATTAAAAAATTATGGAGTACATAACGCAACTAAAGTTATTTACGACCAAATAAATGTTCATGCAATATTGAATATACTGAATTGGAACTAATGCCCAGATGTGCCTCAATCTCACGATAAGTCACACGATGATCTTCCGATATCAGTTCATTCATAACATCGATTTTTTCTAGCACAACAGATGATGTTAGATCACAAAATTCGTCCTGGAGCGAACGACTACCACAATTGAATTCGGAAAACCAGTGAAACACGATGGATTGCGAAGATACTTCATCACCAAAATTCGAGTTGTTCAGCACACTGTTAAGAAAATCCACAAAAATTTTAACGATTTAATTCGATTTTTGACCAAGATACATTTTTCAAGACAGTGTGGACAATACGTTTAGCACTTGAAAAACAAAACATTATGAATATTGTGAGTATGTCCACCATTCAAAGAATCAAACTATCCAACGTTGATGTCCAACTTTTGATTCACTGGCAGTTAGGCTGTTACAATTGAAGCGTGTTTTCCGACTAAACTTTTACTCGCACTCACAAATAACAAAAACGAAGAAAAGCTCTAATTTTATACGTGATTAACGTCCCGAATGCGCAACGGCGCTCCTAATATCGAATGTAAAAAGTTGTAGCCACTCGAGTTTGTTCTCTAATCTGTTGAATCTGCGTTCCGGGCAATTTATATTAAGGGCAAGTGCCTTAAACTCAAATCTTCCAGAGGTCTCCTGGTATCACGAGTGGTTTCCTAATGACTGTGGGATTTCGCAAAAAGCTTCGGTCCATCAAGTAGTATTGATCTCTATTATGTAAAGAACTTACTAAAATATAGGGTGTACCAATGGATTGAATAATTCAGTCAAATCTAGGTAAATTAAGTATTTCAATCATATTAAAATTATAATGGTAAAATCACAATTTTTAATATTCGCTTCAGTAGTTGTTTAGTTAGTCTTTAAGCACTCTATCATCATTTGGTGTAGCTATTGAAAAATTTGGAACTCTCTCTTTTCCATTAGTCCACTCCAGAGTTTTTTTAACCTCACAATAATTAAAAGGTTGCTACTCCAAGTTTCCTTCTTTTTAATATCGTGTCGTTTTCTTTTTATTTCGCTCTTTGGTTTTTGTCGATTCTCTTCATCTGTTTCATTTGAATTTACAATTATCCTCATTGGTTTGCTATCTAATATTTTATATGCCCATATATTGTATTTACATTGTTTATGTAATAGTTGTCTGTATTATAGCAAACGTTGCAGATTATTATTTTTGTTTTGCTTTTAAATATCTTTCTATTTATTGCAAGTACTTGGATTCTTTCATTTAGTTTATCATTATCATTTATATTTTTCTATTTCTAGCTTTCTGGTATTTGTACTTTTTTTCTTTAATTAATCAACATTCTTAGTTCTATTTCTTAGAGGCGACATCGCTGTACTCATTCGCATATATGCAGGTTGATGACATTGATACTCACTGTGGATTGTAGTATTTTTGCCGAGCGGAAACATGTGAGTTCTTGTGATAGAATTAATTGATTAATATCAAGAGTAATAATGGCCCTTATCAGATTCACGTACTCTTAAGATACCAAATTCCAATTCTGGAACGAGCTCAGTAAAGGGATTCGTTAATCACAGATTAGGTTGCCCAATCGTTACAGAGAAAAACCGTACTTTACTAAACTATTTATTGGGATGAGGATTGTTATTAATTAACAATAAAGAAATAAACCTTAGCGAGGGTCCAACTTTAACTGATTTCAAAATGCACATTATTTCTGAGTCTCTCTAATGTTTGGCGCTAAATCTTTGCTTGTCCAGACTCAATGGTATCATTGGCGAGCGATATTAGTCGACTCCTTTTATGAGTAGAATAAACCTTAGAAGAAGGGTTCTTTTGAGTAGTCATCTTTCAAATATTAGTGCTTTTTTGATTTATTAATAAAGTTTCGACTTTAACAATACTAAAACTATACCTCGTGTTTGAAGAATTTTATGGGGTTATAATCCCTGACGAAAATGATATTTTCATAGAGAAAAACCACCAAATTTTTACCAAATATTCAATAGCGCGCTTCGTATTTTTTATGTAAATTATAAACTAAAAACGAATACGTTTGCTTGCTGCTTGAGTGGACGATTTCTACGCTCCAGTAATAAAATTTGTTTCCAAGTAAAATTCTGACATATGTTCAGCATTTTTTATGTATATTTATTTTTTAAACTAAAGTCCCAAAATACCCGTCATTCCTTCCATTTTTTTTGTGACTTTGATACAAAGTTGTGTCTTGTCGTCTTTTTTATTTTGTCAATGTTATCTATGTCTAATCTTTACTCAATTAGGTGAAATTTTTAACTCTAACTAGGAACTTCCCTCAAATTCGATGCTGTTTCTTGAAAATGGCTTGCAAAGTAAACAATAACGTCGAGTCTACACTCAAAAATGACGCTGTTCAAATTTGAAAACACTACTCTCACTGTTTGTAATTTTATTTATTGTTTCTATTTCTTTTTTTTATCTATGCAAGTGTTTAGAATATTTTATGCGTTCCTTTCACTATAGTAGATATTTTTACAATAGGACCATTGTTATTGAGCCGGTTCATCAATTAATTATTGAGGTACTCTTTTTTTCCAAAGCAATAGCAGTATACTAAATTTTATCAATTGGGGAAAGAAATTTCAAATAATTGTACAGTGTCTCTTACTCTTAAAGTACAAAGGGGGACTTAATAAAGTTCTGAGTAATTTAAATTTAATCTTTTTGAAGTTGAAGATTATAATGCTTTTTACGTTGCCTTGCATGAAGCTTAAAAATAATTTTAATTCAATTTTCTCCATTTTGTTCTGATGTTTGTGCCCAAATTATTTCAATTCTAATCGAGAAGTAAACTTCAGAAAAATTAAGTGTGTTGTTCTTGGCAACAGGTGGCTTTATTCTCTATCTCACATATAAAGCGAGAACATTTACTTGTTTTCCTAAATTTTGAAACCATATTTCCCTGAAAAAGATTATTATTAACAGAGCGATAATATAAACAGCTCTAGATTGCGTGCGTTAGTTATATTATTATTTATTGCTTACAAAAAACATTCATATATAGTTGAGTGATATTTGTTGATATTAGTTAATATTTTGTTTTATTAAGACAATATTAAGAAGCAAAGAAAACTGATGTAAATGTACAACAAATAACAGTATTGATCTAAATCCCAGCAGGATTGTTTATACACGAAGCGAACCAAATAGAAGGGCGTTAGAGAAAGATCCCAACCGACAAAAGTTACATTATATTACCAATATTGCTCCATAAAATAAATCCCACAATTGGAATTGTATACCAATAGTCGTTCTTTTATTGTCACAATGGCAACCAGACATCCATATAAATGTTGGGTAATTGTAGATATCGACAAATATTCATTCTTTGAGAGCTTGGCTTGAAGCTGAAATACGATTCCGATACCTCCCAGAAACCATTCGAGTCATTATGTTTATGGTTATGCAGCGATTTCGGAATATTTGGTCAAAAAACATTATATTTTAGTATCATTTCCTTTCAACTTCTATTCGACTGAAATTATAAAATATGGAAATTGTTTATTTACTAATATCAAAATAGTAATAATTAAGGGTGAATTTGAGTTTATGTATTTATAGTTTAAATGTTAATAATAATTTGAAGATGACCAGAAATTAATGATGGATTAAAACTTTCCAAAAAAAGGCTATAAAATCCAAATTTTCATGACTAGCTGAAACATTCCATTTTATCAATCCACCATTTGCGTTCACGGTTTTCATATCTATTTTCCTTAGTATCTATTTTATTCCTCATAATTTTTCTTTGTTTCAGGTGAGTTCACGACTGAAACTGTTTGTTAGAGAAATACGAGTAAGAGCTTTTCATTATTTAAAAAAATTGACTTCAAAGAAATATCACTTAACCCGCAACGGGCTTTTCTAGTTTAATGCATACTAAATAAAAGAGTATTTTTACCATTTGTGTTACGAAAAGTCCTGAATAATGATATTAATAGCAGAAAGCTTCTTAGCTTGTTAAAGAAGAACTTTTTAGATTTGATTAACTGTTTAATTTACGCCATTTGACCGATTTGTTTTTAAGATAGAAATGAGGTATTATATAATATTTTTATTGTTATTCATATTATTTTATTGAAAATAATATATTTGGTATTCACATTAAAAATTAGAATTAGGAATAGCTTTAATTTTGTTATTACTATAAATTTTATACATTTGATTCCACTTTTTTGGAAATTTTAAATACTTTTTTCTTATTTTTCCTAGTTTTTTAGGTGGAAAATTAGTAGGACACGTCATATTTTAATATATGTTTAAAATATTTTGGGAAATGGTAAATGTGAACTACTTTTTATTATTTATTCATTTTATAAGAAAAATTACAGACAAATGATACATTTTAACGACTTTTTTTATTCTGGATAATGGTACAATTGAACTGCGTTTATTTTAAAATTTTAAAATTATAAAGATACATCACATTTTATCTAGTTTTTTAAGAAATTTTGGGAAATGATACACTTGAACAATTTTGATCATTTTTGCTAAGTTTTAGAAATATTAGCAAGAAATGCTACGATTTTAAAAACTTTGAGAAATATTGTATCTGAACTACTTTTTATCATTTCTTGGATTTTTTAAAAAGAAAAATTATACAGAAATGTAATATTTCAACAACTTTTTTAGAACTTTGGGGAATAATACATTTGAACTGTTGTTGGTCATTTTTCCTAACTTTTAAAAGAAATATGATCAAAAAATGAAGATTTTATAAATGAAAATTGGTATATCTGAACTACTATTTATGATTTCTTGGATTGGATGAAAAATTAAACGTTACAATTTAAATATTGTTAAACAAGTTTTGATACGCGACGTATTTATTCTACTTTTAATAATTTTTTCATGAGAAAATCACAAAGGAATGTAACTACTTTTTTAGAACTTTCTTAGAATAGTACATTTGTCTACTTGTGAACATTTCTTTTAGTGTAAAAAATTTTTTTTTTAACTAGTTTTAGCATGTTAAACATGAGATTTTTTTTTTTTCATTAATCTAATTTGGTAGTAATTAATTTACAAACATATACTTAAATTATTTGTCATGCAAAGCTATAAAATAAAAAATGATTAAATATGCTAACCAATATACAATAAATAATGGGCCATACGAACAAAAATTATTTGACACCGACTGTGAAAAGGAATAGAACAAAAGAAACACCAAAAAATTAGAAATATTTTCCCAGAAAAGAGAGAAATCAAAGAAAGGGTATAGCGAATGCCGGAACAATTGTAAAATACTATTAAGAAATAAGAGAAAGGCAATAGAAAATCCAATATATAAAAAAGAAGAGTACTAAAAGGTAAGTAAATTTGAAACTTCTACCAACGCATCAAAGAAGACTGAGGAACACAACTAGCAAATATAACGATCATAAAGAATAAAAACAAAGGGCTGGTAACACACGAAAAGAAAATATTAGCGAGATAAGTATTTCTACGTCTACAAAAAAAGCATTTATTGTAATTGAAACCTGCTTAGCAATTCTATTGTATTTACTCAGATACCGAAACCTAGGTAGATTTAATTATATTAAAAACGCTTTGTAAGACTACTGAAATCCAAGATAAGTATTATTTGTCTTTCCATATTTATTATGAATAATTTCCATAAAGTAAGAGTTGAAACAATTAATTTAATTTACATATATTTATTATTTTATTAAATTAGTTTACTAAGATACAATATTTTGTAAAGACTAGTTCACTTGTCGATGTAAATTACGATATGTGAGAACTAGAATTAAAGCTTCTCGAAGAAATACGGAATAAAAGCGTTTCGATGTTGGCTTTTCATCAGGATCCGGAATTAATAAAACTCCAACAGTTCAAGCGATATGAGAAAGGTATTTTTTTTTGTGTTGAAAAATGTCCACTTTTCAATGGGACGCCATTTTCTCAAAGGATATTCTATTGTACCCTCGAGCTTGCGGGGGTTGAAGTTAAAAGATGTCGGTTAATCCTTTCCAACTGTCGCAACTTCTAATATGGAAGAAAATAGATCACTCGAAAATGCTTGCAGAAATTTGTGGCTCCCTTAGTAGGAAATGTCATGAGAATTTTGGGGTTTGATTATTTCGAAACCACGTAAAGGACTAAAATGACATAAATATTTTATTGTAGAATCCACAATTCGTTAATGTTGAATTGTTTCGAGATTATTTCAGTGTCTACTTAATTTTAAGACGGTTTATAATAAAATATTAATTGTGCAAATATTTACACCTTTATTTACATAGTATCTTTAAATGTGTAATAAAGAATCTTCGGAATCCTTATCGTGGTTTTTCTCCCAAGTTTTCACAGATGAACCTAACGATAATCTACCTCAAATAGTGTGCATTCATTGTACACCGGAGATAATTAAACAACATTTACGAAAATTGCGTAAAAATTCATCGCCTGGATTGGATGGATTAACTACTTTTTTCCAAAAAACAATGCGCAGATTCTATAGCAACCCATCTATCTTCCTGGAAATTAGCTTCAGTTACTCCAATTTTTAAAAAAGGGTAAAAAACTTGATTGTAATAATTATGGTCCAATTAGCCTGGTACCTATTGTTAGCGAAGTCATGGAAGCCATTATTTCTGAAGCTAAGTTCGAGTTTCTACTTCAAGAAAATGTGATCCCTTACAAAGAGCAAGGTTTCATCAAAGGGCGGTCAACAATCACAAAATTACTTCATTGTGTCAACGACTGGACGACATCCATAAACAATCGCCATCCTGTCGATTTAGTCTACTTAGACTTCTCTAAAGCTTTTGATCGTGATAACAATAATAATAATAATAACTATTGACTCATGTTTACTATCAAATAAACCTTAGCTATTTAAGTTAATTGTTTCAATCCCTATCTATAATAAATATAAAAAGGTGAATAATATTCATCTGACTCACAGTATTACAAAGCTTTTTAAATATCTTTTCTCTCGCTTATCTAGCATTGTCAAGAGAAAGAAAAGATTAACCAAATTTTAAATAAGTTTTATATTCGAAATGAAGGATTTCCAGTGGGTAGTCCAATATCACCAATTCTGGTAAATATTTTTATGGATAATTGGAACAAAGAATTTTTGAATCAAATACCTCAGGGAATGTATTGTTTTGGTACAGATATGTAGATAACGTTTCTGCTGGTTTTACAGGTAGTGATAAATAATTCGATGCTTTCTTTAATTTTATTAACAATTTACAGCCAAAAATAAAATTTTCCGTGGAAAATGAAGAGAAGAGTTCTATAAATTTCTTAGATGTAACTATTAAATGCCAACGAGTGGGGATAATTTTAAAAGTAAGATTATATAATAATACAAATCACTACCTTCAATAATTATCCAATACATCTAATAAATAGGTTGATTAATATAAAGGAAGATGTTTCAAACAAAATTATATCTCTTACAACATCTTCTACGATATCTTTTAAAGTAAGAAATAATGTGGGTTCATTTTTGTCAAGCGTAAAACCTAAAATTAATAAATTCAAAAAATCAGATATTTAAAACTAAATTGTCCGGATTGTAACGCCATCTATCTTGGCCAGACCTTTAGAAATTTTGAAATAAGGTGCAACGAACACTTACTATCTTATATATTAAAACAATCAGATAAGTTACATTACATGAAATACGTCATTGACAAAACCTCCACTTAACAATACAATTGAAACAACTGTTGGTGTACTTCATATAAGGAACAAGAAAGAAATTTATTTTTTTCGAGGATTATGAAATAAAGAAATATCTAGTATATAGAGTATATAGTATTGAATAAATAATTAAACCTAGGCACTTCAATTATTTTAAATTACCTTTTGGACTAAATATCTATGTAAAAATATTCAAAACATTTTTATGAAAAAAAGGATATTATTGTTTGATAATGATTGGTTGAAATATTTATGGTATGAGATATATACGCTAATGAGAAATTTATTAATCTTATGTTACTTTTTGACAATGTTATACAGGCGAAACCGCGAAACTGTGATCGAGGAAAGATAATTTAAAAAACTTTGTAATACAGGGAAAATAATTTAACTTTTTCTATTTACTTAGCTATTTAGGCAAAAATATTTTTTTTTATTTCATTATATGATTTTGTGAAAATATTATATCAGTATATTTTGTAAGAAACGAATTTCTGTTGTTTTGAACAAATACAGACCAAATTACAATAAAAATTGAATAGAAGCCGCGCGAACATAACAAACCAATTTTATTGTCATCTTTAATATTTCTGGTGGAAAATGCAAATTGTTCGAATATCAGCAATTTCATGGCTCCTTTTGATATGACTTTATGACACAGGAAGTGCGGCGTCATTTGCAACCTGCCGTAGATGCATGTTGGAAATTGTTGGTAAAGTATCAAAGGAATTACTGATAAATACTCTTTGTATTTCAGTTTACCACACGAACCTTAACTTTCCCGTCCCGCATTACGCCCTCATTTTTATTCAATGCTTGGTATCTCTTTTCCTTCGGGAATAAAAAAAATACTAAAAAGACTTGGAGAGCTAATGTCTGACGGAATGTAAACATAAAACAGAATTTATAATAAATATTTTAGAGATTGTGGGTCCCTTCGAATTTTCAATTGTTGCCTTATTTTATCTTCAAATAATCATGCTCTGCCTCATTTAAATTCTAGAAATGAAGTAAATGTTATAATGGAGGATGCCCTGATCAATCTGGAAACTCATTTCAGAGGATAAAATATGTATCAAAATATTTTTCCAAACTTCTGATTAGTTGAAATATTTTCACTCACAGAGGCGGTAGAACTAAAACAAAAATACAAGTCATAAAAACATGGCAAAAGAAGTTTGAATACGTAGATTTTTAGAAAAAAAAAAGAATTTTAAGGAGAGATCCAAGTGGTAATCATAACTAATTACATGATGAAATTAAATGGCAATAAAATAATAATAATAATAATAATAATAATAGTACTAAAGATCAGCATATTAGGGATTTTTTCTTTTATAACTTTATAAATAATTTTTCTACTTCATGATTTACCCATATTGCTAAAAAGTTAATAATATTCAACAAAATTTCGTTACAGTCCAATTTAATTATATTGTCAACATCACAAATTCCTGAAAAAAGCTTTTACTTAGCACCTGAAAAAAAAAATTCTCTATTTCACTTCTTCGTTAATGCATCTCTGTCGTAAAAAGTTAGATGTGCTGCTAGCATTGAGCTCACTGACGTACATGTCGTTTGCTTACTTGTGTCATTAGAAAAAACACTGAACTTTTTCTGTCTTTTACTTAGTAAAATATAAACAAACCGGCTACATACACCGCATTCAAAATATATAAGAAAATACTGCACGGCAAAAGTTGAAATGCTTCTCAAATGCGCACAAAGAGTCAAATCCGACTAGAATAGGCGAAAGCTGCGTATTAAGAAATGCCACGGTGATGTATATTTGAAGACGTAAGTTTTTTGAACTTTGTTTAATATTTGTAAATTATTATTATATGTATAGATTGCTCTTTATTTTTATGTTTGGTTGCGACCGTTCAACCATACAAAATACCTTATATGTTTTTTTTTATTATTTCATTCATTCATAAATACTTCCAAGAAAATATCGCAGACAATAATCTGTTAAGTGGAAATATTTTTGTTTGCATATATAACTGTTAATTTGTTTACAAATAGAGTAAAACCTTAAATCGCTAATTTTATTTATTAACAAACGGTTATTAAGTAAACTAATTAATAAAAAATACACTGTTTTATATTCAATAATCATGAAGGTGGGAAAGTGCCCCACTTGTAATTTTTTTTAAATTCTCTTTTAGATTTAGACACAGATTTGTCCTTAAGGCTGTTTTCGCGGTGTTATTTTAGGGTTTCCGTGAAATGCATTATTCATCTCATCCATTTTTAGGTTGCATGTCGTCAATAAATATAATAAAATAATGTGCTTATTTATGGATACGGTATAAAAACGTATGCAAAATAAAAATGCCTTGGTTTTCTAAGAGATAAATATTATTTTACATCTATCCAAAAAAAAACAACAGACAAAAAAGCTAACAAACAAAACTGGAATTATGAATAACATTTTTAATTTATAAGATTTATTCATATAGACAAATTCTGACATAAAATAAAATAAAAGTTATTAATTACCGCTTTGTAACTTAATGGAAAATCTAAAAACTCTACCAAATAAATATGTTAGGTCTGTTATATTAACTTAATTATTTCTTGTTTTCATTTGTTAAATTAGTTAATAAAAACATTTCAAAAAAGCTAGATTACATTACTTTTTAAAAGGTATTATATTTAATGCGAAAGGCATAGGCCAGTTTTTCACCAACCTGGATTAAAGGTTAGAGAAAAATTAAATAGAAATATTCATAATATGCTTGTAATCTTCTATTATTTTTGAAATAAAATTTGTACCGTTTCAATTAAAAATTAAGCCACAAAATATAAATCAACAACGGAGTAGAAAATACGCGAAGACTGCATTGCACGATGAATTCGGCATTTATAAATAATAAAAAAGTAATTTTATAGAAAATAAAGGTAAACAATATATGGATCAATCTTAATAATTGGATGCGATTCTTGCGTGTTAATAAAGAGGGAAAAAATTAAAATTCAGGCAGTAGAAATCTCTGACAAATTAAAGGTATCATGACAAAAATTAAACTGAGAAATATAATATTAAGAGAAAATACTGACATATAATCAGCACTCAATTTCATTGAAAAAAGGCAGTTAAGCTAGTAGGGAATGACATAAGACCAATCAAAAGAGTATGGCTATCAAAAAAAAAGAAGAAAAGAGGAAAACCAAGAATAATATGAGATGGAGTTATTATTTATCTATTATTTTTTTACACACAAAGTCTTTCAGAGTAAAACGTAAATATTAGAAATGATATATAATTTACTGTTTGCAAATTGTTCTATCAAAACTGTCAACCCTCAAGAAACTAATGTAACACCAATTGCAAACTACCAATTATACTTATGTTAAAGGGAAAAGAAAGTGAAATCTGATTAAAAATAGATTTGTGCAACAATGTGTGACATTTACCAGTTGTAACAGGACTCATAAGTAAATTTGTAAAAATTTGGAACCTTTCCACCATTTGGGATCAACTACGATCGTTATTCTTTTACATTTTCACATCATTTTATGAACCATGAACCAACTTTTGTAATAATTACATGCTTAAATGTAATATAATGCGATATATAAAAAATTTAAGCGTGTTTAGAGTTCGGTCATAACTTTGGGTCAACCTTCTTATGAGGCGGTTTAATTAAATTTTCGGGGCGTTTGGTTAACACGTAAAACTATACAAACTATACGGATAGAACATTGTACCAACATACTTGTTTCAATATCACAATATTATGTAAAGCAGGCCTGACCGTAAATTCTGGAATTTATTCGTATTTCCGTTTGGCCAACCGTCGTCCTACTTTTATTTTGTTCGTTCGCATGAAGTAATCCGTCTGCGTTCATTCAAACGAGAAAATCATTAATTTATTTCGGTCTGTATATGAGCAGTATCCACCTCGGTCATAATTCATTTCATAAATTCTTGTACATAATGTTTTTGTTTTAGTGGAGAATGTACAATCATGGAAATCGCAATTTCCACAATGGTACAAACAGAATTTATCTCTCCCTAAGACTTGAGCTTTAAAATAATTTTCGTTTTCAATTTTCGGGACTAATTGTGTTTTAGGAATGATGAAACGTTTTCAGTGGCAGAGGAATTACAATGCAAAGCCTACATAAATGGGGATTTTTATTAGAATTTATATAGTGTTTATGTTCCGCTGGACTGTTTTTAGGAGGGTCAAAGTTGGCAATAAATTGCCCCTGGATCACTAAATAAAATATTTATACAAAAGATGAAATTGGCATTAGCCAAAAAGTTTTTAAGTAAGACTAAGCTTGTTCTGAATTAATCTTTTGCTATTTGTGTAATATTTCTCGATGGTTGTTTCACCGAAGCTTAATGATTATCAAAGCTTCGTATAATCAAATTATTCAGCAATAAAGGGAGATATTGAAAAAAAAAAGTAGGTCAGTGAATGATAACGTTCCAAATTTAATTAACGAGCTTATAAAATATAAATTTAATAAAACATTTTTTTCAAGACAATCCCAATCATTTTCTTTCCTTTTCGTCTTCATTTGTAATAATATACTTTTTAGCGATTTATAAATTAAAAAGTATTTAAAATTATATTGCAATGGACTAGTTCGTTAGCTTTATTTTTCCATATGGCTTATTTAAAAGTCTTAAAATCCAACAGAGAAAAAAATAACAAGGACCAACAGCCAATATCAATGCATCTTCATTCGGTTTAAATAAGCGACTGGAAAATCGTATGGATAAAATAACGCAATAACTCCAAAAAGAGCTCATTTATAATCATATTCAAAGGATTAAAATAATTTCAATACACATCAACTTCAGTTTCAGTATTATTGAAATCGAAACTTTCAAAGGAACTTTCTACATTAATTTTCGTACAGATTAAAGTCTAATTAGTTATGTACGTCGAAACTCTGGACGTTGAAGTCAAGAACATGTTTCGCGAAGATCCCTTGTAACCCGAATTTTATGATGAAAGATAAGGATATACTTCATCTATTCGAATAATTAGAGTTGGTTTCCATCTTTGTTGCTCCTTATGGAATACCTAACTCATTTGGAGTTTTCGACAACTCCGTCAGACGTACAAGTTGAATAGCAAATGAACGGAACCGCACTCATTGGCGTCAATATCTAAAGGGAACAAGAACTTTTCAAAGTACATGACGTAATTTCATTTTTTAGTTCCTTATATTAAACTAAATATGAGTATGATGTCGAAGAGGTTTTTTGTATCATTCAAAGTGAATACAACTGGACAAATGGACTGCTTCATGTCATAGTTCGTCAATAATTTTAGACACCGATGAACTGGTAACAAAAATTCAGGCGTTCGACATCAATGTTAATTTATTAACTAATCAAAATGTTGAAAAGTTCTAGATATTTTACAGATGAGGACCAAGTTACGTTTAAAAAATTATGCAATACCTCACCTTGTTGCACCACCATTTGTGATATGTGAGAATCGCAATTTTGAAGGAAAAGTGATGAATGGAGAATATTTTCAGTATTTTTTCTAAAAACACAATTTGGGAAATGGTATGTACGGTTGTCAGCTCCAAACTCACGCTTTTAGTTTATATGACAAAAATAAATTAATGGAGAATGTTCAAAATGTACTAACTTTTGAACACCGAAGTTCGATTATAGAAGTTCCTTCTTAAACCTCCTTCTAATAATAATGTTCCCAAATGGGTTTGAGATTAATCATTTTGTGGAAGGGATTTGGGAATTTAAATAGTCGTTAGTGATAATCCATATAATTCCAAATGGCTTCAATATCAGCAAAACTATTGTACATTTATTCATAACTCTTCTAGTATCTTCACCACATGGTAATTGGTGCTTATGGTACTTAGTTGCTTCCTATTGGGGTAAATTTCCACGATATTCAAAAAGTGTGTATTTTATATTCAAATAACTGTGAGCACCAAAAGATGATATTACTCATTTTATTTAGTTAGCTTTCATATTTTACTGATGATAGATTTTAAACCGTAAAATTTTATGAGCCCAAAAATGAGCACAAAGTTTTGAACTAAAACTTTCCACTTTAAAACTAAAAGTAAAAGAAATACATATATGTCTCACCTAATCTGTAAAATACAAAAGTTACGATGCAGTTAATCCGTGCAAAGTTGAACGATTTTCGAGATTTTTTAATGCCCAAAATCATTGCTGCCATAAAAACAATTCAACAAGTCAGGTAGACCTTACATTGTAAACTTTTGACAGTAAAGTTAAGACTTTATCTTAATCTCATTTACTTATGGCCGATAAACATCTCTCCAAAGATTTGTTTATAAAGTGTTATTAAAAAATAAATAGAAACTACTGTTTTAAAAAAGGGTGTTATGGCTATTTGAAATTTTAATACGCCATTTTATAGGGTGTGCCGCAGCTATTTTATACAACGTAATAGATGTATGGACTTTTCATTAAACTTTTAATTATGCACCAAAACATTCGTGATTTGGAATCACGGATTTTTGTTACTAAACCTAATTGCTACAAACTATTTAAACACTAGTGATCCATAACAGTTCATGTTTATCAAACAAAATTTGAAAAACCCTTAAATTTCTTCACATGTACTTGCGCATTTATTTGAATATATTTTCTCTTAATTTATTTTCCAATACTTAAGATAGATTTAGTACGCCACTGCTTTCAAATGACTTGAAAATTTAAGGAAACCGGGATAAGACTCGACATTAAAAATCGATGCTGTGGGGTGTATATCATAAATCTGATCGGCTAGTTTGCATACTTGCCTCAAGAAGCATCTTGGAAAATCTGAAAGTAAAATTTGCAATGAATCCAATATGTCGATATTCTCTCTGTTGCTTTTTTGTTTAGTGTTTCGCGAAATTTGTGGAGCCAAAATTCGAACCGACATCTGGAATTTTCGCGTAACTCTTGAATGCGTTTCGCGGACTAAAACTTTTTGGGATAATTCTAAAAAAACATTTTGGCAAAGAAAGACAGATGCTTTCTTTTGTTAGTGAAGAAAGAGGTTAATTTTGAGTATAGTAATTTTCGGGATACGGCATGTTGATCTCATTGTAAAATGAGAATAAATAGGTATATATTTCAATATTATTAAAATTATGCAAAATGGAAACTATTAATAAAAGCGTTACTAAATAATAAGCCTTTAACTATATACATTTCAGTACTGTATGTGAAAATGTCTCTAAACAAACATTAAAATTTATTTAATGTAATGACCCTGTTAACTTTTATTATTGATATTACATAATCACAATATATTATGATTTAATGAGTTGATTGATGTTTATGCTATTTAATTAAAATTATTGCAATAGTTGAGTTAACAGCTAACAATATTTATAATTCTGCTTAATCACTAATTCACAAACAATCTATTAGTGGCTTCTTGATGGCTAGAAAACTAACTATACATTACAATTCCTGTATAGCTAAGGATTTAATTTCTATGATAACAGCTACAGCAAAAAATAAAGGAACCTCTGTATGTTTAATTGATTAAATTTTTGATTTTTGATTCTTGATTAATAAATATATTTATTAAAAAATAATTTCAACAATATGTACCTCTTTAACAAAACCTCCAGTTAACATGTCTAGAATTTTTGACCTTCGCATGTACAGGAAATTAGCTCAAATTTTATTAATCATACTAATAACGATAGTCTTAAACCGTGAAAAAGAAAAATATGATCCAATAAAGAAAATCTTACTTCCGAATCATATCAAATTTAAAGTATTCCGAACATCTTCAGATATATTCGACAAAATCAATATTGTCTCTGTCACGTTTCTTCAAAATAAAAAACATCAATATAGCTAAGTGAAAGACTCTTTAACACAAAAGTTTTTCTTCGCTGCTTTTCTTAGGTAATTAATAAAGGTTTCAATACAATTCAATTTTTTCAATTTTTGAGATTGAAAAATCTCCTTTAAAGGGTGTAATTTTGAGACAATAGAAAACACTAAAAAGGCTGTATATGATCAGGAGGAGACTCACAGGAGATAATAAATTGTAATTCTATTCGAAAAAATGATTAAAAAATAAATCATTACTTAATTCACAAAAATTAATATTTTACCAGAACGTGTTAAATGCAAGATATTTTTAAGTTGTTTATACTGTATTACTTCTACACATCTAATCAAAATATTTTATTTAAAAAACAAATTAATAATTTCCAATGAGATTACAAAAACCAGACGAACTGGTATATAAATATAAGAGAAAAAAATTCATCAATTTCAGTATTATATACGTTTTACAATCAAAATCCAATAAATATTAAAATATGCTCTGCGGATTTGCTTATTGAAACCGGTAATCGTATTACATAATTGGAAACAAATATTCAATCACATTTACAATAATAGCTACTGCTAGGATTAAAAGGACATTTTACGGTATGCAGCAGCCTCTTTAACAAGGATGTAAAACTATTTTGTTTACACGGTAACTAATTTCATTTTTATTCATCAAGAAGAAAGCGCTTTCTAAATTACGAAAATATAAAATGCTCCATTGTATCCATAAATGTCTATTTTAATTTTGGGATATTTCACCGCTGTAGTTATCTGGGAATTTGTAAAGTTTAACATTTTTAGTGATGAGCAAAAGTGACACAAGTTGAATAAAGTGAGCCGTTCGAGTACAATTTAATTCTAAAGAAGCGGAATAAAAAGAAACAATGGATTTAAATCGAGATTGATTGTTTAGAAAATCACAGAATAGTGAATACTGAATAGTACACAACTATTTGTTTACCAGAAGTTTTCACTGAAATGAGAAAAAATTGGTAGAACATATCGCATTATTCTAACCAGAACAATGCAAGCACTCATGACAGTGCAACAAATAATTGAAATAATTGAATATTTTTCCACACAAAAGAGAAACTTAACCTCCATGCAGCCCTGATTTAAGTCTAAAGAACTTTCATACATTTGCAATTTAAAAATCTTCAAATTGAAAAAATGTCATAACAGCTGATTTATTTATATTTATTTTTATTATGAAAGTGCACATAATGTCAAGGGGAACATTTTGACAAGCAATGCAGCCTCTTTCTGAATTCTAAACGTTTTTGGTAAATAAACCAGCAGCCCTGGTACTACGTCTTTTAATTTTATTATGGATATTTTTGTGACCTAATCAACGAGTTACATTTCGTTTTTCTTCTTGTTTAGTATAACCATATACTTTTCGTTGTGTAAAATAAAACTGATCAACTTTGAACTATGTACGTTTCGTTCTCTTTCGCTCTCAATCACAAAAGCTCAATTTAAAATATTTAATGCAGAAATTTCCATTTGTTGAGTATTTTCTGGAATCAAATATCTCATCGCGGCATATAATGGGGAATAGGGTACCGTTTGAGATGCAAATATTGAACGAATCACATCTCATTTGCATTTCCAGATGCAAACGGCGAACATACTTTTGCTCTTCCGCCCTTCAATATGTACGTCTGCTTTTCTTAGAGACGATATTAATTGTCTGAAAGTTTCGTTATCGCCTTGCAGCGAGATTTTTTAAAAAGAAGAACATAAAAACTCTACACTCGAATTTTAATAAGGAATTCTGGAATTCTAATCATTTCGAGTATAGTGTTTATGTGTTTGACGGAAGTCACTATTTATGTTTGTTTTTTAAAATTTACAGTACTAAAAAGAAAATAAATGGAGTTTTAAACTTTTCTTGATGTCCACATATACTATATACTATATATAGAATACTTCTAATTAAAAGTAATACGTTTCACTTTTTCGGTTAGATCAAAGATCTCGTGCCAGATTGAGGGTTGGCTAGCTCAGAGTTGGAATTAAAATAAATACGATATACCCATTATATTTAATTTTTAAATTATGAATATAAAAATTCATATAAACATGGGTTGCATTAGTCTTGAGGAAATTTTAGGATCAAAAATAAATAAATCCAAGATTTTAAAAGAACGCCTTCTTTCTCATCACTTCACGGTTACATTTCTTGAGGAGGTAAAGAGGAACAATTCTGATCAGATATAATTTTTCACGTTTTACAACGAACTCAAATTGAAATAAACAATTTGTATTTTATTCAATCCTGAAATTCTTCAAATAAAGAAACGTGCTCATCGTGGACATACACAGTGCAATTGTCACCAATAGAATTTAACTAACAGCCAATTAAAAATAACAAATAATCTGGAAGGTGATGTTTCTCTCTCACTTTAGATGCAGGTGTTGCGGTGTTGCCAGGCAAAAATTTACTATACTTCATTAAATATTTATATGAAGATTTTTGCCTATGGCTGCACTGGAATAAATTAAAACAGGAAATTTTAGTGTGCAAATTGGCATCTACGTTATTTCATCGAGTTTTTGGCATTTGTTTTGTATTATTTTTTAATGTAATGTGTGTATATCCGTAATACTGAAGTCTAACTGTGAAACGTAACACATTAATTTTAACTAGAACTATATTATATAAATTATGTGTAAATATGCTGTAATGGAATTTATATCACACTAGGTGAGTCCAGGTATATGAAATAAATAGCAATTTCCTTGTAAATTCTAATTAATTGGTTAATTTTTGGTATAAAGTCTAATTATAGTGATTAATATCTCAATAAACTTAATTTAAATATTAAATCTAGCATCATATGAGGTATTACAAACTGAATATTAATTTTTATTGTAAATAATGTTTCTAAAATAAAATGTATATTGAAAAATGGTAAAACAAATAATCTTTAGTCATAAAGCTAATTTAATTAAAATTCATAGCAAATATTATAAAAAAATTGTGAAAATTACAACATGAATCATGAAAAATGTCTCCATAAAATTCAAGAATTCTTAATTAATTTTAAAATTTGAATGGAAATTATGCATTCCAAATTAAAGAATAAAGTAATGGAGATTCATATTGTGTAATTATTTAATGTGAAAAGTTGTTTGAGTAAAAAGAATTAATTTTGCATGAAAATTAAGGTCAAATCTCAAAATGATAAATTATAATTTTTAGTTGGCCATTATTTCTAATAATTATGAAAGAGATATCAGAATTTTAAGTAGTTCTGCTTAATTTTAAACAGCATAGTTTCCACATCTTGTAAGTATTTGAAATCCATAGCCTAATATAATGTATTTAGTAAGAAAATTAAACGTTACCTCAAATTCACATAGATAAGTAAAGTGCATTAAAACTTTGCGTTAGCTATTGAATTTGTTTTGGTTTGTTTTTCAAGCTTTGTTGGGAAAATGTCGATTTTACAGAAAAAATAAATTTAATATTGATAATAATTAGAAATTGATTTTAATTACAGAACCCCAAACTTTTTCAACTAAAAAACTAAAATTCAATTACAATGGAGAGAAGAAAGATGAATATATATTCATGTACTAGCGCTTAATTTCTTAAGAATTACATTCTAGACCAACCCAAATAAAGAAATATATACTAGAATAATCCTAGTCAAGACTTACAAAACTCTCTTGTTTAAAGACTTGCTTCTACCGAGAACCATAACTCTGAAAGTGCAATATGCATTCTGCGAAACTTCGTCTTTTTCTAATTTGTTCCACAAGCCCGTTCGTTCGTACAGAACTAGTGGAAGTGCCGGAGCTCCATTACTCCAAATTACTTCCCTCAATATGTCATTCTTATTTATTGACTTTAGTGTTTCGAGAGAGGCGAGAACTTGGTCCCTCACGTCGTAATTCAGAGGAACCCATGTAATTATTGTTATCGGCCAATTAGAAAATTCCTAAGAGGTGCGCTGCCTTCGCAAATTTACTTCCTTCGGCCTAGATTTGGAAATCGTAATTCCAGCCAGTTCCGGCGAATCGTGTAATCGGAATTTCTGTTAATAGAGTTTTCTTTAAACCTTGTTTGATTGCAATCAGAAAGAAAACACGAGAATGTCAGCAATATTTGAAGACAAGTTTCAAATTATTTTAGAAGTAAAATAACTAATACATTACATTTAGAGTTATGTAGAATTTAAATGTGTAGCAATTACCTTTTGTTTGTTAAAAATGGACTATAAAATGCACAAATTCTATGTGACTGGTCTTTATACTTTATATGTAAAAAATACAATAAATAAAAAACCAGACAGTTTTATTTTTCAGTAACTGTAATGGAGATAAATGTTTTTCATATAAAAACTTTAACAGAAACAAATACGACTTTTTCATATTTTTATAATAATTGGGACTAGTTTTTTCACAAATCATCATAACACTCATTTTACATACAGTATTTTCTGAAGAGTTATTAACTTATTATTATTTTAAACTTAGACTGATTATTTATATTTCAATCATTGGTGAGGGCGATGAATAACTTTAAGAATAAATTCTGGAGTAGAGCGTCAGTTATCTTGTGCTGAGCATTAGCACTGGGTTGTTACGATTGGCTGAGCATGAACTCAGAAAGAGCACTTCTAATTGGTTAGTGGTAACCCCGTAGATTGGAACATTACTTATTCGTTAAAATAAAAATTGCCTAGGTGACAAATGTCTTGTATATAAATCGACAAGAAAATCTACAGGGTTTATTAATGAGATTTGAATATTGTTGAGTGAATTTTAAAACAGTTAATACAGTCACATTTTATTCTAGGAGGATACGATTTAATCATAATGACTCTTTTCATAGTTGGTACTAAAATATCTTTCGAATGGTATAATTTTGCAAAGTTATTATTACAATTTAATATAATACTGAACCCAAATGGTGTTTTTGGTAAAATAAACTGGTTTATACTAATGTCAGATACTGCGGAAAATAAAACTATACAATTCCTTGAACATGTAATTGTATTTATTATTTATGTAAAAATATTTATATCAAATATGGATTTGTTTCTAATTTAAATTAATTCAAGTTTATCACACAATGTGCTGATACCATTTGCTTTTAAAACGTAAATGGTAGGGATATTTTTATAAATTATGTATCAAACTATATTTTCAGTTAGTTTTAAATGAGAAAGCTTGTTTTATCAAGAAAAGAAATTTTTAATTGAAACGTATCGCTTTTTCGTAAAAGGCCATAGATATGAAGTATTTAAAAGGGGAAAAATACACGTAGAACAAATAAAATAACGTACTAAAGTTCAAAATATTTTGTCTATTATAACAAATTGGGAGTTTTTTTATGCGTAAAATTCACTATTTTTTGAACAATTAGAATAATTTTTTAGATTTTTGGTTTTGAGAAAACAGACGAAGGTAATTTATCAAATTTTGAAACGTCGAAGTCTCCATACTAAATCTTCTGTTATATCTATAGATTAATTACCCATTTGGGAAAAAAATATTCTTTTATTATACGCAAAACACGTTACGTAAAAAGTTTATATTTTCTTATACTACTTAAAAAAGATTGATCGAATTTTCTCTACGTACCCTTGTGTAATCCATCAATGTCCAGTTATTATATTCCCAAGAACCCGAAATAAATATTAAATAAATCCCCATTGTTATCCCAGAAGTTAATACTCTACTAGTCCCTTTTGTCATCGTTTCCAGGAAAAAAAGGTAATGTTGAGTGTCACTTCTATGTACCTCTGCAGTATTTATTATTCTCTGCCTCCCTGAAATTCCAGCTAAAAAGAAGCAACAACAGTTTTTAGTCGTTATTCAAACTTTTTGTTGAATCTTCCAAACAATATGGCACTGTTCCTTAAAAATGCATTTTAACACTCTTCCCATTTTTGTCAACAATTGTCCAACTGCATTGATTTCTCATAGCGGGTTTATAAATGTTTATATAAATATTCTGCGGAATATATACAATGGTAATAAAAATTTAAATATTTTATAATGTGCATTTTGAAGAATTCTTTTTTGAGGAAATTTCAGGGTTTGCCAAATTTTCTTTAATGTTCATTGGTTAGCAAATGAAATTTAGTAAATAACATTCCAGATTTCCAAATCCAAAAATGAAAAGATAAATTTCCACCGTATTACAAAGCTTTTTAAATTATTTATCTGACCAATGTTTCACCACGACTGTGACATTTTTAAAATATAATTTATCTTTTCGTATTTATTATGGATAATTTCCAAAGAGTAAAGGTTGAAACAATGAATTCAATTTATACCGATATCAATAAAATAAAAAGTTTAGCAATGTTCCAGTTTTAACAATTGTACAGTTTACCCAATATTTAGAAATTGCGTTACTTTCTTAGAATTGACTTTTATTTCTACTTATTCTTTTTAATTGTCAAATTATTTATTGATTTTTTGGCCACTTTATTAAGTTTGCGAACTTGTAGATAAAAAAAACGTTATGAAAGACATGCTTTAATGTTAACTCTCTAGCAAAGTATTTTCTTGCCAATGATGTGCATTTTAAGAAAAAGATACATCTGTTTGTTTTATTTTTTGCTGTAAAGTGAAAATCTCCCTTTTAATAAATTGTAAATTTTGTGATTAGAACTAGTGATGCTGATCCAATAAACGTAGAAATAAAAAAAATGTTTTCAAAATCATCTTTGAATCCAAAGGTTCCATTAATTTTCGCCTAATGTGGTTTTTATACAGAAAAGCTAAAGGATATTTTCAGGGCTTTTCTTGTGTATTTTCCTTATTTGATTAAGCATAAACAAATACCTTTCCAAAATAATTTCTTCTATTTGGAATTATATATCAGAGTATTTTTGCTGAAAACATTATTTATTTGCGGAAATCGTTTGCAGTGTGGAAATGGATTCTCCTGCTGTTCGAGATCAATTTACTAGTGTACACATTTTGCCTTTTAGACAGAAGTAACTGATATTTCGTATAAAACGACATTCATTTTCAGACAAACAATTAATAAATATTAATGAATTGGAGACTTATTTCCGATGTTTGAACTCCATCAAAACGGCACACAACGAGGAGGATTTAAATTTAATATTTAAATGGAAAAGAAAATTGGGGAACTGAAATGCCAAAAGTATTTGTTCTGATTAAGCTGAAGATTTTCGAATAAGGGGTGAAGTTGATATTTAGAAGCGAAAACTGGGAACTCGATGGTGGAAAGTTAAATGATACCCTTCGTAAATTGCTATTATCTCATTTTTGGTACAAGTTTTTTGAAAGGGGTGTTGTATTCAATTTTGATAAGTCTACACTTTGGTTGGTTTAATTAGTGTATTCTCTGAGTTCATTTCAAACACTCTGAGAGGTTTCTTTTGTAAATTTTTTCAACTTCGGAGAGGGTTAGATGGAACGAATATTTCTTAAAAGGTATATTATTTGATATTACTGGTTGAGGAAGTTGAAGAGTGATAGTCAATAATGAAAGTATTTTAAATATGTTTTCCAAAGCAATTTTAAATAATAAATTCTTTAGAACAGTGGTCACATATTGTTTATTATCGATATAATATAACACTTTGAACATTTACTCGAAAATTTGTACGTAGCAATACCTCACAATTTTAATAAAAATATGTGTCTGTAACCAAGGAATAGCTACCTGATGAATCATAAAACTGTTTTAGTTTTCGGAAGATTCATATCGTTTAACCGTTGAATTTTATCGTTTGGTAAAGTAGTTTCAATGATTTAGTGAAATCATGATATCATGATATCATGATATCATGATTTGTTAATTAATCTTAACTGCGATGTTTTTTATCAGTGTCCCAAAGATTGTTGGAAAGTGTAGTGTATTACCTCAAAAAAGTAGTGATAGAGATCGTTGAGATCTTGTAATAATGGCAAAGAATACATTTTTAACTCTTCTACATCCCCTGTAATCGACCCATTCTAAATATCCAGGTGTACTAAAACAGAACGTTTAAAAAATTCTGTTTATTCTCAGCATTGCACTTGACCCAGTTATTGAAGTGTCGCTGTTTTTTTGGGGACAATAGTTGATTTTCGGTAAATAATAGTTGGATAGATGTAAAATACTAATATTTATTGCTTTGAAAACGGCTCACTGTAGAAAAAAGAATTATTCTGCATACGTTTTTATACCTCATCTCTAAATATGTGCACTATTTTCGAGGACACCCTGTGTATCTAATATGTATCCAGAAATTTAGTTTGATTATGAAAAATCTTTAATTTAATGATTTAGGAATAAGCGGAACTAGATTATAAAACTTAAAGGAAAAAAATGTAGAAAACTTTGATATTATTTATTGATTTTTTCTTAAATTTATATATAAAGAAATAATGCAAGAAGTGTAAATAATCCAAATAAATATATAAATATGTGGATTTATTACTAAATATATTTGTTTTGCTAATTAAATTTATTTAATTTCGACTGGTTTGAAGCGGCAACAGTGTAAATTTTATTCAATTGGCAGCCTGGACATTTGCTTGCATGCGTAAATATAACGTTATCGTTCAATTATAATTCATGAAAATTAATATTGATAAGAATAGAAAACGTATTTTTGGAAAAGAAAACGCGTCAGTGAAAAAGTTAAATATCAAAGCTTGAGTCAACAAAAAATCGAAAATCTAGTAATCTTCAAAAATGTTTTCGCTTTCTCATTACTTTCATCCAGTGACTCAACCTCGTTAAATTAAAGAATACGGGCAAGTAGTATCGAGTGGTTAACCAAAAATGGACTTAAATCGTATCTAAGAAGCGAGTTTACGCAATTTTTTATTATTATTTTTGAGATCATTTTCACTAACTTTTGTGGCAAGTAAATGTATTTAAGGGAAGAATTAATGAACGACACATGGTTGAAAATTGTTTTAAAGTAATATTTGGATATATTAGTATTATTTCGATTAAGGTAAAAACTGTTTATTAATTGTAGAAATAGGGAGGAAAAGAAATGGAGTTCTCTTAGACGATAAGTTGTAATTTCAGATAGCTCTTAATTGAACAGTTAATAACACCATCATTCCTGTTATGAAATCGACAAACGGCGCTGAGAAATTCAATAAAATGTTGAGATCAAAATAGGCAATTAATCTCTTAGATTCGGATAACTGTAGTAAATTCGACTGACTGCACTCACCTTTTATTTTTTGGACGTAAAAGTCGAAAAAGATATTCGATAGAAATAAAATCGAAATCGTTTAGAACCAGAAACTGAGTTTGAAGCAAAAAAAATAGTGCAGTTCTAATTAAAAAACTAAGGCTTTAAAATAAGATTTCGTACCAATAATGATTTAAGTGCATTCAGAAGTTAACTAATAACTGCATTTACGTTTTATTAAAAAATTTGATTTAAAGACTGACAGCGAATTTTTAATTTATATTTTAGACGAATGGTGTAATTTATAGCTTATTTAAATTAACTTTGAATAGCATAACGAGAGAAACAGCCGATTTTAAAAACGATAATTAACGTTATCGATTCGTTTATTAACCGAACAAGCATATCATTGAATGTATAGCGGCTCTAGCATCCTCAAACACACTCGTATGTTTATATTTGATCAATAACTTTTTGCATACGGCTTAGTGTTCTATTATTAATTTAAGTTACACCTAAAAATATGCTTTATAATGCAAAGTGAGGGTTCTCAGTGAAATTATTTTAAGAATAGATTAATCAAAATAGCTTTTTTTCAATATATTGTGACAATATTAAATAGACTAATGAGATTTCATAAGGTATAATATTCAATGATATTTAATTATAATTAATAATAATCGGGTATATTTTAAATCTAATAAAAAAAATAAGATCAAATCTAGACATGTCAAAATGTATGCTCAAGATAACCAAACTGATGAATTTTTATAAAATAATAAAATGAAGATCATGAGTAAATAATATTAAAATTATAGGGCATGATCATTCAAGATCAGGTTTGAAAAGAAATTTATTCTTTAAAACATGTCATATCATATGGTCAACTATTAAGCAAATATATCCAAATTTGTTAAAGACAAAGAAATATGCTTCTAAATGTATTTAGAATCAAACTGCTAAAAATAAATAAATATTAAAGAATATTTATTAATAAGCAAACTCACCTTTCCATGTCTATGCTTATCTGGGATTTATTGTTCATGCTAACTCTAGAAGGGTAAATAATAATAATCCTACAGTATATGGGATAATATGTTTTGTTTTGTTACCTTTAGAATTTCAGTCCGCATTGTTTTCGTTGGAATAATTGTCTTTCAGTCAGACGTAAAAGTTATTTTTGAAATTCGAATAGTGATTCGTAATCTATTTTACTATTTATATTTTTCTTATTCTTTTTCGTTGCTTTTCCTGGTTTTTTCAATTATTTTTTGTTATGAGTAATAATCAGTTTCTAAAAATATTTTTTTATATTTACATAATTTACTTTCATAACCTTGCTTTAATATTTTGAAAGTTAAGTGCATGTAACTTTTCGTTGTAGAACATAATTTTGACTTAATTTTACAGCACTAATATAACTTTGCTTTAGGCTATTTCAGGTCACTCAATAGCTTTACATATTGATTGTTTATGTTAATTATATAAGAACTTAAAATTAAAAATTAATAATCAGGATTTTAAACTAATGCGAAATATTTGCAAAATATGTCTAGTTATTGCGATCGAATGTTTAATATTCAGTCAATCAATCTTTCTCAGTAAAAAATTTTTTTTAAAATGTTTAAAATACACATTTTTGTTGACTCTGCAATTACCAAGCATCAGAATTATTAGATTAATGAAAAAATAGAAACAAAGACAAATGTGGAGTATTGTAACAGGATTTATTTGTGAAAATTTGAGAAGGGTTCTCAATTACAACAAAAAATATCATTGTAATTGACTTGTACATAAATTTTAACAAAGTTTGAATCTTTTCAAGAGGAACAATATTTTACTGGTCAACTCGAAGTTCATGAAGTTATAGTTGCAAAATTAAGATTAATTTATCTGTAAAATTTATGGCATGTCTTATAATTTTAGTGAGACAAATTGAAATAAATTAGATTTAAGTATATTATCACATGAAATATTTAATTTCATTTTGGTGCAAATAATGTATTGGCAACTATTTTAAAGTTTAAAACAGTTAGATTGATTAATATGTGTAACACTAAAATTTTGTTGAACATTTTGAGAAAAGTATATTTATAAAAAAAATTATTTAGTGTCGATTCAAGAAGGAAGTCGAAATTTTGATATTACATAACGATTTATTGATGAAAATTAACTTTAATAATTGTCAAATCATAGCTCTTTTTAATTTTATATACTCTATAAAATCCACATTGCTGAATTTCGTGACTTTACAATACCACGAATGAAAATACAAGAAAACAGTGAAAGAGACTAGTCAACAAATTATAAAAAAAACGAAGAAAATAACGCGAAACTTCTTTAAGCAAAACCAAGTCAGAAAAAACCCTGAAACAACAAAAACGCAAAATAAGAAGCAGTAGAGGGAATTCGTGAACAGCAACACTCAAATCCACGTCAAGGCATACTCCCAAAGATTAAGTAAACTAAAATGTTAAGGGTAATTTTTCATATCTAGAATTTCGTTCTGCCTCCAAATTAGGTACCCACTTTTCAATTAATAAACGACGAAGTAGTGCATGAAATTTCAAGTTAATTTTGAAATAAAATTGCCTACATTGTAGACGAGGAATTTTCCTGGAAGGTAATTAGTATTTCAAACCATGTTCACCACTTTGTTTTGTATTTCCATATGGCTTCCAGACACAGCTTTTACGAATTTCTAAATTAATTATGGAAGGAAGAGCGGCTTATACTGTCCTTTAGAAAAAAACTGGTATATTCAACCTATCCACGATTTACAAATTGTCACAAATTAGTTACAATTATTATTATTACCTTTATTTTGCTAAGTGTTTCATTTAAATAAATAGCCCTTTTTTTATTTCCTTAAATATTTTTAGTAACAATTAGGTACGTTATAATTTTCTTAGTCGCAAAGTGACTGTGGAGTTAGTTTTAAAATATAGTTTCATATAACATATGTATTTGCGCAATCTCTTTGAAAATTGAATATCTAGTTCTTTTATTTCTAATTATTTTGTTTTCTTATTTTTGAACAAAAACAAAAATATCCATTTACTTAAAATGAACTTGCTCTTATTTATTACACGAGTAGATACATAATGGGTTTTCTTTCAAAGACTGTCTACTCTCAAAATGTTTTCTTTCATCTGAAAATGTATTATCTCACAATTTCATTTATAATGCAAAACAAATCTGAGGAAAGTAATAATTGTTTAGGAGATCATTTATTTGAAAATTGAAGAATTGGATCAAATTTGTCATAATACAGTGATAAGCATAGAAATTGCTTCCTTATTTACAAAATACTAGATGTAATTTTGAACAAAATATTTAAAAAAAATTAAATTAGTTTAACCAAATATTCACTTTGATCATTAACTCGAAAATGGCAATACCTCATACTTTTAATAAAAGTATGTGTCATGTGTCCAACGAATACATACCTAATTAATTATAAAATTCTGTTATCGGACAATTTAATCTAGTAACTTCAATAATTCAGCGAAGAATGGTTTTTTATTGAAATCAAGAATATTACGACATGTTAATTAATCTAATCCGCGATGTTTTGTATCAGTGTCCCAAAGATTGTCGGAAAATGTAGTATATTACTTAAAAACAAAAGTAATGGTAGAATTGACCATTCTAAATATCCAGGTGTACTAAAATGATAGCTTATTTTTAGGACTTATAAACCATTGTTTATTATTGTATCAGCATTGTACATGACCGAGTTATCCAAGTTTTGCGGTGTTTCCAGCTCTAGTTGCTTTTCGGTAAATAATATTTGGGTAGATGTAAAATACCAATATTTATTGTTTTAAAAATGGCTGACTTTTGAACGTAATATTATAAGACATAATTTATTTTATATACGTTTTTATACCTAATCCACGAATATAAATAAATAGTTTATTAAAATCAAATAATATATTTTGTTGAATTTATTCAAATAACATATTTACTTGAATCAAATCTCTTTTTTTAAATATATTGTTATTAAAATTACTATTAAAATGTTAGAAATTCTTATTTAGGTTACGACAATTTATGAAAAAACCGTGTTTTGATCGACATTACCAAGTTATAAGTCGAAAGAACATTTGGGAGTTCCATATCGTTGAATTATTCATTGTTGTTTTATTGGCTTTATTACAGTAAGCTGTTTTATTGCGCATATCTTCTTGAAAGTTCAATGTTTAATGCATTAACATTCCCGAGGCTAACTCCCTGAAGGACATTTGTAACACTCGTAATAGTATCAAACATACGTTTTATATTTTGGTATTACAAATACAGAACCATAAGAGAAGTTTATAAAGTCTCTTTTACAAATATATGTTGCATAAAAATTTTGTTATCTTAATTACTTCTTCAAATCTCTGTTTTTTAATATTTAAGTAGTTTTAAAAGTTGTTGTCTTTATTACGAAATTCTAATGATTAACATTTCCATCCATGAAACAACAATTAGCTAAAAGGTGCTAAAAAAAGTGTTGTTCCTAGAATACTACACTGTAGCACTCATGCTTTAATTTATTTTAATTCGGATAAAATTGTTTTTGGTTAATCGTTAACTATCTAATGGTTGGGATTTTAAATCTTAAAATTTTGTCTTTTTGTACTGAAACAAAAACCATCATGCCATATTCCTAAGTTAAACATGAACATTCAAAAAATAAAAATAATTTTCTTTTATTATGAGATAACTTCCAAACAATATACAAATAACTCGTTGGAGTAGTTTTAGTGAATTGATAATTATTTATATTGGAAATAAATATGAAAAAGATAAATTATACTTATCTGTGTTTCCACAGGATTCCAACGCTATTTTAGTTGTATTAAAACGACCACGGTTGTGCTATTTTCACATATAGCAGTTGTAGTAGAAGAATGGCAGATCTTTGACAAGCATAAATTATTTCATGTTCATATTTTGGAAATATTTATAGAAAATAAATAAATCATAATATATATAAATCATAATATATTAAATAGACCATTCTTGTAGAATGAATAGTAGTAAACAGCTTTTGTTGGTTAGAAATTATAAGCTCAGTTTATATTTTATTGATAAAAACTATATATATATATATATATATATATACTTATATATATTTCTATAGAAATAGGGCGATATTTTGGAAAGGAACTAATGGAAATGAAATGTCTGGTATAAATTTACCATTACTGGCGGGAAATTAATTTCCTCGAAAATTATCTTATGATGCATTAAATCTCTCATAAAAGGTTAATGATAAATTTACACCTAATCCCAATATCGCTATATAGTCTTGGTGATACGAACAAACTTTGGAGAAAAAATATCAGCGAACTTTTTTTGTTTTATGTTTTAGCGCATTAAAAACTCCACCATCTTTCACTTTGTTATTAATTTTCACTTAATTGATAATTAATATTTAATTTTTAAATAACAATCACTTCAATCAATCAATTACCTAATCCATATGAGTATTTTATATGTTTTAAAAAGAAAATAATACAGTAATCTTAAAGAAATAAATAATCTGTGGTTGATAACTTAAAAAATACAGGGTCCACCATTAAAGTAGGAAATTTTGGAACTCCAGTAGTTTATTTTGTATACACAAGGGTTACTAGTTCGTATTATTTTAAGGGGAAAATAATATACACTCAGAACTGCTATTTCACTGTTGATTTATTCAGATTTCAACCGTTAACGGGATACAGGTTCTGAATTCTCACAATTAGTAAGTTGCACTTATTTTATGACTTTGTGCTACGTTAAGTTTCTCCATACTATTTCAGTTATTTTTGTATATTTGGTGAAAAAATTTGGTATTTTTAATTTTTTTCGCTTCTCTAGGGGGCCACTATTTAAGCAATATATATATTAATATCACAATTGCCCCCTTTTGGTGAGACTTTCTTTTTCTTAAAGTTGACATTTAAATGCGTCATGTAAAAATCATAATATGTTAAATCACAAATACAAGAAAAAATACATATACTGAGACGAAATAACACAGATAACTTTATTATTTAATGAAAAATTTCTAACATTGCAAATATACTACTATAGCCAAATATAAATGACCCAATATAGAAATATTTTAAATTTAAGTACTTAAATATGTATAATAATATTGTTTTATTATAAAAGTTTTTTTTTTTTTAATCCCTAATAAAGGTATTTTATCGAAATTACAATCTGATCTACTTTTGATCAATGAGTAATATGATTCTTACCTAAATTACTACAATAATATGTAAATATGTTTTTTTTAAAGAAATAATTTATGGTATATTGAGAATTTAAAATATTTTTCACCTTTATGAACTTTTAAATGTTTTTTTTTGAGATAACGATTTTGTCATGGCGACGGCACTCGAAAATCAGTACCCCCAATATATATTATCGTTATATTAGAAATATACAATAGATTTAGTATATCATTTATAGACTATAAAATTGGCCAAACATTATCGTATCTCGAGCAAAAAATTCTTTAACAAACTAACGACTTGAAACATTATCCTATCAAAGAAAACCCTCATGTTTCTTCAAACTCAACATATAGTTATTTTATATGTATCTTCACTAAATTACATCGAGTTTATAAATTTTGTTTTTAGAGAACATAGATAATAGACAATTATATCCTTATTTGGTTTTGTTACTGCCTCTTCTTCAACTATATAACCAGTTATATTTATTTCCTCCGATTTCCAAAGCATAATATATACAATTATATTAAAGTTAGATATAATTTTCTACCAATAACATAATAAATACCAACAACTTTCTAATGGTATTTCAAAATATTATTAAAAAGTTTATAGTTAGAAACCTTCTAATGTATCTCTGAGACTACAACGTATCATTTATTAACATGAATAAGTAGTAGCAAACACTGTTAGAATAAATTATATCTCAGTAATTTCAATGTAAAATAGGTAATTATTCACTACTAAAGAAGTATAATTAAAAACCCAACATGCACTATTTTTGAGACAACCGGGTCATTATTTATTTTACGTTCTCATTAAACACTGGCTGATATAGCTTCACTACTTTATTATCCAATAAAATATAAGATACATCTATTCAGTTTTCACTAAAAACGGTAATACATTTTAGCGAAATCATTTTAATTTTAGATTATGGAGGAAAATAATTTCCCTGATTTATTTTATTTCTATTATTAAGTTATATTGTAAATTAATTGTAAAAGACAAGTGGTTGGACTTGAATATTTGAATAAGTTGTCAATTTTATTTAAAAAAAAATTTTAACCTTGAATAATTAAGACATTGATAAAGTTACGAACACTAAGAGAATTTTGACATTTATTCACTACATTCAATATTTCCCAATATATTTGCTAATTGCAACTTAGTTGTCATTGACTATCCGTCTGTTACTAATTCTATATTTTGTTAATTGGAATATCTTAATTAGGCATCTACTCTTAAATATAAACTAATAAAACAAATATCGAGACAGTTAAACAAACACATTAAGGAAACTCGAAAGTTTTAGTTAGTAGTCAATAACTAAGCTTAGGTAAACCAATGGGAAGATTAGGGTATTCAAAGTAATCAAACAGTTAATAGTTAATAATTGTAACTCTGTACAAGGAAACAATTATTATACAACCCTATTAATATTTCATTTAAATGTTTGTATAAAATAATTACTATTGTAATTTTGTTATTCGAAATAGGAAAGGATCCTTTTTAATTATCTATTATACCTATATTTTTAAAATAAAATCAAATTTTTATGCATGAAAAAATTACATAAAACATAATTGAAAAAGCATTTATAGAAAAATGTAGACCATGAAAAAGGAAAAAAATATTTTATTCTTACTTATATTAAAAAAATAGTATTTTTTGGGAACAGTTTTTGGAATTGGATTTTTTAATCGAATTTACCAATTCGTACTTATTATGATAATAATAGTTAAACTCGCTACCAACAATAATTAAACATGATCTTTATTTATAGAGACTTTGGAAATAATGAAATCATCGAAAGGACATCCATAGTGATGATGATCATAAATTTTTATGGAGAAATTTTTATTTAGGTTTCATAATTCTTCGCCGAAACTAACTCAAATGGACACACAAAAGAGTTAGTAAGTAGTAAGTAAGTTTTTTTTCATCTAAACAAAGTAGAGATATAAATAAAAAATAATTTTAGTACATACCCTTATTTTTTAAGTTGATCTTTGGGTTCATTTTTGTAGAATAAAAGATGTTTAAAAAATTTAAAATATAAAGGAACATACTTTGTAATTTTTATTTTAAAAACTAGTAACTATGAAAAAAAGTAGTTCGAATATTTATACTACTAAAAAAATGAAAAATTTTGAGTATAAAAAATCTGCCTGATGTTAACTAATTTATTAAAAACATATAGATATGTATATCCAAATTACACACAGGATTCAGTAAAGATAAAAATCAATCGAATGTATCTGTAAATAAAAATATATAAAATATTTAAAATAAAAGTGTATTTTATTAACCTGTAAATGCTGCCTTCAAACTATATTGTTTTATAATATACATTTACTAACATATTAGATTGATGCTTTACTTTTGCTAAATTACGTATAATATTTATACGTTACTATGAATTTAAATTTTGTCAATTCCTATTATGACAAACCAAAAATCAATTATCTCATCTGTGTTGTATGTTTCTGACATAACGATGTATTTTCATAATTAGTTTTACGTTAAAATATGCCTAAAAAGTACATTTTCAATTCAATTTGGTTATTTGGATCCGTTACATCAGAATGCAAATGACCATTCCGTTTTTGACAAGCGAAATCCAATTATAAATTCATTAATTTCAGTTCTACGGCTGAGTTGTAAAATTGTGTTACACGTGTACTCTTCACCGACATTATAAAACTGATTCGCGATAAAATGTTTCTGGGCTCGGAAGTCTGAGATTATGTTTTTAGAAGAAATTAAAATATGATGGCATTTTGTTGTAGAGAAATATAATGTTTCACAGTTCAAACAACGAGACATAAAAACGTCAATTTTGAGACTTGTTCAAGAGTCAATCCAATTGCTTTAAAATTTTGGAAAAGTTTTTGTTTGCGCTTAATTTATTTTTGGGATAATTTTTTGATAATGATTCGTTGATTCAATAAAAAGCCTAATATATTTAATACTAAAAATGAGATCTTTGAGTTGTTCTATTTAAAACGGCAGCCTAATCTAAAGACATTCTCTATTTTGCAAACATTTATGAAGGCCTATCAAGCTCCTTTGAGCTGTTGACAATTTTTTTGTTTAGCACGTACTTTTATTTTTGACATAATTTACAGAAATGCTATTCTCTTTGTAAAATTTTTAGTTCCTTCATTTTCAATTTTGTTTTTGAAAATTCCGCGATCTCTGAGATTTTGGCATTTTATTTATTTTGCAAATAATTTAATTTTTGGGGTAATTTTTTGAAACGTAGGTTGATGAATTTAATGTAATAATTCGATAATAAATAGTTCCTTTGTAAAATGTCGTCTGATTTAGTGATTTAAAAACTAAAAAAGATAAGCTTGCTCTAGTTTTAAATTTACCGCAACTAAATTTGACAGAGACGTTCACCAAACTGTCATTAATATTAATCACCACAATTTAATAGCAAATCTTTTTAAGAAATGGATGATTTATTTACCGCAGATGATGTTTTTTGCATGACGCTAGATGAAAAGAATTTTATATGTAATCAAACTTTCGAGCAGTTTTTACAATTCTGTGGCATACTTTACTTAATAGTTTTTTATTTTGTCCGGCTTTGTAGGATTTCCAAGAATACTGTAACTCATTAAGGGTGTACTTATTCTATTCAGTGGAGAATAATTTTCTTTCAATTGGAATCGTTTTTGGTTTCCTTTTGCTTCAATTCATGCAATCTTTCAAAAAACGACGTTGGTTATAGTAATGGTTAATTATTTTATTAAACTCCAGGAAATAATTTTTGTACTTGGATAAATTGCATAATCACGCCCAATTTTTTTTTCAATTAATTATTCTTTTTGCTAGATCTTATTGCAATGTAATTACTCCGGGAAATTTGTAGGTTCTTCTAGGGAAGTAAAATTAGTTTTTGTTGATAGTTACAACATCCTAAAGTATATAGAAATTGTAATTAATTAACTAATAATTTGTAATTGGATAAAAAATTAAAACCCTATTTTTTCTTTATTATGTACTATCTGTTTGTACCAGCCAGTTTTATGTTAAGTTAATCGAAGATTGTCCTCTAATAATATACCGAAGAAAAACTTTCTCTGCTATCGAAACAGATGTTTTCCAACTGTATTTTAAGTAAAAATATACAGTAATAGGAGAAAAATAAAACATGACATGATACACAGAAGTATATTACAGGTAATAAAAAATTCAGCCTTCGAAACAGTAAATAAAACAGCGTTTTGAACAACACAGAAAACAGATGTGTAAAGAAATGAAATATTGATGTTACACCGATACACAAATACTCCCTGCGAGTTGTTTGCCAAAAACTAAAACTGATACGTGGGTAACTGTATCTCTGTGACAAAAAAGCCGAAACGAGAAGAACGCGACCATTAATAATTCATGTTATCGATCTTTGACGTGTGATCTGTTGCGGAGTTCAGAGGTACATTTATTCCGGGCCCCAGGAATCGAGAACTTGGGTCTCTGTGGAACTATGGACAACTCCGGGTGCAGGTCGGGGACGGTGTTCGGGGCCCCAGAGAATAGAGTCACTTCCCCTGCGAACGACAACTACAAAAATACGTTGATGGCAGGACTAACAGGTTTTTGATTTCTAGTTTTTCAATCATTGACGCGGATTTCCGAACATTTTCTTCCATTTTGCAATATAGGAAAAGTGCTTTCCACTTTGTTCTTATATATATATACATATATTTTTTGGAAGGAAAAAATACAATATTGTTTTTGATGTCATGTGTTACATAGAGTCATTAAAATAATTAAAAAAATGCTAAAAAAAAATTCTGTACTAACAGTTCTCTTGATGCAGCCCTAGCTTTTGGCATGTAGACAAGATGAAACTTTTCCTCACTAGACAATATACAGTATTTGAATTAGTTTAGTCACAGTTTAAAAGCAGAGCTTGAGAAGTGCGCCAATATTAGTACAACTAAAAATCGAAACAACCTGAGAAACACTAATTAGTATACCTTAGTTTAAATTTTAACTTTAGAATTGAACTGCTCATTAATTATTCTAGATCAGATTGTAGTCATGACAATTCTCCGCAAGTATTTACAAAAAATGTATATAAAAATACAATGTCTGCCATTTGAAAGAAACTTTGGTTGATGTTACTGGTTTTGAAGTAAATATCTTAATAAAAGCTTCCAACACGTTGATGTGTGACAACTTTACTTATATTACTAATAGTTCGTATGTTACAAATTCACCTAGTATATGTTAAACTAAACTTCAGAATAAAATTAAATAAGATCTGTAATCGGTTTACTAGTACTTCTAACTAAACAAAAGTTTATTTGGCTGAAGTTATTGCTTATTTGACAAATTTCATCTAAGGACAATAATAAAAACCAATGAATAATTCCAGTTGAATATGCATTCCACTTTGGTCATCAGAAAATGCATGATATACCAGTGTGTTGAGTTACAATTTTCGACGAATGGTGTAATTGCGAATATCCAACAAGGTAATCGAGTTGACTGAGCGTTTTGCGGCTAAATGGAATTTATTAAGTCCCCAATTTTGAGATGAATAATAAATACGTTTTCGCTCTGGATTTGTAGCGACCACTCAGACCGCATGAAAATACTTCCACTTGCTTCATCTTTTTTATTTACATTTGGTTTGCATGAATGACTGGGGTGAGAAATTAAAAAATGGAATTATTAAGAAGGGAATGGAGGGTTCAAATTATTAGTATCACACGATCAAAAAAAAAGCCTTATAATACCTTAATTCACTATTTACTGGTTTAAAATTTTATTGTGGTTAAAATTTATTAAATCGATTTTATTTAATGAATCTGTTAAAAATTCAAATAGATTTCTAATTGTTAAAAGTATTTGCAACATCTTTAACTAAACAACAAAATTACAATTTCGTAACAGTACTGGCAATGTTGTGGACCATGAAAATTAGAAAACCTTCAATTTAGTGAAGTTGTACCTTATATTAGATTGATGCCTTACTTTCGCTGAACACTGTATGTCAATTTATAAACAAATAAAATGATTCAAACAGTGGCTTTTGCTAAATTCATGCAAACATAATCTGTAAGGGAATTCACCCTTGAAGAGATGGAATTAAAATCTATCTATCTATGTTATTCTAGAGCACGTTTTCCAACCAGAATTTTCTGTTAATGTAGGAATTCAAGTATTAAGGGTTTTTAATTTCAGCATTTTATAATATAACGGTTAGAGAGAAACTGGGGGTTTCCACAATTTTCCTTTGATATAAATAAACTGGTGGTCCAAAACAATAACCGATTATTTCATAATCAACAGATTAAGAAAAAGTGTCAGAAGTTTTTTACAAAATGATAAACGGAGTTATAGATAGATTTATCATTATTTTTTCATTAACAACGCTAATAATTTTTGTTGCCATTTTAACATAACTAATTGATGAAAAATAAAAATTGCACAATATTTTACTGATTGGAATTAATTTTTTGTTGAGAGTTTTAAGAATAATTTCAATGTTGTTTCGTCTACAGTTGAGAAGAATGATGTGTCTTTGTGGTAAAAATTTAAGAGCTCGCAAATGTATATGTGACTATTTTCAATTTTATTATGGCTGGAGCGATTTCCGGTCAATGAGAAGTTCAAAATTGCCAAATGCTTATATGGTTCAAAGTATAAGCGTTGTAACCATATTATGAAGGGTGAACTCGTGGTATTTTAAAAAAAAATAGATGATGTCACAGTAAAGTTGAATGGATATCTGCTTGTTTTATTTTTATCTGTACTTTTTTTACTAAAAATATTTACGATTATCAAATAAATCGAATAAATTGTAAATTTATTCACTAAGGTTCGAATTGTTGCAAATTAAATACTCAATCTTAATTTGTATAGATTTTTTTTATAGAAAACACCCCTCTCGCTACATAATTTTTTTTAATAGATTTAGCAAGAGTCTATTTATTATTAACCAGCTTTTTCAGCAAATTTGCAAACTAAAGTAAAGTCTAGCTAACCAAACAAGCGGTTTTTTATTTTTCAATTATCCAGGATAGAAAAACCGACTTTGCAGAAAACAGCAGACTTTCTTAGATATTCCTATGGCAGATTTTCAACGCTCCGACTCAAATATTCGCTAAATTCGCTGAAACGCGTTCGTGCTCGGCAAAATCTGTGCGGTTTTCCTAAATTTAATGCGATAAATGTGGCAAAGTACGTTTTTATTGTTTTATTTTAGCGATAACACGTAGTGAATATTACGCCTGTTACTACGTATTCATATAAAAAAAATATGATATAACCATTGTTATAAGAACACTGCTATTTGAACATTAGGTATATCATCTAGACTTGCCTTCTTTCTTTCAAATGTGTCTCAAAGTAAGATTTTATTGTGCATTTTTTTACGAGATTGTATATTAATTAAATAATAGTGACTCCTTTTTCCTTTCAACGTCGTGCCCGTGCACATTAAATGTTCTTTTCCATAGTTTCCGGTGAGGTAAAAATATCGATAATCATACTTTATCCGCAAACCACGTCTTGGCGTTTCGTTTCCAACTGATATAGTTTGGTTCGTAAAACCCAACAGAACCATAAAAAGAAACTAAATTAAAACGCCCGATCATCGGTCTGGTCTGCCTCCGGCTGAAAACTTATTCTCTGAATATATCTGCCCGAATGCACGTGAATACTTCCTCCAGACTAGTGCGGATACCTTGGTAATATTGCAAAGGTGTAAACTTTTGCTTCAAAGGAAATATTTTCAGCGAATTTCCCATTTAGGACAAGCGAGTCAGGCGTTGATGCGACTACAACAAAATCTCTCCCTATTCCGCTTCAAAAACCAAAACTACAACGAAGTTTTCTTGCAGAAAAAAGGAAATTTTGTAAAATTTTAAACTCATCTTTAGCCACAACTTGAGCGATATACCAAGATTTAGACAAGTGAAATCCGGTTGTACAATTTATTCAGCTCAGTAATCAGAGTATAATTGACAGCTAACTAAGTAGATAATAAATTAAATGCTTAAACAAAAGAATGAGGCTTTATATTAAATTCGGTTCAGTTTTAATTGTGATGTTAGTTTTCACTTTTGCATGTTGTTTTTAGTATCATACTATCTTCGTTTCCTATATCTGAACTTGCTGAATTCAACTTGTTGTAACCGAGGACCAATTTTTATCTCTATACTCATCGATTTTGTTCGTTGATTTATTATTGTTACATTTTCACCATTTTTCATTGATGTCAACAGACTAAGTAAACAAAAAAAACGGAAGCTAGAATAAAACAGAATTAATACAAATCAAAAATAAAAACTACTTCGCCCGTTTTTCTGTAAACTGTCAAGTTCCTGCAACTGCATGCAATTTGATTCAACGAGAGCCACAAAAGAACAAAATTAAATATCCAACTCGGATAAAAATCTGCATAGTCGTCCGAATGCATTACTGTAACGGATCCGACAAGTCAGATAAGTATTTGACATCAATCTCAATTTTTATCTGAAGGTTTTTGAGGTTTTGTTGCCTTCGCCGTCCCGACCGTTTCATTTATTCCTATCGCAAATACTCTGTCTGTCGATCTATGACATATGTGTTCCTGTCCCGTTAGAAACTGACCCCAGTATTTATATATGAAAAGGGTCAGAACCAATACGCTTCGACGGTCTACGGAAAATGGAGAATAATTATTCGGAAATTCAAGGAAATTGGAAAGTCTTATGTGGAACCTTTGTTCTGATAGATGGTATTTATTTTATTAAACATTTATGTAAGCAGTAATAATAAATTAAAAAAAAACAAAAATATGAAATGAGCTTAAAAGTCTTCTGTAATTAGCGGAAGGTAAGGCTTTAATTTGCGATTACCCAGCAATATGAGTGCCCTTGCTTTAATTTCGAGATATGGCACCAGTGCAGTAATCTGATGATTGACGCACGAGGTTTTGTAAAATTTGACATTTGTTGTGATAAGCAAAACCAATAGAAGTTGAATGCAGTGAGCCGAGGCGAAAACAAACAATGGAGCTTTTTCGAGCACTAATTTTTTTTCTTTTTCAAGAACAACTGTTTATCGGTGGTATCAATAAATGAAATTTAGTCGGAATAGTATTAGTGACGAATTTCATGGTTGTCCAAAAACCTCAAAAACTGCAGAAAATATTGGTACTGTAAGTAAAATGGCAATGGTAGATCGTTAAGTGACGTATAGGAAAATTCAGTCTTGTTTAGGGATTGATATGAAATAGATTTATTCAATCTTACATTATGACTTTATGGTAAGAAAAATGCGTTCTCGACGGATAACGCACCACAATTTAAGAAAAAGTCAAAAAGAGGCTCGAATCAAATGGTGTAAAGAAACCACCCAACGATTAAACTCAGATACGCCAAATGTGGTCTCCAACATCGTTAGTGGTGATGAAAGTTGCTTATATTTTAATATGAAGCTAAACCGTTAAAAGCTACTCGGATTCGGAGTGTTTGAAAGCCAACTAACCATATCACTACAATCATTTTAGAAAATTACAAAACAGTGAATGCTGACTGGTACATAACTATATGTTTACCAGAAGTTTTCTCAAAAATCAATAGAATACGTCGCATTATTCTTCATCAAAACAATGCAAGCCCCCCACACAGCGCAATTAACAATATTTAATCACACAAAAGGTAAAATTAATTTCTTATCATCCATACAGCCCTGACCGAAGCTCAAACGACTTTCATACATTTCCAAAAATAAAGAATCAATTCCGTCAACGTTTTTCAAGGTCAGATGAAGCAATTGAAGCATATAAAAATGTCGTGATGAACAAGCTATCATCAGATAGTGGTTTATTCGCATGGAAAAGTCCAGCAGAATATTTTAAAAATCAGTAAAGCCATTTTTTGAATTCTGAATATTTTTGTTTGGATCTATCTCGAAATTAAACCGGCAATCCTTGTAAAGTAGATCACAAACTTAGTTTATAGAAACAGTAAAGAGGACATGTATCTTTTTTCACTCAATTAACGTAGTAGTATTAAGGGAACATTTTTAGCTATAAGCAGGATAAATAAAAAGCAGGGTTTTATTTATCCTGCTAGTTACCTGAAAATTAAAAACGATCAGAAAAAGTGATGCTCACAACTAAAGATAAAATGTTGAGTTACTAAAATTTCAAAACATTTGATAAATATATTTACCAGAATGGAGATCTTCAATACATTCTTGTCCAATTTTTTTAATTCAGAAAATTTCGTAGTAGCCAAAATGTTGCACTTAAATTGAAATTTGCTTCAAAGTCGCGATTAAAAGATTCAGCTTATTTTAAACTTATGAGATGATTTCATTGTTTATTATATAAGAACATTTTAGCACCGTATCGTGAAATAGAGCAATTGTGCATTTCATAATATAGCTTTAAATATTTAAAAAAAATTGTTTAATATTTTGAAGACAGGAGTTAATTTATGAAAAATATTTTAACGATTTACATAAGGAAATTTTATACAACTTTAAACCAACAAAACGTTCAAACGGAAAGAAAAGCAATTAAATAAGAAATTAGCCATTTCACTGAAATTTGGTCTTTACGAGCGCACAAGCTGTAACTAGAATTATAAACAAATAATATGTTTCGGTACTAAATTCCGTCTAGTGCAAATTAAGATGAGGTCCAAGTAGGTCCTTTGTACAAAAGAAATATTTTTGCTTACAAAAAACCTTCAAATTAATTGAAGAAATATTTGTTAAGATCGAAGATCCTATTTGTCGTAGCATTTTCATATCCACGACCAGTTCAATAAAAGAAATATTTAAAACATGGGATTGTATAGTGGAGACCAGTTAAATAATATGAATATTTAAACGACTGATTAATTTTGTTAAATGAATGTAAAACAAATCGTAGATTCAACTTTTTAATACATCGGTTAAATTGTTATCTACGACAACTACAACATTTAGTTTCTGTCCTGAAAGCTAATGTTTCCTATTTCGTTCTTAATTAGACCAGGTTTTTTACTGGTAGGATATTTGTAACAAAATCTGAAAGTCATATTGAAATCTTTTGTAGAACAAATCTCGTAATAGTTTTATAAAATGTAAACCGAAATATTCAAAATAAAAAAAAAAAAATAAAAAAAATATAAGTTTACTGGATTAGAAATTCGGAATGGCAATAATCTAATTTCAGCTACTAGTTTGGTAATTACACTTGGAATTAACATAGAATGTAAACCAGACGAATAAATTCGTTTAGAGCGTACCGGGGGTAATACAGTAGGGTTTTATTTAGATAACCATAATATATCCCGCACAATTAGAGTCCGTCGCCGCACTAGCAATAAAAACCAGGACGAAAACTTACAGTATCCGTCGTTTTCAAATTAACACACCGGAAACTTTCATTTCAGCTGAAAAGGGACGTTTTTGCCGTCATACAAAACACCCTGTCGGCTGATTAAACAAAGCCCTGGGCCTGGATGGCTAGAAGGGCTTTTGTCGAGGCCATACATTATCCGGAGTACAGGTATTATAGGGGGCGCTGCGCATTTCTTACCGGATCATTGTTTCCAATGCCTTTCTTAACGAAATTATCCCGGGGTGTATGCAGAGTGCTCGTCGCGCAAAATGGGCTAAGGTAAGGTGTGTGGAGTTTTAACATAAAGGGCTGCGTTTTATGTTACCTCGTAAATTAACGTACTTCGGGAGTCGTCGGAGTTTATATAATATTAGAGCGAAGGCTAAACCAACTTACCTAGACAGGGTTGGTTTTGTTTAAAATATTTTATTTATAATTACTTGGCTAACAGAAAGAAGAAACGAAGCAAGGCCCGTTCGATTTGGAATGGAAGATAAAATTGGAGAAAAAAAATAACAGCAAAATAACAGAAGACAGCAGAAATAAGGAGACAGTCAGATTTATAAAACAGAATTAAACGAAGTCAACGCAAAAAAAATGGAAAGAATCGAAAATAATTTATTAAATATGGAAATGTCTACCAAGAGGCAAAACTCTAAGAAATTATTAAACGATATCTTATTATATTCAAAAGAAAAAGTCTGGTTAGACGGTGATCTTTAGAAAATATTACAAAGATAAACACAATATTTCTAAAAACCATTAAGTAGTAATAATAATGAAAAAGACGACCAAATAATCACATGGGGACAATATGCAGAACAACTGAAGAAACCTACATAAAAACAAATTTTAGAAGAAATTGACAGTTTAAAAATTTCTAAGGGTGCTGGTACAGTAAAAATCTGAAGATGAAAAATGCAATAATATTCCCACTGCATAAAAATTTGACAAACAGTTATTCAAGAATCACAGAATAATGGAGTGAAATAAGATACTAAACTCTACTTGCCAACAAAATCTAGGTCTAGACCTCGTATTTATATACTTTAAATGGGCACACGATTTGATTTAACTCTATAAGGGTGTGTGCGTAAATAATGCATATATTTATATATGAGGTACAAAAACGTATGAAGAATAAAAATGTCATACATTTTTTTTCTAAGGTCAGCCTTTTACACAGCCGTGTATATATATATTAGTATTTTACATCTATCCAAATAATATTTTATCAAGAACAACTACAGCCGGCAACACCGCAAACACTTGAATAACTGGGTAAAGTTCAATGCTTATAATAAAAAAGTTTTTTAAACGTTCTAAGCATAAGTTTTTATTTTAGTACACCTGGATATTTAGAATGGTCGATTACTGGGGTTGTAAAAGAGTGAAGAATTAATTATGTACTTTCTTTTAAGTGCCACACTACCCTGTCCAATAATCTTTGGGACACTGATACAAAACAGTGCGGGTTAGATTAATTAACATATTCTGATATTCTTGATTAGAATAGCTATTTTTCACTGAATTATTGAAACTACTTTACCAAACGATAAACTTGAAACGATTAAACGATCCGAATCTTCGGCAAACAAACACAATTTTATGATTCATCAGGTAGATATTCCTTGGTTACACCACGCATGTTTTTATTAAATGTGTAAAGTAGTGCTACGTATACATTTTTTAGTTTATTAGAATATTTTGTTGCAAATGCTACGTTCTACATACCATTTAAAAATACGCATTATTTTCGCTGTATATATTATTAAATTAGTATATTACCATAATATTACGTTGCCGTGAAAATGAACCAAATTTTAAACTAATAGATAGTCATTTAATAAGGAATAATTAAAGAAATTATTCATAGAGCATTAAGAAATCTGTTCATCTAACTAATATTCAATAACCTATTCTCCTAACATCTAGATAATGCCAATTATGTAAATCGAGTCTAAGCAAATATTTCGAATGCGACTTACCTAAATGTATGTGTATTTAATTGGCCACAATCCTTATTCAAATGAAGGTATTTCCTATTATGGCTCAAGTCGACTGGCGGAATTTTCAAACTTCCCACCTGATTGTTTTGGAGCTCAGAACACTTTCTGGCACCAATTTACGGTTCCCAAAGATTTATATTGTCCGTGATAATTGTTTTTGGGTATTGCTTTGTTTTGGATAGCCCAATCTTCATGTCTTTGTCTGCTATTCATTTGATTTATTGTTTTGTATGCACGCTAACTTTACGTTCCCTCATTGATGTTCTTTCTTGTCGGCAAATACTACATTGGTTTTAATTGATGGTAATGACTGATAAGAATTTTCATTATAAATGAGTTTATTCCAGTTATTACGTTAATGGTTTCATTTCTGAAAATTTATAATTGTTTTATTTGGTATCAGAAACCAGAATGTTGTAAAAGTGGAGTTGTATGTCAGATATTCGAGGCTTAACAGTTTAGGGGAGACATTGAAAATTCGAATTTAGTTTTCTATAATATATCTAACGCTTAGTTATAAAAAAAATGGATTTTTATTATGGTGATTATTTAAATTTGAAAATGCCAAATAAAGCTTTTAAGAAACACAAAATACATTTAAAAGAAGTAACTCTGCTTCAAAATTAAAAGACGCTGTTAGCAAGATTGTAGACTAAAACTACAATAAAAATTACTCAAAGAAATATCCGAAAAATGCAAAACCAACATCCATTTTATAATGTCCGGACTGTCTGACCTAAAATGTTTAACATAATTATTTGCAAATAATTTTGAACTTTTAACTACAGAAAATTTAGACATTAATTAATAAAATTAATGAAACAGTTTACCTGTACATTCAATACTCCACTAACCATTAATGAACTTTTCGTTAGAAAACACTGGGTGTTCTGTTGCCAGGATCTGACAACAAGTCACCACTTAAACAATTTCCTGATATAATATGATTTTGGAAGACAACTATAAAACACATAGAGAAACAGCAAACAGCAAATATTGGGCATTCGACAGTTACAAAAATATTTACTAAATTCAAGACTAATGGAAGTATTTAAAATAATTTTAATAAAAAACGCCGAAAAATCGTTTCCAAATGAGGAAACTGAGTTTCAAGTGATGCTTTCTGTTGCAGAAAATTCAAAAATGTAATTGCACAAAAGGGCGTCTATAATACAAAATATTACAGTAAGTAGAGATACAATGGCAAATATTTTAAAACGAAAAAATATTATTCATACAAACCACAAATCGTACACACATTGCAAGAAAGTAATTATTATGATAGACGACTTGAGTTTTGCTCTTTCATCCAAGGAGAGTTAGAAGAAGATCCGTTTGTGAAAAGACCTGTATATTTTTCCGATGAGGCAACGTTTTCTTCTTTCGGAACTGTCTCATTACAAAATTATCGCTGGTGGTCAGATATTAATCCAAATTTTACAATAAAAAGTCGTAACCAATATTCGTTTAAAATGAACGTGTGGTGTGGTATTTACAACACGTTACTTATAATTATTACAAAATCAAGTCATTGACTTCATGGATGAACTTCCGTTACAAATTTGGTTCCAACAAGATATTGCTTCAATCCACAGTACAATAAACGTTAGAGTATATCTTGAAAATATGTTTAATGGAAAAGTGCTACACAGATATTCAGATGTATTTTGACTCGCCAGATCTCCTGGCCGAACCCTCCTCGACTTTTTTTATGGGGTTACTTAAAAATGCAGATTTGTCAGCAAGGGCTGATTCAAGATGTCGATCATTTGGAAAGGATTATTTGTGAAGAATGCCAAAAATTACTCCAGATATGTTTTCTACACAAAACAAGCAATCATTTGCTTTGAAACCAAATTATTGCAAGAAAATGCTCGCGAATTAAATCCCTAGTTTCATTTCGATTCGTTAATTTAAAATTAAAATATACTCGACCGGTTACATTCATCTTTTGTCTAACTACAGTGGTTCTATATCTAGAAATTAAAGCAGCAGCATAAAATTAAACTTCCTTGAAATTCACCTTAATACTTTGGAGCCTTACTTCGGAATCATCAAATGAAGATTTCTCAAATATTATCTCAATAGTATATGTCTTTAACAATCAACTAAAAGTAATATTACTTACTTAAAAATATATATTCAAATAATAAACAATAATTTTAAGTTTTTTAATAAAATTCAAGGCGAAGTTCAATATTAAAATATAAACACCCGTAGACATCAGACGGAAAAGAAGATGAAATAATTTCGAATTTTTTGTATTTGTTTTACCAAAGAGCACTGTGTGTAAAATATGTGTTCGGATCTTCTAGAATTGTGATTTATTTTCGCTTTATTTATTCGCTGGTGTCTTCGGATTAGTTAGAAAATATACTCAAAAGATTTTCCATAGAAATGGTTGGAGTTAGAATATTAAAAACAATTCATTATCAAACCTGGCATGAATCTTTGAAAGTAAACAGCTTCAAGTTTAGCAGATATACCTTCATTTAACTTCTTGAGCCATCTAGAGAGTTTACATTTAATTAGTTGGTACCTGTAACGTATACAGGTAAATTCAAATATTCACTATGCTTTCTGTTCCTGCAACTTTTTAATTTTCTGGTATATTTTATACATTAAACTTCATTATTTTGATTAAATTCTCTTTTTATAAAATATTATTAAACTGTACTTAAAAACTACGAATGCTAAATAACTTTATATCTATTTTAAATAAGTAGAATACTATGCTTTGTTCCTAGATACAAAAAAGCTTATGTAAGTATTTTATTCCAACAAAATTTAATATTGACGTACTTTTCATAAGTCTGTCCAAATATTGGTATATTCAGGAATATGCTGGAAAGTCTTAAGTTTGCTTTAAGAAACTTCACGGAACTTTGTATCGTAGAAAATGAGTGCATTAGTTTGTCTAGTAGCTACTTCCATAATACCATTGCTCGCTTTGAAAAATGTGCCTTTTCTATTATAAATTCAATAAACCGAGACTTGGGACTATAAAAGTTTTGTTTTTATAAAACAGTTTAAAAAAATGACTATTATGAATAAATACATATATAGATAAATTTTAAGATAAAAAAAATAATTTACGGAATATATGCATAATTAATGATACTAAGAAGAGAATTTCTTCCACCCGGCGTTTCCATACATTCGGTTAATTTAATTTTCTGGTACTTTGTTGTAAGTTGTAAAATATTGAAGGCGGTGCTCTTGATGTGGAAAAAGTTGGAAAACTTGAAAAATGGAGCTTTATTTGTTATTGGCGTGATCAGAGGCGAAACATGTTCCTTCGCATCATTAAATTATTTGATGGAGCCGAAAATGTCCGGAAAGAACTTTTTAATAACCGTCACGTCGGGGGATTTTCGTGTTTTCTATTGCCCGTCGAAATACACTCGAGAAAGTGACAAGGAAATAAGTTGGTGTTGATCTCGATTTATCCATGGCTTACTCGTAACCGGGGCCTGATTTTGATTTATGAGTACGGAATGTTACTACTCGTAGTGATTAATTTGATCCTGGCACGTGAACAGTTCGTAACGTTTCTCACGAATTCAATAAAATAAAGCTTTTAGTGCTAACCAGGTAGATATTCGCTAAAAAAATCGAAGAGTATTCGTCCCGAGTTCGATTGCTTCCGTTTATTTAGACACAACATCATTTATCTGGCTTTGGACTAAACCCGAATATTTACAAGCAAGCAAAGAAATAAAATATTTTTCCCGCAAGCTTCACAATGTTTGTGCTAGTAATTAAATTAAACAGGTATCTTTCAATGAAGGCAAAGGCTATTCGTTTTCATTAAATTTCCGCTGAAAACAAAGCAATTAACTAAGTGGGATTTTTTTTAAATACCGATTTTGTTAAATGGTGTTTTCAGTAATAGGAGTAAACTGAATATCACATATTAAAACATTAACTATAATAATAATTAATTAATGTTCATGATTCAATTTTGATGAGCGTTTCTTCATAAATTGTATTGGTTATGAAATCATGGTTAATTACATTTATTATTTAATTTAATTTACATAATTATTGTTAGGTACGTTCAAAAGAGCATTCTCGATGATTCTATTAATTAAAACACCCAATGGATTCAGCTATGGTTTTACAAAGTAACAATTTATTTTAGAATGTCAGCTGAAGTGAACTAATACCATAGACCAGTATTTTATTGGTTCATGCTGTACAGCAAGATATCTGGTTTTCTCAGACAGCGGTAATTTGCGGTTGTTTAGTTTTACAGTTAGACGTGCCTTATTTCTCATTGGTGTTGATATGGATTTGGTATAGATTTTTCTACATTTTTCTATCAAGCTGGACCTGCAAGGTTAGAAATACTATGACAGGATCTCTATGAAAAGCAAGGATTGTTGTCTGCAAAGTTATCGTAATACTCGTCACCAAATGTAAAACTTAGTTTTATTTACTACTTATAATAACGTAGATTTCAAAAACTGGGTACTATGATGGTATATATATATATATATATATATATAAGTTTAGTTTATTTTAAATTTCTTTACTTTTAACTTGAAAATTAGCCTTTATGTCCTTTATGCAATGATTTTATATGTACGGCAAATAACTTGGGCGTAAAGTTTATGTACCTCTACAATTTGAAATTTTAAGCTAATATAACAATATAACCTTAAAAAAGACCTATTTCAAATCCCTTGTTCCAAAAAATATCAAATCCAAATAACCTTGTCACCAATAAAATTTATTTTCTCCGACAATATATCGGATGGTTTTAGAGAGGTCAAAATTTGGCAAATGGTACTAGTCGTCCTTGTCTTTAAGGGATGTGAAAATTCGTTCCGGCTTAACTTGTACAGTTAAAAAAAAGGCGGATGGTTATATCAAAGAATTTGAATCCTTTTGGAATACAAATATATTGACTAAATAATAAAAATGAAATTATAAGATGATAAACAAATATAGGCAAATTAGCTGTGGCCATGAATAATTGGGGGTTCACCCCTAACTTCGGGAACAAGGCCCCTTAATTTTAGCTGATTCAAAAGGAAAACTTTCTAATTCTTATAATAAAATAAATAAATCTGGCTATCCTTGAGTGGGTAGCCTGAAGGACATTAATTGGTTCCTTCTGACAAAATTTTGAGATTCCTGACTTTTTCTCTGTTAATTTTACTGCGACGTTCATTACGAGTTTTCCCGGTCAACTGAATACAATATTCTCTCAAAATATCTAGCTGAAATACTAAGAAAAAGAACAAATGAATAAAAGAAGTTTAGGCTCAAAACATCGGCCACGCATTCCTCTGATTGAACACTGAACTTTAATTCCCAACTAAGTTTCACTTGATTAAAGATTAATAACCAAGACACATGAGGAAACCCAGCAAATCAAAATATGCAAATAAAAATATCTTGTTTTCTCAAGAGCTGGGAGGGAAATTAACGAAAATAAGTAAAACAAATTATCGTTGACAAAACATTGAGACAAATTATCCACGATAAAGTTAGTTATGATACAAGGTAATTCTTATTTAATCTCCATCGGAGAGCGAATCTGTAATCCTGGGGTGTCTAGTGCCAATGGTAATTGTGTATCTTCCGTGACACGAATGACAAAACAAAATAAAAAAAACTTTTATTTTGGTTGTTTTCTTTCTTTTTTCGTCACGAAACAGAAAGTTAAATCAAACAAACAACTCTAGCCACTCGCAGTAAACGACTGAAGCAAATTTTTGTTATAAAAAAATGTTCAACGCAGAAACTGGACTCGTGGGATTCGACTTCAGTCGCGTTTTTTTTTCTGCCGGCGACTATTTCCTTTTTCAGTTCCCATATTGACTTTCTTGGAAAAATCACTCACCAATGGTTTGAAATGTTCTTTATCTTAGTGGGAGTTAAATTGAAATTAGCGACCGATGGTAATTTTGCACCGTCAAAATATGTCATTCTCTAAATCGCTGTTCGGACCCTGGTGTCATAAGCAAACTTATTTTGAAACACTTTTTTAATATTGAGCAGTCGTATATTTCTTTTGTTTCGCACGAATTTAAAACAATTGTGAAATTTAAACTCAATTTCCTTTTACTACGTGTAGGAAATATAAAATCAAATTTTATGTGAACCTCAATTTTTTTTCTGTATAATTCCGATTGTGCTTTAAATAATCTCTGATTATTATGTTATCAATAGTTTTGCCGCCTTGTGTTGTTGGTATGCGGTCCCAGCAAGCCGCCTTGTTTCGCTCCTAACTTAGTAGATAGTAGAATTGTGTCTTTTTAGCCTGCAAATAGACTATATTTATCTCTCCTGATATTTCTGTTATGTAGAGGAACCTAAACCTTGCCAAACAGATTGTAGAGGAAATAAGCTGTTTTTTTTTAAATAATAAAGAATGCAATTAAAACAGCACTGTGTTATTTACACAATTATTTATTAGTTATGGTGGTATTTAACTGCTCTCTATTTGTTTTATTTCCCGCGACTCAACGCCCCATTTACATTCCACCAGTATTGAGTTCGGTATTTATTGTTATTTCAGACTATTTGAAACCATGAACTGCTTAATTGAAGTAATAGAATATGAATGATATTCATCATTAACCGAAAATATAATCGAACGAAACCCGTTGATTAGTCGATTTGGGAAGACAAAATTCATGTACATCTAAAGTACATTATGCAACCTATTGTTTCTGTAAGCAGTTTCAATTGGGAATTGAGTAATGGATAATTCCGAACACGTATACCATGCTATTCTCTTTAAAATACCGCCGTTATTCATAAGTCGATGAATGGACTCATTGTGATCAATAGTTGTTGTATTCGACATTATTAGCTTAATGAACAGTCGACCGTACTTACGAGTGATATATACAATATTTAACATGTATTATTTGGTTTAATATTCCATTCCGTCTCAGATACCATACATACCGGAACTAACAGCTTTAATTCTAATCACTCAATTCTCAGTTATTATTAATGCTAATGGTGATAAATCACCGAAATCAGTTACACGTGGACACGACAACGGATAATCGTCGTGTAGGGATCCAGAAATCTCAAGGCGCATCTGATTTGGTTTATTATTCATGAAGTGAACACTGTAATGCTAATTATAGTGATGCAACTGAATATTAATCTGTATAATATCCTCTCTTATTGTTACTGCTATCAAAACTATAATTATAATAATCATAATTTTATAAACCTTACAGCCTCTTGCTATTTTCCTTGTTTCTGGAATTACTGTGACTTTCTATAAACCTTGTAATATTGAATTTGGAATAATTTTAATGATGACTGATCAATTGAGCGTTCTAATCTTTCCCCAGTCTCTTTTGTTTTCATTTTTACCGAAATGTGAACGTTGTTCCTAACCCGACAGGACATGTACTTCACCGCATTGAGGAATTGTCAGCTGAGATTTACTGAACACGACGTATCCCAGGTGAATCGGTCGAACCGGTTCTCTTACATAGTTTCCCAGACATCATTGGTGTTTATTTTTGGTTTTTCGAACAGTTAAGATATGTTGTATTGTTACCATGACTGCGCAGCTCTTTATCCTCTTTTGAACAAGTGCACGAGTAATTAAGAATCAATAAATACATTTCATTAATACAAGGTGAGACAGAATAACGGGAATTTTTGAAACCTGGTTTCAACAGGATGGAGCGACATCACATACTGCACGGAAATCAATGGAAGCTGTGCGAGAATTGTTCGGTAACCGTGTAGATTCGGTAACATTTCCTGGCCCCCTAGATCGCCAGATTTATCCGTTTGTGATTTTTTATTGTGGGGCTACCTCAAGAGTAAAGTGTATATGATTCGACCAAGAACCGTGGATGAGTTAAAACAGAGAATACAGGATGAAATCCACAGTATCCTAGCTGAGATGTTGCAGCTGTCAATGAGGAATCTCAACAGCAGATTTCAAGAATGTATTCGTACAAGAGGACGTCATCTAAAGGACGTAATTTTTAAAAAATGATAAATTCCATCAATGTTTCCTAAAAAGTTTTAAGGTTTCAATTACGATGAATAAAATTTATTTCTTTTATCACTTCTAGTTTTATTGGATTGTAAAAAAGTTCCCGTTTTTTTGTGTCACCCTGTACAAATAAATTTAGCAAGTAATTTAATAAGCCAATATTAATGTTGAATCACTAAAGGGAGAACGACTATTGACGCTATTCTTATATTGAAACCTTTTATTTCATTGAAAAGAAACATGATTAAAGCATTAAAATAATTGGGGATAAATAGTAAAATAAAAAGAATACAGATTAGAAGGAAAATAAGTACAAAAAGTATTAACACACAAAAGGGAGAAATTGAGTTCACAAGGTTAGTGCATTCATAGTGTCTATAAATGGTTATTTTTTTGATTAATTTCAAATAAGTAGATTATTAATTATAAATAAAAAACTATTTTTAAATTCTAACTTTAGAACCCTATAGTTCGTTAACGAAGGGCTTAAGGGACACATTTTATATGAAGTACTATGAATATTTTTAGTCACTCTATCATCTCCCAAATTTTTTGTACGAACTCCTGGAACACCCTGTAGATACCGAAATCCAGGTAATCAAATACGAGGTGGGGGTTTACAATATATACATTATAGTTGAGTAGTAGTAGTAGTTACCTTTTTTAATATCTCTGATTTAATCAATAGCCGACATCCCTTGTAAAAATACTCAACGAACTATTGTCTACCATTTATATTCATGTCTGGCGAACATTTTTCACCATTCCATTAAAACCCCGCTGTTACTCCAATTCGACCTGAGGCTACAACAAAGTAGGGAAGTGGTGGAGAATTTATGCAACTGCCGGTTCTTTCGTCTGCCATATTATATGAATTTCAGATGAAAACGCTATTGCCTTGGCCTATTCTATGTATAAATGTATACTTGCTAAAGTATACCATTTGCGAATGTCATGCCCTTATATATTTCACAGGTTTTTAACGTTAAAGGTACATTTCGTCTGCCTTGAAAGAAATACTGAGGGTGTTCGCTAACTTTTATCAATGATAATGTGGAAAAAGTTATGAGTAATGTTATCGATACTGAAGACGCTGTTACGAGGGACGCTGTGAAATTTCTTACGCCAGAATGTTCTCAAGGAAGATCTTTTTTTCTAGATATTTTTTTTCAATTATCACATTTTCTACCTGCACAAGGTTTTTAAGACATTTTTTGCAGTATATTTCTAAAGTCAGGAAATAGCTAACTTTTCAATTTCATTAAAATAATTTCTATTTAAAAAAATAATTTCATTTTGGCCATAAAATGTAAAATTACAATTTTACTAAGTTTGTTTTCTAACCTACATTTAATAAAAAAAAAACTAAAATTAATAAATTTTCAAAATCAGGTATTTACAAACTAAATTGTCCGGATTGTAACGACATCTATCTTGGTCAGACATTAAGAAATTTTGACATACGCTACTGTGAGCACTTAAGAATTTATAAATTAAAACAACCAGATAAGTCATATTACGCACCTCAGTAACACTAAATACAAAGCTACACTTAATAACCCAATGGAAACAACAGTGGAAGTATTTCATATAAGTGATAAAAAAGAAGAACTTGATTTTTTGGAGGAATATGAAATATAGAAACACCTAAAATATCCTCAATATAATCTTTATATAAAATCTCTATATTTATTCATTAATGGGAAATAGATAATTTCCTATCATATATTAAATTCTTGAATTTTATGATGACACTAATTTTTACAAAATTTGCTATTAATCATTATGAAATTAGCAGTAGTATCACTGAAATTACTTAGTTTACCCTTGAATATGAAATTTGTCGCCAAAACGTTGTTTACTATAACTGAATAATTTGAAATTAATAATCTCATATGGTGCAAAATTTAATATTTACATTAAACAAGTTTAATTAAACACTAATTACTAAAATTTTACAGTAACCCAAAATTTATCTTATGAACTTACTAATTAGCAAATTTTTTAAAGAAAATCCGTTACAATGTAAATTCATACATTTTTTGTCAGGTTCTTATTTCTACTTAAATGTATAGACTTTTGCATTTAAATTTAAATTGGAAAAATTGGTTATTTCAAGTGAAACTTTGTAATGAAACTGATACACTTTTCCAATGAAACGATTATATTGTGTCTCTTATTCAAGCATTAAAACGCAATGCCAAATACCGTCGTTTTCAAGTTTTGTTAAGAGTAAGACAGGCCCACACGTTTCGTAAACCGTTAAAAATCATGACATATTCTCGGTTGGATCCATTAAATAAAGTTGATTCTGGGAAACATCTTTGTTTGCTGTCATGATAACGTCTGAGTAAATGAAATGAAGGTGTAAGCCATTCAGCTGTGTTTGATTTGTGTGCAGAGCAAACTAAAAGCTTCCTCGCAAATTTGAACGCATTAAACGATGTCCAAGTAGTATTTTTATTGATTGAGTAGGTAAAGTGGAGAAATGGTATTTGTCTACTTTCGGGCTTTTTAAACTGAAAAAAGAATTAGCAGGATTGCACAGTTGAATGCATTTTCCATAACATCAATTAATTATTTCAACGAACTTTTAACTTTTTAATGTTTAATGCATCCCAAAAAAAAATTGTAAATGTAATTTTTAATAATATTCCCGTTTTCTATTTACCAGCAAAATTTACACTTTATTAATTATCAAAATAAGAAGTAAAACAGGAATTCAGAAATTAAGTTACCAACTGCTAACTCTAATTAATTGGCGGTAAATTCTGGCATAACCGTATTCCTACAAAGTAATTACTCATATATATTGTTTTTAGCGTATTTTCTCTAATTTATGCTGTCGAACTTACGCGATAATTTTGAATCGATCTCCAGGTCCGTTCCTAAGTAATGTAAACCTCTATTATAAAAATAAAAGTTTATGCATAATATATACTATTTCAATTCTAAAATGCAAAACTTAAATTTTAACTCAGTTCATCCAATATAAATACTTGTAATTGTTAAAAACTTTATAATAAATATTATATAGACCACGTATAATCACTTAATATCTCAGGTAGTGAAGTTCTATTGGTCAAGTATTTGACAGAACTCCTTCTAAGTTCTCATGCGTTAGAATTTTAGAACTAACAAAAAAAAATGAGCATATTATAAAAAAGGGGTGAGTATATAGTATTACCTCTCTTACAACCAATCGTTATTAAACTAAATGAAGATTCTTCTTCAGCATTTGGGTACGAAGATTTATAAAGTATATTGTTATTTAAATAACCAAAGAACTAGTTCTTTTAGTATGTAACCTTTACATGACGAATGTTATTTGCAGATATATCTATTTATTTTTAATATTGCAATAAAAGCAGTTTTGTTTAATTTTGTTTAATTTTTAGTTTAAGCTGCATTTAGTAATATTTCATATCATCTGAAATTTTTCCTAAGTAATATTGGTAATTAGGTAAAATACCTGTGTCAGTCCCAAGCCCGGAGAAAGAAGGAGGGTTTAATAAGAGGATCAAAAAATTAAAAATCATTACTACTAACAGCAGCTTTATATGCATAGTTTAGTTTTTTAAAAATTGTTTTTAGGCAATGAATAAATTTTAGTGATGTATGACTTTCATCATAAAGAAGTGTGTTTAAAATAAATTAATATTCTTGTAAAAACTAGGCTGAGCTAATTTCATTACGTAATAATATACAATCTGTTAACATAATTACGAAAAATGTTGACAATTTTTTAACTTAGAAAAAATAATAATCTCTAAAAAAAAACATATCAATCATTATTAAAAATAAAAGTGGATTATAATTATTCACTATGTATAGAGTCTTTCTGTTATTATTTACATGAATATCAAATTTATATAGACTCTGAAGCACCATAGATCTTCTTTGTTTCTTGGATTTTTATGATCTTCTTTTTTTGAGGTTTTCCAACTAAGAATAGAAATACTATAACTATATTTTCTCAAACTTTGTTTTATGGCATAAATTACAATACACCAAATTCTCTTTATATATTAGAAATAAGCTAGTTATTTTATAAAGCCAACTCTGTACTTAGTTATTACACCGATTGGAAATTAATCTAAACGATAACTTCAAAGTAGATATTTGTTTCCGCTTTACCCGATATGGATGTTACTTAGGAAATAAACATCCACCTGCTTCAGGAAATTAACATTTATTAATTTGTAGCTGGAGGAGTTGATGTTGTACTTTCTTGTCTCTTGTACATACCTATACCTCTGACTCTTTGGATGTTCTCAGTTAATTACTTAGTTCCTAGTACATAATCCCAATGTATCCGGTTGAGCTCCGACGTGAATTAAACATGATTTTCGAAGTTTAATTTGAGGTGGTGCACTTAATATTGTAAATCCAGTTATACTACCAAAAGATTTCTGTAATCTAACTAAACTTCATGCTCCAGCTTCTAATTACGATGTAGCGTACCTTTAGACAATGTTTGAATTGAATGTTGAATGGTTAAGTTAATAAAATTTTATTCAATCTACTTTTAGAAGTAATTTCTAATACACCGCTAAAATTTAAACCGGAAAACGTCAACAAACTCTTTGCCTTAAAGTACAAACAACGTTAAGGTTGACAATTTTTGTAAGAAATTAGAAATTAGACGAAGTTACTAACTTGAATAACAATTAAAATTAATTAAAAATTACATATGTTTCAATAATTAACAAAATAAATACACTTACTTTTTTATTGGGTTTCGACCACAAATTTTTTTTAGGAATTCAAAGCAATCTCTATGGCACCAAATTTCTGTATAAATACCAGCGTAATTGACCAGTCTTGATTTTCTTGAATAATTGTCTATTCTTTTAACCTTTATTTCTTATTTATTTAATGGGCACATTTCGCATTTTGTTCTTTATCTCTATATTCGTAAATTACCTTCAAATGATTCAGCCTGAATATATTTTTAGTACACTCTTATTTTTGTACTTTCTTATGATTATTTAACAGAATAATTTATTTGAATAGTTTTCGTTTATCTATTTTTATTTTATTGAACTAATTGTGATTTATTTATTTACCAAATTTTATAACAAAAACTTTATCACTATTTTTTTGATATCTTTTCTTTATATCAACTTTATTAGTTTATTATTAAATTTATTATCAGAAATCAGAAAATACGTAGTAAAATATTTTTTTAAATAGTCAATAATATTTATTTTAGTAAACATTAAAAATATTAATGCAAGTGAAATCAATTATTATTTAATATAAAAAAAAATTAATAATTCAAAACAAATGTATATTCTGACTCAAATAAATTAGATTCGTTTATCGAATGAGCTCTTCTCAGTTTGTGTAGTTTAGTGGAACAATTCGTCGCTCCTCTCCATCTTATCCTGTTTCTCTCTTAAATGTTGTTATATTTCTTCGCATCTTTTGTCACTTTCTTCCACATTCTCCTACTTTTCATTTTATCACTCCAATCATTTATTTTCATACTTACTTCTTTATTGTCTGTCTTTCTGTTTATATGACCATACCATCTAATTGTTTTGATTTGACTATATGTTCTTCTTCCAATATGATAAATATTTCTCCATTTATCAATCTTCTATATTGTTCAACGTATATTTTGTGTGCCAAATATTTGTCTTTATTACCTTCCTCTCGTGGATCATGAGTTTTTCTTCTACTTTATTTGTAAGTCTCCTAGTCTCAGTTTCAGGTTTTTTGTCTTCTTAGCATGTATAAAGATATACAAAATGTTAAATTATTTATTGAATGTAAAGTTGTGTTTCTTCAAAAAAAAATTTTAATTTAAAGATATCTTACAATGCAAAGAAAAGATTGTTGTGGATCTTAGTCTTGTTCTTATGAAATTTAATCTGGACATTTTACGGCTCACGAACTCAGAATACGATGGAAACAGAATTGGAAAGGTTTAAAAGTTATGCCTGGGGTTCATTTACAAAATTAAGATATATTTTAAATTTTACAAATCAAAAGCAACCAAATTGTTGAAATTTAAGGGGGAGGGGCAAAGGATTAATTTATTTCGTAAAGTAATGATTAAAAGAGTTGATTTACACTGACAGTTTTATTTCGTTATTACATACTGCGTTAGAGATAAAATATATGGTAAAATATTTCTTAATTTAATTAGAATTACTATAATAAGTGACGCGTAAATTTGATTTTCAGAAGTTATGGTAAGTAATTTTTGCCCTTGCAGTTTTATATTTCTTTCTATCTAATAATTTAAATTGGTGGTACTCATATATAGAAAATTAATTATAAACTAAACAGTAAAATAAACTTTGGTTTCTTTAGTACTTAATAAAAAATAGTTGATACTGGTTTAGAAAAACAAGAAAAAATTGAAAAAAGTAATTTTATTCAAAAATACTGGTACATAACTGTGTAATTTAAAAAAAAAATCTTTTTACTACAGATAACATCTAATATCTGATTCATTTCAATTATTAGACCGTGAAGATATTTTTTAAAAAGTACGTACTTCAATAAAAAAAATGTATAAGCATTAAACTTATGTTGACGATCTATACTTATATTTAATAGGACTTGTTGAAAACTTAACATTGGCAGATATGTGGAACATTCATGAAAGGTTGTCGGCAATCGTTAACTATCTACAAATTCTCGAGGGATTTCGAGCACCATAATATTGAAATACATAAACCTACTTATGCTAATAACATATCTCACTTTGAAGCAAATGTTTGATGACGTGATGGCATTAAATGGAAAATATAATGGATTAATACCCAACTATCAAATAGGAGAAATAGCCTGATTTAGTTTCAGGTTATTTAAATTGATTTCTCCACACATTTAGTTTATTGGTACAATACCAATTTATTCAATATTTGTTAAACTTATCAAATACTTTATTAAAGAAATGTTGATTTAACGAATAATTAGACGAAATATGATTATGGTAAATAACCGACGGTGTTATTTTCAAATAAATAATAATACAAAATCAATTCATTAGAAAAGTTTACTTGTTAAATAGCTAAATACTTTTGGAATATTCAGGTTCTTTGATAAATATCGGACCTTCGTTTATATTCTTCTTTTAAAAAATATATAATACATATTTGTATTTAATAATTTCGCTTAGATGAGGTAAATTCATTCAAACAATTAATTAGGTTTTAAATTCTACAATTTTTATCCAAAGAAACGTATCGGTCGATGTATCAACTAATATGGTATATTACACACAAATGGCGTTCCGTAAGTTTAAAAAAAATAATAATTTCAAATAATAGTTCTCTCTGTATAAGCGTCAAAATCAAAACTAAATTTCAAAAGTTACAAAAGATGCGTGTAGTATTTTTTATTTTTTCTGAGATTTCTTCATTTGAGTCTTCTTCAGTTTGCTTCAAAATTCGGATCGATATTTCTGGAGGCTGGTTACAATTTTAAAGACCTTAAATTTAAATCCAAATTGACTGTCACGTTAAATTAAATATTGGTAGATCTAATATAGACTTCTAAGCTTTCAAATATTAAACTATGCCTTCTAGTAACAGAAAATCAAATAATCGAACGACCCCCCACATTAAGTACTATTTCCTTCAATATTACGAATCCTGGTAAACAGTTATAGATTTGAATTTCTAGATATACCGGTTTATACCCTTCAGCACCAAAATATATTAAATCCAATAAAAGCACTTGGAATGACGTTTCATTTGCAATGATGTTCCAATTATTTTGTTATGTAATATTGAACTGTCTGATCGGTCAAATTCGAATCTAGTTTAATATTTGCTGTTTGCATAGTATTTAATTATCGCATACGCCAATTATTTTAAAGTGTATTCTAACTGAAACTAAAGAGAAAATTACACAGAAAATTCGTTTCGTTTTATATCTATTGAGTTAGATTCGATTAATTGCATGTGGTATGTTATTCAAAGTAAATTTGTTTGTATAGTTCAATATTTTGACAGTAATATGATATAATTTACAAATATCGAAATTTCCAATGCTTCAGGGTTTATAGTTTGTACAAATTTTATCACTTGTCATTTTGAACTCTTTTAGTTAATTCAGTAATTCATTCCAGATGAAGATAATATTAATTTTCCTCTTTTCTTTTATTACACTAATTATTATATTTCTCTTAAACATATTTTTTTATTTTATTCTTATTTTTGAATTGAAACTTTTATAAAAATTAATACTTTCAATAAAAAAATATTATTGCCCCGTAGTATTTTCGTTCTATTTTACAAACCGATGCTTCTAGTCGCATGCCAAATGCTGAAAATTCCTTTCTGTCGCAACTTGCTTTTATTAAGGAATTTTGTGGTCAGCAATGGCGTATAGTCAACTTGAATTTTTCTTATTATGTTGTTAAAATGAAACTAGTTCAAAGACCCAGCTTTTCAGTTTAATAAGCCACTAACGTGCACTATACAGATGCTACTTAATTGATTTTACAGTTATTAAGAAAATGGAGGAGCAAGGAGAATTTAATTTAGACCCAGACGGAAGTATAGTTTAAGTTTAAAAGTACATTATTAATTACCACTAATACAGGTAAGCCCAAACACAAAATCGAATAGAGGGAGTAGGGATATTAGTCTTAAATAAGGAGAAACATTCACAAAAATAAATGAAAATATGACGCTATGACTACTCTCCTGCAAAAATTGACCCGTTTTCCCATGTTAATCTCTATTAGAAAAAATTAAGTAAGGTCCATTTTTAGCAGTCTTGCTATATGTCAAGGTCACTTGTTGTACGCATGCGTCACATCTATTAATGTCAAACCTGTCAATGTCATTTCTAACCAATCACTCCTACCAATACCAAACCTGTCACTGTCAAACCTATATTAACGTAGTAAATTCGAATTATGGATATTTTTTTTGACTGAAATCGAAACCGGTTTATCGGCCTTATTGTCATGTATCAAAACCATTAGATCATCATGTGTCCACAGTAGTCTAGCTAGCGGGGTTCTGGGACACTATTTCCAGTCCACTGGTTATTAGTTGATGTCACAAATATACTAGATAAAATTGTGTTTTAATAGCTGAATAAATCCATTATTAATAATAATAATAACAATTATAAATCATTGAAATATAATATCAAGATAAAAATTAAAAGCGCCCCTTTACTTACGTAAAATATGCAACTATGTAATTATTGACATTCTCTTAGTCAATATTTCCCCGAAATTGCCATTCTATTTCGAAACTGAAATGGGTCTGTCTCAGATAATACGCAAATTATGTAAATGATAGACGTAGAAGATTATTTATTGATTATTAGAATAGAAAAAACCATTAGCAAAATTTGTTTGTTTTTTGATATGGTAGAGGCATTTGATAATGCTAATGATTCCTTTCAATAAGCTACCGAGGAGCACGGTTTTCCGTCTACGATCATTAAAAACCTATCAGAAGATCGTGCTTTTCTGAGTTTGAGAAATATTTTCAAAAATCGTGATTAAACTCTTTAACTAAGCCCTGCTTATCGTTAAAAACCAATATTTAAGACAAACCCTGAAGTCCGAAACACACTATTATCATTTCACATGAGATTACGTGAATTTACCTAAAGATTACTCGATTTTATAAAATGGGTTTTAGTATTATATTAGGCATACTTTTTTCACATGACGTAAAATCACGAAAGATTACACGTGAACTAGCGCTCACATATTCTCTTAAAATGTGAATTACGTGAGATATGAAACCATGTGAAATCTTCACTTAGGCATAAATGGAGAAAATACTGATTGAAAAAGTTAATTATCATAACCAAAATACATGCTTGGCAAAAAATTGCAATGGAATTCAAAACAAACTCGCAATAAACGATACCAGAATTTTTGATTTGACGGTCAACTCGCCTGAAGTTAAACTTCACAAAGAATAGAAGGCCTTAGGGAACTTATTTCAATGAAGAGATCAAGCGCTCAAAAATAGAAATATCCGTCAATTACATTTGATAAAAAATTCTCTTGGGTAATCCACATTGACAAACTAATTTTAAAATCCACCGCCTCACTATGGACAAGGCGAATTAATATTTTTAAAATTATATTTCTTAGTAAAGATATTTAAATTACAAATTATAGACAGCTTTTCTATGAGCAGACGTATATTCATAAATAAAAATAAAAATAAAACGTCGACCTCTTAGTAATTTGACCGAAACAAAAAAGTAATCCCGTAGACCTGGCTTGTTTGCAGGGATGAGGAATGTCGCTAGTAGCTGGTCTGTCCGATAAAAATTGACATTGTGGAAAGATAGATTTTGTCTGACCGAAAACTGAGTGCAGTGTGGGAGCAAAAGGCACTCGGAAAATTTATTATCTTTTGTGGACATCTGCAGTGGGAGCTTATGAGCTTCCGTCACTAAAGTGCGGTTCCTTCCACAGAATTTATGTGGTTAGGGCTCGGTCAAGCGAGAAACAAACTTTTTTATTTTGCGACGATTGCATGAGGCACGGCGCGTTTTATGTCGATATCTACAAAATTTCTAGTTCGACTGAACTTCACTATATTCCCCGGATGAATATATTCAAAAATTTGTTATTGCCTTTTTAAAATATTTGATTCTATTCCTTATTTTTTTTAATAATACATATTTATGGAACTGCCTTAAATTAGTATACACCAACTATTTATTTGAAAGTGCCAAAAAATCAACTACGAGGGTTGTCCTCTTTCCACTGAGACAAGTAAAGTAAAACATAGTTTATTTATAAAAAACATTTATTTATTTATTTATATAGTATTCTCCTCCACAGTCAATGCATTTTTACATCTGCAAGAACCATTCTTGAAAACATTTTTTCTAATCTTCTGGCTGCGGTTTGTTTATTTCATTTTTAATGGCATCAATCGCTTCTTCGGCCGAGCTTTATCCTAATGCAAAATGATCTTTTTTCTTGGACGTTTTTCGTGAAATTTTTGGAGGGCCTGCCACAAAAAAAAACTATAGTATTCCAAAAAAGTGGCGACCATCTTTTTGTTTCTGCTTTTTCACAACTTTGAATGATTCTTTTTTAGCGATCCATTTTCTTCACTTCTCCCAATACTTCTGGTAAACAAATGGTTGTGTTTCATACAGAATTGACGGTTCTATGTTTCTTATTGGCACAGTGGTGACATGTCCGGCTTTTCCGAAAATAACAGGCGACCATCTGCTTCTAATTGCTTCATGCACGAAAACATTTTCTTGAATTTGGCTCGTCTTGAAAGTCCTATACCCAACACGAACACATGTTTCTGAAATAATGAATGTATTGAAGTGCAACTGATACCAAAGTATACTTCAATCTCACGATAGTCACTTGACAGTCTTTCAATATCGGGTCACCCACAACATCGAGCTTTTCTATTCTACAACAGCCTATTTTAGATGTACCTCACGAAATTCGTCCTGTAGCGAACGACGACCACGATTGAATTTGGAAATCCTACGAAACACGGTGGCCCGATATGGTGCTTCATCACCAACAGTCAAAGTAAATTGATCGACACAATCGACGGCGAAAATGGTAATAAATCTTAACACGACATTTTTCGCTATTTAATTCTATTTTTTTGCCGAGATGAATTTTTCAAATCACTGTAATCGAATAGCATGAATAGCACACTGACACAACGCTCTGAGTATCCATACGAATAAAAACTCTCCTCTAATAGATTTTATACGAGTATGTTGAACTTGATGTTGATATATCTCGAAAATTGTGTAGCACCCTACTAGATTCTTTTCTTCGGACTAGTCCGCAAAATTGTGTAATTTTGATTTGGAACATATCATCATTTTTCATCGTAACGTCATTTTATTTAACTTAAATTATCATATAACAACGTGACAACATAAATATCGTCGAAACAAATTTTAAATAAACCTGGCGTGAGAAATCGGTACACTAAAAGCTACTTAATTATTATAGTATCCATGTCATTGTCAAATTGAAGCGAGGTTTGAAAACACTAAACACGCACGCCTAGATAATAAACTTCGATAAACGTTTTATTAACGTAATTCACACGAACGCATTATAAAAGCTTATGTTCATGTACGAAATTCAGTGACAAATTAAAGCGACAGAAAAAGACTATGATATATGTTCTTTTTGTTAAATAAAATCGTTGTCAAAAAAATTAATAAACATCTAAAAGTATTTGCATGAACATATCAAACGAAAGGAAAATTTGTTTCAATATTTCAATTGATAAGTAATGCTAACGAATTTGCATTTTTTTTAATATTTTTTAATACAAAATGTTTATTGGTTTTCAAAAACTTAAAAATAACACCTCATTTTTTTTACCCAATTTAACCTTCTACTCCGTTTTATCGAGTATCCATTGCCACTTTATTCTAAATACATTTATACTGTAACAGAATTTTTGAGAAATTTAATAACTTTCCTTTAGTACAAAGTATTGATTATTATTTTTATTGTAAAGGACTGCCCGATTTTAAAATTAATTAATTTTGAGTATTCTAAGAAGAATTTGCTTGTATTAGTAAGTATTTTTAAACATACATGGCTTCAATTAAAAATTTGTATTAAAAGTTAAAATAACAAATTTGAATAATTAAATAATAGTCGCTTAATATAAAAATTTCCTATGAGGTCTTAGTGCATTAATATAAAATTAGTTGTAAGCTTAAAATAACACCTTGAAAATATATTATTAAATTTTAATATTTACTTGATTTATATGATTATACTAGTATCAGTATAATTTCAATAAAAAAATATGTTTGCAATATGGCTAGCTTATTTACATTAGAATAAAAAATTTAATATGAAGAACCGATTTGACATACCTATATAGTTTTAAGAGAATGATTTGATAATTAAAATTCTATTAATAATTTATCTGAAAACATATTCCAATACTAAATTTTATGAATATACATATATTGTGACGTTATTAAATAGATTAATGAGATTTCATACTATTATAATTAAATAATAATATTAAATAATTAAATAACTTTTGTAACGTTCAATCTAAAACTAATATGAAAATATAAATGATCATAATGATTTTTTCTGATAGTCATAACATCTGAATGTACATTAAAATTGGATGTAAAAAATTAATGCATAACATTCAAAAAACTTATAATTTATATTAAATGTATACATATATTTCAAATCTTATTTAAAAAATACGATCAAATCTAGACATAACCAAACTGATTAATTTTTATAAAATAATGGAATGAAGATAATAAGTAAATAATATTAAAATTATAGGATAAGATTATTCAAGATCAGGTTGGAAAAAGAATTTGTTTTTTAAAATATAAAAAAATATTATGAAGTAAATAAGGACATCAAGTCATATGGTTAACTATTAAGCAAATATATTCCAATTATTTAAATTCATGTAAACTCGATGTTAATATGTAAAGATAGTCCAAATATTATTGTTAGACGTTTTAAATAAATAAATAAATAATAAAGTTTGCAATAGACAAGGATTAAAATTTTAATTTAAAATGTAAAACATAGTATCTATTTATAAAGAAAACGTATATGGATTTGCTGTTGTATTCCAAGTTATGAGAACTTATTCACTGAAGCATCATAACTGAGGACTGTTTATGCCATTATCAAGATAAATTTCATTTATTTTTATATTTCTAAATTTATTTATTTATTTAGTTGTCACCAATATACATAGTATTATTTTTTTTATAAATAGTTGCTCCCAATTTTAATTTAATTTTCAATTTATTTTGTTTAATTTTTTTTTTTTTACTTTTTATAATAAACATTATTTAACCATTCAAATTTTTAATGAGGTAAAGTACTCACAAAACAGAAAAAACAATATAATTAAGGATTTCTATGAAATAATTACAAATCTATTTCAAAATTCTGGTTTCACATTTGAGTCCTGCAAAGGAATTTAATTTATTACAGATGCAGATATAAACGAAAAACATTCATCTTCTTTTACTGTGTAAATACGTGGTTCTAATAGAATGCGAATAATTTCATAACAGAGTTCTGGTTTCTTTTTACGTTGAATCGTACAAATCTTCATTACAAATGCAACTTTCCACAGACACTGAAATATTCATCAGCGTTTCTTAGTGTATTTTTTATCCGGCAGGATTATAAAACGTGCCAAGCGTTGTATGGTAATTAAATTTAGAGACTTCCCAGAGCTTCTTTGGCTGAAAAATGTTCATCGTAACTCTTTCCTTGCTAGAGAGAAATCCTCAGGGTTTCAGTGGGATTTGAAAATTTAATATTTGGGATTTCTCGAAGCTTAGTTACGTCCTGCGGTTGTCGCTGTGCCGTATTTACACCTTATGTAACCATCGGAAACACCTTTTGCTTCCAGAAAAGCGATAAATACACAAAAGAACCTCGTAAAATACTACTTCAGATTATTGTAAACTAACTAAGTGCTGTGGAAAAACATAACTAAATATATCTTGTGTTAACCATTGAAGTAACTCTTACACCAAAAAAGTATATTACGAGCCAGTGACAAATAATTGAATGATCTGTACATTTCCAAAAAAAAATATTTGTTAAAGCAACACCTTTGATTGTATGAAATATTAACTGCTAGAACTCGTTAAATAGCATATTACTATTATTAAAGCTGAAGTAATTAAGAGCAAGGATATTCATTTTCTTTTGCCATTCTTTCTGACTTTTTAATGAGGCACCACAGTAAAATTTCCGAATAAAGGAAGAAGAAATGGTAGACATCAAATTAAATAATGGGTCATAAAATTGTAAGCTAATTATGAAGTATTTTAAAATTTCTTTAATTTGTCTTGGAGTAAATAAGTTTGTTTTTATAAAAAGGAACAAAACTGGAAATTAATTTCATAATTTATTCAATACTGTTTTAAGAAAAATTCTAATTAAAAATATACCTCAAAAAAATGGTTTTTAAGATAAATGGATTTTAGCTAGCACTGAAATTTGATTATATTTACATAGTTTATTTAGAAGCCCGGAACAAATAATTATAAACTCTCTTTATATACATGGGAACTATGAAAATTAAAATTAAAAGTTGATCATCGTCATCATCTTAAATAAATTTTGAATGATGTCTAAATAGCTTAGATATAAGTATTTATTGTAGTAAGATATTATATTTTATAAATTTACAAATACAGTATGAATGTTATATTTGATTATATTTTTAAATATTTAGATAAAATTAAATACTTGATTATGTACCTACTAAAAGTATAATATCCCTACAAGGTGGACTCATTATATTAAATTAAAAGTATAATTGCGTGAAATAAAATAATCAATGGACAGTTTTTTGTTTTGTCTTAAGTAGAGACGGTTTCTAGGACAAAAAATGTAATGAAGAATTTAAAATTATAAAAATAAAAGCTATTACTCTTCTAAGTTTATAAATCTTTGTACAGTTTAAAAGTGAATCCAGTTTTGTGCAAACCATTTAATAATATGAAATTTCACAAAAACAATAACAGGAAATTTTTTACCATGGTAAAAATAATTATTAATTAAATAATTTTTTCATCATGATTCATTATCTTTTAAATAATATTATAAGTATTCCTCATATGATTATTTTGTTTATAAATATTAAACGTAATAGGCTACGAAGTAAACTAACTGTAATTAAATATAAAATAGTGTAGTCCCCTACGATTATCCAAAATAATTATACAGAGTGTCTGCGATAACAGTGCATATTTTTAAATAATATGTAGAACGAGTCATTTGCATAAAATGTTGTAATAAAATTTTTTTCTAACATCATTTTCACCAAAATTTTCATTAAACATTTACTGTAAAATTCATACGTGGCAACACGTCACACTTTTAATAATAATATGTGTCATGTTTTGTGAAAAATAGCGTTTTATTCAAATCAAGAATATTACGACATGTTAATTAATCACTGTCCCAAAGATTATTGGAAAATTAAAAAAAGGCGCAGGTAGAAATTATTCGGATTGTGTAATAATTGCCGAGATTATTTTTAGAACGTTTAAAAAACAAAAACTATGATTTATTATCAGCATTGAACTTGAACCAATTATTCAACTGTCGCAGTATTGCCAGTGGTATTAGCTTTTCAGTAAATAATATTTGGATATATGTCAAATACTAATATTTATTTAATCGAAAACGGCTGATTTTAAAAAGTTTATAAGGCATTTTTATTTTGCATAGGTTTTTATAACTCATGCATTATTTTCGCGTATTTAAAATATTTTGGAAGTTTAAGCTCAAATATTTACAGCAGTTATTAATTACGACCAACCCTAAAATTCACAGAAAGTTGCAATAGAGGATAATTTTTTTTTCCGCAACAAGTCTAAATATTATCAAATTTTTTGGATTGTCCATAAAGAGAGAGAAAGTGGTCTTTTAAACAGATTTAGTTTTATACTTTAAAACTAAAAAAGAAGACTAAAAATGTATAAAGATATTATTGTGGAGTAAAACATTTTCAATATATTTGTTCCCAATAAACAGTTTTATTTGAATCATTGATACGCTTATTTAAGTCGGTGACCTATTTCAACATGTTTCTTTTGAGCTTTGGTTCCAAGTTAGGTGTTTGGAGCCGTTGTTGGACAAGTAATATTCTCTTAGCCCTCAAATTAACGAGTGACATTCTCTGAGGCAAATTCGTCGGCGTAGTCCTCATTGTTCTCGTTCAATAACAATAAGTGTTGTCCCTGGCTCCCTCTCGTTTACCTTCTTGGGACGTGTCGTCATTTTGAGCGTAGGAGCGAAGCTCACACTCCGGGACTATAGAGTCGCGAGAAGGTGCTTTATTACACCTCTTGAATACTAAGCAAAGCAATCGAATCTATCACGCCACCTTCACGGGAGCAAATTAAATTAGCTACCGAGCCCGGACTGTCATATATCGCTTGCCAATTTCCTGCTCTACTCGCTCTTTCCGGACAAACTCGTTTATAATGTGATGTATTAGTTGTTTGGATAAAGGGGGATTCGGTTGCCCCGCGTAACACACATTTCTCTTCTTTTAAGTAAATATTTGAGCAATATTTTTTATTTTTATTTAATTTTCTTGGAGGTTGGATCGTCTGGAAATGACGAAAAGAGCGAAATAATTTACGAAGTCTTAAAAACAATCATGTCTTGACTCAAATTTATCTGAAAAATTGATGAATACAGTGGTATATATAATATATAAATATATAAATATATATAAATGTTATTTACCGAATAGCAACTAAAGCCGGCAACGCCGCGATACTTGAATAACTGGGTCAAATTCAATACTGACAATAAACAATAATTTTGAAACGTTCTAAACGTTCTAAACGTTCTATTTTAGTACACCTAGATACTCGTATTTAGACTGGTCGATTATAAGGGGTTGTATTATTGAAATTAGTTTACGATAAATTTGAATTATCCGAATCTTTACTGCAAACACCATTTCATGGTGCTTCAAGTATATATTCCTTGATTATATGACAAATATTTTTATTAAAAATATGAGATGTTGCCACGTATAAATTTTTGAATAAATGTTTAAAGTGAATTTTTATGTAAACTAATGATAAAAAAAATACCTGAAAATATCTAAATAAAAATTTCAAAAAATGTATAAATCTTAATATAATATTTATTAAAAGGTGGTGAAATAGCTCTATAAAACCGATCTAATAGCAAATTTGGAATCTTTTATACTTCAAAAGAATTCAAGGAATCCTGACCCTCTTAAATTCGCGGTAATATAGTCGGATTTTGGGTCCAAGGATCACAATTCAAAAGGTGAACGAAATTTATGTCCTTTTTATGATTTCCTCGTAAACGTAACATTCTATAAAAAAAGTTAAGCCCTTAAGTTTTTTTTATGAAACTCTGGGTCTATGACCTTAATTTTTGTCGAGTGAAAAAGCTAAGTCAATCAAAAACAGTAATTTTTCGAACTCCTTTAATCGCTTAGAAGTTTTAATATGATGTATTTCTAATTTATTAAGTGAAAAATTAAAAACTATTTTTTTAATATAATAAAATATTTTGATAATTGATGTTTTATAATTTAGCAAATATTTTGCTGTTTTGCAATTAAAATGAAAATTTCAATTAATATTTAATAAATAAAATTTGAATTAAGTGTGAACATTAAAAATACATAAAACAAATTATACAAACTAAAAACGAGACAGATATACATATATGAACAAATTAAACTAATAAATAAACCCCAGGGTAAATTGAGGGTATTTAATTAACTTAAAATTGTTTTTCATATTTACTTATTTGTTACTACAGGAGACTTATAACAGAAAACTAATTCTAAAAAGACAATTAATATTTGTTGTTTTTCTTAATAAAAAATAATTACAATGTCGAGTTTATGATGTTTAAAATAAAAGAGAGATTTTTATTACTTAATTATAATAGATTTTAAAGGTTGATATTCAATTAAATTTCACTTAATTAAAACAAACAAACTAGGACTTATTCACAATTTTTTGGTGTGAGGTTTCTAATGTCTAAAATTCAAGAAAGAGGGATAAAAGTCTCTTTTATTAGTTTTGGAAATAATAGCCTTATAAAAACTGTATGTAAATAAAAACGGTATATATTTTTTAAATTTAATTTTAATACAACATTATTTTTTAAAAACAATGGTTTTTGATATTAAAAATGTTTTATTCTTAAATTCATAATTTCCACTTACATTTTCAATTGACTAAGAACTATTGAATTTTGTAGAAACCTGTTCAATAATATTCACTAATTTCTTCAAAATTTGCTCTATTAATATACTTAAATTAGCATTATGATTACATGATTTAATTAATTTAACATTTTTAAATTTAATTCTTTCTAATAAAAATGACTGAATAATTTGAAACTAAAAACCTCATATGATGCTAGATTTAATATTTAAGTTATAACTTTAATTAATGAAATACTACTTCAATTAGACCAAACAAAGGTTGATATTAACTTGTTTTTAACAATAATTTTTTTATTTCCTTATAGATGTTCTGCAGACAAAAACCCGAAGATAACCCTCATCCCTTCTCAACTTTCTACTTAGTTATATTACTTCTTGGAGTCCCGACAAAACCTAGAATGTTATCTTTCTCCACCGACAAAACATTTAGTTCAACTTCAAAAACAAACACTAGCGTCTCTTGTGTCTGTGTATTTTCTTTTCTGTACATTGCACTAATGACAGCATAAAACCAGCGATCCTTCCACAATGTCAATTTTCATTGGACCGCAACAAAGTCTGATTCTGAAACGAAGGTACGACAGAAACATCGACTCGAAGATATTTTGGGACGAAACAAAACGTTTTTTGTATTATCTAATTTACAAAATGGACACATCTAACCATGTTATTGTCCAATTTAAGCGAAAGGAATTAAAATTTTATTTTTTATTTTTTTATTTAAGAAATGAATGTCTATAAAGAATTCCAGAAATTAACATAAATATGTTACAGAATACTCCATTCAGATAAAAATAAATAAACATTCATATATCATATATAAACGTTTAGTAAATAAATTACTTATAGTAGAAAATTATTAACCTAGACTTAAAAATTTCAGGACACTTATTTTTATTTTTTATTATTTATTAAGAATAATTTTAGTAGTTAAAATAATGTAATTGTATTCGTAAATAAATTGTGATAATGTTTTGAACTCTCGATATTAATATAGAGATAGACTTTCATTCCCTCAGCAACTTTTAACTGATAAATATCTCATCAAAACATTATATTCGATACTATATTCTAAACCTTTCAAAATTGCAACAAAATTGTAAAGTGTAAACAAGAAGTTTGAAAATAAATTCCCAATAAAAAGCGAAAAATAAGTGCAATTATTTGTTTGACAAAGCCATTTTGTGAAAATGTGTCACGTAAAAAAAGATTCTATTTATCATGGAACTTTTTAAACAGTGAATTGTGGCACTTTTAATTTTCAATGAACTCCAAATTAATTATACGTGTTGGATTTGATTTACTAACCCTTTCGAGCTAAAAATCTTCAACAAACCAGCGGCAGGAACACCCTCAATTTTTATTATTTCACAAATTATATTTTGTATTTAATACTGGTACACAATACTATTTGATTATCACATAATTATTTTTGTAATTATATACAGTAATTTTTGGACGTCCTACTTTTTACACTTAAATAGTTATTATTCATCCCGGAAACTCTTACAATCGGTGTGAGAAAACTTATTATTCTAATCTGGTGTAATTTAAAATGAGAATTCTTCATGATATTTCTGTTTCCTAAAATTAAACTTTAAGCGAACTTTGCTTCCGGTAGGTGCGATTTTCTAACGAAGCGACGCAACTTTATGAAAACATATTATATATGAAACTCGAAGTTTAATTAAACTGGGAGATATACGTAAGTGAATTTCTTATTAAGTTTGAAATAGTAAAGACAATGCCTGGGTAATACTAACTGACATTTACGTAACATAAGTTACCTGCAATATATCTTTACTTATTGTGAAGTTTGATGTCAGTATATATTATTAGTTCGGAAGTTATTTACTATGTACCATTTGGGATAAATCTTACTTCAGTTTTATTTTTATGTTTATACGAAGTTTCCACGTCCTTCTTTAAAAATATTCCCAATATAAACAACAACAAACCTTTAGTAATTCTGATGCAATAATAAATAATATTGGTTAAGTACATAATTTTTAGGTACTAATTAAATAAAGGAATAAAGGAATTAAAGAATTTTTTGGAAAAGTACTTTACTATGACTATAGTAAACATGCTTATAAAGTTAAACATAAAGTTGGGAATTGAGTCAGAACAAAATTTAGCGAAGAAATAACGGTCTAATTCTTACATTTCTATATATCCAAATCCAAATAAAGTAGATGAATTTTTAAATTATTTTTTTATGAACATCTTATATTATTTTATTCTCAATAAAGCTTTTATTTAGGAAAAAAATCTTAAATTGCAAAGAATTTATTTTTCTGATAGAGCTTGAGTTAAACCGCAATGGAAAAACGAAAAGAGAAATCTTCCAATTTCTCAATATATCATCATTTGTAAAAGAAAAATGCTTTCATTTCTTCTATTGTTTCCAAAAATATCAAAGAATCATAAATTTTTAGTGGAAATGCTTTACAAACACCCGAACAAATGTATATTCCTGGAAGGAACCGCCTCGAGTACATTATTTTATCTCGATTGCACGATTCATCTTTCATTCCCTCAAGCAAACAACAAAAAAAGTACATTTACCAAAATATAAATTACCCTTTCACCTCGTTTAATATTTAGAATAATCCGAAGAAAGGAATAAAGTGCTTTTTCGGATCGTTTCTCTATGTAGTGGAAGCTCTGCCTTCCCGACATTGTGGCTGAAATAAAACGATTTATATCTATTATATCCAGGACATTAACTTACTTCAAAATTACATTTGATGTGGGCCGAAGGCGGTCAATTGCTTCCTGAAGACTAGTTTTCCGCTAATACTTAGATCAACCCTATCGTTCACTCATTTGATTGTGCAGTTCCAGGGATATCGGAAATTTTCTACTCTACATACCATTGACGTGCATAAACTTCAAAGTAATATTCCAAACCAAAATAAATCCAAAACTAGATTAACAAATAAACGGAAGCAATTCATACAGATAAGAAATTTTTTACATTATTTATTAATTTGCCACTCTTGCATAAATTCTAGCAATCCACAATTATTCATGTTCATAGAATTAAAAACTATCAGATAAGCTACATTACCTAAAATACTTCATTGACACTAAACACAAACTTACACTTGGCGAAACAATAGAAACAACAATAGAAGTCCTTTATGTATTTGATATGGAATAATTTGATATTAAGAGACATCTACGATATCCTCAGTAAAGAATACTAAATGAGCAAATAAATTAGGAAGTTCCCCTGTTTTATTTTACCGTCTATACACATTATTTAATATTGTCAAACAAAGAGGCTTGCTAATTAAAAGGGTACCTTCACCATGTCACAGCAAGGCCCTTGGTCATGCGGTAATAAAAGGGGTTAATAAAAATAATTCAGCAAACGGCTACTTCCACCATGTGAGAGATTAAAGGAATCCTGATCTGAGGCGCGGTTTCCCTAAGTGCGTTAGAGTTCAGTAAGAGACGAAAAGAAGTACAATTTAATAAAGATAAATAAAAGTGCCCAACAAACATTAATAAATAAAAAAGAGTTCTTACCAAAGGGTGTTCTTAAGGGGACGCATGGCGCTTAGTCACTAAACCTTCCCGTGGCGTGTTTTATCAACGACACGAGAACCGATGATCTTACCCTACAGTCGGGATCTGCTTGAATCCTCAGACGGGGACCACTGAACCCCATGATGAGAGGTAACTGGTTTTTAATATTATTAGGTTTACGACCTGATTAGTTATGACTTCGTGTAACATAAGTGATTGTGTTTAAAATGTTTAAAATGTCATGTTTATGTTTATGTTACGTGCCGGATCAGCAGGTGTGTGACATACGTACTATTTTTCTAGTGCCTATTTGTATGTGACAATATTTTAGACAATTTATATATTGGTTACAACATCTGTGATTAAAATCAAGTCTGTATGTCAAATATCTATCAATTTCTTATATTTCTAACTGACGATGCCAAAGAACATTGGCGAAACATTTATTATAAGGATATTTAAAGGATTTGAAAACATAGGGGAATTTTATGATAAATTTTTGCCAGTGAAATAGTTTATATTTCATATCGTATTCCCTCGATCATGTCTTCTTTTATCGTGGGTCTGTCGACAAAAACGAGATGTTTTATTCGACCCCACAAACAAAAATCTAAAAATGCCAGGTTTGGGAACCTGGCTGGTCAATGAAATCTATCTATCTAAGTCTACTTTTTAAATACGTACTCAAAATTATATGTTTCCATTTAATATTTTCAAGAAAAAATGCAATATATATAGTTAGACATTTTTTCATAACAAAGTTCCCACTCTTCCCTATACCTCTTATTTGAAAAAGTAGACTAAAATTACGCAGAATTTTTCAAAGAATATGATGATTGCAATTTTAGTATTCGTTAGTTAGATAAATTTTGTAAATTTAGCTTTTTTTAATTTTTGGTATTCAATTACGCCCTCTAGTGATGGACCTACAACTCTGTAAATAATTTCCAGGTTTTTCTCGAGGTCACTTTCCTTATAATTTTTTATTGAAGAGAAATTAGAGATGCTGTACTGGGACTTACTCTTTACCTGTCACATGTCTCTGCAAATATTTCGATATTCTGGGAAGAGAAATCGATAAAAAATTCTTACGAAAATAGTAAAAGACAGATAAATTATTTCAGTATCATCATACCAATTGATTTCGAACATTTCCATCTATTTCGGTACAAAAACTTTGAATTTTAAATACATTATTGTTTAATTCAAAATCTATTTTAATTTTATTTTTCTTTGCTTCTTATATTAGGGCATATGTGTAGCAAGTTTAAGCTTAAGCCTTAAACAAATTTGTTTGCTTCGCGAAGAATTTATTACGCATATTTGAATTGCTACATCTAGGAAGATTACTTTGGGGTTGATAATTCCCAATTTAAATACGGATTTATCCCACCCTAGTGGCATCAAATAGTACACCACACATTCACAGACATACACACACATTCCTTCTATTTTGACTGCATGCTTTGGCGTAAGGGGGCACACGCACATTAGCATTTCCAATCAGCTGTTTTCTCTAAAGCATTTGACAGTTCCCAGTCTCGAGAATATTATTTTAATTCAAATTTGCTCATTTACATAATTTCCACTTCGTTCATTTACACATTTTCCTGCTTTCGAGATGATGGTGATGAGACTAAAGAGGTTTATATTTAGGAAATATTAGGCTACTGTTATTGATATGGTAAATCAATGTTTGCACAGTAATTTGACAAAGCATCTGCGTCGATAGTGAAATACCATTGATGTAACAATGTGATATCTTTCAGAATTTTTCTCACAAGTTCCTCGATCCACATCTAAAAAAAGTTTCCTTCTCAATAAGATTCGAACCGAAATATCAAAATTATTTATCTAATCAATCAAGTCAATTTCTTCGAAACAAAATAAAGCACTGTTGATAAAACCTCGACCTGGCTTCGATTTAAAATTATTAAATAGTTTTTGTAAAAAAACTGTAAAACTCTTTTTATTTTATTTTTTTGTATGTTAACTATAAATAAAATTGGTAGTTATGGAAGCAACGAGGTTTAATTCCAAAGAAATCTGAGCTATTCGATGCAATGAATATCATTAAAATGAGATTCTTATGTTTATTTGAAATATTAATTTTAAATTACTATTGTTAATCAAATGGTATACCAGCCCACAATTTCCAGTTCAAATTGTGAAATTTAACGAATGTAGTGAACGCGAACTCATGAATTTTGATAGTTGTTTTCGTAACAGGAACGCTCCAGTATCCACAATTAAGTCATATGAATTATTAAAAAGGAAACTTTTGCTAACCGGCAAAATTGTAAATTCGTTTCCAAAAAAATCACAAACCAATAATTGAGTTTAGAGTAATAAATAATACGATAAAATTACTATCAAGCAAAAGAAATGCAGATGTATATAAGGTAAAGCTTACGATTTAATTAATATAATATAGAATTAGTAATTTTATAAACGCATATGAATTATCTAATTATAATATAATACAAAAATAAGATGTTTTTGGAGCACCAAATGGTTACATTAATTGATCCCGTTTATTTTGGTGAAAAAAATTAGGGAAACTATTTTAATTTTTTACTAATAGCAAAAGTATATCTGACACTTAAATTACACCAAAATTCTCAATATGTAAAAAATTTGTTATATTAATTAGAACATATACCCAAAAACTATAAGAAACCAAATTATTATAAAGGATCGTGCAAATACTATAATTCAATAAATGAATAAATAGTTTATAATTCTACATTTTTGCCATCTTACTGAAATGACATGAAATAATGAGTCCACAAGGAAATAATTGAATTTTTATTTTATCTTGAAAATAAGCTAATAATATCATTTCATAGTTTACATCGGCTAATTCAATTTTTTATTGGACTTGTCAGGTAATAATGAGTTTTTATTGCTTTAGCTGCACCTCGATATCCGAAAATAAACTCCGTACTTCAAACACGTTTTATTAAAAAATTTTACAAAGCGACAGTTCAAAGTAAATATAAAAATATTTTTTACAAAAATAAAAGCGTGGTTTGTTATTATTCGTGTACAAAAATTGATGGGGATGACTTAATTACCATATTTTACTTTAGCGGCATTTCTATCTGGAAAATTATAGTCGGGAAAAGTATCAACTCGACATTTAATTAAAATTTTTTAAATAATTTATATAATTTTAAACATCCAATATATATACGAAAATCTTGTATTTCCCATTTGTTATTCTATAATTATTTTAAATATATTCATTTGTGGTTTTTAGAGAGCTCCATGTTGAAGAAGCCAATTGTAAATACAATGAATTGTAATTTTAGTTGAAGAGAAGGTATTTATTTAGAGATTTTTTGGGTTAGTAAAATACCTTAAAACAAAATAAAATTTATTAATAAAACAAAAATTGAGCGCCAAATATTTATTAGAATTATAAACAAAATAAATATAGAATAAACAATTTTAAGGGTGAGTTCATTAGAATAAAACTAATATTAAAATTAATCTTCGTAAATATGTATTTATAAATTATTTTTAAATTAAGTAAAATTAAATATTCTCGAGTTTAAATTTGCCCCCAACAAAAGTATAACAAAGTCGTTACTAAATTATAACTAAATGTCATATCAGTTTGAGCAAGATAACGTTTTTATAAATAGAAAACTTCATAAATAAATTGTCTACTTAATTATTTTTATAAAGTAACAAAATTAACCAGATAAACATTTTTTTTTCTTAATCAGTCTATTCTTTTAATTGCTGCAACGTTTTGTAAAAATGGACGTTCGCTTACAATTTGTGATCTCAAATTCTGCTTTAATTGTCGAAAAAATAGCACCAAAACCAAAGTTCACAAAGAAACACCAAAGTATTAATTATTTTCTATTACTTAATTTTAATCAAATTTAAGGTCATTTTTCATTAAATTTTAAATTAAATTAAATGTAACATGCCGGACTTTTGATATTAAATATATGCACTCTACAACGTCTTATGAGTTTTTGAAATAACAACCTTCTTAAAGCCATTTTTTATCATTTGACATGAACTAAAATTGATTTTAATACAAAATCATATTTAAAATGCCCTGGATTTTTAAATATGTTTACATAAGAAAGAATTATAAATTTTTTTAAATTTATTGTTCAAAATGAAAAGAATTATTTCAAGTTGCAGTTTAAATTGACAAAGAATGTTTACAATTAATGGAGACATGTTGTATTTTTTCACAATTTTTTATAAATTTTCCTATTGATTATTATCAAATTAGCATTTTGATTATACATAGTACTTAATTTTATCTTCTTTAATATTAAATTTATTTCAAAATAGTATTTACAATCTAAAAGTATATAAAATGTTTAATATTTAAATTTTTAGTTTAATTTAATATTAATTATTGAAAGTAGTCAGTATGCCATAACTTAACATGATATTTAAACTTACTAATTAGGGATTATCGAGAGGGTGTTCTTAATTTATTATAAATAGGTTTCTGAACTTGTAATTACTGCGGAATACTCTACTTTATGAAAGCATTCTTAAATTTCTCTGTTATTGTGATATTTTTTATTTGTTTTGTCATTAAAATCCTTACCAAATTTATTGATATGATATTTCACTTCTTGAAAACTATTTTTTTCGTTGTACATTCCATAATGTATTTTAGAAAATTGCTGTTATATTCTATTTGCATATAAGAAACGTCTTTCTTAGTCCTGATCAGATAAAAATTAAATATACTCTTTTCCGTTGATATAAAGTAATTTAATCTAGGCGTGTTAAGTGATATGTTTCCTAATAGTCTGAAAGCTATAATAAAACCTATTTATCAATCCGAGACCGATAATACCAACTGAAAAGAGTCTCAGCACTTTTCTATATAAATTTTCTGAAAAAAGCCAAAATTCTGTTAGTTTAAAAAAGGATATTCTACTAATTTTGTTAATAAAACTCATTATAGGTGAATATAGCAGCAAATTGATAAAAAGTGTGGCGTTAAATACAATATGGTTAAGAAAATAGTAATTTATATTTAAATAAGTAATAAATAAAACAAAATAATGAATGAATAATAATCTCTATTGAATCTTTTTAACACCGAGTAAAAACTTTAGATATAGAATATTTTATTTATAAATTCAATTAATAGTGGTATATTTTATGATCTTGCAAGAACTCTTTAGTATTATAAATTGCATCAAAATTTATTAAATATAAATAATTTTCTTGAATATTCAACGAATTTATTAACACTATTGGTGACAGCACAATTTAACTTGGAGCTTTTAAACATTTCGATTCTGCTATTTTCATTGGCGAACACAAATACCGTATCTAAGCTACATAACTAGCAGTTTATTGTTTTTTACAATTTTCAGAGTCACATTTTTGTAATTACGCATTACATTGGGATATTTTTTGTGTAACAAATAACTTAAACATATCAATTGCATTAATGCAGATTATTATTGAAATACCAATAATAACATCATGAAAAGAACTAAGTATTACTATTAATTATAAATAGATCAAGTGATTAAAAAGTAAAAATTTAATTTAAAAGACTAATTTGCTTAATTATAAGTCCCACTAATAAATGTAATTCTACGTAGAGTTTGTGTGAATTCGGAACCTGTCACCTGTCAACCTTTGAATTATATAATGAACCGGCGTTGAAAAAGAAATCCTGGATTTTTTGTTTCGTCTTTCGAAATGCCTTAAATTAATAAAAACCACTTTACTAAATCCATTTTCAAAACCAGCTTCTGTCTTTAAATTCATAATATTAGAGCTGAAGTATCTTCTCTATTATGTATATAGAAATATTCCTTAAAATTTACTTTTTTCTGTAAATGTCTAAAAATAAAGATGACAAATAGTTTCTCTGTTTTCGAACGAAAAGCCATAAGATACTCAACTAAATTGCACGCATTTTATCCAGGTTCCTACCAAAAGTTTCCGGTACATTCCATCTAGGGACGTATATTTCACAGAGTCGCTCTCTTTATTTCTGAATTCCATTAAACTTTTTTACCAAACTTGAATTTATTCATTTGTTATGGTATTACGAAGGCAATATGGCTCTTTTCGGAACTTTAACTGTCGTCTAGATATTTATTTCTTTCCTTTTCGAAATTGATCTTTTGCTAATCTTGTACATTCTCTAGCAGAACATAAAAGTTGGTTTTATTTCCATAAATTTTACCGTTAACGAAGAATTTAATATCGAACGGTTGATTTTAATTTATAATTTTAATTTTGTTTTTGACTTTTAAATGGTTCTGATTTTGGATGTAGTACAGATTTATTATTTTCAAAGACTACTGACGTGATTTGTTTGTATTTACTTTTTATCTATACAAGAGAACTATTGGATGAAATTTAATAATTTTTTTATATTTATTCTCTGGCATTTCATTTTTATAAAAATTAGATACAATAACATTTTAAATTTAATTGGCATATTTTAAAACAGCAGCAACTTTTATAGTTATAATTCCAATTACATATGTAATAATGAAGGATTTCAAAATGGGGAAATATTTATTTTAAAATATATAGTTGAAATTATTAGTTATTTTTAAAAAATAAAATGTAGTTGTTTTTAGTAGAGGAATGTTTTGTTAATATTGCGTCGCAATTTATTTGTTTATGTGTTACACCACTGTTAATTTTAATACACTGTTAAAAATATTGATCATAATAACTTTGGTAAAGTAGTTTCTATTATTTTTTCGATTTTAGAAACTTTTGAGTCGATTGGACAACGCTATACAGTTACCTATTAACTTTTTTTTTTTTTTTTTTTTATTATAACATTTAGCAAATTTACAACTACTTTAACATTATAAGTATCTAGTAAATATTTTGGACGTATACGACTTGTAGTGGGTACCGTTCAGCAACGGTTCTCCATTGTAACCTAGTCAATCAGGTCTTCTGGCCAGGATCTCTTAAGCCTTCTGTGTTCTAACGGGACTGGATAAAGTTGTGTTATTATGTCACTATCGTGTTCAGCATTTCTCTCTTTTGCTTTTTTGGCATTGGTTGTTATCACTTCGCTGATCAAGGGAATCCCTAGGTCTTCATGAATTGTTGCGTTGGAGACGTACCATGGTGCGTTTGCTATCATCCGGAGTGTTTTTGATTGGAAACATTGGAGAATTTTAGTGTTAGATGGTTTGCTGCAACCCCAGAGCTCGATCCCATATGTCCAGATGGGTTTTAAAATAATTTTGTATAATAGGAGTTTGTTTTCTAATGATAATTGTGATCGTCTGCCAAGCAACCAATTCATTTGTTTGACTTTCAGCGAAAGTTGAACCCTTTTGGCTTTAATATGGTGTTTCCAAGTTAACCTTTGGTCGAGGTGCAGTCCAAGATATTTGACTTCATTCTTTATTGGGATGGGACTGTTGTTTATTCTAAGTTGTGGGCAATTGACGTGTCTTGTTGTAAATGTTATTTGGGTGGACTTTTCGGAATTTACTTTAATTTTCCAGCGCTGTAGCCAACTTTGTAGGATTGTGAGGTGGTCTTGAAGTTTTTGTGAGGCTCTGTTAGGATCTGGATCGGCTGACAATATGGCTGTGTCGTCTGCGAATGTTGCGGTTGTAATATCATTACGGGTAGGGATATCGGAGGTAAAGAGTAAGTAAAGGAAAGGTCCAAGGACACTGCCTTGAGGAACACCAGAATTAACAGGGTTATAATTGGAGAATGAGGAGTTTACTTTGACTTGAAAGGAACGGTGTGTCAGGTAGGATTTGAGAATGAGATATAGATCACTGGGCAAATGCAATTTCAGTTTGTAAAGTAGGCCATCATGCCACACTTTGTCGAATGCCTGTTTTACATCTAGAAAGACAGATACACATATATTTTTGTCTTCGAGGCTATCTTTGATTTTGTTGACAATTCGGTGACATTGTTGAATTGTTGAGTAATGCTTTCGGAATCCAAATTGATGGACGGGTATTATATCATTTACGGAGACTGCTGTGTTAATTCGTTCTAGAAGCAATCTTTCAAATATTTTTGAGGTAAGTGGTAGAAGGCTTATAGGGCGATAAGATGTGGGTTCCATGGGTGGTTTACCTGGCTTGGCGATCATTATTATTTGTGCAAATTTCCACTGAAGAGGAAAATAACATAAGCTTAACATCCTATTGTAGATAACTGTTAGTAAGACCGTAGCTTTCCTAGGTAGGTGTTTGAGAATTTCACTATCGATCAGATCGTAGCCAGTAGCCTTGTGTGACTTTGTATTGTTTATTTCATTGCGAACTTCTGCAGGTGTAATTGGTCTAATAGGCATTGAAAGCTGGCAAGCAACATCTAAGAAACTATTTACGTCATCGTCATCATAGTTATTTTCTGAATTTGGAGTGAAAATTTTAGCTAGGTGGTCCGCAAATACGTTAGCTTTCTCTATATCTGATTGTGCCCAGTTTCTGTCTGGTTTTCTTATGGGGGGTATGGGTGTTATTGGCCTCTTGAATTTCTTAGTAGCTCTCCATAATGAATTATCGTCTGGCGTCAGGGTTTTAATGTAATACTCAAAGGTGTCATTTCGTGCTTGATATAGTGCTGTTTGAAGTTGGTGAGTCAGCCTGTTTAGTTGGGTTTTATCTTGGGGATTTCTCGTCCTTTGCCATTTTGCGCGCGCTCGTCGTTTGCTTGATAAGAGATCCCTTATATGCAATGGAATGTTGCAGTCTCTTATTGTCTCTTTGTTGTCTCTAGGTGTAGCTTCCCATGCGGCATTTTGAATTAATAGAGTGAAGTAGTTTGCTACTTCGTCAATCTCTTGCCGTGATTTGATGTGGTGATTCAGGCTAATATTTTCATTTATTGTTTGTTGAAATTTTTCCCAATCAGTCTTTTTTGTACAAAGTTTTGGAGGTAGCTCTCGAAAGATTACAGATGTACTTAGCGTAATTATTACGGAGCTGTGATCGTATGACAAATCGAGGCAAGATTCAATTTTGGCATGTATGTCTGGTATACCTTTTGTGACGGCAAAATCTAATAGGTCAGGTATTTTGTTCCTGTTGGTAGGCCAGTACGTTGGCTGCCCGGTGGATAGGTAATTTAAATTATTATGTTGAATGGATTTAAGTAATTGTCTTCCTTTTGGTGTGATAAGTCGTGATCCCCAAACCAAGTGCTTCGCGTTCCAGTCTCCAGCTGCAAGAAAATGTGGCCCAAGAGTTTGAAAGAAGTTATTATATTCATCGGTTAAGATGGAATGCCTTGGAGGACTATAAACAGCGGCAATAGTCAGAGGTCGATTGAAGTTTTCAACTTTTATAATGGTGGCTTGTATTTTTAGCGTGGAGTAAGGTTGAATTGGGTAGTGGTTTATGTTGGATCTAATTAAAATGGCGGTTCCTGCATGGGCCGTTCCATCGGGATGGTAGCAGAAGTATGCGGCGTAATGGGGAATTTTGATATATGTTCTGTCAGTTGAATGACTCTCAGAAATAAGCAGGATATCAATTTTGTAAAGATTTAAAAACACAGTGATTTCATTGACATGGTTTGTTAGCCCGTTAGCATTCCAGGCCGCAATTCGTAGTGAGTAAGCCATTACGTTTTGCATATTACTTTGTTTAGCAGGTTTAAAATCATGCTATTTTGGCTAATTAGTTGATTAAATAAACTTTTAAATTCACTGATAAAAGCTGTCATGATATTTACTATATTATTGTTATCTTTAATACCGTTGTTATTTCCTGAAGTCATTTGTGCATATGTTATTTGATTTTGAGGTTGCGGCTGCACTGTTTGAGAATTGTTTGGTAGTCTGATTTGATTTTGAGTGGTATTCTGAGTAGGTTTAATTTGATTGTTGCTTAGGGATTTATTTCTAGACATGAGTAGGTCTTTGTACACTCGACAACCTTTATAGTTTGCTGGGTGACTTCCCTGACATAGTGCACAGGTAGCAGGAGTATCCGTAGTTTTCCTACATGTTTTTGTGTCGTGCGGACCAGCACATTTTACGCAATTGAATAATTTTCTACAGTAGGTCCTAGAGTGTCCATACGACTGACATCTTGTACATTGGACTATATCCTTTTTGTACCGGGGTGGTTCTACTCTAACTTTTGTGTGCTGGATGAATTCAGTTTCATATATATCTTTGTTGTTTTTATTTGGTTCGAGGTCTACAAAGAATAACGGTAGGGGTTCTTTTGTAGTTCTGTGCCTAACGTTTATCAGGTTTCTAACCGTGTGGCCTTTTTTCTGTAATTCAGATTTAATGTCCTCCAGAGGCATTGTGTGGTGAAGCCCTCTTATAACTACCCTATAAGCCCTTTCTTGTCTCAATTGGTAAGTATGGTGTACTATGTTTTCTTCATTCATATGCGTTATTAGTTTTCGATAAGTGTCTGACGTCAGTGCGTTTATTTTTACTATATTGTCTGCAAGCGTTCTAGTAAAGTATGTTTCTTCTTCGGTTGCTTCGGTTAGATTGTCGATCATTTGTTTATAGTTTTTAACGCCGTAAACATATATAGGTGGTGGTCTGGATGGATGAGTATCTTTATTTGTGTTATTTGTCTTGCTAGTAGTCGCTTCGTTCTCTTGGTTAGTATTTTCTGTAAGAACTTGAAATTTGTTTGCCGTTTCCGTTGGTGGCTCCTTGCTTGTCTGTTTATAAGTCTTAGCACGTTTTCTTTTATGACTAACTTCTTGCCATGAGTGTTTGCTTTGGACGTTGCGTGTTTCCTCATTCATAAGGTCATCTTCATTATAATCATCATCATCGGTAGTTGAGAGGTCTAGTTGGTTGTCTTTATAATGATTGGGGTTTAATTGAACCGCAGGAGAGGATGGATTAAAGTTTGCGTGTGATTGGTAGGTTATTTGGGAATTTGTTGGTTGAAGATTGTTTTGTAGGAGTGGAAAATTACTGTAACATTGTTGTTGAAATTGTTGTTGTTGGATTTGTTGTTGTTGGATTTGCTGCTGCTGTAGAAATTGCTGTTGTTGAAATTGTTGAAAATTCAACGGTACTTGGTTTATCTGTTGTTGTATTAGTGGTTGGGATTGCATTAATGGTATCACATTTTGTTGTTGAGCTTGAGACGCATTGTACATATCGAGGTTTATACCTGGTCCGTTTCCGGTTGGAAACATTTTAAGTTAGTAATGTCTATGCTTTCGTAGGTGTAGTTCAGAATATACACTTTGAAAAAGTTTTGCCCGTTTTCAACGGACTATTTTTGCCCGTTTATCACTAGAACTTTTTGTTACTAGACTCATTAGTTTATCAGTTACTTATCGTAGTATAATTGATAACAGAGCGATCTGAGAAGCACGTCTTTACACTACGATATTCAACACTCAATTCACCTATTAACTTAGAGAAAAAATTGGAGCACTGGCAATATATTGGATGCCATTATTTAAAAACTTATTTCAATATATTTTTAACTCGTATTTAATTAACCTTAAATTATAAACCTTTTACGACCCAAAAAATTGTTTCCAGTTATTCACTATAGAGGAAAATCCTGCATATGTAATTTTGAATTATGTTTGTAGTAACAAACTCAACATTAAAACAAACATTTTCCTTTTTTGATGTGTACGAATTTCATGAGTATATTTTATTTTCACGCAGTATTCACTAGAAATTTTGTCCTCTGTTATTATTTCAACTATCATAATATTTCTTTTTGGATACATAGCTCGTTCAAGGTACCAGTTTATAAAACAAGCAAGGGAAGTTTAGAATTATTTAATAGCTGTACATTCAAAACAATCTTGAATGATATTCTAGACAGCGCTTGGTCAGTAAAGGATTCAATATACATAGTTAAATTAAGTTTCCGGCAAATTTAATCAAATTATGTTGTGTTTTGAAATGGGAACCAAGGCATATATTTGTGATCGATAGAGTGAAATGCCTTAATCAGGTCATAAAAGGTCCCAGCAAAGCATAAAAATTCAATTAAATGAGCCTTGATTTAGATGACACTTTGCTAACAGCCTCGATTACAATATTTATTATAAGATATACTGAATTTATTTGTGAATTATATTAAATAAGGTGGAATAGCCTGCAAGTATTAAAATTATAAACATTGGGTTTGTAACTTGGAAATGGAGTTCTTTCAGAAAGGTAAAAGATATTTATTATAATAATTTGAGTTTTGCTTTACAAGTGATGTCAGGAAATAAGGTTTCTATCGAATTTTGAATGTATTATTTATTGATTAAAATAAGTAATAATAAAAATACATTTTGTCTTTAGCTAATTGACAATTAGCTTTGAATTATTTTATATTCGCATTATTTTCAATATACTGAGTGTTTAACAACTTTAAATTAAAAATGCTCTTAAAAGTTCTGATTTTTCTTTTGTAATTTTTGTAAATTTAATATTTTTTACTATTTTTTTATTTTTATTTTCTGCAAGAGTTCTAATTGATTTAGAAAAATGTATTTAAAGCAAATTATAATCCTGGATTAACTGTTCGTATCAAAAACTAATAGTTTACATATTAATAACATAAAAATATATTTTTCTAAACTTGACCAAGCAAGAATGATTTTTTGTTTAGTCAAAACCAAACAAGATTAATTTAAATATTGAATTAACAAACTAAAACTAATAAATTTAAGAATTTTTATGTTAATAATTTAATGATTAATGAAAATCTTTTCTTTACAGGTAAGTCCTTATCTTTTTTGTTCAACGCATTAGCGGTATGTATTACTTATATTTCTATATTGAATTGAATTTAAAAAAAATGAAATTCTGGATTATATTGTTACGTATCGAGTTGTTTCCTTTTAATAAATACATATATGAAAGAATTTAAATAATATTTTCAGGGGTGTAACCGACTACATAACTTGGTTAATGGAAACTAAAGAGACTGAGTGAAATAATAACAATTTATTTATCTATGAATAAAAACAACTCTTACAAATTAAAAATGTTTATTTATTATCCGATCGCGACCTCGGCCCAAAACTTTCGCTCACGTAATATTAAATAAACAATGAATGTTATAATATAGAAAATATTAAATAAATAAATTCTATCTACAGGGCGATATTTAACTAAATACCTGTACATACTATCGTAACAATATTGGATTAAATTTATTAAAATTAAAAAAAAATGAAATTTGGTACCAAATAAAAACATAAGTAACATAAAATAAAGCAATACAAAATATAAACATACATACAGTAAAAAAAGTAATATAGTGTAATCTAGTGTGTATTATTTACAAAGAGATTTAGTTACTAATACGAGTATTTTAGTAAATTAAACGATTGTCAATTTTCAAAAATTTTAAATAGAAAAAAGTTTGTATATTTATGGAAGATTGATTTCCATTGCTAACAAAATCTTTCAATAGTTGAATTATTAGTTACTAAATAATAATCTATAATAGTTCCATGGGACATCATATTTAATCTTGCAATAGATTTATTTCTATGATACACCAAAACCTGAGATTTCTCCAGAAATTCTACGTAGAAATTACTTGTAATTTAGTAAATAAAAACAATGAACGCAATGTTCATTTGGGACCATTCGGCTTCTCAAATCAGAATGATATTTGTAAAATTTTGATTGTAATTCACAAATAATTATCCTTTATTTATAATTTGGTAAGTCTTCATCATATTAGTTGCTTTATTAATAAGATAGTAAATTATTTTTTCAAAATTTTACCACTCATGTCAAAAATCCCTTTACAATAAATGCCTAGGTATACTACCATTGTATTTATCTTCGCATCTGTAAATATTTATATCTTTATTTACAATTTTAGAGGTTTCATTATAATTACATATCAACGTTCATTGGTCTTTACAAAAAGGACGGAATGTTTTTGAAATATACGGAATCCTTAGAAGAACCGCTCAGAAGAGTATACTTCTAAAATGCCAAATGAACCGGAAGAAGGAATGTTTTTTGTTCCGTGGCCTCTCCTTATCCTTTGTTTTTTGTTAAATCGTTATCCAGCGAAGCTTTGGTCTGTTGTTGACGTTAGTCGAAGCTTTTAGATAATAAATTTTAAACCAATGGTGTATTCGGCTTGTTGGCTTTTTTATTGTCGCATATAAACAACGTGAAATATGAGAGGTTTTTCGTGTATATTTTTATTTACAATATAAACTGTAATCTAAGAGCTTGGCGGAAATAATAATAGATTTTTTACAAATCTTTTAATTGCCGCCATTTTGATACATAGTATTTTGTGTTGCATATATTCAAGTGACTACATACTGTACTGATAAAGTTTGGAACCATGCTATTAATTCAATTATACGTGTTTAAGAAAATTACTCTTACTGGTCAATATTTTTTTTAATGAAACTATTAACAAACAAAACTTAAGCTATAATATATCGTCTTTAGTTTTTGGGGGGTGACGTCATAGTTAATTTAGTTGAATGGCAACACTCAATTTTTTCTCTAGTTGTGATAAAGAGATTTACCATTTGAATGATGATAAAAAAAATTAATATTTTGCAAAACAATTTTGTTGAGAAAAAGTCATTTTTCAGGAAAACTAAAATTTTATTTCGTATATCTCAACTTTTGAAGTAATATTTCAATGGATCTAAACTTTAAATACAAAATGTTAATGTCGACCCTAATTCAGAAAGATTTTTTAAAATTTCGGATTTTTTTTTAAGATCTCGATTATGAAGTCGAGATTTGGATAAATTTTAATAATTAATTGGCTTTGCATCATACCTGCATATTCTTTGATGAAAAAATTCCTAAATGATTGAATCATAGCAATTTGCTTGTTCTACTTCTGGTCCAATCTAATTCGATGAGTTCATATCGATTTTGGAATATGTTGTAAATTATTCATTAACTTTTTTTAATTAGCATGGTCTGTAACATGTTCTGGATAAGAATATCAATTTTTAGTTTAGTTATTGCCTTCTTAACATTCTTCATTACTTCATTTTTACCATATAGAAGGAAATTTAATTTCAACTGTAACTAGTTTGTGTATAAACAACTTTTGAAAGTACTCTCCTTTTAAGCATCAGCGTTAATTTACATCCATCTATACCGGTTGTATTTACGATTTAAAAAAACGATGCCATAAATATTCTCTTGTGGGGTGAGGTTATTTTTCTTTATGGAAAGAAAGTAGAAGAACGCTGGTGACAGCTACTTATTTTAACGGAAAATTGAATTATTTCAGTCGAAACGAGTTAAGTAGGTAAAAGTGTACATTCATGAATAAAGCCGACGCATTTGTCAAAGTAAATAAAACTTGAAATGATTACGTAAAAGTTAGGGAGCTATCCCAGATATTCGTTTAAACTTTTCCATCTCCGAAGGCGACAAGGAAATGATTTATAGCTAGTAGCTCTTCGCAGTCGTAGGAATTTATTTGCTTGCAGTTTAGCATCGCATGATTTTCTTTGAGACTTTTGTATCAAGTAAAAGCTTGCAGACTCATCAAAAACTTACTCTTGCTCTTTTAGAGTTTCTTTTATCAAAATTTAAGCTTGCAATATAGTGCCTAGATATTCCGTAAATAATAAACAATGAATATTTATTTAAAAATAATTTAATCTTCTTATAAGTTACCAAAATTTTATTGTCCTTAAAACGTTGAGAATAATAATAAAAAAATAACTAGGTTGACTTTTACACACACTTTTATGTCTAAAATTACCATTTTAAGTATTTTTAACAAAAATAGATGAGTGCATTAAATATATTCAATATCACAGAATAATCATTTTTAATCAATTCGTGAATATTTCTATTCATTTTTAATTATTCATATGTGACGTATTGGATATCTGGTATAAATTAAGAAAATAATTTTAAGTGACGAAGTTAATCAATCTTTTTATTTTTATTTAGAAAAAGTTTTTTGAAATATTATAATGAAAACTGTGCATTTTAATCACTACATAAAAAGTTAATAACAATAATCATACTGCAGGTATCTGTCTATACTTCAATATTTACAATACTTATTTATAAGCAGATATCATCCTCAGAAGTATCATATTATATAAACATTCAAAAAGAATTGCAAATTTTTTCATAGCTAATTCCACCTCATAATTTTGTACCATTAAGGGTACCTGCTGTATGTTAAAGCCTTAAATACAATAAAATTATAAAACTTTTCATATTCTAGTTAGCTAATCATTCAATAAATATTATGGCCCTCCTCCCTAGAATATTTATAATTAATTGTTTTTTTTTGGATCTAATTACCTTTTCCATAATTTTTTGTATTTTTTGCTTAAAAATGTCGCCTGATGTTTAAGTTTTTTATATATTCTAAATCTCTTTCTTAAAATTAATTATACGTTGTGATATTTTCAAAAAACAATTTCTATTAGTAGCGTTTTGATTTAAATATTAGTTAAATATACAAAATTTAAGCTAACCTATCTCTCTAAAATGTTGACTAAACACTTACTAGGTTTTTTCAAAGCACCTTTTAACTAAAGGTCTCTCTTTATATACAATTTTGTCTACAATCCACTATTCATTTATACTCGGTTTCAGTAGAATAAAATAGAATTTTCCGTCTGTTTCTAGGGATTATTACTTTACAAATAGATTCATGTTTTCATTTGGCATGAGTTTCTTTTTGTGCTAATTTGCGGTACAAGTTTTAACTTTCATCAAGACGAATATAAATTGCCAAGAATGGATATAAATACCTAATAAGTATAATGAGGAGAGATAATAAATAAAATCTGAAAAATCATTTCTAATTACGAAATATTAAAATTTTTATTTGCCATATATTTGAATTTTATAGCAACTTCAGATTCTACACATTACTTTTCACGTGATAAATCGGCGAGTTTTGTTATACTCTGTGAAAACTTGTTTTTATTTGCATAATGGATCGTTAAATTTCAATTATAAAACCAATTAAAACACCCTACACCTGTTTCCGAGCAGCTCTAAACACTTTACACTTTCCGGCTTTATTACTCTACGTTATTTTACAGGAATTGTCATTAATATAAGTAATTACTTATATTTTCCGGTTTATTTAAGACAAAAAAAATTACCGCTTCTAAGTTAAAATCACAGAATATCTGTCAGCTGCTCTAAATTCGCATATCAAAATGAAGCACAGCGAATAAGTGCCCTTAAGAAAATATCCCTTATTGGTTTCAGAAATAACTTCCAATTTATTAAAATATTAATTGCAAATTTACAATTTACTTAAGAGAGTACAGAGTAATAAGTAAATGGCTTGAGGCAGAACCATCCAATGATTAGTCTTCGGAATTCACTTTAATAAGGCCAGTGCCTTCTGTGTTTCATTGATTTGTATTCTAAAAGTGTTTTGGATTGGAAAGTTTTAAGTACTTTTGCCGTTCGATGATATGCTGTAGCCTCTACCTCAATACCATATGTCCAAATTGGTTTAAGAATTACTATATATAGGAGTACTTCGTTTTGTACTTTAACTGTAACCGTCGTCTAATTAGACTTCATTTTTTGAAGTTTTAGCATTAGTTATTTTTTTTGGTCTTTATGTGGATTGTGTCAGATGAATTTAAGATATAGAAGTAATCCAAGATATTGTCACAGGCAAAAAAGCATCAGAGAAATAGTCTTCAGTCGAGTCAATTTACGTATGTCAAGACCTGAGATTCAAGCAGTCCCAAGTAGCATAAACGCCATGAGTCCCCTCATGAGCATCCATCTTTTGTGTCATTCTTATATATTTCTTAATGTTTGTTGAGTACTTTTTATTTTATATATTTATTAAATTGTACTTGTTGTTGAAATTGTCGTCTCTTACGCAACTCGTACGCACTTAGGGACAGTATTTTGACTTCGGTTTTTATTGTTGGCATGTTGTTGATGGTAGCTTGTCAGTACAAGCTGCGTTTTAGCGTAAATGTTATGTCGGTGTTTATTTTTTATTCTCCACTTTTCAGTCAATTTTTTAGTAGGTTTAGGTGATATTGAAGCCTTTTTATCAAACGCGTGCTGTTTACCTAGAAATACTGATGCATAAAATATAGGATTTTTTACTTAATAACATTAGGAGTTGATCCATACAGCCAAGCACTGGGTTTGTATTTTTTTAAAATGCATACATCCATACGAGACATTTACACTACATCAATCCTGACGCCAGAATTCGAACCTGGAACCTCGGGACCGAATTTCTAACATTTAGTCGAATGTTGTTTCCTGAATCCAAATTGATGTGTTTTGCTAATTCGATTAAGTAGAATCTTTCAAGTGTTTGGATAACGATTAGTTTGCAATATTCAATTTTATATTACGGTAATTAATTAAAGTAAAATGCAAATCAAAACCGATTAAACTATACTTGTCACATGAAAGAAAGTAGGACTCTTCGTATGGGCATAATTGTTGTTTAAAATTCACTTATTTTATAGTTATAATAATATTCAACTCACGTTAGTACACCCTGTACATTCTCTAAAGTACACAATTGTGCACAATTGTGGATAATCATTTTCATTACCAAAAGTAACAACAATATAAATATTTATATTTAATTACACATCAAAATTAATTAAATTAAGTTCATCACAATTATGTTGTATATAATTTTTAATAAACCTAGAATTGACTCGTTATAAATTTTATTTTCCGTATTTAAAAGTTACACTCTAAACCCGATTAAGTAAAAAGTTTAAAGCTCAACAATAGAGGAAAGCCTTTCGACTTGAATTTTTCGACATCTCTCACCAAAAGATTCTATTGACATGTCAAACAAAAGTTCCGATTCAGTGATATTGCCGTCTCTTTTGGTCGTCGTTAAAAGTGCATCTACCATTTTTCAGGTGGATTACTATCACCGAGTCTTTGAATTATGTGCAAACTCAGCTCAACTTTAACAATCGATTAAATTCAATGGAACTTTGTACAATAGGGGGATAAATTTGTTTTACTTTGACAGATCGAAAGTTGAAAGACTTCTCCATCACAGAGTTTAAAGAAGAATACCCCGGGGTAAAGTCAGCACCTGGTTATATCACTCAAAAATAGTAGAGATTGTGCATACATTCTTTAGCTACTTGCATTCACGGAACTATAACAATTGTTCATTATGGAATTAAACTTTAATGCACAAGGTAGTTGGAAAAATCACAATAGAAGCTATAGTTTAGGTTAACTGTATTAAAACCAGTGGCGGAACTGCCATACCGCAAGGTCGGTAAAGGTGAGGAGGTCCGAAAAAAAATTTTGAAAAATTATTTTTCAAGTATAAAACAGATACATAAGAAAAATAATACAAAAGATTAAGTAAGTAAGAAAAGTCTTCCCAATTTAAATTTCCTAATTATTACGTTTTAATTACGTACATTTAAAATATATTGCAGGAAACCTTTGAATATAATAATTTTAATAATAATAGAATAGAAATTATCAATAAATAAACAAATTTAATTAAAATTATTCAAATATCAATTATTTTTCACGCATTAGAATGACACATTGAAACATATTTTTTATGAATTATAATGTGTGTGCAATAATATAAAATATGTTAAAGAGATCAGTATACATTTAACATTAAGTGATACATGCTTACTGTTAAATAATTTCTCTAATTATCGGTTGTAAATTAGACTTTGTATTATTTGTGAAGTATTGCACATAAAATTGAGCCATTGTAAAATTGCAAATCTAAATGTTTTAAAATTCAAAAATATGATGTTATAGTTTAAATTAAATTAATTAATGAAATTACCGAAAAATAGTTGTTTGGAAAGAAATTGTTAAATAAAACCTTTAGAGGTGTGTCACTGTCAATTAATTAAATTTATATGGAATTTGCATAACCTTAAAAAAGCGCCAACAATTTTTAAGTGCATAAAGTGTTATAAAAACAAAGTTACAAATAAAAGTGACATAAAATTAGTTAAGATACTTAACTAATGAATTTTCTTGAGTGATAAGAAAATAATATTTTCAAGAATTTTAAAATATTCACGTTGATGCTGGTCCATAACCATCATTGCATCGGGAAAGGTGAATCATTTTCCCGCTTATGGTTGACAATTTTTAACGTCGGTTTTAAAAAAGTTTTATGTTTCTCCTTGTTTTGATGATTTTTTTTATTTTTAGATTTTTTGAATAATTTTATATTTAATTTGTTATAAGAAATATTAAGAATAAATACTTGTGAAGCCAAATTTACAGAAAATATATTGGATTGTAAATATCATAATTACAGTTAAATGAAATCTGAACCAAGCTTTACATTACATTACATACAATTTTTGACATCTAATAAAAAAATATACAATGTATGCCCAACAAAATTTATATATTTTTTTATTTTTAATAATTGGTATTAAACGTTAAAAATAAAATTTATAAAAACATTTTTCTTTCTTTCATTACAAAATATAACATTACACTAGTTTTGTTTTGCTTTGTTTATGTTTCTCTTATTTAATAGTATTATTTAAAATTATTTTCTTTATTAATAATAAAATATGCATTATAAAGTAAAATTATTGGGAAAGCATAAAATTTTTTCAAAATTATGGAAACGCCAAGTACGAACAAGAAATTACATAAGGTCTTACAATTAAATTAAAAATCTTAGTTACTTATAACGTTGACCGTTACTATGAATGAACCAAAATTTTGTTACTTTAATTTCGGAGTACGATATAAAAAAATTATACTGTTTGTAGCAAAAGTAAAATGTACGCCGACAAAAGCTGAAATTGAAGGGGCGTTACAATGGTTCAAGAGATCACACTTTCAAATGTATTTATTGCAGCATGTACTAAAACGTTCATGCTCTCCACTCTGTGTTTTCGGAGATATTTATGGAGGTTGCCAGGACCGGTTTCCGGTGATTTATGTTGAATAATGGGAGCTAGATTTTTTGTTGACTTATTCAGATGAGATAAAATTTAACAGGAGCCAAGCTTCGCCAACGCTGCAGCTGCTGCAAAAAATAAAGAGTAACGCTTTAAATATTTCATGAAGGACGAAAAGCAATTAACGAGAAATATCGGAAACTACTGAATTAATTAACTATTTTTTTTTAATTTACATATTGGATGTTACTGGGACTTAATACCCTGCGTAATAATTACAAGTCGAATAAGTAAATTCATATTGTCATGGTTTTTATAAATAGAAATATTTAATACAAGAATAAATGCATTTTAGTATAATAATTTTTATTAAACCGGAAGTATTTTAAAACAAATGTAGCGGCATTTTTTACCAGTATTTACTTCTTTAGCTAAACATGTAAATATGACTAATTTTATTAACTATTAACCAGACTTTTTCTTAAAAAATATTTAGGAATATAACTAAAAGCAAAAAATTATTCTTATATTTCAATCGATAAAAGATGAGAATAACCGAAGAAATTATGAGTGGCTATAGCTCCCCCGTTTATCATTGATATGACATGACATTTTCACCCTAGATATGTTTCTGAAGGGGATTATTATTAAACGAATTAAGGAATAATGCCAATGCTTTTATCAAGATACACTACACTGCTCTTGTAATTGACAGGGGTGTTTATGTTTGATGATGTATTTTGCGGGAAATCTCAAAAAAATGACACATAATTACTAAAATATGATTATTAATGCTTCCATTATCTGGTATTCCCGTTCAAAATGGCAGACTTTCAAACGATAATTTGATAATTTAAATCGAACTCCACACTGTAGTCATACGTAATGTAATATTACATCAAATGCGTACTAAACAATGGAGATCACATTGGATGACGGTCTGGCTGCAAAATATTTCAAAAGATAGGAAAATTTGATATTTAAGTTTTTTATGATACTTAAAATGCTTATGTATTGTAATATTATAGATTAAAAACATTTAAATATATTGCAAGAACGTTCAGATCTTTGACTATAGTAGTAATATAGTAGAAATTACCAATAAATTAACAAATTTAATTAAAATTAAACAAATATCAATAATTTTTCATGCAGTAGAATGACACATGGAAACATATTTTTACGTTAAGCATGTGACACAATAATTTCTCTAATTAATGTTTGTAAATTAGAATTTGTATTATTGCTGAAGTATAGCATATAAAATTGAGTACATGTAAAACTAATAATCAAAATGTGTCAAAAATTTTAAAAAAATATTCATTTCACCTGTAATAAATAAAATTAAATTGTCTTAGTCATTGAAATTGAATTGAAAGAAATTGTTGATATTTGATAATAATTATACTCAGAAATTCTAAAACATGCTCAGAAAGATGTAATGAAATCTCATATAAAAAATTATTTGTTATACAAAATTTAAAGAAAAAAGATCAAACTTTATTAGAAAGTAACCATAACCTTGTAAATAATAGTAATTAAAGATATTCAAGTATTATAAATAAATAATTTAATGAAATTTCAACCATAATTTTAAAAAAATGCCAAATTTTTTTATAATTGTGTGCTATGTAATTCATGGCAAACCAGCAAAAAAACTAAATTAAAAAGAAATAGTTTATAACATATAAAGTTAAATGAATTGAATTTTTAGTGACTTACCCCAGATTATGATCTTCGCATTGATTTTAAGTTGCTCCTGTTGGTTGATAAAACCTTTAAGTATTTTATTGTTAATTAATCAAATTTTTATGGAACTTGCATAACCTTAAAAAAGGACAAACAAATTTTAAATGAAAACAAAGTTACAAATTTTATTTTATTCTTGATAATGTTAAAAATAAAATTTATATAAATAAAAGTATACCGTAATGGAATTTATATCACGATTATATTTTAGAAAATGTGTTAATATTTCTCCACTTGAAATGAATAAATATGGTGGGGATTTTAAATTATAATAATTTATAACAAATTTAACAATACATTTGGAACTTTTAGAAATTTAGGAAGCAGAGTTTCTCTGAAGCTTTTTCAAGTTCATCAATCCAGATATAAGATATCAACAACAACTTGTTTATAAATCCTAATTAGAAAATTCATAGAACATGTTAGTTTCCGACATATTCTCTAATTTCAGTAGTTGGTGTTTAATAAAACTTTCAATATTATAATATTACATAAATTATATAAATTATATAAATAAACTTTTCTGTTTTCCTCTGAATTTTGTTTTGATCACAACATTTCATCTATTGGTGTAAGAAACACCAATAATTTATATTTTCACCAAGTAACAAACTTTTACTTTAGTCTATTTTAAACTATATTCAGAAATAACAGAAGAAATCCGGCACTGAGGTAAATTAAACTGAGGTAAATTAAATACAAGAGAGGGTTGATTTAACTCAAAATAGCGAATTCATTTAAAACGCATGCCTTGCATGGTAACATGTTTTCGCGAAATCGTTTTCAAGAATTTATTGCGCTTTGTTCACATTAAACTTGAACGAATTTAAAAATGTTAAATAATATATGAGATTTCATCATGAGTAACCACCTGAAAAATTTAAATGTACATTATCAAAGAAACACTTATTCTTATTATTGATATGTAAACATATAAATATATAATAAATTGTATTAGAAAAAAATATGTTATTTTAATTCAATGTAAAAAATTATGAGTCGGGCAATCAATTCTTTCCAATTTTCCAGCCAGAATCAACCTTAAACATGGAGAAAATCTTTCATCATCTTAATCGTGTTTTAATGGCCATCAATTTATGTTTAATGGTGCTTGAATCAAGATTCTTAATTCAAATATATTGCCTGAATAGTCGGAAAAGGAAGCAGGTTGATCTAAATTTTAATTAATTAATGCATTTTTAGTAAATACCTGGCAAATTAGATTTAGCTGATTAATAATTAAGGAAAAATATTAATTAATGACTTTCGAATAGAAATGACTAAGGATTAGGCTAGAGGCCACTAGGGTTGTTGAAGGGCAATTTATAAGGGATGTTTTTTAATGTTACTCAATTTTTTTAAGGTTGTAAATAATAATAATAATACTGAAAGGCCATGTACTTAATTTAATGTTAAAGAGTAGTAATAAATTTATAATTTTATACCGCATACATAATTTTATTCATTAATGATTCTATTTATTTATTTTTATACTATAATTATTAATATTGGCCTTGTTTAAAAAAAATTTTAACCAGATGAACAATTTATGTATTAAAAAATTCTACTGACCACTCATGTAAATTTGATCGGAGTGATTTTTTTGAATAAAAAATTATAGATACAATATTTTTCCATTAGATATATGCACAAATTAAATAATTTTGATGGAAATGTTATACGTTGAGAGAAACATTTTTTTAGGGACCATTTATTTCTAAAAATAGAGATATTTATTATTATTGATTAATCACAGCCAGATACTGAAAATAGTTAAAATGTTTTAACAAAAAAGGATGTGTCCTACGAAAAAATAGTATTAAAATATTTTTAAATTAATACAGCAATTAAATGATTAAACCGATATTTTAGAATTTGGTAGTGCTTTATTTTTCTGTTTAAAAATAACTAAAATTAAGATAAAAATAAAATGGGAAGAGTCTCATCATCTTTCATGAAATTTATTGAATAGTATTATAAAAACTGAAAAAAATATATTCTGTTTATTTCAAAAAATAATTATCCTTTTTTTATTCAAGCTCTATTTATTATCTCCATATTGTGTCGCAATATTTAGCGGATTATTTTAACATTTATTTATTTATTTAACATTAAGATTCTTTGAAACATATCTATTTTATTTTTTTTAGTAAGTTTTTTATTTTCTAATTTAAAATATTAATAATATTAAACAAACCATCAAACCAAAATGAGATTGTATAATATATTCAAGTAGAAAACAAAAGCAAACACAATCATTGTTGCAGGTAAAATTTAAAACCAAAACTAATAAAAAAAGTATACAAGTATATAAGAAAAACAACGTGAGTGACTTGAACATGTTTATATAAAAGCGGAGAAAAGTCGCCCGGAAATTAATGAGGCTGAAACCGACGACAAAAAGAGGATACACTCTGACAAGGACTTAGTATGAGAGAGTCAAAAAAGCAAAAGAGGAATATCTATTTGAGTAAATTAGAAACTTTATGTCACAGTAAAAATAAAAATCTATTATCCACATTCATACATTGATTTCATATAAATCTGTGCTTCAAGGTACTGGCGCCGACCCTGTGTGATTAACACTTTCATATTTACAAGCATTATACTTGGTACCTTTACTTGTTATTTTGCTTCTATTTGTTCTATTATTTTGTATAAACTAATCTTTTATGCTTTTCGGTGTATTATTTCTTTGTTAGTTGTATACAGGGTGCTCACGAAAATAATGCATATTTTTAAATGGTGTATAGAACGTGTCATTTGCAATAAAATATTCTAATCCTTTTTTTTTCTAACACCATTAGTTTAGTCAAAAATTCACTTTGAACAATTACTCCAAAATTGTTGGAAAGTTTTTATTAAAAAAAGTAATGGTAAAAATCGTTCGGATGTGTAATATTGCCGAGAATACATTTTTCACTTTTCTTCATACCTTGTAGTCGATAATTCTAAATATCTAGATGTACTAAAATAAAAACTTATTTTTAGAACGGTTAAAAACTATTGTTTATTCTAAGCATTGAACTTGATCCAGTTATTCAAGTGTCACGCTGTTGCCGGGAATTAATATTTGGTTAGATATATAATAATAATATTTATTTCTTTGAAAACGGCTGATTTTATAAATGAAATTTATAAGACATTTTTATTCTGCATTCGTTTTTGTGAACACCCATAAATATGTGCACCCTTTTGATTATTCAATATAACAGACAACTTATCACTAAAATCTAAATATTTAATGAATTTTACAAGTATCTCGTAGTAAGATAATTATTATACTTATCTATTATCCTTATAGCGAGTTTCTGAATACGGCATTAACGGAGGACATGACACATGATAAATAACCGTCTAATTTCATTAAGTGCAATGAAGGAAAGAACAACAGTCGAGTTTCAAATGTGGGAGAAGAGACAAGAGAGAAGATTATGTAGCTCCTCACTTACATCACAGTCTTCCTAATGGAGGCTGGGAGAGATACTTTCTTTGGGACCCTATCGCCTAACAGCTGCTTGGATTTTAATAGAAAAAATATTCCGTTAAAGAGATTAATGAGGAATATATTGATGTCACAAATAAAAACACGAAATTGATAACGAGGAGAGAGTGAAGTTTTGAGAGTTTTAAAAAAGGAATTATAGGAGCGTTACATTTTATTTAAAAAAATGTTAAATTAAAAAACATAAAAACGAAACTCTATTTATTTGGTTAGTTGACTGCATACGGATTTAACAATTTTGTTATTGTTAGTTTTGGTTAAACCAGCATTAGTTTTATTGCAAAACATATGTGTTGTTGTTATCATTGATTTTTTTTTGTTGGAGATATGTTTTTGATCATAATACGGTCCTGTTCTAGTTAAAATTCACGAGCGTTTGTTGACATTCGTATTTGAAATTTGAATAGATTTTAGGTGAAATAAAATTAAGTTTGCTGCTCACTCAGATAAAGCAGTAACTAAAAGACGGCGATGTTAACTGATAATTCATTACAGAGCATAACTTTATTTTACGGAGACAAAACTAGAGTTTTTTCAGTGAACTTTCTTTTTGAGATTTGCTTTCCAGCGAAGTTTAGCGCCTAGAATAATACATAGATACTTATGTTTATTTAAATATATCATCAAAACATGATTTAGTATGAAGGTCTTTTCTTCTTTTGGTGAATTTGTCATAGATACAATTTGTCTCACAGAGCTTAATCTTCCATTTTTTTTCAGTTGGAGGTAGAATTCACTTCTGTTTGTAGGTTATTAGTGCTTTCGTCACTAGTGTTTTTTACTACTGTTATAACAGTGTTATCAACGAAGGTAATAAGAGTCTTTTTTTCTAAATGTGTAATATCATAAAATAGTATCTAGCTGTAAAAAACAACCAACAACGAGTTTGAATTACAACACAGAGACAGAGGGTGCTTTTACTTTAGTTTTTTAAACAAAAATGGTTTATTATATTTGAAAGATATCTTATTGTTTTATATGATATCATTATTTTTGCATATTTCGCTCCCAAAAGTTTTGGTAATCAAGTAACATATATTTAAGAGTAATCCATCCTTGAATAAACTAATTACTTACCACTTAAAGGAAGGGTCTATAAAATTAAGATGATAATGTCACGCAAAGGTCCTGGGGTTGTGCTAATTAAGAGGATACCTTTACCAAGTCAGAGCTCGGCCTTTGGTCATGCGATAATAAAAGAAGTCAATAAAAATAATTCAGCAAACGGCAACCTACACCATGTCACAGATTAAACGAGCCCTCTCCTGGATAAGAGCGCGGTTTCCTTAAGTGCGTAAGAGTTCCGTAAGAGAAGACAAGTTCAACAACAAGTACAATTTAAAAAAGATAATAAAGGTGCTCAACAAATATATAAGAAGGGTATAAAAATAGTTTTCTTACCAAGAGATGCTCTCGAGGGGACTCATGGCGCCTATGGTACTTAGATATATTTAATTTTTCGTGGTGTTAAAAATTGCATAGATTACTGCTTTTACATTTTATTTTAATACAGCTTATCCCAATTTGCCTAGACATGGTAATTTTGTTACTCACAGGCAAATTATTGATAAACAATACTCTATTATAATTTAAATTGAACAATAAAAATGTATTGTATTGTCTTGGTATACGCGTTTTTTCATATATACCCCCATATAAAAAATAATGTATTATCATAATACTGTTTATATGAGTCAAATTAAGTGTTCATTTTACTATTAAAGAATGTAGAGCGTACGACTGATGGGAATTCACTTTTTAAAATAAGTAAACAACGTAATCTAAAAAACGCTGTAAACACTTTTTTGTTATTTGAAGCATCTAAATTGAAATTTTCATTTAATTATACCATCGGTTCCCTCTCAGTGTAAAATTCTTTTATATACATTGTTAAAATTCCTACTAAAAATGACATTCCTTGTTCGTTATAAAAATATTCAATTTGTCTTTAAATTATCCGGAATTTATTTTTAAAAGTAACGTTTTTTATTTTCTTATTATATGATATATAAGTAGTTTACATTTTACAAATAATTGAAGGACTGTTCATTGTTTTAAATTATCCGAAGTTGGGTAGACCCAAAAGGAAACAGCAAATGTTACCGAATATCTACTTCATTCAAACCGACATCTTTAAAGAGAATAAATAGTCTTAATGGTTGACTGCAAAATTATATTTATATTGTTATAGAATTAATAATGAGCATTTTAGATTTTCGGTTGGATAATATTTTAGGGTTTTGTAATAACGATGGTTGCTGCATACAAAACTATTTATAATTCAATAGGTGGGTTTACTCCCTTTGACAATCTATGCACTTTTTCATCCGTTCATCTTAATAAACCTGTTGTCAAAACATTTTTCCAATCTGAAGATGGCACTCTCATCGCACCAATTTTAAACGCTTCAACTGACTCTTCTGGACTAGAAAACCGTTAATTACTCAATTGATTTTTGGAAAATTATGTGAGACGTTTATACTGTATGAAGGACTGGTCATTAATTTTACTTTTTTTAGTAGTACAATATCATGCGAGTACTTCTATTGATTCTTCTCATTTCAGAGAAAACTTCTGGTAAACAAATAGTTATGTACCGCTCAGCATTAACCCTTTTGCGATTTTCTGAGAGGAAATTAATAAAAAATATCGATCTAAAAACACTTAGTAATGTCTGAAAAATGTTTGGCTTAAGCGCCTTACATGAAGGTAAGGTACTATTAATGTTCATAGTGCATTTTTCATACCGCTAATACTAGTTGTACTCAATTGAAAAACCTCTCTTTTTAAACGAAGACGAGCATTATTATGAAGGGTTCAGAGATTCCAACTCGAGTGGGATCAGCACGCAAAGCTGAGGCATTGTGAAAGGGGACGAGCATGATAAATATCAATGTATCTCCTACCATTATTAAAGACATAAATTAATTGTAGTACGCTAGTAAGGGTGATGTATAGTTGTCTGTCATTATTTTCCCGGCCAGAAATTCGTATGTCACTAATCAAATGAAAATTGGACTTTCAACGGCCACGAACACGCCATGAATATGTAATTTTCAATGTTGTCAATTCGAGATGCTGAATAATGTTTACTGGATACATACTGCATAAGCGAATATGAAGTGCATTACGATGAGAAAATTTGATAAGACGACGACTTCATGCAGCCACTGGCCGGGATACAGTATATGAATTTTGATTTGGTTTATGGCGCTCGAGCAATTTGTTACTCAATTTTAACGACAACTCGTCAGGACGTGCTTATTTAGTGGCGAATTTATCCCTTTCGGAGTCTGTTTTTCAACATATTTTATATGCCTTGATTTTAATGCGAGATTTTTAATATAATTGTTGCTTTAAATGCGGACATAGTGTTCTAGAAAAATAAAAAATATATATTCTAACAGAAATAATACGATTTCAGTCAAAAATATTTCCGACTTTTGTAATTTAAATGAAAATTCATTGTAACATAAAAGATTACTTTTAATTACAAGCGACTCATTTAAAAACTATTACATATATAAAAACTTATTATAAATTTAAATTTTGTGCAATTAAATTTTACAGATTGAAATATTTTTCAATTGAATAATCCAACTCTCGTATATATACTGTAAATAGTATTAATATATTTCTTCTTATGATTATTATTTTTTTCTCTCTCAGGGTGAGTTCGGAGAAAATATAAAATATATAATTTGCAACAAATTAAATAAATTAACTTATATTAATGAAATTGCAATATATTATTTTTTATTGTTAATAAATATAATCATTCAAGAATACGTGACACTTGGATAACTATTTAGATACGGCCATGTCTCGAATTCCCTAAGTAAATTTATGTGTCAATTGTCATACGGATCACGCATTAGTTCTTTGAATGCAAATGAAGATAAAAATATTACAATGATCTTTTAATTCGGATCACTATCACTATTATCTTTTCATAAAGGGTTTCCTTGGTAAATATTATTAGATGTTTATACTTATTTTAATGGATTAACACATGTGCAATTTCTAATTTATGGATAATGCGTTGAATATTTATATACAAATCCTTTAATAATTTTCAACAAAAATCAGGAATGCAAGTAATTACTTATTTATATACATAATAGTTGATAAATGAATGAATATATTACAAGTTTCCAATATTTGTTTTTTTTTTCCTCATTAAAAAATAAATAAAAAAGTCATGGTTTTGAGTATTCCTTCGATTAACTTTAATATTTTTTTGACTTCTGCCAAATTAGAATTCCTTTATTTTGCATTATTATAATGCTATGAAATCAATCCTATTACAAATATATATATTTTCATTTAATCAAAGTGGTCGTAATTTTCTTATTTATTTAAATGCCAATAAATTTATATTTTACGAACAAACCCTTTAAATATTCTCCTGCGACTCTATATTGTTCCGATCTTAATAAATCTTTATTATCGTTGTTGTTCTTCCTAGTTCCAATTTCTAAAATTATGTTGTTTAAATATCTCCATATTTATATCGAAAAACCACAGATTTTAACGATACCTAAACTTTATTTAAATTTAATATTCCAAAGAAGTAAGTTATTTTCGTCAACGTCTATATCGTAAAACTCAATTTAAAGCGTTCTATAACCTCATATTGATCTTTGAGTAAATTTGACCATGTAAATGCATGATATGTAACGCCGTTTATTGATTATCTCTTTATATTTAGCAGATTCATTTTGCGTTTATGTCTACAGATAAATACGCGCATTTTGAACCATAATTAAGTTATTATCTTTCTAAATGCAATTAAAATTCCTATTAAATTTTTAAGCAATAAATTTAAAATTTCCACGTTAAATATTTTGGTGCAACAAACGATTTTATTTATGAAAAATCGATCAATAATAACGAAATCACGAGACAAAATAATTTTTCCCAATTTGAATTGTTCCAAATAACGAAGGTGGCTGAAGGTTTTTTGTATTATGTATTTTTGTATTTTGCCCATTTGTTGTTTCCATAAAGCATTTAATATTTTTGGAATTTTGGTGGATGTATTTAAAATTTTGGCGGATCTACTTAAAATTTTGGTAGGTGTAATAAATAACCTTTTATGAAGTTTGAAATTTATCCTTTTTGCATTATTAAAGAGTGACATAAGAAACATTTAAACCAATCATTATTAAACAATATATAGAGTATGATTTCCTGCTATAAAATTTTTAAAATATAATAATATTCTTTTTTCTTCAAAATAAACAAATAGATATTTAGTTTCGATTTCAAATTTACCAAAAAAAATCTTTTTTGTCACTTATATGAAGTACCTCCACACTTGTTTTAATTATGTTCAGTAGAAATCCTATCTCTACAATCTTAAAAGATTTACTATTAAAAACTTTATAGTAAGTATTACTCTTTGTTAATATTTCAATATAATTGATAGGAAAAATGTACTTAACCAATTATAAACACATAAAAAACTTCTCTATTAAAAAATTTACTACCTAAATTTACAAATAATATTAAAGAAATTTTAGCGGCTGATTCAAAAATAGCTTTAAAATCACATTATAATAATTTCTATTATAAAAAATTAAAAATCTGCTATTTGATTAAAAATTTAAAATCTGTCAAAATTAATAAAATATTAATAGTGATATTTTAACTTTAAAAACTATTAAAAATAAAATTACAAGTAATAATTTTAACACGTCTTAGTAGAGATCCAATCAAAAAATTTTCAGATAATGTAAGGAAACTAGTTAATCAATCAAATTTCCTTTTTAATTGACTATGATAAATATTATATAATTCAAAAAATAATTTAAGCTCCACAAATATATGGTACAATTAACTTACATAAAGATACAAAACCAATTAGGCCTTTAGTTTCTTATATTAATACCCCAAATATAAAATTAATTAAACATTACATTTAAAAATATTCAATAAAAACTGTTTAACTTTAAGACATAAACTAAATACAGATAAATTAAATGAAAATACATAATTAGTTTCATCTGACGTTATTAATATATTTTCAAAAATTCCTCCACTTAAATATATATTATTAATAGCTAAATGATTATAAGTAAAAAATAGTATTTTAACAAATCAAATTATAAACCTAATTTATAGTTTATTTTATATGTATCAATCAAAATTACTTTGTTTCAAAATGAAGGATTACCAATGGGTAGTCCAATATCACCAATTTTGGCAAACATTTTTATGGATAATTTAGAACAAAACATTTTTGATTCAAATAGCTACAGAAATGTATTGTTTTCTTAAACTGCAATATGATTAATATTTTGTTTTTTATTTATTGTATCTGAATATTTTTACGCATTTTCTTTCTACTTTTTCTGCGTTCTGATGGTTCCGTGGAATTTCGTGTCATTGATCTCCGACGTATATATACATGTAGCAGATATTAATTTTAAATGAGCAACGCGTGGAACTCATAGGATGGCCGTTGGAATGAGCAGTCCTAACTTAATAACAAAAAGCACCCGAGGATAGAAAGTGAATTGAATTTTATATTGCGTTTGACCTAAAGATATATTTTCAAATTACCCTCATGCCTTTTTTATGGTTCAGAAATTTTAAACAGGTATAATAAATTAATATTAAACTCGACTTTATTTTTTGTATTTTATATTTTTTTATCGAAAAAAAAAAGGAAAGCGGATTTTTTTAAATAATATACTTAAATGGGTTAATCAGCTGGATCTTAGAACAATGGGTCTTCAAAAACGAAGTTGGCATAAATCATTTTGATGATGATACAGTCAGCGAATGGTGATGTTTGCGAAAATTGTATCGTAAAGTTGATTCCGCGTAATAATCAGGGTTTCAGGCGCAGCTGGTGTTACTGTGCCATTAATTCCCTTTTGCAAACCGCAACCCATTTCAAAATTATCAGGGTAACGTTGCAGTAACCATAAATTATTTCAATTTTCAGCAGGAATGATATTTCGTATTATATTTAAATTATAACTAACAGCGTTTAAATATGTAATGGGTTTTTTTAACCACCAGTGAATAAAAAACGCTTGTAAATAAGCGCTCTTGTTGGAATTTATTTTAATTTACGATCGTACTGTCCCACTTTTTAAACGTAACTCTTCATGTACCTTGCACATTACTTCCAGTACAAAAATATTCATTTGTTACAATTTTAAAGTTTAAGTTAATTAAAAGTAATGTTTTTTTTTTAATTATGCTCAATATTTTCTAATTTAGAAAGTAAATATGTTTCTTAAACTAATATATAACAATATCTATTACCAAATGACCTTTAGACCAAATATTTTCATAATCGGTTTACAACTTCTTAACAAGCCAAGTGAGTTCAAAACTACTTTTAATCGACATTTATCAAGTGAATTTTCTCGTCTACATTGGAAAAGTTTATCAAAAATTTATTCGAAAGGGCTATATTGAAACTTTTCGAAACGTAGTTAATTTAATATGTATGTATACCTGTATCAAATGTCACCATTTTCGGTTTGAACAAGATATGAGGAACAATTTAACGGTTTTGGTGAACTTTGAAAATGGAGAAGACAGTTACATAAACAGAGCATTTTCTTGTACATAATAAATTAAAAATATCATGTTTTATGAATTTTTACAATACAAAAATTAAATTAATTTAATTCTAGAAAATTTTCTTGATTGATTGATTATTGATTCTAGTTGGCAAATATTTTGGGAATTTGTAATTGAAATGAAAATTTAAATTTCAATTGTACTAAAATTTATTAAATGAAATATAAAAGAGCTTAATTCGTATCAAGAAATATTAAGAGTAAAACACTTGTGAAAACCTGTGTACAAGAAATGTATTGGATTGTAAATATTATTTCTACAATTAAATGGAATCTGAAGCCACTTTGAGATCATTTTTGAACCAACATGAATCTAATAGAAACTGTACATAGTACGCCCAACAAAATTTATAAATTTTCTTTTATTCTTGAAAATTGTTATTAAAATTTTTTCTTTCATAACAAAACATAATAATACAATGCTATTTTCTTTCTCAGTCACATATTAAATTGACTAATCGAATTTTCTGGAGACGTGTTCCATAACTTATATTGTAATAATCTCTACTTTTATAAATTTTGTTATTAATTACAATTAGAATTATATAGTTTATTATTCTTAAATATTAAATTTGATTTCAAAACGTTATGTACAATAAAAATGGTTGAACAATTTGAAATTAATTACCTCATATGAAGCTAGACTTAATATTAGAATTCATAAACTTGAAACTGAAACACTCGGCTTTAAAAAGAGATTTGTTCTAAAATTTGTTATATTTCATGTAAATCTGATTTGTAGAAATATTTGTTCCTGACTTTAAAAAAAGTTTATATATTTTCCAAATTTTAACTTATCGTGATATGAATTTCACTACAATCCAATTATATATATATATATATACATTTCCAATACTTGTGACATCAATCATTTTGACTTGCATCAACTTTTTTAGAGACGCCTTTTATGTGCGCAGAATTAAAATGAGCGATCTGAAATTGTTGCAAGTTTTACCTTTAATGGCTTCAAGACTCCGAACGTGAGCAACGTAATGCATCCAATTTGCAGCATTTGTAGCAGCTGCAACCTAAATCTAAGCTTTGATTTGGCCGTAACACGATATGCTGCTCGAAATGAGAGGTCCGCGTTAATCCTTTCTCGCTGGTTGGACTTTATGTGATACTCAGTGGTGTACAATGGAAGATAATGGATACATCTTCCCATAGGATATTTCTAATCAGAAGAGTTAAGCTATTTTCTTGTATATATTAAGATATAGGTACCCTTTCTGAATGAATTTTGCTTGAATTGACATGATATAGTAGAATTTTGATACCAATTTCTGTAGAGTTTATTTGAGTTAAACCACTAAAACAAAATAAATCAATTGGTCAAATACAAAACATACATCTTTCAATATTTTTAAATAAAAGACCAATGATTTCATAAGGTTTTTACTTTCTGTAGTCTTACTTAAGTAACTGCAAAGAAAAACCTTTTTTAATGAAATGAGGAAATCGCCAGAGGTGGAATTTTTAATAACGAGGGCTATTTTTTTCTATCGGTAGCAAATTAAAACCATAGAAAAAATTAAAACGTAGAAATTATGAACCATACGATTATTGGTTGACACTTGCTTCATTTTCTGATCACCTGCATCATAAATGAAGTATCGATGGGCATACCAGAGACACTGTGTAACACAACTACAAAGCTTCTAATTGTCATAGTTGTTTTAATTTAATCTTCTGTGTACACATACATTTAGTTAAATTTAATAAAATCTGAGTTTCCTTCGATTTTATCCTATGTACCATATTTGAGTTCCGTGGATAACCTGTTATATCTTAATAAAATTTATTTGAAACAAGTAAATTTGTAGTTTAAATATGCTCAAATACTATTTTAGTTAGTTAAAATTTTCTCTTAATTTGAATTAAGAAGTCTCGGAATATTTCAAATAATTATTCATTTAAAAACAACAAAATTGATTCTGTTTAAAAATGTGTTTACAATAAATTAATAATTTTGTTTCTTTTAACCAACTACTCAATTCGTTGACTAAAATGAATAAAAATCTGTATCCAAATAATTATTTGACTGTGGGCAACGAAAAATGATTATTTGCCAAAAAACTATCATTTATATGACAGTTTTTAATTGAATAATATATTTTTAATTTCAGTTAACTTGCTGTTCTCCTCTTAAGAGTGTTAATTTGTTTAATTAAATATTACTTTTTATGTTATAAGTTTTAATTATTTTATCAGTATCATTTATTATACAGGGAGTTAAAAAAAATTTCGAATATTTGAACAGGGTATAGTATGGACCAAAATAAGTCAAAAAGTCTTAGTAAACATAGATCCGCAAATTGATGGTTTCGGAGAGTTACAGAGAGTTATTTATTTTTGAAGCATTTTCCGTTTACACATTATTTTTATTAAGTACAAACAAACGATAGAGACTTTTAAACATCGTTGCCGAATTATCATAAAAAGAACATATTAAAAATTAAAAAAAATGATATTTTAATTATATCTCGAATAAAAAAGCGCTATTTTCCAACATTTTTTTTTTAATTCTGTCTATACATTTTTTATGTGAGAAAATAATTGGGGGTACAGAAAGTTTTACATGCTTTATTAATAATCTCGAAATCTGAAAGGTGGCAAATTCTGAATATTTACCCTATAAATAATAATTTAAAATAATGTATCTCAAGAATTATCTTAAGATTATTTCTTTTGTTCTTCTGGATAGTCACTTTTTGCCTTGATTCATGTTTGATCTTAGAATGGAGTGTTGGACTTGAATGTATTAAAAATACTATATCTGAAAAGTACATAATTGTTTAATATTCATGGTACAACCTTGGTTTTATGGACGTTAAAAACACGCCACTGAGAAAAGTCGGCGAACTTTGCCGCCTCTTGCGCTGCATTAATTCCGCCGGCCCGAACTTTGAATAAAACCACAATAGGTCTGCCGTCATGAGACAAAGTACTAAATTTAATATTAACTTTGATGAAACTTGAAAATCTTATTGTCGCATAATGTGTTTTTCGATAACCCCTAGGCAGGTTTCATACGGACAGGACAGAGAATGTTGTTTAAGCAAATAAACTGAATTATTTACACATGCCTGATGTAGAATGTGAAATTTCTGCAATGGCTTTGTTGGTCGAGTTAAGAACGTTAAAATGATTTTGCAGTGCGGACGGAAACTTGGTCAGTGAGCGAGCTCCTGCATATTAAATGTAACTTCACTGACTTATTCGACGAAGTTTAGCTTTGGACTATGGAATTTGAAGATTCACTGTCGCTCGATAGTATCGTAGGCATTTAAATATTATATACACCACGTATAATCACTTGATTTCTGAGGGAGTGAAGTTCAGTTGGTCAAGTCAAGTCATCTTAACCAACCACTCACGAGTTTTTAAGTATTTGACTGAGTTCTCAGGCAGTAGCGCGTGTGAGTGACTGTGTTCTTAAAATTTTAATTTTTCTTTTCTTTAAAAATATGCAGCTAAATAGTGAAATATCGCAAGATCATAAAATTTTACCAACAAATATTGATGTGCTTAAAAATAAAGATTTACTCATACAAAAGCAACAAATTATTTTAAGTATGTTCGAGTGTTTAAAAAAGAAGATAGTGTAAAATCGAGCAATGAAATAATTAAAAGTATTTCAGAACTAACAAAAATAAATGAGCATGTTATAAAAAAGAAGATGAGTACATTGTGTTACACTACCTACAACTAAAGTAAGTTTTTATTCAAATAAGCAAAGAACTAGTTTTTAGTATGTAACCTTTACAAGACGTTATTTATAGATTCTATTATTTATTTTTAATTTGCAATGGAAGCAGTTTTCTTTAATTTGGTTTTAAGATTTTTTTTATATTATAGTTATAGTTTATATATAAGTTAATTTTTAGTTTAACCTACTTTCAATAGTTCTAAGGTTTTTGCTAAGTAAAATTAGTAATTTAGCAAAATACCTGTGCCAATTCCAAGCCCGGAGAAAAAAGAAGGATTTAATAAGACGATCAAAAAATTAAAATTCAATACTATTAATAGCATAGTTTAGATTTCCATGAGTTGGGAAATGATTAATTTTTAGTGATGTATTTTTTATATGTATTTCATCATGAAAAAGTATGTTCAAAATTATTTTATTATCTTGTACAAACTAGATTGAACCAATTGTATTAAGTAATAATTGTCTGCTAACATAATTACAAAAAACTTTTGCAAATTAATCTCAAAAACATTTAATTCATTAATAGAAACTAAAAGTGGATTATAATTATACACTGTGTATAGGGTCTTTCTTTTATGGTTTACTTCAATATCAAATTTATGTAGATACTTAAGCACCTACACATACGGATCTTCTTTGTTTCTTGGACTTTTATTAGCTTTTTTGAGGTTTTCCGTTTTATCATAGAAATAATAGTTCTATTTTCATTTGCATAAAATTTTCGTGCCAATCTTTACATAATTGTTTGTGAAAACTATGGTGCTTCCATTATTGATGCAAAGCGACTAACCGTTCGTTTACAATGTTGTACACTGAAAATACTACAAGGAGGTATTAATAATTTCACGTATACAGCTATATGCTATATGAATTTATTTCCACGCGAACGAACCGTATAAGATTAGCTACTAGTTAATATTGGAAATACTATAGTGATCAGATGATAAACCGTCAGTTCCGATCATTTCTCGTGCATCCGGTTTCTCCGCTACTGAACTATCAGTAGCGATTATCTAGGCAGAAACGAGATAGATTTCTAAACGATCTCATCCGTAGTCCGGATATGTAATTCCTCCTCCCTGACAGGTCTTTCAGTTTTCCATAAGATACGTATTTCTTTTTATTCGGATTTGATATTTGAAACAGCCTATTTGTTAACTAAGTTCTTTTAAACTCCGCAGGGGTTGAATGCCGGTTTAAATTTCTGATGACAGTTTTGTCGTTAAAATTTTCGAAATATAGAAGAAAAAGAAGTGGACCTACTGAGTTTCTGTATACTAGAAATTGGTAAAATAAAACATTTGTGAAAAAGTATTTTTAGAAAGGAATAAATATGAACACATCCCATTATTTCAGGATTTTAGACAGATTGAAAGGATTTATTGCTGGCCATTGATCAATTACTACATGGGTATATATTCTAACCGATATTTTTTCTTTAGTACAGAGTTATTACTATTTCATAAAATTAATTAATTATATTTGAGTATTACACAAGAATTTACTTGTAAAAGGCCCTATTATTAAAAAACGCTGAAACTTTAAGTTCAGATGCATGTATATTTGGTTTGTTCCTTAAATCTAAAAATATTTCACATAGTAAAATTATTTAACAATGACGTACTCACTTTAATGTGCCACAATCATCATTTCCTCATTAATTTTTAGGCCGACTCCAACTTATTTTCAACATTTTTGAACAAGAGAAAATCGGGGTGTTAAATCTCCAGAAAATCGAATGGATTAGTAGGTGAACTAAAATGTTAAAACTTGGTGACATTATAAAGCTTTTCCCAAAGAAAAACAAAGTAATTTTCTCAATTTTTAAACCGATTCAAATAGGCAATTTCTTTCGTATTATTTATTGGTAATGGATTGATTTTGTTTAGTTCATCATTTAAAAAGACATATAAACATATTTACTGGGAAAATTTGAATCCACCCTGAAAATAAAGAGTTTTCGTAATTTATTTCTTATTTATCATAATTATTTTTGTATTTTTTTTCACTTGTATTTGTTGTTTTTTGCTTATACTTAGAAAGCCTTTTCTCTAAAAACTGATAATATTAATTCCTAGTATAAGATAGTATTTGAAGAAAAATTCTTCATAAACAGACCCTATGCTGTACATTTTTAAATTCAAATTTTTCTAATTTTAAATCTGATCTATGATAAACTCATTTATTTATAACATCCAATAATAATATTTTGATTATCTTTACACATCGAGTTTACATAAAATTAAAAAAAATATATTTAAATAATTTGAATATATTTAGCTAAACATGTGATATGATCTCAATATTTACTTCATAATATTTTTATTTTATATTTTAAAGAAAAATTGCTCTTCAAACCTAATCTTGAATGACTTGAATGACTAAATTTTAATATTGTGTACTTATAATCTATTTACTAATAGTATTATTAAGTTATAAAAGACCATCTGCTTTATACTGTTCTATTTGTGAAAATGGGTGATAATTTGGTTAAAAATTATGTCGTAAATTTAATTTTGGTGCATTTAAAACTTGGAAACTATTTTTTGTTAAAAACTTATTTCTTAAATGAAAAAGTTGAAAAATTCATTTGGACTGTGGCTTCTTTTTAATAATAATTTCACACTTTTGTTACCTAAACATATTTTAAATAATTCATTTTGTTAAATTTTATACAGTCTAAGTTCAAACTGTGCCAATTTGTAATATTCAACAAATTACACTTATGTTTTTATTAAATTTTTGTATTTACATACTGTTTAGAACATAAACTATCATTTCAATTGTAAAAAATAGGATTACCGATTACACATATGGGTTAATACATATTTTTATTACACTATTTTCTTCAAATTCTGGTTCAAGTAATGATTAATTCATTAATAGTTGAAAATTTAAATGAAACAAAACCGATACATACAAAGAAAACAAATTTTAATCAGCACTGTAAAAAGGTAAAGAAAAAATAATATATCTACTAATAAAATGCGTTGACAGCAAATTAAACAAAAACCGAAACATTCTTTTTGAACTAAAGTGACGCTTGTTATTCGCAGAATTTTGAATTTTAGTTTGATTATCTCGAGTAATTTTCCCTCAAAATTGTTTAACGATCTAAAATTATTGAGAATAAAAAGTACTCAATATAAATATGCTAAATTTACAAAAATCTCATTTTCACAAAAATTTTCGTTAATTTTTTGTAAATTCAGCTATTTTTTTACGATGTTCTTGTAATTTGTATAAATATCCATTTCATAACTTTCATTGCAACCACCTATAAAACCGTCCAAGTTTGAAGCGGTGTTTGATTTAAAGGCATTTAAGTATTGAGGGTGATTATGTTAAGTACCCATATCATAACAGCTTTAAACAAGCACCAAACTTCGGAAAAAGAAGCACATCAACTATTAACTACGGTATAACGCAGTGTGTTTCGAAAACTAAACTCGTTGATGCTCCAACTCCTAACTACTAACTACAGTAGAAGTGAAACAGTGAAACTCTCAACTCTCGTTTATTCAACGTAAACTTACCTCGGTTATACGTGTAATACGATAATTTTGGTAATTTTTCTTTACACGACTCGTAAATGTTCAAGATTAATGTCGAACCAGATTACGTTAAATTTAAGACTATCCGTTTTGAATTACGAAGCATGAACATGTTTTTTAAGATGTTACAATTCAAAATATTAAAATCGATTTAGTATCTTATTTATTTTATATTTATAAAAAGTAAGTTAATTTAAAAAAATGGCTTGGAATATTTTAATATTCTATTTTGTTATGAAAGAAAAAAAATTATTTTTAACATTTAATACCAGTTATCAAAAATAAAAGAAAATTTATAAATTTTGTTGGGCGCACTTTGTATATTTTATATTAGATTCATGTTGGTTCAAAAAAGATCTCAAGGGGGGGTTCAAATTTCATTTAAATGTAATAATGATATTTACAATCCAATATATTTCTTGTACATAAGTTTTCACTCTTAATATTTCTTACAACTAATTAAACAATAAAGATTAAATTTATCGAAATAAAAAAATATATCAAAACAACGAGAAACATAAAACTTGGTATTTTTTAAACCTGTCTTACCATAGATGGAAAAATTCCCGATACAATGATGGTGTTATGGTACAGCATCAGCGTAAAAACTTGAAAATTCTTGAAAACATAATTTTTTTATCACTCTAGAAAATCCATTCATGTCACAGTTAAGTATTTTAACTAGTTTTAAGTCACTATTATTTGTAACTTTGTTTTGATAACACTTTATGCATTTAAAAATAGTTTCTTCACCTGATTTATTTTTTATGCAATATATTTAATCCTTCAAATATACAATTGGTTTTAAATTTCTTATATTATTATTATATTTTTGATTGGCAGTGTGAAGCGTCAAACTTAATTAGATATTTGTATTTCAAATTCTTTTGTGGTCAATTTTTTTTAATTAATCAAATGTACATAAACCGAGATAATTAGTTTCGTAAAACCTAATAAAAGTTGATTTTACACCCTTAACTACCCTGAGATTGATGCCTATTATTATTTTAAAATATTCTGTGTTTTGTTTTTTTAAATTTTTTTTTATTTAAAATGATGGCATTCTATTTCAACATTCATTTTAAACTAAATTTTAATTTTATTACAGAATATCAAATATGTCATACCAAAAAATATAAAATTATCATATTTAATTCATTTAAACAGTTATTTACTTTCCTTTAAAAAGTTAGTCGGTTTTTCTCCCACACATTAGGGCAGCTTTAACTTCTACGTTAATAGTAAAAATTCTCAGGATAGAATTTTGTCAAAGAGATGAACAACAAGGAAATTTGACAAGAAACATAATATTTGAAGAAGTCAACTAGTTTATATACATAGAATCCCTACTTAGATATTGATGAGTATTAAATATGAGGAGTTGAAAATATGGGAAAGAAAAATGCTAGGGAGAATAGTAAGTAGGTGGGACAAAACAGAGAGAGATTTTTTCAGAAGGACTAACGAAAAACCCAACTACAAGAAAAAATACGGACGAATAAGGAAGAGTTACGAGGAAAAAATGAACTGGAATGGAAAAGGAAGGCTGGGCTTAGAAATTTCTGGAAAAAAAATAATCAAGCTCGGGGAGTAAATAGGTTGTAATCATATAGAAAAATTTTCAAGAATACTTATCTATAAGTATATAGAATACCATTTAATTATTTCATAATTAATTGTACAGTATTCCCGCTTGATTTAGTAAGTGAGAATTTTTCGGATTAGTTTCTCAGGGCATCGTGCCAAGCAATATTTCAGATCGGACACGAGATTAGAGTCGCGTGGTAAGGCTGCAATTGTTGGTCGGGGAAACTCATTTCCAGAATTAAAAAGTTGACTTTTATGATGCCGATTTTATCTTACAGTTCTCCGGAATAATTTCCGGATTATTTTCAATCAAAAGAGATTTCGCCTGAATGACGACCGACTGGGGAATTCGCGGATTTATATCGTTTTTACTTTTACATACAGATTTAGCCCCGCAATATTTAAATGTTCTGAAAGAATTTAAATTTTTTATTAGTTGTGCTTCTTTTATATTTTGAGAAATGAAAAACATTACGTAAATGAATTTGTGAAACTAATTGGAAATATTCAAGACTAAAGTATCGTATACATTGTATAGTCAACAAAAAGTTTTAAGAAATAAGTACGTCTTACTAATTATAATTGAAAATAAAGTAGTGTTAGGTTCAAGAAAATTAGCATCATTAACATAAATTCCCAGGAAATTATTAACTAAGTGGCTAATATGTTGTCCTAGAGAATTATATAGCCAAACGAGGCAGTTGTGCAAACACGTAAAGCCGAGTAGGGATTTTTTTTATTTTAAACTCACTGCGATTTTTATGATGGTCTCGACCAAAGAGCAATAACTCTGCGTTAAATTTTAAACTTAGCAAAACATCCGCTGAAGTCGATCAAATGTTAGTTATATATTTTGATGATACAACCTTAAGTAAAACAAAGAAATATTTTAAGAGCAACGAGACTTCATCTTGCATGAAACCGTACAGCACTGCTACTGCTTTGAAGCAACTGAAGAAAGTTAGATAAAAATTCCAGAAACAAAGACTGGTTGATACATCATAATGATCTCTGCGCTCCTGGCAAGACAGTTTTTGGCCAAAATCAACAATGCTCCTGTATCTCATCCACCCTTTTCACACTACCTGGCTCTGTGCGACTTTTTCCTCTTTCTTAGGATGAAATCCAAGCTAAAAAGGTGTCAATTTAACCAAATTGAGGAAAAATAAGCGGAGTCACAGAATGTGCTAAAGACAGTGACTTTTACCCACTTTGAGAAATTATTCCACTTAAAGAGAAAAAAAAATTAAAAGACATATCCGTCATATCCGTATTGAAAAAAAGTTTTAGATATTCAATAAATAATTTATATTTTTATTTTTACCTGCTAACAAGTAATTCGGTTGTAATCCCACTTCTTTGTTATTCAAACTTTTTGGTTCGAACCTAATTTATCAAAAGATCTCTATCATCTCAATTTATCGCAGTCGCATTTATATTCATATACCCAACAGATACATAGTTTCTGAACCACAATAGTAATACTATCGTATTATTCTGGAAAATTTAGTATCCAAGCATCGTAAACGTCTGGTTAGCCGGATTATTTCACGGCCCCGAGTATCACTATAACTTAATCCACTGTTCATCTCGATAAGTTCATTTGAAATATTGTTCTTGTTCTGGTGTCAAGAACTAAGAGGATTTATTGCAATAATAGACTTTACAAACTTCTAAACTGGGGCAACGAAAATCCATATACAAGCAAAACTAACATTTTCTCTTGACAGCCGTAATTTTAACCTCGCCTTCATTATTGCTTTCTACGTAATTTAACGGCCGAAAACGTGATGTTTCACCAATAAACTAGTTAATACATCATTTATGATCAATAGTTGATATGCGGTTAAGCTAATTTATGTGAAAATATTGGGCACTATTAGGTTAAGTACTATAAGAATGCTTTTATCATCAGTTATACATAAAAAAAATAATCTTACTTTGTTATTTTTTCCTGTAACTCCTCATATTCATCCATATATAGCATTATTTTTAAAATACTTGATGCACTAAAAAATAGTTTGTCCTTTTTTTAAGGTTATGCAAGTTTCATAACAATTTAATTAATTGACAATGAAATACCCCTAAATTTTTTATCAAAGGAGCAACTTACAAACCAAAATTTCTTTCCAAACAAGTAGTTTTTTGGTAATTTTAATAGATAAAACAATTTTGTTTAAACTAATACATATGAAATGATTTTTTTTTATTTTGTCATATTTACAAGCATTAATTAGAAAAATTATTGTGTTTTATGCTTAATGTTAAATGCGTACTGATCATTTGTTTATTTATTGATAGTTTCTATTATATTAGCAAACATTGGAACCTTCCTATATTTTAAATGTAATCTATAATACTGATTTATATACATATTTTATAAAATTTGTAGACAAAGTTTCGTAAATTCTTAGGTTATATATAATATTTCATTTATCAGTGTTATTTCACAAGCAGTAAGAATAATGAAACTTTGAATCACCTCCAAAAAACTGTTCATACAAAAAGAGAATTACTGATTTTACTATGTCTGAAAGAAGTAAATATGTACATTAACAAATTTTAATAAAAGTAATTGGAGGTATTTGTCTAACAATTATTTATATAAATAATTGTTTGTAGGGCAACATGTTTCATAATTTTTACGACATTAAAGTAAAAGCAATTATTCAGTGGCTTTTGTACTTCATTTTGGATATTATTAAAAAATATACGTTTTTGATAGAAAAAAGACGAACCATAATGGAACAGCATGAAAATGATAGAAATTTGAATTTCTTCATTTACAAGCATTTAAACTATGACAATGAAACATAACCTTAGATTTTTCTAATACACTCTAGAGTTTCTCTTTTTTTGTACGGATTAAACAACGCTGCTCAATAGTGACGTAGAACATTTAATTAGGGGCTCTATAACGTTTATCGGCCTTGGTAATAAAAAGTTAATATTCGTATACAAGTTTTTACTATTCAAAGACAGACTTCAGACTAGTTAACCATAATCACAAATCTTCTTTCATCATTTTATTTCCAATTCTGAAGTGATTGAGTTACCATAAAACGAAAGTTCTTTAAAAACAACAAACCAGTTAATCGCCGCTTCGTGTTCTAAAAGACGAGCGGCAAAAATGATTATGTTTAAAAGTTTGCCGCACGTGATTCCTTCAGAAACCGCGATCTCTATTTTATCGACATGGAGTATGACGCGATAATCCGCAGATACGAGCGGGACATTTGCATTTTCGAACAATTTGACTAAATCCCTATTTGCGTGAATGGATATAAAATCCTGTAAATAGCAATACAATTTGTGGATGTTCATATTTCATGAGAAATTGCTCGTTTACGACCATTAATTTCGGTTCTTTGCCTTCGTGGTTCTGTCGTTTAGGAACCAGCAGGGGCTGAAAATTGCACTGAATCATACACGACCCTTATAAGAAATGGCCTGCGAGATTATATACCAGACCAAAGTATAGGTTGTGGTCACTGTAATACTTCTCAATGTTACAGTAAATTCGATACACGAAAAGTATTTTTTATATCAATGTAATGTATAGAGTGATACTAAAGTATAATTCCATTATTTAAAGATACTATTTATAACAAAAATATTTATTGTAAGAGTTCTAAATTATAAAACAAATTACTGCTAAAAGTAAATCTTCCATAAATTTTAAAAATAAATTCATAATGCTACAAAAGCTCAGTGTAGCTAAACTTCATGGACACAAGTCCCAATGTAAGTAATTAAATGCATTTTGTTTATAAGCTCTAATTAGTACATTCAAACGACATACTAACTTTTAGCGTGCGTACTAATTTGGTTTTTAATTAAACTTGGAATTTAAATATTAATTCTAGCTTCACATGATTTTATAAATTTTAAATGGTCAATACATGCAGAACTATTGTAAGCAATATTTCGCAATTTAACATTAAGAAAGTTTAAATTATGTAATTTATAGAAAGTGTCCCCGAAAATAATGCATATATTTAAGGTTGACGTATAAATACATATGCAGCATCAAAATGTCACAAAAATTTTTTTCTGAAATTATTACACATCCGAACGATTTCTATCGCTATTTTTTTAGATAATACATTTACACTTTACAACAATCTTTGGGGCAGTGATACAAAACATCGCGGATTAGATTAGTTAACATGTGGTGATATTCTTTATTTAAATAAAATGCCAGTTTTTACTGAATTATAAAAATTACTTTACCAAACGATTAAACGATCTGAATCTTCTGCAAACATAATTTTATTATGCATCAATTAGATATTCCTTGGTTACATGACACATATTTTTATTGAAAGTGTGAAGAGTTGTCACGTATAAATTTTCGAGTAAATGTTTAACGTGAATTTTTGTGTAAACTGATGATGTTAGAAAAAAAAATTATTAGAATATTTTGTTGCAAATGTAACGTTCTTCATACTATTTAAAACTACGCATGTAGCCTGTATAGTCCTAAAATTGATTTAACGATATTCATTTTGTAAAAACAATTAAATTGTCTGTTATAAATATTTAATTTGAAAACGTTGTTCATAGACAAATCAAAAGCATTTATAAAAATATTTTTATTTACTTAAATGATAAAATACAGGTTTTATAAGGTTATGAATTCAAAAATTGTCAGAATTTTGACTAACTTTCTTCGTTTTAATGTCTAAAATTCCGGACTCCTAAATTGATTTAAAAAAATTAATGTTGTATGTAAAATAACCTCAATTTGTCACCTAGGAATGAAAAGTAGAAAATTCTGTGTTTTCATGTTGTGTTAATCACAATAGTTCATCGATTGGTAGTGTATGGAACGCCTATAATTTGGATTTTTACTAACTATTTCTTAAAGTACAACATAATATAATTTCACAAGTTTTAAGTAAACATTCATTTTTAAAAGATTTACAAGTTATTTGTCTCTACTTTGTTTCAAACTATTTCTATGTTGGCGCTTAAAACTTTATTTTATTTGATAAATCTTATTATTATTATTTTTAATTCTTATTTCATTTTAACACAAGGAATTCATAAATACTTGTTAAAATAATAAAATAGTCACATTTTAATACTTTTACAACATATTTTAATTTAATTGCATTTTAAATAATCATTTCTCAATTTTCATTTCATTAATTCTCTTCAAAATTTGTATTTTTGTAAAATTTATTAGAATAAAATAATAACGTACCCTCCTATAAATACCGTTACTGCCTCAAGAACCATATTTCATGCAAAATTACACGTTTACTATCATTAATTTCTGTTCTTTGCATACGTGTTTCCGTCATTAGGGCAAAGATGGGAGCTGTAAATTTCAAACCTCTTGGCAAGCACTGAATCTTGCACGGACTTTATAAGAAATTACTTTATCCGGGTAAGATTATTTACTATTTTCTTAAATGTAGCAAATTATAACCATAATCCATTTACTACAAGAACCTTCGAATTGTTCTGAAATAAACTCTAGAATAGCTTTGAAAATGTGTATTCGAATTAAACGAACATTGTACTGTGGGTCAAACTGATTAAGATGTAAGATATAATCGTATTACAACTGTCGGTGCTATTTCACAAGCAGTAAGAATGATAAAGTTTAAAATCATACAAAAAAGACAATAACTGATACACAAACACTGGATACTAGTACAATTCGAAATATTATTAAATTAAATTTGGAAAACTTTAAGTAGGATTTTTGTTGCATTATAAGCGATAAAAAAAATAATTTAAACGTTCTTCATCTTTGAGGTAATCATCAACGTTTATTTAGTTGTAGTCGTGTCTTTTTAACTCGCAGCTTCATCACAAAATTTGAATAAACAATAAATTTAATTTTATATTCCTTTTTTCAAAATTTCTTATACTGAACCATGTTTAGTTTAAGGAGCAAATTTTTCTTTGTTTTATACATTTTAAAAAGTAAATAAGGAAGTGTTTAGATTATAAAACTTTTTATTTCTTTCGGTTACAGCATAGTAAATGAAACTTTTTTATTGAAAAAGGCGTCCTATGTACTTTTATTGCTTTCTGTGTAGCTTTAAAGTATATATTTCTCTTGTTTTTTTGGACATTCCCTTGAATAAAGTAAAATAAGAAATATAAAATTTAGATAAACTTTTAAATTTAACAATTTGAAATACTGTGAATTTAGAACATTAATAATATTTATTCAAAATACTACGGACGAAGTGAATTTTGTTCCGAAAAATTAACTTTTCTTATTTTGCACAATTTCATATTTACAGTACATGAAGGAAAAATTGATGATACCAAAGTTCAAGCTTATATTAAAAAACATTTTTTCAATTATCAACAATTTTTAATTGTTTCACAAAAATAGTACGTACGTTAATAAATTCAACCTTTTCATGAAAAATTAAATAATAAGATTATTATATCATATATTTCTTATTTTTTAGATACTTTAGTGTATTGTGTAAGGACATTACAAAAATGTAACGAATTGTAAAAAAGATGAATTAAAGCAACTAAAGAAAAAAAAATTGTTGGTATTTTCATGTACGTGTATGAACAATAAGTAAAAACCGATATGAGTCTTTGTACAAAATGTTTTGATCAATTCTTACTAAACTATATTAAAGGTTATATAAATAAGATAAATTGTATTGGTTTCTAAGCGACATGATATATAAATATCGGTGATAAAAATGTTTGTAAAACAGGTGTTTTATTTTCTCTTACCGATTTTTTGTTTCTGTAAAAAAACTAGAGGTTTGTAAATTATTTACTTTCCTAAATCAGGATAATGCTAAATATTTTTAAAAGGAGATACTAGCAACTTTCAATTAAATAATTATTTTATTAAAAGTACAATTGACATGTTAAAAGGAACTGCGTAATAACAACAATGTTTTAATCCGATTTTTTTGAAAAAATGTATCTTCTTTTGGTAAATAATTACCTGAGGTTAGTGTTGATTATGTTCAGCAATACATATGTAGTATATTAGTAAAATAAGGCTTAATAGAAAGTAAAATGGAAGTTGAATAAAATGGAAAACAGTTTCCAACTTCACAAACTATTCGTTATTGTAGGAACAATTTTGTTATTAGCATACACTTATCTGCATCGTCTAAGTCGGTTTTAGGCTATTATTATTTTCTTGGCACTGTAAAAGATGAACTAGCACCAGCATGTATTTCTATTTTTTCTTGAAATTCTCCCAATACGTTTTACAGAAATACTCGTTGCAGCAATAACTCGTTCATATTCGTAGAACTTTTTGAGACACCCAGAAATTTTTTCGTCAGCCATATGCTTAAAAATATCAGTGATCAATTGTGGTGCTTCTCACCGGCCACAACTCGCTCTGTCTACTGTACTAATTATGTTAACCATTTTTAGTGTATTTCTGTCTATTAGAAAATATGACATAAATATAAAAAAATAGTTATTAAACTGTCGGTACCGAGTCCGTGGATGTTGGGCTCGTTAAAGATCCCTCGGTTGGAATATTTGAGGATTCGGCAAAATTTCCGGTTAGGGGTAGCGTGGTCCCAACGTCGGTGATCAGCTCTGGTTGCAGAACTAGACCGACATTAAATAAAACAAAAAAATAATAAATTCATTTTATTTATCTATAATAATAATAATAAACTAATATTAATAAAATTGTTTGAAGAAACTATTATTAAAGGTTCTGTTACAGTACAGAACGGAATATTTTGTTTTATAACTCGATTTGTTGTATGTGAAAATTGTACATCTTCGAATTAGTTTAATATCATTTCACACAGGTAATCGTTTTTCGTATTAATCACATTATTAGTAACGACAAACAATAATGTACTTTAGGTTACTAAATTACAAAGACTAACTAAAGGAAAAATACCTTGAAAAAAATATTAATCCTTAAACCTCATATTATCATAAAATTAAGAACCTTTAACAAATGTATTTATGCTACATGGCTGTCTAAACTATGAAGTGTGTAAAACACAAATGAGTGGTTAAAGAAGTTAGTTCATTGTTTGTTTGTGAGAGCGATTTCCTTAGTACTGATAAATATAAGTCGCGTTTCAATTCTAGAGTTGTTTCTTTTAATAATACTTTTTTCCATGAATCGATTTTCATTTTTCTTCGTTTAATTTTCTTCTCTCTTAACCAACTTAAAGTAACGTGTACAAATAATAACTTCGTGATAAGAACTTTTTTAATATTAACTCCCTTTGGTATAATTCTTTTGTAAGGTAATTACATATTTTTAATTAGTTTCACTAAAACTTTTCTCAGAACAAAGAAATTGTCATAAACTAACCGTTTTAATTTAGTTAGTTAAAAAAATAGTCATTAGTCAGTTCTACATCACCCTTGAGATTAATAAGACATTTTATCATTTTTTCCAGGCCCTTGGGCCTCTTCTCTTCCGTTCCTAATTCTCCTAATTTAGATCACGTCATAGATAGTAACCTCTAGAAAATTATCGTCAACCCACATATATATCAAGACCTTCAACATTCGGCATCAGATTGTGTCAACCGAGTACGTGGCTAGTTTTAAACTGTTAATTACGTACCAGGTTGTCAAAGGGACTATTATAGGCTAGGGAGATGTAAACTTCAAGCGCAGAGTTTGATAGGCTTTTGAGGAACAGTTATCTACTCACTTTGATCACGTCGATTGAAGTTAGTGTATCCAGTGATGATAATATATAGTCATTATGTATGTACGTGGTATATTTATTTTATGTACGGGAATTTCAATTTTTTAAATCATGTGAATATTGCCTAATTCTACTATCATTAATTTTTTAATAAAATTACCCTTTAAGAGCTTGCATTTGAGGGAGCGGATCTTCTTTTTCTTCACTAATTTGCTAATATTCCAAATAAATGCACAGGAACGGAATGCCATTCGCAGCCATTTAAGGAAAATTGTCGATTTAAGTGAAGTTCTCTCGAGAGAAAGCTGCCCGACGAATAGTTCTGAGTGACTACTCCGTCGAAGATAATTGAGTTTCCAGTCAGGAATCAAGAGAGAATCAAACCGAACACTTTCATTATTTTGAAAGGTTGCTATATATATATATATATATATTCTAACTATAATATAAATTTATCAACTTTTTCAAATCTTTTAATTTTACCTTTTAAAATCAGACAACTATTTTTTTTCTTGACATCCCTGTCAATTTTTTTACAGCATCTATAGATACAAACACAATTTTCAATATGATTTTAAATACATTCTTGATTTTTTTTATATTATATTTTAAATCATAACTGATACCCCCTAATTAAAATTCATAATGAATCACTCTCTCTATCTTATTTTAATTTGCCAAATTTTTACTATTAACTTATTTATTATTTATATTATTTTTTTAAACAAATTTTAAACTTGATTCTTGTTTTGTAATATTTATGTTTTATTATAATGATAATCATTATTCCTTTAATTTAATTAATCCTTTATTATTTATTTGGAATTAAAATATTTTCTACTTCTTCTTTGTTTCCAGGAAGACCACAGTGTATATTTAGTTATCGAATTTGAAAAAATTAGTTTGAAGTCTTTACAATCAATTACGAATTTTAAATGCATTTAACCCAATTACTCTCCAATCGCATACCAATGTTTGTCAACAATTTTGGTATATATTAATCTTTTTAATTCTTTTTTCAGTTATTTCATGTTCAAATCTATTCTTTCTCATTTTCATTGTTTCTATCTCTTCATTCTTCTTAAAAATTATATTATTATTTTCTGCTTCACTTGGCTTGTTTTCGTGATCTACATCTTGAGTTTCTTCTTAATTCTATGTTTGCTTCTGGCATTTTATCTTCTGTTTTACCTCTTATAATTTTTGTTACAATATCTATTTTCTTTACTAATTTGCTCATCTCGAGATTTACATAAGTTTGATGTCCTTTTATGTCTTTCTGGTGTATTTGTTTTTCTGTATTTAAGCTCGAAGAAGCAGGGTACACTAGTTTCAGCTATGATTAAATTTTACTGAACGAATATAAATTAAATTTATTTTACCTACAATTTCCTGCTATTTTTCGGAGATTAAAAACAAATCAGAAAAATTGGTTTCCAAAATCAAAATTGGGACCTAAGACACTTTATTTCGAATATTTTTGTAAGTCAGCTGTTGAAATATTTTCAAATTTTTTTTGTCTACCAAAAACATAATATTCGAAATATGTGAGTAATAAATTTAAATTTTTTTATGTTGCAATGAGACAAATGTTTATAGCAGAAACTTGAACCAAGACTGTCTAGAAATTTTTTTTGGTGAAATCAGTGCGTGAATGTCTTCTTAAAGAAAGTTTAGAGAAACATAACCGCGGAGTTTATTTTTATACCCCACATCTATTTTAGTAAATTTACTCTACTAATGCACAAAATAGTTTAAAGAAACATATATCATTTCGAACAGATATTGTAACTGTACAGAACATTCTCTAAAAATTATAATGTTCACTGAAAGTTCGTCTCGTAATTCGCATTTAGTTGAATGGACGAGTTTGAAATAAAATTATTAGCAAATAATCAAAACAAATATTTATGATCTAGATTACAAACAAAGTAGTTTACAGCGTTATCAAAAAATCCCAGACGTGTTCACTCTACATTAAAACGTGCGTCTGACCGAATAATTTAATGTTAAAGGCCAAAAAATGAAATAATGAAAACCTGAATAGTATAAATAATATAAAGAGAATGTTGTGCCTGAATAATTTATGTATTTCGTGGTTTGTTCATTTGTTTCATTCAAGTAATTAAACGATGAAACTTTTCTAAATTTATGTGGTTTATATTTTAAAGGACTTTTATTATCTTTTCGTACTCTTATGTACCTCACCTGTTGTTTTATAATCGCTTCTTATTTTTTGTGTTTCTAAAGTTTGTTTATTTTTTTACTAAAATGCTTTCCTACTTTCGCTAATATTTTTACCATAGGAGATATTTTTTTATATTCATTTCTTCAGTAATTATTTCGGCTTTCTAGAATTTTGTCCTATTTTTTTTAATATCTTGGTTATTTTTATATTCCTGTTGGTGAGATTTTTTAGGCATAGATTTTTAATTATTTATTATTTTTGTTTCAGGTGAGAACCTACTTCAGTATTGTATACTTAGAACTGGATGCAGTTAAGGTAGTATAATTAATTAAAAACATCAAATTATAAATATTTCATTTCATGTTTTCTGGTAATTTATTTTTCATTTATTTTTACCTATAAATGACAAAAAGTTCTTCTTGGTGCATTAAATAAAAACCTGTATACAATTACTACAATTACTACAAAGAAATATCACATTAACAATAAAATAAACTTAATAAATATTTTTAATTCGAAGAAGTTATCAATATTTTGATTGATAGTTTTGAAGAGAAAATGGTTTGTTATCAATCACATTTTCTCCTTTTTTTGATAATGTAAAACTATACGGAGTGTTTTGGATTAAAATTACTCAATTCCAGTAAGAATAATAAAGTAGTATCAAATAATTTAAGAACATCTACATTTTGATTAACGTTGGTAAAGATCTTAGTCTAATATCATTCGTAAGTGTTTATTTTTAGAAAAAAAAATTAAGATACTTTTTTCTTATTTTATATTTTTAGTGAAGAAAATGTTAGTAAATCTCCATACACGTTTCTTATCAAGTAAATTTTACTTAATTTCTTTTACAAGAATCATGAAAATTAATCATCATTAATAATGACCAATTTGTTTAGAACCTGCAACAAATTTTTTCCAAAGTTTTTTATTTAACAAGTAGGTACTTAGAAACAAAAATTAATTTTTCAGTGAATTCATTTTTAAACAGATATTTGTATTAGAACTCTGTTTCTTATTTTTATGATGTTGAATTTTGTTTTACAAACGAAAATTAAATGAGTCTATCACTTCCTTACCATGAACACAAACATAGTCCAATTACTTTCTGTGCTAATATTGATTATGGAAAGGGTTTCCTGTGTCAATTAGGCCATTACAGGAATTAGTATAATTACAATCAAATCTCCATTTCGAAGTCAATGTGGATAATATGATTTCTCTGAAAACTAAAACCTCTGAGGCATTCCTGTGCAACTTCAGATAATCAGTTCGGTCACGTATCCGGCCACGAGTGACCATTTGGGATTTGACAAAGTTTAAGCCGAAGTTACGATATTCACTTGTTTGGGAATTTGATACGAATTTAACATGCTAAGTTGTTAAGATAAACGGATGTGTATTGTATTTAGTTGGTGGTAGCCGGACGAATGTAACCATGTTTCGATTAAACTTTTAATTTCAAAGTTTCATCTCGAGATAGTTTAAATGGTACTAAACACCTTAAAGTCTAATGCAACTATTTTATCGTTTGGTAAAGTAGTTTCAATAATTCAGTGAAAAATGGCATTTTATTCAAACCAAGAATATCACCACATTTTAATTAATCTAATTCGCGATGTTTTGTATCAGTGTCCTAAAAATTGTTCGACAATATAGTGTGTTACCTAAAAAAAGTACTGGTAGAAATTGTTTGGATCAGGTACTAATTGCCGAGAAATCATTTTTCATTCTTGTACACCCCCTGTAATGGACCATTCTAAATATCTAGATGAACTAAAACAAATATTTAATTTTAGAACTTTTTCCACCTATTATCATCAGCTTTGAACTTTACGTTTTTATATCTCGTGCATAAATATGTGCAGTATTTTTGCGGACACCCTATATATTGGTGGAAATATAAACAAAAATATATATAAATCTATAAAACGGAAAAATAAAAAAATACTGATTGAACACCAGGCAAGCAAAATAGTTTTCAAAAGGTCTTTTTCAACATTACGGTGCGCCAATCTTTATTCAACAAGTTTTATTTTTCAGCAAAGTTTCGAGCATTTTTAGCCAAGCTTCAAACACTTAAGTGTTATTTTGTAACTACAATAACTTATAATTTTTATTTATTTGAAACCTTTAATTTAAATTCTCAGTTAATATGCTCAACTAAAATTTTTTATTATAATTTTATTGAATAGAACTTATGTAACTAAAATTCAATATCTTTCAAAAGCCGTATTTTGCCACCGCAAAACTTTATTGTGCTTAACTAAAACTTCGCTTCAAAATCCATATCTGGCCACATAAATCTAATTTGAATACGATTAGTGGCTACTTATAAAAGTTAAATTTGCCTTGTTTCCCTAATTTTTCTCAAAACCCTTCAAAGTCGCATAAAACTTTATAATGGAAAATTAAATTTTTTATACAAGTGGGATTTAGTGTTGCGTTTTACCTTCATATTTTGATTCAAAAAGTTAAGGTAAAAGAGACTCCGTAAACAAGCGTAGATATCACTTTCCTATTAAAAAAAATTAGTGGATAAAGTTGGGTCCACAAGTTTTTGGGGCGTTGAAAAAATGTCATCCATATATTTTGTACAGATATAAGCACTTGAGTCAGTTATATAAATTAAATTTACTGAAGAAATCACATTTGGAGTGCTAAAGTTAGTTAGTTTGAATTTGATTTTTTTAATTAACAATTGAATGTTTTCTAAGGAAAGGAATTTCACATATATCGTTTTTCATTCTAAGATTGAATGATGAATTTAGAGATACCTTGAAGTTTTTTCTTCCCTCATAAATTTAAAAATATTAGCGATCACTTCACGAGATAGATTGTTTAAAATATATATGAATGTTCAATTTACTTTTAAATTTCATCGTTAGCTTAATACGGCACTGCACTACTATTGCTTGAAAAAGGACTAACTCTAATGGGTTATGAATTTCATGCCCTACTTCTCACCGGCCACTACTCGCTGCGTTATTCTAAATTATTGTAAACATTTCGAACAAAAAAATGTTTTCTTAAAAACGATAATTAATTCATCCCTACTTTTCGATACAATTTATCATCTATCATTTCCAAAAATTTCAATTTTGATATAAAAAAAGTAATTTTAAATTTAAATATTGTAAATTTAGACGTTTAAATTTTGGGAATATTTTCTATTTTATTTTAAAATCTTGCTGATATTTTAAGTAAAGTTAAAATGAGCCAATTTTGAAAAATTCAGTGTTTGTAAGTCTTTCAAAAAAATTGGATAGTTAATAAATAGCGTAATTTCTACCAATAAGTAACTATCTGACTTAAACGTGTAACCAGAAAAAATACGATGTTGTAAATTAACATGTTTTTAAAATAATGTAGTTGGACAGGATGTTTTAAAACTGTGTACCCACTATGGACAAATGAAATAATTTAAATTATTTTGAATAGCACACCTAAATTAAACCATTAATGACATATTTAGGATTTATGAAATGATTATTTATTAAAAAAATCGTCATGTCACACTCCATACAACTCATAATTATGTAAATGGTTTCAACTATTACATAAAATCAAATATTTTGAAGTTGTATATTTGATAAATAAATGAACTAAATCAAAAAGCTATGTTTATCTTTATATCGTATGTAAAACTTTGCCGTTCAGCTGAATTTCGCCGTTTTCATATTCTTTAATGTTGTCAGACTTTATGAATATTTCCATGCTTTTAAAATAAACGTTTATTACTTGAAAATATAGGAATTCAGCAAGTGCATCGAGTTCGCATGGTGCACAAACGAATGTTGCCTTTACACCATCCTGTTTTATTTGGCAAAGTTACTCTCATCGCTTGTTTTTAACCTAGGGCTACATTTTTATATTTTTTGGTTAAAAACGGAAATCTTTTCATGAAGTATTATATATGGCCTCAAATAATTCTACTCGAAAGAATTTTTGCAAGTTAATTAATTTAGAGCAAGTCAAAAAGGAAATAATAAGGTTATGTTTTTGAATCGAGGAGAAATTGTGATTAATTATTTTTGGAGTCACTTCAAACGATCCGAAATAAATGCAAGTAAAATATAAACAAATTTTAAATTTTCATCAGAAATTACTAAGGGATTTTATTTCCGGAAGCATTATTAAATATATAATTTAAATTAATTATAAATGGAGATCGGTTGGTCTAATTTTGGGAAAAAAAATAACATCATAAGAAATTTTTATTCTTTATTTAGGCAGCTTGAAGGGCAGGAATAAAACTTAGTACTTAATCCACTTACAAATCTATTAGTGAAATTTAATCTGTGGTATCTTTTCGTCTAGAAGAAATTAAATCAAGTTGTTGAATATACAGCCTTTATCATTCCTCTAAAGATATTTTTGGCAAACCTCAGTATCCCTTTTGTGCTATACAAGTGCTGTAACTCTATTAAAAGCTCACATCTACGACTCATAATGCAGCATTTTGGCATAATGCCCAGTCGAAGGTTTTTTCGCTGACAAACATTTAAGCGTAGAAATTGAACTTCAGCAGTCACCGCCAAATGTTTAAAATAAGAAAAAGGCATTGCAGTCTTTAAAATAATTCACTCTATTTTATAAGAAACTATTTACTATAACTTACAAATCTTATTTATTGTAACGAGTTTTTTGTTATAAATATATTAATACGATTAAATCATGGTTTCAAGTTATAAATAAAAATATAATTATAAATGAAATTTAACAAATTTAGAATCTTTGTAATGTGCCGAGCTAACAATAGGTTTATTGGGTTAAATTAGTTACATTAAAAGCAAATTATCTGTAAAATTTACGTGATAAACTCATTTAACATCGTAATTTTCGGCATAGGATAGACATTTAATGTGTAATGTTGAATTAAAATTAAACTTCAGAGATTGGACATGGTAACATCTCTTAAAATTGCATACATGTTTTTTATTTTGGGTTAAACAGTGTTTTAATAATTAGGTCTTTTTGACGCAAACAACTACTCCAGATACATTTCCTTAATAGCACCGTTACCGAATAATTTAAACTTAAAAGTAGACGTGTAATTTACAAATAATAACAAAAAGTATCTGATAAAGCAAATAGGTTTTGAAACCGACAATTCTTTATTCATCAATGTTTGTTACTTTCCATATATGAGTTTTTGTCATTTTGGAGTATTTCTGGAGTTATTTTTTAACAATATTTTCATGTATCGCCTCCAAAGAAGCAAATGTATATATATAAATTTTTAAATATCACCACAAAAATTAGTATAGAAGAGGTAAGTCTGGAGATGATGGGAGCTATTCTATGAATCTTTCCAATTAGTGTAGAGGAAAACTTTTATTCAAATACTAAGAATGTTTTGTTATCGTACTGTGTACATAAAATTAATTCCACGTTCAAGTAATTGCAAGTGCCATTCAAATTACCGTAAAAAAATGGAGCATCATATGATCGCTAATTGTCTGAACCTATCCATAGTAGAAGATCAGAAAAGCTCATGTACAAAAAAACACCGAAAAGAAATAAATGTTTCTATTTGAGTCGTCATTCAAAAACCAAATTTCCTCTCACTTCCCGAACCGGTCGCTAATTCGAATATTAACTTCCATTTCCGTGCTTAATTTGAATTTGATTCGATAACATGGTTGCGAGACCATCTCTCCAAAAACAAAAACACCGCAGATTATTGTGTTAACTCGACAATTCTACCTTAGTTCTGTGTAGTTAATCCCTGTCGAGTGGTGGAGGTGGAGAACCGGCAAGCAAACAAGTAAAAATGGCTGTACATGTAATTCTGGGATCGGATGACAACTTTAATTTATGCGAATAAAGTATAGTCAAACCAGAGAAAATGCTCTGTAACGAGTTACGGAATATCTGGACTAGTGTTTTCCAGTATTTTTGAGGTAATAAATTTGTAGAACTTTGAACAATTTTATTGGGATTTTAATATATTCTGATAAACCTCACATATTGTGATTTTTGATGAATACACATGGTGTATGCAGAATAAAAAGGGCTCATACATTTTTTTCTAAAGTCAGTCGTTTTCACAGAAATTAATATTAGTGTTTTACATCTATCCAAATATTAATTATAGAAAAGCACCCAAAGGCGGCAACACCTCGACACTTGAATATCTGGGTCAAAGTCAATGCTGATAATAAACAATGGTTTTTGAAATGTTCTAAAAATAAGTTTTTATTTTAATACTCTTAGATATTTAGAATAGTCGATTACAGGGGATGTAGAAGAGTGCAAAATGTATATATATCTACCACTATTTTTTTAGGTAATGCACTACACTTTCCAACAATCTTTGGAACATTGACACAAAACATCGGGGGTTAAATTAATTAACATGTCGTGATATTCTTGATTTGAATCAAACGCTATTTTTCACTGAATTGTTGAAACAACTTTAACTAACGATAAGATTAGACGATGAATTCATCTGTAAAGTAACACAATTTTGTGATTCATCAGTAGATATTCCTTTGTTACATGACACATATTTTTATTAAAAGTATGAGATGTCGCCACGCAAAAATTTTAGAGTAAATGTTTAAAGTTTATTTTTGTATAAACTAATGACGATAGGAAAAAAAGTATTAGTTTATTTTGTTGCAAATGACACGTTCTACGTACCATTTAAAAATATGCAACATTTTTACCTACACCCTGTTTTTCTTTTAATTAAACACCAGATTCTAGATTTCGAATCAAGCTATATCACTAAACTACTAATTGTCGAAATTAGAAAGAAAAAATGGCCACATCTTAGAATTCGCTTATGCTACAACTTCAAGAAATGGGTAGTGAATATTAACGAAAGAAACCCCTGGAAAGTAACACTCCATATAAGATGGAAAAGACTGAATAAATTTAATTTAAACATTCAGTACGATAAAGAAATAATGGAAGTTAATATACATTATAATAAGCAAAACAAGGGAAAAGTCATTTTGAGACACAAAATGATTTCTACAATTTCTGAACATACAATAATAGTGACGAGAAAATTACACATTCAAATTTCGTGTTAACGTAACTGACAACAAGATAAGTAATGTAAAACAAAACCAATATTAAAAAATGGGAGGATGCTGTTAATTAACAAACTATTTTTCTAAAAGAAAAACGTATATATATATATTAGACTCGTCCTACAATTAAAAGGAAAAAAGTGGTATTTGTTATAACATTATTTTGGTAATATCGAAAATAATTAAACGTATAGAAATATACTGCGACAAAATTAGGGAATAATTAAAATCTATAAGCCCTAGAGAATAAGAAACCAACCAAGAAGAAATGGAGAACCTGCATTACCAAATATAGTTAAAGTCCAACGAATATGATATCTGGGACATGTGCAAATGCAGTCTAGAAACAGAATAACAAAGCATACCTTAGAAGAATAAATGACTGAAAAAATAAAAAAGTAGTCCTAAAAAATAAAGTTAGCGAAATTGGAGAGCGACTTAAGAAAGGTATTCTAAGATGGAGAAAGAAGACTAACAACCAACGGGACTCGGAAAAAAAAAATAAAACAACATAGGATACAAAATGATAAACGTTTTAACGTAAGCATAATAAGAGAAAGAGGAAAAGAGGAGAAGATAAGAACATTATTTAATTTTTGATTTTATAAAATTGGCCTGATGATGATTCTGTAATCGAAAGTAGTAGCCAGTTTTATATATTTAACATTAAATAAAAATAGTTAATGTAGAATTATTTCCATTGTAAAATACAAAAAGTTGAAGGGAATCAAGAAAAGGTAAAAGAGAAAAATAAAACTCGCAAAGAAGAATAACAGTACATTAACAAATACATAAAAATTAATAATTGAAAGCAAGATTCAGAAAATTACATTTATTCTTATATTGAATAAGCTCATTTAAGCAAAGTTTACTATTGCAAGCGGAAGCTGTACGTATTTCTAACATTTCTTCTGACTTTATTGCACTAATAAAATAATTTAATATTATCAACTGAAAACTCATGATAAATATAAAAAAGATAAATTACACTAACCTTGAATTTCCACAATATACAAATACAAATTTAGTTTTATTTGACGTTAATAATATATTTTCAAAAATTCCTCCATCTGAATATATACCATTAATAGCCAAACTCTTAGAGAAAAAAATATCTCGTACAAAATCTTCTATAGTATCTTTTAAAATAAGAAATAATGTGGATTCATTTTTATTAAATCTAAAATCTTAAATTAATAAATTAAAAACGTCAGGTATATACAAATTAATTTGTCCGGATTGTAACGCAAACTGTCTTGGCCAGACCCTTAGAAATTTTAACATAAGGTACTGTGAAAACTTACGATATTATAGATTAAAACAACCAGATAAGTCACATTACGCAAAAATTCTACAAAGAAAGGGTAGAAAGAATGAACAAAAATTCATGTTTTTCAGCTAAAATGTGGTTAGCTTTTGATAAAAAAAAATGAGCATGTATTTTATTGATGTATTATTATAAATTTCCTTTTGTTTGAGCATCTATTCGTGAAAAACGGTCACCCTATTGATAGACCTAGAAATTTAAAAAGTATTTTAAATTATTTTTCTTGGTGACATTTTCTTATTTTTTTTCCAATCTCTTTGATCCATAGTCCATTCTTATTTGGACATCCGGTACAGTATTTCACTATTAAAGTAACAAAAAAGTGAACATTTTATTCACTCTTTGAAATATAGACTGAGTTCTAATTAAAAGATGCAACTGAAAGAAACAAATAGTATTGAAAAGTTGCTTTGCTGTAAATAAAAGAAGGACATTTATCGTTCTGAATCCAGTTAAAAAAGTTAAACAAGAAAATACAATGTTAAAGCCGAACGAGGCATTGTGAGCTTAACATCAAAGGAATAATGAATGAGTGTTCAATTAAAAGAACTTTTATCTTGGTAAATTCAGATTAAAAAAAGAGGATTACTCTCTTTTCGCAAACTTAATTAAGGGTAAACGAGAATCCCTCAACGTTTTACGTGTGTTAGAGATAAGTTGTAATTACAGTATAGTTTAAAATGGAATTGAAAAACCCTTAGATACGATTTACATTTTCTAAACATTAAAGCTAATTAAATAAAGTAACGTTTAAAAAGCATGTGTTTTTAATATTATTACTATTATTATCCTAATTTGTGATTCTGGTTTTATTACATTCTTCTCTCAAGTTACATCTATAGAAAAATTTTTTCAGTGAATTGAGATTGATGATAATTTTTAAAAATCGTGTCATAAAAATAGTGATTGGAGAATTATTTCTTTATTTTAAATATATTTCGGAAAATTTAAAAAAATTGTTATAACAAATATTTGAAATAGTTTAAAACCATATACAACAATCTGCTAATAAATACTAATTAAAATGTATGTCCTGCAACGTCAATAAAAAAATAGAGAAAAAAAAATAATTTACTTATAATAAATCTCGATACAGTATTTGTAGATTTTTATTTAGTTTACAGAGGGATTCGCCACAATCTTGGCGGGAATTAATGCACAAATAACATCTTTGCCCTTGTCATCTCTTAGTTCGAACTGGATATCCACATTCAACTAAAAAGAAATTGTTCATTAAAATTATTTTTTAACCAAAGCGGAAATAAAAGAAACATTGTTAAATTAAAGAACAGAAATTAATAACAATAATATTATTAATTACATATAAGAATATGGAAAAAAATTGTACTTTAAATAAGTTCAAATAACAAGCATTTTTGGACAATTTCAGTTTTTTTTTTTATTTAAAAATATATTTGCTTAGATTAAATTAATACATAATTCAATTTTATAAAAAAAATTGTTTCTGTAGATATATAAAAACTTTCTATTTTTATTACACAATTATTAATAAAGAGTTTTTAGGTTTTTGAGATCAAAGCACTCTAACAAAACTAATATTAACAATTTGTCTGACATTTTGAGGAATTTTACTATATTCGTATATTTTAGTCTATATCTTTACATACATAATAATTGACAACAAAATGATAAATTAAGAAAGCTCATTCTTTAAAATATCAATATTAGTTTTTTAAATATTATATTCTTTGTTAAAATTTCTTAAAGTTCTATATTAGGTTTTTTTATATTTTAACACATAAATATCTTCAATATAATTTATAAATTGTTACAAATCCCTTATAACTTATTTCAACAATAATATTATAATTATTATTTCAATATCAATCAAAATTTGCATAGATGTACATATTTAAAAATTTTAAAATACGAGTAATGTTAATATACTGTGATGATGAATGAAATAACATCATGTTATAATAATTCATTGTGTAAAATTTTTTATTTTTTATTTCTAATTAAAACATCTTTTATTTTGAATTATAATATTCATATGAAACCAATTCGGCACATCAATTTTTCATTTTTTTTTAAATAAATGTATATAATATTTTTTGAATTGATTTTGAAAAACGATTTTCTTGAAATTCCTATTTGAAAAAAATTTATGAAATTTATGAGATGTCTAAAGTTAAAGGTATCAATTTCAGAATTTATTAACTCCGAAAATTCATAAGGTCGCTATATGAAAGAGTTTGTTTTAAATTGGAATTGTCAAAATTGTAACTTTTGTGTTTCATTAATATCATTTTTTATATAATTGCTCTTAAAGTTTCGTTTTTTTTTACTAAAACTGTTTACACTTTGTAAGACAGAACTAAAAATGTGATTTTGTATGGGATTTATTTAATGAAAACCATTTAAAATTTCTTCAAAACCACTAGAAATAACTCAATATTAAGTTTTCTTGTGGACAATTGGTATATATATTACATGTATTTAAACATAAACTTACCTTGGGATATCCTGGTTTTATAGGAATAGATATGGAATAAGAATATGTTTCATCAGGTTTTATGGGACAAGACACTCCAGAAGTACACGCATCAGGGTTGGGCAAGTTAAACTTTGATTTTAATATACTTAATCGTCCATAAACTACTGCTTTAAGTTTGTCTGAATTAGTATCTAAAAAAAACAATAAATTTGGTTTCAGACTTTCATAAAAGAGAAATTCATTTTAAAACAAGCCATCCATCTATTTAGCAAGATCGAAACGGCAATATGAAAAAAACTGCTATTTAATAATTATGTTTTTTTATTGTGGTCAATATTACTTACTTGATTTAAATGTGATTATAAGAGTAGCATTAGTGCCTTTTTTCAATGGACATCGTTCTTGGTTTTCACAACCACTGACGTCGATTTTGACTATTGACCCAGTCACTGACCCTGAAGGAGATAAAAAATATAAATACATTTGATATAATTACCAATAAAACTGAGAAATTTAATCTCTAATAAACAATGTAAATTTCTTACTTACTCAGTTATTATTATTATTAACGCGCCAACTCGAATAAAATTATTAAAAAATATTTGTTTCAGTTGTTTTGTAGGCAAAATCCACCATAAAGTAATGACTGATATTAAATACATTTTTTTTCGCCAAGATATATATTCTTAAACATAACTGATTAATATTATAAATTAATGTCATTAATAATTTTCCACGAATTAGTAAATATATCAGACAGCAGTTGAAAAATATTTACGTTGAAGCAATCTCGCAGTTTTTGCAATTCACTAGATTGTCAAACACAAGATATTTGAGCGATACGTGAAGCAAAACATGCATCGTAAGTCATGTTGAAGTCATTGTGAATTTATTTTATTAATACAAAATTTTCTTTTTTATTATCGTCAAAGATACAGGGTATTTCAGATTAAAAGTGACGTAATTTGTAGATGAAATAATAATTTTAAATTAAAAAATTCTAATGAATGTTTACTCTAAGAGGAATTTTAACAATGTTAAATATTGAAAAATAAGATTTTTTGTGCCTGTTGACTATGATTGCAGATTATTTTTTAATGAAATTTGTTATGTTATAACCAATAATACAACATCATAGTGACATATATTTATTTAGAAATTTAAGCAATGTTTAATCACAATAAATAGTCCTTAGACAAAAATATTCACTAAAATATATACAAATAAATCCAAATATATACAAATAAATCCTACAAAATTGTAAAACCAATAATTAACTTTATATTTTTAATATCAATGTCCTATTATTAATTTTTATAACAAAATTTTCCAATTATAGCAAGTATTTTTAGGATATACTTTAATTTAAAAATGTTTTTATTTGTCATCCTAAAAAATATTTTTTATAAATTAAAAGACAGTAACAACAATGTAAACGGCTGAAAAATTAAAAATTCTTACGTTTTTTTTATTGTATATAGAAGTATATGATGTTATGTATAATGTTTATATAATTTTTTGTTGAAAAATTACATAATTATGAAATATCGTATAGTGGCTCTTTAATAGTGGCTTCTTAATCTGTGTAAATGTGGTTATTGATTTTTAACAAAAGGAGAGGAGAAACTGTGATTAAAGTTTTCAAAAAATTTTCTATATAAAAATATTTGCCTTTTATTGAATTACTCAATGTCATAAATCGCTTGGCCACATTACGGCCCTTCTTTAGTATCATACATTTTTTATTTGTTTTTAATTTTTTTAAATTTTTTGAATCCACAGAATTGTTGCCCCTTAAACCTGTTGACACACGGCTAATGACCTCTTATTTACTTTTTAATTAAAAAAGAATACATTAACAAGGTTCTACCTACTGGATTCTTAAATTAAATAAGTTAATTGACTTTAATCAAAAATACCATTTTCGTCACAGGAAGAAGTTATTAAAGCTTAAATAAGATAGACATCTCCCAAAAGCCGAAAGTTATTCTTAGACTGATGAAATGTAACAGAGAAAAAAAACCTCGTATAATACATCATTTATTGAGAAAATATTTTTAAATGGTACGTAGAACGTGCTATTTGCAACAAAATATTCTAATAATTTTTTTTCTAACATTAGTTTAACCAAAAATACACTTTAAACATTTACTCGAAAATTTATACGTGGCAACACCTCACACTTTTAATAAAAATATGTGCCATGTAACCAAAGAATATCTACCTGATGAATTATAAAATTGTGTTACTTTGCAGAAGATTCAGATTTAATCGTTTTAAGTTTATCGTTTAATAATTCAATGAAAAATGGTATTTTATTCAAATCAAGAATATCACGACATGTGAATTAATCTAAACCGCGAAGATTTGTATGAATGTCCCAAAGTTTGTTAAAAAGTACTACTTAAAAAAGGTAGTGGTAGAAATCGTTCGTGTCGTGTAATAATTGTCGAAAATCCATTTTTCACTCTCCTACATCCCCTATAATCGACCATTCTAAAGATCTAAATGTACTAAAATAAAAACTTATTTTTAGAACGTTTAAAAAACTAATGTTTCTCACCATTGCACTTGACCCTGTTATTTAAGTGTCGCCGTTTTGCCGGCTGTAGTTGTTTTTTGCAAAGAATATTACGATAGATCTAAAATACTAATATTTATTTCTTTGAAAACGGCTGAATTAAAAAAAAATGTATAAGACATTTTTATTATGCATACGTTTTTATACCTAATCCGTAAACATATGCATTATTTTCACGGATGCACTGTATATAAGGTATGAAGGAATAAAAGAGAAAACATCTATATCGCAATAAAAAATTGAGCTTTATTATAATTTTAATTAATTATTTTATTTATTTTTTTTGGAGTGTATTGCATAGTGTGGTGTGTCTTTCTACATTGTACTCAGAAGATGTGTTTCTGCAACCATTAACAATAAGGAATATAATTAAGAAACTTTTTTAAATGTATATCAGGAAATACTATAGGTTTACCACAAAAGAAATCTATAAAAGTTGGATGTTTTATCGCAAACAATTTCCTCAGAATTATCTTCTACACAAAAGATGTATAATATAAATTGTGTATTTTTTTGTTAATAAAAATATTTTTTATTTGTACCTTCTTTTCAGATCCTCATAATTTTTTTATTAATAGACAATTTTATTAAAACTTGGGTTAAATCTATTTGGGAGCCATCTGAACGCAGTGGCGTACTCATTTTTGCGATAAAAAAATAAGATTAGTGGACTTTTGACTATGAAAAATTATCGTAGTGTGCTTTAAAAATAGGAATAACTCTTTGAAATCTCGTCTCTAAGTAAAGTTTTTGATGCACAAAATTTCAAAAAAAAAATTTTAAATCGGTTAAATACGTTGGTGGTATTTCCAATTTACATGGATCACAATGTATAAACTTACCTAAAAATCCACATTTTATTAAATATTTCAGAAGCTTTACTTGCTACAAGAGTGTATGGGACTATAGAGGAAAATTAATAAAATTGACAATAATGGCTTTAAGACGTAAGTTTAGCATATACAAAAAAAAAACAATAAGCAACTTAAATATTATTTTATTTGTTTTTACAGTATTTTATTTTATTTTCATGAACTAATTGATTCAGAATTTCACTCCCTGTTAACTTTAACACTCATTATAGCAAATATTAGAATTCTTTAAATTTTTTTCAAGTTTTTGATTCTCTACTAACAATTTTATACAATCTTTTCTCTTCTTATATTTTTCTATTATTTGCTTAGCATCGCCAGTTTGTTATATCTGTGCTGCTTAATTTACATTTGAATTAAATAATTTTTGTTTTTATTTAATAAATTTAGCGCTCGTTAATTTTACTATATGAACAAAAAATACAATATTTAAACAAACTTATCCTTAGCATTAATTATGAGGCCTGCTATTCCTCAATAAAGCGATTCCTTACAGTAAAGTTTATATTTCTGTCTGTACATACCGAACTTTCAAATAATTAGTTACCTGTGTTGCAGTCGTAACTGTTGTAGCGAAATGCAAAAACTTTTGGAACTAAATTTACGAGTTTAGGTACACGTTAATTTAAGTATATGTTGACCTATAAAACAAATTTCCCTTTATGAATTAATGTCGAACTTCTCTATACACAACGACGCTAATTCGAAATTTAGTTTATTACCAACATACAAATTCTTGTCGACTGGTAGTAATTCCAGGATTACCTAATTCTCTCCAAAACAAAATGTGAAGTAGTTATTTTCAGAAAATGAATTTGTTGATACATTGTAACTAGTTAATCAAGTATTGCGATTAAGGTTTCTAGCAAATGAGTTCCGTTTTTTTATTTCTTTATCCACTTTCTTTCTTTTGTACCTTGTTGTAAATGAAGATTTATCAAGATTTAAGTTTATAAATATAAGAAAAATGTCATATCATCGATAGATGTAAGAATACTTTAAAAACAGATACAATCTTAAATAACCTAACGGTAAATTTATTATTGATTTGTTACGGTTTTAATAAATTTAATAAATATTTGTATATTCAGTTCAAGTAAATAATTTATAAACAAATATTTCCTAATTGATTGGTCTGATGTAGGAAGTAAATATACAATTAACCAGATTCCTATTTCAAATATCTGTCTGTTTAAATTGATTCATTAAATAAAACTAGAGCTTTCTCTAATGCAAATAATTTACGCATCGTACTAAAGTCCTAATCGTTACAAACAATTACTAATGCATCTTCCTGTTTTACGTGAACTTTGATAAATATAATATTGTTTACTGCGCATTATCAGTGTATTATTCTAGTGCTGCGAATACGGTTCATAATGTCATTTATACACAATGGATTTATTAAAAATTATTCAGAATGAATTCATACAAGTTTTTAGTTGAGATGATGGTAAAGTAAATAAATGAATGTGTTTTTTCACTTAAAGTTAACATTCTGTAAGTTTAGATCAAGATGAATATGGCGAAAGATTAGATGAAATGGGGTGAAGCACAAATTTAAAATACAGGGTGCACCAATGGAAACGTAACTCCCATAAAATCTGAATAAAAAGAGTTTTTAAAATTTAATTCCCAAATAAGTAATTCAATAAAATTAAAATTATTTCATAAATAAAAAACTAGGGTTACATAGAGAACAAAACACTTTTCAAATGTTGTTATTTGGTAAAATTTGTTATTTAATAAAAGGGGGGTACTGCGGGGTTCCAGAGGTTTGGATTTCTAGGTATGAATTTTATATAACAATTCGATTTCTAAAAAAAATTGACTTGTTTTTTAAATTTTGAAAAGCTCACTGTTTCTGAGTTTCTGGGGTTTCAACTTTTTGTTGTGTATCAAAAATTATTATTAATGTATTTAAAAAAACTAGTTTCTATCACATATTTTATAGTATTTTTTAAACGAAATATGATATTTCTACGTAAATATGTTAGCATCTTTCTTGGAATATTATCATATAGAAATGCGATAAGCACGTGTTCAATTTCCTTAAAAAAATTGTTTCATCATACAGTTTAGAAACATTCATTGATATTATTAACATACACATTTTATTACCCTATTTATTGTATATACCAGTGGATATTTATAACTGTTTATTCCATGGAAAACTAATTATAAATTTTTAATATATTCATAATTATTCTATTTACTTATCTTTCAAAATATGAGTAAGTTATTTTTTTAATCCTATAATTTATCTAAAAGAAATGGCTAAACTGACAAAACAAATTTAAAATAATAATTTCGTTCAGTATTTGCGTTAAGAATTTATTACCTTTTAGCGCATATTTGTGGATTTATCATATAATTGAATTTACCCAAAATATTTTACTAAATTTATATCGATACTAGTACGAATACAATTTAAATTGAAAAACATTTAACATATTTTATATAGTAGATATGTGAATTAAACAATTTACTTTATCTAGAGCACGGAAAAATGAGTACGAAAAATGAACGTTCTCTTTTAAAATTATAAAATGAATAGAATATATTTACCACAATCTTCTATTTCGGCGTTTTCACTTTTGACACAAGAGCCAAAGCACAGCAGGAAAACACTTAACACCACGAGTTTCGAGAACATTTTTATGGAGTTCAACAGCAGCAACTTTTCAAATACTGTGAGCGAATTATCAGTGACCAGCGTATTTAGCTCGTTATTATCTGTAATTTATTTGGATTAGTTAAACGAATTTTGAGTTTTACGCAGGTCGTCGATTTGACCATTTATTAATATTTTGTCTACGTTTGCAATAAATAATTTTTGGTTCATATACGCATTATTTAACAAACGGGGTTTTATCGAATTTATAATTAATTGCTTACTAATATGTACATAAAATTGTAAATCAATTTAACATTTTTTGTGCTATCGTTATAATTGAATACACTTATACATAATAGCTCCAATTTTTGAACTAACCCAAATTTAACTCTAGTGTAAATATATGATTTACGTTATCACAAATACACAAATTTATTACTTTTACTCTACAATCTAAAGAAAATGCTATTAAAAATTGTAATGCTACAAATATAGTGAAGAAGTATTACAAAAAAGGGAAAACAACTGTTTTCAATATTTTCACTTTTAACGTTTTTTTTCTTCTCCAGTATTTTTTGTTACTATTATTATTATTATTATTATTATTATTATTATTATTATTATTATTATTATTACTATTATTATTATTATTACCCCTCTTACTTTTTTAAATATTGTTTTGAATGTTAATACTTTTGGTAGAACATTTCAGGAAATCCCAATAGATGTATTAAAAAAATACTTTGAATTTATTATCTCGCATCTGAGACTGTAAAAACTAAATGTCTACCAGTGAAGCGGGAAATTTTGAATGTCCATTAGTTCATTTTGTGCCATTGGAGATTTTGGTTTTGTTTGCGTGCTTTCATTCGTAAATTCGTTTTATAAATAAATGGTGACTGTGATAATTTGTACATGTAAATAAAAAAAATAATCGATATTGAAATAAAGAAACGTCACTACTGTTAATGCAGAATATTTTTGATGTAGTACCTTTCTAGGTTTTCGAACTTTAATTTTTTCAACTAAATGGAACCATAAATTATACTGCATCTACGTCAATGGCTTCTTTAAGCGAAAACATATGATGCTATTTTATAGCCTGCGATATTCCCAGATTTGTCCACATGCGACTTTTTTCTTTAGGGATTTCTAAAGAGCACTCATAGACTGCACTTTACCAGAACTAAAAAGGAATTACAGAAAAGAAATTGTATGGATTAAAAAATAAAATGGCATGATTTATTTAACCCCAATCTATAAAAAAAATTAAAATAAACGTTTCATGAAAAAAAATGGGTACTTTTGATTTTTCCCTCTTTATCAACAGACATTTTATTACAATGTATATATCGATAAGTTACTCAATAAAATATATTTCTCAAAGAGAAACAGTCTTTATTTTTTGGAAAGTAATAAACAGGTACTTTTCATATGAAATAAATTATTGGTCATTAAAAATCAGTGTAATCCTATTTAATTCTAAATTCTTTGAAAACTGTTTTTGTGATTTTTGTCAAGTTTAATTTTGAACATAGAATTAATGAACAATTTCAAGTCAAAATGGTCTTATAAGTAATACCGAAAAAGTACAGGACTTTTTTGTCCTCAGTGTTATGTTTTGGAAGACCCTCTATATATAATATATAAATAATTTGTATATTTCGATATATTTCTCAAAAAAATATTTTTATTAATTTTGGCTCCAAATGATTAAAAAATTTCTATATGTAACAAACAAATGAGAACTACATCAAGTTTATACACTTTGTATCTGTTAAATTAATTAAATAGTCTATGTTTGATTAAATTAAAAAAAAATTGTGAAATATTGGAGCGTGTATAGAAGAAATCTGGGAATCACGAAATAAATTATATATTTAAATTAACTGTTTCTACCCTTACTTTTGTGTAATCTGTCTATTATAAATATAAAAGATAAATTATACTTATCTTAAACTTCCACAGATTCAATATATTTAATACTTATTAATATTTACTTACATATTTAATATGAAGAACATTTGTTAGAGGAAATGCAATATTTTAATTATTTTTAATACGTTAATTATATGTTATACTTAGCACATTTTAAAAATAAAAATAAAATTAAATAAATAACCATATTAGGTACATGGCACAGCAATTTTATTATTATTTTATTACTATTATTATTTTTAATTCCTACATAAATCCAATATGAAATTCGAAGAAACAGCGTTAAAAAATATTTGATAACTTAAAAATATTTATTGTAAATTTATAAACAAATTCCCTAATAAGATAAACCTATTTAGCATATTTTTAAAATTTTCATTTTAATTAAATTAATGAGGATTTACGTTCTTCATAAAAACACTTCATATTTCATGTTAAATCAAATAAAAAATAAAAATCTACCTTTATTAAAATTTTTCGTGGTTGCTGTTCGTAATCTGTATACTACGTGGCAAAACTAAATATTTTTAAAATAACCTTCTATTCATTATACTCGACTACAAATATATACCTATAGGTATATCATTTAAATTTACATGTCTATTTAGTTAGAAGTGTGTTCGCTTTGAACAATTAATTGATAGGGAAACTATAAGGTCATACCATTATCTAAAAACATTTTTTATTTAAATTCGATTTAATTAGAAATTTGACAATTCTCATAACATGACCATAACGTTAATAAATATTTCATTCCAAAGATTTTTTTTTTGTATTAAACGTTAATATTTCATTCACATTGAATTTAATGAAAAAAACACATTAGATTAAGTAAATATGTTCACCATATATGCCTTTGTTTGTCTTATAATATCTAAATTAAAAACTTAAAATGTAAATGATTAAAGTTAACATTCTTTTTATTTCATATTTTTTCTCGTTTGGACTCCAATTACCTAATATCATCAAAAAAAATGTTTTCTCCCTAATTACTTAAAAGCCACTGTACAAATACCCACGCTGTTTACTTTACGACACTGATTATTTTTTTAATGGCTTACTTCCTTTCTTCCAGTTTTTTGAAAAATAATTACCCAAAAACCACCTATCAAAAAATAATAATAAATAATAAAGTCATAAAGAACCGCAGTTTTAACTTCCTAAAACTAGATATAACTGCGCCACTGGCATCACATTCTGTAAAAACTATAAAAATAAGGAAAATCGCCTATATCTTAATAAATGAAGATAGTTTAATGAAGCTTTTCTGACTAAATTATTTCATAGATTACATTATCTTTAGTCAATATTTTGGAATAATTTAAAAATTTCATAATTATAAATAAACATTTGTTCAATAAATAGAAACAATGAAATAATGTAATATTTGAAATTGGATACAGATAAATTTCTATTACTAAAAAACAAATTAATTGAATATTAATTTAATTTTCTGATAATTGTTACAAATAACTTTTAACCCTTCGCTCTCTTATTTATACCATTTACAAGATAGATATAATAACACTATTAAAAAACAGCTATGCTGAATGATATAAATAATATAACAGAATACTTAATTTAGTTTTTTTTGCAGTTCCAATTGTCCACGTAGATGCTGTGGTTGGAGATCCAGTCTACCTTCCTTGTGATATATCAACAGCTGAGCTGGGTGATCAGGTTTTATTGGTATTATGGTACAGAGAGGATTTGGGAACACCTATTTACAGGTAATGCTAATAATTTACAGTGTAGATAACGAAACATCCGTATTTTTTTATATTTGGTACATTTACCTATTATCTTTTTACAGCTCAAACAACTAACATAATAGCCAAAAGGAAAATAAAGATCGGGATTAAATAATTAATAAACTTTTATATTCACAAAATAATAATCAAAAATTGGTTCGCATACACAATAAACTGAATTGTATGTGCTTGAAAACAAAAAACAAAAATTATGTCGTATGGTTAACTATTAAGCAAATACATATATTCGAGTTATTTAAAGATTTTTATTTAAATATATGTAAACTCGATGTTAATATGTAAAGATAGTCAAAATATTATTATTGGATGTTATAAATAAATGAATTTATCATAAATTAAAATTAAAATTTGAAAAATTTATCATAAATTAAAATTAAAATTTGAAAAATTTTAATTTAAAAATGCAAAACATATGATGTATTTATTAATAATTTTTGTTCAAATATTATCTTGTACGAGGAAATAGTATTATCAGTTTTTAGAGGAAAGTTTAGTCTTTTTAAAGGTGTCATCTTTAGGTAAAAAGGTAATATTTAGTAAAATTTAAAAAAAAAACACTGAGACAGATATCTTAATTTCACTTCGTTGTTAGCTCGCGGAGCTAACAATCCGCTTGCACTAAGTTCGAAGATATGTGACTCCGAAATCCAAAAAAAATCAATACCTATCGATATTCGATCGATCTTTCATATTTCTTTATTTTTTCAAGAAGAGTATTTTACAAAATATACCGATAATAATTTTTTTCTTAATTTTTCATCATTTTGCATACAGCAATGTGGCTGAGTTGATACTTCTTATGTGAAAAATGCTAAAAATTAATTGAATGTTTGTTCAATATTGTGATAATTAACGCAAAGTTATAAGTCTCTTCCTTTCTTCATTTCTCTCAGGCTGTTAACAGGTTTGGGCCTAAATCTTCTCAGTTAATTATAACAATAATAATCAAAATCGATAAAACACTTCTCATTTTTATTATAAATGGCATTTCAACCATTTAATTATTAAGTTTCATTAATATTTCATTTATATTTGTTTTTTCTTTAAATAAAATTAGTTTTATAAAAAATATTATCACAGTAACCTCCTTTCATAAACTATGAAAGTTGTACTTTTAATTGAATATATTATTAGTTCAGATGAAATTCCAAACTGTTTACAAAACCTCGAACGCTTTGTAGATATATTTATTAATAAATAAAGATCACTATATGTACTAGATTTAGTACAACTGCACTAAAATTGTCAATTAAATATAAAGCTGATAACCTTGTGTTCATATTAGTACAAGTTATATCTTATAATTCAATACCCACCATATGGAAAATCAGGTGCAGTTATCAAATGACACGATTTTTATAAAATACAATAACTATTCTACTTCTACAAATAAACTTCAATAATCTATTAGGGTTAACAGTTAACCGTAAAATAATAAACAAATACTTAATATCTGCAGTTTTTTAATTGTGAGTTGATCCAGTTCAAAACAACCTAACAAACCAATTTTATATTTTATGGAATTTATGGCAAAAATAATATTCCTCTTCTTGCTAAGAAACCAGATAGGTAATAGGAATATTTTGTGGCTTGATCCCCATTTTATTTTTTATACGGTGTAACCCATCTAAATTGGAAACACCACCATAGTATTTGAAGTTATTAACCGATTTCAACAATTTTTTAATAAATGTTTTGCATCAAAAACTTTATTTGGAGAAAATATTTCAAAGAGTTATTCCTATTTTTAAGGCATGCGAGTACAATGGTATTTATTCATTATCAAAAATCCAGAAATCTTATTAGGGATTATTTTCTCAAAAAAAAGTGAGTCCACCACTGGATTTATATGTCTTCCAAGTTTTATTAAAGCATGTTTATTAATAAAAAGTTATGGGATGATAAATGTGAAAAATATACACGGTAAAAGTTTACAAAATGTCAATCAGCGATTTTTTTATCAAAAAAACGAGTAAGTCACTGGATTTAAATCTGACCAAATAGATGTAATATGACTTAATATGTTTATTAATAAACAAGTTAAAATTTTGTGAATATTACCTGATGTATTCTGAAAATTTAACTATGTGGTTAATAAAACACGCCACGGGAAGGTTTAGTCTCCATAAGAGCCATGAGTCCCCTAAAGAACATCAATTGGTAAGAATTATTTTTATATATTTGTTAATGTTTGTTGAGCACTTTTGTTATCTTTATGAAATTGTAATTGTTGCTGAACTCGACGTCTCTTACTTCACTCTTACACAATTAGAAAAACCGCGCCCTTATCCAGAAGAGGGTTCGCCTAATTTGCGACACGTTGGAGGATGCCGGTTGCTGAATTGTTTAATTATGTTTAATAATCCTTTTTATTATCGCACGATCCAGGGCCGTGCGTAACATGGTAGAGGTGCCCTTTTAATAAGCACGACTCAAGGGTCTTTGCGTGACAATATCTCGCCAGTTCTACAGCTACCATATTTATTAACTATCCAAGAACACGCTATAAAGTAACTGTTTCATGTGACCGTACAAAAAAAAATCATAGGTGTTTTTTTCTTCCGAACTGAGAGGCCATCTTGTAGGACCATTCCTCTCAATCTACCTCATAAAGAAGTCTTTTACAATATACCTCAGGTCTATTTTCAATCGTTTCCAGTATTTGTTCTTCAGCTTCAAACAACAGTTACAAATGTACTAAAGTTTGGGAATATTCAAATGGGAAATCATTTTTGGTATGAATTTCTTGATTGGCTAGTGTTAATAACCAATTTTGTAGCTTCTACCTACATTTAGAGAGAAGAAATTAGAATCACAACACTTTCATACAGACTTAAACCTAATCTAGTAGCGTACTTCAGTTTCAATCCAATTTTTTTTTAAATTACAGCTGAATTAATAAGACCAATTAAAAAATAATCATATTCATTAACTTGTTAGAACTTCATGTTTACACTGTTTTAATATTCGTGTATATTTGAGTGTAACAATTTATTGGGAAAGCCGGATTCTAATTTAATTAATCGTATTTCTAAAGTTTAGTACTCAAGCTTATTAGCTAACATTAAGCTTCGTTATTTAGGTATAAGACGACTCCCAACTACTAATTGCAGTAAAAGTATATATCGTTCTGGCGTTGCATTTAATTATAGTGTATGTACTCGTACAACATGTGTTGTGCTCTGTGTATATATCTTACCGCAACAAATGTTCTTTGTCTTAGTTATTTATATTTGGAACAACTAATTAAGATCAAATTATACAATAAGTGGATATAGGAATAGAGCTGTTGTACACATGCCTCGTATTTAAATATAAATTCGATTCAACAATATTTCAATTTATGTGATTGTATGTAACTATAATGAACAGCTAATCTTTTTCTTAATAAACATAGTCATATACATTTTTAAAATATCTACTTGGTGCTCTGTCGTATTTCCTAATAATTATTAATATATACATATGGTGTTTTTCTGTATCTATGAATTTCCGAAAATATGAAATTTAAATATTTAACACAGAGAAAAATATATATATTATCATTTATGAATTAATTGTATACTCGCTGAAATATTTAAATTAAAAAAAATATAATATATTCAAACATATTATTTCAAGGTTGTCCATTACTTACCTTTTAAACCTCGATTGTGTTCCTATACACAGGGTGTCCTCGAAGATAATGCGTATTTTTAAACGGTATATAGACAGTATCATTTGCAACAAAATATTCTAATGTATTTTTTTTCTAACATCATTAGTTTACCCAAAAACTTACTTTGAAAATTTACTCGAAAATGTATATCTGGAATCACCTCACACCTTTAATAAAAATATGTGTCATGTGACCAAGGAATATCTACCTGATGAACCACAAAATTGTATTAGTTTACATATGTATCGAACTGTTTAATTGTTTAAATTTATCGTTTGGTAAAGTCGTTTCAATGATTCAGTTAAAAATAGCATTATATTTAAATCAAGAATATCATGATGTGTTATTTAATGCAATCCGCGATGTTTTATATCAATATCCTAAAGTTTGTTGGAAAGTTTAGTGTATTACCTAAAAAAAGTAGTGGTAGAAATCAGTCGAATCGTATAATAATTGCCAAGAATACATTTTTCACTCTTCTACATCCCTTGTAATCGATCATTCTAAATATCTAAATGTACTAAAATAAAAACTTATTTTTAGAACTAAAACTATAGTTTCTTAGCTAAATTTAACCCAGTTATTGAAGTGTCGCGGTATTGACGGCTATAGTTGCTTTTCGGTAAATAATATTTTGATAGATGTAAAATACTAATATTTATTTCTTTGAAAACGGCTGACTGTAGAAAAAAATTTTACAAGACATTTTTATTCTACATACGTTTTTATACATCACACATAAATATGTCCATTATTTTCGGGGACACCCTGTATTACTACGTTTACCACTGTTAAAAAATCAAATATAATTTATTTTCGAGATATTTTCTTTAACACAAATTAGTTTTCATAACGGACAATATAAGCTTAATATATGTAGAATTGTCTTTAAAGATAACGCTGTCATAACATTTAAAAAAACCAAAAATATTAAATTGTCGTGATATAAATTCACAAAAATCACATTTTGTTTTAGGTTGGTGAAATTAAAAAATGCTAAAATAATCAACTCACATTACTACATCTTCTACATTCCCCAATTAATCACTCCCAAAGTCACAGTCTCTTCAGAACGAACAAGAGTCGCTAAGAATTCATTGAGCAACACACTCCGCTCTAAAATAGATACTCTCAAATTGTTTGTCGACCTTCACATAATTTAAAGTATAAATTGTCACCCCAGATTTAACTGTAAACTCTTAATTAGTCTTCAGACAAAATATGTAAAATTAATTTTAGTTTAAATGGTGATCAGTGATAATTTGTATCATCCATTATGAACACTACTCAATACACTCGCATCTATTATTATTAAAGTTTGAAGTTTGAAAATAGTCGTCTTCATTAAAGTTGCTGAAGAATAAAGTAGTGTATGGATTTATTTACCAATTTTATGCATACATGATTCTAAGCCAGTACCTACAATCTTTCTTTAAGTAACAATCTATTATGCTACGCATAAAATTCTACAAAGATATAAAATATTTTACGAATATAGTATAATACAAATCTTAAAACACAATACATAAATATAAGGGAAAATCATTTTTAATTGTTTTGTATTAGACTAATATCCGATAGTATATTAACCATTATTTAAAAACCTTCTACTGACTTTTTATAAAAATTTTAGATTTACCTATGCTTTTTATTTATTTTATTAATTACTAAATATTAATATAAAATGAATAAATTAAAAACCCAACTGGACAAGCGAAGATTAAGTTGGGATTGGTTGTCATATTATATCAATTAAACTAACGACATGTGGGATGGTCGTGTTAGATTGAAGAGCGTAATTAACTAAAACTGATTTGATAAATCAGTTACTATGAGGTTAATCAATATTTATACCATGTAAGCTAAATTACACATTTGTACCTTTGTGTGGAAATGTTTAACACAATAACCGTAATTTTAATAAACTAGCAAATCCCTATTCTGATGACACGGTTTTCTCTGAAGTGGACCCAAAATAATACAAAGTAAAAATAAACACCACGTTCTCTTTATAATTGAAAAATATAACAGTTTTATTTTAGCATTTAAAATTAAAGAAACTACGATGTGAAACAATCCCAACACAAAATGTCTAGAAAGTTTTTTAAAATAACGATTGTGACCTGTTTATTTCTAAATTTTAATAATTTTTAATGTTTAGTTTGAGAACTTTTCTCTATTATTATCTCCTAGCAGATGATCAAAGGCATTACAATGGTTTTCATTTTATTTTGCTACTACTATAATAAGCTTAAATGAACCCTCACTTAACCGCACTCGTAAATTATGTAATCATGAAATTCTTCTTCCCTCCATACGCCTCTTATTCTTTATTTTACCTCTCTTAATCACTTCCCATAATTCATATTTGTCTCCACTGACGACATATCTGTGTAGCTTGCTCATTTTAATTATCCTAATTAATTCACAGTCCTTCTCCATTTGCCCTATCCTTATATTCTACTATTTCAACTGAGTATCTGTGTAATCACATTTTACGTTTCTGGAATGTCGGAGTTAAGTGAAAATTAAAGTGGGAGTCGAAGAATACTTTCTTGAGGCACCCCTGCTTTACGTAACTTTTGGGTTATGGCAATACCAATTCAAATATGTCAAATCTATCAATGTTTTTAATGGTGTAGATACTTATGATGTTATGTCATTCGAATGATATTCTTGTTGTTTACAGTGACTCGAAAAATTCATCTCTGCTAAAAAATGGAAAAAAATCGTGAAAAATGTTCGCGCTATGATTTACTAAAAAAATTTGCGTGAAACAAAAATGTACCGATCAATTCGCTTTAAATTTTGGTGATAAAGCATCATCCCGGGACATCGTTTTTCACATATTTTGAGAATTTAATCGTGGTCGTCGTTCGCTCCAGGACGTATTTCGTGAGGCTGTGCGTGACCTGATTTGAAAAGATTATCATATGATTTATTGTGAAATTGAGGTGTGTCTGGAAATTAATAATCATAGATCTATGCGTATGAGCCCGAAAATATTAGCAGTCGACTGTATGGGTTTTTCAAGATAAACCAAAATTTGTTGTTTGGACCCGAATCACTTTGATGCAAATGAGCGCCCATTTCTTAAGTAAATCTGGACATGTCGGCACCGTGCCATTAGAGCAAAACAGAATCGTCATCTATTTGTTTGCAAGAGGTATTCAGGAAAAAAAAACAGACCGCCAAAGAAAAATAATTCCCCAGTACGACAATGTGAGCTCTCGTACATCACGTAAAACAATTAACTATTTGCGTGCTCAATACATTGAATTGATTGGCCACTCGCCGTGGAGACCTGATTTAGCATTCAAAGAGTTCTTTTTATTCCCGCGTATTAAAAATACATCGATATCTGAAATTGATGTGTTCAAATTGTATGTTTCGGAGCTCCCTCATCCGGAGTCGGAAAGGGCTTCGAAAATTGGTTCAAAAGCTTGGTTTAAAATTCACTCATTTTAAACAAGTTAAAATAATATTCAACTGGCATTAGAACATCCTGTATATTCTCCAAAATAATTTTATGCACGTAGTTTGTCACGTCCGGAATTTTCACTTCAAACAATCAACAGTTCGCGAATATACACTATAAAATTTGACCAATGAAAACTGCCAGTTCTGACCTCAGAATTAACTAATCTGTTGTAATCACCCCCAATGCCACAGTCGCAGTCACCCGAGTTCCAAAAATAAGAAATCATTGGACAATGCACACACTCACTCTCCTCTCAAAAATAGATTCTCTCAAGTTGTTTATCGCTCCTCACAAACAGAATATAAATTATAAAAGTTTAATGACTCTTCAGAACACATATATTTAAAATAAGTTTAGTTTAAGTTGGGATCAGTGAATCAGTGAAAATAGGTGTTAATTAATATGTACACCACTCAAAAACTCGTATGAAAGCTATTGTTAAAGTGTAAATTTTATCAGTTATTTATTAGATGGAATTGACTTGTTTAAGAACTTAACCACATTGAATTTATGTATAGATAATTCTTAGTATTTACTGAAAAAGACAGTCCATTTTTGAGTAACAATCAGTTATATGCAAAAAATTCTACGCGCATTTTGTTAAAGAATAAAGCAATTTTCGATAATAAAAATTAATTTTACTTATTTATCTCAAAACTAATCTAACGCCCTACCTACTACGATATAATAGAAATATATGATTTATAAAAATTCTGCATCAAAACTAAATATGCGGTATATTGTATATTGTATATACATCGTATACCGTAGTAATCCAGAATAATGTAATCTTGGTAAGATATTCACATTGTTATATTTATGGCCATAACTAGTCATAAAGTACCCGTTCAAAGGAATCGCCAGGCTTAGATAAATTGTAGAGATAGTTATTTTCAACTCGTTGGATATCTTATTTGGCATCGTCCGATAAATAAATTAATTTTTGAACAAGCCCTTATATCAATTTTAGCTCTCTTCTAAAAAAATTGGATTAGGTATTAATCCGGATATTTTGCTAAAAACAAGGGAAATGTCAAGGGACTTTTCGGAATAATTTAAAACATTCTGTGTGTGTATGTAATGCATGACATGAATATACATTTTAAAGGATTTCCTAAGTCAGAAATTTTTTTTTACTCCAAACTTCAAAATAATCTAGCCTGTAAAAATTAAAATTAAAAATCAGGACAGGGAAATTAGAAACATATAAAGCAATATAATAAGATTAAAAAAAGATGTTAACTCAATAAATTTAAAAAAAAATAACTAAGCATTAAGAGCAATTGCAAATATTAATTTTCTCTTTTATTTTAATGCGAACATAATTTGCTGTTTGCGGCAATAAACATCATTTAACTAGATTACAGAAATTCTTAGTCAATAATATTTTTCTTTTAATCATGCAACTTTTATGAGATGCTTAATAATAATTAATCAATGCACTAAAATGAACTGTTACAAACAAAGTAATAAAATATTTTACTGAGAATTCAATAATGATAAAAAAATACACGTAATGAGATTTACGAAACTTCTTTAAGAAAATAGCATTCTGTATAATTACAATCCAATAACAAACACACCACAATATGAACATATAAAATGTGTTTACTTTACCATTCTAGCAATATCTTCATTAAATTATTTTGCACAATGTATTACTATAGGATTATAAGATGAAAGCCAATCATTTAATTTTCGAAGTGAATTTAGTAACAAATGGACAAATTATGATGGTTTTCAAAAATAAACTTTTTTTTCGACAAATTAATAAATAAAATGAAGCTATCAAATTTATTATATTATTAGAAGAGATTAAAAAAAATGCCTAGATGTTTTGATCAATAGACGTGCTTGGACCTCATGTCGATTTATCTTTCATGAAATTTTCACCCTAAAAATATTGATTGTTCATAATTGAATACTACGTAAAAAACAAAATTTTAATCAAACGACTCTGGCCGTGCCTGGCTCCCAATCACTACGAGGTACATCAAAATAAAATTAAGAAAATTGAAGAAATGTGATGATTTTTCATATATATTTGTAGATGAACTGTATTTGCCATTGGTTGTTATTTTTAAGAGATAGAATGTTAATAAAAAAAATCCAGGATTTAAATTCACAACTACTTATTACATGAAAAAGCTATTAAAAAGTACCTCCAAGTTAAAATAAATGATTGTCTAGGTAGAGTTTCAACTGTAGTGTTGTTTTATTGTTTGCTGTACAATGGAATTTTTTTATTTAAAGAAGTTTACAAATACTTTTAATAAATTGTAATTTTACTCAGTAGAACTAGTGAGGTTACTAATACTTTTGATAAATAACAGATATGATGGAATATTATAATCTGATAAAATTCATTTGGATTTTGAACGAAACTGAAATATTAATATTTATTCAACTAATTGCTTTTGAAATTTTTACATTAAAATAGAATCCCTAGTTCGAACTAGGAAATGCAAAACAGATTCTTTGGACAGCCCGGATAATATATTTAAATTTTTTAATTAATTTATAAGAATATTTGAAGATAAAACTTTGCTAAAATATTTTGCACAATTGGTGCTTTGCCGCTAGTTAAAGATTTTCCAGCAAAGTTGTTTTTAATCTCTTTACAAAATAGGATAAGGGCTAAAAATTTTTGCTTTAGGAGTACCAGAGCGGTTTTAATTGATCCAAAATAATGTTCAGACGAATTCCAAATTTTTGATATAAACAATTGAATGATATTTATTTTTCAATCTGTCCATAATTTCAAAGCAACTGAAATTGTTAATCGACACATTAAACTATACCCAGTGGCAATATTTTTGCTCCTTTTGGTGAGAAAAAACATTTTTTATAATGTTCAGATTCTGAAAATTATCATCACAAATTCCTGAATCGTATTTCCTACTAAACTAAAAAATACTGGATATTTAGAAAAATATGTAGAATGAAGAGACTTGCTTTCGATTTTTGATTAAAAATCACCGTTTCTGATTTTTTAGGTAAATAGGAAGAACTTTAATCTGGTAAAATTTAATTTTCATTTATTGAGTACAATTGAAACTTATTTGGAAAAGTTAACACCTGCTTCTTGTATCTTCAAATATAGTAAAACTGCGTAAAGAATAATACTCAAGCGAAAAAAAATATAGCCAAAATTTGTAATTCTGCTAACGTGACCTCGTTAGAAATAACTTAGCAAAACGATTAATATTGTTTTACTAACAATGTTGCTTTGATTTCAGCGTGGACGCCCGTGAAAGAGAATTCAGTATGGCCGAACGATGGTCAGACGAGAACGTGTTCGCTAACAGAGCGTATTTCATGCCTGAAAAATCTCCAGCAGAATTGGGAGTCGATCACATCAGAGACACCGATCAGGCCGTTTATCGATGTAGAGTGGACTTCAAAATAGCTCAGACTAAAAACAGTAGAGTCAATCTTACAGTTATAGGTAAGTAATTTAAAAATATTGATGTTTCTTTTATCAACTGGAAAGATGTGTATGTTTCTGTTTACATGATCGGGTTCTCTAAAGAAATGGCGTGTTCTTTTTCTATAATTATATCAGAAAACTAACCAATATTTTTTCTCTAATAAATTTGAAGCCCAGTTAGCTGTAGTCAATGTATTGTTGTTTTTTGTATAGTAATTTAATGGTCATTATGAGGTGTGTATTTAAGTAGTGAGACCGACAATTTAGTTACCAATCTTGTTAAAAAAAACATTTTTTATTAGTCCTACAGCCTCTGTCGCATCGCCAGTGTTAATTTCGACCCGAAAACCATGCACTAGAGCTTGAAATGACATAATTTAACCTCTACATACCCTAAAAAAAGAAGTATAAGCAAGTCAAAGTTCAAATCATGCTCATTTGCTTTTATTGTATCCAACGCACCATCCATAAAAATGTTGCCAAACAGTTATTTATTCAACAGTTTTATCGAGAAATTCTTGGTAAACTTCGAGACCAAACATCTAAATCAGTAAAACCATTCGTTTGTCACCACCTCAGCCTACTTTTTCGGCTGACTTGAGTCCTTGTGAGTTTTTCCTGTTACCAAAATTAAAAAATCATCTTAAGGGATGTTATTTTGGGACACTAGAAAACATTAAAAATGTTGTTAGCGACAAACTAAAGGGTATTTCAGTATCCGAGTTCCAGCACTGCTTCTCAAGAAAGTTATTTTGATTAATGATCAATAAATATTAAATTGAAATTTTTTCAAAAAAATGTCCACACCTCGTATTAAATTATAGTGAATACACTTTATCTGTCCCATTTATTCAGAAAGAAATATCACAGAACAAGTCACGACATTTTCATGTGGAATACTGATTGAATCATAAAGAAATGTCCTGAATATTTCTATCAGTTCGGAACTCATGTTTGAACTCCGTTAATAACTATATACAAGGAATGTTTCAAAGCACGTTAATAAAGAACGAAGGGTGGGTTGATATAAAACAAACACGAAAATATCCATAGATTTCTAAAGCTTTTAGCAGAGCGACTAATAACGTTGGAAAAATGTTTGTAACCCTTGAAAGCTGTTTTCACTATTCAGTAAAGAAATTTTGAAAAATTCGTTCTGAAAAATTGGAAACTGATGTTTTTTAACAAAATGTTACGCTTTTTGTAAAAGTACGAAACCTGAAATTCTCACTTTTGTTAGAAAATTATCATGTACACTATACTGAAAAACATATTTTTATAACATAATCAACAAAAATATTATTAATTTGAATTAACATCAATTCATAAATAAAATATAATAAATTAGTAAAAATCTATGAGCACTTTTTAATAAATCAAAACCCTGATTTAATGAATATATTGCCCACGTAATAAAAATCTTAGATTATTTATATAATAAAAAAAACAACCATCCCTTACAGCTGAAAAAAAAAGTTTAAACACAAAAATTTGCTTAAAGAATAGATTCCATAATCTGTAGTAAAAGTGATTGATTATATTCTAAAGATTCTATAAAATAATTTTTTTTCAATATACTGAAGATATTTGCAAAAATAATAAACAATTTTATTATAAATATTAGGCTCCTAATTTAGTGGTATGTATTGATTCAGAATTAAACAGTTGTTGCAGATTTAATAATAAATTCACTTTTTCAATTATATCGATTAAAAAAATTATCATGGACTTTACATATAATAAAAAGTACCGCTGTCTTTACTAAGTATTCTTTTTAAATTAGACAGTTTATTTGGACCAAATACTTAAAATAAATTAATTATTGCTTAATAAACTTATTATTATGGTATTTAGCTTATGTTTGGCCAACAGTAAATTTTTAACTAATTATCCAGTCATAAAGAGTACAAAGGAAAATTATTAAATATGTTTACAAGTTGCCATGTTTGGACAGAAAAATTATACAAATCAAGGAATTACTTGGCATACATTTAATTTTTAAATTATAAACGAGTATTTTTATTTCTGGGATAAGAAATAATCTAACATTTTTTACCTTCTTACATTCAGGAACATAAATTATTAAAAATAAAAGTTTAAAAATTTCGAAGAAGTAGAAATCTATCAAAAATTTGATAATTAAAATAATAGAAAAAATAATAAAATAATATTAAAAAGAATAATAACAAATAAATTAATAATTAGAAATAAGAATTTTTACGGTTAAAACAAATGAAAAATTGAACTCTAAGTTCATTTTTCTGGTGCCAACGCTGTTTTGTGAAATTTACTTGAGAGTGTCGTATTAAAAACTATAGACGTTGTGAATTTAATTTATCATCCTTTCGATCTAAAAATTTTCAACAAACCAGCAACAGGAAAATATTTTCCTAAAATTCTGAGAAACAATCAGAATTTTTTCAAAAAATTACAGAAATTTACAAACAAAATAATTCAAGAACGAGACCTTTTTGATGACTGCGTAAAATAATTATTGAATACATTGCAAATTCATTCCCTTAGATTATCCAAATATTTCAACATTAATGTTTAAGTTCTTCTTATTTTTAAGCTTAATTGGTTGCCTAAAAAAATTACATGAACACCAGGGATCATTTAGCTGCTATCCATAACTACTTAAAAAAATTATAAGGTGACAATAATAAATTCTATAAAGCGAACCCATGGTATTTAAAAAAATAAAAAAAAATTAATCCTTCTCGAATCTTTCGTCGCCCCGGTATGCTGAAATTAATAACCTGGCGAAATAAAAACCCTCTCCATCGGAGCTTTTCCAAATTTCGACCTTAATCATTAATCACCCCCTGGGTATGTAAATAACACCATAAATCTTTGCACAACTCGCCGATTACAGTCAGGTTGACTCGGCTGTTTTTCGTGTGGACGATTTTGATTTTCAAGTCCACTCTACACCGTTACAAGAACGACGGGGGTTCGTTCTACTCACTCTACACCCGGAACAATCACTCATCGAACGAATACATTCATTACGTCTTCCTGGGCGATTTGAATTCGGGCGGTGCAACATTGCTCTCTGTCAATTCCAGATGACCCTGCTTCCAAAATTACACAATTGAGTAAGGAACTTCAATTGGTATTTTTAGGATGCTTATTATAGAATTTCTATTCCAAATTGCAAAACTTAAATTTTAACTCCATATACGAGATTCATCCAATATAAGTACTTGTTAATGTTAAGAATTTGATAAGTAATGAGCATTTAAAATGGGTATTTCCCATGACGTAGCCAGATATTTTTATTTTTTATTTTTTATCGGGTGTAAAATTACCTTTGGAGAATTATTAAAACAGCTTTAAAGCATGGAGGCTCTATCCTATTAAACTTGTTAAAACTTTTTTTAAGTTTATTTTAAAATTATAAATTATTCGTAATATGGTTTTAAGCCTTTGTATAAAATCTATTTTCTAATATTTACTAGATTTAGTTTCGAATAAAGTAAATTTAATTGAAGTTGGTGTCCGAGAACGTACTCAAAAAATAATTTTTTCAAATTAATTTATATATTCATTATAGCGTTCTTATCACTTAATACTGATTTATGCGTGTTTTAGTAATTAAGAATGGTAATTTTCAAACTACGTGTTTGAAATTTCGACAATTAATAAATGATATTGAAACAAGTTCGTAAGGACGAGATCACTTACTTCACAAACTAAATAATTTGAATAAACATGATATGCTTAAAAAACAATTTAAGGCGAATAAAGAGCAGAAGACGGGAAAAGCAGAGACCGAAAGTAACTGCGACAAAGTCTCAAATGTCTGAATACAGCGATTACTTCGTAGATAAGAATTCTACATGATTATGGGAAAATACCGCGATAGATTATTTACTATGTGGCTATATAAAAATTCTTTGTGATGTAATTATTGCTAATACTGCCCAAAATCGTAATAGTAATGCAATAAAGTATTTTTATTAGAATCTAGAAAATAACCCTACTCTCTCGAATTCCGCTGTGTTAGAGGTACCATCACGACTGCCGGTACGATATTCTTGAATTGACTGAAACTATGATCCCACCCACTTCAAGGTATTATAGGTGACATTGTATTGCATTATCGCTTTTTCATAATGCGCTCTCTTATGCTCGCATGGAGTCGTTGTTAGGATCTAATAAAAGCGCCACGTTTTATATAATTTCAACGTACTCAATCCCTTAAATTTTCCAAAGTAACTATTTAATTCTTTATTATAAAGATGCATGTAAAATTTCTATATTGCTGCTATCATGCATCGAGCTTCTGGGACCATAATGTTTTAACCAAACTTGTTTTACCTCATTATGTCTATTTACTGGAAATGCAGGTGATACCTAAACTTTTACGATCTTACGTGCATTTTCCTTAATTAGTGTTAAAAATAACGATATACCTTTTTATCCTCTTATTAGTGTTATATAGGGGGTTCAGCAAAAGTAACGCATTAATGTAATATTTTGGTAAATTTGTACTGGAGAATAAAATATTTAAATAAAAGAAGCCATTTTTACACTAACATTTTTAATAAATAGGAAGTAAGGAAATCTTTCCATTTTCTTTACTCAGACGTGTACTTTTTCATAAATGATAAAAATTAAAAAAATGAACGAAAGTGTTCTGATACCAGTTTAGCGATATAATTTTTCGTTCTCAAATCTTCTAAGTAGCGAAGTTTCTTCTCGTGTACTTGGGTTTTTAATTGGCTCAAAAGATGCAAACCTACTTATTATTTTTTTGTATTTATTACATTTTTTTTTCTTGACTAATCCTATAAAAAGTGAATATTCTTATTCAACAATTCATAAGAATTCACAATCAACAAAATAAAATTTATTTTCAGATGCCACAAAAGTTTTTAAGACACCAATTTTAAATACTTTTGCTAAACGTCTTATAAAGCTGTTCCGTAACTTGCAACTCTTATACAGTGTATCCGCGAAAATAATGCATATTTTTGATCGTATGTAGAACGTGTCATTTGCAACAAAATATTCTAATAACATTTTTTCTTATTATTAGTTTACGCAAAGATTCACTTTAAAATTTATACATAGAAACACCTCACACTTTTAATAAAAATATGTGTCATGTAACCAAGAAATATCTACCTGATGAATCATAAAATTGTTTTGAACAATCGTTTTAAATTTATCATTTGGTAAAGTAATTCTACATCCCCTGTAATCGACCATTCTAAATATACAGATGTACTAAAATAAAAACTTATTTTTAGAAAGTTTAGAAAACCATTGTTTATTAGCATTGAACTTGACCCAGTTATTGAAGTGTCGCGGTGTTGCCAGCTGTAGTTGCTTTTCGGTAAATAATATTTGGATAAATGTAAAATACTAATATTTATATCTTTGACAACGCCAGACTTTAGAAAAAAAAATTATAAAATATTTTTATTCTGCATACGTTTTTATTCCTCATGCAAAAATATGTGCATTATTTTTAAATTACTTAAATCATATTTACTTATATAATTTAAAAAATAGATAAGTATATGTATGTTTCAAAATATTTATTATTCTAGTTTTAAAAAAATAAAAAAGTCGTTACCTTATAATGAATTATTCTTTGGTGAATTGGAAATTCAAAATGATAAGAGATGTAATTATTGAAAATAACTCATAGATATAATTCTAGACTTATATTCACAGAGTCTGCCTCTTTAATCTTGTCACGAAAAGCGAAAAATATTCACATTTCATCGGTACACTTTTAATAAATGAATGGCGTTATACTTTAATGAATGATAAAAAGCGAGATATTTTTTTCATTAATTTATATAAAACCCAAGAGTTTAATAAAGAGTTCTTAAATTATTATTATTAATAATGCTTGATTAATTTTATTGATTATTTGTATATAAGGTTAGTAGTAACAGACAAATTTTCATATAAACTAATAGATTTCATTATTTTTTCGAATAATATCTAGGACAAGCCATTTTTTAAACACAATTTTGGTGTTAGACTTACGCAGCCAATTAAATCAATTGTTGCACAATAATTAATACTAGTACTATAAAAAATGAGAAATCAGAATTATAATAATAACTAACACAGTAATAAAATTCCCATAATTGTTGAACGAACGAATGTGCAAAGTAAATCAAGAAAGGTGTCACGTCAATAACAGACTTGTAGGAAATGCTGCATGAAATAAATAAATATATGTCGTGTATAAAAAATTAAAGTTGCGTGTTCACTTTACACGGTAAATTGTGTTTTACGTGCAGAAATTTCCTGCTTGATTCCATGCCCGGATTGCGCGATTAAGTTTACATATTTAATTTCATCAATAATATCACGTCGTATGCTCTGGTTAATCCTTAGGGATATTTCGGTTTAATTCGCGGAAACATCTATTTTTGCGAATGCTGTGAATGTTTTTAGTGTCTTTTATATTGTATGTATTATATTCTTCTTTTCCTTAAAATTTTTCCGTTACTATTATATAGGTATTTAGTCCAAAAGGTAATCTTTAAAAAAAAAAGGAGAATATTATCGTACATATTGCTTAATAATGATTGGTTGAAATGGTAATGGTATGAAGTTACTTATGCTTATAAGAAATCTGTGAATCTTATGTCACTCTTAACAATGCTAGATAGGTGAAGCCTTGGTCGAGAAAATATAATTTTAAAAAGCCATGTATATTTATTATGGAAAACTTTCATAAAATAAGAGTTAAAGTAATTAATTTTAACATATGTTTGTTAGTTTTTTTTGTCATGCAAGGTTTAGCATTTAAACAAATAACGATTAAAAATGTTTTTAAAAGTTGTCCTAATTTCGAAAATAGCTTTTAATTAGTGACTGCTAAATTATGTGGATAGTTGTTGATAAAGTATAGTTATTTGACTGGCATACAATGACAGCAGTACAGTATAATTTAATTTTCAACCTAGTGTAATCATTTTAGTGATTGAAAGTTGTTACTTTTGGTTTACAAATTTTTATGCAGGGTGTTTCATTGGGAAAGCACTTCACTTTAACTGTAAATAAACGTCACTTTTATGGTTCTATTTGGCCTATTTGTTTCGGAGCTCATAATTTTCGAATTACTCTATACATTATTTTGATATTTGGTACCTGGAGAAAATCCAGGACCAGCTTAACAAAGCATTTAAAAATTCGTCTTTCCAAAAAACAACTCCCTGCATATCGATTTTTCTAAATTGTTTTTCTAAAGAGAGAAGAAAAAACTGAATCTACTCATTAACTATTTATTTTTCCGTTTTATTTTTCCGCAAACAATTGTAATACTTTAAAATACTTATTTCCACCCTAAGACTTGAGGGTATGTAAAATAAGCATTTTTGGAAGAAGAAATTTATTTCTTGTAATCTGCCTTTTTTATCTACAAATATGTAGCAAGTGCATAGATTCTAAATATCCTTGCACAGGATGTTCAAAACATATTGAATGATTATTCCTAAGTACGGACCTGTAGCCATATTTTCCAATGATCTATATTTGTAAAAATACAAATTCAATTCAATTTTTGGAATGGTTCTCTAGACAAGTTAAGTAAATTTTATTTCAACCAAAAAAAATCTGAGATATCATTTAGTAACCCCCAAAACGCTCATAAATTGTAGTTTGAAGGTAAAATTTTGGTATTACAGTTGTTGGTGGAAAAATAAAAAGTAGATGAGTAGATTCAATTTTTTTTGCTGTTTCGAATTACGAGAAAAAAGTGAGCCAACTATTTATGTGCAAATATTAAACATGTAGGTATCTCTAGATGCCTAAAATAATTCAGATCTATACTTAAGACTAAAATTTAGTTTCTTTGTTTAATATAACTGAAATTATCTACGTTGTATTCTACATTTGCATTTGCTGCATTAACTCGAATTCGAATATGTGGGTAAATACTATTCAAATACTCGTACTAAATTAATTCAGTTTTATTTTCGTCGATATAAGCCTCCCTTATGTGTTCCATCATTATTTGAAATGTAGTCCAACACAAACGATATTTACAACTAATTGTAAAGTTTAACTTTCCAACTGAGTTCTCATCACATTTCAAAAGGTATTTCGGACTGGAAGTCTAAACGCCACAGGCTGGCTATCCAATTTTCCTTGAGAATCACAACTTTTAAAATATAATTCGTTTTGAGTCAAAAGTGTTATTTGTGGTGAGGAAAATACAATTTCTACAATATTCTTTCTATATGAAAGTGGAATGTAACAAGTAGCAAAAGGAATCAATAAGAGAAAAAACTATCAGTTTTTTTAAGTATAAGGATAAAATGTAACCTACAATTAATGTTAAATTTATTACACAAGAATTTATATTCAGAATTGAATACTACAATGAAAATGAAATCAAATAAAAATTCATAATAAAACAATTAAAATTGAATTTAAGAAAAACACGAATAAATACCTATATGTAATTTCAGGGTGGTCTTGGTTATCAAATCAACTTATTATGGTTATATACAATTTACTTATTTCGTTAAAATAAGACAAATTCACAAACAGAAAAAGAACTGAACAATTAATTGTCATTAAGTGACCATTGACTCTATAAAATAATAAAATAACACCCTTTTGAAGAGATTTTAAACCAGTTGTCAATTAATATTAGTATAAATTCTTGCAATTTGGTCCTTTCTCTGGCAAATTTAATTTTTAATTAAAGTCACTTACGAAATAGTGTTGATTATCTGTAGGGATTTATCAGCTGCAAAGTTTCTTTTCCCAGTAAACTCAAAATTATTTGTTTGTTCCTCAACAAGTTGAAAAAACATTATACAAAATCTACAAGTGAACGCAATATTTTATTAACCACATTGTTTATTTTTATGAAATATGAGGTTAAGTTTATATGGAAAAAGTTAATGGAAGTAAATTTTTTTATCAAGAGATCTACAACTTTTAAGCACTTTAACGATATCGACTGCATGCAGTTTAAAATAGAAGAGAGAGCTGTCAAATTTTGACGTCCCTCTTGTAATATTTTAAATTTCAACAACATTTCATGAACAATTCTTTATAATTTGATAATTACTAGATTTGATTTTCATCTAGATTTAAATACCCTGAATTTATATTATAGAACATATTTTCTCATCAGATAGTTAAACATTAAGAAAATCAGACCTTTTTCTTTAACCTGCACTAAAAAAAATTCTTTATAATTTAAATTACTCAAAATTTTCTTAATTTTATGAAGACATGTTCTAATCATATTTTTTCTATTTTTAATACATTTATTTGACTAAAAATGATAATAGAAACAACTTTATGATGATACAAATTAATTAGTTTACCCTTTTCCAGTATTACGTTGATTGCCAAAACATTATTTACATCAAAATGAATACAATGTAAAATTTAATAATCTTATGTTATACTATACTTCAATTTTTTTTAAATTTATTTCAACATTATTAACTAAATTTCAATTTTATGCCGAAAACTGATATGTCATTTGACCTTATTAAATAAAATTTTCGTATAAATTACTTTTAATTTTACGAGTTTGACACAATTAACCTGCTGTTAATTCGAAACAATTAGACTTTTCAACAGAGATTCTTAATTTAAGTTAAACTAAATTATAATTATATTTTGTTTTGTAATTTGGAACCTTTTATCATTTTTTGTAGATTTAATATTGGACCATGTATCTTTTTTTTCTATTTTATAAGTTATGTCATAAATCTCGTTACAACATATCATTATATAATCATAGATAGAGAAAAGTTGACAACAATGCAAGTATGAATAGTACATATTTCAAGTTTCGTAATCTTGAGCAAATGTGTATGTAAGTATTTATATTTTGTATCAAAGGAATGGCCTAATTTTCCCCTTTCAAATTAATTATAGGAAGTACAAATTCTGCAAAGCTTGTTTTTATCACAATGATTATAAATTGAATTGATTAAACTCTCCAGCTTTCCACTACTTTAAAGTGTATGGAGACGCCATATAACATTCTATATTCTAATGATATATTCAGGAAATACATAAAAAAACGTTAAGTATGTACCACCAGAAATTACCTTTTTGCTAAAGTGTAATTCTTGAAAACCACTTTAGTTAATGGGTTGCTTTCTGTTTAAACCATTTCGTTGTATTATTCAGGCTGGCCAGTTGCAGCGGGACCTAAAATAAATTCTTAATTTGATTTTCTGGTCCGTAATATTTAATCGCTCGTGTCTAAATTTTCATATCCGTGTTTTCTTTATTTTTATACTTAACCAAGTAATCCATTATCCAGGAATTATGTTTTCCTGCAACTGTCAGAAAAAGTTATTATTCTCAGAGTTTTAAGATTAGCGTACATTTGCAGGAATAAAGGTGTTCTGAAAAAATGGTCGGAACAAAAGTTGCGTGCAGTTGACATGGAAGATTGTTAGCAATATCCGTTTATCAAAGTTCAGGTGAAAGAGTGTTGAAAAAATGAATCAAAAGAAACGTAAAAGTAAAAGAACAAAACAAAAGTTATTTTATTTAAAAAATTTGACATTTGGTAAAAAAATAAAAATTAAATAATGAAAATATTGAAAAGTTCTAGATATTTTAACAAATTTACTAGTGGACAATTTTACAGTTATTTAAAGTACCGTCATGCCCTATTGGTTCAAATGGTGGTTTCAAGTAGATTTCACTCTTTTTTCACTTTAATATACTTATAAAATGTAGTGTACTTAGCTTGTTCCTATTTTAATATTTTTTACCAACAATCTGCATCTGATACAGATTTTTTCAGGTACTGATTTTAAAGATGTATTACCGTTCTCTAATAAATTTGTTTATTTAAAATTCACTGAATTTTTTAACAAAAGGATTTTTAAAAGTTATTTCAATGCAGAAATTCCAATGATATATAATTAAAATCAAAATTAAATCAAACTAAACTACTTCAAAATTACACCGAATTCAAATAATTCTCAGTACTGTATATTGTAAACACCAAATAAAATTTTATTAGTGAAATAAAAAACAATTTACACTGATATGAATATATTCGAATATATTTTATTGGATTCACTAATTCACGTAAATAATATTAACCCGATATCATACAAATAAATTGTGTTCGCTTTTAGTTTAAAATTGTGTTTCTTTGTAATTAATTTTTGCCATTTTCAACTGCAATGCAATCAAGAGATTTTCAAATATCCATCAAATTAAAAAGACCAGAATAAGCAATACGCCAGATCTCGAAAATTTTACTTAAAAAGATTTTTTTAATTTCACCAGTAGAGCTTCTGCTTTAATTACGAGATTGACGTAGACAAAAACAATTAGATTTTAAAACGTGGCTTTATTACCTCTCTAAATATTCCTCTTAACAATCTATGTACATTTACATGTGAATAAACCGGTTGTCATAACATTTTTGCCCGTTTGAAAATAGCAAGCTTATCACTGCATTTTTAAACACTTTAACTGCATTTTAAACCTTATGTTCCTGGCTTGAAAAACGTTGACCACGCAATTAATTTTTGATTTGTTGAAATACCTAACAGTCGTTTGAACTTACGATTAGAGATGTGTGAAGAATGAGTCAATAATTCCACCTTTTCTGTTATTAACTCATCAATTGTTCGTTGGACTTTCATTTAATATTTCTCATTCCAGAGAAAACATCTAGTAAACAAGTAGTAATGAGATGTTCAATTGAGTATTTCCTCGCACCATTTGACTCGAGCCTGTTTTTGAACCATTAAATTATGCGATATTCATTGAAAACACATTTTTCGTATATCTAAGTCATCATGCAAATTTTTTTTCAATTAATTTGTTACGGTTCACTATATTTAACTTCTGTTTCTGATGAACAAAACTAGCTATATACTTCAAAGTCGAGCGAGTTGCGCGAAGAAAAGACATAAAATAATAGGCATTGTATCGGATAGTCAGATTTCTGTTGTTCCATATATACCAGTTCATATTAAAAAGTTGTTGCTGATTTAACTTCAAGTTATTCGATAAATTAAATTGTTAAAACGCTTACTTTGTGTAAATCCATAATAACTGTAAAAGGTAAAAAATATACTTATCTTAATTACAACAATTTTCTAAAAGCTTTTTAAATAACCATTATGACAATAAATATATTTAAAAAAAAGGCTTTTAGAAAGTCGCGGAAAAGATTAAAAATATACTTATCATAATTACCACGATATTGTAATAGCATTTTAAATGACAATTGTTATAAAGATTTTATGAATATTTAAATAGCTATTAGAAAATCGTATACATTTTCAATCTTTTGTATAATAGTTTTAAGAGTATTTTTACTTGAATGTCAAGAAATCTATTTTTCACTTAAACAATTGAAAGTACCGATGTCATAAAATAATAAAGTTTAATACCTTCAATTGCTATAATGTTCCTGAAATATAAAAATAATCTAAAGCTTTCAAAAAATGTTGTTATTATGATGTAACCTAACCAAACTAATAACAATTTAAATGTAAAAACTAGAAAATATATTTATCTTAATTTTCACAATTTTCTAAAGTTTGTAAACATTCTTAAAGTCTTTGTGAAACTTGTAATAACGATTTTAAGAATATTTAAAAAAATCTGTTTATTTTAACTAAGAATGACAATACTTATCGCCACAAATCTCACATTCGGATGCGTCAAACAGCAGATAACTGCAATTGTTCAATATTTCGAAATTAAAGTAGCAACCTTAGTACCTCTAATAATTCATATTTTACATTTTACAGTGCTCTGTAAACTTTACCTTTCATATGATGTGTTACTTGACCCCTTTGCTATTAATATAGGAGGTTGTTTCTCGGCACCTGCATGTTATATTTCTAGGTGTGATTTATATATGTATTTATAAACCATCCCCATCGAAACATTTTATGTTGTTGCATGGTGAATGTTTGTACAACACTAACACTGTTTTCTATATTTTGCGTACTTAATGAAATGATGTACGCACGACCGCATAATACGGCTTTAGATAGAATTCCTTACATGTTGAAGATTTTATATAGAATCGAGAAAATAACTTGAGCAAATTACGTCGTTATACATTCACCAAAAGGGCGCTTTCCAGTCATGTAATAAAATTATACCAGACTTCCACTGCCACTTATTCATGCAAAATAAAAATATTTTGCTTCGTTATACATCCAATTACTGTTGTATATATTCTGCTTCTAGAATTAGGTATGTTATGTTACCTTATTACTCTCCTTCCACCGTCCCTCAGAAGACATAAATTAACTAGCTTCCCATCCACTATGCAAATTATACGAAATTACTTTTGTTTATGGCTTTCTTTCGCGACGTTTCTATTGAATAATGCCATAATAGTCTGGCTTTAGTGTAAATCACACTTACGTATTTCACTTATTTCTTTTTAACGTTTTTATGTCGCTTGTATGCGGCAAAAAACATTTCGGTGTCGTTATAAGCACCCAAGCTGCTTTCCTATTTTTCAAATTGTTCGCTGAATACCTCTGGTAAAGAAAGCATTTTTACAAATAGAATAAGCACACTCGATCGCAAATTTAATCGTTTGTATTTGAGTCCCTTGAGTATTTTTGATCCTTTCTTTTACTGAGAAAAATGAATCCTCAAGAGATACTCAAGCTATTGCTCTGCATAATGATGTCGTAGAATTCGGTAGTTATCTTTGTTCTTCGAAGTACCGTGTCTATTCCAATATATAGATTTAGAGAAACTAATTCCTACTTAAGATGATACTGGTAAAGTAGACCAATAACAGTCGATTTATTTGTCAGCAAGTTCTTCAATAAATTCAGTTACAGTTTTGGCTAACATGTTGGTAGATGATTATGAAACCTTAATTTCCTCTAATTCCCTACATAGAAGGCTTCATAAACAAAAATTGTCATTTTTAGGAAAACTTTCTTACAAGATTTTATTATTTTCTTAACTAAAACCTTTTCGTGTTATGACTGTGAGAAATTAGAATTTTTAATTTTACAGTTTTTGGTTTTCTTTACTTAAAAATGATGACCATATATTTTTTGTGATTGTTATGTTCATTATTTGTAGTTAAGTAAAACAAATTATTAATTGAAGTCTCAATTAACTTTTTTGTCTTGAAAACTTATTTTTTATGAAAAAATATATCAAAATTTTCGCAGAAATTTGTTTTTAATAAAGGAGTTCATCAAAATTAAGACAAAAATGTGTTTATTAAAAAAAATTTTACAAATTTGTTTTATATAAAAAAATTTATAAATATTTGAACAAAGACTGGTTTTTTATAATTTATTTTATCAAAAACTTGTTTTTCATAAATAAATTTATCGAAATTTTGACAAAAAACTTGTTTTTTATAAAGAAATTTATGAAAAACTGATTTTTATAACGAGATTTATAAAAATTGGGATAAAATCTTGATTTTTATAATTACATTTATCAAAATTTGTGTTTTATAAAGAAATTTATCAAAATTTTGAAAAATCGGGTTTTTTAATTATACATTTATCGAACTTTATAAAGAAAGAAACTTATTTTTTTATAGAGAACTTCATAAATTAATTAAGTAGTCGAAGATGTGACACAAAGATTAATGCGCCTTTTTTACAATATTCTTGCTATTTCCTTATAATTTATAGTTGTTAAGTCTCGTTTTTACTACCGATAAAATTAAATATTGTTGAATATAATAAAACAACCAAGTACTTAAAACTAATGGAATTGTATCCCATTCAGATACATCTGATAAAAACACAATTTTAATAAAACATTTCATCATTTTTATTTACCATAGCATAACGGGAAATTGTTGTTATAAAAATATTCGTTCAAACAATAGCAGAGAGGTTGTTTTCTGTCATAATGGAAATTACTTTTTTTCTTCGTCGATACATTCAGGGACCAAACAGAATAATGTTTCTGAAATTATATCCGTGTGTCGATAGATAGATATCTTGTTTATATTCCCTCTTGAGGATAAAGGGAAAACCTATTGAAATTCCTTATTTTACATTATGGAAACATTAGACCCCCGGAAATATGGGCTGCTTGAGTACTGTATATATCACTTGCCAAGAAGAATAATTTTCAATACGGTGGAAAATATTATTTAGCACAACCATTAAAAACATTTTAAGTTCCTTCACGCTGAAACCACTTGTTAGTTTAACACAATTACATTAACAAAAAAAGAAAACAATGTAAGCAAAAGAATAAAGGACATATTTTGGCTAATACTAGAGCCAGTCGGAATAATTCTGTATTTATTTCTTCAATTTTCTATTTAATAATATCAAGCAATTGAGTGGTTAGATCACAAAATGTGCAAAAAAAAATTTCAAAGGTTAAAAGGAAGTAGAACAAAACTTGAAACTAATGCATTTAGAGAATATCAGCGAAAAGTGCATGTTTCAATCTCAATTTGTTAAATTAATATAAATAAACAACTCTTCAAATAGGGAAATATATAATGAAACACCCGGTATCAAAGATAAACATTTCTAACTACAAGGTGATTTTAAGTTGAGGAGATAAAAATTTAGGGACAAAATATTTTTTTTCTAAATTTCCTACGCCCTTGGTCCAACGTAAATATTTATTTTTTACAAATTTCTGAATTTGTATGCAATCGGAAATGAATAAAGTTCACTTACATTGAAATTCATTTCAGCGTAAATAAACATCATGCCTAATTGATTTGTCAGTCATGCTGAAAGGAATTGAATTCAAAATAAACACATGGTATTCTCGGTGTGTACAATTTCAAAACAAAACATATATAACAGAAATGGTAATGTTTTCCAGGAGTTCATCACCCTGTATCACTTCAAAATTTCGATGTAATTTCCTGTATTCATTATTACTTGCTGTGTAAAATTTTGAAATCTTAATTTAGAATCATCCTGTATAAATAACAAGTTTAGGAAACTAGTAGGTATTACATAAGAGAAAGAATATTTATTGACTTTCTTGTTGGAACAGTTTGAAAATTTAAATTAAAAATTCCTGAAATATACTGGGTGACACACAAAATAATTTAAATTGTAACTGCAGCCTCAAAGGGTAAAAAATGTTTATATTGTTTTAAAATAATGGGTCAAGGTTCAATCTTTAGTAAGGCTACCCTATTTTGTTATAAGGGGAAATGAGATCGGTTTATTATTATTGTTATTATTATTTTATTTTGAATAAAATATAATTAACTTGACATAAATATTTGAAATAAAGAACGCAAAAATTTTTAATAAATTTTAAACTACAACACCTATTAAATTTAATTTAATGACAAATAATTTAAATTTTCTTTGAATTTCCAATTAATGGTAAATAATAATTTCTTCGAAAAGTTTTGATGAAACAAGCATAATTTTTTTAATACAGAAATGATAATTCTTTCAAAGTGTATTAAGAAAATTTTAAATGGATTTTAAAGAGATTCTTACTACCGGGTAGTTAGTAATTGTTCACGTTTATTAATCATATCTCCAAACAGTTTGGCCCGCTATTTATAACTCACCCTATATACTGCTAGAAGCTTTACCAAAAAGGCATATTAACCTAATAGTAAAACATTTTCTTAGTTAAAATTGAGTAAATTAGTACTCAATTCCATTTACTCCTTAACACTGTAGTAAAAATAGAATAGAAACTCAAATCGAAATACAATTCATAGATCAATAAATGTTTTCGCAAATTATTTTAAATCAAAACCCATGTCAAATTATGAAATTCAGATCCGCTGTTTCAAAGTTTTTAGCTCATATCTAGATCGCAGTATTAAATATTTTCGTTTGATGTAGATGAAAGTCGATGTTTAATCTAGAACCCGTTTTCTAAAACTGGTTGTAAAATATTCAGTAGCAATTAATCCTTCCCATAGTAGATCCACAAGTAAAAGGAGTAATTGACGACAACGATGTCCTCTAGATATTTACTTTGTAACTGAAAAATAGTAAACCTAAAACGTATTTTGAGTCGCCAAATTGCAGATAAGGTAAATGACCTAAAACTCTGGCTTTGCCGTAATCACTGTTTTGCTTTGAAGTAGAAGCATTACACAAATATTTTTCCATATTTGCTGGTTAATTTGGCCATTGACTGTATGAAAATTTACATATTAATTAATAAAAATTTAAGTTAAATCTGCTCCTAGTTGTTAGGTGACGAATACATTTCAAATACTTGGAATACAGATAAAAGATTTACATATGATAAATAACAGACAACTCTAGACACAAATACAAAGATTAAGAGCAAGCAAAGACAAAGAAATAAAAGCAGTAAAAGACAAAGATAACCTACTAAAATAGGAATAAAAGAAATTACACATAAGAACTAGCAAAGAAACCACTAAACTAGTACCCACTGTATGTTATCAGAATGAATAAAGATATAATAACAAGCAGAATATTAAAAATAGAAGATTAAAATAGAAAACGAAGACCAAGAGAAAAAAAACTGGGTGAGAGAGGATCCGGAACCCATAACTAACACCTGAAAAGACATAAGGAAAACAGTCGAAAGAGAAGAAGAAGAATAAAAAGTCGGTATAATTTAAATATACAGGGTACCGAGCTGTAATTCTGTTTCCTCAAAGTGAGAGTAATTGAAGAATAAGATAGCACCTTATTAAACAAAATGAAATTCATTCAAAATGTCCTCATGAATGCTATGTGTTTTTAAAAATGGAAATTTCCAATTTTCTTTGAACTTATCGGCAATGCTAAATAAAAATGTTGTTTACTCGGTGTACGTTCATTACATTATTAAACGAGCTTTTTTTTTCAAAAAATTGTCATTTCTCATCTTTAATATTGAGCCTGTTAAAAAAATGGCCTAACGAACGAAGCCGTTGTATATTTTATTTTTGTATCATTACCATAGGTTTCGTTTGATATAAGATAACAAATATATTCGTTTAATAAAAAACTTCAGTAATTGATTTGTGCCTTAAAATCAATAGGAATAAATAATAAACCTACTAAAATATGATAAGATAGAATCCAATAAAAGTTTCTTTGCTTTCATGCATACAAAAATCAATTCAAGGAGAATATGAAATCATAAAACATCGCACAATTTTGGTCTGATAGTTCAGTTCTGTACGAGACAGTTTTGATGCTCTTGAGTTCCTACGATATTTTTCAAAGACGTATTTTTATTGTGTGCTTCAGGGATGTTATGGAAAATGTTGGTATAAAGTTTAACTAAAATGTATTCCGTCTACTTAAATTTTTCATTCTCTTCGGATAAATGTAAACATGTGTTTATAACATGTATGCTGAACTTTATAAAAATAGAAGTTAGATGAGGAAATTAATATATACGGATATTGAATCGAGATATACAGGACAAATTATAAACTTCAAGAAAATAGATACACGCTGCCCGGTGTTAAATCAACAAATATTTTTTTTTTTTTTTTTTTTTTTTTTTTTTAGAAACACCTGTAGGGAATTTCTTATCATTGTGATCTGATCATCAGCGCGATCAATAAATAACACTAACCCTATCGTATAAAATTTCGCACTTTGCTCTGCTTTTACACTAGGCACTTAAATAACTAACTCAAATGGCTTTTGTCCTCTTGAGTCTTCTCGTCTGGTTGGTGTGTTGGTGTTGTCGAGGAGCTGGATTGCCTCAACATTCACGTGATCTAAGAGTCGCTGTTCATGACTCTTGGCAAATATGGTGGTTACCTGTTTAACATTGTCCATCTCCAAGTCCCGGTGGAGGTCACTATTTCGGAAGTACCAGGGTGCATCGACGATGTTCCTCAGCACTTTATTTTGGAATCTCTGGATGATTTGGGTGTTGCTTTCGCTAGCGCAACCCCATAGTTGGATCCCATAGGTCCATATCGGTTTTAAGATCTGTTTATATATTAATAATTTATTGTATATTGTCAGAGTGGATTTTCTTCCCAGCAGCCAATATATTTTCTTGTATCTAATTCCGAGTTCTTCACGTTTCTTTTTGATGTGAGCTTTCCAGCGAAGCTTCGCGTCTAGAGTTAGTCCCAGGTATTTTGCTGTGTTAGCATGTGGTATCTGTTCATCATCTATTCTGATTGGTACATATTGTTCCCTTTTGTTTGTGAAATTAACATGTACCGATTTATTCTTGTTTAGGGTAATTCTCCATTTTTTCGTCCAGTTATTAATTTTATTAAGTGACGTCTGCAGGTTATTTGCTGCTTCTTCGTGGTTATTGCCTATGGCCAATATGGCTGTGTCGTCAGCAAATGTAGCAATGGTATCGTTGTCTAACTGAGGGATGTCACTAGTGTACAGCAGGTACAGGACTGGTCCTAGCACACTTCCTTGTGGCACACCCGCATTAATTTCTTTTAGATCTGAATAAACATCTTCCTGCTTTATTCTAAAAGCTCGGTGTGATATATATGAGTCTAATAGTTGTGCATATTGTTTGGGCAAGAGTTTGTTCAATTTGTATTTGAGTCCTTCATGCCAAACCTTATCAAATGCCTGAGCCACGTCTAAGAAGACAGAGGAGCAGACCTTCTTTTCTTCTAATGATTTTTCTATGACATCAGTTATCCTGTGTACTTGGTCTATGGTGGAGTGACTTTTTCTGAAGCCAAACTGATGCGATGGTATTAACTTTCTTTCTTCAAGTATAGGATTTAATCTTTTCAGTAGTATTTTCTCAAATAGTTTTGATATCACTGGTAATAGAGATATTGGCCTGTAAGATGATACTACATTTGGTGGCTTCCCTGGTTTGGGAATCATTATAACTTCAGCTACTTTCCACAAGATAGGTACATACTTGAGTTTGAAGGCTGCATTGATAATATATGTTAATTTAACTATAGCTTTCTTTGGTAAGTGTTTAAGTATTTCACCTGTAATTAGGTCAAATCCAGGTGCTTTCCTCGGATTGATATTTTCTTTGATCATTGTGGATATTTCCTTCGGAGTAGTAAGGGTTATTTCCAAATTGTTCTGATTTAATATTATTTGACCTAGTTGCTCTTCTCCTTCGTTGGCTGTAAATGTGTTTGCTAGGTGCTCTGCAAATCTATTTGCTTTTTGTTGATTGTTTCTAGCCCAACTTCCATCTTCATTTCTGATTGGTGGATTTTGGACAATTGGTCTTTTTAGTCTTTTAGTCGCTTTCCATAATGAGTAATCTGTATTTTTGTCGTTTGTCAAATCTGTTAAATATTCGCTTATAGCATTATTCTTCATACTCTGAATATCCCTTTTCAGCTGCTGGGTGGCATTGTTCAATCTAGTTTTGTCTTCTGGTGCTCTAGTTTGTTGCCACTTCCGTCTTAACTTGCGCTTTTCGCGAATCAGTTCTCTTATTTCCTTTGGGTAGTTATTGCCCTTTGTTCTTGCAATTAAATTAGGGGTACTGTCCCATGCAGCTTGCTGGATGCAGTTGTTCAGTAACTCGACATCCTTATCTATCTCTTCTTTTGTTTTAGGTTTTACTGAGAGATTAATTTGTTCTTCCAGCAGAATTTGGAAACTCCGCCAGTCTGTTTGCCTGTTGACAAGACTTGGAGGGTTTTGCCTTTGTATGACTGAGTCACTAAGTGTAAGTAGGATGGGAGAGTGGTCAGAGTTCATATCCCATGCCTCTTCTACTTGCATGTAGTTTACTGATATATTTCTTGTTATGAAGAAGTCAATCAAATCTGGAATTTTATTCAGATCGGTAGGCCGATATGTTGGCTTTCCTGTAAATCAACAAATATAACGAAGGATTCTAAATTGTACAAAACCGAATATCATTATAATCAAGTTTTACTTAAATTATAATCAATTTTTTTCAAACCCCCAACGGTTTGTCGAAGGAACACTAAATTTATTAGGTTAGATTGGTAAAAATAAAAATAATCTGTCTATAATTTTTTGTAATAAGTTCATATAAGATGTTAGTCTTTGGCATGTAAAATAAATGTAGTAATTTGAATGAAATTAAATTTGAAAAATTAAGAAAAGCGTCACACGAAGTTATTAAATTTCAAATTATATATTAATGTTGATGGTAAAAATCCCTCCAGAAAAAAAGAAAATGCCTTCAATCAAAAACAGGGACATGGAAAAGTCCCTCCATAACATAAACAAGCCCCTTTATAAACAAAGAAAATACATCCATTCACAAATAGGCAAATGTAAAAATCCCTCCAGTAACAAAGAAAATACATTCAACCAAAAACAAAGAAAATATCTTCAAATACCTTCAAAATATCTTCAATTAAAAACAGGGAAATAGAAAATATCTTCAATGACAAACAAGGAAATGTAAAAATCGCTCCAGTAACAAAGAAAAGACATTCAACCAAAGACAGGGGGATGGAAAAATCCCTCCATATAGAAAGAAAATATCTTCAATCAAAAACAGAGAAATGAAAAAGTCCCTCCATAAACAAAGAAAATAACTTCAATCGAAAACAGGGTAATATAAATAATACAGTGTGTTCGCTAAAATAATGAATATTTTGAAACAATATATTCTAATAATATTTTTTTCTAACATTTTAGTTTACACAAAAATTTACTTTAAACATTTACTCATAAATTTATACGTGGCAACACCTCACACTTTTAATAAAAATATGTGTCATGTAACCAAGAAACATATTCCTGGTGAATTAAAAAATAAAATTAGTTTGAATATGATTCAGATCATTTAATCGCTAAATTAAATTGGTGTTTGTTCAACTTGCAGAGAAAAAATTAAATACTCAACTAATATGGGTAAAGCCCAGATGGGTATAACATATAATAAGTATATAGATACTTTAGCTGAAGAAAGTATCAAAAATGGAAATCAACCTATTGGAATTCAATGAATAGCAGATTGCATGAATTTGTTTAAAAAAAATGTTTCAAAAATGCACCACCCACTGGAAATTATATTGTAATAATAATAAAACTCAATATTCACGACAGCAGATTGTCTTCCTGACAAGAATAAAATTTCGACATTCATTATATCCAGCGAATCTCCATAAAAAAGTGCAGATTAAAGAAGAAAGAATTCCTTTTTGTACTATATATCAATTTACTGGAGAAACAATTTCTACAATTAAATCCAGCGTATTTAAAATTTGATTTTATATGAAAATCATAAATCATAAAATCTGTTTATAAGTTGGCTTTGATATGAAAAATAAAAAATATACCAGAAATTTGACTCCATTTCAGTTTGAACGTCGAGGATTACTTGATCAAACTATAGTTTATTATTATTATTATTATTATTAGTTTTACCTAGATCAAACATAACCTCAAATTTTCATAAAATAGTGTAAGTGATTAAAGAGTTTGTCTTTACTTTTGCATTTGTGTGGTGATGTGTAAATTTGTTGGAATTTTGTCTTTAACTTTTGAAAAAACAGAGTTAATAGTTAACACTTTTGTTATTTTTATATTAATTATATTATTAATTTAGGTTTGATATCTTTGATATATGGTAAAGAAACAAATAAAATGTTATTAGTCTCATTATGATCTATCATAGTGGCTTTATTAAGAATCTTCAAAGAAAAAGCAATAATTAGATGTCATACAAAGTTATTTCTATCGAAAATGTATATTGAGTTTCCACTAACCAAACCCAAAGAGGCTGTTTTACATCAGGAACATCATTGGGGTAGAAAATTAGTGTTAACAAAGGTCACCTTTCCAAAAATTCATAGTGCGGTCTTACAAAGTAGAACGAGGAAATTTGAGAGGGATTTACACGCCAATGCGTTAACAAAGTTTACACATTGGTCTATACAATCCGGCTAAGCACGATTCGACGTCCCAATTCCGGGAACGTCCAAACAACTTCTACTGTATATCGTAACAAGTGGACTACGTAATAACAAATTAAACGACGGTTGGCAGCCCTGGTACCATTGAAAGCAATTTAATTGGCTAACGAACCGCCAACTGCGGCAGCCCACACACTAGACTAGCGGCGCGTGATGTGAATTCGTGCGAGACACGTCATCGTGTCGACTCTGTGGAATTTGAACGAACGATAACGAACTCATTACGGAACGGATTCGCACCGAAATTCTGGAAAATCACCGACAGGTCGCGCGGAATTCGTCACGTCATTAGATGGATGCAAACCGAGAAACTTTACGCCGAAATATGTACAATTAATTGGAAAAATAAGCTGTAGCATTCGACACTAAATTTGTATGACTTGTTCTCGTAAACGTCGTTTAAAACCAGGCTGGTTTTCTTTTTTGAAAAGAGGAAGGAATATACAGGGTGGCCAAATGAAAACGAAACAGAGCCATTATCAGAAACTGCGTCAACGTTTTGAAAAAACGCAGAGAACCGTCGATTTTTGATCAAAGGGGACACTTTTATCCGGTATTTTCGACTTCCAATCACCCCAAAATAATTAAATGGCATTAGGGGTCGAGTAAGGTATCATTTTAAAGCCCTGTCAATTCTCTTTACAACAGTCTTTAAATTTTAAAATTCGGCCTAACACTTTTTAATAAGTTACATTTTAAAATTTAAATTATGTTCAAATTGATGACCACCCCCGTCCATACAATAATAAAGATTTTATTCGAAACGTTCTCGCACATTTCGAAGAATTTCCGGAGTGATTCGATGGCACTTCTCGACAATTCTTTGACGCAAATGCTGAGACAAAATTTACCAGCCAAACTGATGTAATACCTGTTAGTATACCCTAAAGTTTACTTACTAAAAAAAAATAACTCCATGCAGCCTAAATGATCTGATTATTGTATATAACGCTATTGGGTCGAAAATAAAGATAAATCCTTTCTGGCACTAATACATGAAACCAAACTTTAATTCTCTTTCTCTTATTAATTAGTTAATAGTTAACGATACTTTCCATCCACGAAACACCCCCAACAAAAATGACACATACTTATAAAAAGAAATCGGCAAAACTCTACTTTAAGTTACCTTGGCACAGGCAAAAAAAGAGCATGTATAAAAAAACTAGATGCTACGCATAGGCCGTCTCTGAATTATGATAGTGAGTTCAGAATCCTCGTTTCGGAATATATCTTCAGACGTGGGAGTACACCGAAAAGATTCCTTTGAGTCCCTATAGAAGACTCCTAGAGTTTCCACACCCAACTCCGCAAGTCCCGTGAAAAAACTTTCTTGAAGTTCTAACAAAGAGTCCTTGAATCTCCAGAACAGGATAATTGCGAGCTTCTGAACACTACTTGAGCCTTGGAAAAAATTCCTTTGAGACCCTAAATCAGACTTCCTTTTTACTTAATTTTATTTCTGGATTTTCCTACTTGTTTCTTTGACTAATGGTGGTTTTTTGAGGTCATAAAAACATTTAGATCCAACTTTTCTAGATACCTCACTGCTTACTTTTGCAGTTTTTTCCGAATACATGCTGTCAACATAACAATATTTTCTATGTTAGTTTAATAAACAATTTTTGTTCTGGTTTTTACTTTATATCAGTAGTACCTAATGAATTTCTTGAAACCCAACCTCAATTTCCTTTAAAACCCTCAACATTCGCTACTCTTACTGTTTTGTATTTTTCATAACCATTATCGATAACATTCGTTATTTTATGAATTATGTTTATAATTTAACTTCAATTTTAAAACATTTATTTTACGCCACTGTTCTTTGTTAACCTCAATAATCTTTGATTAGTGTAAGGTTGACGCCGTGAATCAATCGACAAGATATTTTTTGGAGGAATTCCTATTTATTTTTGGACTACCAAACGCTAAAAATTCCTAGTTTGTTAAAGTTTAGAAATACTTAAACCAAAGAGGTTGGATGGGTTAAACAGTTCCAAGTTTAATTTTCGTTCGAGTGCCACTAAATTGAATAAACGTATAAGGATCTGTTAAAGTTTCAAAGACAAAGGAGCAACGAGGATCGAAGCGGCTGCTACATGGAGTATTGTTTCTTGACCGTAATCTCTAAAGGTATTTGTACGTACCGCAAAACAAAGAAGACCTCGGATCGTCTAAAGCCGGTTTCCAATCTGCAAAGTAAAGTTCATTACGTATAAAGATTTGAATGGGAAAGGAGAGTGTTTGGGTTACGTAAAAAAACATAAATTTACCCAAACTCTTACTCCACATATCTTCTAATAAAATTGTTTATTAAATTAGTCTACTAAGTGCTATTTGTTTAGACCGTTTAACGAGTTGGACCGTCCTTTTATGTGACCCATTATTTTCTGTGCTCTTCATTATTCCACGTTCAAAAAGATATAATTTTTTGTCATTATTTGGCAGGCAAAATGTAGAAAAGCTATTTTCACATCGCTTTTCGCAGCCATTCCATTTATAACGTAAAAAAGCTGATGACGTTCTCATTTTTTACGACGGCCTGAAAATGCATCGAATTTCGGATGAGCTTTACTTATGCAATAGAATTCGAAACTAGGTCAATCTGAAATCGAAAAAGAAGCTTCTTTTCTAGCATAATTCGCGCTATTTTAACAAAAGTATAAGTAGAAAGCAGAGTAATTGAAAAGAGATAAGACGCGTAAACAGATTCTTTTAAATTAATATGATGCTCACCTACAAGATTCGAGTTTATGGTTCTCGAGTCCATTGTGAAGAGAAATAGAGCAAACAATTTTAGAGATTAAATTTTTGCGTAATCATAAGTTTATTCAAATCAATAATTTTGATGAAATCATTGAATATAATTAAGTATTTAATTAATAATTTGGTGCATTGTCGTTCTTAATATATTTTTATAGAGTTGCTTAAATATTATTTTATTTAAAAATATTACTCATTGGGATGTTTCAAAGCAGTCCACACTTGGGGTCTAAAATAAAAATTGAAAATCGTATTTTTTTTTAATTTACTTTAGTGTTGCAAAAATTAATGAAATATAAGATGGCCCAAAATTTTAAATTTTTGATCACCATTTATGAACGTTTCTTATAATAGAATCGATTTTGTTTTACATTAGAATAAATAATTGTTACTATTATAAAATTTAATCAAAATAGTCATAGACTTTTGAGCATTTTCTTAAAGAACGACGACTCTAATTACAATGTTAGTGTACAGGAAATAAATAATACCAATAAAAGAATATTATAAGAACAAAAATATTTCATAATATTCGTGGGGGTTTAACAAACTCTATATACATGGAACTCCCAACTGCCTTTAATAAAGTAAAACTTTAAAAAATGTGGTAGCTCATTCAAATGATGAACTCAAATCAACCCCCTCGTCAAATCATCCCCTAAAAGGTACTTTTTTCTGAGTTTACTGTTGATACTTAATATTTTAACAGATATTTAAAAATAAAATATATTAGAAAAAGTTATGTTAATTCTTGACAATAATAAACAAAATACTTTTCAACGAAAATCCGGATTGCAAATAACTACTTATTCATCTCTTGTGAAGAAATGAACACTTATTTAGTTCAATCTTATAAAATGTTTTCCTCTTTTGGTTATAAACAAACTTTCTATTATTATTACACAATTATTAACAAAGGGTACTTTCATTTTCTAAAAATTTGACAATGTTCACCCTTAACAGGTCAACAAAATTAAGTTTCTCTTGTCAAAATTTTGACAGTCTATCTATAGGTTTTTGAGATCACCGCACTAATATTAACATTTTGTCTGATATATAATAGTTGACAAAAAAAATAATTATAAATTAAGAAACCTGATTCTTTCCTACTAACTAAATAACATCATGTTTTAAGTCAATGTGTAAATTTTTAATTTTTAATTTCTAGTTAAAATATTGTTTCATTAAAAAAAGTCACGGTTTTGAGTATTCCTTCGACTAATCTTAAAATTATCTTTATAAATTAGTTTCATGTTATTTGGTATGTTTAAATTAAAATTTATTCTTGTTGTTGAATTCTATTTACTATAATTTATTCAAAACAGCTATATGATAATTTTGTTTCGCATTTTCAATTTTTTAAACTATTGCCAAATCGGAATTCCTTCATTTTGAATTATAATATTCATGTAAAATTAATAAAACATCAATTTTTCTTTAAAAAAATCCTATTACAATAGCTATATAAGATTCATCTATTTAAAATGTGCATCAAATCAGAGAAATTACTAAGTTTGTATTTTTGCACTTATTGACGATGTCTGTATATTATTTATATTCGACTAAAGCTCAAAATCGATATAAATCGGGAACAGGATTACAGAAAATAAAACCTAAATTTACTTGCTTAGAAATATTTATATAACCTAATATTATTCATTCAGTATTGATCGAATGTCCATTTGGAAGTGACAATCGCTTTCTCGCGTGATTACTAACGTGAAATAAATTCGTTTTATATCATTGTTTCGTTATAAGCATTGCTGGTTCACATTGCACTTTAAAAATAATTAATTCGATACTTATCTACAAACAAGGGTTATACGTAGAAATGTATTGAAAGTAACCAACCCCCAATATAATTCAAAAAGATTTATGATCTATAAATTTACATAAATGTCATAAATATTATTATTTAAGCTTTAAGGTTTTAAATAGATATGGAAAATGTTTAACATTAGCAAATGGTTTTGAAAGTTTATTCGCATATTCTGTCCGGGTTTTTCTAGGTACTCCAAAAATTCAATGCTTCAAAACAATTCGACCATTCATCATTTTATCAAAGCATGCAGGAATCCCTATGTTGTAAAAATCCTTTTGTATTTACTACAAAAAGATTTTCCATTTTATTAGAACCAACCGTTTCACTGACAGAAAATTAATTTATAATGATAACGGTTACCCTCTTTTGTATTTTTTTGCTAGTAGGAAGCGGATAATTAGGTCGATTGTTAAATTTCGACAAAAAAAAAGCTCTGTATTGTATTTAATAAAAATTGTTTAGAATATATAACATATTATTATGAATCAAATATATGATGTGTTGTTTTGAATATTAATTGTAATTAGCCAGGTTTTTTATATATTTTAACGGGACTTATACATATCACAATTTGTAAAATTAGAAAAAATATGTAAAAAATAGGTACATGGTCTTTACTATTAAATCAAAAATAAAATAAAACGCTTAAAATTACATAACGCGATATAATTATCATTGAGTTTTACTTAAATTATATTGGAATTTAGAATTTATGTCAAGAGCTCTAAAATTTCCGAATAGGTTCTTGAGGTTTGATTTGTAAAACTAAAAGTAATTTATCCATATAATATGTGTAAAAAGCTTATGTAACATGTTAGTTTTCGACATGTAATAGTAATTTAGTAAGTGACGTTGAATTATATTTAAAACTGAAAGATTAAACATACATAGAGTCACATGGATTTATTAAATTTTACATTGTATTTTCTTTTTAATGCAAATAATGCTTTAGGCAATCAATTTAATACTTAAAAAGAGTAAATAAATTAATTTGGTTGATATCTAAGTTTTTTCTATTATGATTTATAGACACATGTATATTAAAATTAGAGAAATTAGTTACAATAATTATAAAATTTCTGAAGTAATTTAAACCATAATGAAAAATTAATTAGGCATTTTAAATAAAAAATCGTAATTTTCATAACATTGTTACAAATTGGGTTATTTTCTTTCAATAAATATATGAACAAATCTAATTATTATAAGGGGGTTTATTTTCTATGGAATAAAATAAGTCTTACAAAATATTAGGGAAACTTTCTTTTAAATGAATGACACGTTTAATCGCAGGGGTAGACACTATCAATTTCTCGAGCATCGGAGAACTCAAACTTTACTTTCAATCTTTTTTTATTTTTCCAACCAAGAAGACCACAATGTTTATTAATTATGATAAATATGTTTATTTATTATTCGATCGCGACTTGCCCCGTAACTCTCGCTCACGTAATATTAAATTAACAACGAATGTTATAATTTAGAAAGTATTAAATTAAAAATAAGTTATATGTACAAGGCGATATTTAACTAAATCCCTGTACATACTATCGTAACAATATATAACTAATTTTAAGGTAATGAATTCTCAAATATTATAAAAAGGGAATCAAAATTGAATAACTCTCTCTTTCAATTTTACCTGCATAAAGTCCATATTGTTAAAGTAGTTAGAAGTCGTGATTTACTGAATAAAAATTTAATAATTCCATAAAAGCATAACTACACATTTTATAGAAAACGTGGTTAATAAAACTTGTGTCTACTTGTGGATTTTTTATAGTGTAATATATTTACAATAGACAATTACAAAATAGAAAGTTGTTTTACATTTTTTTTTCGATTAAACAAAATTTATAATTCATTGAACTGTTAATAATTAATGACAATAGCGACATTAATGTTAAATTAATGATTTTAATAAAACATTTAAAACTTCTGATTTACTTAAAGTTAGGTCATATTTTTTTACAGAAATAAAATGTGTAAAACGTAGTCATAATAAGATCACTCTAAAACTTACCTATTTGTATTTATGTGTGTCTCAAATTTAATTTTACTTGTTTTTATTGTCTGTTTATTTAATTTTATTTTTATTTTGGCATCTAATTTCCAATTCAATTTAATTTTCATTGTTACAAATTTAATATTAATTATCACATAAATTTTATTCCCAAATGACAAAGTCTCCTCTAAAATAATTTTACCATATTTACACGATTTTGAATATTAATTTCAACAAGCCAAAACCAGGAAAAATCTTTTTCGCGATGTATTTATTATAAACGTTTAATCAAACCACTGTAAATTTTTATAGAATATTAAAATCCGACGAAAACTCTATCAATATTTTTACAGTGTAACAATTCGCGTTTCTTGTACCTAATAAATACACATCTTCCTCAATATTCTTCGTTTCATCGAACATTTTATGCCTTCAAAAGATCTCATTAATTTTTGATTAATTCCTGTCGATTTTTTCCAGTTCCTCCACAGAAGATTGTGATCCACGATGATGCTGGAAAGACGCTAACTACAGTCTTGGGGCCCTACCCCGAAGGGGCATCCTTTGTGCTCCGGTGCGATGTTTCTGGAGGTAAGTTCAGAGGTGTAATAAGCCAAAAAATAAACAAACAAACAAACGTATTTGATTAGTAAATACGAATAAACGAAATAACCTATAATTCATTTTAATTTAGGATTTCCATTGTCTTTCACTTTCATATTTAATTGGGTTGTCAAAACATTTCGTCAGAATTATTACTTAATATTAAAGAAAAACAAATATTTCAAATTTCAGGACTAACAAAAATAAATGTGCATTTAATAAAAAAGGAATGAGTATGTTAGTTTCCTTATAATCCATCAGTATTAGACTAAATTATGAATTTACTTCAGAATTTGAGTATGAAGATTTATAAAGTATTTCTTTATTTAAATAAGCAAAGAACTAGTTTTTTAGTATATAAATTTTAAATGACGAATGTTATTTATATATTTTTTTATTTATTTTTAACATTGCAACGGAAGCAATTCTCTTTAATTTGGTTTTAAAACTGTTTTATTTATTTTTCGATTAAAGTTCTAATTTAACTTGCTTTCAATAATTTTTAATATCATCTGAGGTTTTTACTCAGTAAAAATTGGTAATTTAGTAAAATACCTGTACTAACCCCAAGCCCGGATAAAGGAGGGTTGAATAAGACGATTAAAAAAATTAAAAATCAATGCTATTAACAGCAGCACTTTATGAATAGTTTAGTTTTCTAAAAATTGTTCTTGGGCAGTGATTAATTTTTAATGATGTATTTTTATATGTATTTCGTCATGAAAAATATGTTTAAAATTATTTAATTTTTTTGTACAAACTAGATTGAACCAATTTCTTTGAGTAATAATATATCTGCTTATATAATCACAAAAAATGTTAAAAATGTTTCAACTTAGAAAAACAATAATCCTAAAAATAAAACATTTCATTCATTATAAAAACTAAAAGAGGATTATAATTATGTACTATGTATAGATCCGTTCTTTTATTATTTACGTGAATATCAAATTTATGTAGATACTTAAGCACCTACGCCCATGGATCTTCTTTGTTTCTTGTATTTTTATGACCTTTTTTTTGAGGTTTTGCAATTTAGAATAGAAATATAAACTTTGATTTAACAATATATGCAAAGACGAAGTTTGTTATAACAACTCTTGTTGCCCTTTAATTGTATTTTATTTTAAAAAAGGTTGCAGCACTAACAAATGCGATATCGGTTGCTCTAATATACCTTGAACGACCTACGCCTATGGATCTTGGACTTTTTTTTCAGATTTTGCAATTTAGAATAGAAATACTATCTGCTTTCGATATACTTGGAAATAGTTTAACAGCGCTGGTTTGGGCTGAATCCGTTTCTGGTTAGGAGTTTAATTGACAAGGCAAATTGAGATTTTTATTAGGTTTTTGTTCGGGGCCGAATTCGATGGTTCCTTTGAATTCAGGAAAAAGGGCTTCGGAAAGAATGGTTTTTAAATAAAATGCTTCTCCGATACCTTCCTATATACCATTTATGGAGCGTTTCAATCTTTTTTCTTTTTCATAATAATTTTATGAATAGCCTTTGTATAGGATCCCAGTTACGTATTTTATCTGAAATAAGTTTTTAATCCTGATTTTGGAAATTTATGATAAGAAGAGGAAATATGCATGTGGATGACCTATAAAATGATGCCGTAAAGCTGTAAAATTAGTTTTTGGACATACAATGTGTACCACATAAAAATATAGGGATATCGTAAAAATTGGTTGGGGGATTATAAGGACTCTCACCTTCCCCATTTTATTTTTTTAATGAAAAGTTATTCTTTACATCATTTAATAATGAATACTTAAGAAAGAGAAAATCGGATTTACGATTTGATACATTTATTTATTTGCCAAGTTGTTATATACTGAACTGCATAGTTCTAATGTTAAAAATTAATTAATTGTTTTAATTAACCCTTACTTTGTGGAATTAATCCATAATATATATAAAAAGATAAAACATACTCATCTTGAATTTCTACAGTATTACAAAGTTTTTTAAAATATTTTTTCTCCAATCAGGTTTCGCTTAAATAAAAAAATAATTGAACTTACCAGGTTTAATTATTCATTCGGTACTATTTACTGAAGACATTTTAGATGTTTTTTGATTTTATATTCCTCCAAAAAGCAAACTCTTCTGTTACTTATATGAAGAACCTCCACTGTTGTTTCAATTTTGTTGTTAAGTGTATGTATGTGTTTAGTGTCAATGAGGTAATGTGACTTATTTGGTTGTCTTAATCTATAAGATCATAAGTGTTCGTTGTACCTTATTTCAAAATTTCTAAGGGTCTGACCGAGATAGACAGGGTTACAATCCGGACAATTTAGTTTGTAAATATCTGATTTTTTTAATTTATTAATTTTAGGTTTTATATTTAATAAAAATGAACTCACATTATTTCTTACTATAAAAGATATTGTTGAAGATCTCGTACGATATATATTTTTGATATTTTGTTTAGATTATCTCCAAAATATGTAATAGTTTTGTATGACCTGTCATCTTTAGGTTGTTTTGATAATATAAGGTTAATAGCAACCATTTCTTCATTTTTATTAATTAACCTATTTGTTAGATATAATGGATAATCATTAGAGGTAGTGATTTGTTTTATTAAATTAAATTCCCTTTTAAAACCATCTTTACACATTGGTATTGAAAAGGCTATAAGTATCATTGAATTATAAGCTGCTAATTTATGTGACATAAGGTAGTTTGAGTTATAAGGGATAGTCATATTTGTATGACTTGGTTTACAACAAATTCAATATTGAAAATTACAGTTTACTCTTTTGATATATATAACTAAGACATTTATAGAACTCTTCTCTTCCATTTCAACGATAAATTTTTTGATATAAATTTTAAATAAAATTAAAAAAAGCATCTATCACTATCTGTAAAACCAGCCAAAACATCATCGACATTTCTATACCTACCAAAACAATAAATTTGTTAAAATGTTTATGGTATAAAGTTACTTACGTTTATAAGAAATCTGTCAATCTTATATCACTCTTTGATAATGCTAGATAAGAGAAACCTTGGTTAGAGAAAAGACAATTTAAAGATCTTTGTAATACTATGAAAATTCAGATGAGTATGATTTATCTTTTTATATATATATATTAATAATTAATCTTTAATCTAATAAATGATCACCCATAGAGGAGTTAAGTTGAATTTAACATTTGTTTGACACTTCGATATGGCCTGCAAAGTCGAATAATTTCTCTAATGACACTTTTTATATAAACTGAAACTTCAAAAAAAGTCAGTGAATATTTTTGCTACTAAGTTTGCCACCTCGCAAAAAGCGCAAAAACAAAGTCGATACTGTACCGATTAAACTCCTCGATGTTCTTTTTCCAAACCAAATAATTAGAAAACAAGATCAGCGACGGAAAGCCGCAGAATTGTTTTCTATCAATAAGAAAAGCAAACGGCGCGGAGGCAATCGCGATCCGCACACGGAAAACTTTTCCTCAAGTAGTTTCGATTCGCCGACGACGATTTCGAAGGCGAACCTAAGACAAAGCTCTTCCGAAAACTTTACACAACGCTGAAATATCATCCGCAAAGAACGTATCTTTCTTCTGCAATGGCTCATGTTTTGCTCTCGCCATTAGTCTCAGGAGTAATCTGAATGCTGCAATCTGTTTGGAAGAGGGAGAGGTCAAATTGCTCTGCGACTCGACAGAACCGGAGCTACTAATTCTAATTTTTGTTTCGGAACAAATAGGTTGTGTGGGAATAATTAAAGTTTTGACACAAGCGCATATAGAAATGGATAAATCATATTGTAAAGTGGCACCTAAGGGTTGTAACTTACTTTATATTTAAACTTAACCTATACATATTGCACCCTTGCGACAAAAGTGACACAAGCAAAAATACTGATTTTTTTAGTTTTACCAATAATGAATTCTATATATACTATTTGTTGTAAGGCTTACATATATATCAAAAATGATTTCTGACGTTTATCTACAGTATTCTATTATGTTGGAAACAGTTTATGGCTATTTCTGCATAACCTGGTTTTTTGAGTTGTATCACTTTTGTCGTCAGGAATAACTTAAAAGGTACTAAGTGAAAGTGTTGGTAATTTAAATAAATCAACCATTTCAGCAGCCAGTCCTGAATTTTGATTTTTCAGTAAATGTATTTAAATCACTAAAACAAGATGATTTTATATACTGATTACCAAAAATTAATAGTGTAGAAGTATATGATGCTAATTTCGAAATCACCTTGAATCTCTATCTAGATGCACTGATAATTGGTGAATTGACATATGTATTTAATTTTAAATTATCCTGTACGCATCATATCAAAATACTGTTGTACTAAACGCTCGTTTTGCTGATACTAGAAGATGTTTAAAACTAATATCAACGAAGCTAACTATCACTATTTTTGGTAAAATTCGTCATGCTTTCTTCTCATTTAGGTTGTAATCTTGTGTGATTAATATTGTTAATTAATTTAAAATTATCTCAAATTAGGCTTTTAAGAGCTTGTTCAACAAGATACGATTTCTTAATTCTACCTATCCTAGATGTGTTAGATGTTCTTTAAATCTAATGTGTACAGATCTTCTCGTTTGTCCTATATGATTGTTATCGGAACTCAATTCATATATAGAATTAAAAGTTTTGGAAGAAATTGGAGTTTCTAACTTAAGTCTGATAGAAAATGAACTGCTTTAAGTCGCTGGTTTTCTTATTATTTTTACAATGTGGGATTAGTAAAGAAAAATCAAAACTTCTAAATCATGTTTGTTTTATTAAACAACTTAAACGGTAAAAAGGTTCATAAATAAATTCACAAATCCTAACTTAACGTGAATACACTTTAAAATGTGGCTTAGAAACAAGTAATCAGAACATTTTAATAAGCAATCATTATTTCTTTCACTTTCACACTCATAGATACATTTCTACATTCTAGTTACAAATTATTGTTTTTAAGATTTTTATGAAAATAAATCAGGATTTGACACTAATCAATTGCATTTTCAGATAAAAAATGTTAGGAAAACGCTTATTATCTCGCGAGATTGTCTCTGGACAATAATACAAAAGATACGTGATATTATGCACTAGATGTACTTTAGGGGTACTTTGAGTTATTACGACTTAGAAATGTGAGTTGTAGGTGAATGTTTTAAGAAGGATACATTTATAGAAAAGGGGTAAGATATTTTAATTTTATTTTAGTTATGACGTGAACTTTTGTTTAAAACTTGCGATGTCGTCAATACTTTAAATAAGTTAGAACAACAAAGAAACTTTAGGGAATGATAACATTTTTCTGTTTAAAATTCATTTGAATTTTGAAAAATATATTTGTTAATTAATTTATCATTTATATCATAACCATTACTTTTCGCTATATTCCTAATTTATCTTTTCTCTTCTATACTCAATATTTCTTCATTTATGGGAAAATTAACTAATCGGTGTACAAGAAAATGAAAGCTAGCTGATTTGTGCTAAAGTCAATGAAAAGAATCATTTGAAATATAACGATCAATGATGTTTTTCTTCATTAAGATGTAAAACTCTAGTCCGTTATTGTTTTTTATTACTGAAGTGTCCAAACACTTTTCTACTATTCTGATACTTCAAAGGCAAAACTTATGAATGATGAATGAGAAACGATTACTTAGTCTGTACACAAATCCATCTACATTTATTAATTTTTTATGAACTAATTTCAATTTTGAAATTTGTACAAACAGAAATCCAAGATTTCGTTGATATTTCTTCGTGTAGCTTATAACATCAATTTTTGTAATGAAAGAAATTGTATTCAATGCAGAATTTTGCTGTTATTTTATGAACTGCTCAGCGAAATTATTCTTCTGAAGTAATTATTCGAGGTAATGCATAGTCTGCAGAACTAGAACGTTAATAAATAATGAAGTTATCTCAAACGAGTTTAAGATTTCACCTTCTTGAAGCTTTGTAATTTTTATTTTTCTGAGAAAATTCATAAAATTAATCACTCTGACGTTATCTTATTTCAGAGGTAAATTTTTAAACTTATCATTTGTTAGCCATTTTGAAAGGTTGTATATAGGTGGTCTGCTTACTGAAAATAATAAGCGCATTAATTGTCTTACCAAGTTTATGATTCTTGGGAAGGCGATGTATGAGAGGCACTCAAATGATAACCGAAAACCCTCTATAAAACCCATTCCTAACAAATGTTAGCAGCGCTGTTGTTAAGTATCAATAATGCCACCTCGGGGGTAGGAGGAATACATAGCTACAACTCGCAGGTATATAAAGTTGTTTATTTCTCTGTAGGTGCGCGTAGTGAAAATGTGTTCGTCAAGGTTTAGAAATAGAAGCACTCAAAATTAATCGTCACATGTCTGCTGAAAATCGAAAATCTGAGTAGGACGCACATCATTCTAAGACGATTCTGCTAAATTCATGATGATCTTCTTCTTCGATTGCCTAAACCTTCTACTTGCCGATAATAAATTCGAAGCTCTATGAAGTACAGAAATTTGAAGCTCGGTCCGTTGTATTGTTTAGTTACAGATTCCCGATTTTCATACTTCACTAAACACAGGAATAGTAGACATAGTTAACTTCGTAGGTTAAGGTTGATTTAATTCACCTCCTCATGGTGTAACATAGTTAAAGCGAAACACACGTGGAATGAAATATTTTGATTTGGTGTTTAAGTGGTTGACGATTCAGGCAGTTACGACAAACCAAACTTTCCAGTTCCCAATATAGTGTATCAATATTTAATTAATGCTTTATCTCCGATCGATTTCAATTAAATAGGTGTACCGGGTGGGCAACTAAGAACAGCCCTTAACCATATCTCAGGAGTGGATTATAGTACAGCTTCGGGAAGAAAAATTAAAACAAAAGTGGCAACGAGGAAAACCTGTAAATTGTTTAGAGAATTGTAGGTCCATCGCTAGAGGGCCTAATGGAATCCAAAAAATTAAAAAAGCAAAGTTTTATGTTCTTATTTACCCTCCCGGTACATTCTTACTAATTAATAAAACCACACCATTTTATTCATTTATGGGTTTATATTAATGTATTGTTAATAATACGTTGAATTAAAATTTTACAATTCTTCTTAATGAATTAATTAAATGTTACGTAATCTCAAATTGAATTTAGAGCCGATTAACCTTCTTCATCCTATCGGTAGCTAACCCTTAAATATCCAATTATTATGCAAATATTGAGGTGACATTATCGTTGAAGCTATGTAAAGAAACTACCGAAATAGATGGCTATTTTAGATGGAAGGAAACATTATCGGTAATAAGGGTTGTTTCCTAAGTCAGCAACAAAGATAATTCCAACTTCAATTTTTTCCAATAGAATACTTAATAAGAAATGTAAATAAGTACTGTTATAGTTAAGATTTAATAAATATGCAATTCTTTAGTACTTAAGAGGGAAGTCCGAACGCTTCAAAAAGGTGTCAAAACATGGACCTAGTATTTCGCAATTTTTGAAAAATACTGAAGCAATTTTGTTGAAATTTTCAGGGCTTATAAATTAAGGTTAAATACGTGTCGATGGACTATTTCAATTTCATTCTTTAATTTGAAACGTAAGTAAGCTACAGCACGCGTGAAATGACCAAAAACATATTTTTGTGATTTGTATTCTATCAAAAAAAAATGCGAAATAGGGAGGTTGCGTCAGAATTTCTAAAATTAAAAGTTCCTGGGCTTTAATTAGAATAAGCCCCGCCTTCTTTTGGTTCAAGATGTTTCCGTTGGCGCTGTTAACACGCTTCTAACGAGATCCAATCGAGCACAGTTGCCAGATTTTGTAATATTTCTTTAGATATGTAAAAATCCATGTACACACTTGTTAGTAAATATGTATTAATTTAAATAAAATATATTTTTGACCTTAATTAAACTGCTCAATCGAACAGCAGAATAACACCCCTTAAATAGGCCATTATTTCTATTTTATTTTAATTTTAATAGGTTTCTTTTGAAATGGAATTTATATTTAGTAAAGAATTACCTCTTCCTATTCAAAAGTAAATCTAATACTTTTATTTTCATATTCCATAGGTGTTACTCTTTAGAGCCATATAATTATTCAGGCTACAGACTATTTAGAAATACAGAGAAATAAATAAAAAATACTGTACTCAGGTTAACATATTTTAAAGCATAACCATGTTAAGTGTATAATATAAAATCAATTAATTTTATTCTGATTCTAATTAGTCTTGTTCAAAAGTACCACCGATAATGCGTTTCCTTTGTAGATTTAAATCTCTCCGTATTGAATGAAATAAATGAATTGAATCATTTCAATTTTAACAGGTAATTAATAATTAAATCACATTTTTGTTTGAACAAATGGATGCTATTATAAATTGAGCTGGGATTAAATTATACATAAATTTATTCTTTGACAACTGTAATTAAAGAATAATCTATATAGGTAGTAGTACGCACACCCAAAATGTTTATCAAATTTTTTTTCAATTAATATAAATATTTATGGTTAAATTTTTAATACAGCTTCGTTGTTTATTTTCTGCTATTAAAGTTTTCTATTAACAATTGTTACATATTTAACTAAATCAATTTAATTGTCCACATACTAAATTCAATCGACTTTGCAGAATAATTTCCATCGAAGAGTTATTGATTGACAAATCGAGGTACAGAAAGACTTATTAAATATACATACTATTCAAATAATGCATATTTAATTACATCATTGCAATTCTTGTTTAAAATGTAAATGAATTGGGGTACGCTACAATAAGAGATCGATACGACACGAAATGATTTTAATAAATCATAAAAATACTCTAATTCATTTGCTGTTGAATAAATAATTTTAGAAGAATGACGATAGTTATATTATACACTTTCAGATATAATCACTACCAATTCAGAACAAGAAAATTATTATAAGAACTGAAGTAAAGGAAGCATAGATAAATAATTCTGATCTAAATTGCACCATTATTTTAAAGACTCTACTACTAATACAATTCGTTGATTACATGGGACATATTTTTATTAAAAGTGAGAGGTATTGCCACGTCTAAATTTATAAGCAAATGTTCAAAGTGAATTTTATTGTAAACCTCAATCTAAACTAATGATGTTAGAAAAAAAATGTCTTAGAATATTTTGTCGTAAACAACGCGTTCTTTAGCATTATTTTCGCGGACAACCTGTATATTACTAATAAGCAATAAAAAAGCTCAAGATTATTTTATTTAGAAATATTTTGTATTTTAACCTCCCCAATTATATATAAATAATTCACATTCTTTTCACACTAACGCTGTGTTCGTTAGTGAAAACTTTTTCTTCTAAAGTTCTTAGTCTTTTCCAACTTTAGTTATTACTCAAATTATCACTAAAGCTTCAAAAGTTTTTCGATGAGCACTGGTCTTTGGCGAAAGCATACGTGGAATTCGGAGCACTCAATAAATCAACTCAATTTAGTTCGTATTCTATTTGTTTGTACCTTTAATAGAAATGTAAAACCAAAAAATATGTACGAAGTTCAAATCCAGTCAATATTAATTTATTTTTAACAAATCATTAAATTTATATATATTCTAGATTCTCTAGAAATAAATATTTATTATTACTTTTCCTCAGAATATTTTCTTATCTTCCTTATATTCTTATTAATTATGTATTTATATATCAATTAATTAGAAGAGATTTAAAAAATTGATATTTTTCTAGATTTCGAAGCATTTTTGTGAAAAATTTCAGCTAAATTAAACGACACTTTTTATTTAAAAAAAAATCTAGGATCTATTCCTCCCCATTAAAATTTTAATGAATTGTAACGTCACTTGCTTTTGTTTTAGGGTATATTTTTCAAAAATATTCCATAATTCAATAATTAAAAGAATTTTCGTAAAACTAATACTTTTTCTAGATTTATCGACTCTTATAGCCACTCCATGCAAAATTTCAGCCAAATCGAAACACATTTTTTAATTTACAAAATTTGAAGAACTAATTTTTTTCTGAAAATTATGTAAAACAATCTCTAAAGATGCCCTCTTTCGTCTTTAATATCGCTTTTTATTTACACGCTGCTTAACTTTGTTTCAGGACGTATTTTAAAAAAGGCTAATTTTCATAAATATTAATAATCCAATAATTAAGAAAGTTTTCCTACAACTGACACTTTTTCTTGAGTTTTCGACACTAAAAGTTCCTTTATGCAAAATCGAAAGAAATTATCATTAATCTTATAACTAATAAGAATATACCAATAAAAACACAAATAGTAATATTTATGTTGTACAGGAGAGATAAAAAATGTTTATCAACAAAAACATTTTACCTACAATTTTATTTTAGATTATACATTATACAGGGTGTCCCAGCAATTCATACCCACAACTTGAGAGATGATAGAGAGGCTAAAAATAATGATAGCACTTTTTATAAAACGTCATTTTGTGAAAACTTGATAAAATTAACGATTTAAAAGATATATGCAATTTTATTATCGCACTGCACATCAATTGCGCATTCACCATTTTTAAAAGATGATTAAAGGAAAGCCTCTAGTATTACTATTAAATCATTAATAAATCTGAACCATTTTTTAAATTATTTTAATGTAATTAGTTGTATTTATTTGTTTTATTATTTACAATGGCGATGTAAGAAAAATTTAATGAAAACGAGTACACCTTAATTCATAGTTTTATATCGAAGATTAGATCAATGAATTTATTTCTACCAGACACTTAACTTTTTTTCATACTCTTAACTTAGGTGATCGAGCTCGGGATTATTAGAAAAAAGCAATAATTTTCTTTTATTTGTAGAGAAATAGGGATCGAAGCCACCTCAATTTTTTTTGCCGACTTCTATGAAATTTTAAATTTTGCTTATGTATAAAAAACAACTAATTAAAATGCTATAACTATTATTACATGCGATAAAGCCAGTTAATTTAATATTTCGTTGCCCATTATTAAATGGCCAAAAAATTAGAATTTTAACTACGAAAAGCTAATTAAATTTTAAACAAGTATGTGTAGATGGAGAATGTAAAGATAATACCACTTTCCGCAGGTACTCTCTTGCAGAAAATGTTCATTTAAGTGGTTTTTTACGACCAGTGGTGTCTCCCTTTCTACAATAGATATACGAGTATGCTAGCGAAAGAGCTTATTATTTCCTAATTTAACTCAGTGGGTTTTCCACTGTAATTAATGCAAACTTAAATACAGATTAAGTCGTGTAAATGTGGTACGCCGTTAATTTTCATGAAATTCTTATTTAACGTCATTTTAAAGCCGTAGTGATTTCAAGGAGTGTCTGGGATATAAAATAAAATTTGTATAAGTCAAGCAAAAGATACAATGTGATCCAAATAAATTGGAAACACCACCATAGTATTTGAAGTTATTTACAGATTTCTACGATATTTTTTGTTAATACAAAAATATCATTAGTGATTTTTTTATAAAAAAAAACGAGTGCGCCACTGTATTTAGATTGAATCCAAATAGATGTGACCCAACGTTTATTAAAATATCCTTGTTAATTAAAAAGTTATGGGATAGTAGATTTCAAGAATATACCATGTAAAATTTACAAAATGTTAACCAGCGATATTTTTATCAAAAAAACGAGTACATCACTGGATTTAAATCGCACCCAATAAATATAATGTTTATTTTAAGTATTACTTGATGTATTCTGAATATTTAACTATCTATAACTTTTTTATTAATAAACATATTTTACTAAAAGTTGGGTCATATCTATTTGGGTGCAATCTAAATCCAGTGGCGTACTCATTTATTTTTGATAAAAAAAGGCTGCTTGACATTTTATAAACTTTTACCTGATATAGTTTTAAAATTTACCCATATCCCATAACGTTTTCATTAATACATATATTTTAGTAAGTCGAATTATATCTATTTATATCTAAATGCAGAGGCATACTAATTTTTTGGTAAAAAAGTTCCTAATAAAATTTCTAGATTTTTGACTATGAAAAAATATCTTATTGTACTTTAAAAACAGGAATAACTATTTGAAACATGTCTAAAAATAAAGTTTTTGATGCACATTTCAAAACAAGAAATTATTGAAATCGGTAGATAAATAATATACTATGAAGATGTTTCCAATTTAGATGGATCACGCTGTATACATGTTTTTTATTAGCTTCTAATAATTCCATTCGTAATAATTTAAGACATTAGTTTGTAAGTAGTTAAAAAACATCAGATGTACTTTAGCTTCATTTTTTTTATTAATTAATTGTGAAGTGATTTATCGTCTGTAATGATCAGCTTTTCTTATCTAAATTGCAAAATTTCATTATTATGAAGCACCAATAAAAAAAATTATCTGTTCCTTTTTTAATTAACACCTTATATTTATTTTGAATAAAATGTCATATGTATTTTCCTATTTCTTGCAGCCAAACCTCCTCCGGTAGTAACATGGTACCGAGAAGACGGTCCCAGTGAAATGTTAGACGAAGGAGACAGAATTCAGATGCGCATTCCGCTAAGCAACACAAGTGTCCTAATGGGATCCGGTAGCACTTCCTTTGTTCGTAATGAGTTAAGAGTATCTGGCTTAGGACGGAACGATGTCGGCAAAGTTCTGGTATGCCAGGCAAATAATAATGTCAAAACTCCTGCTCTAACTGCGACTCTTACTATCGACATGAACTGTAAGTAACATTAAAATAAAAAGTTTTTTAAAATATAACTTAGCTTAATGGATAAATTGTATTTACTTACTCGAAGAAATATTACTTCAAGCTTATGATAAGTTCGACTTTTTTTAGTCGGTCCATTGGATGTAAAAATTTTGGGATCCAATCAACCCTTGTCAGCAGGGAGACGTTACGATTTACTGTGTCAAAGCAGCGGGTCGAGACCTCCTGCCAGCATTACATGGTGGAAAAACGGACAAAGATTCGAGCGGACGAATCACACGGTAAGGATATGTCCAAAAATTTGCAATTTCTTTTGTTACACACCAATAACTTCGTGGATCAATCTGCGCGTTCAGGGGCGCCGTCAAACAGAATAAACTTTTCTTGGGCATTTTACGAATTGTTAATTTCGTTATCCAGGTAAATGTCATGATAAAAAAACAAACCTCTTTATATCGACTGTAATAACTTAATAAATATAACAATAGCGGATTGAAAGACTGCTGTCACCAAAAAAATGGCAAATGTCTGAGGAAGGTGCAGATAAGAGCAAAAATATACAGGGTGTCCCATTTAAATTAAAAAAGTTGAAGGTATTTCCGGTTAAACCAAAAATATATTATTAACAAAAAAACGTACTTCAGATGCAATTTACCCCATTGCACTTACCTACAAAATTTCATAAATATCGTCCATTTCGTTTTAATTTACTTGGTTTCATACTTTATCCCAACCCTGTAGATTCATAAATTAATTTTTTTCTAATTTAAAGGGTCTGATTTATTATTACTAGTTTAACTATTTTGATACTATATTATTTATTATTGCACAAAAATTAAAATGTTGCTACGTAGTTTTGATATTTTGTTATTGTAGTTGTTGATGAATAGATACGAAATCTCAATTTGTCAATCAAACTAAGAAGAAGAAAATATGATGTATAAATAATAATAATGTATGAGATAAAAAATGAATAACTAAATGAGTTGAAGAGAAATAGGTTTTCATTCAAAGCTGACACTTTGGCTATTAATAAGAGGAACTACCGGCCAAACAAGTGGACCTTCTTCTTCTTCTTCTTCTTCCTTCTTATATGTAAGCAAACATTTTTTGTTTTTCTTCGTTTTTTTACCTATTTTTAGTCTCTTGGTAGATCGAGATTCCATCATTTTCGGGGTCTTCCAATGCTAATGCTCCATCGTCCCGCCTGTGCCTTGTCTCTCGTGATTTTCACTATTCTACCTTCTGTTATGTGATCGATGTGTTAGTTCTACTCTCTTTTTCGGTGTAGTATTCAATCATTGATGTTATCTATTTTACATAATCTTCTGATGTCTTCGCTTCTTACTTCGTCCCTTAATGTTTTTCCGGCGATTTTGCGCACTATTTTTATCTCTGTTGTTTCCAGTATTTATTTCATTTTTGAGGTTTCCAGTCTGGTTTCTGCAGTATCTTGGGTCTTGTTGCCGTTTTGTAGATCCTGCTGTTTCAATATCCGATCATTTCTATGTCGAGGTATTGGCATTTCCTGCTGTATGATTTTATTGTCTAGTTTTAGCTTGCATCTGAGTGGCGTTTTAGACCTAACCATGTATTTAGTTTTGATTGCTGATATATTAATTTTGAACTTTTTCGCTGTTATATTGAATTGATGCAGCAACATTTGTAGGTCATCTTCGCTTTCAGCTATCAACTTTGCATTGTCAGCGTAGCATAAGATTTTGATTTCCTTATTTCTTACTTTATACCCTTTCAAATTACGCAATTCCTTTATAATTTCATCCATGGTAATATTAATAAAGGGCTAAGGGAGTCGAATGTCATTCTTTACTTCTATTTCTTCAGATAATTCACCGTATATTTTAGCTTGAATCTTGTTATCTCGATATATGTTTTCAGAAACATATGGATATTAATTAGAAACCAGAGGATGCAAATCAAGGAGCTAGTTAGCAGTAACCATATGCCAAAGGAGACATGCGTAAATTACTTGAAGGGTTATACAAGAAATAATGAGACGAAACCGAACACATGCGAAATCTGGTGTTTATCATAAAAATAATAAATGTTCAACTACTCTCAGACTAAAAAATTAGAAAGCTCCCCAAACTAAAGTGAGGATCCCAAATAATAAACAAACTGTTGCCAATTTAATTAATAATGTACCTTTCTTTTCTTTTGTTTTTTCATAGGATAAGGTTTGCTTCGTCTAAAAAATGAATAACTAACACGAGTGTGCATCACTAAAATAAATGTACTGAGACAAAATTTACCAATTGAATAAAGAGTTAGTATATCAGTAAATTTTAATTTACTCGCAAGAAAATCCCAGGACAAATCTCCAACTGGTCCACTCCCTGAATATGGAGCCACTGAAAATGAAAAAAAAACGGTGCAATATTTTTGCATGAAGAATGAATGAACTCTGCATTTCCTCTACTTAATAAAACAATAAAAAACCGCCAGGTAAATGTATTCTCTTCAAACCTCGAAAAACTAAAACCAAAAAAGAACCCGAAAAAGGTATCGCACGAACTCTACCTTAAATTTAACTTAACCAAACGTAACAGAAAAAGTTCCTCGAAAAGACTGTTTGGAGCCCAAGAAAAGACTGCTTCAGTCTCTGGAACCCGATTGCTCGTTTGTTGTACTTTAACTTGCTTTTACTAACAGTAATTTTTTAACATCGGCTGATTTTTCTTCATATTCGCGCAAAATCATGTATACCACTTGGTACTTCGTATTCACATTCTTACGAAACTTGACCTAAATATGCTCTACAAACATTGTTGTTTTCAATATTTCTACCTAACCCGTGTCGATAAATAATACAATCTTTACTTTATGAAATGAAATTGTTCATAATGTAATTGCCATTCTAAAACTTTCATAGATTTCCTGTTCAAAGCGTTTTCATTTCAACATTAACGCATTTTTTTTTGTATTAAAAGCCCGTTGAAAAAAGTATCGGCTACGCTACGGTTTCTTACACGTCGATAACTTTCTGGGTCAATGAAAGATTCAATATTGCAATAAAAAAGTTTTGGCATTTCTCTGACCTACGGCCGTAGATAAAACTTTTCTTATCAATCAAATTTTTGTCCGGATTCCAGAGGGCTTAACTAGTCGATGAAAAATATTCTGGTATGTTATGGGTGAATACACATTTTGATTGTTACAAATGGTAACTTCCAATGAAAATAAATCCGAGTATATACGAGATATAAAGAAGTAGCTATTTTTTTACTACAGAGAAAAATTATTATTTTCACTCAGGAATAAACTTATACACACAATAAATATTATTGACATACCATACCATACAATTTGTATTAATTTAAAAACGGGATTCCTTATGAATGATGCAAATGGCTTTCTTATTGTTGAAGGAGGGCTTTAATTTTTTTCTTTCATATTTTGTACTTTCCTTCATTTATAAAGAAAACGTCGACCAGCGGCAACGTCAAAAGAATTTGATACTAAACAATTGCATGATGCACATCTGTAAATTCTCCCATGTACTTTAATTTTATTTTTGTTCTCATTAAATGCGCTAACGCGAATGTCTGGGACTGTATTCCCGGAGTGATCTCAGACCCAGAACAGAGACAGAATTAATAGAAAAGGTTTCAACATTAATGCAGTATACAGAATCCCAGTTACAGAAAATATCCTATGCATATAAATGAGCCAGTTCTGCATCATATTCCGTAAAATGACAGGATTTAAATACCCTCGAGAATCACAATTCGATTCATGAAAATGTATATATATATAAAGAACAAGTGGAGTTGTCTTTTAAATTAAGATCTGTATTTAGATATTTAACTAATGTCTTGAGTGGTTTTATTTTAACAATTCCGGAAATAAAAGTTGTACAGATTCATATATTCGTTGTATTTGTCCTTCCTTTTTGCATGTATAATCTACTTTTCTTTCCAGTTCTTGAGCTGACTGGATTGAGTTCACACTTAATGGCTTAAGAGTGAGAAAAAATGTAGCTTATCGACTTATTAACAACTTCTTAATAAATACAATTTTATAAATTATATGGTTAAAAATACGCTTTCCGTTCATCCGGTAAGTTCTTCAAACAATTTTATACGTTCTTATGACTAATTTCGTAGTCTAACAACTGTTTCAACATAACCAATCAAAACTCAATTATAAATCACATAACTATTCTACAATTCGCTGACCGCTATATTCTTTATACACGATTCAGTTCAAAAAAGTTCTCTCCACCAATCTAATAAAACACCAGTGAAAATACGAAAATATTTTATAGAGTAAAGTTCTGAAGTGAGACAAAGTTAAAATTTGTTCATAGAGAAGCTGGAAAACAGCACAAATGGTGTAAATATTTGTATGTAAACGTCTTTTCAACAGAATTACCAAAAAACCATTTATTTCTTATACGGCTGAAATTGGCAGTTTAGGAAAACAGTTTTTTTTAGAAGACATTTTGTAAATCATACATTATGCATAAAATACTCAACTCTATTTACCATAAGCGAATTCTAGACGTAATTAATACTAAAGGTCCTGAGCTCTGATTAATAAAATATTTTTCTCAGGACAATACTTATTAATTGAGAATGGAACCATATCTATGTTTATTTTAATTAAAGGGCTAATTTGTCAACAATTTGTTTATTGAATGTAAAATGAAATTAAAACATACGAGCATTCATGCCCGTGCACAAATTACAATGAGGAAAAATTATAAACTTTATTAGTTGTATATGATTCTAAGTATTTCAATAATATGGACTAATACACATCTTTATCAAATTTATATTGCCATTATTTTAATACTTAGAACATGAATTGTATTATTAACTGTTGAGCATTTTTCTGTTACTGTACATTTTATAATTTAACTCTATACTTAATTATCAAAAATATATTTTTCTGATAACAAAGCTAGTGTGAATAACAAGTCTCAATACTGCCGTTTACTTAAAAAATATTAAAATAACTAAATAGTCTTTACAAGTTGTTTGTGTCTTAAACAAGGACAATGAAACATAATCTTACATTTTTGTTGTAAAAGTTCTATGAAAATTTGTTATATGTGACATCAAATAAAAAATTTCTAAGTAAAATATCCCAGATACTACTATTTATTTGCTGGTACTACTAAGTACTTTATCCTTATAATCAAGATTATATTATAACCCAATTTTTGTATACAGAACAGGATATTAATAATTGTAAATATAAAAAGGTAAATTATACTTTTGTTGAATTTTTACAGTATACCAAAGCTATTTAAATTAACTTTTTTCTGACCAAGGTTTCGCCTATCTAACATTTGTCAAAAAGTGACGTAAGATTGACAGATTTCTTATAAGGGAAAGTAACTTCATACATAAACATTTCAATGAATCATTATAAAGCTATAAGTACTATAATATTCTTCTTTTTCTAAAAATTTTGTGATTAGTATTATATAGATATTTAATCCAAACGGTAATCTAAAACAATTGAACCTACTAGATTTAATTGTTCATTCAATGCTATATACTGAGGATATTTTAAATAATTCTTTATTTCATATTCCTCCAAAAAATGTCCTTATCACTTATATCAAGTACCACCACTGTTATTTCGATTGTGTTGTTAAGCGTAGGTTTATCTTTAGTGTGAATGAGGTGTTTTACGTAATGTGACTTATCTGATTATTTTAATGTAGAAGATCGTAAGCGTTCAGTGTACCTTATTTCAAAATTTCTAAAGGTCTGGCCAATATAGATGGCGTTACAGTCAGGACAATTTAGTTAGTAATTAATTTAACTTTATAAGTACTCGTATTTTTACTCGTCGCCCTAAATTTCGCCACAAGTCTTTTACGACTCTAATCCAGTGTCCCAAAAATATTTTAATATCACCGCTACAGCATGCTACTAGGGTCCTTCCTCTATTTCACTTATCAGCCTCGGGACTCCAATTTATTATCTATCATTCTCGAACCTCGCAACATGACCTTCCCAGTTCCATTTGATATTTGTGATTCGATCAATAAATTCATCTATGTTTGTTCTTTGTCGAATTTCTATGTTTCGAATACAGTCCTTGATTCTTAACGTTTTATCTACTCATTCCATTTTTGCAATTTCCTCAACAAATATCGATTAATTAATATAGTTAATAACACATCGGTGTGTTGTATATTATCTTCGGAAATGTTTTTTTTTTATTTAGATTTAATGAAAAATTTATAGCTTTTATTTAATTTTAAAATATGTTTTGTTGGCAGACTTCAAAAGATGGAAACACATCGATAAATACACTGACATTTATTCCAAAAAAAGAAGACGATGGAAAGTACCTCTCCTGCAAAGCTGAAAACAAAGCAATACCCTCAGTCGTTTTAGAAGATGGGTGGAAATTAGAAATACACTGTGAGTAACTTATTAAAAATAATAATAGGACATGAAGAAGATGTGCATAAATAAATTACATTTACGACAGTAAAATCTGGAAGTTGAATAAAATTTCTATGTAGCTAATTTCATTCCTGTTTTCTAGATTTTCTGACGTTTTCCCAGATGAGCAAATAAAAAACTTTTATTCCCCGCTGCACGGGATTTATGCTCAGTTTTAGGAAAGATTTCCTACTAATTGAACGCTTTTCATGTCTTCCTCTAATTATGTTGCAGATACTCCGGAAGCTAAAATTCTCCTGGGTACGTCCCTGAATCCGCACACCATCAGAGAAGGCACTGATGTTTATTTTGACTGTATCCTTAATGCTCATCCTCTGGTTTACAAGGTGGAATGGAGGCATAACGTAAGTGTTGTTTTAATTCACATTATTTAAATGTTGATAAATATATGTTGATAAATATTTGTTGTAAACGGATTACAATAAGACGCACGAGATGAGGGCCAATCTAATAAGTTCAGGAATATCTATGAAAAAAGATTATTTTCGATATTACATTCTAGGCATTTTTTCATACGTAAAAACAATTACTAAAACAAACAATTCAGAAGTTGGTATGTATTTTTAATTGTAGGAAATGTAAAAAAGGCACTCGGTGCCAAATCAGGACAATGGAATGGATGGATCATTAATTTGATGTTGGTACTTTTCAAATAATCGACTGTTATGCATGCGGTATAAGATGCTGCATTATGACGATGCAAAATGATTGTTTATGATTTATTTTCCGTCGTTGTCAATCATTTCAGGCAAGCAAACTATTGAATACCATTCTAAATTTTCTGATAAATAATTTTCTGAAGCAATCGTCACCACGTGACCAGCTTTGGCAACAAATTATACCACCGTTTTCTTTCTTCGAAATGCTTCTTGGCCGCAGAACTTTTGTTGGCAAAAGTTCTTGTAACAAAATTGTCGATTGTGACTTCGTTTTGTAGTTCGTAGGAGTAGATTCACTTAAAACCTGCGATATACCATCGTTTTATATATTGTTGTAGTATGTAACGACAACGCTTCGTAAATCTTATTACCATAAAGTGTACAAATGGACTAAGATTTCAACAATCGGAGACAACTGATAGATTGTCGCTAATTCACACAAGAAGAGTTGCCAGATTCACGAAATTATCATAGTGTCCTTTGTATATTATACCGTTTGTCTTATTGCATTTTGAATTATGACTGCTTGAATACTAGGAACGATACAAATATAAGATTCTCTTTCAATACTGGTTAATCTAAGCAAAAAACCAATAGTTCCCAATTCTTCCCAATTCCCAACATAATAAAAATTCATCAGTTCATGATCCTATGTTTCAAAACTTGTAGGTATTTTTAGAAATGTTACAGTTTAGCTTGTATGTGTGATGAAACTTAATATAAAAGAATATCGTATTTCTTACAAGTACATATTGGTGTCTAACGTATAAAAAATTGAAAATTCCTTAGCTATATCACAAGTAACAACCGGCCAAAATTTACCATATCTTAATATCGAAATATCCAATAAATTTGCATTCTAACCCTAGCTTCATCTTTGGATTAACGTAGTGTCAACAAGGAATAATACAGATTGTATACCTATATTTATGATGAGGAGCAATGGGAAATAATATTAGCGCAGGTATTGCATGACATAATTGGAACAAACAATATATCAGTTGTGGAAGTTACAAAGTTCATGCAGTGATATTAGAACTCAGTTTACACATTCCCGCAATCGTCAGTAAATTTTGAAGCAAACTTACCCTACGATATTATAATTAGGATTATTTGACATAAACTTACTAAATGTCAAGGATGAATATGCAGGAGGTTACAATAGATTAGTTTAACGACCAGGGTAATTTGTGCCTTCACTTTAAGCGAAAAAATAATTACCAAACTATCAGCTACATTACAAAAAACTTAAAAACCCACATTATTTTTTTATTTTTTCCCGTTTTATCGTGGTTAGAAAAAACAATAGACGATTGTTACCTTTTTATACAATTTTCGACATCATTATACATTCAAAAATACGCCGGTCTGACATCCTCCTTTTTTTTCCAGAGAAAACTTCTGAATATAAACGTGAACGCAGGTATTATTATCAGCAACCAAAGTTTGGTCCTTCAAGGCGTATCCAGAGCAACAGCTGGTAACTATACGTGTGTGGGATATAATACAGAAGGAGACGGCGAAAGCAATCCATTCTACCTGAATGTATTATGTAAGTAGAAATGTGTTATACTCCGTTTTATATTAGGGTCCCGAAATATCGGTTTTCTTATATATTTTCTCTCTTAAACCATATCATTATCCCTTATCGTTCCATATTTGCTAGGTGCTCTCTTATATTTGATTTCAGTTTTCAGATAATTTCTTCCACTTTCCCACCTATTCTGTTTTTTTCTCAGCTTCAGCACAAATTTTTTCATTTAGGATTTCTTTGGCTTGTCACTCTTTTTCTTATCTCTTTTCTTTTGTTTCAAATATTTGTCTCACTGCTCTGAATATTGGCCCTTATGATAGACAATACATAATTGTCAACTTGTAACTTCTAAAAAAATCGATTTCAGACGCACCAAGCTGTAAACCCAATCAAACAAGGATCTATGGAGTAGCTAAACAAGAAAGAGCTCAGATCAGCTGCCACGTGGACGCAAATCCTCCTGATGTACAATTTAAGTGGACATTCAATAATTCCGCGGACTCTGTAGATGTCAGCCAATCGTATATTGCTCGTAGCGGTACCTCTAGTGTAGTGTCCTATACGCCAATGACTGAACTAGACTATGGTACATTGCTGTGCTATGCTTCGAATAGAATAGGTGTCCAAAGAACTCCTTGTGTTTTTCATATCATTGCTGCAGGTAAGTTTAAATAAACAATATACAGAATTTTTTATATACCGGACATAGGCGAAATTTTAAGGAGCGAGCAGCGATGTGTCTCCTCTCAACCGAACTAAGAGGTACGATCACAACTGACGGTGCGTTACTATCGAATTGACTGGATCGATGTTCCCAACTCGATATATCTCTACTTCAAGAAATTAGTAAAACGTTCTCTCTCTTTCATAACGCGTTTTTTATCACTCGCATGGATTCGTGTATGACCTCAAATATTCAGGCCAAATCTGTATAAAAAAAATATGAAAAATAACGTATTGAAGAACGCGACCGTAAACTACACAATTATGTTTAAATACAGTAATAAATCAACTAAATAGTACACCATAAAAGTTCATGTTTGACGTCGACTATAAAACAAAAGGAAATATGTATAGGTATAATAGAAACTCCGGATACAATAGGGAATTGTTCCAATAATTTTTCCGCATTTTAATATTTGAAATAAGCACGAGGCAGCAGAAACAGCTCCAGTCCATTTTTTGAATGAACAAACAATTGACCAACTGGGTAAATAGAGTATATTTTGTTTGTGGTGTGTAGGTAGCTGTTTAGTCACCCGTGAAATACCAATTACACCATTTTAATGCAGAAACGACAAAACAAATAACTTCTTTTTTAGCTTGCCCCTATTTAAAAAATGTAGTTCCACCCTTATGCTTGCATGTTGTTAGCGCATTGCGAAAGAACAAAATAGGACAACCCTAGTTAGTCAAGAAGATCAAAGGAATCACACTATACTAATTAAAAGCGTTTGTTCCAAAATGAAAACAGAAAGGGCAACGAAACGTGATGGGAACAAAATGAAATCTCAGTTGTTTATAATTAATAATGAATACATAACCATCTTAATATTAGACTCATACCACGGTTGATTAGGTTATGTTATTTTAATAGTATAAATAGTTTAAATTTACCTCTCATCGTGGTATTCGGTGGTCACCGTCTGGGGATTCAAGCAATCTCCGACTATGGGGTACTAAGGAGAGCGGTCTCTAACCATGAGGGGCGCAAATTAGCGGTTTCAGTGTCGTTGATTAATATGCTACGGAAAAGTTTACCTATTGCCATAAGGGCCATGAGTCCCCTCAAGACCGTCCCTTACTAAGAACTTTTTTTGTATCATTCTTATATATTTGTTAATGTACATTTTTTATCATTATTAAATTGTAATTGTTGTTGAATTTGTTGTCTCTTACTTATCCTTACAGATTTAGGGAAACCGCGTCTATATCCAGGAGAAGGCTGGTGACATGGTGGAGGTTGCTATTTGTTGAATTATTTTATAATTTTTATTACCGCATAAGCAAGGGTCGTGCTGTCACATGGTGAAGGTGCCCTCATAATTAGTATGACCCAAGAGTGTTTACGTGACAGTAATGTTTTGTTTTGTAATCCAATATGATTTTATAAAAGAAATAAAAAAAAATTGATGAACAACTGACATAACTGATTAAGAGATAGAAACATTTTTTAAAAAACCTGGCAAATGTCACTTCCTAAGTCCTGTTCTCTGCAAAATTTAAAGAAGCAATAAGCAACCTGAATCCTCACAAATTTCCTGGTTATGATCTAATGATAGGTCAAATATTAAAATAACTTCCTAGAAAAGCAAGTATCCTTTAACAACCGTATGAAACGGAATCCTAAATCTATCCTATTTTCGCACATTTTTGAAATAAGCTGAAATCATTATTTTTTGATATTTGTCAAGCATTCATTCGGTAAAGTATAGCGCTCAGGTTTTCTCATTAAACTAAAAAACACTTTGTCCCATAACTACTACTTTCCACTTAAATGCTACTTAATTGATAAATTGTACTTATATGAATAAGGTTTCATCACTACACGGTCTATGAAAATGAAAGAGGGTCGTGATGAAACCTTAGCCAGACAAATAATTTAAGAATCCTTGTAATACGGTAGAAATTCAGATAAGTACAATTTATCTGTTCACGGTTAATATAATAAGAGTTAATAAAGAAATTATTTTTCTGCACTTCGAAGAAGGATAAGATTCTATTACAAAAAAAGCTAGAGGTATCAAATGTAGCTTAAAAAATATAATAAAGATCTTTTATAATTGCATTTACTGCTTCAAAACTTTGAAAATTAAAAGTTTGCAACTTTCCCAAAGTATACAAATCATGAAACTTGTCAAGAAAAAAAACTATTAAAGATTTTAATGAACCTCTAATGGGAAATAGTTTGAAAAGCTGCATTTGCTATTTATGGGAATTAAATTCTAAAATATTAAAAATGTATTAAAAATATTATCGATCATTATACTATTTGCGAAAATATTATAAAAGTTTAAACATAAATAACAGTTCTCTTTACTCGTACAATCTGTTTTTGTTTGTTTCGAGAACTGGAGAATCTTTTGCATGCGTGTTCGAGTTAAAATACGTAATCGGATTTTGTAATACTTCTCTTACAATTCCATTGTAATGTGAGTAACACAAAGATTACAAGAAACATTTAAGGAACACACGTTTACTTTGTAGATCCCAATGTATTTTCACGGATATTTGAGCAAGAGAACGAACTAGGCAAATTCTAAAATTAGATAAATCCAATAAATTGCCAAAAATAATATGTTGTTCTCATTCGTAACACATAAATATTCAATATACCTCATGGATAACAGCCATCATTATTCTCTTGTTGACGTTTGACTAGTGTAAAATGTTAATTCTTTAAATTCTTGTCTAATCTATAAAGTTTGCCTAGAGGTTTTTAAATATTATCTTGTTAATCAAAATACTAATTTGTTTATATGACTCATTTTTGATACGGCACTGTCTGAAACCAAACATTTTTCTACCAGCTCTGTTAATTTTATTTGCTTGCAAAGCTCGCATTTTATCTTGGCGTCTTCTAAAAGAAACAAAACCACAAAGAAGTTGGAATTTGTAATCGAGATGCAGCTCGAAAATGAGTATCGTTTATGTCAAAAAAAGTTACTCCCTCAGTAATTGAGTTGCGCCTCGAACCCATACTTAAACTTCCTTAGAAAGTAATTGTTCCAAGTATTTTTAAAGTAAGTTTAACACTTTTGTACATTTTTTAATTTTAAAGAAGAACTCTCGGGTATTTTATAAAAATATCATCCTTTCCATATTTAATTTAATCAATAATTTAAAATTTATGTTTTGCAAACAGAAAGGAAAAGGACTTAATATACTATTATGAGAAGTATCTAAAATTCCAAATAAAATATCTTATTTTACCTATTAAATTGAGATGACTTTTCTCAGACAAAGATATACGTTTGAAAAGTTCGACTGGAAGAGTTCGCAATAATTCACTCTCTGCAAGGGTAAAGACTAGCCATTACGTGAAAAACAAGAAACTTTTCGCGACAGTAATGTATGCGGAGTGGTAAATCTAGACGATATTTCAACAAGGCAAAAACGATTGTTCCGATAAGAATATGAATCTGTCCGATGCTATGTATCGGACATTTGCCGGAGTTAGCAGACCATGAATTGCCAGCGGCGTATCTGACACTGCTTTTTTAGCAAAACTGGGGGAATATATTTAGAAAAAGTGTAGTCGATACATTTAGCTACGGGGGCATATCGAGAAATCTGGGACAAATGCTAAGAGAAAAATTTTGATTCATCCGTTGAATTTCATCACAACCTGAAGATGTGGCCCATTTTGTCACGAAACCGGTAGTTTTGCTATTATAAATAAAATTTAAAGAGTGTGAGATTAAAGGACCTATTATTTCTTTGTTTTTTTAATTATTATATATATTAATATTTTTAGATTCTAATAAATAAGTTTTTAATAACTGAAAGTTTATAAATACAATTATTTAAATTATGTATTTTTGCTTTATTTAATAGACAACTGAGTATTAAATGATCTGTAGTTCTCATTTCGGCGCAGTCGCACAACGGAGTTTCTCTGAGATTAATGTTGAATAACTGTGAAGCGTTAAAGTGTTAAATCTAATCTAAATTGCTATTTTTATTTTATTATAATTTTAGAAAATGCCGTCATATCCTATGTGCATTTGTATGTTGAAACATATTATTTTAGAGCAGCTTCTTTAGCCAGTGTATCCACAATTTCATTGTTAACTATGCCACAATAAGAATTAATCCAAGCAAATTTAATCTTAAATGGTTGACTGCTTAATTTTATGAAACTTTTTCTGTTGCATTCCGAAAATTAATAATGAAAAACTAAATCTACCAAATGGAGAGTGACTCAATCATAAATTACAAATCAGTGAACAATAGTAAATTTAGTAAAATAACTCTCCCACTGGTGCGTAGAGTGGAAAAAATTATAGCAACAGCAGCTTAAGTATCCGATTAGGAGTTAAGTACCTCAAGTGAAGTACCGAGGTTATCTTTCAAATTTCAAAAATACTTCTCGCTGAGGTTGAAGTTGCACCAAACATAGTACGTGAACAGAGAACAAAAGTAAACATTAAAACTAGAAAAAACTCACAATGGGTCAGGGCTTGAGTTTTTCCCGCTATGGGTGTTACCCTCTGACTCATCAAAATATGCCTACAAGATGCAACAGGTGACAAGATGGCCAAAAATCTATGGAGACATTAAGCATACTACAAATCCTTTTTCAAGGACATCTTTATAAACGTGTACAGTCCAATCAACCCATTACAATTTCCATAGAGCATTAAAAAATAATTTTCTGAAAAATTCTTTCACAAAGAAAAAGTAAACCTTAAAATTTCGAGAGAAAGTCTTAGTTTAAGGCCGACTGATAAATTCCTGCGCGGGCACTTCCTGGTACTACAGATGCGCAACTCAGGATAGAGCTGACCAATTAAAATCTTCCATTTTTAAACCCTAGACTAGTGTCATGAGGAACGAAATAACTTAGCAGGACAGAGAATGCCTGGCCAAAAATTCTAACAGACTGAGAATCGACAAGAATCTCTAAGATTCATCAAGTATTTAGATAAAGCAAGGCAACTCTGATGTATATATCCTATCTTTTAATTAAAAATGTATGTATATGAAAATTCTTCATTTATTTGTTTGTTGAATTTCATCAGCAACACTGTAAAAAATTAACAAAAACTGTTACTAAAACAAATCCTTACCAAATTGTCTACTTGATGGTGTGCAATTTTAAACAAATTTCGGTATAAAATAATCTAGAGAATCACTTATTGTAGGTATACATATCGCATAAAAGATATAATCTCATATTACTTAATAAGCTAGCATATTTAGCTTAAATTTAAAACCCTCCTTAACATATTTCAGAATCCTCTCTGCCATATCCTTTTAGACTTCCCATGTCCTGATCTATGCAACATCCTGGGCTTCTCAAAATTAACCGAGCGTGAACTGGAATAAACGGGTCCTGAGGGCTTACATTTAGAATCTCGAAACTTCACAATATAAATTTTATTACCCAACTTGTCGACAGTTGTTTTTTCGTCGGAGCTTGCTAGTCTTGCAACTTTGAAGTATCCGCATAAAGAAAACTTTTCTTATACCTACCCCACCAACATAAAACCTTTGGAAGATGCAGTGAAGCCCTTCGATTCGTACCAGTGTGATAAAATTGTTCGAATTTTATAGTGGCATAATCAATTCTTTCGTAACTTTGAATTATTTCCGACCTTCTTGCTTAATAGAATTCTAAAAAGTTTCCTTGAAGGTGGGTCAAACTATTTCGATATTGAATGTACTTTTCCTCTAAAAAGTTTAGGGCACAGTGGAACAAGTTAACCAAGTTTTTTCATGTTTATTAATTATCTTTCAGAAATTCTTTTACTAGAATATACGAGTCCTGTGAATCAAAATTAGTTTACCTACTTTTTTAATACTAACAGGAATAATTATTAATCTCGTGATAATGAGGTTATTAATTATATGAAATGTGAAAAAGCTCTGATAAAATAATAAGATTAGATTTGCAAACCGCCTAGAAAAGATATTCCGACAACTTGGTGAACAAAATTAAGAACTACATCTGGATAAACCTCTTCAAGAAAATCGGGAAATAGAACTTACCTCTCCCAAAGAAGTTGCTTCTGGAATAAAATAAGATACTAATCCGAAGTTTGACTTAATCACCGGAGAAATTTTAAAACAATTACCTAACAATGCTTTAGTTAAATTAGCTAATCTAATACATTCAGGGTTAAAATAGACTCTGGCAAGTTGCGGAAGTCATAACGATACCAATGAAGCCTCGTCAGTCAGACCGATCTCCTTGTTGTCTGTTCTCTCAAAGCTTTTTGAGAAACTTTTATTCAAAAAAGTACAGCCTACAGCCAATAATAAAAGGAAAATTAATACCAAATCATCAGTTCGGGTCTAGATTTAAACACTCAACCATTGATCAAGTACCTAGAATTAACAAAATAATTGAAAAATCGCTAGAAGAAAAGAACATCTGTACTATTTTCCTTGATGTTATACAAGCGTTGGTTAAGGTCTGGCACGAAGGCCTAAACCACAAGATGAAGTTATTTCTCTCCAGACAATATTCAGATATCATTGAGTCATACATTTCAAATTGATACTTTCGGATCAAATAAAAAGAATTTTATTCTAATGAGAGAGATTAAATCTAGAGTAACACAATGAAGTGTCCTAGGACCATTCCTATACCTACTGTATACATCCGATATTCCTCAATTAGATAATACTATTGCCACCTTCGCTGACGATACTGGTATCTTAGCAGTAGAGAGCAACAATGAAGAAGTTGCCAGTAATCTACAAACAGCTGTTAATTCTATCAACGACTGAATAAAAAGATGAAGGATCAAACTCAATCAGACAAAATCCTTCCATGTCAACTTTAAAGTATTACCTAGGACGCCAAGGTTCGCTGGAAAGCACAGTTCAAAAAGAAAAGAGAAGAACTCGGACTCAAGAAAAATGTTTTGCCTTATTGGAAGAAAATCCACTCTGTCACTGCATAATAAGCTTATGCTCTACAAGCAAATACTTAAGCCTGTATATTCCTAAGACATCCAACTTTCAGGATGTACCATACAATTTAATTTAGACATTATTCAGTGATTCCAGAACAAAGTGCTGAGAAACATCTTAGATACCCCCTAGTACATCAGAAATAGAGACCTGCATCGGAACTTGGAAATGAAAATTGTTAACTAGACAAAAAATTTGGTAGAAGTGGCGAAGGTCGATCCTATCGTCACGTGAATGTTGAGGCTATCCAGCTTCTTGGCAACACTGGATTAGAAAGAAGGCTTAAGAGGATGAAGCCTTTTGAGTTAGTTTAATGGCAAGTTAAAAGCTGAGCTTGTGATTTGTACATTCCAAGATTAGTGTATTAAAGTATCAGAACAACTTGAGGAACACTATAGAGTATACCTTAGATTAAGTTGAAACCCTAGTTAGTTTAAATTAGAACCAAATTGTTCATTGGCCAGCATTGACCAGTTTGTATTTATAGCTAAATTAATAAGAAAATAAACCATCGACTTTACCAGGCTCCAAAATATTTAAAAATATCAAACACCCAGGATAATAATAAGTGGCTGATTTTTTGCTCTTGTGGAAAATATTGGTAGGACCGTCGAGCGTTAGAGACTTCTAAAATAAACACCTATTTATTTTAATACAAAAAGAAAAAATACATATTAAAACTAAATATTAGACGGCTCCATGAAATATTGCCCCTTGCCTCTCACCCAACTTCTCGGGCCTGAATGTAAGGTTAAAGGTTTAGTATTAAAAAGCGTAAAACTCTCCCAATTACTACGGATTTTCTTTTGGTTTGTAGTTTTAATTCTACCAGTAATCATTTTCGACATATTTATGCCCGCCGTGTTTGTACTTAATACAGAGATTTTTATAATACCCACCTACTAAGCTCGTATATTCTTTTAATCTCCTATTTTTAATACCTTTGACGGAATTTTATGGCACGCGGCTAAAGGTTTTAAATCAGTAATTTTCGTCAAAAGCTTTTTTAACTGCAACATTAGGAGCGATAATTTATCTTTTTATTCCCGGATTAAACTCTAAAAGCACTTTCAGTTGAGTGTTTTAATTGATGTTAATAAAGAGACCTATTACGCAAGGTAAACATTTATGTAACTAAATTTGTCGATTTTCTTACTATATGAGCGCTTCATTTTAATAATTTTATACACCTCGTTAGCAAAGGACCCAAATACAGCAACTCACGATCTTAAAGTATCGATAGATACTAAAACACTTATTGAATAATCCTACAAATCGTGTTTAGAACGCGCCGACGCTATACATAGAAAGAAGCATTGAATATTATTCTAAGCGTCTATGAACAGAATAATTGCGCAGCTTAAAATATTTTTGTCTAATAAAAAACGAGTCAGTGAGTATATAAAAAAAGGCAGCCAATAATTAATACTTCGTTTTGCAGCAATATTTTATTAGGCGTTAATGAGGTAATGAGATATAAAAACGTATGCAGAATATAAAAACGTCATACATTTTTTTGTCTACGACCATTAGTGGAATGTGTTAATACCAAAATCATTTTTAATAAAAGAATGCAAACATTCTTACCCTTAAGAGAGAATATTTATTCTGAAACACTTGCTTCTTATATCTTTTCCATGTATTTTCATTCCATAACAATGATGGAATTATTATTACTATTATTTCTTCTTATAAAATATATTTATTCTTACCCTTAAAAATTTTTTTGGCAAAGATTTGTAATTAAAAATGTGGCTAGTAAAATATTTTTTTCTTCAGGACGTCCAGATCAAGTCCACAACTGCACAGTTCTAAATATTTCAATGACTTCATTTAATATCAGATGTTCAGAAGGATTCAATGGAGGTCTTCCTCAATCTTTCTTACTGGAGGTAAGTTTTAGTAGAAATAATACGTTGTCATTGTTATGATAACCCTATCAGGGCAAAATAGGTCTCGGGATTAGTATATTTTCAGGGACCTTTTTAAAAAATGCCCCAGTTAATTTTTTGCACCCTCTGCTTCCTTCCCTTGAACGGACCTGTTTGCATTTAATTCTGTTTTACAACATTTCACATTCATTTATGTTTAATTTACAAAAACAAGAAGATGTAAGAAACAAAGAGAAATATGGTCTATTAATTACTATTTAAAAGATCTTAGCAAAGTAATTAATAAATTTCTAATATATCCTCTTTGTTTCAAATTCTTGTAAAATTATTGATAACTACAAGAATTCCAATTTTAATATAAATGAGAACGAACTTTAAATCCCCTTTGATGTTTCGTAATTATTCCCCAGGGTACCTATTCCACAAATTTTGAAATGGGGGAATTATGGATGATTATTATAAAGAAATTGATCAACGTTATTTGGGTCAAAATATGTTTTAAGGAGAAAGTACCGAAACTCTAGTATTTTATTATAAATCTTTATGGCATTTGGGTTAATGGAAGTTAAAGAAGTTGAGTGAAACAATAACAATTTATTTATCTATGAATAAAAGCAACAAAATATTAGGGCAACTGACATATTTAAATAACTAATTAATTTTATCGCAGAGGTAGGCACTATCAACTTCTCGATCATCCAAGAACCCAAACTTGACATCCACTCTCTTTTTATTATCCCAACCAAGAAGATCCAATGTTTATTCAGTTTGATGACTCTAACAAAAATGTTTATTTATTATCCGATCGCGACTTTGCCCCAAAACTTTCGTTCACGTAATATTAAATAAACAGTGAATGTAATAATTTAGAAATTATTCAATAAAAATAAGTTCTACGTACAGGGCGATATTTAATTAAATCTCTATACATAGGTACTATGGCAACAATTTTGTTGCAGGTTCGTGAAAGTCAATCTCAAGAATTAAAAAACAATCTAACATCTCCAGTGGCGCGGTTTTCAGTTACTGGATTGCAAGCTGGTGCTTTATACCACGCTGTTCTTTTTTCCTTTAACGGCAAAGGCCGCAGTGAACCAGCTGTCATACAGGCTGCTACCTTAAGGCTACCAGAGAAACAACTCACCGCAGAAAAAGGTGAGTTAGCGATAAAAACATAATTTTCAAGTGAATTATTTGATTGTACTTCTTATCCGCAATCATTTCTTACTTTACAATAACCAGTAGGCACATTTGAATGTAATAAAAAGCTGGAATTGCAAAAAGCACGCAAGTTTTACAAAATAAATCCTATCATCTAAAATCGGATATTAGTACATATTAAATTAACACATAAATAACTCTTTACTAGAAAAAAAATATAGATTACATTGAAGGATAATCGCCGCCCGTAGCCGCTACTTTATTAAATTTCTTATTTAATTTGAGTAGGTACGTTGCTAAGAAGAAAACGACTGGAAGCAAAGCAGCCATTTCAGCTCTTTTTTTGTAACCTTACTCGACCCTTCACATAATCTAATTAAGAATAGATTTCGGGTCTATCGGCGAGTAAAGTGGACTGGAATAACTTTTTTCTTGGAGTGGCATAAGTCAGATCAAAAAGAGGATTGGTGAATATAGGGCGGATTTCATTGGACCTTCATTTATTCAATTGATTTCTAAATGAATAACTTTCCTTAATTAATTAATTTAAAAAATATATAAAATTAATGCCTTATAAGGTGATTTTAGTTACTGATAAAATGTGCATATTATACAGGAAGTCCGAGAAAAATGCCTATATTTATGGATGAGATATAAAAACGAATGTAAAATTAAAATGTCTTAGAAGTTTTTTTTCTAAAGTCAACCGTTTTCAAAAAAATAAGTATTAGTATTTTACATCTATCCAAATATTATTCACCGAATAACAACTAGAATCGACAACACCGGTAACTCAGTCAAATATAAACAATGGTTTTTTAAAAGTGAAAAAAATCATAGATGAAAAAAATTTGCCTCATTAACCATGATCTTACTCCGTACCTGAGTGCACAAGGGTAGTGCAGATTTGTTTATAACGCCAACAAGTGCGAATTTATGGTGTCTATAAATGGCTAATTTTTTAAATTGTTTCAACTCTTACTGTATAGAAATTGTTCATAATAAATATGGAAAGATAAATAATATTTATTCGGTATTTAACAATACCATTTTTCAAGACAGATCTTTTTTTAAAAACGCAAATAAATAAATAAACCTGACTGCTAAGCAGTATTATGAAAAATTATTCTTAACTATTATTTTCTCCATATTTAATTAGGCTAATTTTTTATTCATTTGAAATAAGTAGTTTAATAATTATAAATAAAAATTATTTTTAATTTCTAACTTTAGAACCCTATAGTTCGTTAACGAAGGGCGGTAAGGGACAAATTTAATGTGAAGTACTATTAATATTTTTATCCCCTCTATCATCTCTCAACTTTTGGGTATGAACTCATGAGACAACCTGTATATTCAACAAAATTTCCATATTTCCATAACTCTTTTAAATACAAAACTCTAGAAAACTGGTTAGACAGCAATCAAAAATTAATTGTTTAATTTTACAGAAGGCGGTCGGACCGGTTTCCAATTTACACCAATGATGAGCATTCTAATTGGAGTTGTCTCTGCACTACTAATTGTAGCACTAGTGGTTATCATGGTGTTAAGAATGCAATGCAATCATCACAACGATATGCGAACAAAAGGACACAAGAATTCCTCATCCGCAGTCAGCAGATCAAATTTGGACCACAGAGGATCCGGGAGCCTGCCAACGCTAAGCGATAAAGGAGGTTTGTTTCAAAGATAATCCAGGTATAAAATAAAGAAATCTGTATTGTTTATTTTTAAGGTGGTAGCCCAATATCGAAACACGATTCAAGTGCAGGTGAATGTGACAGTGACGAAAAGAATCCCGATATAATTCCACAAGCTTTGGACGATGATGATGGCTCGGAATATTCTAGGAAGAAGCAACATATATCGACAATAGAAACGTCATCGCCCAACCGCTCACTTCAACATCAACCGGGCAATTCTAATTACATGGGATTCTGTACTCTTAGAAATGGAATGCCTTCCCATGATTTAACAGCTCAGCAGAAATTGGTAAAAATATATAGATAACGTTTTGCCCTGTTTTAATGTTAATTAGACTGTTAATTAAAACGGATACCTTTTAAAAATATCTTTACAATGTGAAACAGTGTACATTATTTTAATCCACCATACTGATGAACCAAAACAGCTGTAGACTTCAAGGTCGAGTAAGTTGCGCGAAGAAAAGACCATCTATCATATTATATCAGATAGTGTTGCTAGTCAGTAGTCAGATTTCCGTTGTTCCATGTATACCAGTAGTAATAATAATAATAATAATAATAAAAATATATTTATTTTAATTTCCACAATTTTTTAAAATTCTTATGACACTGATAACAATTTTAAGAATATTTAAAAATCTGTTTATTTAAACAAAGAATAACTAAACAGTTGATAAATATGACAACGCCGCAAAGTACAGAATTTTGATTACAATGGTAAACTACCGATGTGAACTGCTCCAAATTCAGAGAAAAAATAATTTAATTAATAATTTTAATCTACCTACAGCTCTGTGCCTTTTATCGCGCAATCGACCTTGAAAGTTATGGCTATCATGGTACGACAGTAAAAATGTTTCATGGACTACATTTTTGATAAAATAAATAAAAAATAAAGAAAAAATTATTAGTATATTTTCAATACTTGATTCCATTTTTGTTTAGCTGCCAGGTCCTCAAATGATAACACCATTTGCTTCGTGTACTCTGCCAAGACAACCGCCTCAACAGTGGCTCTATGGTCCAATGAGTCACTTACCTCCAGGAGTGTATCCAGTTTCTTATCGAACGGGACCACATCCATCGCAGAGGCAGCATCCACAAGCGAGGGAACCCCCCATAGCTCTCCAACCATTATCAACGACTGAAGAGGAACCCTCTGCCGAAACGCCATTAGTGCCAAACAAAAGAGAAAGCACTGTCTGACAAATCTCTCCGATTTAATTATTATCAATATCGAGCACAATAAGACAGGGTTTTTCTAAGTATAAAAAAATATCTGTTTTTGGTGTGATTTTTTGAAATTTGAGTGTTTAAGGTAGGATCATAAGTTTGACACTAAGTGTACGCCAAGTGAAACAAACTTTTTAAGAAACGAAAATATTTTTATCCAGTTAAAACAAACAAGAAAATTCATTTCATTATATTTAATAAGAATGATGTTCAATTTGAGTACATTTTTGATTCATATTGAAATAACAAAAGGACTAATAATTACATTTTGGAAAAATATATATATAACAAATTAGCAACTCTACGCCAATATTTCTAATACCTCTACTTCTCAAAATCTTTGATTTTTGCAATATCGGCAAATTATTTATACAAAATTTAATTTATTGCCGGAAAAAGGGTTTGATATTAAGTTCATTTAATGGTATCAATATTTATTTACTAATATTTTTAAAGAAATTTCAATTGAAATTACGTAATTAGGTGAATTATATTGCAATATATTATGAATATTAGAACATCGAAATAATTCATTACCTATCAAGAGTCCTATTTCATTATAATTAAATTGAACAATAGTTTGAATCACATGGCTTATACTCATTTACTAGATGTCAGAAACTTTTTTAAAATTGGAAAAAACGGATGTAACACACACACACGAAACTCAATTAGTAAAAAAAATAATATAAATCAAATTTAGTTATTTAGTTTATAATTAAATTATAATTAATCAAAAGTGGCCATATTATTTAAAAAAGAGTTACATCGGTTTTTACCACTTTTTCAAACCCTAACTCTATACTTAGACCTTACGTTAAACTCAATTAAATTTTTTTAAATTTTTTCCTAGCAAAGCTTAAAGTGATGTTGTACTTAATGCAAATACGAAGAGTTTATTTAAATCTTTTCATTGTATATAGAAACGGAAGTGTTAACATATCTCTATTTCTCCCTTTTGTAAATATTTACTAATTATTGCGTAATAAAATCATCAATACATTTATTCAAAAGTAAAATTTAAACAGTCTACATTTTATATACATATTAATATGGAATTATTTTATTATTGTACATTTAAAAGTAACATGCTCCCTTTAAATAATAGTTAAGGCATTTCATCATTTTTCCTCGATTCAAACAATGCTTTCGCCCTTTGATAAGTCTTTTTTTTTATTTAATTCAAAGTGAAGAAGCCCATCAACCGCGAGGGGTTGTTAGCTATAAGTCTTATTTTACTATTTTTCAATTAACCCGTTTATCAGCTTTTTCTAAACTAAAAAGGGTCCGAGTTTTAACTTAGGACATTTAAAGATACAATTTTACAAAAGTTAAGAGTTACAAATTCCTAGATATTTTTTATTGATATAATTAAAGTCCAGATCGATTTAAAGTGTCAACTTATTCAGTTCAATATCTTAGTTGTCTTGAGAAACACAAAAATAAGTTCTAAAATAATTTTGAAATATACAGGGTAATTTATAAGGTTAAGTCATATCACCAGGGATCGTAAAACGATTAAACTAACGAGGTATATTCAGGTCGACCAAATTCAATGTGGCTATTTGAATGATAATGTTTGGTTTTTCTTCCAAATAATTTGTAATTTATTATATTGGGCACTTCTTGCTACCGTTCCTGTACCATAGTTAATATCAAAGGCAACTATGTCCAAAATTCTAATTTACTCTGAAAGTGTAATTTACTTTTATTGTAAAATACAAATATCGGTGGTAAACGAACTACGAAATACAATACGAGATACAATAGATAAAGTCAGTTAGATATAATAAATTAACAACTGGGAATTAAAAAAATCATTTAGTTCAAAAGTCAGCAGTTTTCATGTATAGTCGCGATACAGAATATATGTCATATGAAAATACTAAATAAACAGTTATTTTATAATATATACAAAATACAGGAAAACATAAAAATCAAAATAGTATAACAGAATAAACTGTATAAGTTCTTTCATTTCTATACCCCAAAAACCATATAATAGAAAAAATAACATAATAGCCAAAATTATGTATTCTCATTTTCATTGGACTCCCGTTATGTTCGCAGATAGATAGAAATAAGAAATATATACCGATAAATAGTGCTTCATTAGTAAATTTTCATACAAATTTTAACATTGAATTTAAATAAATCGTTTTATGAATCCTGCATATCACAGTGTTTTTTAACCTCATATATTAATTAAATTTAAGAGACAAGAATAAATTAAAACAATATTAAAAATAAACAAAGAAAAAAATAACAAAAATATTCGGAGTAGCAGATAAACTTATATTTACCCTAATAGAACTTATTTCTTTTTAGTTTTATCTAAATCTGTTCTAATCTAGATTTTCTGATCACATACCTGTGGGGCATCGATCTAAGATTTTTATCTTCTTTGCTTTATTTTTACATCTCAGTATTTATTGTTATTGTATTTTTGTATCTGGAGCTAAAGTATAACGCTGATTTTTTTTTGTAAATTGATTATTTACTTTATTATTTAGCAAAATTCATATAAATAGGCTGTTAAAAAATCTTACTTAAATAAATAATATAAATAAAAATTAAATAATGACCCCAACCTATCAAAAGTAATGAATTACTTTAAATCGTTTGTATATATCATTTGTTACATATTTTGAATGAGTGAATGAAAAAAAATATAAAATTCCATGTGATTAAAATATAATTTAAGTTTGTATAAATATAATGCTGAACTTATCGTCTTATTCATTTCTTACAACATAGCAATTATTAAAAATGTTAACACACAAATGATTAATTGTTACCGCAAAATATAATTTATATTTATGAATAGGATGATTCTTGGTGAGGTACAAACAAACAGCACTTTAAAAACTAATTTTTAAAAAGAACCTCAGCTAAGAGTTATTTGTTACAAAAAAAATGCATGTTATTGATAAATAAAAACCATTGACAGAGTTCCAAATGTTTTTCCTATCACTTTAAGACTAATATGAAAAAATAAATTTGTACAACTGCTATGGCAACTGCCACCTAATCAAATAATATACTCTTTGTATTAAAAAAGTATAAAACAAATAGATGGTTGGAAAAAATATTTTATACTTGAATCAAGATTTTGTTAGAATCTCAAAAAGAATCAACCTTATAGTATTGAACTTCCGAGTAGTATTTACAGGGTCGATAAATGTTTATTGCCATACTAGAATCGTTGTGCCTTGTTAGCCTAATTTATTAAAACAGAAAAAATGAACATGTACGATAGGTTCACAAATATTGTAAAATTTGTATATACTGTACATATAATTACGTTTTATATTTATCAAAAATCATCTGTTATTTGAACAAATTACCTGTGAACATTTAAATAAATGTAATAAAAAATCTAAGATTTTTTTTATGTAGACACCAGCCTTTTGTAATGGATACAAAAACATTCAAAATAAATATTTTATTTTTCTATAAATGATCAATTTAATCAATAGCAAGTACGAAAATACAGTTTTCCAATGTGGAAGAGTTATAATTTAAAGCGAATTTAACATAAACTATGATATAAACAAGGGTGTCACAAAGTTAAAAATTAGAGTGCATTTAATAATCAGTACGAAAAAGTAATATAAAACACAGCACAAAAATAACGTTAATAAAGCAAGAGAATCGTTAAATTAAAGATTCCCACGAAATGGATTTAAAGAATGGATGAGATTTAAGGTTATCGGTTCCATTGACTCCACTCCCCAATCTGTCTTCAGGATCATAGGCCAGAAGCTTAAAAATCATAAGATCAATTTAATCCATGTTTACGTGGCATTTTAGTAAGTATGTAAATAAGATAATAAATAATAGATTAATAAAATTATTGAAAATATACGAGGGTCATTTTTCAAATAATAACTATTTTACAATAATTTGAGAGAAACTTTACTAATTAACTATAACTTTATTGAAAATGAAAATATGAACATTTTTTTTTACTTTTCAACATGGTCTTCATTAATATCTAAATACTTGTTTAGCGGGGGCACAAACTTTTTGATACTACTTCAAAGAACTCTGCCGCCTGTCTATCTAACTACTCAGAACAGTTTCTTTCAATACATCATAATTCTTTAAAAACCTAATGCTAAATCAGAACACTATGGTGGATGGTCCAGTAATAAAATATTTTTGGAAAAAGATAAAAGTTTAATGGTGCCAAATACCAGCTGTATAATGGAATTTTATAATGTACTAAATTTGAGACTTGGGGAAATTTTAGATAAAGCGCGTTAATAGAGAATCGCCTGTTAAGGCGAATTTCGGTACCAATCTTTTGTGTAAACTCTATTTTTAGCAATAGGTCATCCGGATCCTTCTTCATCTTGAACATTTGTCCCTCCTGATTAAAAAGCTTTAACCACTTATGCACATTACCATTAGTTAGTAAACCTTTCCCATAAACTTTAACAAGCAGTCAGTGAATTTCAGCAGAGTGACATTTTTTATGTTTAAAAATCGAATTACAGATCGCTCTTCACAATCGACGGACTTCATTATCGACAATTAAAGCAGTATTCAATAATCAACAGAAGCAGATACACAAAACGTGTTGTCGGAATAGTAAAAAACTGGCTGAGACTAGTTATGCTTGTACAGAAGTTAAGAAACAACCGACAGAATGCGCAGATTCTTGAAAAATGATCCTCGTATAATTTGCTACTACCTAATTTTTGACAACAACCTTATATTTTTTGTAATTGTTCAAAGTGCTAGAATCAACGTGTACAATAAATGCTAAACGGTTGATCATTACTTTTATAGCTTATTGTACGATGCGCATTATTCCCTATAGTATTTTGAAATAATTAAATACAAATAAACTTACTTGTTTAAGAAGAGATCGACCCTGGGGAGAAACATATCTTGGAATTTTCAAGGAAGTACAACTATTTAAACCATTCATATGGATCTCCGATAGGGGCTAAAACATTGATTAATAAATAATGGAAACCAAAAGAACGGGCAGAGACAAAAAGGCGATAATAAAATACAAATTTCTCCATTTTTATCGAACATAATGAATTTCCAAAATTTACTTACTAGGCCAACCAACAATTCATAAAGAATAGCTCCATAACTATACCAATCAGTTGAACTTGTTACTTGATGAAAACTATATACCTCAGGAGCAAGATTGTGATTTATAGTGGATGAAAATATATCGCTCTGTTCGCGAATATTACACATATAGGTTAACAATAAGTCTCCAGTATCATCTATCAATATATTTTTAAACTGCAGATCTCTAAAACAAGAAAGGATGAGTTACTTTTAACTTGTGCTGATGGAAAAAAATGCGAAAAGATAAGAACATGGCGCGAGGATGGCAATGTGGGCTTGTGTGTAGAACCCAGCTTCAAAATGTACCATACTCAGAAAAATACAACCCTTACAACTATTTTAAATATCGAATAAAATTGACCCGCAATATTTACCTGCATATTACTCCAAGAGCATGTAACTTTTCTAAAGCTAAAAGTAACTGAACTGCCCACTTTACTACAGTTTCCTCCGGTACAATTAACCTGTTTGAAAAAATCTCAAAATCAAAATTATATGAAATCTCACTTAATTTTCTTTGGTTGCTAGCCTTACTTTCTTTTCTTAAATTATTTTGAGTAAAGTGTTTTTTATCTTTTCGTCGGGTGTACTTGTGATATAAAGTATTATCAGAAGTAACTGATTCAGTACGATTCTGAGATACTAAATTGTCGGTAGTTTTATCTGTTGTAGTACAATTTACGCCATTTAATTTCTCAAAACTGTCGTCACTGCTAAACATATCTTTTTCTGGTTCAGATTGTTCTTGCATTAGAGTTTTGTAATCAGAACTCGCAATGCGAGAATTATTATAATCATTAATTAAATCTGAAAAGCTCGTTTCAGATTCGTTGTCCGAATCTTCCTGAAATTGGTTTGTTATAAAGTCTTCTTCTCCTTTATTACAAGCGTTGCTTATCTCCCGTTTGAGGTATTCTGACAACTTCATAAAGCTAAAAAACGTTGAAATAATAAGTTTTTTACAAATATTTCATTATACTGATTAGTTGAGCGAAAAGGATGAATCCGCCATGTTCTAGAAAGTTTCTAAATCGGAAAACCTAAATTCTAATTAATTTTATTTGTATGTTATAGACCTTTCTATGTAATGATTAGTGGCAAATAATTATATTTCTCATACACCCTTAAGTTTTACTAGCCCTGTAGTCAATTTCAAGAAAATAAAAAATTTAAATACCACATTAGCCTAAGCGGTTATACTAAGTGCTACAGTGCTAAAAGGGGGCAAGTTAATGTTTTTCCTTACTATCAAATCCATCATAATTGCAACATTGCTTAAGAATACTCAGGCAAAAAATACAATATTTTTATATAAATGTTAGTAGTAAAAAGCTTTAAAATATTGTATTGCCTATTATACAATAAATTATACCCAATAAAATAAAGAGTACAAATTAAAATTGTTTTTTAATTCACTCATTTTTTTAAATGAGGAATATTTTTTTATCGTAAATGAAAAATGAAGCTGAATATGCATTAATTAATGCAATGCGAAACAGCAAAGTTCAGAAATTAATGAATTAGTGGTGAGAAATAAATGTAAACCATTAAACATGGATATTTCTCAGATAACCAACTTTTTATTTAAAAATACTGAAATATTTAAAAATTAAATTATATAAAGGAAATAAAAAAATTTTATCTTCTTTGTCTGTGTCTGTTAGGGTATATTTGATGGTTGTATATGTGGTAATTGAAAGTTTTCATTAGCATAATACTGTAGAATTGCACCTTTTACACAAAAGTCTGATAGGTCTATAATTTATTTGGTCATAACATTCTGTACGCTTTCTCTTTTGTTTAAATGAGGCAATTTGTTTTTAGTTTCACTCTAGAATACTGTACTTAATTTCATTTTTTTTTCTTGATAAGCGATTTGTAAAAACAGATTTAAAATAAAAATATTCTAAAAAGAATTCTTTCTGTTTGGGACATGCATGTCAAATTAACTCTGTGGATAAATTTTAAATGCAATCAGGCACAAAACCCCCTACATTTTGGCTCTTTTTCATATTCCAATTTTCATTGATTTTAGTTAAGCCGTTTTAAATTAGTCTAAACTAATGACCTTAAACAGGTAAAATTAGATCGGCCCTATTAAAAAAAATCAGATTGTCCCTTTTTGGCTAATACCATTGATATGATTATTTTAAAATATAAAACTAGTAGGACTATAAACTATAACTGAATATAACAATCACTGGCACCACAAGGAAAGATAAACCAAAAGGAGAATAAATAATTAAAAAGAAATAGTAAATTTTATAAACAATAGATTTCAAAGAAAGTTAATTAAAAAACATAAAATAGGTTATTATCAATTAAAATTTAGTTAGAATAAAGATCCATTTACTTACCTACAGTACTCTAATACTAAAAATAAAGCATTTTCACAGTTATAATGATTTTCAAGTTTTACCATGTAAGGCACGTTTTCAGGCAATATCAAATTATCATTGAGGAACTCAGTGTTTTTATGTATAACCTACAAACAACACAATTATAATTGTTTTTAATTTCAATATCAACAAGAGAAATATATTATGACAAATGCATAGATAAAAAATTCCGTATTTAAAATGTGAATCAGCAATTCATATATGTTTTAAGTGTATCATTTGAAATTATATTTTCTAAAAGAAATGTTTTTTTTTCCTGTAAATCATAATATTAAATGTTTCTCCCGCTTGGCTATTTTCTTTAATCCAGAATTTCAATTTTGGGAAGATTTAACGGTTTAATTTCTAGCATTCATCAGTTTTTCTATAAATTCGAAATTAAACTGTTGCAATCACTAACATTATTCCATAAGAGAAAAGAACACCGTTATTGAAGTCGTGCTATATCAATTTTAAAATGAGATACTTACTTTAACATAAAATAACTTTTGCAGCTCAGAATGTAAAACCAATATTCCAGAATTAATAATTTTTACCACTTTAAATTTGTAGAGATCAAATAAAGGCCTCTTAAAGCTACCCCCTTCTGTAGTCTTATTCTAAAATACAATTCATTTTATCTACTATTAATATTTCAATTAAACAATTGTATTATAAATGCATACCATCGCATCCAGACTTTTTATTTCCGGGGAAAGGTACATATTATATATTTTTTCAGCACAAATCTTAAACTTATTGATTTTATATTTAACCAATTGTTTTCTTTCATAAACGGGGTCATCTTAAAAAAAATACTGTAAATACGACAAAATCTGAAAATATATTGTATACTTGCCATTTCCATGTTTTGTTAAAATATCTATGGCTGTATTATATGCGACATGGGCCTCTTCGAACTTTCTTTCTTCTTCTAAATCAGCAGCCAAATTAATATGAACAGATGCATCAAGAATATACTGAATATTATCATCCACACTTTTTATCAAAGGAATATTATAACTTTGAGCATCCATTAAACTTATATTATCAAATATATTTGTAATATTAGATAAATCTGAATTGTTTGAGGAAGTATGGGAATTTAATGAAGCTGTAGAATTAAATTTATGTAGTTTTGACTGAGAGTAAAGGTTAGTTTTTACTGAATCTGACACCTAGAAATTAAAGTAAATCTTAAAGAAATCATGATTCCATATTGAAAATGAATACAGTGTGGAAACCACCAATCAATTAAAATTATTTATGCCTTTATTTTATAGATTTATTAAAATCGCTGAGACACCTCAACTTTTGAACTCAATTGTATGTTCTCCGAACGAAAATCTAAATATATTGGATGAATCATGTAAATAGTCAAGAGTTACTAAAAGAAACTTACAAGATTACAAGGCAAAGATCAATTAGCAACAAATATCTATGAGTCAATTACAAGTTTTATATAAAAAAGGATTTTCTTTAACAATATACAAAGAAACATTTCGACATATTTTCTTACATGAGAGTAGATAAAATCACACAATTGAGGCTGCTCATTTTCACAATACTGTGATAAATTTGAAGAAAAAAAATTAATTTGGTTAACGTTATAATAATATCAAAGAGTTACCAGATTTTTTTCTTTATTGATCTCTTTTTTCTTTGAAGTTGCAAATGCCTCCACTTCACTAGAACTAGATTTAAATGATTTTGAGAATAATTTGGTTTTAACAGACCTAGAAATAGGAATTCCAAAAATATATTCTTATTTAGGTGAAAAATAGCCTGAAAATTAAAATATTTGGTTCTTAAATTTGATGCTTTTTGGGATTATATACTTGTGTGAGCAACTATTTTCATCCATGAAATTAAATAATACAGCAACAAGATTAACTGATAAACACGTATCTGCCTTAATGAAATTTGTCTGTTCTCAATCTTTCAAACCATATATTTGGAAACTAGTAGGAGAATAACGCTTGCAAGTTTTAGGAAAAAAAGAATCATTTTAGTTATATAAATACATTAAATTCAATAAATCTTTAAATAAAAGCAATTTTATAGCGTTTTAATTATCCCATCCATATTGTTGTATCCTCTCAATTCACAATTCCCTGCATATTTCCATTTTCGTTTTTAGAACATACAAATTAAAAGTTGACGTTTCTCAACATTTTTAATATATATCCAAAATAACTATAAAAATAACCATATGTGGTGTACACTAGACATGAAAATATATATACCTCAACATTCTAATCTAAAATGTAATATAAATCCTAAATTGTCAATGTGATTATATATGATGGAAAAAACTAGTCATACCTGAAGAGGACTGGACAAACTACACATTGTTGTAACTGATTCAGTATCACTGAGAGTGATGTCATCATCTGAAAGAGTAGCACATACTTCAGGATCCTCGGGAAGATGGAGTTCTGCTCTAATAGAAACTATATTGCTCCCTAAATGTTCTGAAGGCGTATGACTAGACTAAAACAAATAAGTAATCGTTAAGTATAAAAATATATAAAACATTTGAATATTTATATTGCTGTTAACAATAATTGGTGATAAGTTAACTTATGTTATCTAATAAGCTCTGTAATAATTTCACTTTAAATTGACTTATGTTTATGTAATTTACAAGAAATTTACAGATTTCTATATATCATATTAGAAATGTAAATTTTGATAATGCGCTTATGTAACATGAAGAAGTTTAAAAGGTTATAGTCAGTTGATAAATAAAATGAAAATAATGCAATTTTTCCTTAAATCAATTGGAAAATTAAGCTTTTTAATAAAAGAACATGTTCTGGAATTCAAGTTTAGTTGCCTTTAATGGAACTTCTTATGATTAGTATTAAATAAATCATTTTTACAATACCTCTAAAAATTTAACAAATTCTTTTGAGGTGAATAGTTGATAATGTCCTCCAATAAAATCTAAAAACTTCAAGATACTTTGCTTGCGATCCTGGATTGTGTCTTCATCAAATCTATAAAATAACATTGCAATATAGTAGCAAATAATTTATTATTAATAATTACTACTACGTGTATTATTTACCTACATCTTTCTTGATGCATGGATTATTACGGAATAATGGCAAAAATGTTGAATATAAGGTACAACAATAAATTACTGTTTTTCTTACCGTTTAAATACTGTCTTTGCAGGTAAACTTGGATAGTCTTTATTTCTAGTTATTTTTCTATACAATGTTCTGAGATCTCTATGAAGTCTTCTAAAATCGTTGTATCTTTTCCAAACAGTAACTTTTGTAACAGCATCAGGACATGACTCTGGATACAACTAAAAATATTTTTTTTGTTTCATTAAAACTATGACATGTATAACAAATTTACCATTGACACCACTTTATATATTGTAAAACCATTTTTATGCTTCCTAACATCCGGTATATCAAAAATTCTTATCCATTTATCATGCAAAGAAACCATCATTCAAATACTGTTTTGTAGAAAAATTGAAACGTCAAACCACCTCCTACATTACATATGTTTTTAACACTGACCTTTATTGATAGCCACCACGACCAACTTTGTCCGCTAAAAATCCCAGATACTTTTGATCAGATGCACCATCTGAATAATCTTTATCTTAGATATATTCTAGAAATTTTAAATTGTTAAATGTCTACTTAGTTCGTAAAATTTTTATGTATTCTTAAAATTATACCAACGAGTTGGTTAGACTGATATAACTTAAAACGAAACGCATTGGGCCACTAGAATAGAGTCTTTAAAGCTTAGTTGAATACCTTAATAAGTGAAGGCAGGCGATATAAAAGAGTACCAAGTGAAAACTGCAGGTAGAAAGAATATGATTTTTACATTTTAACATTCAATAGATAGGCTACCATTTTAAAATATGTAGAATAAATTCAAACTTTTACATAATATAGAATTCTACATATATAATTGTTAACTACCACTGGAATTGACAAGTGACAGATAATTGTCTTTTTTTAAACATTTAAATGTAGTTCTAGCACATATCAATTAACGGTTGTAATTTTTAGTTTCTTTCATTTTTTAACATTTGGAAGCAAGAATAATCATTGCCATATTTATATATTTAACAAAAATGGAAAATGATTATAATTTTAGTAAAATGAACGTGAATATTTCAAACATACTATTAACTCCATTAGCATGTGCTTCATTAGTAAATGAAATTTTAAAAGGAATATTATATCAAAAGTCTCAAATACCCTACCCTTACCACTGGATGAAAACGATGGTGACTAAAAAACGCCAAAAAACTGACGACGAGGTTAATAATCATAAAAATATAAAAGCTTCAAACCATTTTCTTCTTGTATCCAGTGTGTATGATAGACTAGAATCAGCAATGCAAGGGATTATAAATGCCTTTTCCCAACTTAAAAGTGATATTATAGAGGTTGCCGTTGTACTTGGAACCACACCCTCTACAGCAAAAGAAGTTTTCACTATTTGTTTTTCTTCTTTAGTAGAAGGGCATATTGAAAGAAATCATGTATCACAATTAAACGCTTACCAACACAAAATATTGAGGTATTTTTTTATTTATATTAACTGTTTATATTTTAAATAATTTTATATTTTAGGAGTATATTTCTTTCACAAGACTGGTTAGATAAAATTGATGCATCTGTAGCTTGCACAAATGTTTACATATACATTGCAAAAAGAGGAGATAATAGTGAAGAGACACCGGATATTAATGGTTTTACTCCTATACCTCCATTAACTTTTTCCACAAAAACAGCTCATATGAAAATATCTTTAATTTCAGAAAGACCACCTGATCTCAATTGTTGTGATTATTTAACAGTCTTTGAAGAAAATAGAGTTAAATCAAGTAATTCAAGTAAAAAGTGTGATAATGAGGATACTGAAGATATTACCTGGTATAAATTCAAAGACTTAGTAAAAGGTTTTAAAGACTGTTTTGTTGATAAAATGTCTGTTAGTGAATCATGGTAAAGTTAAGACTGATTTGTAATATTTATGTATATTAATTAAATAATTAATTAATTAATCGTATTTTATGGTTTTGTTATTTGAAAATGTCTAGGTATACAGGATGTTTAACTGTGAAATTTCCATATGTTAAGGGTAACTGTGGTGGCGGTTATAAATATATCAACAGTTCACTAGGTCTTATAGTTTGTAAAACAGAAATAGAAGGTATTTTATCGATTTATTTCTAGGATTCTATATAATGAATCTGAAAGTATATATTTTGATATAAAATATACATTCCCTGTGTCAACTCCAAGTTTCAATTTAAATATGAACATATACATAAGTTGGTCTACTTCAAAACAATGTCCTTTTATTAGATTAAGTATAATCTTACTCAAAAAGAGAAGATAAAATTAAATTATAATGAACATTTCTCATTTGTCTGCTAACGCTGTTTCAAATAAAACATTTTAGGTATATTTTTTAGATACAAAATAATTTTTTTTCAGTACTGAAGATTTTGATTTCTTTTAATAAAATTTAAGTTTTCCAAACATCACATGCAACCTGGGGTGTAGCTAAAGCCGTATTATCGGTATTAATGATATTAAGTCCACAAGCAACATAGCCTTGAAGTGTGTAAGCAAAAATTCGTTAAAGAGGCCCCTTAACAAATTTTGATGCAGTCATTTAGGACTAACTATGCTACCGCATGGAGCATATGAAAAAAATTGTAATACAAATTATAAAAAGGTCTTTCTAGAAGGTTACAAGGTGGTTTTGTACTTTAAAACATTAGATAAATAAAAAAGACTAGTACCTCTGTATTTCGGCTATACATACACAGTAAATATGTTACATTATATATATATAAATATATATATTACTTTTTACAAAATAATCCCATGCAAAAACCTAAAACATTGAGAGCATTGTAATTCAATATTAAAATACCTTCTATTCTTTAACCACTGAATCTTTTTTGGAAAATTTTGTATATTTTATATAAAACCTTAAGGTCAGGAATTACAGATAATTTATGTTTAAGCAGTACCTTTGAAGCTTAAGCATATTGTGCAAAGATCATATTTAGTTGTATTAGAATAACAATACATGTTTCATTTTCATTTTTTTGCTCTAAAATTCAGTTTTTTAATAGCTAAAATTTCCTGGAGTTTGATTTTTTACTTTTAATTTACCATATTTTTACATAACTCCTAATTTTATGTATGAGGGTGAAGCATCTTCAGTCTGAAATGAAAATATATTACCATGGAATCAACCTACACATTACTTACTAAATTATTTGATACCTTCATTTATATTATAGAAATCAAACAATTGAAAACATTAAATATTTATTTATACAAAAAGTTGAGTCTAAAAATCATATCTACATTATGATGATTATCAACCAGAATCATTAAAAAAAAATAACGGAATTTTTTAGTCAATTAAAATATCAACATTTTGATTATTAATACTTATGCATACACTGTTTCGGAAAGATAAGTAGTGTAGGCGATCACAGATACATTTACTAGATAACGTCCAAAACATAATGACTCCAATTTGTACAATTGGTTGGAGCGAATGTTTCTGCGATGGTCTTAAACTCCTTTATTTTGTGTAAAGGTGATTAGGTCAACTCGGTTATAGATTATCTTCTTGACTACAGGACTATTTACAATGTATTCACATTTATAACCATTTACAAAAATAAAAATCACTCCAAATATATTTGTGAATAGTACTTATTTTATCAGTACTAAAGGCTTTATTAACCAAAGAAAATTTGTGGAATTAATCAAGATTTATTTTTGAATTTACAAAATGTGTGATCCATATTTATTTCAATTTTTGAAACTAAAAGGAGGTTTTTAATGACAAATTATTTTTATATATTTTTTTCTCTATAAGACTTTCATTTATGTTCAAGCAAGCTACATTTATTAATAATAATACAACCAAGTTATGGTTTCCCGACTTATATTTCGGAATACAAGTCGAGATATAATTAAGAATTTAGAAATTTCGAGTCATATCTTGGAAACATATTATTGTGGCCTTTTTACGTTTTCGTATAAAAGTGATCCCTGATAAAATATGAAGAAAAATATATCTGTAAGGTGCAATTGAATAGTCTTCATAAACATTTATTGACTTAATGTAAGTACATTGGTGTACACACCTGCACAGTTAATAAATTATTTTATGTTTAAAGACAATAAAAGGTTTACCGTGTCGGTTGGAATCAGTTTAAATTTAACAGTAATGCTCACAGGTTTATATCATGTACTTACGCTAAAACATTATTTTGGAGAGTTAATGTTTTATGTACATAATAAAATTTTAATCAAACTGAAGTCGTTATTTTTTGTATGTATTGCACTCTTTTAGATTTCGTTGCCGAGCCACATTACTAAGTATATATTAAAAAAATGTTTAATTCGAATACACTTAATATTTTTTATTTAATTATTCAAATTTATAAAAACAAAATAATTTTGAATTATTAGAACAAATTTATTGAGGACAAAATTCCAGAGGATTTAATTTACAGTGAATCAGTTTGTCAGTTATGAAAATCCGGATTAATTCCAACAAAAAATATAAATGAGTACAGATAAAAAATATTTAATAGATGTATTAAAATATATCTAATGAATGGGTAAATTGACATTCAGATATATTTAAAAGGTGAACCATACAGAAAAGTTTGTGTTTTGGCAGCTGAGCATTTAAAAACGTCTCCAAAAACAACTTTATTTTTGTACTACTAAAAGTAGCTTAGAAATAAAAATATGCTTTAGAAAAATTAGACATTTTTGTTTTCCAATTCTCAGCCGTCCCTCTATTGATCCTTATAAATAAAGCAAATATTTGTATGAGTACCACATTTTGTCAATATTTTCACATTTATACTTTATATAAAGGGTGTTGCTAAATTCGCGCGAAAAACTGTAGGAGGAGATCCCTTGTTGAAAATTATGAGTGGTTATTTTTACGAAAAAAATTCTCGGCCCAACCCATGGTCACCTTGCAAGGCCGGAATTAAAAATGCTTTTTAATTTTTTTCTTTATTACGAGTTAATCTAGAAACTTGAAATTTTGGGATTCATAAAGAGGATTTTATTGGATTTTTATAATATTACTATCATTATTCGTAAAGTGGTAAAATTAACGATCCTTGTTTTATTTTATGTCAGATCTTTTGTATGAGATTAAATTTTATAAATTAAAAATATTTAAAATTTCTTAACTTTTTTTCTATTGCTTTTTACATAGGACTAATAGAAAAAAAAATCGTGTTGATTGTTTAAAACAATGTAATTTTATTTTGTTTTTTTTTGTTCGAAAACCATTAGTTTTATGAAAAAAATTTAAGAAATAAAACAGGAATTCCGAGTAGTGTATTTTTAATTTATACAATTCAACTCCATATAAAAGTTCTGATGTAAAGGAAAATAAGGGTTGTTAATATTAAATACCCTTATAACATAACGGTAATAAGTAATATATACTAAAAAAATCCCACAACTTCTTTACGAGTGTATGTAGATTTTTTGCTGTATATCTCTTTAAATTTTGGGATGAGACTTTTTCCTACTTAATTTTTTCGTATGAAGTTAGCAACACCGTGTATATAATTATATTATTACCTTTAACGTTTCGTTCTTTTTGATTAGTTAAAATAGCTATTTTCTGAGCTATTTACCATCAATTAAAAATATTTAATAATAAATTGAACACATTACGGGCCCTACATATAATTTTCAAGATTATTTATTATAAATAGGTACTTTATTTTAAAACGTTTCTTATAACAAAGAGCTTAGAATGAAATAAATTCTAGGATTTAATAGTAACGTAATAGATGAATTATTTTCTAAAAACCAACATAATTATTATGTAATGTAATGTAATGTGCATCAAAAATTTTATTTGAATACAAGGTTTCAAAGAGTTATTTCTATTTTTAAGATACACTACTATATTTTTCCATAGTCAAAAATCCAGAAATCTCTTTTTTTTGATAAAAAAAATCACTGGTTAACATTTTGCAAACTTTTACGTGGTATATTCTTGAAATCTACCATCCCTTAACATTTTTATTAATAAATATATTTTAATAACAGTTGGGTTACACCTATTTGGGTGCAATCTAAATATAATGGCGTGCTCATTTTTGATTAAAATGTCCCTAATAAGATTTATGGATTTTTGACTAGGAAAAAATATCGTAGTGCGCCTTAAAAATAGGAATAATAATTCTTTGAAATCTTATATACAAATAAAGTTTTTGATGCACATTAAACAAAAATGTTATCGGTTAATAATTTCAAATATTATGATGGTGTTTCCAATTTAGATGAGCCACATTGTATAAACATTCCATAGGAATGACATACATGATAAGTATTGAGAATAAATATTGTGTACATCCAATAATAGTACCAAACGATACCATTAATTGATCGTCTGCGGTTCAATCTATATGGTTTATATGTGGCTCATGCACCAACTATTTGCCATATTTACATAAGACTTTTCTTTAATGAGTTTTGTTCATTTTAAAATCCAGATATTGGCCTTAATAAAAACATGAAATTGATTCTAAATCCTTACTTCGTTAACACAAGATATGTTTTTACACCCAGTAAATTCCTTATTCACACAACCCCGTATTGCCTCGGCTGTAACCAACTTTCATTTTCTCTGATTCGCACATTTTCATTCACTACCATGCAATACCAAATTATCATAATTAACATGTTCTCAGGACTTGGTACAAAATTTTATTTGTCCATATTAATTTTAGCTTTGACATAAATATAAAATACATAAATATATCTAATACAACATTTAGGTAATGTAGTATCTCCACTGGATTTTATGGTGAGATATATCCATGCTAAACGACCAGTAGATCTATTGATTTTAAGTCCGGAACGATTTAACTTCATTTTGTAATTCCAGCATCAAGGATACAGATGATCGAATTGATTGTTAACTTTGTTTTCCTGCTTACAATTGATTAAAAATAACTTGTGCATTGTCGATGGTGTTGTTTTGATGACTCTTTAGTACAACTAATACTAGATGAGAATAATAGAACTGGAAAAACTGGGGTCTTCAGGATTCCGAGGCGATAGAACGAGAGTGTATCAATAAGCCCTAAATAGAGGTCGTGTTTTGCATTTTCTTACAAAATCAAAGATATATTTTGCAGAAAGGGGCCTAATATTAAAAAGGAAAGATTAGATAGAAGCTATACAGGATCATTCAAATCTGAAAGCCTTTTAGATCTTATAAAGATAATAAACTAAATTAAAATTGGTTACTTATTTTCTTTGTACTTTTCATCACTTTGCTGTAAATATTTCAATTATTAAATCTTTTTATTTTTAATTCCATGTTTTTCTGATAATAATCTTTATAGTAACATCTAACAGGCTTTGAATTTAAAAAAATACTTCCTTATAAAAGAGTTCGGTGGTATGATGAAGGAAAAAGGATCGTTAAGAGTGAAAGTTGAAAAAAAATGGGTGTTTTATTTACAAGAGGTTTCATCTGACTTGTTTCATTACTATGACGAAGAAACTATATACAATCGTGCCTTGGATCGATAAAGATAGAGAAGCTGTGTTCTTATTTCCGTGTTGCATCGCAGCCGGGTGTTCGCCTGTAACAACAGAGTTTATTTATTATAATGCGTTAATAAAATAATAAAGAACTTAATATTAAGCAGAATATATAAGTCATAGGCTATATCACTGCATCACTTTTTTATACAGGGTGTCATTGAAATGATGTAAAAAAATCGAGAGGTAATAGTACTCCTAAAACTGATAACAAAATTACTATAAGTACGGGTCCTTAAACGCTTATTAAAAAATTTCGGGGCGTTAAAAGAATTAATTCAAATATTGTCTTTTTTTGCAATTGTAAGCTTAAAAAACAAGATAAATCAAATAGTGATATCGAAAAATTATTTCCTTAAAGGTATACTTACCGTTAATAACATGTACATTGACACTAGTAGACCCTGCAATAGTAGGCACACAGGAATAGTTTCCAGAGTCCGAAATATGAGCGTTTGAAATGTACAGTTTTGAAGATAATCCATCGAACCATTTATTCTGAAAGCAAAACAATAACGAATCAAAATTAAAATAATATTTTGGAAGAAGCTGTTACATAACTATATTGATAAAAGAAATGATTTATTGTCGGCAAAGTCTAAAGAAAATATTTCACTGAGAAGTTAATAGTTTCTGTTCTGAAAACAAATTGGCAACTTTGATGTTGATTACTTGTGCTGTGGCTGGTAGGAAGGAAGAACAGGAACTATTTTATAATTCTAATCAGTGATCATATGTCAGAACTATCAGAGGCGAACGAAGAGAGGACTCACTGGAATGTGTAAATATCGTTATTTTTTCGGATCAACGGCTATATAGCCATTATTTCCAAAGTCTGGCAATTTCCAGTCTACCGTTCCGGTAACACGTGTCAGCCGCCATTTAGAGCTTATTGGAACAAACGTGAGTCGAAATCTGATGCATGCCGAGTTTACAGCCTTCAACCGAATGAAATTACATTAAAATAAAGATAAATGGTATTTAAAATTTATTACTAAAATTTCATCGCGTTTTGGTGCACCTCGGGAAAACTACCATTGTCGTGGATTTCATAAGATTTCCACACTTTTATTTGATGTTCAATTTCCCAATTCTAGATATCACATTGCCTAGTTTTTTACTATCACAATAATAAAATAAAACAAATAAATGAATATTGTACACAATACTTTTATCATGTACACTAACATTTTCCTTCGGTATTAATGATCACATGTTTTCTCTGAATCTTATTCCAAGATCTGGGTCACCAATTCAGGTTTTCTTTTCTCAATTGAAGTATCCCGACTTGGCTTTCATTTCCTCAATTGGATCCCCTCTTTTTTCCAATCTTATCCTTAGTTTCTTTCCTGTTGTACTCAATTGATCTTGGGTACTCCATCTCCCTATTTTATTATTTAAGTTGGTGAATCTAAATTTACTCATTTTATCGTTGACACTTTTTGTAGTGCAATTGTAATTAAATTTAATATGTAATTTGTTTAACGTTAATTTGAATGCTAATTAAGATTAACTTCATATTCGTTTATCTAATTTAACTAGGAACTATGTTTGGTAAGTTACATAATTTATTTTTCATTGTATTGTAACAGCAGGTAGTTATTTCATTGTTGTATTTACAGATCTGAAGATGGCTTTGGTTTGGAGCCGAAACTAGTTGTCAATAGTAACCTTTTATGGAATTAAAATAGTTTGTAGTAAATATTTTGAGTTTGATTGAATCCAATCTCCAATACCACATTTGAGATAATCTCTTATGAAAGAAGTTAACTATAAATCAAAATATTAAACAAATTTAAGATGATTATTCATCAGCTATTAAAAACAATGCATATAAAAAATTACAGAGTCGAACCCCACATTCTAAAATAACATAATTTTGTTTGATATTGAAAACATTCTACATACTTCTTATTTAAAATAATAACAATTTTAAAATATTTAAAAATAAAAACACTTTTTCTGTTTCTATGATGAAAACGGAAATAATGAACCCCGAATTTTAAGTTAATCACCCTGTATATTTAAAATGCACAAGTACAGAGATAGAATTTTTATAGGTAGCGTTGAATCTCATAATCCAATATCTTAAAGTGTTAATGATTACATTTTAACATTAAAAAGAAAGTTGATTGGCCATACCATAACATCTTGATAGCACATCCAGTTCATAATTCAACAAACTAAATCCCAAAATTACTAGCAAATTATTATGCAATATTTTTGTTAACACAAAATAAAACATATTTATGAATCTAAATTTAAATAAAAAAAATAAAAAGTATAGACACCGATCTTTCCCTCCATTGAATATATAATTTTATGCTAATTTTTAATTTGATAAATTAGTAACGTAAACATCCATGTGGAAATTTTACCAGAAGCGCGCCGCTGATCATCGGAACAATTCATTTCCGATTTCAAGCCAAAATTTATATTCGTATCATGCCGGTTGGCAGAAAAAATTGAAATCAATAATGAACTTTAGAAAGTTCCCCTTTCAGGTGAAAAACTGGATATTTTTCATCATAAAAGTAGAGGAAAGTTTGTTACATAAGTCTGCGGATAACTGGAAAAGACAGCAAATGAAAAATGTTCCGCTAAAAAAAGTTTTATTAGGCCTCAAATCTAAGCTCAAAAAATATTTGATTTGTCCACAGGAGAAAATATAGCAAAGGGAATGATTGCCAATTAGTTGTATTTTAAAGGAAATTTTTCAAATAAATATACTTTAAGAAATGAAAAACTGGAAACAACCAATTATTGATCCCAAAGTTGTGTTAATGGTTACAATTTTTTTTATCTGGCTGTAGACCATTTTAGATTTTTACACCAGATAATTGATAACTAATGCGCTTAGTAAAAAATCCCAAATTTACAAAACATCCTCTATTTAGATTTTAGATATAAAATTAGACTCATACCTTGAGCCATCCTGTATCCATGCCTCTTTTTTGAACTGAAAGACATGTTGAGTACCAAAAAAAAACCTAGGATAGAACTTAGTGTATCCTTGGAATATTTTGCTAAATAATTGACTTTGACAAATATAATACATTGGATTCCGTATTATACTCAGTCGAAATTAACGACCAAAGAATAAAAATAATATCAGGTATTGTTTATAGCCAAAACTATGTAAAAATAATGATTAATTCATTTATTTCATTAGTTTGGAATTTTATTTAATTCTATTTACTTTGGAACTGTTTTTCATTGAATAAAGAACTTCCTTCTTCTATCGAAAAAGCTCCCAATTAGAGGTATTTGGGAGATTACTGCGACTTATATACTCGTATTTAGAAATTTTGATGCTGGTAAAATATTTTCGAATGACAAAAGAGTCCTTTGAAATATTTAACAGGATTAATGTTAATGATATTCTTCGTTTTCAAAACTCATTAAAAAGGAATTTTACAATTATTTTTCAGTTTTTCCAATTTATTACACTTTTTATTTTATTGTTATATGAACATATCCCTAAAAAAGGAAATTGATACATAATAAATAAAAAAACGAAAAAAGTATTGTTTGTTAAATTATCTTGGAATAACAATAATCAAGTAATTAAATTTAAAAATGCTGCATAGAAGATATGAAAATGTGGCTCTTAAACTACTTATATGTCAAGTTTCAATAAGAGCCCTGATCACACAAGACAAAAAAAATGATAAACCTTGAGCCAATATTTCTTAAAAAGTTTTAGACATTAATTATTTTTGCTACCCAACTTTTTTTTCGTCTTTTCTATATTGATAAATAATACCCACGCGGACTTTGTAATTGAAAAATATAAGATTTAAAATCTGATTAGATTTTTATCTTTCAGCTGTTGTGGAGCTTTAGTTACAATATCAACTCATGGATTAAAGAGTTTTATTTTTTTATTAGAAAATTTAGGTTAGTAAGAAATATTGGCACAAAATGAATAATAAAATTCATACCTAAAGTTTAAATTTTGATGGTTTTTACCGTTAATTCAAATACTGTTGCCTCTTCTCTAAATTTAGTTAGAGAAATTATACAATGCGGTCCATATATATGGAATAAATTCATTTTTAACGTAACTTGTAAAATTAAAAATAAAAATCGACCTGTTTCAGGTTTTTCCCCAAAAGTTCATAATAACGTTAAAAATGAATTTATTCCATACATATGGACCGCACTGGTTAACCTATTAGTAGGATTAAGAAGAACTGCCTATTCTTTAATTTTACATTTTTATTTTTAACGTTCATTAATATTTAATACTTTTTAATTTTACATTAATTACCTCTAATTTTATTAATTTTAAAAATATTTTTTTATTACCAATTAATATAAATATTGACTTGTGATATCAAAGTTATATGTAGTAATATTTACCCAAATGATTATATAGAGACAACGGCACACCCTTCATTACTAAACTACTAAACTTATTTTTTTCCATAAATATTTTTTTTTCGTCTGGTTTTATATAGAACTATTTGGTAAGCTGCGAATAAGTTTTGTTCATGCACGCAAAAAGTTTGAATACATTTTAGTTTTGCTTTCTTTGCTTTTTAAAGAAGTTGCTTGCTGTATACTTTTTGTTTTTGTAAAGAATTTTTAGGGAGAATGTATTTTCTATGGAAATTTTAATGACTTCAGCTCCGATTTTAAAACTGAATTGAAATCTAAGATCTAATTACCGATACTCAAGTAAACATGCCTTTCGAAATACTTCCGGTTTATTTCCAATATCCAGACATTTTCATTTACTGGGTATTTTTCCATTACCGACTTCCTGAATGTATTATTTTTGGCCAGGCTTTAATTTCGATATTAAATTTTTTTTACTCTTGTAATACCGTAAAACCTTAATAAATTTGTATCTGTATAGTATAAAAACAGTGTCTTTTTAATAACAGTATATTTGTAATTTTAGCAAAATATGTCAATGCATTTATGGAGAAATTTTAAACATGAGTTACTTGAAATTCATACTCATTTATCTTGACACATAATAAACGAGCTTTTTTCAAATAATTGATTTTTAAGAAATATTTACATTCGACCAAAAAAAGAAACTTTTTAACTCGATAGCTTAACGAATATATTTTATTTTCATTTCGAATTTTACTTCATCTGTCTTCTGTAAGTTGGGGGATATCCTGTACATTGGCCAGCAACCCCTGCAGGAATGTAATAATTGGCTGTGGTTTCTTGTCCTAAGTTTTGTTCGTTCTGCTGTTGGTAGCCCCCCGTCCAGTAATTATTTGTTTGGGGATCCATATTTGGTTGACTCGGTTTTGACGGTTCTTTCTTAGAATTACGTGCATATAACGGACTACCGTATTCGGATTTATGGGTTTTGTTGACTTTATTCCGGAAATAATTCATTGGGTGATAATGATGAAGAAGTAGACTTTCACGAAAAATTTTAGTGTCACTGTTAATGACAGTTTAAGAACAGATGAAAACCAAAACAGAATTTGGTTGCTTAGTGAAAGATAGTAGAATATAAAGGTGGGTATACATCAGTTTGCCTTTGCATTTTTTCTTTTAGTAAATATATTTTTGTTTAAACCAAGCGAAAGCCGAACTAATTATTGTACAAAAATACCAGATGCGCCAGCAAAATACGTAAACTGCAAATTATAGGAAGTACCATGTATATGCGAAAAAACTAAAGAGCACCAGGAAGAAGTTTTGTTCCAGCACCTCCACCGAAGATTAATCCTTGGCAAAACAATAATAAACGAATTTAAAATTCTTAACAATTTAGATACTACGATTGAAATGCTACTTGCAGTGAAGGAAGGTTTTTTTTGTGCAATAATGAAATTGCACGTCTTTTAAACCGTTAATTTTATCGAGTTGTCACAAGAAGACGTTTTTCTTTTAAAAATGTTTGAGATATTTAGGTATCAAAATTAAATTTTTTATTCATATCAAGTGACTCGTTTAATAATTATAAATAAAAAAATCAATTTTAATTTTTTACTTTAACTTTAACACCCCTCAGTTCGTTAGCTAATGGCATAAGGGACAAATTTCATATGAAATACTATCATTATTTTTAGTCCCTCTATAATCTCCCAAGTTCTGGCTATGAACTCCTTGGACACCCTGTATAATAATATCTAAAATATATTTTCACTAACACTTTAACTTGTAATTAAATCTTCTTCCTCCAAAATCTATTGCATTGCTGAAATGTTCACTCTGTAGAGGAGAAAATATTTGAAAATAATCAATTGTCATTCTGTTTTAATCACATCATTACATTGTCAAACATATTGATCTATAAAATTTTCGTGCAAGTTACATCTTAAAATGAATTATTTTCGCAATAAAGCTAACAAGCCGCATAAATCAGAACACACGCCACCATTAATTGTGAGAACAAGAAAACAAGTACCCCAGCAACCCGAACAACAACCAGTAAAAGAAATGCATTTGGAAGCACCTCCAAGTCCATATTGGAGTCCACCTTATCAACAATCGCAACCAGGATTATATCAATCTCCGGCATATCAACCAATGACACTGAATAGGCAAATTAAACAAAATCCTGAGAGTAACTCATCTGTTTATCCAAGAAAATAAGATGGATCTTGACTAGGTTGAAATAAAATGTAATAACTAAATATAAACGAAAATTATCACACTTTTCTTCATGCTTTTGTACGAATAAAATTGGAAATGAAAAATATTGAAATATTTCTTGGTAAGAAGATTATATAAGATATTTCTGTAAGAAGATAGAAGAATTAAACATGATTTACTACCTAGAATCAAGATAAAACGAATAAAGTGTTGTCCTCAAACAAATACCCAACCATATAACTTTTGAAGGTCCAGGCAGAATTTTTAAAATTTGTGTTGGTTATATCAGAAGACAGATTTGAATAATCTGACGTTAACATTCAAATCATTGTTGCATTGCCTAAACGAGGTCGCCTTTAATAGTATGTTGGTCTATTAGAAATAATACAATTATAAATAACTACTTTATTTAGGAACTAAGGAAATTACTAAATACATTATTTTACTGGTAAATTAAAGAGTTCGTTAATATACAGGGTGGAATATATATGTTTCTATTCAAAACGGTGAGTTTGAGTTAAAAAAACTGGCATTATTAAATTTAATCGTTAATAAAATAAACGCAAATAGTTTGAAAAACTAATACCATTTAGGTGATTTTGGCTATTTTTTAATAATTTAAATTTGAATGCGGTCACGACCACTGGGTATAAAATATTTTTGAATAAAATAAAAGATTTTTTATTGTATGACGGCTTCGACTAGTACGGCTATTAACCTCGAGTTCTGTGTAGATTAATTTATAAATTATTTCAATTCAATTTAGTATATTCCAATGTAATAAAGTTTGTATAACTTAAGTTACTTATTATGGTAAAGCAGACCACTTGCAATTAGTTTCTAACTTTGGCAACATTGCATTTCTTTTTTACCAACAATTATTACCATAGCATATAATTGCATGTCAAAATAATATAGATTTTTATAGTTTTTATAAAAATAAATAATGAGAATTCTATCAAATATACACATAAGAAATCAATACATAAAAACATAACATAAGTGATCAGTTTTCTAGTGATTGAGAAAATTATATCAACTAAACTTGATGTCAGGTGATAGGTCATGGATACCTTGAAATAACTTTCAACGAGTAAGTATTCTCAAGTATTTTCAAAATATGTATGTGTTCGTCAAATCCAATTTGATCATTGTTGATTCATAATCGTTTCTTTAAAAAAATAATTTAATATAAGAATTTCTTTAAGTCAATTGAGTTATGTTATTTATTATGAATCAGAATTACTGATTATACATTTAATTACAGCAAAAGGTATGTTAATAATTTGATAAATGTTACAATATTTATTGATTACTTTAAAGTTCTTTTATTTCACTTAGTTTCTTATTAATTTTTTTTATTATTCAGATTCATTTTCTGTTTATTAAATTATGATGTTTTGTACCTTATTAGCTTGTAAACAGTTTTAGGGTGAGATGAATTACCTTTCCAGGTAACTAATGTGGATAATTCAGATTCATTAACCATAGAATTTGCAGGATTTCAGGATCAGGTAATTGTGTCACCAATTGGATTTCTTCAGGAATTTGATATTATCAGAAACATTTGATGTAACCCTTTCTTTTTTATTGCTCTTTTAAATTTGTTGATTTTTGATCATTCTGTAAGTTAGATCTCGATTATTACTAGTCAATTTTAGTCTGGCAGCATTGAAATTTGACCGTTTTTGGAGAAAAATTATAGATGTTTCCACTACAACTGCCAATGATGAAGTCCTCCAAAATTGTTGCCAGCTTCCTTTTATTAAAACAGGATGTCAAAGTTAGATAGATCTCTAATTTATTTATACAGAAAATTAAATGTTCATAGATCGACCAAAATAATTCTCCCTTATTCACTTTATATTAAAAACACTAATTTTTAATCTTCACTTCAGTATATTTTTAGAAATTATTAACTTTTTGCAAATGTGTCATGATATCTGTTGGTGATAGTTGTCATTATTTTCCTTTAAAATATTGTGATATTTTTTTTTATTATCCCATTAAGTTTATCGCTTACATTTTATTATTTGTATTTTATTAAATTATTGCATTTTGATTTGTTGACATGTTATGACTGTTATGACTATATTTTCTAAAATATTGGGTGTTACATGAACTTACTGAATGGCATCACTTTGCCGTTTGTATAGAAAAGTACTTATAATTTCTTCATCAAATTATTACCATAATTATTTTCCACTAGTGCAATAACAAAATTGAATATTCCACTTATCTCCACTCTCCAAGAAATGAACAAATAAAATAGAAATAAAATTTTTGCAGAAAAGCGTACATTAAGAAATCCATTTGCAAACGGTCGCTCACGGCGATCGATTTCACAGTTTTTTCTAGTCAGCGAACGGGGATAATATATCGTACAACCTACCGAAAATTTAAATGTCACAGAGACACGCAGAAAATAGCACATTCCTATGTAGGTATTTCGATCTACTGAAATCAAATGACACCTTTTTTATTTTGGTACGTCATAAAACCAGAAATTTTGTATTATTTTTTTAGAGATAATTAATACTTTTTCACTTTTCTCTATTCTCTTCATGCAGAGTTTTAATCAATCGAAAATTAACAAAACTTGTATTATTTTTGGCCTAAAACAGACGTATCATTTTTTTTTAAATTGAGTTTGGATCGATTGTCATTTTGTTAGTTTTCATTCCGTTTTTCCGTGGCTAAAAAGTGAATATTTCTTTTTGAAAAACTGTTAGCTTAAAAAAAGTCTCATATCGACTCATTTGGTTGCAGTTGATGTCAGGAAATAGCTTTTTATAATTTTGATCAATATGAGGTCAATATGAATATAATGTTTTTATTTAAAGTAAAGAATGTTAGAAAAATTTTTAAAAAATTCAAATGTCACATTAACTTTTTCGTATTTATTTTGACCTATTAAGATCGAATCAGGTCTTTTTATTTTAATACGTTGCGAAACTCCGAAATTTTTATAATTTTTAAGGGATATTTAAGGGTTTTCCAGTTTGCTTCACCTTTTCAATTTTTTAGAGATTTTGATTGGATTGAACTATTTGTTGACTAAGAAGATTCTTTTCTTTTATTGAGGAACTTTTACAGTAGAGTGTGTTAAAAAAGCGAAATTTTCAAAAATTTTGGAAAATTTAAATGTCACAAAGTTACGCGAACGGTGGCATTTTCGTATAATATTCATGAATATATTACTTTCTAAAGAAAATACCAAAAAAAGATAAGGAATATTTCTTTGAATATTTACGTTTATGTAAATATATTCGAAAATTGTTTATATTAATGCGAAATCTTCAAAACTGTTTTTTTGACCCACACAAATTTAATATTGATCATAAAAATATTTAGTATGCTTCACACAAATGAAATTTCATTAAAATATTTATTTTTCTGAAAAATTAATTCACCAATAAACTCGCATATTACTTTCGAATAAGAAGATTCTTTAGCAATTTAAATAAATGTTTGTTTACGTTAAAATATTTCTTGCTTATCATTTAATTATTAAAAAAAAAAACAATGAAAAATAAATCGATGAAGGAAAACAGTAACAAATGACCTTATGTTTAAATTATTATTTTAATAATAAGGTGCAATTTTTAGAAAATAAATATTTCTTTTTATTAAAAATACTTATTTTTTATGCATCGATCATTGAATATGTTTTGTGAAACATATATTTGCCCTTTAAAAATGCTCTCTTTTCCTTTATTCTTTACTATGAAATTTAAAATAAATTTCGACCTATATTCCTTACTTAAGTTAATATAAAACAGTTCTCTATATATTCGCAAGATGGCAGTATTCATGTCGAGAGGACAAAACTAAATTCACTTTTTTGTCTTCTAACTTAGAGCTCAAAACTAAGTTTAGAAGTTGTTTGTGGTTACTCTCGAATAACCCAACAAAGCTTCTAGCGCAAAAGGGAGTGTTTACAGAAGACGGGAATATGACAAGAGATTACATGTCCGTAATATACAGATAATGAAAATACCGAATCAGATACAAAAGGATGATGTTACCTACCTGCACTAGGGGAAATTGGTGCCCTTTTACCATTTCTTATCGCATAACATAAAATTATTACATAGACCAAACTGTTTCTATATGTTGTTTATTTTGCGGATTTACTTACAGAGTAAAATAGTGGCAACTAAATAAATAAATAAATTAAAAAAATAAATTTTACACTTTAATCCTTAAAGGGACTCTTTACAATAGAGTTCCGTAAATATAATTTTTTTAAATAATGGTGGGTTCTCGGTATAAATACTCCTCCAATTGTCTTGATACTTCAATGAATAAATTGTAATAACTTGAAATACAACGAAAGAACCATATACTTTTTCTAAAGATTCATAAGGTATGTTATTTTTAGTACATTCCGATTTACTTTCAGTTGATTAATGTCGACTTTATTTAACACAATTATAAACATTGTCCATGTTTATTTTAGGCTAGAAAACTGATTATTGTTCTATTAAAGAAAATATTTGATCAATACATAGAGTATGTTTCTTATATTGAATTACTCACGTAATTATCACTTTACATTATGATTAATGTTTAATAATTAAATTACTTCTCATATAAATAAATATTACCTTTTCACATAAAAATAACTTTCTGGTCATAGATGTTTACACAGATATAGTTACATCTTCAGAAAGCCTAAATTCTCCTTTAAAAACTGATATTATTATTCCGCAGTACAAGACAATATTTGAAATTGATAGAATTGTGATGATGCTTCAGTGGATAAGTTCTAATAACTTGGAATACAACAGAAAAACCAGATACTTTTTCAAAATTTTCATAAGGTATGAAAATTCTAGAGCCTCTGTTTTACATTTTTAAATTCAAATTTTTCATATTTTAATTCTTAGGTATGACAAACTCATTTATTTATAATATCTAACAATAATATTTTGACTATCTTATACATATTAACATCGAGTTTACTTAAATTTAAAAAGTATTTAAATGATTTGGATATATTTGCTTAATAGTTAACCATTTAACCATTTATATTTTTAGTTATGAAATAATTTTTGGCTTTCTCTAATTACATCGAATTTTTTATTATTATCAATTTCTTTATCAACAAATAGAAAGAAAATTGAACTCTAAAAAAGAAAAGAAATTAGATTTTGGTTCATATAAGGAAATCTAATTGAATTTTCTTTTACAAAAATATTTATATCTAATTACAAAAATTGATTCGAAAATGAATAACAAACTAATTTGAAAATTTAAATTTTCCACAATTATAATATAAAATATTTATATATTTTCTCAATTTTCATGAGATGCGAAATAATTTTTGTTAGAATATATGTAGAAGATTGTATATTCCCGTAGGAATATAATGAAAATGTTGAATATTGCAAAATGAAATTAATAACTGATTATGTTTTGGTATATTGAAATATAATTAAATTTTTATTATTAAAATATTAACTAAAAAAGTTCATCCTTCTGAATAAAGGATTAACATGATTGATTGAAAAGTTGGAAACGCCTAAATTTAATTGATAATGAATTGAATAATCCCAGTACGGTAAAAATTAGGCTAATTGAATAACAATTTTCAAGCGATAATTAAATAAAAATAAAATGTATAGCTTTAAAATTAATTTGTTATTCCAACGCCATAAAAATTCGCCTAAATAAAATTAGCTGAATTTAATTTTATCTGCATGGTCCCACTTCATCTTTAATCGAGAGTCTTTTATTTCTATCGATGTTTTAATACAATTTTTTAAGATAAATCCTATTTTTAGATTCATTCCTATAATATTTTATCTAATTTAGAGTTATGATTAAGATTTAGGAAGTGCGATAAGAACCGTTAGTCCCCTCAAGAGCATCCCTTGATAATAACTCTTTTTGTACTACTTTTATATATTTGTTAATGTTTGTTGAGCACTTTTTTTGTCTCTTATTTGAATTCTTACACACTTAGGTAAACCTCGTCCTTATCCAAGAGAGGGCCAGTTTAATCTGTGATATGGTAGAGGTTGCCATTTGCTGAATTATTTAATAATTTTTATTAACTCCTTTTGTTACCGTATGACCAAGAGCCTTGCGTAACATAGTAAAGAGCCATTTTGTGATATAGTGAAGGTTCCCTTTTAATTAGCAGGACCCAAAGGTCTATGCATGAAAATATAATGAACTTCTAAATATTTTAGCATGACTGTACGGCGAAATATTTATACAGTGTGTCTACTTAAGTTGGAACCATATGGAAAACTTTTTTATTATTAGTTTTATGAAAAAAAGTTATTCTTTATAAAAAGTTCTGCATGGTCTAAAACCTGAAATACAACCATCGAATTTAAAATTTGTTGAGCCGTATACAAGGTTTGTCGAAAAATATAAATTTTGCTCAAGAGTAATAATTTTAATAAATTTTCTAGTTGATAATTATTTTATTCTGAATATATGATAAATGCCTGAAATAAATATCTGTATTTTTTTGTTAATTTCAGTTTCTTTTTTTCATATTTGTTCTGATGTTAATTCTAGGTATGTAAATGTTTTACTTGGTCATTATTTTAGTTTTCCTTTTGTGCAGTATTTTACTCACAGTTTTTGTTTGTATTTAATTTTTAAAAATGTTTTTTTTTATCAGTTCATGTTGTCAATTTTATTTGCCAAATATGTGGTATTTTTTATTTAAATAGAAAATTTAAAGGTTAATCGAAGAAATCATCGATATAACGATTTTTTTAATTTATTTTGAGGATAGAGAAAAACAAATAGAGGAAACTTGTAAAATATTAATTCAATATTAAGCACGAAATAATGTTTTAACTAGAAATAAAAAATAAAAAATTTTGTACAATGAATTATAATATGTTATTTGGTTCGTTCACATCAAAGTATATTAACATTATTTTAAAATACAGTTACGCATACTTTGAATAAGATTAAAATATTAATCATAGTATTATTATTATTATGTTGAGTTTATAAGGGATTTGCAACAAATATAGATAAAATTGAAGATGTGTTGAAATATAAAAAAACCTGATATAAAACTATTGAGAAATTTTAACCAAAAATTTTTTGTATAAAAACTATTATTGGCATTGTAAAAAAGAAAGAATGAGCTTTCTTAATTTGTGATTGTTTTTTGTAAACTATAATGCATGCGAAGGTATCATAAGTTAAAATATAGGAATATCGTAAAATTCTTCAAAATATCAGACAAATTGTTAATATTAGTTTTGATAGAGTGTTGTGATCTGAAAAACCTATAAATAGACTGTCAAAATTTAACAAGAGAGACTTAATTTTTGATATGCTAAGGGTAAAATCATCCGTTGTTAATAATTGTTTAGTAAAAATATAACATGTCTAGACAAGGAACAATTTTTATAAGATTGAATTAAGTGTTAATTTCATCACAAGAGATGAATAATTATTCAAAAATATCTGATAAAAAATTAAATTATAAAAAAAACACAAAACAAAATGATAATAATTAGATTTATTAAAAAATATTAGATTATAAAAATATTATATTATAAAAAAAATGTCTGAAATTATTTCATCATCAATTTGATCTAATCTCATACTGTATTGATTTAGTTTTTTATGTAATTCCACTACGTCATTATTAATTTTGCAATAATAATTTAGTATGAAAAAAAAAATAATAAAAAAAATAAAAAAAAAACCAAAATCTTACTGATTCGGTATCGACGGCGGTGACGTCAGTAGTAGTAGCAGCGGTGACGATTGATTCCAGCGAAATAGCAGGAGGTGGAGACATTTTTCTTTTCCGTTTTTATAATATTTTTTGTTGTCATAGACGGCACTAGCGAAATATCGCTAAGTATTTTTATTTTATCGTTCATAATGCAACTGCTGAAAACAAGCTAATCCTAGAACGGAATAAATTCAGTCGGATATAACGAAACGGAAACCGCGAGAGCGATATGCTTTTATCATAAACACAGCGATTGTATTAATTAGCATGCATGCAAATTCGTATCAAAACAAAGTTTTATTGTGAATAAAATTCAGTCAAGTCTTTGCTCTCGACACGACAGTTTCACATACCCATTGAAATGGCTGCCACCGAAAACAACGAGCCAATTTCAGATTCAGATGGGGAAATAGAAACTGATTGCAAAGTACTTGATGCTAAAGAAAGCTATGTGTAGGATGCTACTATTATGAAGCACAGACGGCTAGCACCTTTTATATGGATGAACATGCTTTTCAGCATTTTAGTGGGATAATGCGTAATTTGCGGCCAGAAATGCGTCTTTGTGATAGATGCAAAGCGGCATTATTTACTCATTATCTTACTAAAAATTGCATAATGTGTACGAAGCATGTGAATGAGGATGATAATGTCTTGTCGGGAATTTAAAATTCCCAAAAACGGTCCTTTTCAGGGCCACAAAATACCTTGTAGAGGGGAATTTAAATTCCCAAACGGTCCTTTTCAGGACCACAAAATACTTGAAAAAAATTTCCGATTAGGAAGTATGTACTAAAACGTTATCGAACTATAGTTAGTAACGTCAGTGGAGTACAAATTATAACCTTGAAGTAAAGGATACAAAAAAACGTTATCGAACTATATTTAGTAATGTTAGTGGAGTACAAATTGCAACCTTGAAGTAAAGGTCAAGGCTAAAATCAAGGTTGTAATGACCATGCGTTCAAGGTTAGGTTTTGTTACTATAAAAGACGGCACACTGCTGTACAACATCTATATAACAGACATGCCGAAGACGGCCCACACTCTCACGAGTCTCTACGCAGACGACACCGCCATAGCTGCAAGAAGCACCCAGCCACGCCTAGTCACCAGGTACATCCCGAGAGCCATGGATTCCATCCACGAATGGTGCATCAAATGGAAGATAGCCCTAAACGCTGAGAAAACCCAAGCAGTCTTCTATACGAGGAGGAGACACCAACCAGAAGAAGAAATAAGGATAGACGGAACAGACATCGGATGATCCGACAGTGCTAGGTACCTCGGTGTAACTATGGATAAGAGGCTGACGTTCCAAGAACATGTAGAGAAAGTGAGAGATTGAGTGAAGCAAGCAAGAGCCAGGACAAACTGCATACTAGGAAGACGAAGTGAGCTGAACCTGAGGATCAAATTGCTGCTGATACGTTCCATAATCATCCCGATTATGACATACGCATCGGTAGCATGGGGACACACAGCAAAGTATCACAAAGAAAAACTCCAGAGGCAACAAAACATCACACTAAGAATGGCAGTAAACGCCCCCTGGTATGTTCGGAACAACCAAATATACAGGGAAACGGAGGCCACACCACTGCTAGAGGTGATGACGGACAGAGCGAGAAAGCTGTTCGAAGAGTTGCAAAACCATCTAGCCATTGGGGTGATATCTCGAGGGAAGAATGTGGACGAGTGAATCAGAGAATGAAAGCGAGAGGTCCTGTATGGAGACACGGGGTGGTGGAATGGGTTCCCCATCTTCCATATCAGTAAACCCGATATGGAAGATAGGAGACCCGGGCTCAGAATGCATGTGTGTGTGTGTGTGTGTGTGTGTGTACTAATAAATCAGTTTGATTAATAATTTTCATTTGAGAAATTATCGATAATAAAAAATCAGTTTCTTTGAGAAAGTGTTTTAAAAAAAAATGTAAGTAAATATTTTTAATTTTTTTTTGTCAAAAATAAAAGTGTAGGTATATTATTTTAGAGAAAAATTTAAATGAAATAAATTCGTCTCCCCTAGAAGGTGAAAATAAACCGGTGGTTACATTGAAAAGCTTGCCAATTAATGAGCCTCACAAAATCTACATTGCTAAGTTGGCTAATTCAATATATGGTGAAACGATTTTGCTTGAACTGGAGAATCGAGTTATATTCTTACCACGTCGTGTCCTAGTTCTATTTAAAATTCTAAGTGACGTAGTTTTGCGAACCTTCGTTAACTCGCAAGTCTTTACTAAGGCATCGGGTCTATCGTTTTCTCAAAGTAATCTTATAAAGAAATATTTTGTGATATCTTCTTCAATTACATAATCTTTTTGTTACATTTAATATGCAATGAGTTACCAATTAGACATTATTTCAAACTTCACATACTCTGTTTACTATTCTTAACAAATAATTAACTCTAAAGAACATTGTTAACAGTTCAAACTGAATTTTTAGGTGTTAAGAATTATGTACTGAAAACTGAAGAATAAAACATTTCTTCTTAATTAAATATGTTTCTAAATTCGAAAAAATAAGATTAGTTATATAAAAATTTTCCCTCATAAACTTTCACCACCAATTTTTTTCAAAAAATGTTTTCTGACTCTAGGAACTGTTTCTACAGTGATAAACTCGTCTGCTATTTCAATATTACACCACAAAAAAACTCACAACAAAATAGAAGAAACGAAAATTTCAATTAACAATAACACGACGTCACTGAAAAAAAGAACTGCGTAGAACTAAAAGTTTAATGCGAGCAGTTCGGATCAGGTAAATAATTTTTGGGGCGATAAGCTTGAATGATTACTTCATTAGTATAATATCATCTTAAAATGGGTTTCTGAAGTTATCCACAACCTAGAAATTGGACATGTGTTAATCCATTCTTTATGAAGAAAATAGTGACAGTGGTCCGAATTAAAAGATCATTGTAATATTTTCATTTCCATTTTCCTTCGAAGAAGAACTAACTAACTTAAGAAATTCAAGACAAGACTATTCCTAAAGACCTATGGAAGTTATATAGCATTCTTGAATATTTATATTTATTAATATAAAAAAAAATATTGTAATTTCATTGTCAAGGTATATGTTAAATAATTTAATTTGTTGCACCCCACATTAACATTATATTTTATTATTTCTCTGAGAGATGAAATAAAATGAATTATTATAAGACATAAAAAAGTTAGAAAATAAAATAAAAAATTAATACTGTAATACAATGTATATTTAAATGATGTTTTGGTATGTATTAATTTTCAAGTTTGAACGAACTACATTTAGAATAAGCTGTTAGATATATAGAATTAGCTAAAATAATCTACAAAAATTAGTCTCATCAAGTATATTGTGAACTTGGAGCTGAAAATTGTTAAAGCTCAAAATTATTTACGTAAATGTTTCGAGAGAAAAATCTAACAAGCTCCCTTAGACGACGTACTAAATAAAATAAAATTATACGAACCTCGATAGTGACTCTGCTCATATAATCAACATCATTTGTGCGTTGATTTGACGTTTCCAGGATATTCTCGCCTTTGTACCAGAAGACCGTTCCTAAGTCGTGGGGGCCCTGGCTGATGAGGCAGGTGAGTGTAATGGAGCTGCCGGCTTTGACGTGCAAGTCAGTTGGTCCAAGGATGCGCGCCTTAGCTTCTGAAACATCCGAAATTATTATATTGCGGTTTCTGAGAAACTCCTGGAATTTTCTCATATCTCATCCGAAATTTCTCTAGTTCCATTAAAGCCGAACATAGTTGAGTGAATGGGGATAAGGAGGGTCACTAGTTAGATGTATAAGTAACGGTTAATTGTACTACAATATTATTTTATGGGATATTCCGAAAACACTAAAACACAGATCTTAGTTTTAAAAGTAAATGTAGGGGTTAACGTGTATCACGTTATTCCAAAAACATCATTTATTATATTTCTGTAATTGGCCCCTGAACGATATAGCTCTATTTTCTGAAGTACAGGGATAATTGTTATTACCATGAAGTCAAGCCAGTATCTTTATAAAAATAATGGAATACTTAATGCATAAAATTAATGAACATGAAATAAAGAAAACATTGAAGAATTATGGCAAAATACTTATTTTATTGCCGGGTTATTTTTAATATTAATTTAAATCGTGATAAACACAAAGGCTAATAAATAGTTCACCCTTTTTGGTATCATTAGTTAAAAAAATACATTTTGCTATTTTCGAGATATATAGTGTAACACAGTCTCATAAAATTTAAAAAAAACTTTATTAATCATTATATTCTAAGAAATCTAGAATGCCCCAAGAAACATGCTTAGATTTATTTCGAATTATATATTCAGAAAAAATGAAACTTTTGAAATATAGATCTTTCATAACAAAATATTAACAAGTTTAAAGCAAATGTCGAAATTTCATTTTCGGACAAAGTTGAAAGTTTTATTACTAAAATCCTTAAGCATATAGTACCCATTAGTTTATTGTTAAATTTTATGTAAATTATAAGCAATATTTGCTAACGATTGGAAAAGCAGTTAAAGGCTATAAAAAGCTTCTTGTTCGGTATTGTAACCCCGTATTAAATTCTCCATACAGAGGGATTTGTAACAAAACCGACATCCGAAAAATTCTTAATAATAATCTCAAAGTTGAACATCTAAATTTTTAACATGGCTGTACCCATAATAAAATTACACGAGTGTGTATGAATGAGGTCCTGTCTGTTTTAAAATGGTTTCATGAATAGTCGAACATTCAGATATTAGATTATAGATCCATAATTCTTTTTAAAAATTTTCTCCAACATTAATAGTAAAGAATAGTATCCATGTTTCTTTCTACAGTGTGACCTGTCTAAATTGAAAAGACCACCATAGTATTTGAAGTTATTAACCGATTTCAATATATTTTTTTTTTTTTTTTTTTTTTTTTTTTTTTTTTTTTTTTTGAAATGTTGTGCATCCAAAACACTTTATTTGGAGACAAAGTTTCAAAGAGTTATTCCTATTTTTATGGAACAATATGATATTTTTTCATTGTCAAAAATTAAGAAATCTTATTAAAGGTTTTGTTTTCAAATAAAATGAGTATGCCATTTAGATGTATCCTAAATTTTTGTTTGTTTGTTGATGCGGTCATACTAATATTTTTCCAAATATTATATTTGAGTGCCTTGTAGAACAATGTTTTGGACTCCCATGTGTAAAACGAATATTCTGAATTTTTTTCTTAGTGAAAAATAACAAAATTAAATTGTAGAAAATAAATCTCTAAATACTTTGTGATAATCATTTTTTTCTCTATGGTTAAATTATTTTTTATATTGTATGTTTCAAATAATTCCATTTAGGCGGTTAAAAATTTTTAATGAATTATTTCAGAAAATATATCACTTTTAGTCTTTATACGAATGAAATCAGTTTTAATTAATTTGATTCTGTACAACTTAAATCAATTGACAACAACAATATCGTAGTAGTTTAAGAACCATTTTATTGTTATTTTACATGATACATTCTCTATACTAAATATATAAAAATATGAATGAAGTTAAAACTTTACACTTAACAAAATCTTTAATGAGAATTCTTTGAGTGTTTTACATTAATATTTGGCACAAAATTTTCACTAACTCACTTAACATAACTTAAATTAAACTGAATTTTAGATATGTGGTCTGAAGAGTCATTAAATGTTTAAACTTTTGGTTGACATTTTATACTTTAAATTATGTGAAGGGCGATATACAACTTGAGAGAATCTATTTTGGAGCGGAGAATGAGTGTGTGCATTCCTCAATGATGTCTTAGCGTTCTGGAATGATTGTGACTGTGGGGTTGGGGATGATTACGACTGATTGGGTTAATTCTGAGGTCAAAGAGGGCAGTTTTTATTAGTAAATTTTTTTAGTGTATATTAGCGAAATGTCGATTGGTTGAAGTAAATATTGTGTAGTTGAGAAATTGCGTGCATAAAATTATTTTGGAGAACGTACAGGGCGTACTAATGTGAGTTGAATATTTATAATAATATTAAAATGAGTGAATTTTAAACACTACATGAAATAAATCGACTTAAGAAAATTGGAGTTATAGGGTTTTGATTGAAAATCAACTAATGTCTTGCATATTGTTACTCAATAAAATTTTCTAACACCTCCATTTTATTAAATTAGAGACAAGAAGCACGTTGATAATATTTGTATTTAAATTATCTCAAAAATCTGTATTAAATCCGAATTGTTGTTAAGAAATTACAGTTTATTAAAATATTAAAGTGATATTTGTTGTAACTTTAACAACTGTAACATGATCCACGAGTGAATTTGTAAGACATCTGTAACTTCTCCATCCATCCAATAAATTAACATTGAACATTGAGATAGAAAGAAGTCTTATTCCTCAGTGCCTGAAATTAATATAAACTGCGGTATAAAGCAGTTCATTTTACCAAACCTAATAAATTTTAAGGGTTTCTCATATTTATTTTACTAAAGTAAACGCATTCAGATTACTTGTTGGTTTGAAAATTTTCCATTAACAACTTTACGCAGTTGACAAATATATAAATTATAAATTTTGTGGTTCGGACTAGTGATGTTGCCAATACTTTAAAAAAATGGGAAGAAATTTTATGAAACATTGAAAATCCACCAATTGCAATCAAGAATTCTGTTGACTGTAGTTTCCACTTAAACATATAATAACAGAAGCGGTTTTCACTAAAAAATGATAGTTTGAATATTTATATATACAACAAATTGTAAAATTTTAGCATAATCATACTGAAAGTATAGAATATATGTAACTATCATCTCTGCAGAGAAAATGTTTATTAAGACGCAAGTAGGAAGTTCTTCGTGCAACTCAAATAAGGAAAGGAATAATTGTTTACTCACGTTGTGACTGAAGATGAGAATGGGTTATCTTATTCAAATTTTGTAACAAAGCTGCCAGTCAAAGCACAAACGGCTTCCATTTTCTCCCAAATTGAATAAATATACATAATTAAATTATATAAAATAGAGGTAGATATTAGGAACCAAATACATATTTTATTAAAAAAAAAACTTTTATTATATTGTCATTAAAAAATAAAACAGCATTTCTGGCACCCAGTTGAAACGATAAGGATCTATTTTTATTTGAAACAGAGTATAAAACCTATGATCGTTTTTTGGGATTTTTCTCGAACGTGAACATTCTGCAAATACCGGTACATATTGTGAAACTCTGCAAATAAAAAAACGTGGATGATCCTAGTGGGTATTTTATTTTAACTCGACCGAACATTGCCTATCGGACAGTTTGAGTTGCAGCAATTTAACTGTGATATCTTTGAATGTCTATTCTATGTACCTTCCTTCTTTTTTTGTAAATGAGTATATTAGCTGGTTTAGTTCGCTAAAGGGATAATATAAAAAAGCAGCAATAAAAAACCAAGCTCATGTCTATTTATTTATTTTATTATCGGTTAGAGCTATATACAAAGTGTCCGCGAAATTAATGCATTTATTTATGGATGAGGTATAAAAACGTATCCGGAAATTTTTTTTTATCCGAAGTCGGCCGTTTTTAAAGAAATCTATCCCAATATTATTTACCGAAAAGCAACTAAAGCTGACAACACCGATAATTCTGTCAAATATAAACAATAGGATATTTAGAAACATGTATTCTTGGCAATTATTACACGATCCGAATGATTTCTAGCACTACTTTTTTTAGGTAATACACTACACTTTCCAACAATCTTTAGGATACTGATATAAAACATCGCGGATTGCATCAAATAACACATCATGATATTCTTGATTAAAATAAAATGCCATTTTTCACTGAATTATTGGAACTAGTTTACCAAACGATAAACTTATAACGATTAAACGATCCGAATCATATGCAAACTAACACAATTTTAAGATTCATCAGGTAGATATTAATTGGTTATATGACACACATTTTTATTAAAAATGTGAGGTGTGGCTACGTATAAATTTTCGAGTAAATGTTTAAAGTAAATTTTTGTGTAAACTAATGATGTTAGAAAAAACTTTTTTGTCTGTTACTTTTTCCAATATTTTTTTAATAAAAAAGAAACAAAATGAACAAACAGTTATAATTGTAATGTTTAATTTCAGACAAATTAATAATTATTTAACTCCAAGATTAAGTTTACTGTCAAACAAAATAATGTATAAGAAAAAAATGTATGTATGTATAAAATGTATAATATGTTAAGATTATCTGCAAACATCCACAAATATTAGGTAATTAATTTACACTGAAAATATTCCTGTTATAGCTAATCTCTTATCTCTCTAGTAAAAACGTTATTTTATAATTGTTTACAAAGGTTTACTCGTAAAACGAAATTTGATAAAGAAAACGGCCTATACAAAAACTTATATTAAGTAGTCTTTCTGAATTGAGCTATAATTATGACCTTGTACTGAAAATCAGCAAGCAATACTGTACCTGTATGATTTTTTTTAATTTCAATAAATTAAACCAACATAAGCACTGTTTAACAATTTAACATTTTTAGAGAGATACCATTACCTTTTGCATTTGTAAATATGTTATTTGACTTAAAAAACATTTAAAAATAATGATATTATATTTGGTTTTTTTCAACGAAAATTTTTAATACAGAGGAAAAAAGCAAACAACAAGAAAGTTAAGGAAAAAAACTCGAGTATAATTTTTAATTTGTACTCAATTTTAATTCCGCCTATTCGAAGGTGATATCTTTTTAAGGGTAGAACATTGAAAATTCTATAGAAAATATCATTCACATTTTCAACAAGGAATTTTCACCTGGTTTTCAGCAATTACTGCTTTAAACATTGGTTATAATTCATCTTCATCGTGTTCAATTATTTACGCATTTTCTAAATAATAAACCAGTTTATCATAACGAAATTAGATTGGTATAATTAATAGCGCAAAGTAATTAAAATCTTCACCTGGCGACCTTAAAGCACGGATGTGTTTGACGGCACATAAATATAGGTAATAACGACGAGGGTACGTAGGACTTTAATCAAATAGAAAGTTTAGTATTAAAACGTGTTAAGTAAATAAATATCTTTATTTATATATATTTTTGCTGTTAACGAAAGATTAATTGAAATTTGGTTAAATAAAATTTCTCCTACTTATATACATATTAAAAAATATTACTTACCTACTACATTCAGCCTAAAAGGCAGGGACATTTTTGGTTCTGTATTCACTTGACATTCATAGATGCCCGAATCTCTGATTTGTGGGAATTTTATCTGTAATGTCCAATTGTCAGATTTGTCTGGTCGTATCACTTGAAATCTTTGATCTGATGTGTATGTCAGAATTCCAGCTGTTAAAATATGTAAATCTCTCTTTCTGATCCACGACACCTGTAAAGAACATTTTTTTTTATTGACTAACAAGATTTTTTTTATTCCGTTAATATTTGTGAAGACTAAGTAAACTATATAGAAACAACATATAGTAAACCGATTATTTACAAGAAACAATATGTATTAAAGTCAACAATTTTTTCAAATTATATTTCTATAAAGAATTTTGATTTATTTGGTTAAGCATTGTACGTACATTTTGGAAAACTTTTATGTTCATATAAAAATGATTTATAGATCAAAATTTTTCCTGAAATTCTATACTTTTATACTGTTTAATATTTACCTAAATAGTAATTTCCAAATAAATTGAATTTTATGTAAATATTTTCTTTTGTGTGGCACAACGTCATGATATAACAATTATTACATTACGAACTAGTTAAAAAGTCAGTTGGGTGAAGACAATTCCTTTAATGAAATAATTGTATTATACAATTTTACCAGTTATATACAATGTAATAAAAGTTATAGGTATCACATGTGATTGAATTATAGAATATAGAGTGTGACTCATTTAAATCGGAAACACCCCCATAGTATTGGAAGTTATTAATCGATTTCAACAATTTTTTTTACAGATATATGAAATTAAAAGTAATGTATTTTTAAATCTCAATTAGTAAGATCGTCTGACATTTGGCAGATTGTCAGATTTCAATACTTCGCGCATAATTAAACTTGGAATTTAAATATTAAATTTAGCATCATATCAGGTTATTACTTTCAAATTGTACAAATATTTCGGAAATCAATTTTATATTAACAAATTGCACATTCAGTAATTATATAATCGTAATGCTTGTTTAATGATAACAACAAATTTTATAGAAAATAGTGAAAATTATGAATAAAATATAAGGCACGGAACATGTCCCCATGAAATTCAAGAATTATTATTCATTTTTAAATATGAGTGGAAATTATATGTTCTAGATTGATGATTCACGAAAAAGAAAGATTTATATATATATATATTTAATATATGAAAACATGTTTATAAAAAAATGAAAGTTATTTTAATATTATTTTGTATTAAAATTAAGTGTAAGAAATGTCATAAATTATGGTTTTTAGTTGACTAGGATTTTCAAAACTTTTAAAAGAAAATATTAATTATCTCTCTTCCATTTTGAACATCGTACAGTCCATATCCTTTATTGTTGAATTATCCAGTCCCCTAGATTAACTGAAAAAACATAATTTATATTCTTTAAGTATTAAAAATAATTCAAATTGGCTTTAAATTTACTACAGATATGAGATTTTGTTTACCGAAGACATTTTGTGACGAATTGCGGTTTTAAACCAGTCGTCCGTAAACAGTAGAAAAAATAATCTTAATTTGGTTTAGTAATCTGAACACACCCTGAGATTTTCATTTAAAACACTAAAATTTAAAAAGTCATTATAAATTCAGTTACATACTTATTTTCGAAAGTTTTATAAAATGATTTACACTAACCGTGATCAAACTTCGCAATTGAATGAAAACGCTTTAATAGTATGAAAAGAATGTCGAATATTGCGTTATAGATCGTATGATATTAAAGTTTTGAGTGGAAACTGCTGGATAATGAAACCACACATTCCTGTAATATAATTATAACTTGACACCACCAGTAAATTAAATCAGGCTTTCGAACTAGAAAGTTTTAATGACAATTTTTTCTCAATTGACCGCGAAATTAATCACTTATTTTGAAGCTTTGAAGCACTACTTAACCAAAATCGAATTATTATTTCTCATTTTGTCTTCTTCTTCCCACTATTTACTTTCTTCATGTCATTCAGAGTTCAGTCTTCAGTTCCATAATGCTGCGGTTTCAATTTTCTATTCGACAAATTTTTATGTTATTTTCTTTTTTCTTTTCATTTTACCCGTTAATAACCAGACTATTTGAAAATTAACTTTGTATTTAACGATTTGAATTTATTTAAACAAAAAACTAATGAGCTCTGTCCTAATTTTAACAGGAATTACAAGAAAGTTTTCCTAAATTTAATTATCGCAAACGTGTGAAAAATCTTGGCAAGTATTTCCCAAAAAGTACAGACTTAGTAATTACAGCGAAATGTTGACTGGCCTTATGTGTAAAAGTTTTTGCCAATTCTGTTGTACGTGAGAAGAGTTTTTCACGGAACTTTTGGCGCTTAGTAATTTTTTGACTGGGCATGAAATTTAACGTAAACCCGTCACGTAATGAGCAATCAATTCATAAAGAACATCCGATATTACCAGAAATTTCAGTTAAAAACGATAAAATGGAAATAAAATAAAATAACGCATAAATGATTTCTAGTTGAAAAGTGATTTTCGTATAAATTATTCCAATAATCCGTTTAATTAGTTCGAGTTTTATTATTACAGTTGCTGAAAGATTTATTTGTTTTAAGCTTCGATTACAATTCTATAGAACCGCAAATTAGTGTCTGGTATTAACAGATATTTTCGATTTCTCTCTGACTCAAAATCGATTACCAGAAAGTGCTTTGAGGATTGGCCTCTATCGACACTTAATTAGAAAGAACACGCAAGGCGACTACAAAGAGCGGAAAAATTGTAAAAGGAATGAAAGTGGTTTTCTGCAACCGAATCAGCACTGATTGCATTCGGGTCCTTTTTGTTGAATCGTACAAAATATTCTGTGTGAGAGACTCCATGGGACTATTGAATTTACATACACAATCACGTCCTATAAGGTAAGTTTTTTTTTTAAATTAAGGCTTTCGGTAGATATGTTCTCTATGAAATGGTAAAGAGATTTTAAATTATTTAATAAATAAAAGTACTTATAAAAATCGATATCGTTTAAATATAGATGACTTTAATTGAACACAGTTGGTACAATACTTTTTTTTGTATTTTATTAATTATCTACATATAAATGAATGAAAAGGAGAAGTTTTTTAACTAAATTGTAAACATTCAAAAACAGTCAATGTATAGTAGTGTATTGACATAATTTGTATTGGAACCTGAAAAAAAAACAACTTAAAAATTGGGCTCAAGACAAGAAAAAGTGGTTTTTGAGATCTTGATACAAAGTAAAATAAAATTTTGAAAAATTGCGAAATAAACGATGAAGTAAAAGAGTGGACGATTTCGCGATGGAGACAGAGCAAAAAAATTAAAGAAAAAAATTAGTCTTGTAACGAATAGTAAGAAACTATTAATTTTTTTGGGCACTAACTTGCCTCTTCTAAGCTAATTGCTGTAAAGTTTCGCTTTTTATTTTTTAAGTATTAAAGTAGAAAGTTTTTTATTAACTTTTCAAGTTTTCCAAGGTCATTCAAAAATATTAGAACATCATCATTAATACAATAAACAAAATCTATACTAGATAAGACATCATCTGTTGATAATTCAGCTAAAATAAATAATTGGTCAAGTTAATTTCCATTTAAAAAAAAAGGTCATAAAAGGTCAATCGGTTTTATTAATTAGTTATAATATTCTAGGTGGAGGGTATCCCAGGAAGATTTGAAATCTAGAAGACATATTTATTAATAAACCTGTGCTTCATCCCAAATAAATATCGACTTATACAAGGAATATATCAAATATTTTTTCAAAAAGAAGTATGCAAGCGAAGGATAACTTTTAAGAATCTCACTGTATGTGCCCTAACTAATTTAACACCCAACTAGTTGCAGTTTTTAGTTACATACCCAAATATAACGTGTGAATAGAAAATTTTGACATTTCCAATTATTTTATAAAAGCCTGTTTAAAAATTATATAATTTTAGTCATCAATAAGTAATAGGATATATTATTCTGTGCCTAAGTAGAAACCTAAAAATAAATAACACATATATACCGAAAATAAGGGCAACAGTATTATAAAGGTAAGCTCAAAGATTTCGAAAATATGTAGGTTGATCTAATTGAAAATACGATGGAGAAAGTAGAGTCGTATGAGGAGAAAAAAATGGAGAGGAGTAAATCTTTAAAATTTAAGAGTAGAAATAGTTTAAGGATTACTAAATATCATAAACTGAAAACAGAAAACAATAAAATTGTTAAAAACGAAGTAAACACGAAAATGTTTGTCTTTGCAATATTTTTCAGATTATTTACACAGGAAAAGCCAAACATGTATAAAATTTCCACAATTGTATTGATATATATATAAAACAATCAATCTGTGTTGGATATAAAACGGAAAACATAAATTTTTACCGCAATATTGTATGAAATAAAAGAGTTTATTTTGTATGAAAAAGTGTCATAAAATGAGTAATAAAATTGTCCAATATTATATTTTTTAATCTAATCAATTTTTCTATAAATTGCGAACTTTGGTACACCAATATTAGTTTATATTAATTTAAATTTTACCAAAATTCTTTAGGAATATACAGGGTGTCCCCGAAAATAATGCATGATTTTAAATGGTAAGTAGAACGTGCTACAAAATATTCTAATAAAAATCATGGACCAGCATCAGCGTGAATACTTGAAAATTCTGGAAATATTATTTTCTTATCACTCGAAAAAATCCATTCATGTCACAGTTAAGTATTTAAACTAATTTTATGTCACTATTATTTGTAACTTTGTTTCTAAAACACTTTATGCATTTAAATAATGGTTTGTCCTTTTTTTAAGGTTATGCAAGTTCCATAAAAATTAATTGACAATGAAATACCTCTAAAAGTTTTATCAAACGACACGAACAACTTAAAGACAATTCGAGGATCACTATCTGGAGTAAGTGACTATATTCAATTTATTTAACTTATTTTTTAAGGTTACCAAATAAATTTTTACAATTTCACTTTTTTTTTAGTTTGAAATGGATTATACTAACTTCGCTTCTGTTAGTATTTCTCCATAACTTTGTTCAGGTTATCAATGGACCAAGTAAACTCATCATGCAATCTATAAGACGGAATTTCCTATGACTCAAGTGAAATTACATCAATATAATTGGTTCCATAACGCATATATTTGAATCCGTAGATCTAGTTTAGAAACAACAAACAGACAAATATGTGTAATGAATATTAATGATGGAGCGAAGTTTGTAAGAGGTGTGTAAGGGAAGGAATTAATTGCTTCCTACACGCAAGCTAACATAGTATCAGAAATCGGGATATATTCTAACAAATACTGCGCACGTAATGGAAGTGAAATTGGATTACAAGGATATATGCAATGCATCCATTTGGAATGGGAAGTCGACCAATCTGTCAGCATGCGTCGCTTTCAGACACAGCCCATAGTTGCATCTAAACTAGAGTCGCAGAAATTAAGGCTATGTTACTTCCAAGTTATGGTTATATAATTTTTACATTATTGTATTAAAAGGAACCAAACATTTTTATAATAAAGAAAATATTTAAGCGTGATTTCCGACTTCCATTATCTTAAATTTATTATTTTGTTAACTGTTTCAACCAATATCAAATATCTTCAAGATTGTATTGTTTTGGTATGGATATGTTGATGGTCTTTTGGCTGGTTTTACTGGTAATGATAGACAATTGGATGATTTTTTATTTTATTAACAATTTACTTCCGAAAATAAAATTTACCATTGAAATTGAAGATAATAATTTTATACATTTCTTAGAAATAACTACTAAAAGAGTAAACTGTAATCGTCAATATTCAATTTATCGTAAACCAACTCATACATATACGACTATTTTTAAAGGAAAATTAATATAAAACAAATCGCTATGTCTAATAATTATCCAATACATCTAAAATAGGTTGATTAATAAAAAGGAAGAAACAGTTGCAATTAACCTTATATTTCAGAAAAAGTAAGAAATAATGAAAGTTCATTTTTATTAAAGATAAAACCTAAAATTAATAAATTAAAAAATCAGGTATTTACGAACTAAATTGTCCAGATTGTAACGTAATCTATCTTGGCCTGACACTTAGAAATTTTGTAATAAGGTACAGGGAACACTTACGATCTTATATATTAAAACAACCAGATAACTCACATTACGCAAAACACCTCATTGACACTAAGTAAATAAATAATATAGGTTGATTTTTATTAAATGTAAAACCCAAAATTAATAAAATAAAAAATCAGGTATTTATAAATTAAATGGTCCGGATTGAACGAATCTATCTTGACCAGACACTAAGAAATTTTAACATACCATACTGTGAGCACTTAAGAGCTTATAGATTAAAACAACCAGATAAGTCACACTACGCAAAACACCTCATTGACAATAAACACAAACCTACACTTAACAACACAATTGAATCAACAGTGGAGGAATTTCATATAACAGAAAAGAAGAACTTGATTTTTTGGAGGAATACGGAATGAAGAAATATCTACAACGTCCTCAGTATATAGCATTGAATGAACCAATCTGGCAAGTTGGATTATTTTAGTTTACCTTTTGGACTAAATACCTATATAATATTATCCATTTTTTAGTTAAAAAAGAATATTATAACAAAAAATCGTTCTGTGCATGATAATGATTGGTTGAAATGTTTATAATAAGAAGTCGAGTACGCTTATAAGAAATATGTCAATTTTATGTGACTCTTCGATAAGTAATTTGGGGAAATCTGGCCAGAGAAAAAAGTAGCTTTGAATTACTGTTGAAATTCAAGATAAGTATAATTTATCTGTTTCATATTAATTATTTTGTCTTTACGTGAACAACTCTCGACTGCGCTCTGTAAAATTTTCGCAGCTACTTTTTCGATCTAGATTGGAAAAATGGTATTGAACTAACAAAAATAAAAGCTTACTTTTGTAGCATCATCAAATAAATAAATCGCACCCTCCAATCTCTGTTCACAGAATGTTATTGTCCGTTCAAATTTTATTTATCTCCAATATTTTGTTACATTTTCCAAGTAACGCAACATTGACTTTTATCGATTACTCTCGTTAATGCACCTCAGGTATACCAAAAATGAATTCCTACGTCCTAATGCAATTTTATGGCAGTTTAGGTCGGCGGCGGTCAAAAATAAAACGAAAGAAGAGCATAGAAGGAGCAGCGCTTGCATCGGTACCATTACTCCGATAAATAGCAAATACGTTTTCGGAACATTAAGATTTATTTACAACTCTTAAGATAAACCGTCATTAAGTGCCAATGTTCACTGGCGCACCAAAATGTTTCACAACGATTACTCTTGGTCTTAATTAAAAATTAAAAAGAAGAACTAAATCACAAAAGACCCATTAGTTGTTGCCTTTAAAAATAAATCAGATGTCACCCTACAGATAAATAAAAAAAAACAATTAGATGAAACTTCAAATAATCAGCCAGAAGCAATACCAATTCAAAATAAAGGTAATAAATAAAATTAAATAAATAGTTCTTCTTGACCTGATTATAACTTTCCAATTATTGCTATATTTTGTAGTAGAAACGGATCCTCTTTCAGATGAAAATTAAGAATCGAAAATTTTTGTGAAAATCCAAATTATCCCGTGTTATTTACACCATTTGAAGAAATCAATCATCAAAGCAAATCGTATAAAAAAACATAAATGTTTTTGGGCCATTTTTAATAGTTGTTGAAATTTTCAAGTAATTGTGTTCACTTGAATAAATCAAATTTTATTAATTTATCAGGGATTTAAACATTCACAAATGTGGACTTCAAGGCATTCTAAAAAGGAAAGCATCTTATAACAAGATTTTTAAATGCCTGGAACTTTTCTATAAAACACGCTTCCATAAATAATTGAATCAGAAAATTCTTTATATTTTATTGTTCAATCTGGTATGCATAATTTCCAGATAAAATTAAATTTATTTTGGAATTCTTAAATTTCATGTTCCATGACTTTTTGTCGTAATTTTCACATTTTCTACAAAATTGAATTTGCAATATGACCATATAAATTACTCAATTTAATTTTCATAATATTAGATTTGTTTCAAAACATATGTTAATATGTTACAATCTATAATTTTAAAAAATTATTTGATTCTATACTTAATATTTGAATATTAAATTTAATTAAACAACAATTTCTTAAATAGTCAGTACGCCAGAAGTTAATATGATGTATGATGTATTATTAATTAAGTTTTTTTATTGACTTTTACCTATTTACAATTTACATCGATTAAGAGTATCAAGCAAATGTTATGAATATATTTAGGATTTACTTTTAACTTTTTAAACGTGAACTTGGAGTTACTTCTTCTTTTGAAAAAGATTCCATATTTATTCTTTACATAATTTATGTACAACATAATTATAGCAATAAGTTGTTTTATAAATTACCATTCTTAACCTTATTTATTAATTTAATAATAAGAAACATTAATATATTTTATTAAATATTATCTATCATATGTGATATAAATTTGATTACAACATATTTTATTTTAATAAATTGATTTATATTGTCCCTACTTTAAGGTACGCTCTAGTCACCTTAGAAGCACTCAGAGAAAGTATTTTCAGACAACAAAGATAAGAATGACAAAGAAGTATTCCACATAATGTACTTCTAGATTCAGGACAGGACGTTTTCCGTGACGATAACCATTTTCTTGATTATTTTATAAATTTGTAACGAATTTAACTCAAATATACACTACATGACAGTGGGAAATTTAATAGCCTTATAGATTTTCTATTGATTTTAAAAACACATTAACAGTAGACGTTTTTTGTTTTCATTTAGTTATTAACAAATATCGATGAATGACTTAATTTAATTATATCAATCAATATCTTAATTGCCAAGCATCACGTTTTGACTGAAAGCGTTTCCAAGTACGCTTTACAATTAAGTTTTCCAGTTGTAAATGAAAATGATAGTTTGTTCCAGAAAATGTTGAATTCTAGCTAAAAGCAGATAACTTAAATTTAATTAATTTCTCCACATATTGTGGGGTAGGGGCGATCAGGATTTGTTATTGTTAATTTCAGTCAAATATTTTTATTCTTTAGTATTATGACAGTTTCTTTGTTTAATAATAATCAAAAATTATAATAGATATAAAGATAGATTCTGTAAAAAACAACTGAAGAAAAGAAAATCTTATTGAGTGTGGGATAAATATTAGTATATTATTGAATGAACATATAATTATCCGGGTATAAAGTAAATGTTACAAGTAAGTAAGATACACCTCACAATTGTAATCAGAATTATTTAGCTATTATAATCCCTTTTAAAAATAAAACTAAAAATAACATAACTTATACTTACACATTAATGGAAGTAGAATAATGTAATAAGTAAATATTATTAAAGTTAAAAGAACGTCTCGTATAAAACAATTTATTTTAAAATCAATATTAACTCGTAAACACACATTGTATGATCAAAAATATAATAATTATTAGTGTTAAAATTCATAAATGACGAGGTTCTAAACAAAATTGAGGTAAAGTTTGAACCAAATTGTTTAGACAACGTGAGTACAATGTGAAAACCCAAGTTATAAATAAATGTTTTGCAATATTACAAAATAAATTTTGAAAGAACGAATTCATGATGGCGTTAATGCAAAAAAAAATAGTATTTTCATATTCATAAACTTCTTTCGGGCTATTTTTAAGCGCATCATTCACATTTCTGGAATCTTGGCGGATTTCTAAGGAAAGACAACATTTTAGTTGAGGAAACTTTAGAGTGAAAACCAACGAGTTTAATTTTAATCTATTTGGTAATTATGTCTTAATATATTTTTTTTGCCCCTTTTGTTGAGCTCCTAAATCTTAAAGGAATACAATTTACCCCTTTTGAAAAAACCATTTTCTCTTTATTTTAGTAGGAACGCACGTTAGGATCATCATTAGTCTTTTATTTAATTTAGATGGGAAAATTTTGTAATTTCCTTTGAATTATCTAATCTGTTTACATTTAATAGTATGGTTCAGGTATAAAAACATATTACAATAAAACTAAAACGTTTTTAAATGAATGATACTTTTTATCAACATTCATTGGAAAATGTTTTGGAAAAATGAAGTTACCTTTTAAATGATAAATAAAAAAGCTAGCGAAAAATTACGCACTTAAAATGATTTATGGATTAGTCCAAAGTTGTAAGATAAACGGTCCTTGAGATCAGTAATTTGTGGTAACTAACCCAGTGGGTACACCTCAACAAACTTAAATTTTGATTACTTTTGCTTATTACTGTCAGTAGAATCAGATCTCCCCCACTAATCGAACCCACCGCACCTATTATAAAGTCATACAAATGTAGCTAAATTTTACACTAACCATATTTCACGCAGTAGATGTCAGCTGGTATGGTGCATTTGTACAGATGTTCCAATGGATAAGGGGGAAATTAGCATCACGTCAGCGACAATATATCGAAGAGATGTCCGGAAAAGTATAGCTTGATTAAAGCGCACTGTTCCACTATAGTAATAAACTTGAAATGTATATTTTGAGCGCCGCGGTGCACTCGTGAAATATGCATGACAGTAAATCACCAGTGGTCTCCTTGATGACTACAACAAGTCTTGCGAAATTTATTATTTATTACTAAATTTTTCACGTAGGTAGACGATATAACGAAAATTTTTTTATATCCTAAAAATAATGTTTAGAAGTATATAATAATAACTTCATCAAAAGTGTGGCAGAAGTTTCCTTTAGGTCCCTCAAAGGAAGAGAGATGCTGTATAACATTGGATACGTGTCGTTGAGTAGAAAATGTAAATGATAATCAATTTGGAGATCAATAATTTTCGAGTTATTACCTAAAATTTGGTACGATTTCAGTTCAAAAAATTGTCTCCTATTTCGATAACTTTTGATGTTTATTAGAATGAATTCGAATCTGAAAGAAAAATTTTATGTTTACTAGCCAGGAAAAAGTTAATAAAGTCTACTTGTTTTCGCATTTTGATAGTTTGTCAACAAATAGGTTCAATTTTAAATAAATTGCAAATTCGTTCATTGTATTAAAACCGACATAATGTTTTCAAAGTATAGGTATTATTAAATCCCCATTAAAAACAACAGTTGAATCGAAATTACATTTTTTTAGTAGAAATTCCATGAAATGAAATTTAATTATTTTTTAAGTAGGAAGTTCTAACTATAAGTCGAAATTACATTTTTTAGTACAAAATCCAATATATAAATCGAATATTTTTTTTTAGTAGGAATTCCGAATTATAAGTCGATATTTCATTTTTTTCTGTATGCACAAATACGCGCGCTTGAAAAAAATTCGATTCATTTTAAAAATGTCATTACCTAGTAGAAAATATTTACATGCGGAATTCCTACAAAAAAAAAATTAAATAAAAATGAAATATCGATTTACGTATTGAACAATCAACCAATTTTCAATTTATACAAAACCGAACTTATTTTTTCTGGTCAGTAAACATAAAATGTTTCATTCAGATTTGAATTCACTACAATAAAATTAGGACATACACCAAAAATTATCGATATTGAAGCCATTTTTTTGAACTCAAGTTGTACTACATTTTAGGTAATAACTCGAAAAATATTGGTCTCCCCCAAAATTGGGTGTCATTTACATATAACGAGACGCCTCCAATGCTATACACAGTTCCTTTTCGTTTGGGGGGCCTAAAGGAAACTGCAGCAAAAAGTATTTTTTGTGTGTAAAATTATGAAACAATATTCAAATACCACAAAAGAAATTAAATATTTTTATTTTCAGAATACATACTTATCTTCAGTAGGGCAGGTTAATAATGCATAATGACATTCACTAAAAATATGACACCAGTGACGGTTTTTCGTTTAGCGAGTTCCGAAAAAAGGTAAGAATGCCAATAGCCTTCTCCACCTTAGCCTCGGCGGTCACCATTTTCAAAAATTTTCTCATAACCTTCCCTACATAAACAATCCTAGTCTAATACTGTCCTTTTTTTTTCATTTTTACCCTTATTAATAAATGAGTATAAGCGAAAAAGAGCCCTCCTGTAAAACCAGATAATACGTATAAACGTGTTTATACATAAAATAAATCAAACTTTTTCCTGAAATCTATAAACTAGGTATACAAGGTACTGGCAGCAATATTGAAAAATAAATTTTACTACGCTGAAATGAAATATAAAAGGTAAAATTCATAACGTAATGTAACAATGTATAGCTCTAATTGGCCTATTTTTCAATCTGTAATATAAGGGGTTAGTGAAAAGAATGGTCGATATAGCAACGTCAAAATGACTTTAAAATGTTAGACGAAATTACTATATGCCCTAGTAGTGCAGAGAAATTACAAGTAGAAACGCAGAAGTCATCAAAAGATTTATCAAACAAATTAGCTTCAAAACCCTCTAATCAAAAATCGCCGATAAAAGTTCACAGGAGCTGCTCGGTTGTATGTAGGATATGCCATACAAGTACGATTACAGAATGCCTTATATCACCATGTAATTGTAGAGGAACACTAGCCTACGTCCATTTGTCTTGTCTGGAACGGTGGTTGAATCAATCAGGAAGGAGTTATTGTGAATTGTGCATGTTCAAATATAAATCCGTCCAGACGAAGAGATATAAACTATGGCAAGGATTGAAGCTGTGGGCCCAACATCCCAGGAACAGGGAAAACGTTCGATCTGATTTACTTGTATGCCTTTTATTGACTTTGCTTACCTGTGCATTGCTAGCGACTAGTTTAGTGGGAATGGAGTATTTTATGGTCGAAGGTACTAAACTTGGCGTAAACAAACAATGGATATACTGTGCGGTAGCTATATTTTTACTTACTGTATTTCTTGGATACGTACTTACAATTTATTTAATAATTAGAGATCAGTTCGTTCCTTGGTACCGATGGTGGACTACTACTGTAGATATTCATTTGTTGCTGCCGCCAAGCGTGAACCGGAAATTTTTCAGAAAAATTAATGCAATAGATGTTTAGAATTTATACGTATTTTTCATTTGGTATGTTTTAGAAAAGGAAAAACTAATATTTATGTCATTTATAAATAAAATTTTATATTTATATATTATGGTTGTATTCCCTAGTGGAATTTTTTACAATTCAAATCTGTATATATTTACGAATCGAATAAATAACTTGAAAATTTACATTAAAATAATTTCGCTACGCTTTAACTTTCCCAATTTTACGACAAGAGACTTAAGGAGCTCTACTAGTATCTTAACAAACAGAACCAGAAAATTATTTAGTCCAATTGTTCATTTGTTCATTAAAATACTTTTTACCAGGTTCTGCCCTCCTTTATTCATGTATTCTTTTTGAAAGCGTCTCATACGTAACCGATAAAAACTATAAATTTTAGAAGTTATATTTATTTTTATAAGAAATCAAGAATATCTTAATAAAGTACTTGGATTTATTTTCAAATATAGAAAATTCATAGTTCGAAAATGTCCTAAAAACATATCTTTTAAACATTCAAAAGATCTATTCAGAATATATATGTATATATATAAGGATATTTTGAAACATAATTTTAAAAGTATTAAACATATATTGGCATTTTACTGGAAAATAAAATTATAGAAACTGATCGCTCAAACAGCGAGCAAATCCCTTACTTTTATAATTGTAATTTGTACGGGAAATTTTCATTGCGTTGTTGAAAACTGACAAAAAGGTTTTAGGGGATTTTCTCTGTAAAAACGTTATTTTCATCCAGGATTGTAACCCACTATAACTTTTAATCACAGATGATTGATGAAATTGTTAAAAGTCGAAATTTGGTTAATAATTAGAAAGTCATGAAAGGCAGTAATTGTCAAAAATCAATACTCAGAAAAATCTTTTTCGTTAAATTTTAGTGAAATTTAAAACCTGATCTATTCTGAAAATTTAATTATTTAATAATAAACATATTTTAATAAAAATTGGGTCATATCAAATCGAGTAACGTACCCATCTTTTTTATAAAAAAGATTTCGCGATTTTTGACTATGAAAAAATATTGTAGAGTCTGAAAAATAGAAATAACTCTTTGAAACCATGTCTCCAAATAAAGTTTTTAATGCACATTTAAAAAAAGTCAAATCGGTTAATAACTTCAAATACTTTGGTGGTTTCCAATTTTACTTCAAAATATAATTCTGGGAACCTCTCATATTAAAAAACGTCAACAAACATATTTTTTTATGTGTACTGCTGTCTTGTAAATTCGTAGTTAACCGGTTTTTCCTTTCTCTTGAAATTTTTTAGAAATCAGAGTTTTTCCCTACTCAAAACGACCGATTCAGTTATTACCCATGATATTGCCTTTATCTATGTGTATTATTTATGACGGCTTGAAATATTTCATTGAGCCATGCAAATGATCTATTATAGTCTCCAATATACATTTTTTTTTCTTTTTTACGCCAATTCTGTTGAAACAATTTTAATTATCTTTGGACGTCATCTGTATTTTTGCCATGATTCATATCCCCGAAATAAATTTTGTAAACCATGTTAGGGTCGATGTCGGTTGTATTTTGTATTATTTTAAATGAGTTTCTCGCATCACAGTAATAACTTATTATTATTATCATTATTCCCATACACGCACCCACGTACGACATTCTTTTAATATTTTAAAAATACTAACAACCGCCCTAATTCGGCGAGATATAAATTCTAATTTTCTTCTACATCCAGTAAAGCCTATTTGTTTTCGTTTTTGGTGCTACTAAACTTTGTTGTGTGCAAAATCCATCGTACTATTACAATATTCTTGATATCGAAACATTTCAGCCCTGCATAATTTGTAGTTACAAAACTCGATAAACCCGATTGATAGACAAGGCAGCAAAGATCGCTTTTACATTTCTCTTGATTTCCCTTATTTCCCACATTATATCCCTATCAATCTGGAATAGAATGCGATAAATCCGATCCGAAATTTATCTGTTGTCATGAAATTATTTACGGAAGCAACAAAACTGTTTGAAATCATTTCCGGTTCGTTTTACCGCTTAATTGGCCTATTAGGGATCAGCGGCTTTGCTTTCCACCGAACTGAGCAACCTCGTCTCTACGTCACTGACGAAGATTGCAGGAATGAAGGATGATTAGTGCAGGAAACAGTAGCGGCACAAAATAGTGAAAAGCGTATTTAATAACCAAAATAATTTCGTTTTGTAACAAACATTTCTCCTAAAAGTACTGACATTAAGCCGGCTGTATATACCTTCTTATTTCTGCAAAAAGATCTTTAGTCATCAATTTAAATCTGTATTTTATGTCATTTATCGCTATTTATGCATTACGAGTATTATTAATATGATTATTGGCAAAATTTTTACATAACAATTAAATATACAGGGTAAACCATTTGCGAGTAACAATTTTAAAATTATTGTATCTTCAAAACTTTGGAATCTTCAGAGTACGCGATTTAAAAAAATTGTCGAAGACATCGTTACTCACAAATGGTTTACCCTGTTTATTTTATTGTTATGTAAAAATACAATAAATTAAAAATTTTAAAATAATAATATCATTTTTGTCATTATGACGTGTTTTAAAGTAAATCAAAAAGTCATAATTAGAGATTAACTTAAAGTCATCAACTTATTATTTAAATAAAATTAGATTCATTGAAAATATGCAATTATCATAACTTTAACGTAACTTAATTTGAAATACGTGGTCTAAAGAGTTATTAAACTTTTAAATTTATTTAATCTTACGGTGATAATTTATATTTTAAATTATGTGATAAGCCACTTCTTAGCGTCTCTACCTCTTTGGAACTGGAGTGACTGTGATTGTGGCTTTGGGGGGTGATCACTATTGATTGGTTAATTGTGTGCTCATAGGACAGTTTTCATTGGTCAATTTGTATAGCGAATATTAGCCAAATATTGATTGGTTTCAATAAAAATTGCAGACGTGACAAATTACATGCATAAAATTATTTTGAGTGTGAGTTGAATATTATTTTAACTTGTTTTTAAAATGATTGAATTTGAACAAAATGAATGGAACTAGCTTAGTGATTTAATTATATATTTTACTGATGTATTTGAATTGCAACAATTTGATCTATTACAATTGACTGTATTAGTTTTGAATGAATACGACAATATGCGAAAAATGTTATTATTTGAATATTACAAATTAAAATTTGGTTCTCCTTTCCCCTACTTTAACTATTATTTATTCCCTATTTTATGGTTTATTTAGTATTTATTGTAATTGTTTAAAATTCCTTCATTTTAAACAAGTTAAAACAATATTCAACTTACATTAGTACACCCTATATATTATCCAAAATAACTTTGCATGTAATTAGTCATTTCCGCAATTTTTATTTCACCCAATCGACATTTCACTAAATTACGTTTCAAAAATTGACCAATAAAAACTGTCCCTAAGAAGTTATTGAGCAATGCTCACATACTCAACCGCTCAAAACTAGATTGTCTCAAGTTGTTCATCGCCTTTCAAAATAATTTAAAGTATAAATTGTCACCTAAAAGTTTAAGTTTAAATATTTAATGGCTTTTCAGACCACAGATGTAAAATTGAGTTTAGTTTTAAGTGGTGATGAGTGAAATTTTATGCCAAATATTATGTAGAACACTCAAAGAACTTTCATTAACATTTTTCGTAGCGTCAAGTTTTCGCTTCGTTTTCTTCGTTAAAGTTGTTAAAAAATAAATCAGTTTATCAGTTATTTATTGGATTAAATTTATTTTTTTGAGAAGATAATCATACAGGCTTTATGCGTAGATAATTGTTTGTGTCCACTCTTATATAAAAACCAATTATCCTATGCATAAAATTCTATGAGAATAACGAAAATTCCGTAAAGAAATTTATTTGAAGTTTGGAGTACTAGAAAAAGCGCCACTGTCGATCCTCTCCGAGATGAAGGATTAGTGCTAGAAACTAGGCGAACATATTATGGGGGAACCCGTCTAGCTCAGCGCTGATCTCTGCGGTATGCACAATCAATGCTCCGGGGGGTCATTAGAGCCCCAAGATTGTGGTATATTCGATAAACTCCAGTGGATTCCTCATCCTCCTCGTGGCCTCCGTTTGGCTGCTCTTCACACTATTAAGGATTATACTTTGATTTAAAGCCAAATTAATTGGTGCCATATTGCACTGGGAGAATGGAAGTTTATTACAGGCCGATCATAGGTGGCACGTTTCCTAACAATAATCTCTCGTCATTAATCATTCAATAAACCATCGACTATTTCTAATTGAACTTTTGAACAACTATTGAATTTGGTTTGAACTGGCAATTATATCCAATGAGTAAAAAGCGAACGTAAAATAGCTATTCTCCACTCAAAGCCATTGTTTAGAGGTTTTTTAAAAATTTCTAAGGAAACGGTTACTTCTGGTTGTTATTCAAATTCTTTTAACAAATAAATCGTTGTATATATAGACAAAAATCATGAACATAGACACTATTCAGTTGATATCAATTTGGATCTGCTTTAAATTAAGTGTTGTTCATACAATTTTTTTAATTTTATATTTTAATTTTCTGGAAATTAATTTTATTGTAAATTAACTCTTTTGGTCCGTACTTTGTAGAATTTATCCATAATAAGTATACATATAAATTATAGTTATCTTGAATTTACACAGTATTTCAAAGCTGTTTTTAAATATCTTTCTCGGACCAGATTTCGCTAAATCGCATTTTCAAAGAAAGACATGAGAATTATAGATTTCTTATAAGCATATTTGATTTCATACCATAAACATTTCAACCATTCATTAATAATTAATATGTACAGTATGATTTTTTGCTATAAAATTTTAAAATAATATTCTACTTTTCATAAAAAATTTGGTAAATATTATATAGGTATTTCGCCCAAAAGGTAATCTAAAATAACTGAACTTCCCTGGTTTAATTGTTCATTCAATATTATATTTTGAGGACATTTTAGAAATCGTAAGTGTTCACTGTACCTTATCTTAAAATTTCTAAGGGTCTGGCCAAGATATATAGTGGCAGAATCTGGATAATTTAGGTTGTATATACTTGATTTTTTAATTTATTAATTTTAAGTTATACATTTAATAAAAATGACCTACATTATTTCTTACTTTAAAATATATTGTAGAATATATTGTACGAGATATAATTTTTGATATTTTATTATTTTATTATTGAGTAATCTATTTATTAGATGTAATGGATAATTATCAGTGGAACCGACTTTTTTTTATATCAATTTCCCTTTTAAATCAATCTTATGTCTTTGAAAATGAAATTTTGCTAAACCTGGCCAGGGAGGAATATTTAAAAATAAATTTCAAATAATGTAGAAATTCAAGCATAATATATCTGTTTCATATTTAATATTTCTGTATTTTTAATCGGAGGCAAAATCCAATTACGGATAGAATAGTTCATACACAATGAACAGCCATAGTTTCAACTTAGAATTCAATTTCACTTGGTTTTGAAGAAAAATTGTCTATGAGAAATCACTGCAGCAAATAACCAATTTTCTAAATGTACTATTCTATGATTTTCCGTAAATGAAACACAATTTCTAGCACGCGAACTATTTTATTTCAAAATGAACTCACATTAGGTAAGACACAGAGTTATCGTTCTTTTAGAGTGTAAAATAAAAATGTATCGGTAAAAATAAAATGGATATCGAATAACTACAATCATACAATTTACTTTTTGGTGTAAACAAATACGGAAGACATACCAACCGAAGATTTTTTACTTCTCATCATTGCACTGCTTAAATATACCACCCCGTGCGGCTATCGGTATTAGCATACCAATATCACAAAAGATATTCAGTAATGGCGTGCGGAGACGCTTTTTTGTATTTTACGGTACTTTAAATGCGTCTATATTGCTTTTTGATGCGGCTTCGTCAAATGTTTTTACATGATATTCTCGTCTGGAAATAATGCCACCGAATTTACCATGAAGATATGGCAGTCGAGGTGCATTATCCTTACCGTTGCTTTATTACACCCCAAACTGACAAAATGGTTTGCGAAATTGAGGTTATGACTTCGAATTTATCAGAGATGAATTGCAAATATGAGAGCTTTAAATTCTTTACACTGGTTCGTCTGATTGATTGCTTCTGGAAATTTGACTCATGAGATATATGCTAGTTTCTTGAATTTACATATGCACATATAAAATGAACGCTCTTCGGGAATAAGTTTTTCCAAACACTACATAGAATAAACCTTTTATAAAAATGATTTCAAACCTGGTTATTTTTTTAATTATTTTGAAGTTAAAATTACCCACATTTAACTTGGTCCAGAATTTTTCCCAACCATTTCCATTAATGGATACATTACCTTCATTGTTCATCCTAAATCTCAAGATGGAAAAAAGAATATTAGCAATTTTGTCGTTAAAAATAAGTTAATCAGTATAAAATAACATAGAAGCTAAAAAGTCTAAAGCAGATATTTATTTTATTATAATAAGTGCATTATAAACATACTAATGTAGTAAGTTACAAGACGAAGGCGTGAGCCCGAGTAGATTACAGCATGAGTATGTTAATAGCCCTTATCACATGAATTAAAATACAACATTTTATCTTGGTAAACATTATCAATAAGTACAAATACTGATAAATATGAATGACATTTCGATTTATTTGACAATTAGCGAATATTTTACTTAAAATCAAAGCAGCGATTCTGTAATAGCAGTTATTTAACGATTTAATAACCTGACGTTTTCTTGTAAATAACGTTAAATATTTTTAATTTCTCTTGGTTTCTAGAAAACGCGTTAATATGAATGAGCCTGAATCTGAAAGTTTTCCATGAATTATTAAATATTGTGCAAACGAAAGCTATTTCGTTACTAATTCCACAAAAATCGCGAATAAACTACGAACAAGATTATGAATATTTAAACGTCCACATTGATTGCGTGTCTCAAACGAAAATCCAAAGTGTATAAACCCAAGAAGTCAGTTGGTATTAACACAATTGGTAGCATACAAAAAAACCAAGACTGTACCGGCCACAGCATGAATAAGTTATCAACTTCACTACTTGTAAACTTAGGAGCAGATCTATAAATAATGAAAAGACAGAGAGACTGGAAAAGCAACGCAATAGCTGAGACAACTTGTTTAAATGCAAAAATGTTATTATCAAAACTCTTAAATCATTGTTTTTAAATTTTATTAATAAATTCTGTTTTTATTAACCAATTGAGTTAAATGATGAGTTCGTATCTAACTCAATTAATATCGTTCAATACATAACTCATATGAATTTGATTTCTATACAAACTGTGGTAGATAAAAAATTTTAGGCATATAAAGTATAAATTCTAGTGAAATGATGAGAAGGCGAGAGTGACAAGTCAAAAATAAGTCGAGTCAGAGAATAATGGTTTCCAACCAAACTTTGAAAATAAAATAAACTAGACTTTGTTTATTTGGATTTCCTGATGCTAGTAAATTATGACTATCGATCTTATTAAAGAAATTATTTCCAATTTAGGCATTACGTGTTTGTATTTCCCATCCAAAACTTTATTGTAATCGGAATTTTATCGTATATTATATAACGGAATAAAACCTTTGTAAAACACAAAATATTTTTAATTGTTAATAAACGTTTAAAAACATAATTTACCATATCGTAAAAATATTTTTCAATGCATTTTGAATTATGATTAATGAATCCTCATAGGATTAAATCTTAGTTCTGTTTAATTCACGCAACCTGTAAAGTTTCCATATTTTTTTTCTTCGTCTACTACATGTGTTCGAATGATCCTAATTTTGTTTTTCTTCTTTTCTGTTGACGTTTCTTACACCTAACACCAAATACTCTCGAACGTCGAATACTTTCATTCGAAATTCAAAGTTTAGCATTCAGTTTTAAAAGTTATTATAATGATTGGTTTTACCCTTACTTTATAGAATTATAGATGTAAAAGATAAAATATAACTTATCTTAAGATTCCACGATATTCCATTATGTTCTACAATAAGATCTGATGATGCTAAAGGGTGGAACAATTGCCATAAGAATATTCAAAAATTTTTGGAATATCATATAATTTTAAAAGAAGTATATTTTATCTTTTACATATATTTTAGGACTTAAATATTAAATTTTTTTTTTTCGTATTTGTTTCGAGAGGCATTTTGAAGATAATAATGGAAAACTATTTTAAAATAACAGCCGTGGTTAAAAAGCCAAATTGAGTATTCATATGTTCCTTATCAGTAAGTAAAATTTTATACTTGCCCCAGACTAATTTGAATGTTTTATGACCAGATGCAGCTCATTACTTCGACATAAAGAGTTCGTTTTGTATATTTTTACTATGTAAATTAACATGCAGATAAAATTTTCTTAAAATTCGAACTGAAGGAAGGAACAAACAATTTTTCACTTAGATTTCTAACTTTTTTGTTTTATTATCCTCAAAGAAAAATCCTAAGTAATATTTAGGTTACTTTTTACTAAAAAAACTTATTAAATGGTCTTTATTCCTTAGTTTGGTAGTTGGCTATAATATTAATAAATAGAGATGAGCTTAATTAAAAATAACAAAGAAAACTGGAAATAGCTTGGGAAAAAATTTAATTACAATTGATATTAAAACTTTTTTGAAATAAAACTACGCCATAAAAGAGAAGACAAACAATTGATTTTAATAAAAACAACTCAGTATCATATATTCTCTGGAGCCTAGTTCAAGCATTTAAGTTTAATTCAACAAGTTATACTCGATGCGAAACTTTTTTAATTATCAGAATGAACAATTACTCATTCCCATATGCTTTATCAAATTTAATTCAGCTTTACTCAACTTTCATATTTTTTCTAAAAGGTAACAAAATACACGAGCCAATATTTTGGAATTATTTAGATTTTAGTATTCATTCAAGTTATTTTTGGGAGGCTTTAACCCATTAAGTAACTTGGTTATTGGAAATTAAAGAGGCTCAGTGAAATAGTAATAATTTTTTATCTATGTATAAAAACATGTCTCACAAAATATTAGGGCAACTTAACTTAACTCTTTAAAAAACTAATACATTTAATCGCAGGGGTAGGCACTATCAACTTCTCGATCATCCGAGAACCCAAAGTTGACTTTTAATCTCTTTTTTATTAAGAAATATATATTTATTATTTGATCGCGACCTTGCCCTATATCTTTCGTTCATTTAATACTAAGTTAATAATGAATGTTATACTTTAGAAAATATTAAATAATATTACATACCATCGTAACAATATCAACTACCAAACCCTAATGTGAAATAAACTTTTGTAACTGTATTTTAGAATCAAAACTGTCGATCCAATTAATTCTATTACTCTCCCCTTATTTTATCGCTACATTAGCAAAATCGTGTGAGGTATTTAAATTCCGCAGTAGAAATGTGTTATTTTAGGAAAAATACATTATATTTTGATTTGTATAACCCTTTTATCAAGAAAATTTAAAATATCCAAAATTTTTTTGTCGATTGAAACATTTTTCTTCATTGACTCAACCAAAAATTATATGAAATTCGATACATATATTACGAAATAATGTATTTGGAAATTTAACTAACCAGTTGATTTGAATTTTTGTCGACCTATCCAAATAAAGTATTTACTTCTTTCTAATAATCCATTTTCTCTGTGTTTTCTCTTTCAGGGTGTTTGTGTTTCAAGTGATGGTTTGAAATTGTTCTCTAAAGTAAAAAAAAATAAAATAATAATAGAATTAATTTATTTTAAACAAGTAAAAACAACATTTCAATCTCTTTGGTATACCTTGTATATGCTCTCGAAATTTCGATTACAGGACTTGTGTCACGTAGACAATATTTGATTCAACCAATAAGCAATACTCCAAAATATGGGGAAAGAATTAATTATTCCCAGCGCCAAGCATTCGATCAGATACAGGGTAGAAGCTCGCTAAATCAGTCGTTAACACACATTGGCTCAGAATTTTATTTCAACCTCGGCTCTGAGTGAAAATGTAAATGATTAACTTAAGTTCCTAAAATATATAGTTAACAACTCTTCAATAACTACGATAATGATATGTAATTTACCTAAGTTTAAGTATTAATTTGTGAAAAGTGAAATTTGTTCAAGTGAAAACAAAACCTACACAGTGGACATTAATAAAGTTTTATTGATAATGTGTAGATGTTTGTAAAACTATAATTTTTATTAAATATACTAAAAAATGAAGAAGTCGTTCCTTTATTAGGAGCCTTTTTTTGAAAAAGAGATATTCACATAGAATTTAAATGTAGGTGTACAGTCCATTGTAAAAAAAGTCATGCTACATAATCGTATATAATTTCTACAATGCCACAATACAATTTTTTTTTATTCTTAAAGATGTTACTACAATTCAGTCAACAATATTACTGCCGTATTTGATTTAAGAATACATTTCACATAATGTATTTTGCCCAAAGAAATTATATCAATACATGCTTTTTAAAACATTTTAAAAAATTACACATGTATATCTTTGCAACGCTATTGTAGAAAAAGATGCATGTGTCTCCGATTGTTTGTCAATTAGTTAATCGACTAGCAACCTCGATGTAACAGAAACACCAATTTTACTTTTCACGATCGACATAAAAGGGAGGTTTTTTGTTTGTTTTCCGGCTATTAATTCCCTTTAATTCACTCATTGTGTCACTCTCTACATGTGTCACTTCATCCTTACGACAGGGGCGTTGGGAAAGTAGTCGTTACAAAGCCTAATCCCCAAAATGGCCAGTTAAAAAAAGCTGTCGTATTAATCGTAGAATTATTATCACCTGAAGCCACTGCGTTTTCCATAATCGTCAGATTTACCAGGGGTATTTGATAAGGATCACTGTATGCAGTATTTTCTCTAATCTCTATCAATTTTTTACTTTTCATCCTCTTTTTCTTCCGTTTTCTTATGTACCATTATGTGACCAAATCTAATGAAAGTTGAATTTCCCAAATAGCACTCAAATTACATTTTGTATATATTTATTAATATTAACAATTTTATTGCAACACCAAAAAAATCCTAATAGACTTATTTATAAAAACTTTTTCTAATAGGTTTGCCAGACAGAATGAGAAATAAGTATTTTGTTGTATGTGTAGAGGGGCGTAAATAATATTTTAATCTGAGAAACAGCATTTACTGTACTGGGAATAAGCTTTATGTTTGTTCATAACAGAATAATTATATTACTGAAATTAAAAAGTTTTTCTATTCTTAGCAAAGAGAAAACGCGTCTGAGTAATTATTTTCGAGGCGCTGGAAATTTTATTTTGAACCATGAAATTTATTTTGCCGTTTTCATGTACCAGCCGAGCGGTTTTAATTTTGAAAACGTTAATTAGTTGCTGTGCTATTTAAGAAAGTGGCGTAGGCATAATTTTTCCAATAATAAGAAAAGAGAAGCTTTGTCAGTGGGGATATTCTTCTGCAGTGTGATTTTTGTTCGCAAGCACAAATTAATTAACTCTATAATATATCACAACTAATACTTTGTGCTTTTTCTTCCATACAAGTTAATTTAGTTTATCTTTTAGAGACGAAACTCATTATCTAATGACCTTTTAGTTATGCTATAAATTCCCAAACTGCGTCGGAAAATAAACAATGTATAGCATTATTTTAATATCAGATTCCAATAAAACTCCATAGATATTTAATCGAATCATCATTTAGTTAAAATAAAGTTTAATTATATGTCTAATTTAATTTCAATAAATAAAATACTTTAAGAGGGAAGTCAAAATATGGGTTTAGTTGTTCGCTATTTTTCAGAAATATATTAAAGCAATTTTGTTGAAATTTTCAGAGCTTATAGATTAGAATTAAATACGTGTCGATGAACTATTTTCATTTCGTTCTCTAATTAATTAATTAATTAATTAGCATTTGCCCTGCCTTCTTTTAGTTCTCTTCTGTCGAGATCCATTCGAGCATAGTTGCCTGTTTATGTGATATATGTTTAGATATGGAAAAAACCATATACACAATTGAATAATTATTATTAGTACACATAAATTAATTTAAATAAAATATATTTTTGACCTTATTTAAACTGCTTCATCGAACAATAGAATAACACCCCCTAAATAGCGACATTATTGCTTTTATATTTGAATTGTAAAAGGTTTCATTTGAAATCGAATTTAGTAAAGAATTATCTCTTCCTATTTATTCAAAAGTGAATTTATTACTTTTATTTTCAGATTCCATAGGTATTACTGTTTAGAGCCATATTAGTATTCAGGCTATAGACTATTCAGAAATACAAAGAAATAAATAAAAATACAGTACTAAGGTTAAGATATTTTAAAGCTTTACAAAAATCAATATACCGCGTCTGATTTTTTTTCTAGTTAAATTATACATTTTTTTGTTCGACCTTCAATTACATTCTCTCCTTTTCCCTTCATTCTTCTTTTGTTTTTTTTGTAAATGTAGGTAATTACCGGATTGGAATTCCTTCCCTATTTTATATTTGAGAAGACTGGGCTAAGGCGTTTTCTTAATATTATAAAAATAATCCATTGGTCATCATTCTATTATTTTTTAATTTTTCCATGACTAATGTTTTTTATATTCTCTACAATTTTCTTTCGTCGCCAAATTAAATAATTCGTAAACGATACTGGTAGCGACATCTAAGTGAATAACACTTATTCAAAATGATAAAAATACGATTACAACTCATTGTGTTATTTTTTTTTAAATTGTACCGATATATGAGATATTCAATATTTTTGAATGTATGCTTTTTTTAATACAATTTCTGAAATATCGATACCATCTTTCTTGGATGGGATCCGCTAAATAAATGTTTTGATAACTGGAGCATTTTCATAGAAATGCCATTGACTGTTGCTGAATAAGCAGCGCGAAATGTTGGTTGTATATATAGTATTAACGTTTTCAAGAAATTAAATTGAAATTATTGCCATTTAAAATATGTCTATTTATTTGATAAATTAAATTCAGGAATTTGACATCTATAACTAAAGGTATTTATAGAAATTGGCTAAGTTCTCCCCCGACAATGAATTTTATGTATTGTAAATGTACAAAAACGAATTTAGAAGGTTTCTTTTTAAACATTAAACAACGTGAGCTGTATGATATTGAAAATGGCAGAGAAAAAATCAACTCCTTTATTATTTTTTGAATTCATAGTCCCATAAAAACCATATTTTATGATTTGATATGTTTTAAATTTAATTTTAATTCAAAATTATTTTTAAATACCATAAATATTTTTCTATAAAACGTTTTTCAACTTTAAATAAATTTCATAGAGACACGTTATGTTGTACTTTCTTATACTTACTATATAATTTAAATTTAATTAATAGTATGATTCAAATTCAATATTTTCTAAACAAAAAATATGAGCAAGAAAATCTGACTCAAATTTAATTTGCAATATTTTCTAATACAAATTGATTATGCATGATGATTCGCGATAAACACTCTTTACTAAAATTAGAATTTATAAACAATTTAGTTTTAATTTCTTATATCTTACCTTGAAGCTACTTCATTTAAGAAAATTATTCTAAATTTATCTTAAATTTGTTATAATTTATGTAATAGTAATTTATTTTTTAATTTAGAATCCTAATCAAATTTATTGAATTAATATTAGAAATTTTAATATATTTTCTAAAATTTAATAATATCTGACATAAAGTTTGTTACAATATATTGGGATTAAATTCAATAAATGTAAAACTTTTTTTTAAGAAGGTACGGATGATTCCGAATTTATTTTTTCCAATTTTTGTTTGATTCAAAATTTGAGATTTATTTCAAGTACTTCTTTTTGTATCCAGCGATAATTTTGAAATAAAGGAAAACCACACTAAAGGAAAAAATATTTTTTTGCCATAAAAAACTAAGTCTTCTTAAATAAATTAACTATATTAGATAATACAAGATAAAAGAAATAGGAAATCAGAGCAAATAATCTTTTCTTTTTATCCAGTTCCTACTTTAATTACACTCATTAAAGCTTCCATTCAGAAAACTATAACATAAGTTTCTTGGAGTCCAGTTTTTATTTTTCTTTTTATTAAATTCCCTCTAGGGAGAAAGAAGTTCTGTAACTGAAAACCTATTGCAACTACCCCCTCTTCGTAACTAAAATCCGAACTTTCGTTTTATTTGATGGCAACCGAGATGGATAGAAACATTTAACAAAGTTTCTCATGCTGAATTGGTAGTACTTGTTGCATCTTTACCAGAATTTATCATAATGGATTGTAATGTCGACTATGCTCGAAATGTTTTTTTTAAATAAAGTTGTTTATTGTTCATAATTTTTTCATCTAAAAGCAGTATACATTTTTGTTTGTTTGTGATCTAGAAATTGTTTAGATTAGCTGAATGTAAACACATGATGTTTACATTTTTTACTTCTATGTAAAATTAGTTGATCTAATAAACAAATAATCAGGTGGCATTTATTGTTATATATCAGCAAAAATAAATATTTACACCCTCAACTAATATAAATCAATGATTGTATTTGTCTGTCGCATATCAGTAAGTACAGTATTTATTACTTAGTACATTATCGTTACACATAATTTTCCTAAATATTATGTTTAAAAGTAAACATCTTAACCCATTAATTAATCAAAGTCGTTCATCTAGTGTAACGTTTTCGAGAGGACTGAATGATGTACAGATTAATTTAAGCTGTTATCCAAGTAACTTCTTTAGTAAACTTCGCAAGACGGAGCGTTACTAAACATTAGTTGAGATTCGATTAATAATCCTCTAATTGACAATTATTGATGAACAAAATTGCAAACAGAGAGTGAAAAAAGCCATAGAAAAGTTTTACTGCTTTACAATTTTGAGTGGAAAGTATAATAACAATAAGATAAAAAAGCTTGCATTACAATTTTATTTAAACAGAATTGTTTACTTTTTTCAGGATTGTAAAGTATTGAATTACATTTTTGTTTTTTCGAATTTAGTAACAATTACCTAAAGTACTCTTAGCTTATTTTTCTAGATGCTCTATTCCGAAACATTTTATTAAATACAGGCTGTCCCATAAGTCATTAATCAAATGAAGTAAGGTAACAGACGAGATCATTTCCTACTACAAAAACAAATAAATATGTTGTCATCTAAGAAAAATAGTTACTTTTTTCAGCTAATTCTTTTTTTAATATTATGTTTGTAAATGCTAGACTACATAAAATCATGGTTGAACTCGTATTGAAGAGAAGAATCCAAAAATAACTGAATATACAGGGTGATGTATTTAAAACACCAAAGCGACTAATAACATCAGAGAAACGGAAAATTTAGCAATATTGTAAATATCAAATCTGGAATCTCCGTATCCCAAAATATGCTTATCCCAAATTTTGTAGAATTCGGATTAGCAATTTACGAGATAATTGGCCGTTTCCAGACTTTTGGTCCTCTCTGTATATTAATTTAATTCCATTTTCGTTGTTAAATTACTTGTTGTTTTTTTTTATTAATATTAACGTATTCCTCGCTAGAATTTGGAAATAATTTAGAAAAGTTCTGTGTAGTCTCATTTGTTAAGTGTACCCTGTACCTATATACTGGGCGTGCCTCAGAATCAGACTTAGAGTTCTGAAAGAACATTAATTTGGTTAGTGCCAATTGTCTTCATTACTACCGTACGGCTGTCGACTGATTAATTCAACATGTTCAACATGTGATATTCGTTAACAAATTTGTCGTAAAAATTTACATGCTTCCGCTCGGCATAAAACCCATTGTCAAATACATACATACATACAATCCACAGATATTACAAATTTTTATAAATAAAATATATTTTTTAAACAAAAAGATGTGGCGACAAAGGTCTGTCGCACATATACAAAAACACTTAAATTAGTAAAATCTTTTATCATAAACATGCCCTAGTAGTTTCCCTAATAATTCAAAGTGCTTCAGAAAGATAATTTTAAGTTTTAAATGGTTGAACTACAAGAATTGTAATTTTAAACCAAAACACTTTTGGGATAATTAAAAGTTTCGCATCTAACTAGGGCGGTCTTTTTCTGCTGTATTTCAGTATCTAGTTCATCCTTCTAGTTTAAAAATTTAAAAGTTAAAGTGAATCAAATATCAAATTACTATTCTGCTAATATCCACTCGTCCTGTGGTCAATTACAAATTTTTGGGCTTTTACCAAACTAAATGACTCATTTTTTTGAACATTTTTTTATGTCATAAATTTTATTTCTCGCTAACGTGAATGTAATTTGAAAAAAGAATGTAATTTAAGAAGGTTCCTAGCCAAAAAAAAGTTGAACTCTTTACCCAAAATTATTTTAGAAGAAATATATTTATATGTTCAAAATTTGTATCGTGACTTCTAAAATAAAGTCTACGTAAACGAATTTTTTTTAATTGCCCTAAATGTCTGTTTAATTTGGTGTAATAATCCGAAAGCTGTGTTAAGTAAACACTAAAAAAAAACAGTAGCTGAACAACACATTTTTTTTAATGCCTTAAACCGTTCTAAGTAAGAAAGGAAAATAACAAATAACTCTAAAACCAACAATAATATGATGACAACATATATGTACAGTATGATGTTTTGCTATAATATTCTTCTTTTTCTAAAAAAATTGGTTAATATTATAGGTATTTCGTCTAAAAGTTTAATTGTTTTGCCAGTATTATATACTGAGGAGACATTTTAGATATTTCTTTATTTGATATTCTTCCAAAAAATCAAGTTTTTCTTTCTTGTCGCTTATATGAAGTACCTCCACTTTTGTTTCAGTTGTGTTGTTAAGTGTAGGATTGTGTTTATTGTCAATGAGGTGTTTTGCGTAATGTGACTAATCTGGTTGATTTAATCTTTAAGATCATAAGTGTTCAATGCACCTTATTTCAAAATTTCTAAGGGTCTCGCCAAGACAGACCGCGTTACTAAATTGTCACTAAAATGTCAGTTTTGAATGAAAAATTAAATCTTGGAAGGTCAATTATTTTAGATTACCTTTTCCACTAAATACCTATATAATATTAACCAATTTTTTTTATCAAAACAAGAATATTATAGCAAGAAATCATACTGTACAGATTGCTTGATAGTGATTGGTTGAAACGTTTATGATATGAAGTCAAGTACGCTTATAAGAAATATGTTTATTTTATGCGCTCTTTGATAATGCAATCTAACGAAACCTGGTCAAAGAAAGATATTTTAAAAATAGTTTTCTAATACTGTTGAAATTCAAGATAAATAGAAATTATTTTTTTCAAATTTGCCTATATTTGATATACATGAAAAAGTATTTGGTTGTAACTTTATCACTGTATAGAAAGTAAATTCTTGACGATCCACCGTTTCTTGCAAAATCTTAAGTGTTTACGACTTCATATCCCCAAACCGAGAAAATTGCCGACTCAGCTCAAGCATTTGCATAAAAAGTAGGTTTGTATACCTTACATCTAAAAAAACATTTTCTCGGTTAACTAAATTGATTTTATTGCCTCGGGTAAAGTAAAATGTTGTTGTTCTATGGTGGAGTATTTTCACCTATACTGAAAATTAAGACTATCAAATAAAAAATGCGCTCACATAATAAAACAAAAACAATTTTGATCCAATAGAAATGTGTTTGTATATATAATTTTAAAAAAGAATAAAAAAACAATAACGCAACCCGGTTGCTTATCGTCGTTTATAAACCAGGCGAAATGCATTGAGGTAAGCACAGATAAACATTAAAATTATCACAAAAGTTACTCAAAATGCACCTAAAAAATACAGTGTCCTAACGAAAAATTTGCCTAGATACCACCTGTTTCTAAATCGCTCTCCACGGACATACACAACATATATAAAACTAGCATTATGATCAAGATAAGAATGTTTATTCTGTAAGGCGCGACCCTTGACTCAACCTTCACACTTTGAGAACGGATTACGAGGTGAAAGCGATTCAAAGATGTTCGAAAAGAAAGAGGTGCAATAATATAGAGTTTTAGAATTGAATCTTAGATGTATGAAAACAATAATTTTTATGAAAAGAAATAACAATCTCATGTGAATTGAGATGGCGTATGGTCGATTTGTTACACTGATGAGTGATCTAATGCACCGATAGCTCTCTGTGCGTTTTTGCTAAAATTAAAATAAATAAATAATATTGAACTCATCAAACGTAAAGGATAGAATTGAATTAAAGATTACACTGTCCAATTCGAAAAGAGAAAAGAATATCGAAATATTTATATATAAATTGTTTGCACATTATATATTGTATATATTGTTCCATAAAAAACTCTACCTTTTATTGTTCTGGTTAGATCAAGAGATAAATTAAGAAATTTATATGGACAATTAATTTAAAAAGATGGTAGTTTAGTATTTCAAATTTGGCCATAGTGCAATAATTGAAAAATAATAACAAATTAATAAGAATCATCAAAATTAATAATCATTTACATTTTCTTGGTTGAGAAAATAAAAAGAGATTAAAAGTGAAGTTTGGGTTCTCGGATGATCGAGAAGTTGATAGTGCCTACCCCTGCGATTAAATGTAATGATTATTTAAAAATGTAAGTTGTCTTAATATTTTGTAAGAATTATTATTATTCATAGATATATAAATTGTTATTGTTCCACTCAACCTCTTTAATTTCCAATAACCAAGTTCCGTGACTAGCTCTCTTTCATTTTGTACTTGGAAAATATCATTTGCTTGTCAAATACTGATACTCTTGATGGAAAAATTAAAACTTTTAATGTTAAGTAACATTCCTAACTTCTAAAATTATCATTAGTCAAGTGCTCCTTATTTGAGTTACTACAACTCAAATTTGACGTAGAAAAAGGACAAATTTATCAATTTTTGTCCATTACTACAAATAGAACTAACTATAATACTTATTTAGTCTTTTACTATGTTAGACATTTATAACTGTATTGGTGCGACTGAAACAATAAATATGTAAAAAAGGACACATCAGATACACTTTTAAATATTGCTTTAATTCTTGCAATGATTCCTTCTTGGGCCTAGCTTTTTCCTTTTGCCTCTTCATGCTTCTTTTTATTTTTACAATCTTCCAATCGTTTTACGTGATCCATTCACCAATCTCTAAATGACATCTCTCTCTGACATCTTGAGTTATTTTTGGTTTTTCACACATTTCCTATACAATTTGTACGTCTTCGCTAAATATTTTTTTCCATTTTTCTTAACTTTTCTTTGCTCTATGTGTGTTTTGTTTTCATTATAATAATTAATGTTCCAATTTCTTCATTTCTCTGTATCCTTTTTATTTCTATAATGTTCTAATCGTTTTACTTGAGACAATCACAAGGCTTTATGCCTCTGGTTATTATTGAGCTATTTTTGGTTTTCCATGTATATCTACTACCATTTGTACGTCGTCACTCTACATTTTCTTTTATTTTTATATTTTCGAAGTTATTTCATAACACTATTCCTCAAACATTTCTATTTATTTCATGTATGCATCTTTTCTCTGGTGTTTTTTCTTGCTTTGATTATAACAGTAATTGTTCCTAAATCTAGGTCCCCTTTTCCTACATTTCTCTATTCTCTCTATTTTTCTCCTTCATTTGTTAATTAACGGTAAGAGACTCCACTTTCTTCACTTTTCTAAATATACATTCTATACTTTGTGTTTTTACTGTTATATTTTTACTTTCTTTAGTTCTATCTTTTCTTGTTTCCACATATTTTTTTCTTTATTTATTCTCAAGTCATATTTTATCTTAATTTGTTCAAACATTTAAAATATGTACATAAGAAGACACAATAATAAAAAAGCAACACATTCTAGAGTCCGTTGACCGTTTTAAAGCCAACTAATCATTCAAGTAGCACAAAATATGCCATATAAATTGAGCAATCAACAATTAGCACAATTATAACATCCTTTATGCAAACTGATGTAACTCAAAAAAGCGTACTTGACTCACCAACTCCAGAATAAACTTCTCACTCACGGTGTAAGTTTATTTGTTCTTTTTCTTATAACGAAAATGTGGGTATATGACGCTTCTCCTTTAAAGTACATTAATTAAGCGGTAATTTCTTAAAATGCAAACTTTACTTTAAACAGGTACTTTTGATAAAATTTAGGGTATTCCACATCATATATTTGGCGGTAAGAAGCCTAAAGTTATTAATATTATTACAAGCAACGATTTTTATTTGTTTCGTGCTACAGTATTTACCAACGCTTAATGTTTTCCTCTGTAATTAGTTACACGCTGACAGAGATTTTCGGTTTGCACCTCGTAAGCACTGACAAGGAGAAGAAGAATAGGGTTGGTCTGCAGAAAGATAGGACGGAAAATCCAACGAGAAACCGCATCGCCAAGGGCGGAAGATGAGAAGTCGATTTTCAGACTGGGTCCGACACTAACTGGGTCAAGTGTGCCCCAAAAGTGGGCTTTGCTTTATTGTGATTTTTCCCTGCTTGACATTGGCTTTGTATGTAACTTTTAAACTATGTTTCGGTGAGTTCCTGCCGTTCCAGCGGGGTTGTTACCGAGATTACATTATTCGTTCATTGTGAAATCATCGATGGGATTAGAGAGACAAGAAAATCGAAAGCCGGTTTAGGTTAAAAATCAAGGGAAACCCCTTAAAAACTTTTATATAATATAAAATATTAACCTAAATAAAATAACCTTTCTGGAGACAAGAGTGCTAAAAGCGTGTAAAAAATGGTGTTTTGCTTTGTACGGGCTAACCAGTGTATTCTCTAAAATTAATAAACATTTTGACAAACATTAACATTAACTTATATTGAATGATTTTAGTAATACTCTATTGGTATGTTTATGCTAATTAAAGAGCAAGTGAAACAAAACTTAACCTATCGTGAGCTGTGAAAATACCGCTGTTCACTAAAAAGTCATCAAATTTTTACAAAATAATACCGTTGTTTAAGATATAAGCAGTCCAACAGATCACTATTCTCTTAGAGTTAACTTATTTATGGTAGCGTAAAATCAAAAACTAAACCCATCTTTCCTAAACACAGAAAGGTGTCTCTCATATTATTTGATTAGATAAAAGCAATTGGAATATAGTAAAAAAATATTTTTTTTGCTTAAACAATATCGAATCCTAGGATATGTAGCTATTTTTCTAAGAACGAATCAGCTAATACTGAGGCAAATATACAGGATGTCAGCGAAAATAATACACATATTTATGATTGAAGTATAAAAACGTATGCAGAATAAATATGCCTTAATTTTTTTTTCTAAAGAAATAAATATTAATATTTTAGATCTATCCAAATATTATTTACCAAAACACAATTAAAGCCGGCAACAGCGATAACTCAGTCAAGTATAAACAATAGTTTTTTAAACGTTCTAAAAATAAGTTTTTATTTTAATACACGTAGATATTTAAAACGGTCGATTAGAGGGGATGTAGAAGAATGAAAAATGTATTCACGGCAATTATTACACATCCGAACGATTTCTACCACTAATTTTTTTAGGTAATACACTACACGTTATACACATATTTTTTTTAAAAGTGTGAGGTGTTGCCACGTATAAATTTTCAAGTAAATGTTTATATCGAATTTTTGTGAAAAATAATGATGTTAGAAAAAAGTTTTATTAGAATATTTTGTTGCAAATGACACATTTCACATTCATTTAAAAATATGCGTTACTTTCGGGGACTTCCTGTAATTTGCCACCACCACAAGGATCCATTAAATGCAATATCGTTAATAATCCTGTCTTCCTAAGAGCCACTTATTTAATTTATTTGAATAGGCTCTTGGGACTGTTAGTCGAATCCATAATACTAACTTATTAATTACATAAAACATACTAAAACCTTCAAGGTAGATTTACAGAAAATAGGTTTACTAAACTTACAAAAAATTAGAGAAGGATTGTGCAAAGAGTATATTCAAAATTCGATGAATTTTAAAAGAAAAATTTATTATCATTCAGTAAAATTCCCTAACACTTCCTATTTATTAAAGTATTGACAACAGCGCAAAATCTCAATAATAAAATATTCCACCCAACAACTAAAAATAAAAAAATGTAACAATAGCTTTTGTTGTTAATATACATAAATTTCAAAAAAAAATATTACTTACGGGTTGGTTTTTTGAATAAATGTATAAAAAATCTTTATATCCTAAGGGGGTTTTAACCCACTACATAACTTGGTTAATGGAAATGAAAGAGGCGGCGTAAAAACAATAACAATTTATTTCTCTATAAACAAAAACAATTCTTACAAAATTTTAGGGCATCTTACATCTTTAAGAAACAAATACATTTAATCGCAGGGGTAGGCACTATCAACTACTCTATTATCCGAGAACCCAAAACTTTCGCTCACGTAATATTAAATAAACAGTGAATGTTGTAGTTTAGAAAATATTAAATAAAAAATAAGTTCTAAAATATGTTCTATATTTAACTAAATCCCTGTACATAGGTAGTATCGCAACAATGTTTACATTTAATTACTTTCGCATATAATCGCATATAATAAGTACAATTAATGATATAATAAAAATTTTAAACAACTATTGTTTATCAATGTGACTTAAGGTTATATTAATATTTAGTAATACGAAAGAAATGGAAAGACCTTTGACTTTAGTAAACTGTTAATTTGATAACTTTAGCTTTTTAAAACTACTAATTAGGTAATTTAGATTTTTTCACAATCATTTTAATTTAATACTTTGGCTTAATTTTTAAATAATAAAAATATTATAATATTTTCCCCTTAACAAACTTTTCTTACCAATATGTAAGACATACGTCAAAACGACACCACATATTACAAGTTCTTGTTGTTTTATCTACGATGGATTTCAACCATTTTGAGATAAACTTCAACTTTCGTGCAGTTTATACTCGGATAAAGTTTTTCAACTTTTGATTTATGTCCCGATGGCGAGCCAGTTTCTGCACTAATAAAGCATAATATGCTGGATTTGAAATATGGCGGAAAAAGTTTTTACCTTCATCGATAGTTGTATTAAGTGAAATATTTCGACTACAATCGATTTTTCGTCCCATAGAATTAAAGGCCATTGTAACTGAACCGATTGTGGGAAAATATTCTAACCTGGCGTTTTCGAAAGAGGAAAAACCGCGCTACACCCCTAAAGAAACCGAACGGTTATACCTTGAAAATTTTTAAAATGACGATCGATCAAACATGAAATTTAAAAAAATATTTTTTATTCGATACGTCCCCTCCTTGAATTGAAAATCGACGAAAATTTTACATTCCTTTAAATTGGATGAAATTTTGCACAACAATAATAATATAAGTATCGGTAAAAATGGCCCAAAGACTACAAAAAATATTTATACAAAGTATTTAACATGTCTTCTTTTAAAGAAATATAGAAAGTACTAAAATATAGTTTTAAATTGCAATAGTTTTGGTTTCCAATTCAAATATATAAAATAAACAACCTCAAGAATTTTGTCAGTTAAAACAAAAAATAGCGCCGGTATCACCTACAAAATTAGTTTAGTCTAAGAAATAAAAAGCACAGGTCTATTGGAGATAAAGTCTTATTTATGAATACGAGACAGTTTCACTGTTGAAGATATATATTCTAAACTGTTCTATTATCACATTGTTTTGTTTGAAGTGTCGAACACCTTCACCGCACTTGTTGGGTAAACTCTAAACTATCATGAAAGAGTTGTGAACAAGTTTGTGAGGTTAGTTGTTTAGTGAGTTGAAAACCCCTTTATTGTTGAAATTGTTTGGATAGCTGGTATTCATTCATTTTAAATAAATCCCAGAAATTGTTCAAGGTATACGTTTTGAAATTGTGTACGTAACAGTAATTTTCTAAATAAAACTAATTCCTCTGAACATATAGCCATTTAAATTGCTGAACCCATTCGGAAATGTAGTTTGTTCAAGCAGTATAAAAATTAATCCGCTAGAGATGAAGGTTTCTGGAATCTACTAGCATAACCAAATAAAATAAGAGACATTTTTGGTTTAAAAGGGACTTGAGAAAAAAAAACAGTTTATTTAAAAAGTCCAAACGAACCTTGGTTTAAGAGAACAATGTAGGAGTTGTTTGTCCAATTAATTTTCATTTCATATTTTACAAATATGACTACAAATCAATCGATTTCATGTTTATCCAAAACTTATTATCAGTAATACTAAATTCATCCATTTAATCCTTTTATAGTATGGGCTTTAATTTGTTTTAAAAGATTGACTACAACTAGGAAATCTGATAGTGTGTCAAAACTAAGGTTTAATTAAGCTGTTGAGATATAAAATAAAGGTCACATATATTTTATTTCATATAATGCATAGAGGAATTATAAATTATAATTTATATTACAAAGATAACTTTGTGCACTTTGGCGGTATCAAAAGGGTGCTCGATTGGATCTCGTCAGAAGAGTGCTAACAGCGCTAACGGAAAAATCTTGAATTAAAGGATTCCCGCTGCATATCCTAATTAATGCCTAGGAATTTTAAAAATTTTAACGTCATGATCCCAGTTATATCTCCCATTTGTATATATATATATCGCAGTGTAAATAAGGTAATAAATATATTTTATTTATATTAATCCGTGTGAACTAATAATAATTATATAATTGTGTATATGGTATTTTACATATCTAAAAATATTACATAATCTGGTAATTGCGCTCAATTGGATCTCTTCAAAAGAGGGCTAAGAGCGCTAACGGAAAAACTTTGAACTAAAAGAAAGCGATGGTAATTAATGCCCGGGAATTTTAATATCACTAATTTCAAAAATTTTTACGCAACTTTCCCATTTCGCAATTTTTTCAAAAAATATAAATCACAAACAGATGTTTTTGGTAATTTTTGAAATTAAGAACTGTACGCGTATTGATGGACATAATATTTTCTCAAAAATTTGAAGAATTAAATAGTGAAAATTGTGCACGAAAATTGGTCATTTTATGCTTGCTGCAGCTTACTTACGTTTCAAATTAAACGAAATGAAAATAGTCCATCGACTCGTATTTAGTGTTAATCTATAAGCTTTGGAAATTTCAACCAAATAGCTTTGGTATTTTTCTCAAAAGTTGCAAAATACTAGACCCATGATTTGACATGTTTTTGAAGCCTTTAGACAGAATTTTTCATTTACATTCAGTTTGTTTTAAGCGCCTTATTGGTTATATATTAGTTAAATAGTGGTCGGCACTGTGTAATAAATCAGAATTGAGGCCAGAAAGTTATTTTAAATTTTAATTTATTTGGTCCAAAACAAACAACCATAATTTGAATGCTTAATTTCAGGCAATTAAATAATTATAAACTTTAGAAACAGGTTTAACTCCCAAACAAAATACTGTGTAAAAAAACTGAATTTATTTCGGAGAAAACCCATCATGTGGGAAAAAATTTGTTACTGTAAATTAAAAATATGTACAAAAAATATTGACAATTTGATATAAAATAAAAAAATAAAAAAATAGTAAATGTTAACAGTTGTTAAATCAGAGATTTCTGTAGAAATGTATTATGTATGTACATTAACAGATAACATTTCCCAAAAAAATGCATTGATAAATTGCAACAAGATACCGAGAATAATGCTAAATGAAATTTGATACATAGGGAATATGGAATTATTATTAATAATGTTAGTTATAATAATGATAATATTAATAGTACTATTAATAATGATATTAACATAATAATTATAAAATAAAAGTATCTACTTTTATACACTTTAAGTACTCCGCCATGATCATGAGCAAAAGTGAACGCACTGTGAATAAAAATATATTTTTTTATTTTTGCCTTGTTTTCACATACCTAAAAAAATAATGGCTTTCCAAACGTTTAAAGAATGCGTTTATCAATCGATCAACGAAATCGTATGAAATCGAAAATTGCTAATATTTCCAAAATGGATTGAGATAAAGAGATGGTTCAAATTTGTACACCTAAGGGGGGGAGGGGTGGTTAAGGAATCATTTTTTTTATTTTTAAGTATCGGAGAAAATGACAAAAAACTATCAAAACAAAAAGAGGAACACATCCCCTCCCTTCATACATATTTTTTAAATTTAAAGTTTTAATGCAACTTTTTTAATTTCAACCGCATATACAAATAGGTATTTAGTCCAAAAGGTAATCTAAGATAATTGAACTTCCCAAGTTTAGTTGTTCATTCAATACTGTATATTGAGGATATTTTAGGTGTTTCTCTATTTCATATGCGACCAAAAAATCAACTTCTTCTTTATTATCACTTATATGAAATATTTTCACTATAGTTTCAATTATATTGTTAAGTGTATGTTTGTGTTTGGTGTCAATGAGGTGTTTTACATAAAGTGACTTATCTGGTTGTTTTAATCTATAAGTTCTTAAGTCCCCAAAGTATCGTGTATTAAAATTTCTAAGGGTCTGGCCAAGATAGATGGCGTTAAAATCCGGAAGATTACACTTTAGTCTTTTAGTAGTTTTATCTAAGAAATTTATAGAATTGTTCTCTTCAATTTCAATGGTAAATTTTATTTTTGGATGAAAGTTGTTAATAAAATAAAAAAACGTCCAACTGTCTATCACTACCTGTAAAACTAGCCACGACATCATCAACATATTTATACAAAACATTTGAATAAAAAAAATGTAGGTATTCCAAATTATCCATAAAACCAAAATTGGTGATATTGAACTAGCCATTTATAATTCTTCATTTTGAATATAAAATGTATCATCGAAAACAAAGTAATTTTGATTGATACATGAAACAAATAGGTTTATAATTTCATTAATTAAAATTTGGTTAGTTTTTTCTTTCCGAGCATTTTGTTATTAATTGTATCATCAAATGAATCTAATTTTGTTAATTTTTCTATAAATATCTTTCTCTCTCTTTTATTATTTGAGCATTATTGAAGCAAACCTCTTTTACGTTTCCCTACCAAAAGACACTCCCATCATTATAATAATCCAAAAACCTTTCAATCAATGCGTCCATTTAACAACTAAGTTGTTTATAAGAAATTAAAGCCCTTTCAACGCTAGATGTCATCATGAAAATTGACACGAAAATTAATTAAAAATGGAAAGAGTTTGACATTAAAAATGACGTCATGAGCGAAACGTTGCCGCTGCCGATGACGGCAACTTTGCGATTAGATCAGAACAACATCGGTGCGTGAAAAACAAAATGGAATGCTAAGTTGGTGAGCACTCTAATAGTAGTAGTGAATGGGCTTTCAGACGACCAGGATCCGTATATTCAAGTTTGTGAAATAGAAATAGGTCAATCTCTGTGGCGCCATGAATCTGTTAGCGGCTGCACTCGTTTTCGTCCTCATCGGTAAGTTTAGCGAGCCCTCGTTAGCTTTCAGGAGTTTCACACAACCAATAAATATTATTTACAAATTATTGAATGCTCTTACTAGTGTTCAGCGAATGCTTATTTATTTACAAAATTAGAATTATGCAGATTTTATATTGCGTTGTTCAATAGAGACATATAAAATGTCGCCACAAAGTCTGATCGAGTGTACAGGAAAGCTTATTTGTTATTGAGTATTAGAATTTATTGCAACGCTTTAACATTAATATCTTTTCAAAAAGGGCTTATTTTAAATTATTTGATTTTTCAGAAAAGCTTATATTTGCGATAAAACAAATTATTTTAGCGATTTAATATTTTAAAAAAATGGAAGCATTATAAATACTTTATTTGAATTACATTACAGGGTGGGCCAAATATAATTTTGTGAAGTGGAATGCCGAAACGAATTGAGACATGGAAATAAAACAAAAATATTTTATTTCGTTCTAAAATGCATACAATTAGCAAATAATATCATTTACATAAAATGTTTAATAATATAACAGACATTTCGTTCATAAAAACAGTTTTATACCTTTAAAATTTAATATTATGAAATAATTCCGTAATCTTTTTTAAGTCTTTTGAGTTAAAACTATCTTCATTATTTTATCCAACATTTTCCTAGTCACGGTGTTTTTACAAATCGTGGAGACAATTCTATTATTATCTAATAATTAGGTAAATCGGCACTTAATGATTTTTCAATATTAAATGACATGATGGCTTTGTGCAACTGTAAACGTAAATGAGTTGTGTTGAAATATCGACCAATGTTATTTGAGCTATAAGATGTGGGCTCCAAAAATATATTGACAGAAAATACATTTTTTTAACTAACTCAATTCAGCTTTAGTTACAAAAATAAATCAAAATGTATTATTTAGGTACAAGAAACCACGGAAACAATCGTTACTCATTATCTATACATTTTCGCCCACACACCTAATACATTTTGTTAATAGTTTGCATTAATTATTGACTAGAAATATTTATAAATAAATTAATTGTATTGATATGTATGAAATAGCAGTTTACACACAGAGTGAGTGTACCATACCGAACATTTTTATCGTTTAATTTGGCACTCATAAATATTTCTTGAACAGTTGAACAACTTTTTAAACTAGAAAAAGTCATAAAATGGTTTTGTAGATTCATTTTTTCCTATTATTTGTCCTTCGTATGCTCATATTTTAATAATTTTTTAAATGTAACTGGTAGTTGTTACACTCCTTTAAAACATTTTCATATCGGGACTAAATATATTCTTGTTTTCACATACATAGAGTTTTTGTGCATTAATATTTTAAAAGAATGGAGATCATAAAAGAAGGCGTTATGTACCTTTTGGGTGCTATTTTTACTCCTAAGGACCGGAATGCACAGCTCAACAGATGATTAAATTGCGGAGTTGTTAAATATTAATAATTTAATCAATGTTATTAGCCCATCATTTCGGGATAGTTCGGGGAGTAGATTTTTTTTTCTTGAAAGTCTGAGAAATTAGTTATCCAACGTAAGGAATTAATACAGGAAAAATTCACTTCTTTTAGAATACAAAAAACCAAGTAGATAATTATTATATATATTAGTAAATATATGTTTATAAATAAGTTTTTAATTTAAAATTTGTTATTTGATTTATTTGTGTCTATAAAAAAGTATGAAATATTTTTTTTCACTCTTATTGATTACAATATTGTATAAAGCAAATTAATAAAGCAAATTGGACAGTAAATATTAGTAGAGTAACAAAAATACGTTAAAAATTTACTAACAATCCGAATTAAATTAAGATACTTAGTATAATTTCATTGTTAACCTTCAAAATGATATATAATATTTCTTTGACTGTGTTCAAAGCAGAAAATTCGTGTCTTCAGATAAGATCTTTATAACGTTTTTACAAAATGTGCGGTCAAACATCATAAGGAAATGTATTAACCACAATAGATTATTTAATATTTATAGCATATCACATAATCGAAAATATAAAAGTCATTCCAGCCATTTGGAGTCGCTATGTTGCCATTTAAAAGTTTTATCAAATTTGTCTGAAAAGTTTACAATATTTGCATTATAAAGTAATTGATATTTAAACAGTAAAAATCATTTAAGCGTTGTTCTTGGGTTTACACATATTTTATAAGCTTTTCAATAATTTACAAAAAGGTTGAGTGTGTTATTTTCTCACGAAGTGTTTATTATATAGTATTTTGTTTTGACTTATTAAATGCTCTTATTTTATTGCATCAACATTTTGTAGGGTATTCTGATACTTTATTATTTATAAATATCCCGTATTATATGACCGAAACTCACGTTTGGAGAAAATTTTTATTTATAGAAAAACAGACGCAGAAAATATTTTTTTATCATTTTAAAGAACACTTATCGTAATCAACTATTACTATATTTGGAAAATATTTAATGAGTTGGTTATTCATAGAAATAATGATATCTAATAATTAGGATGTACAAAAAATACTTAGTTAATATTATTATTATTACTAATAGAAGAGATTATGTATATATTTGTTTATTAATATTTAGGATTTTTAATAATTTGCCATTCTTTAATCTTTATTTTGAATTCTCTATTAATATCTATTATGTTAACATATTTTCAAAATTAATTTTATATTATCAAAAATGCAATTAATTTATTTTCCAAAAATTTTAATCTAATTATTTTATTTATACATGGTGTCCATAAATATTCTATTAAACTTCAACATACGGAGGTATAATCCAAAAAAAGTTTATAAAAAAATGATCATTTTTGAGAACGTTAATATTTTTTACCTTTTGTTTCAAATATATTCTTAAGTATTAAAGATATTTAGTAGGTTTACATAATTGTCGAATAATTTACAATTTTCTACTAATAATAAATTTCAAAATTACAAATACATACGTTTTTACCATTTTCATATGAAATTCGGACTTAGGCCAATATTTTTTATATGCAAATTTGAGTCGGAGATTCTATTAATAATAAAATAGTGATTTCGTTTTTGTCATTGGTATAACTTCACTTGTACAAAAATAATTCTATCTATTTTAATATCTAATAAGTAAAAAATTGTACTGTTTACTAAATCTATAAATAATAAATAATTAAATAGTGTATCTACGTTGCCCAACATCTATACTTGTATCTAATTATAATAAGATTTTGGTTGCAATGTTATCGAATTTGCCAACTACATTTTTTATGATTCATTTTTTGTTTAAATAGTAAAATTTTAATAAATTTTTTAGGCTGATTATACATATATTATATTTTTTGCCAAGAATGTCGGACCGTACAAATAGTTTTATAGTTATTTAAATTTGTGTAATAAATTTAGCGTATCTACTAAAAATAACTGTTTTAATAAATATTTTCATGACTTCTATTTAAATATCGACAAAATTTAATGGAAATTAAAATAAAATTAAAATAAAATTATAAAACCAATATAAACTAATAAGATTCAATCTTATAAAATGTGCCAATCTTTGATAATGCTTGATATGCGAAACTTTGTAACACTGTAGAACTTCAGATAAGTATAATTTATCTTTTTATATTTATTAAATCTTATCATATTTATAATTATTTTTAATATATTTCAGTTTATTCAGGAATTATTGGGTAATAAAACCCTTTAAACACTGCACATTATAATTTAAGTTTCTTGCATGCATCATTTTTCAAATTGACCCTTCTAACGTGAAAATTGGGTAGTTCTGTGAAATCATTAAGGAACTAATTTTACATTTACGTTGCCAAATTAGAGTAATTAAATAAGCCAATGAGTTGGACTCACGCAATAGGATAAGAACTTTCGAATGTAATATAATTTAAAATTCTTTTGGAAGTATATTTAAATAAAGGTAATAATTTTCAGGGTGTTGATTTCGGTGTTATCTGTTGGTTAAATAAAATGTTTTATCATATCATTTCTCTTTATTTTTATTCGAACGGAAATAGGAAATGCAGGAAGTGGGGATTTAGAAAAAAGATTAGATCGTTATTTATGACATGCATGTTTTTACTTATCTGAAAAAAAAAATAATTAGGAATAAATAATTGTTATTTTTTAATGACAGATTCCTAATTAAAAAAAAATAGTAAAGTGCTTCGACTAAAACTAATTCAAATATAAACATATATCAGCATTTTTCAATTTTTTTAATTAATACTTTCAAAAGATTTGTTACAAATTAAGATAAAATCTTTGTCTATTATAATACGCTTTTAATGTAAGTAGTCAAACGGATGAGAGAGATAAATACATTTCATAATAAACAAATAACATTTCTGTATTAAGTTTTATAACAAGATTTGTGTATTTTAATGTTTATTGTTTACCTTATTTATATTCATAAAGCGATTCCATTTATTATTTACATTAAACATCGCCAACAAATTGCCAATTAAATTATTGCAAACGTTGCAGCACAAACTTATCGGATATACCTATTGCTTTTTATTAAAATATCATGAATACTAAAGACTTATCGATTAAATCAAATTGGATGCCCATATCCAAATTTGAACTATTAAATATATTATTAATTCATTATTAATAGACAACAATTCGTGTGTATTGAAAATAGTAAGGAAATATATTTATATGTGATGTGCCGGTAAGTTTAAAATATAAATTCAATTTCAGAATTAGAACTTGTAGGCGATACTCAATTTTTTCCTGTTCAAAATATTTAATTTTGAAACCACTTTTGAGATTATTAAGAAATAAACCAGTTTTGGCTTAACGAGAAATTTTCTGTTTTAAATAAAATAGCTCGCCCTTAGGTCACGTCGTGGTTTTATTATATCCGTTTTTATCTTATAATTATTGTTACATAATTTCCCAATTCATTAAAAATATTTATTGAAATTACATGACACTCACTCAAATGAAAATTTTTAAAATTTGATTCACGCATGCCTTTTGTGTCTGAAAATTATATTTTTTGAAAATAACAAAAAATTAAAATGTATTATACAGTGTGACAAACTTAAATTGGAAACACCACCATAGAATATGAAGTTATTAGCTGATTTCAACATTTTTTTTGAAATGTGCTTTTAAAACTTTATTTGGAGACAAGATTATTCCAATTTTTAAGCCACACTTTGATATTTTTTCATAGTTAAAAATCAAGAAATCTTATTAGGGATTTTTTTATCAAAAGAAATGTGTACATCAGTAGATTTAGATAAATGTGACATTTATTGAACTATGTTTATTATAAAGTAGTTATGGGAAGGTAAATTTCAAAAATATATCAAGTAAAAGTTTATAAACTAATCCAGCGATTTTTTTATTTAAAAAACGAGTACGCCACTGGATTTAAATTGCACCCAAATGGATGTAATTCAACTTTTATCGTAATATATTAATTGATAAAAAATATATTACATAGCATTTTCAAATACCGAAACCTAAGTAGACTTGAATATATATTAAAAAAAGTATTATTTAACTTTAGATATTTTGAACAATATTTTAGGAATATCAAGTGTCAAAAGTTCAAGTTTATGTTAGAAACATAAAATATATTTGTGAGATTGAAATCGGTACCGCTTTAGGTCAAGCAACACATCATAAACAAGCTTTAAAAATAAAATTTTAATTTGTCTACCATTGAGATAATTTAAAATGGGCATAATTATGTAAAATCTTAGTTTGTCATTGATGAAACGTCACCAGGTATATATCTATGCAAAGTATTTTATTTTCCATACAACTTACGAGTCAAAAAAATATGTGTTCAACATTGCAGAAATTATTTTAGTGCAATACACAAAAAATAATCCGCAGCAGAACAGCTAAATTTATTTTAAAACATCTCTATTATTGGCCTTAATTTTATCTGGCTAATTCTAGTTTTTTAAAATATTAATGAACGTTCGTGAACTTTAATTTTCAGCGACAATTTCTAGTTGATAGAAATAGTAACAATTAAGGTTGATGTTTTTAGTCGATATAATAATGCCAATCTATTTTCTTGGGCTTTCATCATTCGCAGGATACATTAAATTTCAGGGTGTGTTCTCAAAAAGTTTGTCGTAAAATGAACACACTAGGGTGTGGAATGATGGATGTTTGGTCATCACGAAGATATAAAGTCACGCTTGACGCACACAACCACAGCTACGAACCTTTTTCCGTATTTCGGACGAGCCTTTTCCAAAAGTATATAAAATATTTCGTTTTCCATCAGTGTAATATTTTTCGAAAGTTTTATTCCAGGAATTTATGCGGTTTTTGCGCATAAAGTCCCCATAAAATTGTGCGATTTCAAGCGGGGTTGAATCCTAATTAATCTAAAAAAATATTTTTAATGGACTATCCCGTAGCAGTTGAATTTATAGGTAACAAAATTAAAAAAAAATGCATTTACAATAATGACAAATGAATCTTTATAATCTGCCTATAACAGAAGGTTTCGGACCCTACATTGAAGAAAGCATTTTCCATTGTAATGTTAATTATTATTGATTGGCGTTTGATGGAAGCTCGATGTTTACTACAATGTTATATAATCAATTAAAGAGGGTCTATTAATTCGCATACTAAAATAAAGCTATTATTAGAGCCCTATTAGTCGAGGGCGTGGAGGAAAACGCCCTAGTTACGTTGGTATTTACGGACTATTAAATTGAATTCACTGCAATAAAATATTTTTCTCCACGACCATTAGTGGAACATGCTAATTCCAAAATCATTTGTAATAATATAAACATTCTCACAATATTTATTCTGAATCACGTGCTTCTTACTTGTTTTGATTATATTTTCATTCCATAACAAGTGACGGAATGATTCCGTAATTGTTCTAAACAAGTGGCGGCGCCGTAAAAACAAATTTTAATTCAAATAAAATAATGAGTGAAAAATCAAGCGAATTTCTGCTCGTGGAGAAAATATAGTCTGTTACTCGGATAGAATAACAAAATTCGATACTCGCTAGTGCTCGCGTTCGGAATTTTCCACTCGTATCGATTTTTTTTCATTCTAACCTTGTTACAGAATCTACTTTTATAAAACAATTTTTTTATGATAGCAATTTAAGGATGAAACGTATTGTATCAATTAAACCGAGCTGTTTAATTTTGATTTTATATACAAATAATTGTTAACTTTCAAATCATTAAAAACATTTTTATGAGTAAAAATAAACTAATAATCTTTAAAAGATATTTGGGTGACATTAGGGTCAAAGATATTAGCGGGACATTAAATGTAAGTTTATTAATTTGGTTATCGCTATTTTTTTTGAAAAGTTACGTTAATTATACAAAGTAAATTTTGTAAAATATATACAGGGTTCGGCAAACCTCTGTCGTATAACTTCTACTATTCAAACCCAACTTTTTTTACATTTTTGGATACTCCATAGTCACTTGTACTTAACTACAAAATATTATTTTTAATATCCCACTCCTGTCTGGGAAAAAAAATTAACCAAAAATATTGCATTTTCTCATATTTAAAAATGCTTTACTCTTTCAGATTTAACGTGGAATTTAAAAAAACTACCATTTTAGAAAGCCAATAGACCAAATGTTTTTTAAATCAATTTTTTATTTTGTACAGGGTGGTCAAAATTGAATTGAATTTTTCAAAAATTTCCAGGAAAGTTTTCTCAACTTTTTCAAATGGAACACCCTGTATTACTATTCATCAACGGATGGGGATTTTTATAGCCTTCGACTTTCGCATATATTTTCCTATGCCTATCAAGCGTAGTTAAAAAGTAAATTCAAAAAGGGCATTTATTTGTCCAATTTTTTTCTAGTTTAGTAGTAGATTATCCTTATGGCAAGTGTCACCTCGTTTGAACGCTACTGAAAATACCTATACAGTCGTAATAATTTTGTTTGGGTTTAGGCTGATTTTGACGGATGAATTAAATAAATACCAAAATACGTTTATTGATAAAAAAATGTATAGTTAAATTTTAAGAATATATCAAGTAATAGTTTAAAAAATTTTAACTTAAAATTAAAACAATTACAAGCCACTGTAAAAAATTAAAATTCTTTTTATTCATTATTTTTAATATGTCTGGAGACCAATCTTGTTATTTTAATTATAGTATAAATTAGTACAGTAAATATGTAACTTTTTACATTTAACAATTGAGCATTTTTAGTGCAACAAATTCCACATTAAATAAGTGGTTAATAATATTACTGGGCTATAAAATATACACCTCTGTAATTATGACACACCTTTTATAATAATTAGCCATGGCAGTACATACAATCCAATGATGGGTTATATTATTAACACACATCAAACATGAAAATTATTGTCAAAGCCAATAAGGTTCCAAAAAAAAATTCCACACATATTCGTTTGCCAAGTAAAATCGAGCAAATGTTCTATTTACGCAATCACAGATATTTATATTTTAAACAGTATATTTCATAAAACGAGGAAAGAAACACAATGTATATAAAATATATTGAAGAAAATTTAATTTTTTTATTAAGACGATAATTTTAGGTTAAAGTAGACATTTGGGTAATTTACTAACAAATTTAATTTTCCAAGTTTCTCGCAAAGGACTACATTATACTTGAAAATATGCTATATGAGATTTTATGTTCTTTTTCGTCAAAGACAAATCTTAATTTTTTTTATTAAATTGACAATTTGAAATCTTCTTTTAGTCTATTTCTGTCTTTTCTCGGATTGAACTCTATTTGTGTTTGATATTTGAGGTTCTGTATTTGCAGTTATTTATTTGCTAAATTTTTGCGATTTTTGTTGACTATTTTAAGTTTATTTATAAGTAGGTGTTTTATTTAATTGAACGTCGCGGTTGCAACTTCAGCTGCGCCTTTTACAAACATCTGTAGATTACAAATTTTGCATAAAATCAAAGAAATTGATAATCAAATTAAGTTCACAATAATGGTAAAAAGAAAATAAAATGTCATATTCTAACCAACTTTAATAAACATAGACTTTAATTGGATTATGAAATTGATCCTTAATTATAAAGTAATTTCCTGAAAAATATACATTTTATATTAATTGAATAGACTTGAATTTCACTAAAATAAAAAAAATACACAACATATTGATTCCACTATAAAAACCGTTAAAGTCTGAACGATAATTTTAGTTAGCACAATGTTATAAATCTAAAATTTCTTTCCACGTTTAAAAATATAAATTAAACTTGGCGAACTTCCAATTAAAAGTAGGTAGCATTTATAGAAAAGAATACAGTTGGCACAAAAATTTAAAACGGAATAAGATTATTTTGAAATAAAGCTATTTTAAAGGTATAGCTGTTTTTATTCTATTCTAAATACGATATTTATCCCTTCGGCAATTATCTTAATAAATTTTATATTTATTTGAATCAAGTGTATAACTAGCTGTAGGAAAAATTCGAAAACACGCTTGGTTTGATATTAACAACTGAACAATTTGACAGTTAATAATTAATGACGTAATTATAAAATGTTTTTGCTTTATAAAATAAAAATTCTTTTGTTCTTATAAGGTCTCGTGACATATTCTCAGAATAACAATTTGTTTATTATATAACTGTTGGTCAAATAATTGGCAATTTAAATAATGTCTAATAAATTTTAAGTAATTTAATTGCACTAAATATTTTGTAGTTAAAAGTTTAAATTAATGTTTTGACCTAAATTAATGCGTCCGTTTTTTAAATATAACATTAATTTAGTTTGGTTGTTTGGTTTCTTTTACACTTATTATAATCTAAGGATAAGACTTAGTATGATAACGATTGTTTATGTAATAATCTCAGAGTGGATTTGTGCCATTTCGTAGCGTATTCTCTGCTGCAAATCTTGCAAATTGGCAGGTCTGTCGAAATAAACTCTTGATTTCAAATAGCCCCATAAAAAAACGAGATGTTAGATCTGGAGAACGCGGTGGCCATTCCACCAATCCGTTTTGTCCTATCCATCGTTCCGGAAAACAAAAGATAAACGTTGTACTAAATTTTGGATTATTTCTGTATATGTTGATTTTTGTACACTGGTTTCCTCAAAAATAAAATTTGTATTTTTCTGAAAAAGATTACTTTTTCTCAACAAAATTGTTAGGCAATAGATTAATTTTTTTATATCGTCATTCAAGTAAAATTTCTCTATCAAAAACCAGAGAAAAAAAATTGAATGAAAAAAATTAACTACGATGTCATCCCGGAAAAACTAAAGACATTACAACTTAAATATTGCTTGTCAATAGCGTCTTTTAAAAAAATAAAATTGATCTGTCCAAGATGTTGCATAATTGAGTTAAAAGCTTGGTTCCATACTTTATCATCACACCGTATAGTGATATTTATTTTCGAAATTTTCATTGGTATTTCGAATACTTCTAGGACTATATTTGTAACTATTACACTGCTTGTATGAATACTCTGAAGCTTGTATGAATACTCTGAAAAGTACCACTTTCCGATGGTGGAAAGTAAATATCTATACTTATATTTCTTGTGTAGTAAAAAACGTGAGCAATATTCTAAAGCATATTTTACTGTATAGAATTTATTTATTAGATAGAAATGATTAAAAAATTAATTTACAATAATAATACTACGTATTGCTTCGAACTAATATGGATTTACATCTACGCCTACGATTTGACCTTTAGTTAATTAAGGTTTCTTCATGATTGTGCATAGTATTTATGAAAATTATTATTTTTTGTATAATGTCATGAGGTTCCAGTAAAATTTTAAAATTGTTGAAGAATCTGTGACATTGGAAATAAAAATTTAGCTTTATTTAACAGTGATTAAACCATACGCTATATTTAAAAAAAAAGAAAACAAACAGCATATGCTCTTGAAAGCGTTATAAAAAAACTGTATTAGAACAGCGAATATCGTAAAATGTCTCGATCTGACCTTGTCTCGAGCGTCCCGAAATAGATGAAGATATTTAATAGGTCGTGGCCATGAAACCTTACAAATTCTTATTAACATCTAGACGATCAAAATTGTTTATTGTGTGTTCTATTAATCATTGTTAATTACAATATTTCGCACTTTATTTAAATCTATGTTTGTTAAGAGTAACTTCAATATTATAAAAATATAAGGATCATGAACAGTTCCGTAATCGAATTATTTTAACAACAAAATATACCTATAGATATAAAAGGGTTTTGTTTCAATTTTCAACATGTTTCTCTGTTATGTTAAACATTTAAATTATTCTTGTTATTTACAATTTTAATTGGCCACATGTGAGTTTTGTTAATGAGGAAGTAAATAATTTATGATAACAATTCTAACGAAATGTTTTTGTTTTAATTATTTTACCTGAAATTAAAAAATATAAGAGTCCTATAAAATAACAAACTCGTGAAAATGATTATGGACACTGTATGGCGGTCGTAGTTTTCATATTTTTAGTTTAATCAATTAAACTTCTGTCAGTTCTAGTTGTTTTCAATAACCTTCTAATATAATTGATATTTCATTCAATGATGTTATAATATGATATATTAAGTATTAATCTTCTTACTTTTAAAGCCATTATTTAAAAATGTTCCATAAAAATCTTAAATACCATCCTATTGACAAATTAATTAATTAATTAATTTATTATTCAAAATATACCTACGTATACAGAGTGTAAATTCACGCGAAAAAATTTAGTAGGAAGCTCCTCGTTAAAAATTAAGAGTGCTCTTCCTATAAAAAAAAAATTGTGAGCTAAATCCTGAAGAAATATCACCCCGAAAGGATGAATTTAAAATGGAGATTTTATTTTTTTCTAAATTACGAGTTAATGTAAAATTTTGAAATTTTGGGGTTATCATCTACTTACAAAGAGGTAGTTATAGGATTTTTTCAGTAATAGCTTTATCTTATAATATATAAGTTACGTTATTTGTTCTTTATATCTTATATCTTTATCTTTATAGTTTTTCACATTTTCGATTATGTTACTTCATTTAATAAAAATTTGAACCGATGCTTTTCTGTTTATATTTTTTGTTCGAGAACTTTTAGTTCTATGAAAAAAGACAAAAAAAGGTAGGATATAAAACAGGAATTGGGAATAATATTATTAATTTATAGAATTCAACTCCATACAAATTTCTGACATAAAATCAAATTAGGATTGTTCATTTCACCTCCTTATAACATAAGGGTAATACTGAAAAAATCCCATAATTTTCTTTTTAAAAGTGTATATTATCTCTAAAATTAACACATTACATTAACTTTTTTATAAAAAAGACCTCTCATAATTTTCAACGAGGAATCTCGCATGTATAAATACCCTGTATATTTACTCTATACTTTAAAACTTTTCTAAATACCGAGTATCAATATTTATATTTTGTTTCAGGTTTGGTATCATCCAATCGGGATCCTTTCGAGGACATAAATAAACAATTGAATAATCAATTGAATAACCAATTTGATCAACTCAGTCCAAATATGAAAGCTCAATTGGCGAATGCACATCTCAATTTTGGCCCAAATAATGGCAATGATGTATTTGTAAGACCACAAATGAATCCTCATTCAGAGTACACCCCTCAGGTGCAACAGGCCATCGAAGCTATTCAAAAGAAATGTAAAGAAGCTGGGAAAGAAGCCATAGGAATTGGTTTGGAAGTATGTGCTTTATTTTAATCAGTATAAGAAACAATTTAGAATTTTTTTTATTTTATTTCAGGCTAAACTGAAAATTGCAATACAGTGCGTTACAAGCAGAGTTAATCCAGAAGCTCTAAAACAAGAATTTGCAGAAGCTGGAAGAACTGGAACCATTGATGAGGTATTCAAGAAGATATGCGGTCTCTGGCCCGATGTCCATAATTGTGTGAAACCAGTTCTTTCAGAAGCTAAGCAATGCGTAGATCGAGACGACCAAATCACAATAGATAAAAGTGTTGGACTTGTAGATGATAGCAATACTTACTTTTGTGAGAACAACCAAGAACGCATGAAGAGTAAGTATATATATCCTCGTATTTTTTTCTTCGCCTTGTTTTCTGTTGGTATTTAGCTGTATTTATCATTTTCTTGTATTCTGCTATTTTATATTCTTTTGTTGTAACCTTTCGATTGTTGCTATTCTGTCAATATTGTATCCCTATCAGTTTATTCTATTACATGTTTTCATTATGCTTCGTTTTTCCTTTTTTTCGTAATTAATGAATGCTTTTCAATAGTTATTCTGACAATTTTCAATTCGGGTATTTTGTAACCTTTGTTCTTCTTTTTTAATTAAATTTGCTACTCCTGATGTCAGTATTAGTTAGTAGGTATCAGCGGGCTAACTATATATGCAATTATTGAGACTGATAGGTTAGGATTATTGTAACCTTTTGTGAGCTGTCTGTGTTTCTTTACAGTTTCTTTTTGCTCTTTGTCAAATGCTTATAAATTAATAAATAATTATTATGTTATATTTCTTTAAATTGGATGGCATTATATGTAGATTTTTCTTTTATGGTACATAGTTTTTTAAATCGAAATTATTTCATGAGTAATTTTTCCATATTTACCTATGCTTTAATGTTTATATAAAAATATTTTATTTAATCTTTTCAGAAATTGTTATGGAAGGTGGTATTCAATGCATTCAAACTGTAGGACGTGAAGTTGGCCAATGTGCACAAAGTTTCGGACAAGCTATGAAAAATAGGGAAGAAAAGGGAGCAATTCCAGTCGCCTACGATGCCCAAGGCTGCTCGTAAGTTTTTATAAAATTGAAAAAAATGCCTTTAAAGAATTTGATCCTAGAAACAAAAATATTTTTTATTTATTTTTTTAGATTTTTTATGCCTTATATAATAGTCTATAAAATTAAATTTTGTTTGTAGGATTTTCGCAATAAAAGCTTTGAAGGTTCTTCTAAATATAATTATAGACGTTAGAAATTTCTATCCAGAAATAACTACGAAATGTGTTTTTTTAGTGGAATTGTTTAGGAGTAATTTACTTATATCAAATTCAGGTTAAAATTAATAAAAATATTAGTTCGCTACAAATTATTCTAGATTAAAAAAAAATTAAGAGACTTACAATGAAAACATCGTAACAACCTGATTGATTGTACGAAATCAATTGTTGTTTATTAAAAAGACGCGCTAAACCAGAATTGTTGTTCTTTTTTGATATCAGTGAGTAAAATAGAAAAGCCATTTTATTCCTGTATAAATGTAATATCTGAAACAATATTTTTCGTGACTGTATTTTCAATTACTAGAGCGATGCTGATGTGCTTGTTCTAGACAGTTCTGCTGGCAGCTCTGTCCTCACATTTTTTATAGCTTTCTCGAATACGACAAAGCAATGATAAACAAGACTAAGAAAATTGAATTGTGACAAAAGAATATCTTTTCGTTGTTATAAAAAAAATACTATACTGAGAGAGATTAATTAAACGGTCATTACTAATGTTAAAGTCTAATAAAGTGGATTAAATAAATTGAATCAATCAATCATACCTGTACCTCGAAAAAGTAAGAGATATTATAATTGGAACTTTTTATTTTCAGCGATTTTAAAACAATGAGATCCTGTATATCCGGCGAATTAGGTAAATGTCAAAATCAAAATGCCAATGACGTAATTGATGGATACTTAGGAGTAGTTCAGAAGGCCGTTTGCAATTCTGCATCAACTTTAAGTTGGTTCTCAACTTTCAACTTATTCCTGGTTCTTTGTACTTTCTTATATTCTAAAATGTTCTAAGGGCTTTAAGTATTTTAAAAATTAGTGCCTACCTCAAAAATACTTTTTAGAATAATAAGCTTGAATGCCAAATATTGTAAATGTTGTAATTATTTTGTTGATTTGTTTTACGCAAACATTTTTGTTGTCTTATAATGTTAGGTATTAGTAAAATTACGTCGAATAATCTTTAAAAACTCATATATTTGTTTTTGTTATATTACTTATCTTACAGTTAAATGGAATATAAAAAATCTTACAGAAATAAAGATCATATGCAATTTTGTAATTATTTTTTATGCAATTAGATTAAAGCTTTTTGCATATTCAAAATTTTAATTATTATATTTTGCTAATTTTTGAGTAATAAAAATAATTTGTTGAAGTTAGAATGTATTTAAATGTGTTTGGTGTTTATAAGCATTTCTGGAAATGATTTTCAAATTGAGCTAGAAAAGGTACTAATTTATTCTAGTTGTAATACTTATTTGTTTAATCAAACAAAATGCGTTTATATTTCAGAGAAATAATTTGTTAATACTTTGCATCAAATATAATGCAATATTTTTTAATTCCTGCTTAATACGATAAGAATTGTGCCTACAAATATTTTACAAATCGAAAATATGTAACAAAAATTTTAATTCCGTACTTATTTTAAATCTGTTTTATTTTTTAATACATTGAAATAACTGTTAAATTAGACACGTTCGGCATCTTCCATTATATACTTAATTACTTATTAAAATATTTTTATTTCTGTGTAGACATATATTGTGCCTGTATATTTTTATCAATAAATGTAATGTGAATTTACATTTACTGGTAATTTTACATTCATTTAATGTATAATAAAAATTGAGACCATTGTTTATACAATTTATTTAAAATCAAACACCACCCATATAATATGGAAAACGTTATCACAGGACAAACAAAATTATAAATGATGAGATATTAGCACACAAAAAAAATGCAAAAAATGACATCATCAGTCCGATAGAGATTATGATAATTATTTAAAATTTTAACCATCTACCTAGCTAAGGCTTAATCAGAATATAAAATTTTCTAATTAAACCATGTAAGAACACTTAATTAAATCTTTAAATGAAAAAAGGATAAGTCGGAGTCAAATAGTCCTAATGACGTGTACCTTCAATTAATGATACTAATCTTTTTGTTTATTTTTCACACCTAAAAGTAATGAACATTTTGAATAAATAAATATTTTGTTAAAACCTGACAGTAAATGCATCCGTTTTACAGTGCAAAGTTTCCCATAAACCTTTGAAACTTGCATTTAACTCGGCACTAATTTGTAAGTTTCCAAGTTTACCTAAATGACTAACATTATATTTGCTTAGTGCTTTGAATTTTGCATAAAATAAGGAAGCTAAATAAGCTAAAAGTTCATTCTGCTCATTCATGCATAGTTCAGAATCAAGAATTAAGTTTTATTAATGAAAACTTATTTAGACGGGTGTCTGGTGCTACATTCTGCATGCATTATGCAAACCGTAATACTTTATGACAAAAAACTTTTTTAAAAGTTTGGATAAGACGGAGGAGTATCTTTAGGTAAAAGTCGAGAATTTTTATGAAGGGAAAAACAGACCTGCAGCTTAGGTACTCATTTACATAATCTTTAATATACAAAAGTATATTCCAATCATAAATTGAGCAGTATGTGTTTAACTTATATGTTACTAAAATTGTCTAGTATTAACGTGGTTTCGTTTAATTTATATGCCATCTGTATCTATAATTTACAGGTTTCAGATATTAATTTTTCTCTAAATGGTTGAAATATTTTTTTCTGGTTATAACGACGTCGGTAGTTCTCATCTTCTTATTGTTACTAACCACGTGTATACAGGTTAGTAATATTGAATCTTACGTATGGATTGCACTACTTTATGCCGAGCGGAAGCAAATGAGATCTCTTGCTAGAATTAAATGACAAATGCCAAGCATAGAGGATTCATAAGTCGATAGCCATACAATATTAATAAAGAAAAAATTCATATCCTGACCTGAATGTCCAGTATGTAGATACTCAGGACGGGTTAAATTATGCAATGGTCATCATAAAATGCCGTACTATTGATTCGGGTGGGAAATATGAGAATTTAACAAATAAAAACAAGTACGAAATTAAATTAATTGAATGATAATTACATTACGATAGATTAAATCCTTTCGAGATTAATAATCCGATTTTGTTACTATTAATTGACTAATTTAGAAAAATATGAGACAATTTACAAACAGTCACTTTACACTTTAACAAATATTTTGAATGTACCAATGTCATTACTAAATAATAAAGGATAATACCCTTAATTGCTTATTAATTACATTTTAATGTTATAGAAATATTTTAAAACATTTAAAGGTCTTCTCATAATATTAGTAAAATTTGCTCTTAAACACTTTATGTTATAATAAATTATCTATTACCTAACTGAAAACAATATTATTTATTGAATAACTTGTGGTCAAATCAACACTTAACTTATTAAAATAATTGTTTTAACTGTTACTTTGTGGATTTTTTCTAAAATTTGAAAACATAAAAAAATATTTTATTAAATTCGCGAATTTTGATTCTTTTAACTTAGTAGTTAAAATTATTACCGTTTGAAATCTTCAGGTTAGATTTTATTCGGGCATCGGTCAGAATTTCATTCGATTTTAAACCTCAAAAGTTATTTTTACAGAAATGAGAACTTTTGTTCTTCCAAGTGGTGGTTAAATTTAAGATAATTTAACGAAAATTCTATAATTACATTTAGATCTTAGACCTGTTTAATCCGCGTAAATGGTCGATTTCCTGTTCTACTCTTGGCTCTGTATATTTCGTAGATTGAACATAATTTTGTTTCTCCTAGTTCTTCTGTTGACGTTTCTTACACCGAACACCAAATTCTCTGCATTGGAAATTCAAGGTTGTTTTCGCGATCAATTTCTAATAATTTGGAAAAAAAAAATTTCCAGCCAAATTCCAAGATCTGTCCAACATTTTGTAAATTATACATTTATTTTCAAAAGACCTATGTGTTTTTAGGAAATTAATAAAAATTTTAGGTTGTCTTAGAGTGGTGTTCTATTACATGGGACAAGACATAATGAAATATCCATAGTGTATATTTAATACGTACGCACAGCATTATATCTATCTGTAGATGACTTATAGACGTTTTTGTATTTGTGGATCCTCTTTGGGTGCCATATATCTCCATTAAACGTTTCTTAGATGTTTGTGCTCGCTGAGAAGTAACTTCGAATCCAACGTACAATTTATTTAGAAATTAGCATGCAGTAGTGACAAGTGGCCTACTTCAAAAACATTTGTTTACTCAAAATGAGATTCCACAGCAAGCAGCAAAGACCGTCTGCCGTTGAGAAATTACGAGAAATTGAATTATGCTTGTAGACCACAGCGCTTTTATTACTCAATTTATACTGTTTATATTGCGAATGAGTCGCGAGAAATAGTTAAGAAGCCGATGCATGAAGCAAGACTATAATAAAATTGTTTTACAGTGAGGTAAAATAAATTGTTTTGTATTATGTATGAATGACTTAAGATTGATTAAAATTAGACTAGCTAACACTTAGAGGTTTGAAGCCAGGAAGGTTTTATAAAGAGTATTTCAGAAGTGTTAGGAGATATTTAAATAACCTATAGCGTGTGCAAGTAAATAGTAAAACGTTTTTAAACAATTTTGTTAGAATAGTAGTTAAGAGCCAACATCATCACGTGATTTTTTCCGACTAAAAACATTTGCCTCCTTATAGACCATATGTTCCATATAGACCTACAAACACACTAATTATAAACAAGCTTCCTTTCTTTCGATTTAATTACATGAAACACAGAGAGAAACGAATACCATTTCAACAAAACTGCTTTGGCAAGATTACTTTTCCACTAGAATACTGCACAGACCCGATTCTAATAGAAAATAGATTTCATTTTTTTGGCGCACATATGTTTGCAGTGGGTTAAATTTATGGAGAAGTGGTGCACTAAAAATGAAAAAAATATTGTCCTTTAGAAAATTGCAATGTCAATATTTTTGAATGATGCTTATTTAAGGATAACAAATAAAAATTAAATTTATCAAAATAAAAATTGAATTTATCAAATTAAAAATTTCGATAATATACAGCAACCTAAAAAATTTAATAACTTTAAATTGGCACTAGACATAACCAAAATAGCAATAAAAATTTGAAAGAGTATTAATTAAAACTACATATACTTTTTATCAAGTATTATATAAAAAACACTTACCTATTGTTATTAATGTCATTTCGCTCTCTTTTCCGAGAACTCACACGTTTATACAATAAAAGTCTTTTGTGACTTTTATCATTCTCGGTGTAAGTATACAAGAATAATTAAGTCTGAGTGAAGTCGTTTACAATTTCGGCAAACGGCACTGTACAAATAGTAACTGAAATTTTTCCGAAAACCAGTACTAAGGACGGAGTCAACGTCAGGCTTGAAAGCAAAATTTGTCAAAATGTATGAATACTGTTGCCAGATTATAGATTTGTATATGCGGTTGAAATAAAAAAAAAGTGGTATTAAAACTTTAAATTTAAAAATACATAAACGTAAAATAAATAAATAAATGGTAATTTAAAATAAAATCTAAAATAACACTTTAAATTTTGGAAAGAGATATATCAATTCAAGTTGTATAGATATAGAGTATTTAAATTGCTTGTATGTCCTTGACTATAAATAAATTTAACATAAATTAGGCAAACTGTAGAATGATTGAAACAACGATGAAGGAAGTAATTATTGTTTTTGTAAAGTTCTTAGGAAGTGGCAATAATTCAATGAAGTTATTTATTTCGAATTTACAAAGTTATATTTTCTTGTTATTGTATTTTGAAACTTGTTGCAGTTCAAAACTCAAGTAATTTGTTTCTTGATAGGAGAAACCGAGAACAAGAAGAACAAAATTTAATACAAAGACTTTCTTGAAAATTATAAAACTTGGCAAGTCAACGTTATGAAGTTATATTTTTCTATATTTCACTGTAACTGATGCTTTTTTAAATCTTGTTACTACGGTTTTCCGCTTTTATTTGATATATTGTTAAAACCAATTTTTGTAATTAATATTTCCTCGCTCACACACATATTTTGTAAAAATTAAATAATTAATATTATCAACTCTTAAATGTGAACATCTCATTTTAGAAACCAGCTTCATTCAAATTTGGTTCGCACTGAGAACTGAGCAGAATTGTATGCTGATCAACAAAGACAAAAGTTTACACTACATCAAATTGGTTTTCTTACAAACTTTTTGCTCGTCTACTATGGCGGTTATGCAGTGCACAAGTAAAGGCATCTACAGAACTTCGAGAACATTTTCTGATACTTATGGGATAATTTCTCAGCTTCCCGATGGATGAATAAATTCGAAATGCCGGAAATGGAAGACAATAACGACGATCGAACGTTAATTGTAGCCCTTTCGGTGTAGGAACCATGACTAAAATTAATTTAACTTTTGTCGTTTACATTGCCACGCTTGAAATATTGTAACTTCACAAAGAGCAGAGAATCTATCGACTATGACGTTAAACACTTTCGTTAAGAGTTCGGTCTAACATTTTTACGAGGTTTTATAATAGATCATTTAATTCTAAGTTTACATTTAAGATTCAGTTGAATTACGGATAAGATTGTTTTAAAGAAACGGAGATAATTTAAATGTGATCTTTATGGATTAAAATGATAAAGTGGTGAGGATTCTTTAGACACACAAAATCAACTCCTGGTGATTCAATAAAATAAAATAAACCCATGAAATACTGCTAAGAATTAAATGTTAATATATATCCATTCAAATATATAATTTAGGAATATTCTTTCGCTACGTTACTCAAATTTAACACAATTTGTACGCCGCTTGTAGAACCCATGCAGCTTTCCCCAGTTATTGTTTCTTTGATCTTCACATATAAATCTTTGAGCCTCCGTTAGGACCTCAATAAATGTCTGAAATCGTTTCTTTTGTTTCAGTTTTTCCTTTGTATGTTTCCACACAAACTTCATTATTTCTAAGGAAACTGATTCTGTCTACCAGCATCTTCATCATAACGACACAGTCAGCGGCAAATAAACTGCCGTAGATAAACTCACAAGTTTTCTGCAATAACTTTTAAAACTTCTATTGCACTACTTTTACGACCTTTAGATGTTCGTTGGGAGTAAACGTTAAAAATCACTTGAATGTTAGAGTTTAAGTATTATAGCCACTTTAAAAGTTGTACACAATATAAATCAACAAATGCGTCTTCTTGTATTGGTTTATCATGTTAGAAGCCGAAAATAAAATAACTACAATAAACAAATAACAAAATAGTTGAAAATATTCATTTTTTCATTCTTATTTTCAAGTATAATCAGATTTCGATAAAACTTCATGTATTGTCTCTTAATTATAACATTTTTCATACATTTTTTTGTAAGTTGAACGTCTGTGGTTTATAAAATTCGTTACAAGTTTTACATTTGGAATAACCATACCGAAACAAAAAATATATAACCGTAAGTTTAGCTTTTGTTAAAAATATTATACAAGAAATGTAGGTTCTAATAAATTCATATATAAAAGGTGCTTCGCTTTTTCTCTACGTCTTGGGAAAATACCTTTGCTACGAAATATACTTTTAATGAAGAAATCGATAAAGGCTGGATGAAAGAGGGATTTGTTTTTTTGTATTTGGCAAACACGGGATAATCTTCTGGATTACACCGAAGTTATTTTTATTACCTTTCGTTTTCATTTACTTTTTCCCCAATTTGCCGACTATTATGATATTATAAACGTAACGATGAAAACAGATAAATGTTATTACAAAAATTTATGATATTTATATAAGTCAAGAAAAAATATATATTGTAATATATTTTTGTGAAAGAAAAAAGAATTTTTATAAATTTAATATAAGTATCAAGTATCAAGAATAAAAGAAAATTTATAAATTTTGTTGAGGGCACTTAGTAGATTGATGTTGGTTCAAAAATGTAACTGTAATACTGATATTTACAATCCAATATATTTCCTGTTCATAAGTTTTCACGAATTTTACTTTTAATATTTCTTAAAACCAAAAGGTAACGAGAAACATAAAACATAATACTTGGTATTTTCTAACCGCTAATGTTATATGAAAAATTGTGAAAATATTATTTTCTTATCACTCAAGAAAATCCATTGATGTCACAGTTAAGTATTTTAATTTCACGTCACTACTATTTGTAACTTCATTTTTATAACACTTAATGCACTTAAAAATATTTTTAAGGTTATGCAAGTTCCATAAAAATTTAAATTTAACTAATTAACAACGAAATACCTCTTAAGGTTTAAATTTTACTTTTTTTTGAAAAACATGATAGAAATTTCAATAAATTACTAATTTTCAATGCTTGAATATTCTTAATTACTATTATTTATAAGGTTATGATTACTTTCTAAGAAAATTTATACTTTTTTCTTTAAATTTTGTATAACAAAACTTTGTATAATAATTTTTAATGTGAGATCTTTAATTAAAAATCGTTTTTATTACTCTCGGTTTTATTTATTACATTTAACATTAGGCATTATAAAAAATTGTGTAATCAGCCGCATTTGATTTGGGGACATTCGTTATACAATTTTATATAATTTTTCTCTGACATATACAACAGTCATCTGCTTCCTGGGACAACAAACACAAAAAGCGGACTATGCCAACGAAATTGAATAGAGACCTGTCAAGCTATTACTTACTTTGATAAAATATCTTTTGATGTAGCTCGACATGTATTCAATTTAACTATGACCATTTTTCTTTTCAACTGGTTCCGAAAGTTGGGAGTAAAAATTTAATTTTCAAACTTTTTTAATCTTTTGCAATACAAATTTTCCTCGATGGAAAATACCGCATTATTATTGACATATAAATTTTATAACTTTTAAAATAAATTATAACATACTTTTTTCATAAAAAATTTTATTCCCTGCTAGTTTTGGTCCTTCATAGTTATTCTTTATAATATATATAAAATAAAAATATAATAAAAAAACCGGAAAAAGAATCTATTAATTATTATATTTATTGTACAATCTCAATTTATGAAAAAAATGTTACCGAATTTAGAAATTTAATCATTTACAAAACTGTCGCAAAATTCCACTTTTATATCATCAGTGTCAGTTTCTCTTTTAGAGATTAACTGGATTGAAGAGATTCGTTTGCCATGTCTTAAGATTCTATTAAAGGACTTCAAATTCTTTTGAAAGTTTGAGCTTTTCACAGCCTAAAAACAATAACTTAGAAGGTTTTGATTGTCGCATTCCTTTTAACTTAAATTCTCTTTTAGTGTAATCTAAACAGAATCAGTTTATTAATTTTTATATTAAACTGACCAGCGAACCGAAAATCTATCATTTTATTTCAAATTTATATCAAAATAAAATTAATTTAAGGTCTAAATTTTTATAATATAAATAAGAAAGAGTAAATAAAAGAGAAGATACACAGAAAATCGTTAATGGAAAAATCTATAACTGGTTTATATATTTTCAACCTCTTTTTATTAACCATTTAAAATCCTCCAAAAAAAGAAGAGTCAACAATCTGTTCTCTTTTTATCAAACATTATTTCAAACGCTTCGGACAACCTTTTAATGACGACAAAAAATGTGAAGGGAAAGTCACTCGGCAATTTAAAAAAAAAGCATGTTAAACACGACGAATGAGGTCTAATTGAAATAATTCCTTTGTTAAGCATAGCTAATCTGACGAAAAAAGTGATTATGTTGGCTAAGAGAAAATACGAAATCCGTATGAAAGTTAACACAATGAAAATGAAAGAGATTTATAAAAAAGAAAATTTTCGATTAAAGTTAAGAGAAAATAATCTGATTATTAGGAATATTTTTAATAACATTTGCTCAATAGTACAGGGAAAATCTATTTCAGGTTAGAAGAGAGAAAATTGCATGGGTAGAGTTATCTTTGACTTTGTCCCTAATCTGCGTGCCTCCATCCCATCTACTTATGTTGCTTCATTTGTGGTATAACACATTATGAGCGGGGCAGGTATTTGTACCCGTTGCGAGGACTGCCACTTATAAGCGGGGCAGGTATTTGTACCCGTTGCGAGTATTGCCACTTATAAGCGGGGCAGGTACTAGAACTCGTTTAAAATAAGTAATTTTAAGTTAATTATTGTGGTTTGTATATTAGCCTTATGATAATAGGTATATAATGTTTCGTCAGAATGTTTATTTTTCATTTACACAGGTCTTATAATATTTTGTTTCCGACTTTACATTTAGTTTAAATTCATAAAGCCACAAGAGTTCGTTGAGTTTGCATTCTCAGAACAACTCTTATTTTTTTAATACTTTTTAAAGCGGTATAAATTTATTTAACTTTTGTTATTCAAAGACAATGGATTCTAATAGTGATAGTGATGTATATGCAGATGACTTGTCGCAGATTTCAAGTGACGCGGAATTTCCTGATTTAGATGGTGAAAGTGACGAGGAATTATTTCAACCTAGAAGAAATCGAATTTTGCCAATACCATCATCTAGCGACTCCGAAGACAGTGATGACGAAGTGCTTGATTGATCAACAACTGATAATGTACCAATTATTCAACAATTCCTAGGACAAGGTGGAGTCTTTGTAATGCCAGATAATTCAGAAAGTGTAATAGATGTGGTTAAGCTATTTATTGGAGATGACTTATTTGAATATATGGCAACGGAAACCAATCGGTATCGCGAACAAAACCCAGATGCATTTCGAGTCAGAGCAAAATCTGTGAAGTGGAAGGATGTGAATGTGGTAGATTTAAAAAAAATGCTAGGACTACTTCTCCTAATGGGACAAGTTCGTAAAGATACAAGAGACGAATATTGGTCTACAGATAAAACTATCCAAACTCCAATTTTCGCGGAAGTAATGAGCAGGGATAGATTTAGACAGATATGGTATGCGTGGCATTTCTCCAATAATGATGACAGAGATGACAGAGATCGCCTGAAAAAAATCCGACCGATTATATCTTACTTCTTACCTAAATTTCAGGAGGTTTATAAGCCAGAGAGAGAGTTATCACTGGATGAGAGCATCATGCCATGGAGGGGCCGTTTGTCATTTAAAGTTTATAATGCATCAAAAATTATAAAGTATGGTTTACTTATAAGAATGGTGTGTTAAGCTAAAACGGGATACATTTGTAATTTTCGCATGTACTGTGGTGAAGGAAGTCGTTTGCAAGAAACAATTTTAAATCTGCTTGAACCCTATTCCAACTTATGGCATCACATATACATGGACAATTATTACAATAGTGTTGCCACTTGTGAATTACTTTTACAGAATAGTTTTCGGACTTGCGGCACTATTCGGGTAAACAGAGGCCTTCCCAGTTGTTTGAAAAATCCTGACCTAGCAAGGGGGGAATCTACATTTCGTCGCCGCCAAAATATTTTATTACAATGTTGGCAATCAAAAAGAACAGTCCGAATGATTTCAACTATATATTCAGCTGACATTGCGGAAAGCCATAATATTGACTGGGCAACAAAACAAAGAATTTGGAAGCCAATATGCGTGATTGATTATAATAAATACATGAAAGGTGTTGATCGCGCTGACCAATACTTATCGTATTACTCGATTGTGCGTCGTACCAAAAAATGGACGAAACGAGCTGTTATGTTTTTTATCAATTGTGCGTTATTTAATGCATTTAGAGTTTTTCAAGTATTAAATCCACATTCAAAAAAAAAGTATAAGGTGTTTTTACATGATGTGGCAAAGGAATGGATTAGCGAAGCTCTTCCTGGCAATACAGATGATCCTGTACCAGGTACATCGGCTACGTCCAGCAGAAGTGATCCTCCAGGGAGGTTATCAAAAGATCCCAAAAGGCATAAATTGGTTAAAATTACCACTGGTGGAACAAAATTGAAACCTCAAAGACAGTGTCGCGTATGTGCCGCACATAAAAAAAAAGTTTAACGTGTTATATGTGTGAATTTTGTAAAGTTTCGCTGCATCGGGGAGATTGTTTCTTCAAATATCACACTCAAGAAAAATATTAGGAACTAGCCTTGACTACACCAAACTTTATAAACTAGTATATTGTCCTGTATATATATATATCCTATAAAATAAAACGTTAACGGCGATATATATATATATATATATATATATACATATATATATATATTGTATATACATTTGTAACTATTTTAGGATTTAACTAAACTGTATATTTGGTTTCATACTTTTTTTTACATATGTATATATTATCGGACTATTTTATTATGCGCCCGTTAAATTGGGAACAACGGCCTATAATTCTAATGGCTTTATATTTTTGAAATGTTTATTGTATTGTTTTTTTGTATAATTTTGTTCATAAGAAATTCGACAGTAATATTGTATTTTTATAAAACAAGTGAGTCCTGCATAATCTCACGAATTTCTGAAATATGCTTATCAAATATAAAAATATAAATTAATGTATATAAAATATAGTTCCACATAAGACCCATTACCAAATTTAGCAAAAATCTAACCATTACTTTTACGTCTATCAAGTTTATTTTCACACGCGTATATTTTGCTTAGCTGGCAAATTGACCCGCTACGCAGCACTGTCCGATATCCTGAGCTAGCCGCTCATAATGTGTTAAGTACAGAGTCACCGGGAATGCCCCCACGTTTTTAGTGAAAAAATTCAATTTTTCTTTTGTAAGACCAAATTTTTTTATAAATTTAAATCAATCAACTCTGTAAAAAGTTCAAAATGTTGACAATTTAAGTGGTACCCATATGTTCTAGGAATGTAAAGGCGCGAACAAATTATAGTACAACATTTCGCCCCTAGGGGACCTAGATCTAGAAATACACAGAACTGAGTACGGACAATGTGTCTGTAGTAGTGTTTCAAACGTGCAGCGAAATAATACCGGAAACTTTTAGATAGCACCTCGTGTTTGTATTTAAATTGTATAAAACAATTTTCTACTTCAGTAAGGTTGTTCAATGGCGCTAACACCGTCACCAATTTCAATACAGTAACTAAATTACGATTCTTGGTTTATCATCAGGTAGACCAAAAAAAGTCCTTTCAAACGATATGTCGCCATTTGAACATTATTAATCATTTTCTAAAAAGAAGTTGTCCCTCCCTCTATTTCCTTAAATATTTCAGAGAAAAAAATGTCATAAAAAATATGCAGAATTTCACCAAGATTTCAAAAAATAAATTATAGTATCTCTTTGAAAAAAATAGAAAAGTGTAATTTTTTACTATTCAGTGTAGCAGGCGGTCGAGTTACAAACCTGGAAATAATTTCCAAAAATTTCTTTTCGGCGATAAATAGTTTCCGAAATATGGCCGCGTACCTCTCTTACTTAGACACCCTGTATGTATTTGTATGTCTAATGTTAGTAAAATAATATAAATAAATGGAGCTGGCACAAGAGAACTCAATTTCATATTTCCAATTAGCCCGCTTGATGAAATTTATTTAATCGAAACTGACCCAGTGTGCTTAATTGACAATTTGAAAGCAAGGCAAAATTCATTTGCAATTCCAATAACACTAAAATTAATCATTAGAGCAAAGCATTCCCTACATCCCAGTGTATGATTACCTGAACAAGGTTAATGTGCAAATTTTCTAACTGGCTGTCTGTTAACTATCAAAACTGTAATTTCTATTCGCAAGCGACATCTGACTTAAATTTCCCAAGTTACTCTAATAACCAAAAGGACGCGATGGTGAGAGTGTAGGAAAACTAACGTAGCTTATGGCACACCTTAATGTAATTACAACCGGACGCCGAAAGTGTACTTAAAATTCATTACGACGAAATCATTAAATTAGATCAATTCAATTGAAATAAAATTATTGAATTAAATAGATAGACGAAGTGAAATCTTGTGAATAATGCTTGGTTTAAGAATGCTTCTTTTACAAAACTGATTGAAACATGGAAGCATCGCTGAAATACTGAAGAAACGCAGGTATTTAGGTGATGGAGTTTATAAATGAATAATAAAATTTTAAAATCAAAAACTAATTTGTTGTCCACGTTCAAATTATTTGCATATTTTATATCTTTTGCCAACGATTTCTTCTCGTTCCAAAAATTTTGATGGATCTAATATAAACGTTTATTTATTTTCAGATCGCTCCAAAACTTTCGCTCACGTAATATTAAATAAACAGTAAATGTTGTAGTTAAAAAAATATTAAATAAAAAATAAGTTTTATGTACATGGCGATATTTATCTAAATCCCTGTACATACTATTGTAATAATATTTTGCCTCTGTTTTTCGAAATATTTCCGAATACTTTGTCGTAAGATTGACGTGGTCTTCTTCTTTTCCGTGTCGTCTGTATTTTCGCCTCATATATTTGTTTGACGTATAGTTAGTTGCAAAATATAATAATTGGACTTCCCAAATCCCCAAAGAACGGCAGCGATTTCGATAGTATGACATTAAAACCATTTCGAATAGGCAATATTAAGCCTTATGTTACTTGTACATTCGTCAGACTTTCAGTAGAAATTTCTGCTGCATTGGTACGCTTTCGTCATGTTTAGTACTATTTGTAACAGGGTTGTATTTCGGCGAACTGCTTAATACCGGATAATCTTCGACAATAGTGCTATCGTAATCGCGTTAAGATATTATTTTATTTTTGAATTTGACAGAGTTAAGATGTGTGATTCAGAAAGTGAAGAATATATTCCCGAATTTGATCTCAGGGCGCCTGAAATAAACAAACGTAAACGTACCCATCTCTTGGTTGAGACTAAACAAATGGTTTTAAATATATATAATAGTAAGTACCTATTATCTATATATATTCTTATTTTTAATCAATAAAATTTTAAAATTTAATAGTATTGCATTTATAATAACAAATAACTAAATTAACAAAAATGATAAATAATAAATAATTCTTTAGGATTTATTTATATTCATTCTTATTATTCACAATCCTAATGCCTACCCTGCCCATGAAGAGCTTATCGAGGGATTGGAAAGTCCATTTCTTATATTTTGCAACGGACAATACATGTTTTTGTTATTATCGATCCTTTGAATGTGACCCTACCATAGATTTTTATTTATAATTGAAAAAGAAAGTATTACTCCCAATCTGAATAACGATATAAAAGCTTCCCTATAAGACTTGTGTGAGCAGTGAAAGTCGAAACCCACCTTCTAACGTGCAAATACATTCATTTTTATCTTTTGATTTGAAGTACCTATAGTTATCATAAATAACAATCCATTAATATTAATAATGCTAAAATAAGCTAAAAATCAGCTTAATTTTTTTTGTGATGTCATTGAAAAACGAGGGAGGTCTGGGACCAGAAATAGGGTCCCAGAACCCCGCTAGCTATACTATCCACTGTTTAAAATTTCTTTTAATGCTCAAAAAAATAAATTTTAATTTATTTTTATAAAAATAGTATTTTGTGAGCGGAGCGATTTTGTAAGCAATGTTTTCAGTTTTTTAACCTGATTTTAATGTATTAACTTTTATGAACGTATATTCCGGGATAAAAATTAAAAAGTAGTTTTAATAATAGTTTGAACCTCACCCGACATTCATAGTTTTAGTCTGATATATAAAATACAAACATAACCAATAGTATTAAAAATATTTATTAACTCTATATGAAATGTCGTTTTGCTAGAAATTGAATTATAGATACAACCGCAACTTGAAAACGTAAATAAATAAATAATTTATTATCTAATCCAAGCTTGAAGCTATTGTGCACCAGTTTTCGAGTTACAAATGACATCATTACTTTAACTCTTCATAATTCCACCACTTCAATTATTACGGCTTTATTGTACCTCCAATTTGTCTTTTTCCCTAGGGAATGTTTGCCAAAGGCGGTATTTCCACGTAGCCATGTTGAGACTCACAATTAATTGCTTCATTTCATTTAAATCTGATGCTAAGTGAATTAGATGCGGAGAAAATTTATGCAAGGAGAGTCTAAGTAAAGTGATATTAATACAACGAAGGTCCCATGGCTCGTTAAAGATGTTTGCCCATCTCAGAATAAGTGGCCTCCAAAGTGTTTACGATGATATTCTAATTAGTGTCACGGTTTTCTATAAGAACCATAAATTTCAAAAAGGTCTAAAATAAAATCAAAATGACTGCTTAGTGGCCCATCCAAACAAAATTCTGAAGCTACTGATTCAAAAAATACTGAAACTACTGAGGATATGATTAAAATTAGTAAATATATTTATACCTATGGCAGTTCTATTAAAGAAATTTCGAAATATTGGGAAGTAATTTATGAAAAAAAGTAATTTTACAAAAAGCCACTTTAGTTAATGCAAGTTTAAAATTTCAAGTTCCATCTCGGATTCTTGTTAAATTTCGAGTTGCATCAATTATAACAAATTTAGAATCTTTTTCAAAAACTGAATGCATTTGAAGTTGATTAGGTCAGGTATGTATAATCAAAAGTGATTTTTCCGTAAATTTTATGTAATAAGTTCCTAGGATGTGTTAGTTTTAGAAATATAATACAAAGTTCAGAGATGAGTGTTGAATTAAACTTAAAAATTAAACATAAAGTATAACATCATAATATATGCGGTTATTAATTTTGAAAGGTGTAATAATCGTAAATAATATTTTGGAAACCAATGAAAAATTACAACAAAAATTATGGAACATATTTCTAAAAAAATCAGAATTAATGAATTATTATTATAAAGGAAAATTATGTAGTACAGATTAGAGAAGAAAGTATAACGTTTCATGATATGGAATTATTTATTGTTGATCCAGGGTTTTGAAAATTAATTTTAGATGAAAATTTAATTACAAATTGGCCTTAACATTGAAAACATATATTTCATTTTATACAGCATAAAGTAATTTTAATTATGTGATTAGCTCTTCCATTTTTAACGTAGTATTCATCACATGGCTAAATTATTAAATATTAACATATTAATAATGATTAGATATATATTATTTTTAAAATTAAAACATAAAATATTAAAATACTAAATTAACCTAAAGTTATGACATTGTTTTTAAACACCAAAACATTTGGATTTTCTAGAAACCATAAATATTTTCATCAAACATACCAAAAAAAACAACACTGGGGAATACGTGAAACTTCAATTACTGAAGAGAATTAGCCACTGATTGGGCCTAGACTTTAATTACTGGTGTTAATTTTACAAATAAACTAATTGTTTTGAATTTTTTTAATAAGAAATTGGTTTATAAAAATTTTAGAGATAGTTGCGTCAAATATAATTGTGGGAAATTTTAATTTTCATATTTGTATAATGTTATTTTTTAATCATTTACATGTTAATAAAGATAAGTATTTTAGTAAAAATCTAATCATAATTTAATACCCGGAACCTCCCTGAGATCTAAATTTATTTTCATTTATTGTGTTTTTGAAAATTATTTTTTTTTAATTTTTATTCAGGGTATTTAGAAGATGGGTGACAAGGTTTAAGAGGAATCTATCATGTCTATGTTAGCTTCCCCTTAAAGCTTTGTACCCATTTTTCAAACACCTTGCCTTTTTTTATTAACTAATTTAAGCTCAGTAAAAAATTCTTACGTCAGGCAATTGATTTTAATAATAATATTAGTTTGATTAATGATTTCATAATTATAAAAGTTCCTAATCAGTTATTTTACAATATTTACCATACCTAATTAGTTCTATATGGATGATGTGATTTATATATGGTTGGAGAAATTTAATGCGGCTCTGAAGAATGAATTAAATTATAAAAGCCATAAGAAATATATAAGTTTGGAACGGCTACAAATATGCCAACTCACCAACGCACATACAAAGACATTAAATAGGAACTGGAGGAAACAAATAGCCTGCTAAGGGAATTTCACAGTGGAAAAGATGCGAGTAATGTCTCTGGAAAATTCCATTCAGAAAGTGTGAATCCTGAAAATAAATTTGTGTGAAAACACATAGTCTTGGGATTTGGAAACTTTCACTCTAATAATCATAATATTAATGCAGGTAGATTTATTTGCTTGGTGGTTTTAAGACTTTGTTTATTTAATTATTATTAAAATATTTTTATTCAGAATATATTTTTTTATTGGCTGTGTTAAATAACAGAAATTTAAAAAATTCCTTATGCTATTAGCTAATATTAAAGGTTGCGCTAGGACTAAATGAGAAAGTACAAATTCTGAAAATGAATCTACCCGAAAACGTATCCTTGAATAAAAAATGTGTTTCAGGACGTGATAAACCCGTTGAAACAACTTACTTTTTGGACCATTATCTCTGGAGATTCGTAGGGTTCAACAGCCAAATTCTCAGCAGGTTTTCACAGATTATTCGATAAAAAAATCCCATAAATTGTCAAGTTAGTATTTAACAATGTTACGTTTAATGACATTAAAAAGAAAAAACCTTATCATTTCAATAAATATATTTATCAATTTATTTAATTTAACTAATTAATTTGCTTAAATTTATTAAATATTATATAGGGTTTGGATCTGTTTTACTCCTATCATTTAAAAGTTGCGATAAAGGATCTCTTAATTATTCGCACGAAGCAAAAGAAATGTGATAAAACACAATAAAATGCACATGAGAATTGACCAAAATCGCTAAAATAATTGAGTTTTCCTTTTGAGACTTTTCATTTAAATGAAATTTAATTTAAATGATTTGACTAAATAGCACAGAGGTTTAGTACAGGATGCTGTCAAGAAAAGGGAAAATTTTAAATGTATAAAAAAATTGCTTAAAATACACAAATAATTAAATAGGTCGAAGAAAGTTTTTGTTTCGTTAAAAAATAATTAAAATATTTTGCCTTTTTTTTTAAATATTTCATTGTTTATATATCAAATACACCCTTTAGTTGGTGCAAATTATTTTATTTTTCCTCATAAATAAAATAAAATAATCACTTGTTTGATTGATGGTAAATAATATTTATTAAAAATTTAATTGTTTTGAAAGGTGTTTATGGTTTATCTAAAATCAATATAATTTATTTCCAATTACACATTTGGTTTATTAATTTTTTAATGAATGTATTTATTCAAAGATAGTACGTGTCGCTTTAAATTATTAAATAAATTTACAATAAAAAATAATCAGAAAATGTAAAATTTTCTATAAACAAATGTATTTATTTCAAATGAATGTAGCTTTTTAAATTTTGTAATTTTATTGTTTCACGGAATGAAATTTGAATTATTTATTTACCCAACAACCCTTTATTAGAGTTAAACTATTTGTTTGATATATAAACATAAATTTAAAAAGGGAAAGCTTTTGAAGAAGATTTTATGAAATAAAAATACGTAAAAATAAGCGAATTTTAGGTAATTTTTATGTACATAGACTGCAAGTTTTTTAGTTTACTGGTTTATGGTATAGGGGACGGTTATTTTTAGTAGGAAGAATATTGTAGTCTCATAAATGAGAGAAATTAGAAAGTCAGTCAAGTAAAAGAGAACGCATTTTGAAATTCAAAATATTGACAAGATGTATTTGTTAAATAAGTAATAGCAAGAAGATGAAAACTATTACTAAGGTAAAGTGACAATATAAGGGCATTTACAAACTAAATTGTCCGGATTGTAACGCCATATATCTTGGGCAGACCCTTAGAAATTTTAACATAAGGTACTGTGAACACTTAAGATCTTATAGATTAAAGTCACATCACGCAAAACGCATCAATGGCACTAAACACAAATCTACACTGAACAACACAATTGAAACAACGGTCAAGGTACTTCATATAAACGACAAAAAAGAAGAAATTGATTTTTTGGAGGAATATGAAATCAAGAAATATTAAAAATATCCTCAGTATATAGTATTAAATGAACAATTAAACTTGAGAAGTTCAATTATTTTAGATTACCTTTTTTCACTTAATACCTGTATAATTTTAAGCAATATTTTTAAGGAAAAGAAGAATATTATAGCCAAAAATCATACTTACATATTGCTTGATAATAATTGGTTGAAATGTTTATAATACGCTAATAAGAAATCTGTATATCTTATGTCACTCTTTGATAATGCAATTTTAGCGAAACCTGGTCAGAGACAAATATTTAAAAATAGCTTTGTAATACTGTGGAAATTCAAGATAAGTATAATTTCTCTATTTTATATTTAATAATTGTTTGTTGAAAATCACTAAATTTTGAAAAGATATTAAACCACTGTATCCATTTGTGAAAGACTGTGAACCTAGTTAATCCTTACCTGATGGAAGGGACGTTTTTAAAGAAATGGAATTTGACCTATTTCATTGGAATAGTTTTGTTAAAGTAAACACTTCTAAATAGAAAATGCACTTCTAATCAATCACTGATACCGCCAGTTAGATCTATCATTCGTTTAAAAAGTCTTCTTTCCTGTAAGACCAACGCGATTCCTTCAAGGATCTCATGAAACTGCTTTCAACTTTTTCCTAACATAAGCACACAATGATAAATCGATACCAATTTATATAATTTGTAAACTTTAAATTGAAAATGCCGAGTTTCGCATAAATTTATTCCCTATTTTCTCTTCGTTATGTATACCTGTAGATATTTTGTTTCCATTTATTTTAATAATTTCACAAAATTGAGTTACAAAATGCCAGCTTATTTCTTTCAGAAAACCGTCAGATATAATAAGATTATACAGAAGGAAAAATGTTTGTTGACAATGTATAATGTCGTGTCTTTTAGCTTTTAGCAAAAAAACATTCATAAATTTGAAATTTATCTTTTTTGGTATTAAGTGGACAGCAAGCAATAGGAACTTATTAAAATAGAGAATTATGAACTCTCGTTTTTTGTCATAATTTTCCAGTTTTTAGTCAAAACTTGTTCATGAAACAAGAGCAACAAAAATTTATGAAAATATTAGCATCCCTTAATAACGATGATAGAGAACAGAGTATTTATATCACTTAAATTAGAAGGAATTAAAAAATATAGAAATGAATAAAACACCAATTATTCTAAAGTATACTAGAAATAGCAAAGATAAGTTTTATTTGAAGTAAAATCTTTGCAAGAAAATTAATAAAACTTGCTTGGTGCTTGAACTAAAGAAATATTTAAAAATGAACATTATTTGCTTAATTTATATTAAGTTACCTAAATTAAAAATATTTTTAAATCAACTATGTTATCTTTTAGCTTATTCATAGTATGATTTGATGAAAATATATATGAATCTAATAAATTTTATTTGATTCAAATATTCATAGCTTATTTGGTTGAACTTGTATTATACTTATATATATATATATATATATATATATTTATAACAAACATAAATTTGAAAGGAATATTTTATTTCAGGAAAATACTATTAAAATTATTTCAAAATATTTAAGTGAAATGGTGATTAATGTTGATTCACTAATCAAAGTTTTTTAAGTGAAATATAAATTTTTGGGCCAAATATAAGCTAGTGATAAGATAAATTATATTGTTTCTCGCAAATAAGCATTTGTATTTGTACAAAAGAAGAAATTATCTTCATGCATAACTTACCGCTTTATCTCCTAATTGTTCGACTCTACAATGAAGAAAAGCCGTTTGTCCTACAGTTGTAGTAACATTTCTTGGTACATTAAATTCAAAATAGGGGTATATGCTAATATTATTATTTAATAAATCATCGTCCAGATTTGACACTACAGCTCCTGCAACAAAAAAAACAGAGGTATACTAACTAAAAATTATAACTGGAAATTTCAAATTAACATTCGATCTCCAGTTTGAAGTTTTTTTACGGAAAAAAGTTTCTAGGCATTGGGTATTTTTTTAGAAACATATTTTGTTTTAAATGCAACTTCCGATTTCTTTTGGTTTTTTTAAATGATTTTATTATTTACACGTGTCTCAGAACTTCGTATTTAAAGATGAATGAAAGTTTAAAAATTATAGTACTTCATATAAAATTTGGTAAACTGTTATAATTTTGAATAAAAAACCATTTTTAATTTCTAACTATAGAACTCTATAGTTCATTATTTAGAACGTAAAAACAAATTTTATATGGAGTGCTATCAATATTTTTAGCATTCTATCATCTCCCAAGTTTTGGGTACGAACTTCTGGGACAACCTGTATAAATTAACTAGTAATTCCATAAAAAATAAAACTGTTATCAACATCTTCATCTCATAATTCCGTAAGACCTACCGGTTAATTAATTTCATAAGTATTGTTTATTGGCCATTAGAATGTTTATACTTTTTGTTTGTAATCCATACTCCACAAGTCTTGGATAAATTTCCTGCGGTAACTAATCCTCGTTAAAACAATAACCTAATCGAAAACATTATGCAGTGTATAGGATTATGACGCATTTTCGGTATATATACATTAAGGAAACATCAACGCAGTGATTAAAGTTATTCAGAAGGATTAATTTACTCAGTTGCTTGCAATAGTTTTTACAGAAAGAAAATATTAAATATATTTTAATATTGTTCAATTTACGATGAAGTAAAAATATAATTTGCTTTGAGTGTGAGTCGTTTTATTAGGTTTAACGCTTGCCATATACAGAGATCGTAAATTACCGTCTAATTTTAACGAGCGATTTTCTCAAACTCCAAGAAATAACGATCCTACTTTAACAGCAATTTTACGACTTTAGGTAAAGCCTCAGAAATTTTAGCGGAGTACACTCTTAAGAATAACAACGTCGCAGTAATTCAACAATTCTTTGTCCCGGCTTAGTAAGCGTTAATAATAGCAAGCAAATATTGAACAGACTAACTCCCAGATTAAAGTCCTCGAATAAACCCTTCGAGGACAATTATCGCACCTGCCTGGAGGGCCCCACAAATCACTTTAATTACTTCTGATAACAAACACAAGTTTGCGCGCCAACGCGAAATTGGCGCCCCCTTTTAGTTTTTCCTCCGTGAATAGAGTTAAATGGAGTGCCATTAGTTGTGACGAGTATAGGTGCCCAATTTGTGCGGAGTAAGGGGTAGGGATTTACTTAAAGTTTTCAAGAACTTTCTAACGAGAAACTATCTTATTGTAGAGGTGACGCCGTGCTAGAGCCTTAATTATTCCGGAAATTACGGTTGGACGTGTACCTTGTAAACAATGATTCAAGCAGGAGCAGCTTTCGAAAGAACTGCCGCAGAAGCGATTCAATTTCTACTTCTTCGTACAACTTCTGTAATCTGTGTCATTTTTAAATTCGAAAGTAAACCTTCAAAATATAGAAAACAGAGGATTTTAAAGTATCTTCCTAACCTCCTCAAGTATTTCGCCAATGTTGTAATAGTTGAAAATATCAAGTGAAAAGACTTTTGGGAATGTGTACACTCAGCGACACAAAAAACGGACATCTTTTTAAAGTTGAACTTTTAACGCTTTGTGTTGTTTTATTATTAAGAGGACGGTTGTCTTTGTCAGACATTTCAGGTGGTTTAATGGTTTACAAGTTTAGTCAGTAACAGTTGTCAAATATACCTAACTATTTGTAAGTTATATAAATTTAAAGTAATTATTTCACTAATAAGTGATAGAAATGAACAAGGAGTATTATCGGCCTGTGATTTTTTAACTTGAAGCGTAAAGAATGTTTTGATGAAATCAATTGAGTGCTTGATGAAAAATTCTGTTCCTTCGCTACCGAAAAGCAGTGGTACAATGAATTTCAACGTGGTTGACTTTCCTTAAATGACAATTTTCGAGCTCTTAAACCAAAAACTACAGTTAAAAAAATATTGATCTTATTTAGAACGTGATTAAAGAGAACCGGCACATTACTGTCAGAAATATTCAAGCAACTTTAAGGATTGGTGTGACAGCAATTATCACTATTTTACACAAACATTTTAAATTTTATTCTCGGTAGATTCCCCACAACTTGACTTCAGCTCAAAAAGAAGACCGTGATCGCTTTGGGCCGTGGAAAGTCTATGATCTATCGTGAGTTTGGGTCTTGGAGAATAAGTCGGTTCCAACAAAAGTTGTTCGTGGAAAAAGTCGAGACAAAAAGATGGTCGCCACTTTTTTTAGAATTACTGGGCATCTTTCTACTGCAGCACTAGAAGATAAACGAACTTAATTCAGAATGGTACACTACACATTGTTTGACTCTGGTTCTCCAAAATGTTCGTGAAAAACGTTCAAGAGGAAGGATCATCTTGCATCAAGAGAACGCTAGGGCTCACTTTGCTACTCGAACAAATGATATTTGAATGGCTAAAACATAGAAATAATGAGCCGTTCGCCATATAGTCCAGACCTAGCACCTAATGAGTTCTTCTTATTTCTGGAGATAAGATAAATTACAGGGTTCACGTATGTAAACATCGTCCGAAGGAGCAGTTGATACCTTTAAAAATGCGATAAACAAACTACGGCCAGAAGATTAGAGAAAATGTTTTCAAGAATGTTTTCGCGGACGCAAAAATGCATTGACTGTGGAGGGGAATACTTTGAAAAATTATAAATAAATATTTTTTGTGAATAAAGTGTGTTTTACTTTACTAACAGTCCTTGTATTATAGTTTAAATATAAGCAAAAGAACATATTTTAGTCCCGCTGTTGTTGCTCAACCATGTCAAATATCCAATAACACTGTGGACTATATTTTTACAGGTTTTTTGGAAATCAGAACTTACTCCAAATAATTTGGCCCCAACCAAGAACTATAAATGCTAAAATTCATTGTTCAACAGATTAATTTGAGATCAAAATGCTCACCAACAAATTGGTTAGTTAGAAAACGGATTAACGACGTAAGACGGGGATAGAATTACGTTTCTCTATGATTTTTTAAGTAAATTGTTTCACTATATGTACATACAGGGTGTAGCCACTTAAATTCAAAAAAATGTGATTTTCAGATGGCTGTAGATCCTCTATTAAATATAATAGACATAAAGTGTGATATATCGTATATCAGCAAGAGGTTTATAAAAATGTAAAAATATACGGGATGTTCCATTTAAAAAAACAAAATGTTTGTCTGGCACTGCGTTCCTGTACACACTGTACATTTGGGACTCATTTTAAAATGTGAATCTCAAGACTGCCTATACTTCAATAATAGCGGTCTAATCGAGCTTTGCCACACTAATGCCTCACCCTGTATAAAATTAACGAATTAAAAAAAATAATGAACCGAAAATTCCGACATACGACTCAAGAACGATTTACTAGATGATTCAAATCCCGAAAACTACTGAAATCCTCGTGGTTAATTTTTTTGAGGCTTCTTTAATTTCTTGCTTATTTTAATTTTTCCTTTATAACATTTTTAATTTTCCAAATGGCCGCCTCAGACTCATCATCGAAAAAGTTGTTTTTGGAACACCTTTGCTGACTACACTCCTTTGAACTCCGATGACTTTGTTACAAGGTATAATTTACGTGACAGAAAACAAATGTTTCTTGATTTCTAGCATGTTATTTTACTATATCTATGACTGCTTGGATTAAAATCTATTATCAGGTTCATCTGAGTTAGGAGTAGAACACTATTATCTAACTGGGTTAGATAATGAACCCATTATTTAACTCGGTTAGTTAATGAAATCAGAACCAAAATTAAAGTATTTATTAATAATATAGGTATAATAACAATAGCATTATAACATTTGCATGTTAATGAGTACCTCCTTTCTGCAGGGGATAAAAGGTCCAAAAATCATAACTACCTGTAACTACCCTTGTAAATTAATAATTTTTGGTGTTACTCCATTTACCTCTGTTACCTTTGTTAGTATCACTCTTCATTGTCAGCTTCTTGTAAAAACTTAGCTACATCCCGCCTCGTCAAAATGTTTGTCTTCTTGCGTTTATACCCTTCGGATTTTCGCTTCAGAAGGCAATCAATTGAATTTTTTTGTGGATATCATCACGGGGTATCATTAAATAATATACCCAAAGGTTTGAAGATTTATAACTTTTAGATAAATTATCGAAATCAGCTAGTAACACCTTCTCATTCATTTCATTTTTGACTTTCTTTCACTCACACCATTTGCCATAATGTTTTTCATATTTTATTCACGATTTTTGTAAAATTAATAACAAAACAGCTTTCATTGCATAATCTTCAATATCTGATGCAAGACTTTTAGACTCAGACTCATTCATATTAACGCGTTTTCTAAAAACTAAGTGAAATTAAAAATATTTGACATCGTTTGTAACAAACTGTCAGGTTGGCTTGTCAATAAATAACTGATATTACAGAATCGCTGCTTACATTTTAAATAACATATTCGCCATTTGTCAAATAAATAAAATAAAAATCGCATTCACATTTATCAATATTTACAGTTGTTAATTGTTCTTGCCACTTGTAGATATTGTAGATAAAATGTATTTTAATTCGTGTGATAAGGGCTATTCAACTTTTTAATGCAAGTACCGTAATTAAACGTTTTATAGTTTTCTCATCTTATATTTCACGCTCCGTTTTGATATGCAAATGTAATTTTCTTCTAGTATTTCTATAACAAATTCTCTTTCGCGATTATAATATTCCTGTTCCTGGTATTCGTCCTCGAGATTATTCTACATCGTGGCTGTGTTTAAAAAGAACATAATCTACAAAAGACTTTTCCTCGTGGTTTTAATAAAAAAATAAAATAAGACATACCTAGTATTTTATTTTAAAATAATTAAAACGCGAATCAAAGGAAGCAAACTTGATTCCGCCAAAATGTTAATTGAAATTTGGTTGTATAAAAAGCATTTATTAATAACGTAGAAACCACGATTAAAGGATTCGAAATATATTGTGATTTGATAAAGGATTAAGAACGAAGTAAATCCTCTAATTACAGTTCCATATTAAGCCGTTTGTAGAACGTAGAGATAAGCCTCGGCATTAATGTCATTAGTATTATGAACTGGAAGTTGTGCGAGAATATTTAAGCCATTTCATCGTTACGTTTACGCACTGTGTGTAGAATGTGTTTTATGCTCATCGAATTTTCTAAACAGTACAAGAAAATTTAATGCGAAATTTGCGGAAGCTTCATTAAAAAATAAATTATTTAAAATTCAATGTAGGCTTTGAAGACTCTAAAGTTGAATACTATATATTATGTATACTAAAATTTATTTTTTTGAAAACGGCTGACTTTAGAAAAATAATTAAAAAGACATTTTTATTCTGCATGCGTTTTTATAAACGCATTTTTTTTGGCGACACTATGTATATTATGATATAAAATTTTAACAAAATCATAAATACATAACACTAAAATATACATTGTGAAAATAGTAAAGATAAATTATTTCCGGTTTTATTAGTATGTTAATAAAAATGTGAAAATGAGATTCCGTTTACCTTCGTGAATGGTAATTAAGACAAAACGATCAATTCTAGTATTATGTCAGTAGGTATGTTTGATAAACTTTAACTTGGAAAGAATGATGGATTATAGTTTTTTGGCATTCAATGTTTTCATAAAGTCTTGAGCCAGGGGTGGACTACTGATTTAATTGGGCCGCAGTATCTACTGAAATTCAACTAGATACGTCTAAACATTTATTTACAAACTAATTTTTAGGAATTTTTTTGGTATTTTTAAAAACTGCCAAAAATCAATAAAATTTACAACTTCCAACTGTCTAATTCAATGTTGATTTATAATATACTCCTTACGGTGTATTTAGTTATAATTACAATCTGGTCAATGCTGACCAATGAGCAAATTGGTTTAACCTAAATTAACTTTCTAATCCAGTGTTGACAAAGAGCTGGATAGACTCAACATTCACATGACGATGGAGTCGATCTTCGTGACTCTTTTGATGATATGGACAACAGTTTCCATTTTTAAGTCCCCATAGACCATGTTTCTGATGTACCAGGGGGCATCTACGATGTTCCTCAGCACATTATTCTGGTATCTCTGAATATTGTCTAGATTACATTGTTTGGTACATCCCCAAAATTGGATGCCATAGGACCATATAGGCTTAAGTATTTGCTTCTAGAGCATAAGTTTATGATGCAGTGACAGAGTGGAGATTCTTCCAATAAGCCAATACATTTTTCTGTATTTGAGTCCAAGTTCTTCTCTTTTCTTTTTGACATGTGCTTTCCAACGAAAGTTCGCGTCTAAGGTAATACCTAAGTATTTAGCTGTATTTGAATAAGGTATCAAATTTTTATTTATTCTGAAAGGTAAAAGATCTATTCTTTTATATTAGTTGATATGGACAGATTTTGTCACATTGAGTTTAATCATCCATCCATCCACCGTAGATTATTGGTAACTTCTTAATTATTGCTTTCTACAACTAAGATAGCAATATCGTCAGCGAAGATGACAATAGTATTATTATCTAATTGTGGATTATCGGATATGTACAGTAGGCATAGTACTGGTCCGAAGATACTTCCTTGTGGGACTCCAGTTTTAATCTGTCTCAGTTTAGAGTAAGATTTTTCTTGTTTGATCCGAAAGTATCTCTTTGAAATATATGATTCAATGATATCTGAATATTATCTCAGGAGTAATAGCTTTATCTTGTGGTTTAAGCCTTCCTGCCAGCCCTTATCGAAGGGTTGTGCAACATCAAGGTAAATGGTGGCACAGGTATTCTTTTCTTCTAGCGATTATTCAATTATATTGATAATTCTACGTGTTAAATCTATGGTTTAGTGTTTATTTCTAAACCCAAAATGATGACTTGGGAATAAGTACCTTTCTTCTATTATTATGGCTTTATTCTTAATAAAAGTTTATCAAAAAGCTTCCATATGACAGGCAATAGGCAGATCGGTTTGAATGAGAAGGTCTCATGGAGAGGTTTACCTACTTATGGTATCATTATGACTTCCGCAACCTTCCAAAGTCTAGGGGTTGATTTATAATATACTTAAAATGCTAAAATCTATTTATTAATAGAATTGACAGGTCATTTAGACACACATCCCAAATCAGTATTTATTAGGGTGGAATATGTTTTTTTATATGTGAACTGAAAGTTGTTTTGGAAATTTGCCATGTTGCCAATACCTTATAAAGTGGAAAATGTTGGGTACAATTGTTTAATAATTATAATTTTTCTCTTTAAAATATTTTTAATTCTGAATGATTGATTATTTCTGATGGATCATAATAATCCGTGATCGTGTATTAGACGGATTTATTTTAGGCCGAAAATTTTTAATGTTGTCCAAATTAGGAGGAATAATGATTGCAAATTAATACTCAAGTCCAGCCTTTCAGTGCTCAAACGGTCGCGGGCCACTGAAACCAACTTAATTGAAATTCATTATCAGATTAGCTTATAAACTCTTTGCAGACAATCCTGTTTTTAATTAGAAAATTTTAATTTACTGCCGGCTGATTCTGTTACGAATTTCCTTTTCGTAGAAATAGAAGTTTTATTGCCTTAAAATGAAAGATGACGGTGGTTTTAATAAAGAGTAAATTAATAGATTATATATTGCGGTAACTTTTCGCAAATTTGAAATTTGATTAACAGTAACTGGCGGGAACAAAAATAAACTAAGAGCTAGTTAGTGTTTTCATAATGAATGTTTCGTAATTTATTGGAAAATTTGTGGGAGTGGCAGCTTAGTTAACTTAAATACTTATTAATAAATTTGAAATCATCATCTTTTTATAAACCTGCAGTCAAAAAACCTTAAACATGACTATTATATTTCTTTATAATGTTTCTTAATCCCTTTAAGTATAATTTTGTATATAAAAACTGAATATAAATTGGCAGGACATTTTTTCAATGTTTATGTTTGAATAGAATAAATATTCATAAAGCGTTTTAAATTTGTTTTCTCAAACTCAGGGCCTAATAATGAACCTAAAACGGAAGTACAGGAGAGTAACAGCTTGTTTGAAAAACACCTTTTTAATTGCTTATTGATTAAAAATTTTGTAGCTCGTAAAAATGCAATCTGCGGATATGAACCAAATGGAATTTTTCATTATAATCTTTATTGGTTTATTAAACTGACAGGCATGAGCGCACTTGGCCCTTCTTATGTACTTCCTAAAATTAAAAATAAGAAGTGTGGGTACCCATCTTCTTCATTGTCAATATTGAATTAAAAATAATAATACACTGGGGTGAACCTAAAGTAAAAATTCTAAATTTTCTGTATTCTTATAATTGAAACGTATCAAAGCCATAAAATTTGGAAATTAATATTCAATAATTTAATTACACTAAAACATTGTTTGAGAAGATGTACCATATTCTTAATATTTATTTATATAATTTAATTAGGAAGAGCAGGGATATTATTAATTTGATCATGTTTGGAAATTACTAGAAACTTATTGAATGTACCATTGATTTTTAGCTTTATAAAACAAAATCCAGCTGCAGGATGTTGATTCTCTTGAAAAAAATTTAAGTACGTCATTGTAGTCACAGACATAATAACCAAAAAATTCAATTAAATGGAAAAATCTTGTGGCGTGGCCATTACTTCTGTGATTACGAAAGAAACAACGTCCTTTATTAAAATTTCTCATGCCGTCAAAGCATTAATCCTTACAAAGGTAGACTGAAGGCCCTCAAAAAATCTCATTTCGTTAAATTGGTACAAATTTCCCATTCTTTCTTGCTTTCAAATGAAGTATCGTAACATTATAAAATTGTTGAATACAATAAAAAGATAAGCAGTAAATTGGTACTCGAATATTTTCTGGAATGAAATTAAAAAAGAAATTCTTTTAATTCCTTTATTACGATTTTATTTTCAGTTTTTATTGAATTCGCACCTTTAGGACGTTCGCAATTACCGCAATAAAAATTTAATTTTGCGCGGCTTGAGAACCGATTAATTTTATAAATTTTATGGTGCGTAGCAAACATTTCAGAAGTCCCTTTTACGGTACTGGATTCGGAGTATTTTTTCCATTCCTTTTGAAAATATTTTTTTACCGATTTATACAAAGTGTAATTAAAAATGACAACAAACTCATTTTGAACTGGTTTGCAACTTAATTAATACAAAAAAGAGTCTTTTAGTAATAAAAAAAGCGAACTAAATTGGATTCTCCCTTGGAGAGACTTGAACTATGATCTTTTTATGCTAAAAGAGTTATTTTTATAAATATACAAACTCATTCTGTGGTTTTAATAAAATCTCTGACATTTATGGTTGATATGGGTTTATGGTAAGTTAAAAATATTGTTGTAACAGGCTAGAGAAGACTACGCAAACGATCTCCGGAACAATAGGAAAAATACCCTTGAATCGCTTACATTTAATCAGTAACAAGATGAAGGGATACTAAAATAACCAAGCTAAAAAGACCAGATACACTTACCTCGCCTGGTTCTAGAATCTAAGAAAGTGGAGCTTCTAAGGTATAAAAGAATTGGAATAAGCCCTCAGATATTAAGAAGAATAATAATGATGTAATATACATAATCTTCAAAAATGTCAGACTTAAACCAATCATAGGCCACATTAATCGACTCGTGTCATTTGACTGAATCTACGCAGTAAATAAAGTCAAACAAGTTTCCTGTGAAACCAGAAAGTTTCCTGGCCACTGCCTGTGAAAACGATGTACCAGACAAGACCTAAAAATGTAATCTAATTGCTGACAACTATAATAATGTCACGCAAAGGATTTTAGGTCGTGCTAATTAAAAGGGTGTAAGAAACCAAGTCCAACAATAATTACAATTTAATAAAGATAAAACAAGTTGGTCATCAACATTAACAATTATATAAGAAAAAGAGTTCTTACCAAGGGGGGCTCTTGAGGGGACTCATGGCCCTTATGGCGCTTACACACTAAACAAATATAGGCAAGCGTAAGTCAGTCTGAATGAAGGACATAAAAAAAATTGGATTACAAATCACAATTGGAACTCTATAAATTAGCTGTAGCCGTGAATAATTAGGAGAATAATCTTTAGCTTCGGGTAGAAGGCCCCTCAATTTTAGCTGATTCAAAAGGTAAATATTTCTAATTTTTATAATAAATTTAATAAATTTGGCTGCTCTTGAGTGGATAGTTTGAAGGACAGATACCGGAAAAAAGAAGAAATGAATAAAACAAGTTTAATTATAATGCTGGCTCAAACATCAGCCAGGCGTTACTCTGTTAGAACACTAAACCTTGATTCCCAGAGAACTTTAACTTGATTAAAGTTTAATAACCACAACATGTGAGGAGACCCAGAAAATTAAAAAACGCAATTAAAATTATCTACTTTGTCAAGATCCAGGAGGGAATCTAACTCTCTATATTATGAAAATAAAGAAAAAAATAATATTGACCAAACACTGAGACAAATTATCCACATTAAAGTTAGTTTGGTACAAGGTAGTTTATTTATTTATTTATTTGTTTTATTTAACGTCAGTCTAGTTCTGCGACCAGGGCTGATCACCGACGGCGGGATACAAGGTAGTTCTTACTCAATTTCCGAGAGATATCGAATCTGTAATACTGGGACTGCCTAGGGCCAAAGGTGATTGTTTAACTCAACTTACTGACAAGAATGACAAAACAAAATAAAAAACCTAATTTCTTCCGATTCAACAATATTTAGGAAAGTTAGAGTGTAATCTGTTGAGTCTCCAAATCCAGCTTTTGATAATTCAAGGAGGATGAATCTCCTCGCTGCTTAAACATTGAAGAAAGACAAGAAGTATAGTTAATTAAGGTTTTTGGATCTTGTGCGTTATATCCATGTTACGAGCGGTCTCATAGTCAGTGGCCTTGACCTCTGCCACTAAACCGATACATTATTATATTTTTTTAAATGTTTTCAAATATATTTGTTTGTATAAAAACTAACTAACTAAATGTAGTGTTTCGAAGTCATAAACGGTTATATTTTTGTGTAATGTGCATGACTGTAATATACAAAAACTCAAATGATTTCAATCAATTTAGTTCCCAACTGATACTTTTTGTGTCAAATTCCGTAATCGAGTGGCTCGGCTTTTCAAAACAAATAATTCTTTGAAATGTACTTTGTCTACGTCACTCAGATGTTCGGTTAAATGGCAGCGCAGACGTTCGATTATTTGAATGATTTAGAACGGCAGTATGTTTGAAAAAGTCTGACGTTCCTTTACATTTCTAAACGGGAAACTGCAAATGCTCTAGATTTATTAGGTTTTTTCTACAAACCCGATATATTGCGGGTGATCACAGTTCTGTTGAATCTGTTGCAATTTGCTAGGAAACAGAGCGAATTGATTTTTATTTTTTATCGAAAATACGGCACTATCAATATTTCGATGAAAATATTTTTTTGAACTATTTTTAAATATTACCACCACCCTATAAAACTAAGAAAAGTATTTCAGAGGTGATAAGTGATCTAAAGTAGCCGAGTCAAATATATGGCTAACAATATATCTACGTAGAATGTAGTTTAGATTAACACGAACTCGAAGAAAATTTCAATTTCTGAATAAAATTTCCACTCAATTTCAAATATTACCAGAAGTAGATCGTAGTGAAAAGTGAAAAACTTTTGGTGTCCACATGATATTGAGTTCTAAGTTGAAAAGCAGACCGGATTAAAATAAACGAATTATTGAAAATATATTACCACATTTTGTAATAAAATAAAATTTATAGAAATAATATTCTGTCTATATGAGATAATTTATTGGTTTGTTAAAGCGATGAATTAAGTTCATAGGATATTTCCTAATAGATTACAGATTTTATTTAATTAAATTAAATATTATAATTAATGACGTTTCTAATAAATTAAAATATCATTTTACCATGAGTGGAGGAAACTAATATTAACTTTTCTATTAACTCTACTCGTCTCTACTACATTTGTACATAACGAATGCCATTTGGATCATATGAAACTTTATTACAGTGACAGGTATGAAAACGAAGATCCGAAATAAACGTCCACGATTATTTGTGACCCACTTTGCATCAACTTCCGACACTTTTGACTTCGGATTTTAAAGGAATTACATCCCGACGACAGGTAAGAGCAATGAGACCTTGCAGCGTCTTTCCAACTTTGTGCAGTGTATTTATGTCATAAGTGGGTTTATTTTATGAAGGGCTGTGTCAGAATTGAAAAATTTAATTAAAGAAAATATATAGGTTGATAAAATAATGCAGTTAATTCATATTTTCATTAAATTAATGAACGTAACACGGTTATAACAAATTGAATGTTATGGAAATAATGTCTTAATAAAATGTACGAAAGAGAAGGATTAAAAGAATAACTGCGACAAATATTTAGCTTTTGATTTGTCCTGCAACATTACAAAACTATTAGATAATGGAAAACTTCTTCAAGCAGGAGAAATAAGCACAAGAATAAAAATAAAATATTAAAGAATTCTAAAAAAATGGATTCAAAAATATTAACAAAAAAAAATGGTAAAATGGATCAAATTCGTGGTACACAGTAAAGATCAGGTTACACCTCGTGAGGATGATCCAATATGAATGAGTTTAATTACCAAATTTTATAATATTGTAACACATGTAAGAGTTTAACAAACTTTATTTGCAAGAAAATTTCACTGCCTTCAACAACCTCAAATTTTCAAACTTTAATCACAGATTAACGTGAATTTAATACGAGCGAGTGTGAGTCTTCTTTGTCAAACTTGATATTTTACTGCTACTTTTAAACGTGAATATACTCTTCTTGGCTTCTCGAACATTTCAGATCGTTCTTAAAGTTAACGAAAATATATGGAATACCCTCAGATCTGCTACAACATTATTATCTCCATTAATACTTCGTATTAGACATTATGTCAATAAATTATCTTCCAAAAACTTTTTACTTACAAAAGTTTATAAACTTGAGTTGCACATAGCTTTCAAATATATTATAAATCATTATTGAAACGTGACTGGAAACTTCCCGTACGGGCAACCACAATATTTTGAATTATAGGACAACACGGAAATATCATTTTAAACCCCAAATTGCTGAAACGTGTGGACTCCAAGGAAGTCGTATCAAACCTGGTTAATTTAATTTTAACCGGTATTCTTTAAAAGAAGAAAATATTTTTCAGTAGTTAGACCTTTTTTTGATTTTTTGTTATTGATCAGTGTCTTCTCAAGTCATTAATTATTCGAAATAAAAAAATTAAAAACGCAATTTAAATACAAAAATATTTATATTTATATTAATATTTTATATATATTTTAAGAAGGTGGTACCGTATTTTACTCTCAACTTTTGCACCACTGGATATATTTTGAATGTAACCATTTTAATAAAAATTTTGGTATAAAAAATAATTTTAAATTCCCTAAATGTCTGATGTAAATAATTCTACTATTTGTAAATATTTACCAAAAGGCAAAGTATACTTTCATGATCAAACAAAATCGGATATTTTTTTTAATTAAACAATTAGTCGGTTTGATATTAGTTTCCGGATTTAAGTTTTGTTTTCTCCAAATGTTTACTTATTCGAAAAATTAATATCTGTTGCCAGGATTATAATTTATTTTTTGTTTGGTTGACAATTACCGTTTCGGAAAAAGGTCTATTTTATGGGTATCCCAACTGTGCTTGTGCCCAAATTAGGGACTGTTTTGTGTCGTTTCGAAAGTATAATGGGGGAAAGCTTTTAAAGTAATATAACTAACCTAAAAATTTAACTTTTTTATCAGCTGCTTGTAGTTTTTAAATATACAGCAAAATCGGAATTTTTTGTTTGGCGTCTAGAAATTTCAGGCGTAAAACAATTATTGGGTCGGGATCGAAGATAATGCAATATATTTTTTACAAAATAATTTTAGGATATTTTGCAGAACAAGTAAATGAATTTTATAAGTAACTTTTAAGTTGATAAAATAATAAAAGGTAAAAACTGTACATATTGTATGAAATTATTTTATAATAGTTAGGTTTGAAGAACTCTCCAAAAATATTAGGAGGGTACAACTTAAAAAAAAAAGGAAATTAAAGGTATAAAACATTTCTCTCCTAACGAAGATAATTTACGATATTTTTTTATAAATAATAAATAAATTATCGACTTTTTGTTGATAAAACGATAATAACAACTAAAAGAATTTTATATATCTTGTAAAAAATTATACTGTAACAAGTTGGTTGCAAAAAAACAAAAATCATTAATTGCTTTGGGATCGAAGAGTACTCATTTTAAGAATTTTGGAGAGTAAATAGATTACGTTTAACCTTTTAGTTGATAAAACAATAATAAAAGAAAATAGCTTAATAAAGTATAAAATCATCAACAAACAAACGGTTTACAAAAAAACATTAGTTAGCAACTTTGGAAAAAATCGGAAAATATTGTTCCATATTTCCTATACTACAATCTCTAAAGTGCTGAAATGAACTTTTGACGATTATTTCTGTTTTGTTAACCTTTCTTTTCGGTCTAGAGGGTGCTCCCTGGGCTATTGCACATGCTACGGGCTCGGCCTTTAAATGTGATTTATGTGCATGTATTTGAATAATTTTTTGGTTCGGGATACACAGAGGAACATAAGAAAATTATACAAAATGCTATCGTGCAAGAAAACTTTACCAAGTATTGTAAACATGAAGATTAGATGTTTGGAATTTTATTTCTGGCCGAAATAAAAAAATGTTTTAGGGTGTTTGATCGATTTCAAAGGAGTACTGGGTTTTTATGATATACATGAAAACAAAAGTAAATGTGACAGTACCATTAATGCAAATTTTATTTTGTGAAGTTGTACAAACATTAAAAAATCCAGTTTATGTAGATATATGGAGTAATTGGAATCCGTTCTCTGAAAAATTCATAAAATTGTCTGTGAATTGAACCAAAAGAAACTATCTATATCATGTGCATACAAAGCAAACTATTCAGATGAAACAGGAAATTATTACTCGCTGTGTTTTCAATGCACAAAAATAATTTTAGCAGGAATTTCATGTATGATTCAGTTCAGTTGAAACAAATCATTGGGTGCAAGGTCTATTCCAGTATATGAAACCAAAACGAAGAACCTTTGTTCTGAATTGAATTAAAGCGGTCTTGTTACCGATGCATTTTCAGTTAGTAATAGAATTCCAGAAATACCGTTTATTTCATGATAAATGATTATTACTCGCAGCTTCAAACGAAAAAGTTTATTAGGTAACATCAAGAAACAAAAGTAAAATAGTGTTACGTGTTGGGTTGTTTTCTTTCAATAAATGTATCAAAGAATCTAAATACTATTTTCAGGGGAGTTTTAACCCACTACGTTACTACGTAACTTAGATCACGAAAATTAAGGAGACTGAGTGAAACAATAGCAATTTATTTATCTATGAATAAAAGCAAGTCTTACAAAATATTAGAGCAATTTACACCCGTAAACAAATAATAAATTTAATGATATATACCTAATTGAAATATCATCGGTCATTTTAAAAATTTCACCCAGTACAAATAGGAAATATGTGATAGGGAAAAACAATTAACATAAATTAATTTTTACGACTTTTTTATTCTTTCGAAAATATGTCGACCTACGGAATATCGAACATAATACTGAAAATTTTCTGAGACAATATTATAAGTCAAATTAACGACCGTGAAGACGACTTAAAAAATATTTATGCCAAGCCGGTTTACCGTCCGTGGAAATTAAATCGAAAAACAGGGCAAAGGACAAATAGTTAATAGCGTATAGTTCTTTGGAGTTGAATGCCATTTTTCAATTATTGCTATGCATCTGAAATCTCGGTACGAATTTTTACGTAAATCAGATTGATTTATTGTTACGATAGTCTGTACAGAGATTTAGTTAAATATCGCCCTGTGCATAGCACTTATTTTTTATTTAATATTTTCTAAATTATAACATTTATTTTATATTACGTGAGCGAGAGTTATGGGGTAAGGTTGCGATCGGATAATAAATAAACGTTTTTATTAGAATCATCAAAATTAATAAAATATTGGGGTCTTCTTGGCGGGTAAAATAAAAGAGATTGAGAGTCAATTTTCGTTTCTCGGATGATCGAGAAGTTGATAGTGTTTCTGCGATTAAATATTTTAGTTTTATGAAGATGTAATTTGTCCTAATATTTTGTAAGAGTTGTTTTTATTCATAAGTAAATACATTCTTTCTGTTTTTCCTCAGCCTCTTCAATTACCAATAATCAAGTTAAAATTTTATCATATATTTAGTAAAGAAATAACCCAATACGCAAAATATTTAGATTTAAGGTTGATTTTCTGATTTACTATTTTGAAATTCATTAAGACAATATATTATTTTATCTTATTACAACTGATAGTGAAGGAAAATGATCTAAAATTATTCTAAAAAATACTAAAGAATTATTCCCAAATTTTCGTAATTACAAATAAAAATTCCGAAGAGTGGATAGGTAGTAGAAATTAAACATTTCATACCGAAAGTAGGAGAAGGAAAATGTCATATTAAAAAACTTTCCTAATTAATGTAGAGCAGGGTGCTAGAACTTCCACCGCATTTGTGTAACACACCTCGAACGCGAACCTTAAGTTTGTTGTATATTGCAATATTAAAGTTCTTTACTTTTAAGAGTGTCTGTCATGCCTCTGATCTCCATCTCTTCTGGCCGGTATAAAGAATTTTATATTAACAGAACTGATGTTTTATGGAAAACAGTCTGTTTTAGCATCAATGTCGTTATAATATTCATGTGCTCATCCACTTTTACATCTGCTCTTTAGCATACGTGTATCAAACAAATTAGTTGAAAGCCATTTTTTAACAATGAAGCAATTTTTTAACGATGCAGTCTAAAACAATAGTCCATTTTAAAATGATTAAAGCTTGATTAAAAATACATGATTTAATTCTTTTTATTCTACATATGGGACAACTATACAACCAGCGAACATACCGTTTTGTATTTTTATATCACAGTTATATTTTGCAAATATTTGTACACCTTTTTTGCTAATTATTCAGAATGAAGTAGATATACATATTTTAATTAAAGTATTCAGTTAATAAAATCCGGAGTTTTCCTGAATTTACCCAGATACTTTGATGCTGACTTTTATTTTCTTTCCAAATAAACAAACTAACATTTAGTAAGCTTTTCTAAACTTTTTTACATTTTAACTATTTCCTCATTAACTTTTTGAAATGGAATCGAAAACAACCTCAGAAACTGCGTCAGCAGTTTGTATCGAATTTTAAGCTGATGCCTGAAGGTTGAATAAGAGTAGCTTAGGAATAATATTCGACTAATTTTATAGATACAGAACTCTCTGGAAGATATACACATATTGTAACAGAATTTTTGTTTTTAAAAAATTTGAAAATTTGATATACCAGATGATTTTATATGAGTATAATTCAAAATAAAAGAATTCTGATTTGGCAAAAATTACAAAATCATATAGTTGTTTGGAACAAATTATCGTAAATAGAATTCAACAATAAGAATCACTTTGAATTTAAACAGAACAATAACGTGAAACTAATTTAAATAGGTTTGAGGTTAATCTAAATTAAAAATCAAAAATTAAAAATTTACACTCTGAATTAGAACATGATGTTATTTCGTTAGTTCACGTCAAAGTATATTATAATTATTTTTAAATTTTAACATATGGCTATAGAAATTTTGAATAAGATTCAAATATTAATCATATTATTATTGTTGAATTGAATTTATAAGTGATTTGCAACAAATTATAAATAAAATTAAAAATATTTATGTGTTGAAATATAAAACCTAATATAGAACTATTACGAAATATTAAGAAATAGTAGATATATTATATAAAAAACTTTATTGATATTGTATAGAAGAAAAAATGAACTTTCTTCATTTATAATTATTTTTTTATCTACATTGTGTATGTAAAGATATCATCAGTTAAAATATTGTAAAATTATTCAAAATGCAAAATGCAAAACAAGTTAATATTAGTTTTGTTCGAGTGCTGTGATCTCAAAAATCTTTAAACAGACTGTCAAAATTTTACAAAAGAGACATAATTTTTGATCTGCTGAGGGTGAATATCTTCAAAACTGTTTAAAATTAAAGCACCCTTTGTTAATAATTGAGTAATAAAAATAAAAAGTTTGTACATATCAAAACAGGAAAAAGTTTTATAAGATTGAATTAAGTGTTAATTTGATCACAAGAGATGAATAAGTAATTACTTGGATTCCTGAGTTTCGTCGAAAATTATTTTGTTTACTATTGTGAAGGATTTATGTAAATATTCAACACGTTCCTGAAGATATCCATATCCACGTAGAAATTGGACATGTGTTAGGCCTTTAAAATAAGTTAAAACAGTTTATAATATTTAGCTAGTAAATAGTGTGAGAAGATAATAGTGTTAGTACTCGGAATTTCAAGATCGTTGTAATATTTTTATTCCCATTTGCATTCGAAGAAGAACTAATGTATGTTCCATAAAACAATTAACACATAAATTTACTTAAGGAATTCAAGACAGAACCGTATCTAAGGACAAAAAAATAATGTAATTTCGTTATTATATGTTAAATTATTTAATTTTTTGTACCAAACGTTAACATTGGATTTTAATTTTCTTTAAACTCGCCTAGAGAGATTAAAAAAAAATCATAAGATTTAAATATTTGCAATATATGCGGATATAATAGAATAGAAAAACATGTAGGAACAGTGGATTTTATAAGAAAAGTAATTATTTTATATATCTCATAAAATAATATGTTTTGTGCATTTTACGGCCCCACATTTGGCATCAATTGTAAAAGCATTTCATTAATGGAGAAATTTTTAATAAATTTAATATTAGGCATTTTGTATTTTGAAAAGAAATTTTTATTTAAGAGGTAAGTTAACTTATTATGGAATATTAATATTCAAAATGGTACTTGAAAAATAAATAAATTACATAAAATAAAAAAAAACACTATAATTGTTTGTTGTAATTAGCAAAATAGCTTTGAAATATTGAAAAAATTCAAGATAAGTTTAATTTATCATTTATATGTATTATGGATAAATTCCACAAAGTAAGGGTGGAAACAATAAACAAAGTATTTTTAAATTATCTTTATGATGAATATTATATAAAAATGTATTTGCTTGTAACTACTGGTATGCGGCTTAAAAAAAGTGTATTGCAAACAAAAAATATTGCTTTCGGTAAAACCCAGAAAGCGATCGTTGACAACACAACCGTCCAGGAAATAAACTATAACTTTTCTTCAATCAAATCGAATAAGAATATTTATGCTTTGTCCAAAGGATATACCCTAAAGATTCTAGAAACTTCGACTTAAAACTGTTTGGAACTCTGAAATTTCAATGAATAAAACATTGTGATCTGTACATATATCTTTCCCATATACTGCGTTGTTGTCTTTCCAGGAAATGTTGACTGACATAAATATTTTATGAATCATTTTTGAAGATCTTCACGCCATTAGTTTCCATTAGGTACTTATATTAGTTAAAAAAATGTACTAAAAAAATTAAATAATCACATTTATATTATACGCTTTGTAAAATCTTTATTAAAATTATGATTCCTTTAATCATATTCAAGGCGTAGATTCTAATTAATCCAGACATTTACGGTTTAATATGTATATTCGCAATGGTTTAAGCTCTTGATTAAAGTACTATATTTCATATTCGATTACATAATTTATGTATATAACGAGATAGATGTTAATTATGAAAATATACAGGGTTCGGCATTAGTAACGAAATCCAGTTACTCATTTATCGTAAGGGTTACGAAAAAAATTTAGTTAGATGAAAGTTGAGTATAGGTAGGACCGTAATTTTAAAATATTTTCAAATTTCTAATGAAATATTTTTACATTTTTGGATTCTCCTTGATTTTCTCGTTTTTTCAAAACATGGTTTTGCAATGTTATACGAGGCAGTCTAAAAGATATAAACACTTTTTATTATTTTCCTAGCAATATTAACACCCTGTAGCATTGTACAGATTTGTTATCAAATCTTCTACCTTCAAACGATTTCTAATACAATCTAGTATTGTTAAAAATATTAACATAGCGGAATTATTTAATTTTTGTATACAGGATTAGTCGAAACTTGGAATGATTTTTCACCTATTTTTAGTTTCAATTAATGTCTGGCTGAAAGAATGAAGAATTTCTCAAAAATTAATGCAATTAGGTATAGAGAATATTTATAAATAAGAAAGTACCATAAAATAGCATTTCATTGCGATACTAAAATACAGGGTTTTCTATTTAAGAATACAAGTAATTCCAAGTTTCGACCAAAAATCAAATATTCCGCTGTGTTATTAACTTTTAGACTGTATTAGAAATGGTTTGAACGTAAATAGATTTTTTGATGTCAAATCTGTACAATCCTACAGAGTGTTAAAATTGCTAGGAAATTATTAAAAAAGTGCTTATATTACCCTCATATAAAGTTGCAAAACCTTATAATCTAGAAATGAGAAAATCGAGGAAAATCCAAAATGTAAAAATATAAATTTGGTTCACCCGATCAATATGGGTGGACCTGTATATTTAAAAATATTTTCAAAATATGGTCCTAACTATACTTAAAACTAATCTTAAATTTTTTCGTATCTGTTACCACAAATGAGTAATTGGAATTCCTCATACTAACGCCGCACCCTGTATGAGTTCAGTAGTAGCAATGAGGATCGCTTCCAAATTAACAGAGTTATATTTATTTATTTTAATTTGGAAAAAATTAAAACTATTCCCGCGGACACTCTGTATGTAACAAACTCTTCATGAGATTTTTTTTTGGTCCACCCAAATAGAAATGGTTTTATTTTCGTTATCTTCGATTTTTATGGGTACATTTTATGGCTCCATAAATCACGGCAGAAAAAAATTTTTTGTGTGATAATCATTATCTTTCCAAATAGGTAGTGCCGAAAAACTCTTTCATGATAAAGAATAAATGCGTTCCTTAAGAGATCCAAATTATATAAAGTAACCTATAATTTTTACCAGATTGAAAAGGGTGTTGAATTGTCTGGTTTTTTTTTATTGATGGTAAATAAATTCTTGAGAATAGACCACGTCACAATCTTATTCGGAAAACTAATTGCTTTTATCCAATCCAACACGAGAGACGTGTTTCCAATTTGAAATAAATTTTGGTTTTCAATTTTATTCAATTCAAATAATGATCAGTTTCGAGCAAAAAACTTAATAAATTGCTGTAAACGGACTTCCACCAAAAAGGGATTTTTAGATAATAAAATAAAAGTTTTAAGATATAAATAGCGTAAATTAATTACTTTGTATCTTATTAAAGCTGTTTATATTAGTATTTTTAGATAAATGTATTAAGATTAGGAACAAATATTGAGTAGAAATAAATCGTTTAATGCAAACTAAAGAAAATAGTTTAATTTTTTTAGTATAATATTTTACGCTAAAATCTGAGTATTTAAATTTGATTGTATTTGAAAATAAAATATATTTTCCGGACAAATCATAAAAATATGTAATATTGGGCTTTGGACCAAACAAATTATAAACGGTACGATATATTTTGACGGACCTCTTTGAATTTTGTTTGCAAAGAGAAAACATTGGGGTTGCCATTCAAAAAAATTCACCATGACGTCACCTCGCAAAAACTAAAGACGTTACAACTTAAATTTTGTTCGTCAATGGTGCAATTTAAAAAAATGAAATTGACCTGTCCGAGGAATTTTCTTAAGCACGTTGCATAATTGAGTTAAAAGCTTGGTTCCAAACTTGGTTATCATATCAACATTTGGTCAGAACGAATTTCACATATGATCAAAATCCGGATAATCGATTATCTAACTCTTGTAAAGTTGTTCTTAAATTGTACGAGATATTTCCTTTGCTCGTAAACGTATAGTCCAAGACCAGATCGGACGCTATTTCAATTTTATTTTAGCATTCGATCGATATTTGACTATATGAATATTCCTTAACATTATCTCGTCCTCATTATAATCTCTATTATGTATAGAAACGTCTTCCTCATAATAACCTCTATTATGTATAGAAACGTTCTCTAGTCATAATAACACAAGTCAAAAACTTAGGAGACATACGTATATACGTAATCCAGATAAGGTAAATACCTGCCGTACCCTTAGGTAATTCTTCCACCAATTGCAGTCTAACCCCAGTATTTTATAAGATATATACTCCACGTAAATGGGACATGTTTCAGTCTTATCTTCTTCGCCGTCTATTTGTTATATTCACAACTCTGTCGAGGATAAATTCAGAAATTCAGTATATTAGTGTCAACATGAGCAACTAATGGCACTAGAGGTCGCATCTGTGCCATCGATTATAAAGTAGTGCGGTGTCAGCGGAAGTATATATTTCTATATGTATATCTCCAAGATGTAAAAAACGCATCTACTGGGAAAATAACTTTTACGTTTATCATAAAAGTATATTTTTGCACCAAGATATTTCATTACTTGTATAAGTGAAGCTTTTTTATTTTTTTTAGTGTACGTAATTTAACTTGTAATCTTAACTGTATAGAATAATTAATTATACCGTATAATAATGAATATAAGAAACTTCAATATTTACACTTTCAAAATAAGTGATTTTCAGAATAGTTGAAGGGCGATAAACAACTTAAGAACATGTTAGATATAAACGATGAATTTTACTTCTCTTGAATTTCTATCTATCTATTATGGATAGATTCCACAAATTAAGTATAGAAACAGTTAATTTAAGAGCGTGTGAATTTGAGAATCTCTTTTGAGCGGAGTGTATATTCAGTGTTCAGTAATTTTGAGCCCTTCTTAATTTTTGAAACTCTAAAAGCCAAGACGCCTTAAGGGTGTTCACGTTTTATTGGTCAATTCTGAGCTCAGTTAGGGCAGTTTTCATTGGCAAATTTACATAGAGTATATTAGCGAATTGTTGATTGGTTGAATTTAAAGTGAAGCTTTTTGGCCTACGTGACTGATGATTCGTTTGTACATGAAATCGTTCTGCAGAATATACAGGGTGTACTAATGTGAGTGAAATACTATATTAATTTGTTTCAAATGAGTGAATTTTAAACAAAATTGTAGATTATAGTCTGCGCTGACTCATCTATGATCTATATTTCTATTGAATAGTAAAATATTCGGGAACCCGGTTTGAAAGCAAGGAAAATTGCTGTCCACCTTTTTTTCTTAAGGAACGTATAAGTTTATCTTGGCTTACAGATTTAATAGTTTCGTTAAATTGATGTTTTATTAAAATTTATAAAATTAAAGATCGAATTAAATAACCCAAATATTCAAATAAAGTAAATATAATTTTACATAACAAGAACGTCTGTCTTCTAATTCTACTTACCGTCGTCGCTCATCAGTCGGAAATTTTTAAGTGGCAGAAATACAAGTTTACATGAAATTTTTCTAAAGAAAAAAATTGTTAGAAGAGCACCATGAAATCTCCTCTTGATTATTTCCTCCGGGCTCTTTTAAATGTAAAGTGTACTTAATTAGGCTTAAGATTATTCAAAGAGCAAATTTAGAATAAAACAAGATTAATGACCGTATAAATCGCATTGATTCAACATTTCAACGTAGCACGTGCAAAATCCTCTAATGTTGTTCACTAGAACGTTATTGGATTGTGTTTAAAATCGAATAACGTAGAAACATAATTAACAAAGCAGAGTATACAGGATTTTGAATTATTAACTGATCGATGCACACTCAAGAGAACAGAAGGACAGTGAAGGATCATAGATACGCATCAGCTTTATAATTCACAAATCAATAACATTGCTATTAATTTTGAACAGATGTAAAATGTACACTGCATCCAGTTAATAAATGTATTAAAATCGGTTAAACAGATTCTCAAACTAAATTCCCGAAAATTGCAACCGACTTTTATTGATCACACAAAAAGTACACGAAAATAACAATATTGATAGTAATAAAAATAATATATTATATTAAAATCAATGTAGAAAAAAATCTCTCCTTTTTATATTTTGGATAATTATTGTTTTTATTTTTAAGTTTCTTATTCTATGACTTTATTCCCAATTTAAATATTTTAACACTCGCTTTATCCATCCATTCATGTCACAGTTTTTAACTAATTTGATGGTACTATTGTTTGTAACTTTGTTTTTATAACACTTTATGTGCTTAAAATTGTTTGTCCTTTTTGTAGGGTTATGAAAGTTCCATAAAAATTTGATTAAATGACAATAAAATATCTCTAAAGGTTTTACCAAACAATAATGTTTTTCAATGGTTAACTATATTTTATTACTATTATTTACAAGGGTATGATTACTTTTTAATAAAATTTCTTTATATTTTTTATAGCAAAACTTTGCATAATAACTTTTTATATGAGATTTAATTACATCTTTGTGAGCATATTTTCGAATTTCTGGGTTTAATTATTATCAAATTTCAATAAATAAAACAATTTAATTTAAACTATTGCACCTGTAATGAATATTTTTTTTATTCTGAGAGATTTGTAATTTTACAGGTACTTAATTTGGTATGCTATACTTCAGAAATAATACAAATTCTAATTTACAAACATTAACTAGAGAAATTATTGATATTTCTGTAATTTTAATGAAATTTGTTAATTTATTGTTAATATCTATTATATTAATATTATAGTCAAAGATCTGAACCTTCTTGCAATACATTTTAAATGTTTCTAATCATATTACATCATATTACAGAATATCGGGCGTCCTCTCTTAAATTTAATAATCTTTTATTATTATTATGAGAATACATAAAAAATATTTATAAAACATGATCAAAAAGTGAGAAATTATTTTACAAATAGACATATCGAATGAAACGATGAATATTCACCAAATCAGTATATTTGTCTGTAAATATGCGTACCTAATCATCTGCATTTTCAGTAGTAATATATTCGCTTTATTGCCAGGACTCGTTAATTAGTTATTTCGAGTATTAGTTAGTATAATGATGAAAGCTTATTTTTAATAAAACTTAATTAAAGCTAATTTTAAATAAATATGAAACGGAAGAAAACCTTATTTATAATTAGATTCTTCACAACAATTTCAAAGTGGTACTTCCCTAACAATTTGTTATTTCTAAAGGAAATGGGCCAGAATAACTGTTTTTAATATCTCATTATTATTTATGAATCTATATAAACGGAAATGAAACAAATAAGAAAATATGATAGAGAAAAGCACAAATTATTTTTATTCCCGTCAATTTGTCACAACCAATATTTTGATCCAAAGTTAGGAAATGCAAGATAGAAAATTTATTCCAAGAATCTTGGAGAAGTTTCATCTCGAGCGTAATTCAAAAATGAGGAAACTGCTCTCAGCCGTCATTTCACGAACAAACTTTTTGCTAGAATCCTTCCTGTGAGTATATATCAGGAGGTTAGTACGTATAGACTTTTCGAAGTTCTAAAAGCATGTGCGCTCTACATAAACGTAAACAAGAACATTTAGAATCTATGCCTTAGTTTTAAGTAAATACTGTTTTTGGAGATTTAGTATATGTTGTAACTAAACTTTAAGAAAGTTTTATGTTAATAATTATGAGCATCGGTTAAATTTAATAATTATTTTTTCTACAAAATACAAACTTTATTATTAAGTGTATTTTTAATTATATATAAGAGTATAGATCATACATATAAAGACAAATTGTTAATTCATAATAAAAATGTTATTAGTTTGCTTATCAGTGAATGTACTCGTCCCTTTGAGGAAGACTTGGTATTCTTGGTATTTTTTAACGTAATTTTCCATTTTGTAGTTAGTTGTATTTAGAAATAAAATAGTTTTTAAAAACAACTTTTGGTTTGAAGTTACTGTCGGAGTCACTAGGATTAATAATAATACCAATACTTATACATATACATATGTACAATACTAATACATGTACAATTTATCGAAAATTGTCACATTTAGGTAGTTATGATAATATTGGGGACCATATTTTAAATGATTATATAATAAAATTAATTTAATTTGTTTATCTCGAAAAACAATACAAGAAAAGTCTCGAGTAACTATCGCAAATACCAATCAATTCCGGATTTGTTTTTTTATAAGAAACTGTAATAAGGCCTCAATTTGCATTTGAAAGAGCTCTTATACCTAACGAGTAGAAATAGACTCTCAATTTAAAATGTGCTTCTGAGAATATGACACAGAGAAGATCTTGTTTGTGAGTTTCATACGAGAAATAAAATTCATCCAATCGTTGAATAGATGTAAAGACAATATTGTATACCCTACTTTCTTAATAAAGAAAATAATAACTAAAATAAATAAAAATAATAAATATATAAATAAAATAATAAAAACTGTTTACTGAAGAAGTACAGAATATTTTGGGTAAAATTAATTCATTATAGAAGTTCAAATAATATTCAACAGACTTTTCGGTATCTTTGTCGGTATGGTCTTCAAATAATTTTGTCCACTCATATTATTAAATTCGTGTTAGTTTTAGCATGTAAATTTCCATATCAAAATCTACTTTGTTATTACTGGTCCGATTGAATTATACTAAACTGCATTGCAATGAAAACAACATGAAAACTTAATATTTAAGATAAACATAGCAGTAGCATTACCAAAAGGACCTTAGTAGCTATTTTAATTAATTAACGATATTGCTCAATTTGTTATTATCTCTCACTCTCTCACCACAATAAGTTAAGCAACTCACCAGTAACAAAGCGAAATGTTTGTGAAACTTAAATTTAAGTTGTGAAGTCGTACAAAGTAAAGACTGGAATTCGGCATGTACATAATGTAATGTTTGTATATTTTGTGTCCTTTGTAGTCTTTTTTAATAAAATTAGTAAAAATCCCCTTTCAGTTTTTACGCTGGCAAATATTAAATACTTTTAGCTATTACAATCCATTTTTCGATTATGCTGCATATTAAATCGTCCGCTATATTAACCAAATATGTTTGGTAATAGAAAATGTTTCGAATCGTGGTTTGTACGAATTTCAGGATTTTTGGAATAAAATTCAGGAATTATAACACAATTTTGATTTATTAAATTGTTAAAATGTTGAATGCATTGCAACTCTTACAAATTGGTTTTATAAATCGTTACAAATTATGGCAAACTATTTCACAAATGGTTTTTTAAATTAGATCTTTACTTTTCTTCACTTAATTTAGGTATATATAATTTGTAGTTTAGAAAGTGTTAATATACCTAATGATACTTTAAATGTTCTTTACTAATTATCTGCTTTAATACAAATTTAAAAAATTTTTTTTATACAAAATTATCATTTTGATTAAAGGCCTGTTGGAAATCACTGCCGGTTATGGAACTTAGATACGGCACACCTAAGATTCGCCAATGAAAAAGCAGAACTAAAATTATGTCCATATAAATGAATTCGGTGTAGCTGATTTGTTTTTTTTCTTTAGCAGAATAATAATAATGGATGGAGGATATGTTCAGTTTTTTTTTAATGATATGAAAGTATTTTTGTCAGAAATTGGCGATACTTTAATAAATTGGAAAACATAAAATTTTGTTTTATATTAATAATTTTTCTATTTTTGAATTTTGAACATACCGTTCAATTGAAAAAGCAAAGTATGTTTTTTATTTCACTCGTCCTTGTTGTCGAAATGTTTGATAAGCTCCATGATTAAGGATTACCCTGTATCATTCTGAATAAAACTATTATAATTTATAATTGATTATAAATTATTAAATAACAAAAAATTTATAATTACTAACTTTAAAATTCTTTCTACAATTCTATCAGAAAATGTTATTTCAAAGTTGAGCTTCTGTATTATCTAGATATTTTGTAAATTTATTTTTGGAACTCGAGGTAAATTTGTTGGAAACTTTTCTTGAAACTGCCAATTTAAATACAAACCGAAAGTACATAAAAGTCCACATATAAACTTGTATTAGCTTTTATATTCTCAAACAAGAAAGTAAGTAAGTGATCCGTGTATTTTACTTCCTTCGAGTTTTATCTTCGACAACTTTTCGTTTGTCGATTAAATGTGAGTGATAAATGGAATATTTGAGGAATGATCAATATAATATTTCAATACATGTTTACAGAAATGTTCAAATAAATCTAGTTTTAAGTCTAAAAACCAATAAGCGTGACAATTGCATTTATTAAACAAATAAAATGGAGTAAATATCATATTCGTGGTTATCTATGTATCTAATAACATTCAGTTTATTAGTATACGCACAGAATTACGTTGGTATTAACTAATTTCATTTATCCAAATGGATAATAAACCATTTACGGTAATCCTTTTCGATACAACTTATCGAGAAGCTCTACTGACAGATGAAAACGTGAAATTGAACAAATTATTTGAACAAAACCATACAAAAGCGCTTCCTACGTGAGATTTATAATATTAAAACTACTGATTAATTTTCAATGTTACAAACTTTTAGTTTTAGAATTGTATTAAGTAATAAGCAACTACAATACACAAAAATATTCAAAACACAGTGGTTTTACTGCACATTTAAAAAACGGATATTTACTCCTCTTATACCCAGACATGCCTCGTATAAATCAAAACCGGATTAAACACATGAAATGAGGAGACACTCTTAATAGGAGCAAAATGGTTTTTGTCAATTTTAATTGGCTAAAAATCACAGATACACCATAATTATTTATAATTGGAATGCCTCAAAAATCTATACCAAAGAAAATTTTTGAAATTAAAGTAGCAATAAACTAATCTAACAAAAATTGTACAATATAAGTTTTCTATACACAACTGGCAACTAGTTTCCATTTAAAATCTTCTTTTAGTCCAATTCGACTAGAAATAAAAAATTATAGTATACAAATAGTTCTCAAATAAAAGATAGGGAAGGAATACGAGTCCGGTAATTTGCCCTAGTTTCTGGATATCATGCCATTTCAATCGATTCGATGTTGACATATTATTCAGTTTTCAAATTATAGGTGTAATCATATTTCTTCGTCACATAATTGCAATAAAACGTTTTGCTTCATTGATTTTCTAACGAGCTATATTATTATTAACTTATCAATATTTAAATTAATATTAAGCATTTTCATTCTCAAAGTTTAAATATGGTATACGTGATCAAAAACTCTAGATTTAAGTAATTAAGGAAAAATTGGAAATCCAAAATTAAAATATTATTTCTATATTTTTGTTGAAATTTAAATATATTGTTATGATGTGTGGTTAATTTTAAAAGTAAATAAAAGGGGTTTTATACATTTTTTAATGTACTAATTGGAATTTGACTTAAAAGTATTTAAATTTTCTCGTTTTTTACTTTTATGGAAATAGAACACATTTGAAAACCTCAAGAAAAAATAAAAGTCTTAAAAAAAGTAGCAAAATCAGGAATAGCAATACTTTAACAAAATTTAGAAGAAATAATTAGAAACCAAGAAATTTTAGATAATTCATAGTAACAAAAGACAAAATATTTACTAAAATTAAGGCTATTAAACAGTGAATAGAACAAAAAGCTAATATATGGTAGGAAATTTTAGAAATAGAAAAAACACAAAAAGAAACAGATGTCGAAAAATTGAGGGAAGAAGTAAGAAGAACAATAGGAACACATCTTAATAACATTAAATTTGATATAAAAAATAAACCCAACATTGTTTTACAAATTATATCAAATACAATCAAATCTATTGGAGAAATAGACTGTACCAAAGATATTTGAAAATAATCTCACTAGTAATTTCTAGATTTTAAAAAGTATTTTTTTGAATATTTTTCGGAGAGAGAGATTATATTATAGTAAATTTGACTTTAAAAGAAGAAATAAACTACTAACTTTAACAATTATTTACTATGAGAAAATTCTTAGATGCACCGTTAAAAAATGAAACCAGAAATAGTAAACATAATAGCAATAAAAAAAATTAACAAGCACGAACAAATAATTTTTGATATATCTATTAAATATAGAGATAGCATTACAAAACATAAACATTAATAACAATACAAACTTAATAAAAACAACTAAACTACTATAGAGTGAGTTTTACCTAACGATCCTAGAAATACAAATTTCCATAGACTTAGCAACAATATTCAACAAATAAAAATAAAGACTGTAAAGTATTTAATATTAGGTATTTTGTAGTTACTAATAAAATTATTAATTAAATACTAACAGTATACTTTGTTTACTGTTGGAGAAAAATTAGGAAAGAATATATTTCCTACACTTAAGTATTATATATTTTTAATCTCCAAGATTTAAAACTGTTATTTCAATATCTAATATGAATGATTAAAATATCACTTTTAATCTAGGAAATGCGTATACCAAAATTTTAATCCTCGTCTATATTCAACAAGACTAGTAATAAACAATTACTTAATTTGCAAGTAAAATCACCGACAAACAAATTATCCAATTGTAATTCCGAGATGCTCTTGTAGGAAAATAATTTTGGCAATATTAAAAGGTTGTACGGTTTAAGAGGATTTCAGTCAGTGTTAAGTGCTTAATTGTACCAGCTCTAAAGCTAAGTGTTTCTGTTGTCTGTCTGCTGAATAGTCAAATTGCGGTTGGTACACGAATCCAGAACTGGGAAGCTGCATCGCAGACAATTACTTTGCAGCCCTAGTGCAACCCAGATGTCGACGAGTGCTTTTGTTAGCGTCAATAAGTGCCCTCCTCCCATTCGCTGTTGGTCTTTGACGAGATCTAAGAAAAGAAGATGACAAGATGTTTTAAAATCACGTTTGTATGAATGCATCTTGAAAGAAAATTGCCAGTAACTACTTCAAAAATTAGTTTGGCTCAGTCGAATAGAATTCCAAATAGACGTACATTTAGTAATTGTGAAGACAATGGAAAATTACTTCAAAAACGGATGGGCTTTACAAGTATTAAGAATAAATAATATATATAATTTTACGTTATTTAATTTTATCTATGTCGCAACAGTACAGCGTTGTCTAATCGACACAAAAGTAGAGAAAGTCAAACGAATAGTAAGAAAAATGTAAGGTTATCTTTCATTGTCTTAGTTTAAATGTTTCTAAATAAAAAACCTCTTTATTTGAATTTCGAATTCCTACAATTTTCATACCGTTTTAGAACAGTATAATAAATATGAGAATCATACTGTTATTTGTAGTTTAATAATGTAAGTAATATTGATAGAGAAAATTAATTAAACATTTTGACCTCTTTTGATATATAGTCATTCGTGTGCAAATTTTTATTTATAATATTTAGTGCTAGAAAAGAATTATTAAGAAAGAGTTAGATGATTCAGTAACTGATTTTCAAAGCAAAAAGCTGTCTTTTCTTAACTATGGAAGTTACTCAATATATTTTTTGAACAATATACATCTTTTGCACACTCAAAAAATGTAAATTTATTTTCAGCATTTCAGTATTTGTAGATCTTTCTGGATTAGATCATTTGAAACACACTAATATGAGTTAACAATTGTTTGTAAGACTTTGTTTTGAAATATTTGGATTTCCAAGTTGTAGTTTCTTGCTGCGTCCATTTGGTTTTAGTATTGTTTTGTTGATTAGTATTTTGTTTTCTCTCTTCAATTGGGACCTTCTGCTTAGAAGTCAAGTTAGTTGATATAACTTAAGATCAAGCTGTTTTGTTTTGGCGAAAATATTTGTATAGAAAAAGGCACTAGACAAATTGTCTTCGGTAAAAACACCGCCAGGTCAAGAATCTGATTCAAAAACACGTAACATAAACACAATGTGTGACATTGGTAATACGTTGAAATGTGTTACACGAGATCAGAGAACGACCCAGGTCAGACGGCATAGGAAAGTGTACCTAGTGTCAAAGTACCATAAACGCCATAAGTCCCATCAAGAGCATCCTTTGGTAAGAACTATTTTTATATAGTTTTTAAACATTTGTTATTGTTTGTTGAGTAATGTTTTATTAAATTGTAATTGTTGCTGAATTCGTCGTCTCTTAATCCACTATTAATCCAGTCTCTATGACTACAAGTTGGTTTTTTAGGAGTAGTTATTATTTTTTAAGACATTGTTAAAATTATTGGTGTGTCTATTTTGCATTTTTTGATGTCGACAACTTTGGTATAATATATATTAATTGTATCAGGAATTTTGTTTGAATTATATGGTCAGTGAGCAGGTTCATCCTTTGATATTTGTTTACAATTGTCGCTAAGCATTGTAGCAATTCCCGCCTTTTCGTGGTAACTAGCCTTGATTCCCATTGGAAAAACTTTGAATTATAGTCTGCGCCTGTTATGAAGTAAAGTATAGGTTAGTCAATAGCAAATTTATAATATTTCGTCTATAAAGTTTATAAAAGATGTGTACAAGACAGTGTTATTGAAATAATAGTAAATATGTACAAATGTAGTTACGTTTATATTGTAATTTGTGTACGCGCATGAATATTCGTTAGCGTTCGTGTAGGTTTCGGTTAGATTCGGTTCGTTAGTCTATTTCAGAACAATTTGAACACTTGGTTTTACTGTGAGGTAATAGAAATAATGTGTATGCATCGGTTTTTGAAATAATTGGACTATAGAAAGAAAACAGGCATTCTTTACAGATGACGGTAAATAGAGTTCAGGATAAGTAAATCGAGAATTAACACATAATTGTTGAACACATTAAATCTATGTGAGTTTCGATTAAATAAGAGTAAATAAATGTGAAGAGATATTTGGAATGCCAGGAGCTGCTGCTCTGAACTCACCGATGGGGTCACGTATAAGCTGAGCTGCGGTAGCCTGTCGCCTAATTGACGCCATTTACCGTTAGCTGGTGATTAACTTAATTGAATCGCACACAAAGAGCAACTCCGCCAATTGCCTATAATACTTGCGAATCCGTGCCGTAGCCGGGACCAGCTCGGAAATTAGAAATGAAATCACTCTCATTTGACAAGTGTAGAAATCTGCTTTCAATGTCGAATATTTATTAAAATGGGACTTGAGAGCGAGGGTGAGATAATTCATTTTTAAAAATTATACAAATTTATTTCTTTTTTGTTAAACACTTTTATAATAGTATTTTATTTTAATTCTGCTGTATTTTTTTTTGAGTTAATTCTTTATCTATAAAATAACATTTATTTGTGTTACTCCCATAGACAAGTTTATAAAAATGTCTCTATATTCCTTCTAGGTTTTACGAGACGGTGTGTAGTGCATTTTTAAGTAGAGAATATATAAAGCTCCTTTTTGTAAATAAAAGGATATTTAAAGCTTCCTTGTCTTAATGAAATGTTTCATTTTATTGTAAGTAATTAAACCTTCATTTGATATCGGAATGATTGTTTGAAATTTAGAATGACTCAAGAGGAATTTCATTAAGGTGTAATTAAACATTATTAAATTTTAGTATTTTTTGATTGGTATTTATTTTTATGCCTGTTAAAAATTTTACGTGAAATTTAGCAGTTTAATTAAAAATACAGGATTAATCATTAGGCGGGCAACTCGCTCTAATCTACATTTGTTTGAGAATACATCTTTTACAACATTTTTAATAAATTATTATAGAAGTCTACGAACTTCACAATCACAAACCTCTCTGGATGAGTAATTTTCATAAAAAATTATCTTTTACACTCTTCCTTTGATCAGCCGATATCATGACAATCCCTGACAGCACCAAATATTTGGTAAATATGTTTTTTAAATATTTCTTATCCAAATTAAATATTTACTCTATATTTCCTTTAAAATATTTATATCAAATATTTAATATATATTTGAAAAGTAATATTTGCAAAATAATACATTCTCTACTTATAATAATATATAATATTCGAAAGCATAAATATGTAATAAATATTTTGAACAGAGCAAATAAAAAAGCAAAATTATAATTGTATCAAAATGTAAAAATTTGACATTTATAATTTTTTTTTGTTTTTGGAATTATTTTTACCTCATCTAAAAAAAGATTTTTTACAACTAGTTTTTAATATTTTTCATTGAAAAATAAGATTTATTAAAATATCGAGCCCAAAGTCGAGATTTAAAATAAAACAAAATTTTTTCAAATAGTTTTTGACGTCGAATTTATAATCAAAGTTTATCAAAATATCATTTTCATAATCGAGTAAAAGTAAAAAAAAAGTGATTTGTTTTAAATTCTTCTTTTAAAATCGAAATTAATTCAAATACCGACTTTAAAATCTAGATCTTAAAGAAAAACCTGAGATTTTACTTAATATTTCTTAATTAAAGTTAATATTTCTTAAAATATCGGATTCAAAGTGAATATTTATTGAAATATTGATTTCAAAAGTCGACATGTGTGAAATAAAACACAATTTTTAAGATTCCTGATATAAAATCGAGATTAATTGAAACATTAATTTTGAAGTCGAGGTTTCAAAGCAAAATACGATATTTTTAAAATTGTATTGCTTTAAAATCGATATTGAATAAAGCCTTGACTTTAAAATTCTCGGTTACGAAATCGAGATCTTGAAGAAACACATCAGATATTTCTGTTTTAAAGACAAATTTCATTGAAATATTATATATTGAAGTAAAAATCGAGAAGTACAAAAAAAGATGTTTAAATACTTTTGTAAGATTTGTCGAAATCTATACACTACAATTTTGAGATTTCTACTTTAAAATAGAGATTCAATAAAAAAAATGAGATTATGAAGAAAAATGCAAGTTTTAAAAAAAATTCTAATACAAAATCGCTTTAAAATTGGGATTCAATAAAATCTCGACTTTAAATTTCTTTATTATATTAAAACTGGCTGGGATATAAATAGTAAAAATTTTTAAAAACATTTTAATAATCAATTTTTATAATTACAATGAAAAAGAAAATATAATAATATAAGAATTATTAAATATATGTATTAGCCTAATATTTTTAACCAATAAGTGTAGAAAATATTTAACGAATATATAAAAATATTTATAATAATGGTTTTATTTGCGTATACGAATAATTTAATTTATTTTTAACACAATATTCCCATTGTGTTTACTAATTCTATTTATTTTAAGTTAAATAGATATGGTAACAGTAGAAATTCACGGATAATACGGGAAGTTTGCTTCGGTAACACTTTTGTTAATCTAATTCTAGCACCGTTTGCACCTCGTTTATACCACGTGTGTATTGGTTGAATTAGGCACTATAAGTTGGACTAGTATGGGTTGTATAAAATTAACTCTATATCCTCGGAGAAAACTAAACCCAACACGGAATTTGCACAAAATTGAAATGTAAAAGCAAATATTAAAATGAACAGTTATAAAAAAATTAAGAGTTTATTCATTAACTTTAGTACTTAATGCGATTTTTTTATCGAATTATAATTTTAATATACAGGGTGGACCAGGAGTTCCTACTCAAAACTTGATGATAGAAGGATTAAAAATAATGATTGTACTTCATCTAAAATTTGGCCCTTCTTTAACGATTTATAGGGTTTTAAAATTAGAAATTAAAAATGCTTTTAATTTATTTATATAAAATTAATAAAAAATTAACCATTTAAAGATACCATAAATAATGCGCACTTATTGGTGTTATAAATAAATCTAGCTAAATTCTCTAAGTAATGAAAAAATGTCGGTGTCATAATTCGATAAAATTAACGGTTAAAAGATACGATTAAAGGAAAATATCTCGTATTTATATATCTTTAAAAAAATGATGAATGCGCATTGATAGACAGTGCGTTAATAAAATCGCACATATTTTTAAACCGTTAATTTTGTAGAGTTGTAGAGGACGTATTTCTTTTAAAAATATTTGAACAATTCAGGTGTCATATTTAGAAGTGAAAAAAGTCCTAGTTAAAAAAAATTGGTTCATTAACCATTGAACTTAGTCCATACATGAATTCATAATGGTCGTGCAATTTGTTTATTAAGCCATCAAGTGCGCGTTTATGGTGTCTATATATGATTAATTTTTGATTCATTGCAAATGAGTAGCTTAATAATTATAAATAATTAATTTCTAACTTTGGAATCCTATAATGAGTTAATGAAGGGCACAAGGGACATATTTTGTAACAAGCGCTCTCATTATTTTTAGCCCCTTTATTATCTCTCAAGTTTTGGGTATCAACTCCTGGGACGCCCTGTATTTAAGGATATCGATATTTCCAAAATCAATTTTGTCTTTTAGACGTGTGGGGCAATGATTTCATTCATGTCACATAATTTAGGTGAAAATTTTATCTAACGCTGAAAGTTTCGTCGCGTTCTCTTCGAATTATTTTTATTAAAATCGTGGCTTAAACGAACTCTTGCATCCGTATTTTCTACGGATTTTCGATAGGATTGAAAATGCGCATCTGATTTATACCTTTTGAAAGCTTCATCTCCATTGACATCGTTTCTTTTATTTCACCTGCCAGTCATGCTTTTCCATTCGGGGTCCTTTTCTTTAAAATTTGACGGAGTAATCGGAGTTTGCTTATCCGAAAAAAGATTTATTCGCTCTGAAGGAGACACTTCTGTCAATATTTTTTTAGCATAACTTGGTTAATCAAATAAGAATAAAAAATTCTTTTTTAAGGAAATATTGAAAAGGTGAGCGAATAATTAGTTAACGAATCGAGATTAAATTCCGAGCATAGCCTGGCTGTAATAAAGACAATTTCACAAACAAGGGACATTTTAATAAAAGATTTTTAAAGATAACTCGAAATGAACTCAAATTGTTGGACTTCGGAATGTGTTTGTTAAAATGAACTGCTTCAGGTCTTGGTTCTTTGATAATTTTTAGCAATATTGATTTAGTAAATATTTAAAACCTCAAAAGTTTCTTATATTTACATTTTCACCGACGGATTCATTTACAGTTTTAAAGTTAAACCCACGCCCTGGAGCACAAATCCAAGTTGATCACACTCTTTTTTCATTTTAATAAATTTATAATTTGCAGTTTACAATTATTGTTATTACATAATTTATGTTTTTTAGAATGTGGCTTTAATACAGATTTTTTAGATATTTTAGAAGCAAATGTTAGCTAGGTATTACTTCTTTGATAATTTATAATCGATTCTTTTTCAAAGCTGATAAAAGCGATTATTTATAATGTATTTATAATTTTTGGCCAATCAAATTGACAAAAACAAATATGTCCATATAAAGACTCACCTCATTACAAGTGATAAATAAATTGTTTCTTTTTAATTTAAAAAAATAGAATAAAGAACATAGATATCGGCACATAAGCATTTAAATTTTTGGTGAGCTATAAAGACTAAGAATAGGAAGCATCCACCATTTTTTAAACATATTCGGCATTTGGGTCAAATTTTGGTGGGAGCGCCTCATTTAACCATATATGGAGATAAAATATTAGCACAGCTATATTTAATTTAGAAAATAGAATAATTATATGAGCAGTGGTCAGTGGCTTCAACCCCAAAATCTGCTATCGATATGCATTGGGATTATTTTTAGCATTTTGTTCAGAATTTTCAGGTCATTAAAAATTTTATACTTACTAAAAATATTCCTTATAAAATTTTGTACAAAAATATTTTTTTAACTAATGCCATATTTACTTCAATAGTGTAAAGATTTAAACGTAAAATATTTATTTACAGTTCGGTAATTCTTCGCAAATAAGCTCTCTAGTATAATAAAAATCTAAATTTGATCAATTGAAATGATTGTGTATAATCATTTTAAAAAATGACTTGCTTCTCTTTGATGCAGAAATATAAAAAGATGAAAAATTGAATAAAACGAGTGATTTAAGAGAACTTAATTCATATCATTGAATAAAAAGTGACTGTTATTCGATTTTTATCATCTACCGTGTGACCAATCTAAATTGTATATATTGTTTATATTGTATTTGAAGTTATTAACCAATTTCAAAATTTCTTTTTTTAAATTTTATTCATCAATAAAATTTTTTAGACATAACATTTCAAGAAACATTATTCAAAACAGTTAATAATATTAAGAACAGTTTTTATGTACCAGTTTGGTATAACTCAATTCAAAGTACCTTAAGCAAACAAACATTCAGGAATTATCTCATAATGATTTTTTGACCTCTCATTTTCAATAAAGATGTCGAATAAAATACCTAAAATTTTAATAATATTTGGGAAATTTATATAAAGAACAATTATACTTTTTACAATTTCGTAACTTCATTTACGCCCAAATAAAACCGATCACAAGAAAAACAAGAAACTGTTTACAGAGTATTTGTTAGTGTAGACCTGGAAAAGGGTTAAACTGACAGTTTGCGCCAATTACTGCTAAGAAGAAATACTTAATTAACTAAGCTGAAAACAAGATTATCTCATTAATTCTTGCTTTTACAGAAGGAATTATAACTTGATATTTTATTATTAGTTTTTGTTTGTATTACTTTCATTAATAAACATATTCTTATCCAACTTGAAGAATTAAATAACATTAGTAAAATAATTAGTGTCCATTAATTTAATAGATGAGATGGTAACTTAAGGGTTGGTATACGACGAATGCATTAAAAACTACCGAACTCTCTCCCAAATAAAGAAAATATTTTTTTTTCTAAAAATGCCAACCCTTGGAAAAACAAATCTCCAAAAATAAAGCTGAAAACAACTCATAATATTTATAAAAATTCTGAAAATTTTCTATTTGGGTTAAAGTGACGTTGATTATAGACACCTTTCACATTTTTTATTTTTATTACAGTTTTTGCCCTTTTTGGCAATAAAGAAATTTTTGTAATCCATTTTCGAGTGTAAAATCCCAAAAACTATATAGAATGTGTTCAAAAATTTTTCTGGTTTAAAGAAATCAAGGTTATGTTTAAATAATATTTATGTGTTATAGGATTATAGTGTTTGTTCTTGTTATTAATAAATATTGTGCTATTTCAGTTTTGTGAATTGTTTAAATGATTAAAATTTTTATGATCGTAATAGTGTATATAATAAAAATTAAAAATTCAATTAATCTCAGGAGAGGTTCAAATTAAATTAAAAAAATTTAGTTGAAAACTAAATGAAACTAACTATTTACAAAAAAAAATACTAATTAAATTGCTAACAACTAAATATATAAATAAATTTTACACTTTAAACTTTAAAACGGCTCTGTACTCTGTATTAGTACTCACTAATAAAGAGTACTATGAATTTTTAATTAAACCAACTTTCCTCCAAAAATCCGATAATACTAGTTCTTAAATAGACAATATTAGAAAAAAAATCTTAATAAGTAAATCCTATTTTTACATTTTTAATTTCAAATTTTTCAAATTTTAATTCTTATCTATGACAAACTCATTTATTTATAACATCCAATAATAATATTTTTACATGTTAACATCGAGTTTACATAAATTTAAATAAAAATCTTTAAATAATTTGGATATATTGTTTAATAGTTAACCATATGACATGATGTCAAATATTTACTTCATATTATTTTTATTTTATGTGTTAAAAGACAAATTCCTTTTTAACCCTGATCTGGAATGAACATGTCCTATAATTTTAATATTATTAACTCATAATCTTCATTCAATTATTTTATAAAAATTCATCATTTCGGTTTTCCTTAGCATATATTTTACATGTGTAGATTTGATCGTATTTTTTTTTGATAGATTTAAAATATATTTAATTAATATTAATTATAATAACTATTATTGAATATTATACATTAGTTTGTTACGTCCAATTTTAACATGGATTCAGATTTTACCAAAAAGTTTTTTATTACTATCAGAAAATATCATTATAATCATTTATAAAATTTACAATAATTGTATGCAATTTCATTAATTTGTCGAATATCGTCACAAAATATTGTTTTAAAATGTAATGTTTCAATCATTAGTAATAGAGGTTTTATTTGACCTTTTGAGCCTCTTACCCTTTATGGATGAAAAATCTTTTTTAACAAACAAAAATGTCCATCAGTGTTCCAAAGAGACAAATTCTCGAAAACAGTCACGTAACGAAATCCGGCCGGACGTGCTCTAAACATCTGCTGTTTTGCAATTATATTCTAATAACCGCTCCACAAAGAAATCCTTTTGTACATACGTTTTGACGAGGATCAGTTTCGCTTATCACAAATGTTTTCCGACCAATTAGACCATTGAAGATTTTTGTTATTGCACGATCGAGAAATATACCAGAATTTTTGCTTGTTTCAAAAAAATACTTATATATAATATACTCCAATGGAATTATTATCACATATGATGAAAATTTACAAAATAAGTAAATATTGCTCAGAATTAAATCAACGATTACGACAAGGTTTCTAAATTACAAAACCAATTATTATTACAATCCAATTGTACTTAAATTATAACAAGTTTAAAATCTTTTAGGGTATTTTCTGAAGGAACTCGTAAGATCATGAATTACGTTATGTGAAATATAAAAATAAAGTATTAAATTTCATCTTAGAAGAACTGTCACATGTCCACATTAAAAATTAAGGTGACATCGCCAGCTGCGCCTTCTACTATACAAACAGCTACTTCACCTTTTAACCTTTGTGCAATCCAATAAAAGACTCTTGATTCTTAAAAATATTGGAACTCTGTGAACTTCCTCAAAAAAATTTCGTTTTATGTAGTGTTGGGTTCCGTGGCTCATGTCTCCGATTTGTATTCAATCAAGGATTTTGATGTAAGAAAACTCAATGATTCAATTTAAAAATTAAACGCCAATTTCTGGATATTGACATTGGCACAATGTTCTTACATATGCCCTTTTCACGGTCTGCTAATTCAGACTGCTGGAGAGGCTATTAATTAAAACAGAATGCAAATGTATGGTTCTGGTCATATTCGTCTCGGATTAGTGTGGTAGATACTGGATTAGAACGGGAACAAGTACCCCGAATACCGAGTCAATTTATGAGAACTGGGGAAACGCTTATCGCCCCAACCAGAGTTATAAATTTTCTTCTTATGAACGAAATGAACGAAAATAAAAGTCTGCTTTTGTTTTATTTTTGCCTTTTTTGCGGAATCAATTTCGCTTGAATTACCAAATAAATATGATTCACGTACTCCGGGACAGGATGTGGCTTGGATTTTATTATGATGTATCTTTTATTGCTTTTTATTGTTGTTTTTAAAATGCGAAAAATCTCTTGGCTCATCTTCGCGGTTCTACCGCCGTATTTATTGCTATTCTAAATTATGATTATGCTTTCCTATGCTACAGTTAAAATAAAATACTATTTCATAGAATAAAAAATATTTTTTCGCAATTTAATATACGCATAATATAGAAAGGTTATAATCACGTTCTATAGTAATAATAATTGATTTTAAATTCATTGTTTCAACTCTTAATTTATGATAATTATTCGTAATATATATGTATATTCCAAAACAGGAAGAAGTTTGACAGATTTTTTTTAAACATAAATAAATTTCATGTCATAAACAATCATTTTAAGCAATATTCCTCTTGTTCTAAAAATATATTTGATTAGTATTATTTTGTTCAAAAGAGTAGGTTTGTGTTTGGTGTAAATGAGGTATTTTGCGTAATGTGACGTATTTGGTTGTTTTAATCTATAAGATCCTAAGTGCTCACAGTAGCGTATGTTAAAATTTCTTAATACCTCACCAAGATAAATGGCGTTAGAATCCGGACAATTTATTTTGCAAATACCTGATTTTTTTAATTTATTAATTTTAGGTTTTACATTTAATAAAATGAACCTACTTTATTTCTTACTTTAAAAGATATTATAGAAGATACGAGATATAATTTTTGATATTTAATTTGAAATATCTACAAAATATGTAATTGTTCTGTATGACCCATCACCTTTAGGTTATTTCGTAAAGATCAGGTTAACGGCAACCTTTTCTTCCTTTTTATTAATCAACCTATTTATTAGATGTAATGGACAATGATTAGAAGTAACGATTTGTTTTATTATACTAATTTCCCTTTTAAAATCATCCTTACTCATTGATATTGAAAAGGCTCTATGGAACATTGAATGTAAGTGATAGTCATATTTGTATGAGTTGGTTTGATAAATTGATAAATTGAATATTAAAAATTACAGTTTACTCTTTTGATATTTATATCTAAGAATTTTATAGAACTGTTATCTTCAATTTCAACAGCAAATTTTATTTTTGGATGTAAATTAAATTAAAGAAAAGATCAATTTGTCTATCACTACCTGTAAAACCAGCCAAAACATCGTCAACATATTTATACCAGAACAACACATCCCTGGAGATATTTAAAACAAACAATTTTTGCTCTAAATTATCCATAAAAACATATGCCAAAGTTGCCTATAGTTCGTTAACGAAGTGCGTAAGGGTCAAATTTTAACTGAAGTATTATCTTTATTTTTAGATCCACCATCTTCTCCCAAGTTTTAGGTACGAATTTCAGGAACAACAAATATTTTCATAAAATAACAAAATAAGAAACTTACTTGTTAAGAAATCTAGAATGTTTTATAAAGTACTTAGATTTATTTTCAAATTTACAAATTCGGTAGTTCAAAAACGTTCCTAATTATAAATTTTTTTGGAAAAAAAAATGATCTTTTCCAAATAATATACATATATATGAAGCATATGTTTTTTTAACGAAACATAGAATTGTCCATTCAAATAACAAGCAAATCATTATTAAAATTGGAATTTATGTAGAAATAATGGACTGCATTGTCGAACACTAAGCAGGAAATCAGGGGCTTTTTTTTGGGTTTTTTCTCTATAAACACTTTGGCTTTTTTTTTGGGTTTTTTCTCTGTAAACACTTTCTTTTCCCGGGATTGTAAAAAATTCTTTGACCTAAGAAGATATTGTCATAATTATAAAAAACTGAAATCTCGTTAATATTTAAACCTACCACCTAAGAATTTATTACAAAAGAAACCATTTAGTGATGATATTGGTAAAATAAAATATTTCTGTCCTCAACATGTCATTTTTTCTCTATTCTTTTAATTTAACTGTAAGAGAAGTAAAACTCATTATTTATAGAAATTTCGTTTTTTAGATTACTTTTTCGTCTCTTTATTTCCTTAATATAATGCCTTCATCTACAAATTTTTTCTTTATTACTTATGTTCCACTTTCATTAATAACTGTTATGGTTACATACAGTAATGGACAATGTCAATGTGAAAAAGAAATATGGAATTGTTGTTCTAAATTTTTAAGGGCAGTAACTTATAAATGGAAGGCATTATCGTCATTCTGAAATTACTTTGTAAAATTTACAGTAGGTAAAAGTTCGATGCTATTACATACCATTAAACCTAATTTATTACCTGTAGCCGACAATTTTAATAGCGTATGAAATAAAGATCAAAGAGAGATTCGTAAATTCACTTTATAACTAGTTTTACGATCTTCTTAAATCCATTTTACGTTTTACTAGTAAATAAATTCAAATCTTTGTAAGGACATTACAAAAACCATTAGTGTTATTATACTTATAGCAAAATTGTTTAGAATTTTAAAATATACAACTCATGCAAAATAAGAAAAGAAGGTAAATACTGCTGAATTTTCACTTAAATTATAAAATTAAACAATATTTTTTTAAAGTTGATGCATGAATTTCTGTCTAGAAATATCAAATTCTAGTTGCTATAATAAATTAGGTCAGGTCAAGTTACATTAGGTTAGCGGGTTAGAGTTACTTTAATTTCCATATTTTCGACGCCACTAGCTAAAAATGAACAACTTTCCAATATTTTAACCGCAAATTGATTTAATTAATATTTTCATTTAATTCTATTCAAATAGGCTTTAACTATCCAAAATGAAAATTGACATTACCAGATAAAAAAGCAAACGTATTCTTTTTAGATACATGTCACATTTTTTTATTAAAAAATATTTTGGCTAAGTTCCGTATGTAAATAATCCATAACCAAATTTATATATTGAATTATCATTTTCTAATATTTGAAACAATATGCATATCATTAACTTACGGTCACTGATATCGATAATATAAAAGTGATAGTTACCCTAATGCCTTGTAGAATTTTTTTTGTAAAAATATAGCGATTTGAGGCAAATAATTTTTGAATTGTGAGTTATACTAAAAAGTTATTTTTATTATTAAAGCTTTACAAACCTGTGTCTCGAAAATTAAGCATTTAAGGATTTGTTGTGTAACTAACTTTTATCCCTTTGCTTTAACTTTAAACAAATAGACGTTATTGCATGCAGAAACAAATGTTAATCCTGGTGATGTAGAATAAATTTGTATAAATGTTGACTATAAATAAATCAAATATCCTTGAATTGTCAGCACTTTAAATAGTGCTAATAAACAAATTCATTATTTAAATAATAATAATTGTTTAAAATTTACTCATTTTAAACAAATTAAAAGTCAACTCACATTGGCACACCCTCTACATTCACCAAAATAATTTTATGCTCGCAATTTTTTCTTCAACCTACATTTCCCTAATACATATACACTTCAAAAATTGACCGATGAAAACTGCCCTCTGAGCACACAATTAACCAATCAGTCATAATCACCCCCCAACGTCACTGTCACAATCACTTCAGTTCCAAAAAGAAAAAGTCTTTAGGAAGTTACTGAACAATGCACACACTCACTCTCCGCTCAAAAATAGATCCTCTAAAGTTCTTTATCACATAATTTAAAATATAAATTGTCACTCCAAGTTTAAATTTAGAAGTTTAATGACTCTCCAGATTCACATATATAAAATTAAGTTAAAGTTGTAAAAGTTTTTGTCACTATATGTAAACCACTCAAAGAACTCGCATCAAAATTATTGTTAAAGTATAATGTTGAATTTCATTATCTTTAATAAAGTTGTTTAGAAATAAATCAGTTTATCAGTTATTTCATTGGATGGAATCGATTTATTCAAATATTTTAGGGATTTTTTTTAACTTTCGGATTGTTAATGAACCACAAGTGATAAAATGTTCAGAATGTATTTTTTACTATTTCTCTGAGCCAAAAATTCATAAATAATAAACCAGCAACCTGAACCGTTTGTCTTATCAAACGAAAACTGGGAACCCACCATTTTTGTTCAACTTTTTTTATTATAGAGTCCCACGAGTGAAATGATTATTATTAATAATTTTTGTTTCATGTTTACAAAAGTGCTTCATGGATTTATAATTTTTTAATTTTAAATCGTACTTCAGACATTTATACTAGTTTCTCAGTTGAAAGATATTGCAATAATTCTTCAAGCACCAGTATTTCTACCAACAAAATTTAAATAATTCAAACGTGAGACATCACTAATATATTAAGATGCTTACTAACTAGATTATGAATCTGCAACTCACCTGAAAAAGAGAATAGCATATTATTATCATATCTCATTATAATAATAACAAAATTATTTGATGCAAATAACTAACACAATTTGTGCTCTACTTGGATTCATAAGTTTTAAATTCTAAGATTCTAGCAAATATATAATGAAATTGCTACTTCTCGCTGAAGCTGCCGGTACGAAAATAAAAAAAGACATAATTAGATATAAAATGCACTAGAAATAATCTAAAATATCAAGATCTAGTTTTATTCTATTTGCTAAATCCTTGGCTCAATCAACCTTACATTGAAAACTTCTATTTTACAGAAATATGAAATTGCTACTCCACGGTCATATCAGTTATTTACAAGTAAAGGTAAATATATCAAAATCGACTTAGTCCTTTGGGATTGAACTTTTCATGAATTTTATGGAGATTTACGACGGGATTCGTATTTCAGGTCACGTTTCAATACGCTTGAACCTACTCAAAAATTTTTATGATTCGTTTTTAATGCACACAACCTTTTTCATCACCTGCGATGGATTATTTTTCACTGGAAATTTATAATAAACTTCTTTGAAAGCTTTTAGTTTCACTTTCTAAAGAGTTATTTTTATTCCATCTATTTCATTTCATTTCATTTCATTTCATTTAAAAATTTTCTTTCGTATATACGGTAAAAGCAAATGAAAGGAATTAATTCATTAGTTAATAATTCGAATCCTTTAGAGATCTTTCGAAAGATGTATCGCATAAGCTAATTTTCTTTTTAAAAAAATGATACATGACATATCGGATACAGATAACAATAAGAACAATAAGAAAAGTTCATTAATTTCAATGTATGTTTTTACAGTTTTTAGAAGAGTCTTAATTTTATATATTATCTCTTACGGGAGGGTTTTAATCAAATTTTGTTAATACATAAATATGAAGTTAGTTAATATTATGGGCACCAAATTAAAATTGTGATTTACAATTTCTTCTGTTTTTGTGATCTGTATCGCACTTAATTGATTTTCAAAAGCTTAAAATGTTTCTCACATATACCCATGGATCAATGCGCAAGTATTAGTTTTAATAAACAATGAGAAAAGGTTAAATTGTTTAAAATTTAACAAAATTATTTATAATGTAATCAATTTTGATTGTTTTTATTCTTTTATAGCGTGTCTATTCATCAATATCAAATATCAAAAATTTCTTGAAATTATTTTACTTAAATATCCAAAACTTTATTATTCGATTGCTTTCTAGAAAATTAGACTATTATATAATTGAATTTTAAAGTTTTATTATGGGTTTTACTTAATTTACAACTGGTTACATAAATTTTACATTTTAGATATTATTGGATTGTTTATCTCCTGTCAAGTTCCAAGAAAAATTATTTGTTTTAAGAAATACTAATATTGAAATAATATCAACATAAATTTTATGTTTTGCCAATAGATTTTATATTAGTTTTCTTGTATTTTATACTTTTAAAATATGGTAAAGGAAGGAGAGTTTGACAACATTTTAAAAAACTTGGAAAAACTTTATTATATAATAAAAAAAAACGACCAAATTAATCTATAACTAATGTAGTATAAACAAAGTATTAAATTATTGTATTTTTTCCTGTTTTTTTCTAAATAAATATAAAAGATAAATTATACTTATCCTGAATTTCCACAGTATTTCGTATTTCAAAATAATTTTTAAATATCTTCCTCTAACCAGGTTTCGCTAAATCGCTTTTTCTTTCAAAATTTGGTAAAAATTTATGGATTTCTTTGACTTAATGAAGTTCTAATTGAATATTAATTTCTAAAAAACAAATTTTTAATACATACACGCAATATATATGTATATAAATTTGCTTTTTGTTTTTAACGGTCATGATTGAAAATAATTACCTACTTAAAAAACTTAAATTAATTAGGTTCCTACTTACATCTCTCCAAGCGCCTTTTCATTTGGTTTTACATTTTACTTAGTCCGGGGTTGGAGGAGGCCAAATTAAAAAAAAATAATTATATGGTTTTTGTACTGAAGATACCAATTTGAATGATAGAATGAATAAAAAGTCGAAACCACTAAATTAAGGTTAACAAGCTGATACTTAGTGAACTGAAGTTGGTTTACCTAAACTAATATTATTATTAATAATTAATTAAGCTAACGAAGTACAAGATCAAGCAAATATTGACCTCTGGATATAAATTTACATTTGTGTAGTAGAATATTGTTTATAGAATATCAGTTTTATTTTGGTTAGAAATCATAATTAATTTTTTTAGCTTTTAACTAAATTATGCAATGTGTTTAAGAAAATTCCTCGAACTGGTCAATTTTATTTTTGAAATGATAGTATTGACAAACAAAATTTAAGTGGTAACGTCTTTAATTTTTGCGGGGTGATGTCATAGTTTATTTTTTTCAATGGCAACCCCCAACTTTTTCTATGATTTTGACGACCATATAAAAAAATAAATATTTTACATAACAATTTTGCTGAGAAAAAGTCATTTTGTCAGGAAAACTTTTCCGGAACGACGGATAGGACGAAGAGGATCAGTGAAATGGCCACCGCGTTCTCCAGATCTAACACCCCTAGATTTTTTGTGGGCTATTTGAAATCAAGGATTTATTTCGACAGACCTGCTAATTTGGAAAATTTGCATCAGATAATTCTGCGATTACCAAAACTTGTCAAAATGTTCCTTATTATTTTGTTTGCAACCATTTAAAATTTTTCAAATATAGTAGTACTAAATTTACTATATTTAAGAGTTTATTTACTGAACAGATAAACTTTTAGTAACAATTTGGTAAAAGACAGCGTCAAAGTTAAATACAGTAACATTTAGAATTAGCGGTTTGTTGTTAGTCTGAAGGTTAAACGATTTTTTAATTCGAATTTTAATTACAAAACCCCAAAATATTATGTTAATTGATTCTAAAATCTCATTTTTAATTTATTTACAATTGGCGTCCAATTCAAAATATCATTAAATTAACAACAACACAAAAATATCAAAAAATAATAAATAAACATAAGAAATATTTGATTTTTTTTTTTGGAGAGCTTCATTTGTTACATATCAATTTAATTATTTAAAAATAGAATGTATATATCACTTTCTGAGTAATTAATATGGATAACATTAGCTAATGATCCTGTATATCAAGTATTTATTCCCGAAAAACAATGTCTTGGATGTTTCTGCGCAAATAATCTATAAAAAATCCTTGGCATTTGAATCGGTCGGGCGCAAATTACACACTGTCTGCTAATTGAACATAGTGATGGTTGTGTAGTTTTTATTGATAGGAAGATTTATCTGAGACATAAATCAGTGCAGTTTCCTTTATTGGAAACCATTATTTAGGCCATTGTTTAGGTTGCTTTGCGGAACGGACTTCTACGAGGTACGAGATAATGGCTTTTATTTTTCTTTAGATATCCTTCCGTCTGTCTTCCTGCAACTTCCTTGCTCAAAACAAACTTTGATTTGTGATACCATTTGTCGCGGTTTGTGTGAACTAATGGAGAATTAAACTGAATCGTAATTACTCGGATTTTGCTACAATGCTGAAAAAAGTAATCGTAAAACGAATATTCTTTAATGACCATATAATGTAGGCATTATTATAAGAGCGCCAGCGAGGGTTTTATTCAAACGACTGTAATATAAACATTATATGTCGTTATAAACTTTATTTCCATTATTCACTGAATATAGTTTTTACTGAGTAACGGGAGTAAATAAAATTATACTTATGCATTATTTATTAACTTGTTTAAAAAAATGTGTGCATATACAGTATAATGTTAATTAAGTTTTAGATTATTAAAAAAGTACCTATATAAAACTGTTTAGACTAATTTTTCTTAATTTAAAAGTTTAGCATTTTTATTATAACGGGATTTTATTTTGTTTATTATTTATTAATTTAATTTTAGATTATACTTACAGTTCCAGTAAATAATTTTTAGCTAATAATAATATCTGTGATTCGGTCCTGTAATGTTGTTTATGACCGTGCGTTCATAAAACATTAAAGTTTATAATTGTTTTGATTTTATTTAATATAATCCGATGTGATGGTTATATAATCAAGCCAATTGTAATTACTTTTAATTTTGGCAACACTGCATCCTTTATTTAATCACAACGGATATCATGATAAGAGATTTCTAATTGAATATTAGATGTTTTAAATAAAATAAATAACAATCATTTTTTTAAGTGGACTCTATTCGGCTAATTGTGAAATTTATATGAAACGAAAATTATAATGTCAGCTGATAGGTTATACCTGGAAATAAATTTAAAGTAATTTCAAAAAAATTTCAAAATAAGTATGTTTAATATCTTTAAAATTAGCAAATTAATTTAACCGTTGTTGATTCACAATTATCATAATAATAATTATAAATCAGCATAAAATTATCAAAAGTGTGAATACAAAGATAAATCACTAATTTGTTAAATTTTAAAATATTAAATTCTTTTGTTTCACAATAATTTCACTTGTTCATATGATTTTGATGTAAAATACTTTTTAATATTTCTAGGGAGTTTCTTAGGTGGGAGAGATTCTTTACCTTCCCTAATAACAGTGGATAATTCATATTTTTTAGCCACAAACTCTGCAGAATCTCTTAAGTAGGAAGTTGTGTCACCAACTGTATATTTTCGTTGAACTCAGGAGCACTTGGAGTAATTTTGTTTCCTTTGCTTTTTAAACTCGTTGATTTTCTATTTATTCTATAAGTGGGCGCTAGATTATCAATGTCAATTTCGATAATTCTAGTTCTTGATCAGTTATCATTGCTGCGGCCAAAATTCAAGAGGGCTGCCAAAGGATTCCAAGCTTCTTTTATTGAAAAAGAATGTCAAAGTTAAGGGAATCCCTAACTTTTGTTGAAAAATCGTATACAGTGCAGGTCAGAAATTATCTTTACATTTTCTAAATTCCCTATGCCAACGTATTTTTATTTTTCTGTTTCTATTATTTTCCTCACACACTTATCTCAAATCATTTTCATAAAAGGAACATAATGTTTGATCCAAGTTCTCTAATTTGATAATAATTATTAATTTTGTCATATTCCTCATTTGTTTATTGCTTAGTTTCTCGTTTATTGCAAATTTTTTGGAAATTATTTTTTCACTGTATTCATTTCATACACAATATATAGTTTGTTAAAATACGTTGATATTGCCTCATATATCATGAAAATTCAGTTTTAAACGACATTGTATGAAGGATGTGAAATTCGAAATGTTTTAGGTAACAAACTGGGTCAAACGAAACAAGAAGGTGGGCAAAATTAAAGTTTAATTTTGAAATAGCTTATTAACATATAATGTTCAGAAACTCTATTTACTGTGATATTTCGTAATTATCAGCGGAGGGATGAGGAACATTATGTAAAACAAATAGTAATATTTATTTTAAAAGAAACTGTATCGTTCAGTGTTCCTGCGTATTGCTCTATTATCAAAAAATTCTTCAAGATATTGTCACGCAAACGCCCTTGGGTGTGTTAAAAAAAATGGTACATTCACCATGTCAGACCACGGCCCTTGATCATTCGGTAATAAGAGGGGTTGATAAAAATAATTCAGCAAATGGCAACCTCCACCCTCTCATAGATTAAACGGACCTTCTACCGGATAAGGGTGCGGTTTCCCTATATAAGTGTGTAAGAAGTCATTAAGAGTCGACAAGTTCAACAAACATTAACAAATATATAAGAATGACACACAAACAGTTCTTAAATCTGACAACCCTCCTGTATATTAAGTGATTTACATTACATATTTTATTTTTGTAGTCCCCACTGCTAATTTTCTTCTCCTGGACCACCGTGCACCGTGATACATAATACGACGAATATTCGTAATGTCGTTTCATGTTCTCTAATTCATCCTTAAATTTTATTACGACCCCTAAACCGCCATTAAAACAACTACAAACCTGTTTTCATGACCTTCTTCCCATTCCCGAATGTAATTTTCTCACATAAGTAAACAAGAAACGAGAGAGCTTCTGGTCTTTTCCTGAATGCTTGGATAATTTTAAAAGCATGTTCAACAGTGGGTATTACAGGTTTTGAGTGTTTTCAAGTGTCTTAAATTTAAGCGATATTTATTACTATTTGGGCAAATTCTATTTTGAAGACATACTTCTACATAAACTAACCAAATGACTGTTACTATTCCAAATATTGTTTATTATTTTATACCCTTTTATTTATTTAAAAACTTAGCATTTGTTCATTTCTAAAATTCAACTGTCAACTGAAATATTATCTGCATAATAAAAAATATTTTATTTGAAATGGTTTTAAGCTAGATTTCGGATTTTGTAACAATTTTTAAAGTTTTTTCATACCGTCAGTTCAATATAAACCAAAAGAAGTAAAATTAATGTGAAAATAAAAATAATTTTAATGTATATACTATAAACAAAGCAAAAAATATTTAGCTAGATTGATTGTCTGTTCGATCCATGAAAACTTAATATCTTGGTGATAATTTAAATTTTAAACCCATTCATAAGGGCAATGTTTTAACTACTGCCACCAAAGATTTAATTATTAAACAATTTGGGTTGTTGCCGAAGAATAGGGAAAACACAATTTAATTTTATAACATTTTGCTAAGTTTATATATAGCTACATAATATGTACCTATTTATCAACAAAATTTATCCATTCATTTAGTTAGCGCTGCAATTGTGCAACTTCCCATTACCATCATCTTGTATAATTACATTTAACTGGCGCGCTCCTAATGATTGTAATTATCTCCGACCTCTTTCACAAACTAGCCATCACCAACTTATTTACCGAATAACTTCCTCTTTATATAAATTATTTATTCAGTAGCTGCAAACTCTAAATGCATTTATCCCGGAAAAACTAATAACAAAATAATCACATTTCATCATTATCGGTGTGGTTGACTAAAAGCGAGCTTAATTTTTTTTAATAATCATAAATGATTGAAGTTAGTAGAGAACGTCCTTTACATAAAAAATAATAAAATTGTAAACGCATTTTATAAAATAAAAGATATTTAATTTTTCATTCTACAGTATGTGTTGAAATCTGACTATAAAATCACAAACGAGACAATTTAAAGTAAGTTGAGCTAAAATTAGGGATAAATTGTTTAGGAAAATCTTAATAAAATGTTTGTCACATACAGTGTGTGAATAAATTATACATTCCTTATTTTATAAAATATGTTTACAATTTAATTTCAGTTTTAAAACCTTTAATTTTCGTATTTGTATTTTTCTTAAGTTCAATAAACTTTGATTATTACAATGTTAGAGAAAATTTAGTAACTGCTTTAAATTAATAATCATAGTATTGTAATATATTGTGATGATATTAAATAGATTAATGAAATTTCTTACAATTATAATTAAATAACTTTTGTAACGTTCAATCTAAAACTAAAATCAAAGGCTTATTAGTATACCCAAATATTACAGTAAATTTTATAAATGATCATAATAATATTTTCTGATAATCATAGAAAACTTAGTAAAATCAGATTGCACATTAAAATTGGATGTAACAAATTAATACATAATATTTAATGATAGTAATTTGGATATATTTTAAATCTAATAAAAAAAAACTATAGGATATGATCATTCAAAGATCAGGATTGAAAAGGAATTTGTTCTTTAAAACATAAAATAAAAATATTATGAAGTAAATATTGATATCATGCCATATGGTTAAACAAACGTATCCAAATTATTTAAAGATTTTTATTTAAATATATATGTAAACTCGATGTTACCAGGAAAGATAGTCCAAATATTATTATTAGATGTTATAAATAAATGGGTTTGTCATAGATAAGTTTCAAAATTTGAAAAAATTGAATTTAAAAATGTAAAATGTTCTGGTTTTTCTGTTGTATTTCAAGTTATTAGAATTTATTTACTAAATTATCATCACAAGTAAAGGAGTGTTTTTACCGAGAACCCGCCATCACGAGAATTGACATTTATGGAACTCTATGGTACAGAGCCGCTTTAAGGGTTAAACTGTAAAATTTTTTTTATTTATTTATTTATTTATTTAGTTGTCACCAATTAACTTAAAATTATTTTTTTTTATAAATAGTTGCTCTCAATTTTAATTTAAATTTCAACTTTGCTTAATTTCATTTTTGAACCTCACTTGAGATTAATTGACTTTCTTAACTTTTCAATTTAAAAAAAAACACTAATACGATAATTTAAAATTTTAATAATTTAAAGAACTCACAAAACCGAAACAATATAATCATTTTCATGACTAGATGCACTTGTATAGAATTTAAAGCATCTAAGTAAAAATAAAATATACCCTGGCATCCAGATAAATACATAATTCATTATTTTCTGTTTAGCTTCGTCCAATTTCCGTTTCTCAAACAATCTGCACATAACAGAAAGTTACATATGTACGGGCAACGTTTAGTACATGTTTGTCTAAATTAATTTTCTTGTTAGATTTTCTCATTAATATTGTGCGTTATGTTTCTACTCGTTTACCATTATTATTTACAATTCTAAACAACTTCATGTAAAAACACACATGTATATTTTAAGTGTAACTTCATTTCAAAGTTAATTAATCATGGGATACCTTTTGAAACACGTTTTAGTATGCACATTGGTTTCCTGAATACAATAAAGCACCATTCTCTTTAAGTTATCAAGGGCGTAATTCAGTTATAGGGGCCCTTTGTTAATTATTTGTGAGGGCATTCAATCATATTCAATCATTGTATTATAATTAGGAGAAGAAACTGTGCTTTTTAATGAAGGAAAATTGATTTGCAAAAAATTTTACGTTTACTTACGGTTTAGCCTTAATTGTACTATAAGGATTAATAAGTACATACGGTAAAGAAAAATTATTGACGTCTAGAGATTAAAAGTTTAGGAAATAGTGTGTATATTGCTCAGTAGTAAATCAATAAATATAATAAGGATTATTAATTATAAACAAATCATTAGTACAATCGAGTTTTACATAATTTATACCAAATTTTAGAGGAAATTTAGAATATTTCTCAAAAAACAAGTTTTTTAAATTACTCAAGTTAACAGGGACTTTAAAAGGAGAGGGCAAAGCTTTAAGGGGAAGCTTAGAATCATTTTGGCAATGCTTGTCTAAACTTATAGAACATTTCGCCATAAAATTCAAGAATTCTTAGTGGATGTAAAATAATATCACTGATACTTGTGCATTCCAGATTAAAGAATAAAATATATATATATAATTATTTAAGATGGAACCATATTTAATATAAAAATCCATGAGATTTAAAAAATAATTTTCAATTAAATTTAAAAAATGTCAAATCGCAAATTATAGCTTTTGAAGGCTGTGATTTTCAAAAAAAAAAGAAATGTCAGAATTTTGATTCTCTCTTCCATTCTAGATGACTTAAAATGCACATCGAAATTTTTTTAAGTGAATTTAGTGAAATTTAGTTGAATAGAAACTTTCAAAATTTATTAAAGTTTAGAACAACAAATGTGGATTTTTCATAAAAGACAAATATTTTGTTTCTGCATCACACAATAAAAAAAGTGAATTGTCCATTCCTAAAAAGAATTTGTACTAATTAAGTGAAAGTTTTGATTAGTAAAAATAATTATTCACCCGATTAATTTTTTTTGCAAGTATTTAAGTCAGGTAAATATATATGAAAAATTCTTTTAACATTTAGTGACGGTTTAGTAAAGGTTTTTGTCAAATTTAAATTCTCAATTGGAATTAAGCATTTTTGAAAAACAAATTTAAGTGGATTTAATATCCTGAACGCACTCTAGGATTTACTGATCTATTTATTTAGTTTATAACATTTTAGTTAAGTTTTAATAAAATCAGTTTTCAAGAAAACCAATTTTGACAACAGAAAATTAAGCAGTATTAACGACATTTTTTACTATTTCCTCAAATAAAAGTAAAAGAAATGAAAAATAAAATACACTCATTTACATTTTTCCAAATATTTTTAAACCATTCCTGTTATTGGAAATCTTCTTAAAATTATTTATTTCCGCATCAACAATTTTCTTATCTCTAGTATGAGGCGCATTATAATAGTGGCCACCCTGTACATCCGGGATGGAAGCCTTGTTAATTTCAATAAACAAATGTATCAAACTAGAGGGATACGTTTCGATTAAAGTGATAATTTATATTGCTTTTCTTAAAGTAGCACAGGGAAACAATAACGAAGCCTACACATAAGTCATTTATAATAAAATACACTTAAGTATATATTTAAATAAATATTAGTGCATTAACGAGTGGCTTAGTTCTCGTAGTCAATTTTATCAATAATATCAGTATTATTAAATTTGTTTGTTTGTAGAAAAAAAAAATATTTTTTATACAATATTTTAATGATTTTATTACTGTTACATTTTATACTACACAATGTAAGTTAACGATAACAAGATTTTGTTTTTCTGATAATATCTGGGGTGATTAAGTCGTTAATCGAGTCATATTTTTGTTTTGTATTATACCATAGGTGTCCATTACATCGAACAAAAACATAAAAATGCTTCATTTCACAAAATTACAAACGTTATACCCAATAGTGCTTTACGGTTTTTCACATTTGGTAAAAATAATGGAATTCCGTTTTCTGCTTTTATATCTTCGAGGAGGAAAAGTAAACATAAAAATTTTAATATTCCATAAAAAAACATCGTTTACTGGGGTCGGTACGGTTCTAATTGATGTAGGTTTATGATTCCCTAAGCAGTAATGTTCTTTTAGATTGCTTTTTGTTCTCGCTATGTCTAGTTATTATAAAAAAAATAGTTTAAGTTGCACTCAAATTAAGATATGTTCTAAAAGTTAATGATTTCTAATCATATAATTCAATGAAATATTTAGTAAAGATGTTGTTTATGTAATAACGAAACCATTTATTTATATAAAACCGGAATAAAAAAGAATGGGATACAGATAAAATAAATATCTATCTGTCGTAAATGGTACAGAGTTAGATAAAATGGGGTGCTTATCGTTGCATTTCACTGTAGTGTAACCAATAAGAAAGTAGGGTTTAACACATACTGTTTCAAGAATGAAATCTCTTACTTTTTATTTGTTTTCCTATTTAACTAAGAATAAAATAGAAAATGTAGTATCTATTCAGAATCAAAGATAAATAGTAGACGATTTAAATATTTTTCTAAGTACGTATTTGAAATATTAGTATTTTTGTAGTCTACTAAGAAATATGATTTTTGAATCATTTAATGTGGTAAGAAGGAATGATCAAAGGAAACTCGAAATCATACCAAAACAATTTTTACGAACTATTACATTCTATATCTATCAATACTATTATGATAAATATAACAAATAACTTTTTGGCTCTGAAAACCGAATAAATCCATATATAAGGGGAAATTTGACTGACTACAATCAATTTTATTGAACACTGAAAGTAGTGAAAACATTCGTCTACCCAATATGCCTTAATACCTTTAATAAAATAAATGTAAAAAACAAAAATTCCAAATTATTGAAAATAAATGCTAAAGAACCCTAATAGAAAAACGTTCGTCAGAAATCTTAACTTCACAACTTTAAAGATAATTTAAAAAAGGTTTTACTGGATTTTTTTAGATTTTTACGCTATCTTGTTCATTAGGAAAACACCGTTTGACATGGTAAAAGTTGATTAAATATGGGACAACATTTCTCGAGCAGTCTTACATCAAAATATGTTCTTTTCCTTCAAGACTCACCATCCCAGATACAAACGTCACAGGTCAATTCAATACTCCATTTCAAGGCCATTATAAAAAAGGCAGAATACTTAGACAAAGGTATAGAAATTTGCTCACCACCATTATTAAATATTAATTTATTGTTTTTAAAATTTAAAAAATTATAGTTTTTATTGTAGTCTACTTTACACCATTAAAGTTTTTACCTTCAAAAATGGCATATCTATCTGTAACCTTAAAAACCTCTAAATCAGGTCTAAATCTATACTGGTGCGTCCGTAATAACAAAACCACGATCGATGTAATTAGGTTAAAACTGGTATCTAAAAGGCAGGATTATAGCATAGCTGAGCGCGCGAGGTTAAACTAAAATTATGAACAAATAATATGTTTGAAGTGAAAATTCTGATAAGGTCAAATCGACCATAGATCCAAGCATTGACCGAAAAAAATAGTTAGTTGTTTAAAAACAAACCAACGAATTATTTACACAATTAATTCCTTGAACGTGGCCTTTCCTTAAATGACAATTTTCGAGGTCCTAAGCTAAAAAGGGCAGTTACAAAAAAAATATTGATCATATTCGGAAAATGATAAGGAGGACCGGCACGTTATTGTGAGAAATATTCAAGCAATTTTAGGGATTGGTGTGAAAGCAATTAAACACTTTTTTACACAAATATTTGAAAGTTCGTAAGCTTTGTTCTCGGTAGATTCCCCACAATTTGACCTCAGCTCAAAAAGAAGATTATGTGAGATATATCAGATCTATAGATCTGTACTGTATATACTGTATACAGTAGATCGCTTTGACCGTGGATCGTATCCCGAAGAAAAAACAACAATCGTCAGTTTCGTTCTTTGAGAAAGAACGAGTCGGATTTTAAAAATGAAATAAACAAACTATGTCCAGAAGATTGAAGAAAATGTTTTCAAGAATACTTTTCACGATAAACTATTTTACGTTTCTAGGTTCAGCGGAAAGAAAACAGCTTAATCTGTTAAGGAAAAGAATTGTTAAATATTACACCTCGTAAATTTGATTACTGTTATGAAAACTGGTATTTGTAACTGCAGCTTGTTATACGGCAGTTTATAATTTCAAAATAACTAAGTTTTGTTTGCAAAACTTAGTAAATATACTTGTTCTGTAAACACTGACTGAAAACACCGGACTCGAGAAAAAACTACGGTACGTGACGTTTATTTGTTATCATATCGATTACGAATTTCTCCAGTTGTGAAATGAAATTCAATGGGAGATTATGGGGAGGGTGTATTAAATGATGGTATTGTATGTAAGTAATGCAGGGTATTTTATGCTCATGTCGAAAAACGATCCGGACGGCCTACTGTCATGAATGAAGAACATTTTTTATTTTTGTTTCTAGTAAAAGTCATAAATAAAGTTTCTCAAATACGAGTTTTGTTTTTCCTCCGCTGAACCTAGTAAAACCCCGTTTATTTATAATTTTTCAAATTATTTTCCTCAAAACCTATGTTTCTTAAACGCGAAAACATTTTCTCCTATCTTCTATCCGTAGATTTTTTATTTCATTTTTAAAAGACCGATATTTCGGACAATGTAAAACGTAAATCTTGTAATTAGGTCATTAGGTGCTAGGTATGGACTATACGATGATTGAACGATGATTTCTATATTTTGGAAATACAATTATTCATTTGTTCGAGCAGCAGTGTGAACACGAACGTTATCTTGATAAAAGATTATCCTTCCTCTATGATGTTTTTCGCGAATCTTTTGGACAACCCGAGGCATACATACTGTAGTGTATCATCTGGTGATCATCTTGTTGTTTCATTTTTTCACGAACAACTTTTGTTGGAGCCTCTTCATACTCAAAGACCCAAATTCACGATTTTCACACTTTTTTTCGTGATCATAGCAGAATACTCATGTTTCGTCACCTGTAATAATGTTGTACACAAAATGGGACGATCCAGGGTCAAAGCGATCTAGTGTAAATCTGCACCATCTCACACCGTATTTGTTTTAGCTGAGGTCAAGTTGTGGGAATCCACCGAGAACTAAACTAACGTAATTTAAAATGTTTGTGTAAAATAGTGTTAATTGCTTTCACACCAATCCTTATAGTTGCTTGAATGTCTCTGACAGTAATGTGCCGGTCTTTTTTAATAATGGCTTAGAAGCTCGAAAATTGTCATTTAAGGAAAGTTAACCACTTTGACATTCATTGTACCACCTCAGCTTTGTGGTAGCGAAGAAACACGACCTGTCACCAAGGACTCGATTGATTTCCTCAAAACATTCTTTACGTTTTAAACTAGGCTTGAAATTCTAAAAAATTACAGCCCGATAAGAATCCTTGTTCATTTTCATCACTTAGTGGCGATTACTTTAAACTTATGTAATTTACAAACTGTCGAGTATATTTGACAACTGTCATTGATTAAACTTGTGAACAAAAGTAGAATAAAATGTCAGACAAAAATTGTTGCAAAATTATCATCGCTTATTAGATTGGCTCAGCGGAAAGAAAACAGGCCTCTTATTATTTTAAAATGGTTCTTACTTAAGAACGAACCCATGATCCTTAGACCATATATAAAATCTGGACCGGTGTGTGCGGTCATGTATGTAACTAGAGAGAGAGCAATTGAAGGGGATATAATGAGTAGTGTTTATATTGTGGTTACCGCCGTTTTATAAAGTGTATTCCTCTGTGTCGTTTGTTTCCATCCCTCTCTTAGACCATATATTTTCGAAGATCTGTCTAGTATCCTCTCACTCTGTAAATGTTTATTACAACGATAGTGATGCAAGAGTAACGTCACACTCAGTCCAGTTAATATATGGTTTAACGAATGAACTGAAATAATTTTACTTTTTACCGTTTCTTATTTATTGTTATGCTTATATTAGGAATTCGGGATGAAGCGCACCAGAATATGTCACATTAATAAAATCTTTCAGCGTTTCGTCTGAAATTTTCCGAATCGAGTAACCGCATGTATGCGTCATTAGCCGCCTGACGTAATGTCCGGTCAGTTAGTTGAGCGCACAAACTCGGGCTACTACTTCCGGTATGGCAACGTTTGTCATTTGTCCATGTGACAACCGGCACTCATTTCATGGGTACGGAATTAATTTATCGCCACCTCTGTAACCCGTTCCTCGGGTGGCGCATCATTTTGCCGTTTCGCAATAGCGCAATAGCGAATGGATCTTCATGTTGGGTCAGGTCCGTTGATTTATTGTCAAACTTGAGAAGAGTCGTTTAAAACTGTTAAAAAGTTTTCATCTTTCCACGAAATAGATATTCATATCGCGGAATGTTTTACACGGGTGAGCGATTATGAACTACCCCTTGTGTCTGTTAAAATATTATCATCTTACCATGCTCCCGGTTAATACTTTTTTATTTAACCTTATTCTCAGTTAAAATGGTTATCGGGTTATTAATTTTATATTTATTTTTCCTCCTTTAATAAACATTAAAAGAGTCACAGTCACAGTCTCTGCAGTTCGAAAAAGAAAGTCGTTAAGAAGTCACTGGGCAATGCACACACTCACTCTCCGCTCAAAAATAGATTCTCTCAAGTTGTTTATGGCCCTTCACATAATATAAAATATAAATTATCACCCCAAGTTTAACTTTAAAAGTTTAATGATTCTTCAGACCACATACCTATAATTAAGTTAGTTTAAGTTGTGATTAGTGAAAGTTTGAGCCCACTATTATGAAAACCACTCAAAATACTCAAATCAAAATTCTTCATTAAAGGTTTTAAAAAATAAATCAGTTATTTTATTCATGTGAATTATAATAAAGCCAAGAGTTTGAAATACCTGTCTCCAATACATAAATCTATCTAGCTCTTCAAGCTTTCACTCAATTTATTTTTATATTTAGACTCTGTGTTTCTGGATAAAAACCAATTAAATAGTTAGTTACTTCAAGAGTACTTCATCGATCTAAAGCAAATCTATTTAAACTAATCTGATCTAGCATTTTTTTTTGTAACCAAGCGCGATTTGCGAAAAATCGAAATTTTTAGAAAACTGTCCAGGTTAGGTTTATGTTTTTCCATTATTTTTTTTCGAACAATTCAAAACTTTTTTGATACTCCACATATTTAGAAACATTTTTTAATTATATATTGATTCCATTTAAAAATATTGAACTAATCATTTAATCCATCATTATATTATTACTAATATGTTCCCTTACGATAAAACTGCCAATACTGCTAAATATTTAGGTATAATACTCCTTAAAGTTAATAGAAAAAGATCATAAAAAAAGAAATGCTAGGTCTAAAATATAGAAAACTGTATTAATATTAGTAAGTTGGTCAAAACTATTAAAAGAAAAAGATCTTTAATACTATCAGTTTCTTTTAGTAGATAAAACATGTTAAAATATCCATTTTATTTAATATCTTCCAAATTATATCTATTAAATGTTTTACATAACCCAGCTTTTTTATTTTGTAGACAGACACATTTTCCAACTCCTAATTTAAACCAAAAAATCAGTTAAAAAGCTTGATAAAATATGGCTACTTACTAAGTTACAAGTTGTTTGTTTTAAAAACTATGTTTAACATTTACATTGTCACTTCTTTATGTGTTCCTCATAATTGGTAGGAATGTTAAGCACTTTAGTAAAAAAATATATTTAAAGAGCTTCTGAGTACCATTAGAGAAGAATAAAATAAAAAGTTATTATTTGATATAAAGTTATATATAAGGCTACACAATTATTATGATTTTAATATCTATTTATGGTTCATATAAACTGTCAGAGACTTGAACCACTTGTCCAAATTTAAGTGGTTTAAGACTCAGGAAGTTACGACAAATCAATCAATCATATTTTACATCTGATTATTTTAGGTTTATTTTGTTTTGTACCCAGGATTTTCAAGTAGGGATATTTGCAATTATTAACAAACCATGGTGTATAAAAACCCATTTAAAAAAGTATAATTAATATGTTTAAGGTTTAATACAGTCTATCTCAGAAAATAAGATTTTTTTTATTTTTATACTATGAAGCAAAGTACTATTTTTAAAATACCCTGTATGTACAGTGGTTGCGTTCTTGATAACATTCCTAATTTAGATAAATAATTTCCAATTATATGGATTATTCTAATGATTTCAATTTGGAAAGCTATCAAATCTGTGAAAATGATAGCTTCAAATATTAGCCTTAGCTTTTCGGCACGAATTTGTAATAAAGAATAATGTAACTATGGTAATCATTATTAGTAATTACTTACAATTGTGCTAAAACATGCTGCAATATTTATTAATAACTTTAATTTTAAACGAAATAATAACTAGTTTTGAAATCTAAAATTTTCCATTACGTACTGTTCATCGTTTTTGGAACATAGTAATTTTCCTATAACATCCACCAAATATTTTTAACAAACAAATATAATGAAGAAGTATAAAATATAGGATGTATTGTTTGATATTTAAAAAATACAGTATTAATAAAGGATAAAATATACTTATAAATGTAAAAGGTTAAATATACTTATTTTAAAATTCTAGGATTTTCCAAAAACTTTATAAATATTCTGGTGACAACGGTTTCATCTTTTGGCATCATCTGAATAAAGAAATTGACAGGTATGACTTAAACAGACTTGATTTTGTATTATAGCTGGTCTAAACAAATAATATTCTTCTTTTTCTAAAATACTACCATAATGTTATATACTCGTATTTAATACAGAAGGTAATATAAAAAAAGAAGAATTTCCCAGATTTACTTGTTCGTTTTATACTTTGTGTTGAGAATTTCTTTATTTCAAATTTTTCCAAAAAATCAAGTTCTTGCTTCTTATCACAAATATGAAGGATTTACATTGCTATTTCTATTGTTTTTATATAATCACGATGTATTTTACGATAATGCCTTAAAATTTAATTTTCTTTGTCTAGGATACCATGTAAAAAATACAATCAAAAATATAACTCATCAATTTTCCGTAGTAATTTAAACTACTCCTTGTATTATATCTTATTATCTTGAACATAGTGAAGCTGTAGCAATCTATAAGCTGATCCGTAATATTAATAGGGTGTAGAGATTTCAATTGTGCATCATCTTTGGAATTTAATCTTGTGTGAAAAGCGATTAATCTGTTATCCTGCCAGGCTCTATTAAGGAGCTTTTCGTGGGTATTATGCAATGAATTCTTTGGATTTTTTTATCGTTACTCAGCTTTTATTGGCTAATTTAATAATCTTGTTAATTTTGAAAAATAATTATTATAAATTGTTATTAAATTTATAACAATTATGATCAAATTTGTAAATATTTCTTAGAATTATATCAATAACTATATTACTATAATGCTAATTTAATGATAATTTATAACCAATTATGTAGAAAAAAATGAAACTTGTTAGGGTAGCAAATTTTAAATCTACAGAGATAAATGTTACATTGAGAGATCCTCAAGGAACACACTTGGGACCAATACTCTTCAACTTATTTATTAATGACATAGGGGAGTTCTTCTCCCATTCAAAGTTCTTACTTTTTGCGATTTATTTAAAGTTGTATAATATTATTCCAAAATCTTCAAAGCGACTTAAACCGTCTTGTTATGTGGTGCGATAGAAATCTGATGGAATTCAATGTTAATAAGTGTCAAGCTATATCTTTCTCTCGAGCAAGAAACCCTTTCCCTAGTACATATACCATAAATGATTATCATTTACAGAATGTTGAGACTATTAGGGACTATGTGTGATCTTTGGTAAATCACTTAGTTTCACTCCCCACATCAACTCAGTAATAAGTAAATCTTTAAAAATGTTTGGATTCATTAAACATAATACCCTAGATTTTTCAAGCATAGCTTCAATAAAGCTTTTATATGTGTCCTTGGTTAGACCTCACCTCGAATATGCTTCTTGCCTATGGTCGCCTTGTTACAATGTTCACATAAATAAATTGGAGCAGGTTCAGCATACATTTTTGAGATACATTTCATTCAAACTTAATTTCAACTTTACTGAGTATGATGAAATCGAATCCCTATTAAATTAAAAACTTTAAAGTCTGGAAGAGTTATAAGAGATCTAATGCTCCTGTATGATATTCTAAATTCTAGAAAAAATTGCTTTTACCTTCTAAGCAAGTTGCAATTCAATATTCCTTCCAGACGAACCAGGGCAACAAACTTGTTTTATTTGCCAACTTGTAACACTAACTACACTGAAAATTCATATTTAGTCAGAACTATGAAATTGGCCAATTTAACTTATTCTAAAATAGATTTCTTTTTTGATACAAAGTCGGTATTTTTGACCTCTGTATCTAGGATGATTAGTGATATATAACTTATTTATATCATTTGAACGCATTTGGTAGTTTTAGACTTAAATATTGTATCCAAATTCTAAATATTGAGTTTTTGCTCGTCATGAAATAAATAAATAAATAAAAATTACAACATGAGCTATGGAATATGTCGTCATAAAATTTAAGAATTTGTTGAATTTTAATTGAAAATGCAATTGATAATGTGAGAAATATGACTTTCTCTCTCCTAATTTAAGCTAATTTAAGTCCATATGGTATGAATATTATATAATCTATTTTAAATTAATTAAAGAATGAATCTAATCTCAAATTTGTAAATTAGTGAAAGTGTTTTTTCTGCTTTTGTGCTTACGTGTGAATTTTGTTTTTGATCACAATGTTTCGTCGATTGGTGTATGGAACTCTGATAATTTGAATTTTGGTAAGAATTTGACATCACAAGTTGAAAATGACCCGTTTCTAAAAGAAAATTGCAGTAATTGACATATAGCGTGAAAGAAAAGAAACTAGATGCTTCGTCAGTTTTGTTAATTTTTAAAAACTTTTAATAAGACATTTTACTTGAACTTTTTAGAGAGAATTTGTTGTTGCTGATCTGATATGACATTGAGCAATAATTTGGTTAAGAATTATGTCATAAATTTATCGCGGTAAATATAAAGTTTATAATAATTGATTGTAATGGTTTTAAGTTCGATTCAATCAGCCAGTTCCTGAATTCTAAAGATGATAGATACTGTTAACAACCGACGAGTACGTCACTGGAATTAGAAGTCCCTCAATAGATGTAATGTGACTTTTATTAAAATATGTGTACTGATAAAAAAGTTAATTTTAAGTTGAAATTTTGTAAACTGTTTCCTCATGTATTCTGAAAATGTAACTATTAATAACTTTTTATTATTAAACTTACTTTAATAACAGTTTGGTCACATGTATTTGGCTGCAATCTAAATACAGTGGCGTACTCGTTTTTTTGATAAAAAATCCCTAATAAGATTTCTGGATTTTGATCATAAAAAAATATTGTAGTATGCATTAAAAATAGGAATAACTCTTTGAAATATTGTCGTCAAATAAAGTTTTGATGCCCAACTTATGGCGGGATCTTGGTATAAACACTCCTCCAATTGTGATGATACTTCAGTGAATAAGTGTTTTTAACTATGATATAACAGAAAAACTTTATACTTTTTCAAAATATTCAGAAGGGATGTAAATTTTAGATCGTATGTTTTACATTTTTAAATTCAAATTTTTCAAATTTTATTTTTTATCTTTGACAAACATTTATTTGTAATATCCGACCATAATATTTTGACTATCTTTATATATTAACATCGGGTTTACATAAATTTAAAGGACAATCTATAAATAATTTGGATAGATTTGCTTAGTCTTAGATTGATTGTAACAAAAGTTATTTAAATATAATTTTATGAAAACTCATTAATTTAATACCGTCACAATATATATAATAGTTTTGTATACATAATTATTTGTTTCATATACAGTACGAATATTTTAGCATTATTTAGCTTCTTTTTGAAACTTTTAGATAATCATATCTGTTTGACTTTCCTTATAAAACGCCTCTGGATATTGACGGAATAGATAACACACGTGTCTATCGAACAGAACAAAGTTGCAGAGATGGAGCAGAGGGATAATGTTTATTCAACCCGAGAGATAATGTGTGAATTTTACAAATTGATTTCGCTGGACACCCTCTCATTGAATTTTCGAACTATATAGGTATATTGTTGAAAGGGACAATTTTATTAAACTAAAACTAAACTAAACAAGATACTCTGATTCTATCGATGAACACGAATAAATCTATTAAAGATTATTTAGAGAATGTAATTTACACAACAGTGATAGGTCTCTAATAAATCTACTAGATATAGTTTCATTCCAACAAAAAAAATTCGAAAATTTTTCAAATGTATTTTTAAAAATCAATTTATTCCACTTTCCCTGAGGAAAGTGAAATAAATAACGAAGGAATAAGTGATACTTTGATAGCTTTGAGCGGGACGTGAATACTTTTCCCATTTTAAATCTACTACCTCGGCTTGAGATTCGGACTTGTTGGTCCCTTAGGACAAAGGGAAAAAGGGGCTTTATTCCCTTTTGCACGGAATGCCAGTTTTCATTTTCTTTTTTACAAATTCACTATGTTTATGAATAATAAAAAGAGGGCAGATATATCATGTATGTATATAAAAACCAGAAATGTTTCATATAATAGCTACGCGAGTTTTTATCCTTAATAATTTATTCCCTCTGAAAAAATTCTGACTTAGCGATTAAAAAACAAAAATAAAAATCTCCTAGTCGTTTAAAAATTACGTTTTTGATATAGTTTATAAAGGGTGCACCAGATAAAAATAATTATTAAAATAATACAAAAACGATTCACATTAACAACTTTTTTTATTCCGCACCTGAGATCATCAGGGTAGTGAAATCTTTTACAACGCCAGCAAGTGTACACTTATAGCGGTTAATTTTTTATTCATTTAAATAAGTAGTTTAATAATTTTAAATTTCTAACTTTAGAACCCTATAGTTCATTAACGAAGGACGTAAGGGCCAAATTTTATATGAAGTACCTATAATCATTATTTTTAGCACCTTTATTATTTTTCAAGTTTTAGGTACGAACTCCGGGGACACTCTGTATAAATGTCTGTCCTAAAATATTGATTGATTTATTAAAAGCTCTTGTATATTGTGCAATACGTAACAGTCAAGTGTTATTAAAGAATCTTCGCAATGAAAATACGTGCACGAGGACTCGATAAAAGTCACAGGTTTATGAATAGGGTATAAAAGTCATGAAATGGAAAATGGACGAATGTACTCTGAAATATACCGGCCACGTCCTCCTATTAAAGGGTCAGTTGAAGAGATTTATATTCAAACACTTCATATCGGCCGGCATATTCCATCGCTGCTAGGATTCCATAAATTCTGTAAAAGGAAACCATTTACTATGCTGGAATGTTAACTAACTTTTCAAGTAAACAAAACTAAATCGACGTCAAACGTTTGATTACGAAGTTCTAGCAAAATCCTACAAAATAAGCCAGTTAACTCTTGTCAATTAAATAAGTTTCGATTTAATTACAATTGCACATAATGCAATTATAAATTTGGTAATACTATTACTATAACTTAATTGACTAAAGTTACAAACAATAAAGTTTTACAATTCGTAACACTTTTACTTCAATACTTCACTTGGCTTATCCTGTTCTTAATATCAATTTTTATAGTAGTCTATATTTAATATACAACGGTTCATTGTACAACTCATTAAGTCTAGTTTAGTTAAATCTGGTGAACGGGCTGGCAATACAATGGAAATTGTATGATGTATCGAAACTCCATCATTGTTACTTGTTTTATAATAATGTATTATAATAAAATTTATATCTTATAGTTGATCAAATTTTAGAGAACATAAAATATTCTAAATTAGAAAACAATTTGTTACTACATTTAAGTTTTACATATGCTATAATGATGCTTAAAACAAATTTAGAATTAGTAAATTTCAGATTATCATTAATTTATTATTGTAAATTATGTTTTGGAAACAAATTTGATATTAAAAAAAGTTCAATTGAGTATGTTCATAATGCTAATTTAATTATAATGAATAGCAAATTTTATAGAAAATATTGAAAATTACAACAAACAAAGTAATGAAACATGTTTCTATAACAGTATTTTTACTTATTTTAAATAGGAGGAAATAATAATAATACTAACAATAACAATAATCTTTATTGCTCTTTATCAATTATAAACATTCAAAAAGTAAGAATACACAATCGTATAATAACTACATTAACTACATAATGAAAACAATAGTTATTCAAAGAGCATGAAAGAACGAAATTATAATTAAGTTTAATTAAAATATGTGGAATATGGGAATCATTCATTTCTTACAAACAATTTGCCACCCTCTAAAATATCAATATTAATTTTATTAGAGTAGATATCGAATTTCTATGTATTAAAACACCGTTCTGTAGGTTCAGTTTTTTACCAGATGACTGATTGGGCTACAATTTTTCACAATGTATTTTAAATAATTCCGTGCATGTTCCATCTGATTAATTAACTGCAAATATTCCAATACTAGTATCAGTAAATATATAAAAAATATTAAATTTCAAAATCGCCCTTTGCATCAAAATCCATTAAAACTAATGGATCCGATCGAGCATTGAAGGGCGAATGTATAATAACCCTCTCAGTAGTCGAACTTTTGATTGGGACCTTTTACCCTATGAGCTTTTTTACCCAAACTTTCCACACCATGACAGTTGGTGACACTATAAAATCCAGATCATTCTTGACAGCGCCTTTTACGACCTTTTTTTAAGGGGAAAAGCTATTACAGAAAGTATAACGCGAACTACGGTCCTTGATTTTTAAGTTTTTGTCTTTTTGCGCGAAACCGTCCTTCCTGGATAAAATAAGGAAAACAAACACAAAATATTCTTTAGAGCATACAGTGCAATTCGATGAAGCCCTACTTTCCAGATCCTCAGAAATATCTAAAACAACCTAAAAGATACTTTCTTTAATGCATAAAGATGAAATTGTTGCAACAAAATATGTAAATGAAACTTGATATCATGCGATCAAAACAAATTAACGTTTTGAAAATAAAAAACAACCATAACTGCTCAAACCATTTTTTAACATTAAGAACTAATTTATTTATGATTTCTTGGTTATTTAGGTAAAATAATTTACTATACTATAAAAAATAGTTAATCGAACCTTACTTAAAACAACCTATAGTTCTAGGAGTAGAAATGGGACTGACGAACCAGTTATAGTACTTACGACTTTCTGCCGTTAGATGGCTCCTATGTTGTCCTTGGCGAGTCAGTGTGCCAAACGCGCTTTTCTGCAAACTCTATGTGTTTGCTAAGTAAAGCAGAAAAAGGACGAACTTGTATTTCATTTTATTTTAAACTCAGCAAAATAGCTACTGAGACTCACCAAATGCTAGTTGTAGTTTTCAATGCGACAGCTTTGAGTAAGGATTTTGAGTGATTAAAATGTTTTAAGAAAGGCCTCGAGATAATGTTACGTCTTGTGTTTTTTTTAATAAAGATAAGAAAGGATCTAAATATTATCTTAAAGGTGTTTTAACCCATTACGTAACTTGGGTAATGGAAATTAAAGAGGCTGAGTCGCACAATAACAATTTATTTATCTATGAATAAAAACAACTCTTAGAAATATTGCATCTTTAAACAAATAACACATTTAATCGCAGGGGTAGTCACTATCTACGTTTCGATAATCCGAGAACCCAAACTTGACTTGCAATCTCTTTATTTTCCCAACCAAGAAGACCCAAATGCTTATTAATTTTGATGGCTCTAATAAAATATTTATTTATTATCCAATCGCGAACTTGGCCCAAAACTTTTGCTTACGTAATATTAAATAAACAGTAAATATCATAATTTATAAAATATTAAAAAATTAGTTCTATGTACAGGACCATATTTAACTAGAACTCTGTACATACTATCGTAACAATAATTGAAGCGAAGTTTATTCCCCGATTTCTGACGCAGGAACAGTATGACCAAGTGGTGAATATCTGCATAGAACTCCAACAGAGCAGAGAATTCAAACAGCAATCAACATAGTGGCAGACGCCAAATTTTCCACAACCAAAAAAAAGGCAAGTTCGGAGCAATATCAAATCAAGATTGATTGATTTTTTTTTTATATTCGTGGCATTATCCATTAATAGTTTGTCTCAATGGGTCAGATCGTCAACAGTGCTTACTATTTAAATGTTTTGAAGTGATTGAGTGCAAATGTACCTGAAAATCTCCTAAAAATGAGGAGAAACTTATTCGATCTGGCACCATACTACTTTTTCATGCTTCTGAGGATGAAATGCAAGGACAACCTACAGAAAATTCAAGCGCAATTGGTCCTTAAAGTATGGACTTTAACTCACTAATCGAAGAAACGCTGTGTAAAAGCAAATGACGACAACTTTAAAGGACACTATTAAATTTTTCATTAAAAGTAAATAGTTAAATAATTCCTGAAACTTTTGGAAATCCCCTTGTAAATCATATTTTAAGTAAGTTGGTGTATTTTATTGTTAGTTTGGAAAGAACAGACAAAAAACAACAAGAAATACGCAAACCAGAAAAGTAAATGCAGATTTAAATCTTTTATTTCTAGAAACGTTCCGCATCGTTTCGAATAACGGTTCCCAATAAATAAAATAAATTCGTCCACATGACATACATTATATTTACGATTCGAAGAACAAGGAAAGGACATTAGTGCGTGATCGAATTTCTTCTTCAACCGTAAGATATGCCAATTGTGCGGTGTCACTCGGGGATAACATGAAATGAAGGGCTTCAATTAGATTAAAAAGGGTCTATGGTTATTCCTGCCGGAATATCATAGAGCGGAATAGGAATATCTTATTAATAATTTCCGGTCACTGGTTCGAGTTTCCCGGCAAACGCGTTTCACAATTGTTACTGCCTTGCAAACAAAGGGTTTTACAGGAAACCCAGTACTTTGTCAGAATATAAAATTTTTTCAAAGAAATGAGGTTCTATTTCGACATTTTCAATCGTAAAAGGAATCTTTGAACCCATCAAAATTTATTTTCTAGTTTTCCTGCGAATTTCTGTAAAATATATTCACTATTTTACTTTAAAAAATGACAGGGCAACTTGTTAAAATAAAATAGGCATATTTTTAAGATTTCTGTCGGAATTAAAATAGGTCGGGAAATTTTACTTTGATATTAGTGTTATATATAACATAAGCTGTAAATATCATTTTATGCGTGCTTGGTAATTCGTCGGACGTAAAATGTTTCCACCTAATCGATAAGTGAAACTAATTTGATAATTTAGGGCCACGTTGTATTTGGATAATGGATCGGATCCTATATCTTAGTAAAATATTTCAAAATAATTGTAAAAATAATGTAAGATTTCGTTTCAGGAGTGTTTTTTCTGGTTTTTGTATTATTACTACATCTGACCTATTCCTGGCTACTGGCCTATATTTCAAGGTGCAGGGCGTGATTGTAATTTCTCCTAAACAACAACAAAATTGAAGAACCATCCTATAAGCGAGAGGTCATCAAATAAGTGTTAATTACTATTAAAACTAGTTTTTGCAACTCTCCAATGGTGTTTGAGACGATAGAAAAACCAAGTTTTTACTTTACCAATTATTCTTATCTACAACTTGAGAGATAAATTTTACTCCCTTAGGCAGAAACCTTAAGGAGATAAACAATACGAATAAAAATATATTACCAGAGAATCAAGAGAGACAGGGCAATAACCTGTCCCCTTGGGTACCCTACTCTTTCTAACTCTGCAATGCTAGAGGTACGATTAATACTGCTGATACGTTACTATCGAATTGACTGGAACGATGGTCCCACCTTTAATACGTCCACTTCAGGATTTTAGAGGAGAAATTGTAAGACATCCACGCTTCTTCATAATGTATTTTATTATGTTAACATGGATTCCGGATTTTCTCTTAACCTGTATATAGATGTATTTACAATTATTTTACTTGCTGATTAATAACTTTGCTTCAATTATTTTTTATTGTCAACCAAAAACTAAGAGAGAATTCGATAATACTTATTAATATGAGAGTAAGAAAAACAAACAATGTGTCTACTCAGTTTTTTAGGAGCGTATTGCTAGCCTTAGAGTTTTTTTCGGTACTTCGCGACCAAGGGAGCGTTGCTGTGTAGTTAAAAAAACGAGATAAAATGAAGACTTGCGTAGTTGCCAAATGTATTCTTTGTTGGAATGTATAGTGATATTCGAACACTCATATTAGAAATATGTTAGTTAATGTGATATATGTCTTGACTAATTGTTTCTTTTTTTTAATGTAACTTATTCCTTATTATTTTTCTACATTGTGTATAAATGTTGTTTAATTTTGGTTGGGTTGAATAAATTAAAATGCTTTTATTGTCTTTCAGAAAATTACTTTTCAGTTTTCTTATAATGACACTATACGTTAACAAGTTCTAAAAAAATTATTTAAACAGAATAGACTCTCAATAAAAATATTAGAGCAAGTTGAAATAAGACGTTCATTTTCTTTATTAAACATTTTCAACAGGTTTTGGACGCACTCCAATACGTATCGACCCAGCGTTAGAAAAGTGCTAAAACTCCAAATAAAAATAAACCAACATTGTGAACATTCTCGACCTTAATGTAGAATTGCACCCGTATTTTGTTTTATGGTCCAAATTTATGGATATCGTAAAAGCAGATAGCCAAGTAAATTACATTGAGATTGAAACTTTGTGCGATTACATTTCTACAAATTTTGTATTGGCCTGTAAGCTCTCATAGTCTAATACTATAGACGAAGGAAGTTAATGTGATTTCTTTTACTGGTTCTCGGCAGTAATTACATATCATCCTCAAGTAAAAATTGCAGAATATGATTTATTTAACTAAATGTAAGGTTACAAATAAAAATATTAAATGCTAGGACAGATATTAGAATTGAAGAAGACAAATATTTCTGTGTACATTTTAAAAAGTCAATTGATTATCTGAATGGTTTTATGTTCAATATAGGCATTGATGATACTCTGAGTCATTTCTAAAAATTCTTATCCTGGCATCATTGGCCTTAATCTGCATCGGCCATAGTGACAAGGTACAAAGGATGAATACAGTTTGCGTTTGCTGACGCATAGAACAGAGTCATAATCACTCCTGTTTAGCTCCGGTAGTAATTTGAAGATTATCGCCTATACATTTACCTTGACGGTGAATAAACGTAAGTGATAGATGTATGTGCTTCATCACCATTAGTTTGTTTAATTGACTGGTGACACTAGTTAACTACTGACATACAGCGACCGCTTTCGGAAACTTCTCCTTATAAATCATCTTCCCGAGCTATTAATCAGCTGCGACTTTGAACATCAACCGAATACCAACTTCATCGTTTGAATTCGGCGATGATATATCTGGATCCATCATAATGTTGGATTACTTCACTAACTTAGTGTCTCGGATTTAATTGATATCTAAGATGTTTTACACTCTATTGTATGTGCATCTAAAATTTCATCTGCAAGACAAATTAAATTGTAGTAAAATGTTAATTATACAGGGTATCCGCGGAAGTGATGCACATTTTCAAATTGTATGTAGAATATATTATTTTCAACATAATATCCTAACAAATTATTTTTCTAACATCATTAGTTTATACAAAAAAAACAGTTACTCGAAAATTTACCCATAGCAACACATATGTGTCATGTAATCAAGGAATATCTACCAGATGAATCATAACATTGTATTAGTTTGTAGATGTTTTAGAACGTTTAATCATTTCTAGTTTATTGTTTGGTAAAGTACGTTCAATAATTCAGTGAAAAATGGATTTTATTCAATTCAACAACTCACAATATGTTAATTAATCTAATCCAAGATAAAGATAAACAAAAAGTTCTTAATCAACATTAACAAATATATACAAAATGGTATAAGAAAGAATACTTATCAAGGGATGCTCTTGAGGGGATCCATGACGCTTTTGACACTTAGACACTAGGTAAACGGAGATCACTGTAATGTAATCATCTCGTATTTATATTAAATAATGTTTATGTTCTTGAAACGTAACCTCACGTAGTTCGTGCGTAGAGTATAAAGCCCTCATCAAGAAAATAAAATAATATTTGCTGTACTAAACGGTCCTAAACATAAATAGGTCCGTGAACTATTGAACGGCTTAACTTGAAAAAGTAAGTCTCTTGCCCTTTTCGTATGTGACAATAATAAATAACAAAAAATGTGGAAAAGTTAAATGAAAAACTTGAGCTACATTTGGCATTTATTTTGTGATGAATCACTCAACGACACTGTATATGTCTTTCCTAATTAGTTTAATTAATACAATTTTTACTTGCCTCGAATGGCTTGGGCTCCTCATCTGTCTTTGAATTTCAACTTGGTTTCCAATTTATGATTTTATTATCTTTTAACTTAATTATTTTTACAATTTTATTTGGATAAAACAATGTCTTTCTCTTTTATCATCATATATTTCCTTGCGCCATTTTTTAAAATCTTTGTGGTTGTCTCTCTTTTTCTAGCAGTGAATCCCTTGCACTGTATTTATTGGAATACATTTTCTGACAAGCACTATTTAAATTACTCCTTATATTTGGTTTGTAGAGTCAAACAAAATAAAGTTAAACTAAAAAACCGTGCTTTATTCAAGACAAATATTTTTTCTAACCCAAAATTGAAATGTTAAAAGATTTTTCTGGCAAAGGGGCGCGAGAGTCGAGAACGTTTGAGGAGTAAAACAGTATTTGCAAAGTCAATATGTTAGTCATCAGTTACAAAATGCTAGAGGCACTCAAATGTTTGACAAATAATAAAAATATTTTATGTTATGTTATTTTATACCCAAAATTCGAATAAAGAGAAAATTAATAACATCTACATACATTTTATATATTGCAGAAAATCGATTATGATTATGTGTTATTTTATTTACCCTCTATCACGTAATTACGAGTACTTAGTTAAATAATTATAAGGATATTAACGCACGATTATTTATTAACAGGTGTATTAATGGGTTTGTGATAATAATAATTCTAAATATCATACATATATCAAGTGCATCATATATTCGACAAGAGCGCAAAGTTACTCATTTATCCCAACAAATAGAATTAAATTTGTTTCCCATTTAAATTCCAATATCTGTTTAACACTTTTTAAACTTAATCATCATACACTTACCGAAGAGATCTATTATAGTTTAAAGAAATTCTAGATTTCTTAATTTAATAAAATTATTCTCGCAATTATAATAAACCAGTTATAGAATAAACTAGTGAATTTAGCTTCTAACTATAAAGCCGCAAGCTCGAAGCCGTTTAAATACAAAAACTATTAGGAACTCCGGAATAAAGGGACGACAAGATAATTTTGGGAACCTTATATACGTGCTTATACGCACTAATAGACCTGTGGTTATTTTCATTAATTTAAGTTAGCTCGAAATGAATTAGAAACTATTCTGAGTTTAACATTGATATATGTATAATAAATAAATAGGAATGGACGCAATTATTTTTTATTCATAAAGTATGCGTTAAATATTCTTTTAGACTTATTTTTTTATGAAGTTTTATTTTTGAACCAACTATAATTTGTATTTCTTTTACGCATATAATAACCTGATTATTATGCCCAAGTACTTATTTCTTTATGCCACAAAATGTTTGTAGGTATATAAATTCATGATAATTTTCCTGTTTTCCGAGTTCCTATACCGTTACACTTTCTACCCCGTTGTCATAGTGAATTGGCATCGGTGTCTTTGTAAATGTGAACATTTAACAAGTAAGGGTGCTTCCTGTTTGTGGGGTGTCTATTTCAAATTAACAAGACAAATATGTAGATATTTCCATTTAATACCAATACTACTAACTTTAGCAATTATTGAAAATAGCGACGTGTGCTCTTCTGCTTCAGTTATTTCCCTAATTCGTTTGTTATACCTTTCTACTTGATCCTCTTATTTACTGTTTAGTTTTCTCTAATGACATAATTTGTTACTTGTCGCTCATAGACTAGCAGAAATAAAACTAAGAAATTGAGTTCATTATATTAATGCAAACTGGAGTAATATGTCTGACATTAAAATGATTTATTAACACTTACGCGAAACTAATTCATTTTAAATAAGTTTCACTAATATTCAAGACACTTTAGTACCCATATGTCCTCATGCCCTCATATAAATAAAATATTTAACGCCAACCAACCAAACTCAAGTAGTTACAGTACGCACTCTACGAGAGACTCTATTGTTGTAGGCATGTTTACATGCTCACTAAGTATTCAGAATTGACAAGTAATGAGATCGATGGGCGTACGAGAGACACTATGTAACATACTCGTATCTGCTTAAATCGTCAACGGATTTTTCACTATTGTTTTAATTTCGCGATCGATCTGAATTATTTTACTCACATTGTACAAGAAAATATATATTGTAAACTGCTTAAAAAAGAATAAGAACGAAATAGAGGAATCTCGGCTTTATTTATTTACAATTTGTGTTATCTTTTTGTCGAGTAAGAGTAACCCTCGGAGATAATTACTTTTTTGCTATACAAACAACATTCACAAAAGGGCATATGTAATTTAACCCTTATTTCCATAACTCAATAATGAACTTCTCTTTATTTATTTTTAGTTCAAAGTTCATTTATTAGTAGAAAGTCAAATTCCCGTTCGTTTAATATTAAAAGTACTTTCTTTGTTAATTAAAAAACTTTTTGTTAAATTCCTTAAAACGCCATACCCTTCGGATATACGAAATAAATGGTGTTTATTTAATATACCGGAAGTTGTCTTAGTTTTAGCATTTATTATAAAACTAAGAAAGTGTGCCAAATAAGTAGATCAATGATATTACGATCTATTAGCGGTTCTAACGTTATTATTATCACAAAATTACTCAAAATACAAGAAAATACTGAATTGTTTGTATCTAGTACAATCTGAAATGTAACAGAAAAGATAAAAATGACTAAAAACTGCAAATGGTCCAGTCCATAAAACACTTCAACTCTGAAAGATACACTCCCAACTCCTGATGATAAAGTTCACAACTTTATTCGCATCTGGATTAGAATCGCTAGCACCCAAGTGGTATATAATTTTATGAAGTTATAATATTATCAGGAAGGGAATCGAGCAAATTAAAATGTAACGCGGTTTTTATCGGGGATTTCATTATACTTGGAATGTTGTTTGCATAATTTTATTAGAAAAGTAGGGATTTTAATGTAAAAATAATGCGTATTTCTAAATGGTGCGTAGAACATGTCATTTGCAACGAAATATTCTGATAATTTTTTTTTATAATATCATTAGTTCACATAAAAATTCACTTTAAATATTTACTCGAAAGTTTATACCTGGCAACTCCTCACACTTTTAATAAAAATATGTTTCATGTAACCAACGAATATTTACCTCGTGAATCATAAAATTGTGTTAGTTTGCGGAAGATTCAGATCGTTTAATCGTTTTAAATTTATTATTTTATCGGTAAAGTAGTTTCAGTAATTCAGTAAACAATACCATTTTATTTAAATCAAGAATATCACGACATGTTAATTGGTCTAGTCCGCGACATTTTGAATCAGTGCCTCAAAGATTTTTGGTAAGGTGTAGTGTCTAACCTAAAAAAAAGTAGTGGTGGAAGTATAGTTTAATTTATGAACTAGTATTAAAACGTCTACTAATCAACAAATAAGCTCTTATGTATTTAGTACTTATTCACCCAACACACTGTATGTCATAGTTCTTTTTTTATTTTTAAACTTTAATTTACATCGTAAGTATTCGACGCTGTGATAATTAAAAAATAAATAAACCAGTGTGTATTCGATAAAAAATACATTCATACACTAATTTGTATTTCCAATAGGAAATAAGTCTTATCAAAATAAACATAATAATCATTCCCTACTAAAATAACAAGATTCTTTTGGAAAGGAGAAATTGGTTTAAAATTGGAACCGACAAGTATTTCTAAGAGAAAAGAGACAAAATAATATTTTTCTGTTGAAAGGGTATCCTGCGCTGTATTGAAAGAAGAAATTGTTGTTGACCTTATTTCATATCTTGTTTTGTGGTTTTTCCTATAACTTATTTGTAATGTTTTTCGAGAAACAAAGGCAAGCAAGTTTCCTGCTTAATTGTAAAGTTCTCGAAATGCCGAACGGGAAGTTTTTTGCTCTCTTGTAATCTCTATTACTTCTTATCAAAATCTTGTAGTATTTCTTTGGATCAAAATTAAACAGAAAATACGATTCGTGTATAATAATTTAAAATATATGTGGCCACAAAAATAATTTAAAATTAATTTTGTGTGTTTTGGAAATTTAAAATCAATTGTAAATTTGAATAATTATAAATGTTCGCAAACATAAATCATATAAAGAGTTCTTTTCTCTAATTAAAACTTTGGCATAATTAGTGACAAATTCTTTTCAGAAATAGATGATTCAATTACGATCAGTGTTATTTTTTCTGTGCATAAAAGATTTACCTTTCCCGGAAAATATAAATTTTTTTGTTGTTTTCAACCAAGGTTGAAGAAACATACCAGAGAAAATCGAAATGTAGCACAAAAGTTTTAAATAACTTTCACTTTTTTTATAAAAATTTGAGGTTACAAAAGCAGTAAAACATTTTTGAAAACTAACTTTACGAGGTTGAAAATGGAAGAGCATGTATCAAATTTCTTCATATTTTTAATACATTTCAAAGTTAAAGTCTAATTGACACCATATTTTATAATTTGATATTTGTTAAACTTAATTTTTATACAATTTAAGTTTTATTCTGGATTTTTTAAATAAAACATGTTTACCCATAAAATAATTAGGTGAGATGTAATTTTATAAATTCCTTTAATCTTAAATGCATAATTTTCTTCGTTTTATATTAACTAAGAACTTTATGGAGTCATATTTTTTGTAATTTGGCTATAATTTTTGTTATAAATTTCAACAATTTTATGAAATTGACTATAAATTATAACCAAATTAACATTATAATTATATAAATTTATAAAATTTACCCTTTCAATATTCCATAATTTACAATGTAATTAATATTCAATTCAATATTTATTTATAATTTAATAATGCTATTTGATGTTATACTCAATACCTAAAATTCTAAGTTTAATCAAACATGAAAGGAAACCATATGCCAAAAATTAACATATATGAATTAATTAATTAGGATTTACGAACAAATTGCTCTATTAATCAATTGCATACTTTAAATTCTCCGAATGGAATACTATATAGACGCATATCTGACGTACTACAATATTTTTCGTCTCTCATCATAATAAAATCAATACTACTCTAATTGTGCTTAATTAAAAACATCAAAACGATTAAGTTCTGCATTTATACAGTTTGCAATTTAAACACAAACTGTTCTAGTTCCATATAACGTAATGATTAACAAACCCTACTGATTGCTTCCAATTGCCAATCTCACAGGATTCGCCATAGCAAAGATCACAAGTTCAGAGCAATTCCTGAGCAACAAAAATACTGGTCAGCAGGACCGATTGAACCGGCATCATTTTATATTCAAACAATACTGGGGATTTAAAAAATATTCAATAATTATAAGAAAAACAAAATTGTACTGCTTATTTTGAAATTTAAAAAAAATATATATAGGGAAACAACTGCATTATTTTAATAAGGAAGTAAATAGTTTAAGAGAAGCCGTATAAATAAAAATTGATTTAAACCCTTTTAATTTTTTCTGCTCAATCCATTAAAAAATTGTAAGCACACAAATTAAAAAAATACGTAGTATATAAATGGGATTTGACATTTCATTAATTTTTTTTTTCTGTATACTGTCGTCGACACTAATGTTATATGTATTTTCATATCCATCATGTAAATTAATTAATATTAGCTTAATGATCATTAAATTTATGTTATATTTTTATTTAATATAATATATATATATCTAATGTAAGTATTATTATTTAAGTAAGTTAAGTAAGTTATTATTATTAGATTAAATTTCTTTAAACTCACTGTATATTTATTGGAAAGTGTTTTTATTTCCACTAATATAAAACATTATTACGGGCTTTTTGTTGGTGTTTTGTTTTTAATTTATTTATTTTTATTTTTCGATAACTGTGCCTCTAATAAATAATTTTAGCGAATTCAATAATCATAAACAACATTGTGTTGAAAAAACCAAAAAAAAATATTTTAATTCACTTTAATAATTAAAAAAAATTATTTAGCAATATGACTTCTTAAAGTCAATTGAATTACGGTAATGTATTTATTATAAATCTGTATTAATCATTATGCATTTACATAGAGCAAAATATAAATTATTATTTTGATAAATGTTACATTATTTTAAAATTCTTTTATTCCATTTAATTTCTTATTAAATTATTTCCGGGTAACTACTGTGGATAATTCAGATTCAAAACAATAGAGTATGTAGGATTTCAGGATCAGAAAATTGAATCACCAATTGGATTTCATCAGGAAATCAGGAATATTTGAGGTATGTACCTCTATTTTCTTATTGCTCATTTAAACTCGTTGATTTTTATTCATTCTGTAAGTTAGTACTCCTTTTATTAAATCAAGATGTCAAAGTGAATCCCTAATTTATGATGAAAAATCATATACAAGGCAGGTCAGAAATATTCATGGAAAATTAAACGTTTATATATCCAAAAAATTTTAATTGGAAATCATTCTCCCTTATTCACTTTATATTAAAAACACTAATTTTTAGTCCTCACTTCAGTATACTTTTAGAATTTTAACTTTTTATTTTCACCAAATGTAACTTTTATTTTATTTAAAAATTAATTAAAAAAGTGTAAGTACTTGTACTACATAACTCGAGTTGCAAACATTTTTTGTGCTATTATTAATATTTCCACTTGTAAAATATGTTTACAATTCGCGTTATGAAATATGTTATTTTATTATACCTGCTTTTTATCGTAATGTATTATTAATCAAATGGTGTTGAAGAAAACATATGATAATAAATAAACCTACCCTAGCATGAAATAATTTCAAATCTTAATTACTTCAGTTTGTTTTGGTCTATAAATAATCAATAGATAGAGAAATACAAAATAAATAACATATAATATGATCTTAATAATCTACTTTTTGTAATATAAAAATGTTAACCAACCATTCGAAAAGTAAGTTTGGGATATATCTGATTAAAGTAGAAAAAGAACAATCCACTTTTATTGAATACTTACATAACAATGTGTTTAATTCTAGTTAGTTTAATTAGTATTTCTTCAAAATAAAATTGAGATATAAACAATGTGTAATGTTATTTTGATATCAACCAAAAAATCATAAACTAGTAGGTAAGAATCGGATATAAAATATTAGTATGTACTATCTGTATAAAAGTAAATTTTTCAATATAATCCAATTCTTAAATATTCCTCAAATTCCGTAAGTAATGGATTACATTTTATTTATAAATTTCACAAACGAATATTAGGGTTACCAATTAAGAATTTTTCTTCATCCCTAACAAAAAATGGACCCAAATATTTCATATCGTACTTTGTATTTTTTTAGCTTTTCTAAGAAATATATTCAATACTTCCAATTAAAGACAGAAACGTTTACGTATATATATGTGAAATCATAATAAAGCCATTTTTTACGGGCGGTCTAAGAATTTTACGGAACCGTTCCAAGAATATTAGTTACTACTCGAAAATGTTTTGTTCAAAATTGCAACATTTAAAGAAAATTGTTGTTCAAGGTAAGTGGATTCTACAGTTATTTTTTACGGGTTTCAGTCAATTTTTTTTAATTATTTCGGAAAGAGTAACTCAATTGTTAAAAAATGCCCTTCGAATATTTTCACACTAATATTCATCAGTATTATTAATAACCAGTAATTTGCAGGATTGTTTTGTGAAAATGTTACTTTTTATAAATTATAAGTTAATCATTTTCTTTAGTTAACTCGACGTCTCGCTGTTACAAATGTCTTGTTCAGGAGTAAGAGAAGGGTAACTTAAGTTATCAATCAATATCAAAATCAGAGTTTGGTTTCTTACCGTCCTTGTATTTTCTTAATTTTAACATTATGCATACTTTACTAAAGGAACAGGGAATCCTGTAAATACCAATAAATCATTATACTGTTGGAGAAAATATTTGGGAGGGAAATAAGGATATTGAAATAAATTTGAAGGATATTCTGATCTATTCCTTTTTAAGAATAATAATAATTATGAAATGTATATATGACTGAAATTAATTTTATTTCATAACTCAAAGTCACCCCATCTCACAACAAGTGCATAAGATTACGTAGAAATCTATTTTGAACCTTCAACATCAAAACATTCTAACATACACTGTTATCAAGAACAAATCACTCTAAAGATTGAATCACGAAATGTCTTTGTACATTTTTTGCTTTAAAAGATCTTAAACATATTAGAATAGAAACGAAACGAAAAGAAATAATATTGTCAATTAGAAATATGAGATGTTTTAAAGTGAAAAACTAGTGAAAAATCAAATAATAAATACTGGGTGGACAACTAAGAACGCTCGACGCCCATATCTCAGGATTGGATTATAGCGCAGCTTCGGGAAAAAAAATATAACGAAAGTGACCTCGAAAAAAACCTAAAAAGTATCTACAGAATTGTAAGTCCACCGCTAGAGGGTGTAATTCAATATCAAAAATTAAAAAAGCAAAATTTACAAAATTTACCTAACTGAAGTTTATTGGAAACATCATACATATTCTTCGAAATATTCTAGGTATTTTTGGTTTCATAAGTTTTAGTCTCTTTTTCAAATAGCACATGGTGGAGAAATGATACCTTATTAAGAAAAATGTCTATAACTCTAATTCTGCTCAACCGATTTTTATTAAAGTTATTGTGTTTATAGTGTTATTGGAATCAACTTTTCTCCACTTATGAAATAATTTTAAACTCTGACCGATCTAACCAGTAAAGTGAATGCTAGAGACCGCCGTTTCATTTTTTTATATTTAATTTTTTTTTTGAAAATATTAAATAGAAACAGATAATTTTGAGAACCTTTTTAAAAAATAGACTAAATTATCAATAACAGCGAAAACTCCATGTGTATATATTTTTGCTTTCCGAAGACATCCCAAGAAACAAGTAAATGGTGGAAATTTTTCTTCAAATGTCGATTAGTTTGTTTAGCCTTAACGAGAATCAATAAATTTAGTCTAGTTAGAAAGTCCTTATATAAGACTACATGCAATAATTTAAACACTTGTCATATAGTACTGTCCCTTACTCCTTCAATAAACAAGCAATCAGAAGCAGTCAGTATCAAAAATAATTGGTAAATACCCTCATTTTTCTCCAGGAAAAATTTGGAGGTTTAGAATCCATTAATAGTTAGTATGAATTTTACATTTGCTTGGAAAGAGAGTTTAATAATCCCTTCATTTCTTAGAAACCCTGTATATTGACTAAGCAAAACTATAGATACATTTTAAAACTGGTATGCGAACGTCCTTCAAATCTTCGAAGAAAATATTCTAGTACCTTTCTTTTGTGTGTGATACTATGCATATATACACATATATACGCGAAACAGATCTTTTAATTAACATTAGAATTAAGGATCATAATTATTATACGAAATTAAGTTTGCTTCATTCTGACATTGCAAACCATAACGAAAAGACTGGAAAAAAATTTAAAAATACCGAAACATCCGAACAACTTCAGTAGGAATAAGAATTGTGTGTATCTTCAGTTTGTGCATTTGTGCCTTTTAGTGCAATTGTCATCCAGTCCATTACCTTTCATCATGTTTCTCAGCATTCGAGTTCAGTTTTCAAAAATTAAATCCAGAAATAATTTTTAATATTTTTCATTTTTTTCATTCGTTTATTGAAATTAGCTTTTACAATGAGTTATGCGCTTTTAAAAAAGTTATGGTGCTGCTAATTTAGAGCTTGTTCCGATTTTCACAAAAAAAAAATTAAAAAGCGAGAATGTATACAAGCAAGCCAAACACCAATTACTTTTAGAACTACGAGTACGTATAAAGCAATAACTGGGAAACAACTACTGATTACTAACAATTGTGAAAACCCAACCTAACATGACCAAAAAAGATCGCACGTTCGTATTCAAATGCGATAAAGCTGTTGAATATAAAATGAAATGCGGATGTTATGACATAGTGCACTGGCGTTCCGAGACATATTTCATCCAAACATGCAATAACAATAAAGCTTCCAGAAAACTGTCAATACAGCATTATAGAAAAGCATATATCAGTTTTCTAACTGTGAGTTTAGCAAAAGAAATTTGCTGTTTGTGTTCGATTCCAGCCTTCCCGACGCCTCAGAAACATATTGGTTAAATTATTTAGGTAACTGAGTAAGTGATTCTTTCTAGAGCTTAACACTCGCCAGAAACGCGGATCAAGCAATTCCCTATTAATATCGATTTTGGCATATCTTATTCATCCAGACTGGTTTCCGTAAGTCCAACTAACCAATAATTTATATCTTGATAGAAAGATAGAATATAATACATTAACACATAATAATAAACAAATAATATTTATTGTTTATTAACATATTTTGGCAAAAAGTGTAGTAGAATTAAACTTTTATACAAAGTGTCCCGGAATATGAAAACAATCTCGAAAATTGAGATCGTAGACACAAAAGCTATTTTGTCTCTTCATCATCTGCTACAAATATTGCTAGATATTATTTTTTTAACTTGTTCAAGCTCAGTGCTGTCTATTTTAATATTTATGTTTTCCTGTTTTTCGATCGATACTGCCATTATTTTTGTTTTCTATTTGGTTGATTTCTAATTCTCTTTTGCTTAGCTCCTTATTCAACACATTCAGGTTGCATTGTAGAGCTTCTTCAAAGTGGTACATTTTAATAATTTTTAATATGATAGATACGACATAATTATCCTCAAAGTAGAATCTTTTAAACATATTTGGTTTATTTAGTTTGCCAAAGGCGAATTGGTTTTAACAAAATAATACAAAAAAAGGTTTAATAAAAATCATCAAATTATTCAACAAACGGCAGCTTCTTTTGGATCAGAGCGCGGTTTCCTTAAGGGCATAAGAGTAAGAGACGAGACAATTACAATTTAATAAAGATAAACAAAAGATGCTCAACAAACATATAAACAATGGTAAAAAAAAGAATTCTTACAAAGGGATGCTCTTGAGGGGACCCATGATGCTGATGGTACTTAGGTACTAGGTCAACTTTTCCGTAGCATCTAATCAACAACACGAGAACCGCTGATTATCTTCCTGCAAGACCGCTAGTTTTTATATGATAAATTAAGTTCAAGACCTGTTTTGTCGTGATCTCGTGTAACACACTTGAACTTCTTCCAGAAAATCAAGTTCTTACTTCTTGTCACATATATGGAGAACTTCCATTGTTGTTTATATTGCTTTATATGAATTTTAATCTAAGTATATTTTAGCTGTCACATTTATAATTACCAATTTTGTTTTTTACGGCCCCCTTCAACAACAACCTAAACTTGCAAAATAAATGAATCTAACAAAATACATAACTTTTTTATAGGTAGATTTATGGAATAGTGAAAATCTTTCACCTATATACATTAATTTCTGAATGTGATAAGCCGGTATCGAAAATCCAACCGTTTCGGGCCTATCCCCGATCGACATCTGTACTAAATTTCCGAACGTGCTTTGAAATATATCCTACGAATCAATTTGTCAAATATGTCTTAAATCGATTTCCTCAAAATACGTCGAGAGTTTACTTTCTGCTTCAGATGAAACTTTTTACGGCTTTGATGGTTGGTTAGGTTGTATTTTTTTACTTTTTTTACGATGTATTAAACTTAGGAGCTCGAATTTTATTCAATTTGGAGAAGTTAAGTGCTGCCTAACCACTAAGCAACTCCCTAATCTATTTAGGGAAATTTTCTCAGTTTGGAGAAGTATAAAACACCATTAATTATTATTTGGACTCCAAAAGTCGCTCAATAAGTTGGAAGATTATGGAGCTAAAGGAAACTTTTCAATCTATATAGAGCTCAGACAGAGCTTTTATAATGAGTAAAACCACTTTCATCCAATATATTGTTCACTTATTTGAAGTTTATATTTTTAAAATATAGAAACCGTACGCTGTTACGTAGTACTTGTCAAACCCTGTATATTTATTTTTTATGTTATTCTTAATGTGATCGATTTTTCTTGTAACACTTGATATAACTTCAATATTTTTTATCTACAATAGTTTGCGTTTCTCGTATTCTCATACAAGGCAGTTGTCATGAAATTTAATTCAATAATGGCATCAGATATGAAGGATCTAATAATACGGGGTTTGATAAATTAGGTGTCAGCCGTAAATCTTCGGATTACGGGTTACTAACCTCAAATGATAAAGGAGCAAAAATTGCGGCCTGTAATTTTTCTACAACCGTCACCGTAAATGACCATTTACTGAAATGTCCACTTGTACGTGATATTCGTTAATTAGTATTTTTATAACTATAAAACTATATTAAAAGTCTGGAAGCTAAAAGAATTGAAATTTATTTCTAAAATGTTTTTCTTATACCTCTTTTAATATTTTGCGAAAACAGTCTTTTCACAACACTATGAATATTCTATATTACGCCTTTGTATATTCATGAGATATTTGTAATAATCCGTGAATATCCTCAAAATATGGATAAGGTATAAGGAGGATTTACATGTAATTATGCGAAACTAAACTATACTCGGTGACAGAAAATGCAGTACCCATTAAATATCAAAATATTTTCATATATTTTTGGTAAATAAAAAGGCTTATATATTATATCAAATGACAAAGTTTCAAAACAATTTCCTTACTTTTAATAATGTCTTTCTAAGGAATTGAGTCCCAAGTTCATTTCTTAGGCGACGCAAATCCATTATTAAGACAGGAAGTTGATCAAATCTTCTACTATCATGTCCCATATATGTTCAATGGGTGAAAGATCAGGAATCCAGCTGGCCAAGAAAGAACGGTAACTACTTCAAATTCACGCAATTGATGAAAAAGATCGCGTCTTCTCATTATAGTCATAGTAACCAATGCTTTTAAAGCGAGTAAAGCAAAAAATTAAATAATTTTAAAAATCCTAGTATCATATAGAATAATAGCAGCATTAGCTCTTTGTAAAAAATCTCGCAAATAATGGAATTCCTACAATAGGTCAAAACCAAATTTTTACCAGTATTTACTTTCAGTACAACATATTATTCCTTATGTTTTGTTGGCTGTTGCATTTTTAATGCCACGCTGTTTATATTAAGTATATATGTAATTTCCAATGTTCACTATTTTATTCCGTAGTATGATTGAATTAATAATTTTCACGAATATCAAAATGTTTTAAATAATAAAGAAAAACATTGTACTTAATCATTTTCCTGAAATTTCAATATTAAATTTTTAGTAAAATTTTGAGCTCGCAATATCGGATTAATATTCTAATGGAAATATAAATATTTATGGATTAATCAATTAGGCATAGTTTTGATGAATGGAAAATTAGCATTCTAAATTTACAATATATTACTTTTATTCAAATAACAAAATGATAAATATTAAACGAAAGCAAAGTAATAAAGGAAGAAAGGGTAAATTTAAATTTCGTCAAGAATTCATGACACAAGTATATCCACAGTTTATATTTCGAAACTTTATTCTCAAATGCTGCTTTATTTTAGGATTTAATTTATTTTATTACCCTCATTCAACGTTATTTTAATACAGTTAGTCTTCTTTTTTGATCATAAAAGTCGATTCTCTCGAAATTTCTAGTATAATGCATTTTATTATTTTAGTAAACTGCATAAATGGCCAATATAAGACAGCGTCAGTATATATTATTCGATATTAATTTTGTTTAGATTAAAACATAAACTTTTATTTTTATTATTTTAAAATTATTTTATTTACTACATATTCTAAAACATTTGCCAATTTGTGACTAAATAATACACTGATTTATTTTTCGCACTAGTGGAATAAAGTATTAAAATCAATAAAAAAATAACATATTAGATATTCAGTGATATATTATATAAGTTTATTATTCGATTTACGACTTCTATAAAACCAACCCCTCTTTTTATATCGAATGTCATGATACTGATTTTGCCATAAAACCGTTTATTGGACGTATTTTCTTACGTGAGTTTTATCGGAAATATTTTTATGGTTTCGTCATGAATTTATAAAATAAGTTGTTTGTAAAATCGAGTAAACTCTTGAAGGAGATCTGATCTCCAGTCACATCCACTCAATAATAATACATTTATAACATTCAATATAAACTACCTTTTTTACAAAATATACAATAAACAATAATACGAATCCAAGTAGTTTCATACTGCTGCAAATTAGATAATATTAGCAAGAGACAATATTGTAAAAAGTTCATTATTAACAGGCATTATAAATAAACATCCAAATTATTTGAAGAAACCGAGTAAACTATTTTTTAAAAAAACATTTCTTTCTTTTTATAGTAGTTATTACCATAACAGACTTTAATTATTTTAATAAATCATTGAAATAAGAGAATAACAATCCTTTTTATGTCCATTCTAATTTTATCTCTTTCGCTATAAAATAGTAACATACTCTTGTAAGCCAAGTGAAAAGATTTTATCAACATTATTTTTCGTAAAAGAAAATGAACTAGACACATTTGTCTTCATTTACTATTCACGTGATTTTGTACGTTTATAGATGTTTTTCATTGTTTTGAGTAGAGTATCAAAGTATTTTCACTTACAATATTTTACTCGTAACAATTTCGAGACTATAATAAAGACATAGATAAGGCATTTCAACAATTTAGTCTCTAAGAAGATGGGACGTAATTGGGAATTCCAAAATAATTGTCCCTATATCTTGCCGTCAGGGAAAATAAGTTTCTTAAGCTTCAAACAAAACAACCAACTTGACATAGTCATTTTGCTTTTACTTTATAGTCTAGGTGTTCAAGGAATATTGTTTACAATTAATTCATGTTACACAAGTTATAGTAATATTCACCTAACATTAGTACACCATGTACATTCTCTGAACTATTTCACATACAAGATATTAATCACGTTGCCAAAAATTTACTTCACCCAATATACATTTCGCTAATATACTCCACAAAAATTGACCAATAAAAATAGTCCTCTCTTAGCCAACCCTTAACCAATCGTAATTGTAATCAGAGTCACTCCAAAACGAATAATAGTTGCTAAGATTTCTCCGGGTTGAGAATTATTTACTATTATGAGTAAAATTAATTTATTAAACCTTTCAAGTCTATTGATTAGCGTTTGTATCAGTCGCAAATTTTCCAAACAATCATTTTTAAATGCTACGCAAAAAAGCAGTTTTAGGTAATGAAATTTCTATTTATTCTATTTATATTAAGAAAAAGTTAGGTATCATTTTAAAGCCCTTTCAATTCTCTTTACAACAGTCTTTAAATTTTAAAATTCGGCCGATACTCTTTAATAAATTACATTTTAAAATTTAAGTTATGTATTATAAACGTTTTCGTTTGGCCACTCTGTATATTATGTCTGATGTTGTGACAATAAACATTAAAAATATATGAAATAGAAAAGTAACAAAAGGTTACGTGGAGGTGCGTACACACTATGTGAAGAATGAAAAAATAAATTTTGTATTTTAAAGTTTAAACTTGATCTTCTCGAAGATCTCGAAATCCTTCGTGAATTAAACAATCCTTCCTCCTCCTGCTTAAACACCCAAATCCACTTAAATATTAACAAATTTAATCCATTATTTAAAAGTTTATAAGTGTGTGGTAATGAACCACTTCGTTTGCCCCCCTGTTTTCAACACTCATTTTAAATAATTAACTACCGGTCAACACACTCTTCTTTCCTACCCCCTCCCTCATTTTATGAATGTCTCATAAATTGTTCTTCCTTCTCATTATCCTGGCCTCTTACCTTTTTCTCACTCAAAATTAACCTTACTCTAGTTTATAACTTTGTCAAAAACTTCATGGTTTGAGAAAAAAGTTTTTATTTTAAACTTTTCTAATTCTACGTATTTTCATGTTTTTAAAACACTTGTTGTGTCTTATTAAGACAACTAACAGGCTTGGCCCAATGACCAAAACCTTAAAATGTTAAAATGTTACTTTTTACTATATCGATGTCGTTTTTTATAAATAAGTTAATCAAGATGTTTTGTATCGGCGTAAATGTCCTTTAAAGATATTTATAACCAACTTTACTACCCTCTACTAGTTTTTTGGCCTTTTTTGTAAGTATTTTTATTCGCTTAATGTACTATTCTTTACCAATAATTTTAAAAAATCTTTTCAGTTTGTCCTGATGATGGCATTGCATTGCCGAAAGCGCTTGACATTTTCCTGACTAAAGAAATTTATATATTTCTTCCTACACATATCTTCTAATAAAGAATTTTTTACACACTTTAAAATACAAAATTTATTTTTTCATTCTTAAAAATATATATTTATATTTGGTAGTACATATATTTGTCAGACCTCAACGTTGTAGCAAATTTTTTAATTGTTACAGATAAGAAGAGGAGTTACAGCAATGGGTTGAATATTTACTCGATATATCGAGATTTTTCAAATGGTGTCAGTGCTGTACAGACCCATCTTACAATTATGAAGATAAAACCTGAAATCGAAACCAAAGACATTCAGAATTCGAATGATAAAGAGCAAAATAACCCCGATGCTGAAAGTACAGATGAAAAACGTGACGAATCTCAAATTTATTCTGGCATTCAAGAACATGAATGTGATATCCAGGAAAATTCTGAACATACCGTATAATTCGACCCGAGTGAAAGATATACTTCCCGAAAGAAAATGTTCCATTTTTGCTTATTTTTTTAAAGACATGGATTACGTTTTTCTCCTCACATAATAATTAGGTTTTTCTCCTCACATAATACACAAACGAAACTCCATAAACATAAAAAGTTCGCAGGTGAAATAAAAATACTTGTAGGATCCATGATGATCATGGCCATGGCCATTTATTATCTATTGCAGATTATTGGTCACTGCCTCTCTCTATGGGAAATAAAACTTTCAGAAAACAATTTCAGCTTTATTTTGTTTTATCTAAAAAACCAAATTTGATGGAATTAACCAATTACGCTGCAGTAGGAACTTATACAATACTTAATATTTTTATAAACTACTAGTGGCATATACATATGAATATAACGAAAAGTACAATGAAGAAGTGAACTAGTTTTTGTCTGATTGACTTTTTGTAAAATTTTGTTCTTGTTTATGTTTGGGGCATCTCCCGTCTCCATTCCCTTGAATGAGGGTGGATAAGAGATATTTTTGTTTATATTTGCGTTTCTGATAGATGATGAAGGTTAGTTTATGTCTACGTTTCTATATCTAAAAACCAGTAAGAATATCCCTAAACTTACTGATAAAAAAAAAGGAAGGGATGATGTTTAGCAAATGATACGACACGAAATATATAATTGCATGGAATAACTCTCATTGTGATACCAAAACATCAATACAAAAGAAAAATAAAGACAATACGAAGCCGCAAGAGAGTAGTCAAATTGGAGGAGTTTACAAAAACGATCAAATGTCAACTCTTTATGAATACGACAGAAAGTGAAATCAAAAGGCATCGTACGAGTCCTGCAACCAAAAAAATACAAACCACAACGAAAACTCTATGTAAGGAGTCCAAAGTACCATTGTGCAATAAATACAATTATTACTCATTAAAAACTGTTAGTACACTATTGTACCACAACCCTATTATTACCCCTACATATAGAGTAAGCTTAGTATTAGAAGATGTTTATACTAACGTACAATTGAAATTACTGAAGTCGTATTTCGTAATTTGTTTGGTTGATTTGACGTCTTGAAAAAGTTAAAGATGTTCCAAGTTTGTGATAAAATATTTGGACAAATTCAAATTTCAATCTCAACTAAACGCAATTGGATAAAATAACTTATGAAAACTATTTGTTTATGATTACAAATGAATTTGCATAGTAAATTTTATTTTAAATATCTTATAATGTGGTACAATTTTTTGTAATTGTGAGCATTAATTTCAAATATTTTAATAAAAAAAAGAATAAGAAATTTAATTTTTTTAGACATATTTATCCCAGACTATAACATTTAATTTATGTAGCTAACTTCTAGGATCCGAGTTTTTAATTAGGTCTGACACCGATATTGGAGTGCAGTAAAACTCACCTTGTTTTAATGAAGTCTTTGGAAGACTTTCGGAAATTGCAATTGAAGTTTCTGTCTACTTTCTTATTCGATTACTTTTCAATTCAGAAGATTCATAGCAGGTAAAATAAACACAAACATTTCTAGAGAGAGCTTGGGATATTATCTTAGTTGTTTGTTTTTAATGTCTTTGTTTACCGTTAATTTTGATCCCTTAAAACCGTTATCTAAATTTGTTAATTGGTATGCATCAGCAAAGAAAGTTGCAACGACTTTTTTTACAGAGGTATGTGTGGCAAATATTATTAAAAGGTATCAAAATCTTAATCTCTTAGTTTTAACACACGGGTGTTTAAAATAAAAATAGATATAATTTTTAGAACATAAAAAATATTGCAAAATACAACTATTATTATTTAAACATTAGTACTGTTACTCATTTCTGGAGAACCTTATATAATTAAAAATGTATGTAAGCCTTGTTTCTAAAAATTGGTCTATTTTTAATAAAAATTAATTCGTTTAATAATTTAGCCTCTTGCTGCATCTCGATGCTAACAAATTTAATTTGCTCTTTTTCGATAATTATATTTCAACGTATTTTGCAATGACGTTTAATCGCTCTAACGCAGCAAATAATTTCGTAGTTGCCGTAGTTTCAGTTCGAATCAGTAACAAATAAATTACAAAACATTAAACTTTTCGTAGAACTGTCCAAGAAATAATTGCGCCTTTTCGGCGTGTAATTGGAAATAGAACTTTATAACCTCTGCTTCTTGTACTGTTTCAAACTCGAGGGGTTTACGGTTCGCGACAACCACGCGTTCCATATAGAGATTTTATTTTACTGCATACAGCGCTACTCCAAAAGTTCGATGTACGTGACCGGAGTTCAATTTTAACTACAACTTTAAATTAATTTGGACTTTAATTCTGTTGATCTATGACACTAAAATCCTTCCTGAAGACGACTATAATGTCATATTTGTTATTTTTAATTTTAACCCTTTTGGTATTCAGTTTCATTTCATTTTTTCTATATGATCCAACGATCTAAATGGTTAAATTTTCATCACTATGATTATTTTGGGTTGTTTGTGTGTCGATTGTAATTCGTTTTTTTAGTTCCATTTACCATCTGTTTTTATTTTAATTCATCCAATTGTAGTTTCACGTTGAAAAGTAAGGTCTTCTTGTCTAAGACCAGGATACATTTTCTTTGTAATCAATCTTATTATTTTCTTAGGTACCATTAGCTACCTTTTTTTTTTGTTAGTATCATAAGCCTTTTTTAATTAAAAGGTATATCAAGGCTGCTGTCCTCTCCTTAGGCATTTATTCTTCCTACCATATTATCTTAATTATGATTTAATATCTTGGCCAGACATTAAGAAATTTTAACATATGCTACTGTGAGCACTTACGAGCCAGATAAGTCACATTACGCAAAACACTTCATTGATACCAAACACAAGCCTACACTTAATAACACTATGGAAGTACTTCATATAAGTGACAAGAAAGAAGAACTTGATTTTTGGGGGGTTCTGAATTCAAGAAATAACTAAAATATCCTCAATATACAGTATTGAATGAACAACTAAACTTGTGAAGTACAATTATCTTAGATCACCTTTTGAACTAAATATTACTAACCAAATATATTTTTAGAAAAAGAAGAATATTGTTTAATAATCAGGTTTATGACATGAAATTTATTTACGATTTTAAAAAAGATCTATCAAACTTCTATCTGTCAGATACCGAAAAGTAGACTAGAATACATATTAAAACGCTTAGGAAGACTGTGGAAATTCAAGAAAAGTATTTTTTATCTTTCCATATTTATTATGAATAATTTTCATAAAATAAAAGTTAAAACAATTAATTTAATTATTTAATATATTTATAAATATTCTCTTGGTTTCAGTGTTTCTGCCAGTATCGATTATTCTCTATACTTTTGTTATTTTTGAGTTGTTTGATTACCTCCATAACTTCCTCTCTCAATTTTCTCTTCTTTTTTTGATCAAATTTACAAAAAACCGTTTATATACGAAAGAAAAATACTAGATCGTTTACGTTTCAATTGTCAATATTAAAAAAATAATAAATTGAATTGAAAATTAACTGAGATACCTCCATTTATTTGAATAGGAGATCTCTTCAAATCAACCAGTTACAAATGCATCAAACTAGTTTCATTCCCATTAAAGTTTGATTTGACTTCTAAATTGAAAAGTTTGATTTGATTTGTTTTTAGTTTGTCGTGGTTTCATTTATAAAGTTTCGTCAGCCTGTTTGAAATAAAAACGATCACATTAACTTTTCAAATGGTAGAAATCAATCGTTCATTATCAATAGTATATATATATATATATATATTCATAAGAAGAAAATGTCGTTAAATGCAAAAAACCTTCTTTTCTTGCTGGTATGCCTTAATACCTTACATTGTCAGTTGTAAATCTGGTTGCATTTTATGTACGTATCTATACCACTTTAGCTGTTCTTACTCTTACTTAGTTGTGTAATTCGTTTTCATGCTTTTTCTTACATCTTTGTTTATCTCTTTTATTTTTTCTGCTATTTTCCTAAGATAATACATTTCCGTAGTCGTAATTTTTCGTTTGTATTTCATTGGATTGTAGTTTCTTAGTTTAGCTCTTTGGTACTGAATTTCTTCTAACCCATTATTGTTTTATTTAGCTAATAACACAATGATGTAATTTTTGTCGTTATGTTTTTCTGCTTATCATTTGCATTTTGTTAGCCATCAATGCTTTCCTGAACAGCATATTTATGCATCTATCCACCTCTTCTCCTCCCTACGTTATTAATAATGAAACCATCTCTCTTCCTCTTCCTGCTGGTTTTCCAGCCTTTAGCAACTTTATTCTCTCCCTAATTTCTTCTTAGGCTTTTGCTCATGACTGTTTCTGCCCAATACCACCGAATTATTATTATCTTGCAGGTCAAAATAGCAAAATGTACGTTAAATTTGATGAAAACTTAACATTTTCTTAATCATAGAGTATGAACAAGGACTTCTATTTTTTCCTGAATCCATATTACTTGCATCTTTCATTGAGATCAATAAAAACATTCTTTTATATAATCTCTCTTAAAGTTCCTCATGAATGAATTTACCCAGTACAAGATTCTCGTGTACATGGACAGGATCGTTGCACCGATAATTCTATTTTGAGTTTTCGCCAGATTCAGCTGCAGCTTGTATCTGCAAATAATTTTCCAATATAATGTATAATTCAGCGTAGTCTCGGCTTCTTCGAAAGTGTCGCTTCGAACCTTACGAGTTCGTTTCCTTCGCTTTTGCTCTGCAAATCGATGGTTGTGGCCTTTTCAGATCGAAAAAGACATACACGCTTTAGACTTGAATTTATTCCGTATTTTTCGTAAATAAATTATGAAGTGGTGAACGTGATTGGACCCAGAATCACGCAACTGGATTTTCGGGGTATTAGCAAGTTTCGTTTCCGGTACCTGCGACTGTCTAAAAAGGGTTGAAAGAGATTTCAACTAAGGACGAACTTTTAGGTGATTAGGTAAGATATTATTGTTACGCAACTTTGCGAAGCCGTGTTTTTAGATTGTTAGACGTCTTTAACTTTGAAAGTCGATTTTCGTTTTCGTTAACAGTAACACGATTAATTTTATTATTTAATTATAACTAAAATTTATTTCGAATGAAATGCTATATATTATATAACTTGAATCTTATGGCAGGTCGCGCCATTGCGTTTTAGAATTGATTCACGTCCTAAGTCAATATTAGAATCCGGTTATGTTTTAAAGTATTGCACCAAACAAAAATCCGTAAGTTAGATAAAATTTGCATTTCACATGGCAGGTCGTTGATATTGTTGACCTAATGAGCATTTGGTCAGTGCCAATGTTAAAGAGAAAAATAAGTATTTTTAACATAAAGTGATTTTTATTTTTGTTAACATTTTTCAACTGACAGAAAAAAAATATTTTATTTATATGAGCAACTTTGATTCCTTTTTTAATTTTTTTTTTTGTGTTCATATTTAAGATCAAACATTTTACATTTCTGTTCCTTTTTTTGAAATAAGAGATTCCGCTGGGCATTCAAAACTTCCACTTTCGCTTTCTCAACAGAACCTATTTTTGTATACTTGGGCCTCCTTTTAGCCGACCAATTAAGCGAATTTTCTTCTTCTTTATTAGTTGTTGATGTGTGAGAAGTAATACTCTAGGCTACTTCTACTGAAGAAATCTCTGTATCTTTATTGTCTGTGCATTGTGTACCTTCAACTGGTAATGTATCTAAATTCAAATAAAAATAAAATTTTAGCGTATTCCCCGCCCTCTTTTAGTTCAAGCTTTTTCCGTTAGCGATGTTAGCACTCATCTGAGGAGATCCAATCGAGCGCAGTTGCCAGATTATGTGATATTTCTTTACATTTGTATAAATCCATATACACATTTCTATAATTTTTATTACTAGATATAGATTAATTTAAATAAAATATCTTTTTGACATTATTTAAACTGCCCAATCGAACAACAGAATAACGCTTCCTAAATAAGGGCATTATTGCAATTTGATTTGATTCTTTTGAAATCGACTTTATATTTAGTAAGAATGTATCTTTCCTATTTAGTCAAACGTTAATTTAATACTTTTATTTTCAGATTCCATAGGTATTACTCTTTAGAACCATATAGGTATTCAGGCTACAGACTATCCACAAATACAGAGAAATAAATAAAAAAATGCAGTACTCACCTTAAGATATTTTAAAGCTTTTCCAAAATCAATAAACCCCGTCTGAGTTTTTCTAATGAAATTATATATTTTTTTGTTATCATTTTCTTTTCTCTTTTGTGTTTTTTTTGTAAATGTAGGTAATTACCGGACTGGAATTCCATCCCTATTTTTTATTTGAGAACTAAGACGTTTTCTTTATATTATAAAAAAATAATCCATGCGCCACCATTCTATTATTTTATAATTTCTCCATGACTAATGTTTTTTATATTCTCTTCGATTTTCTTTTTAAGCCTACGCTCGTCATCAACGTTATATATATATATATATATATATATATATAACAACTATCAAACCAACTCGATAATTTCAAGTACAAATTATAAACAAACGACACTGGTAGCGACATCTAAGCGGATAAAACGTTCAAGCCCTTTCGGATTACCCTTAAAATTATCCTAACTACAAAAAAGTTATGGAAGAAAATAATTTCTAATTACTCAACCATTATAAATGAGGGACTGAAAACATTTGCTTGAGGGGACGCTCGGGATAATGAAAGCATTTTTGCTGTACCAATAACTCTCTATTATCACTGACATATTAAAAGGATTTAACTTTTATTTAAAACATGATCCTATTTTTACAAAAAAAATTGGATGCGCTAATCAATCATCCATCATATATCAAAGTGAACAGGAATTGAGATAATCCTATTGAATTTTCATATCCATTCGTTATTCAGTATACGCCGTTCAAACCATATGACAAAAGTTGTTCTATCAATTCTACCCACTATCTGTTTGTACCTTATAAATCTTTCATGCTGTTAGAATTTTATAGTTGGTTACTCCAAGGATAACAAACTACGCCATGTGTACATATAGTACATACAATGGATAGTATCTATATATTTCTATTATAAAATGTTGTGGAAATGTTATAATTTGATGGAGTAGATTTATTATATTTCTTGTAAACACTTATCTATCATGTTAAAAAACCTACATTTTGTTGTGTTTGTTAAACAAATATTTTGAAACATTATTAAATTTAGCATTCTAATAAAAAATATACATAAATATCAAGAAGTATTTTAAAAAATTTTCTTTACATTCGATGTATATTTTGTTGTCTGCAATGCATTCACGTTTGTTGTTATTCGGAACATTTTTTTCTCTCTGGATTTCAATAGAGCGGGATTATTTATTGAGGAAACGTTTTCTTTCCTGTTGAATCTCAGTTTGGCACTTTAGGAAATTTTATTTCAGGAACCGTTTCCGGAAACTCAAGTATACTTACTCTGATGGGGCCTTATTTCATAGTCGTCGTTTTGTTTCCCTTTTATCCTGTAGTTCTTACGCAAGCTCATAGAAATTAATCGTATTTGAGCCATATTTTACGAGAATCGTCAGCTGACACTTCAAATACCTAAAAGGGTACAACTGTTTTGTACTTGAGTAAAGAGTAAACTATTATTAAATCTTATTTTATGGTATCTGTGCATTGTAGAACTGAAGTTATAATCTGTTACTAATTATTTTTTCAAAAGAGATAAATTGGGACTTAAATAATGTAAAAGCAATTGCTTTTATCTGAGCTTTCTAAATTAATGGTAAAAGTTGCAGACAGCGATATTTAGTTATCTTTAATTTATTCATTCGTGAATCCTATAAAGAAAAAATAAATGAGATCTACACAGTGTAGTGAACCTAACAATTTTTTTTAATTCTAAACTATGCCAGAAAAGAATAAAATAAATCGAGGTAACTAATTTTTAGGAATATGGTTTGTTTTTATTTTCAAATATAAATTGCCTTAATAAAAATTTCTCTTGTTTTTCTCGATTGCATGTTGAGCACAAAAATGTAATATTTTGAAACACATTCTATAAAAGACCAGTATGTCATTTATCCACACATTTCGGTTTAAAATCCGAAAAAACATTGCGATTCTAAAGAAAATAGCTTAAGTTTCGATAGAATTGTTTAAAGGGCATTTTTAGAAAAGTCAGATAATTTTGTAATTTTGCAAAAAACTATGGAGTAAAAGAGAAGATTATTTCTAGAGAGAACTTTTGAACTAAATACCTACAGAGTAATAACCAAAAAAAAATTGAAAAAGAAGAATATTATTGTACATATTGCTTGATAATGATTGATTGAAATGTTTGTTATAGGAAGTCAAGTACGCTTATAGAAAATCTGTCAATCTTATGTCACGTTTTGATAATGCAATTTAACCGAAACTTGGATAGAGAAAAGGTATTTAAAAATAACTTTGTAATACTATGGAAATTCAGATAAGTATAAGTTATCTTTTTTATATTTAGAAAACCTTTTGATCATTCCTTTTTATTAATTACAATTTTTTATAAATGTGTTAGATTGAACTAACATTTTATTTTTTTCCGTTTATTTTATTTTACAAATTGAATCACTTAAGTTTTTCATTCGTACTACTAGTACTTGTTGAATCTGCACTTTTAAACCAGTGTGAATTCTCATGTCCCCTAAGAACAAAAGGTGGACGACGGTTTTTATTATAATAAAATTTAATTCCAATTTTTAATCGTTCAGTAAGTTCAGAGAATACGATTTAAGTTCATCTACACATAAAAACAATTCAACTGAACGGGGAAACTAAAAAGCGTGTGACAGCTTTCAAAAATAAACAAAAAGTTACGCAGTGCACATCAATGTACCTGCAACCGATTTGAATACTCTATATATATAATGAAAGCAATAAAAGTCAAAACAGCCAGCCAGATTGTCGAAATTTCCAACAAAAAATTTCACGCAAGCTGCATGAAAAACCATTGAAATATCTGTTTCAGATTGTTGAATTTTTCAAATATCGCGAAATAACCGCATTAAAATATTAATGCACCAACGAGTTGGATATTGTATTAATCTGCTAAAAATTCATACTTATTTTCTTGCGAATAAAAAAGTAATACATCGAAATGGATTATACATGGAGTTTTGTTTTGTAGAGTATATTATAAATTGTACACTGTTTATTTAATTTAATATGAAATGCAAGGTATTTTTACCTAATACCGGCTATATTTTGTCCATTAGTAATTTGAATGAAATATCGTTAATAGTATTACGTATTGGGTTGTTTTGCATTCCTAAATATATAAAAAATGCTAAATACAATTTTTAACCGGGTTTAACCCTTGATTATTGGAAATTAAAGAGGCTGGGTGAAATAATAAAAAAGTATTTATCTATGAATAAAAATAAATATAACTTACACCTTTAAATAACTAATACATTTAATCGCAGTGGTAGACACTATCAACTGCTCAATCATCCGAGAATCCAAACTTGTGTTTTTACTCTTTTTTTATTTTGCCAACCAAAAAGACCACAATGTTTATTAATTTTCAATACTGCAATAAAAATTTTCAATTATTATCTAATCGCGACTTTGCCCCAAAACTTTCGCTCACGTAATATTAAATAAATAGTGAATGTTATAATTTAGAAGATATTAAATAAAAAATAAGTTTTAAGTACAGGGTGATATTTTACCACATTCCTTTACATTCTATCGTAATAATCGTATACATTTATAGCGAATTAATACTAAATAATACTAAATTTAAATGTCGTTAATTACAAAATTTTATTGATTGAATACATATTTAATAGTAGTGGCAACTGGTCCTTTCTATCTGCAGAAATATCTGAAATTATAACTTTCATTCAATTTTTACTTTCTCTTTTCTACTTCTTTGGTGATGTTTTATTATTAAAATAATAAATCTAACCAGAAACGCAGGAGTTGGACAAATAGATACAAAATCAATTTGGTGTAGTACTACGTCAAGACTCGGTGCCTAACTTCGTTGCTTTGCAATCTTCTCGGTGAAATATAAACGAGTTCATTCAAAGAATTGGTTGTACTAAAGTCTACCAGAAGCAGTAATAAACTTCGTCTGTGAAGAGCCAAGTGAATCAATTTAATAAAAAAAAAATAAAATAAAGCCAGATTCTGATGCACCGCATCAGTGCGACGCGGATGCGGAGAAACAATTTATAAATCTATATACATTTTCGAACTTTCATTTCTCTGGAGATTCCACTGCATTACTTGATGTATATAAATCTTCGATGCAAATACAACTATTAGATTTCAAAGTCTACATCCAACACAATAGTGATGTAACTCCACACCGGATCGAACGTACAGTAGTTTCAGGTTGAAGTTATTTACAGTAAGAATTCGCTAAAAGGGTTATCTTAGCTTTTTCGATCTCTAGAGGTAAAATAGAAACATAATAATGACATAATTTCAAATAACTATAGCAATATGCTACATAATGCTCCTACATTGTCTATTTTCTAATCTAAAATTGTTTTATTATAAAATTATATATTTTTTTTTAATACAAAATGTGCTTAAAATTTATTTCGTATCCTCTTTTAAAACTATTTGAGAACAGTTCCGTTTAAAAACATATAATTACATTTACTTGTACAAAGAGAGTTCTGCTTCTAGACTTCCTTATTTAATAATTTTTCTATATGTTTATTTTGATCTCTTTCTTGAGATCTAATTCAATTTATATTCTTTGCCTTTGTACTCAGATGCTTGTAGTTTAGTTGTGTTATTCGAGTTTTCTATTTTTCCCTTACTTACAATAACGTGCTTTAATATGGATAAATTATTCAAAAATTTTCTAGTTTTATACCATCATACTTTGCGCAGAAAGAGGTTACGGTACGGTATCATTACTTATGTAATGTGAAATTTTTTATCTACGAGACTTAGTTCAGAAAGTCTCAAATTTATATTTTCGTACAACGTCTCATGCATACCTACCATTGTCGGACGACTAAAAAGGGATAACTATAAAAGATTACACTTTCCTGAGTCTCGTTCTTGACAAAGGTTTTTCTTATTTTCGCAAATGGCGCAGTTGTTACGGATAATGTTTCCAAAAAGAAAAATATTTGGTCGGGATAAAAGCAATTGTGGGATTTAGACTATATAACTCAATAAATTAAAGTAAGCTTTATAATCTTTTACAAGCTGCTTAAAAGTTTCTATCCAAAACAATTAGAAAAACCGATTTGTTTGTTTAAACAATATTTTTACTTTTTTTAGACCATTCAGAGCCTCTCAAAAAGGTGTACACAGGGTGATAAAAAATCAGTTCCGGAAGAAATCGCTTAAAATTTGAAGGTAAAATAATTTTAAATTACCACTAGAAATAAATAATGTACAACTTTTCCAAACTGATTAATTTTTTCCAGTGTTTGGAATGTCGTTTTATTTTCCGCTCTTAATACACAAATATCTCTTTATTACTTACTGAAAAATAATGCGCTGTTCCTAAAACGTGTTTCTTACCTGGAACAAAAAAAAATGTAATATTAATTTTATAGATATAATAAGCAACATATAATTTAAACGTATAATAGTAAATAACAGAAGTAATAATTTGTTTATAATTGAACGCTCTAGACCCATAGCGGTCTAAGAAACCATAAAAAAATTAGAAGTTTTAGTAATCATTTTTGTTTAAATCTAATATCTTAATAAAGTACTAAGATTTATTTTCAAGTTGCAAATTCAATAATTCGAAAATGTCTCAAAAATATAAATCTCTTTAAAATATAAAGGTCAAAGTGTTAAACAGAATTTTACTTTACAAATTTTATTACTTAAACGTAGAAATTGATCGCTCAAGCAGCAAGCAAAGTTTTGTGATTGTATTTTGTATACAATATGTGGGATGGATAATTCCATCTTTTAACACATAATTTCTAATATTTTAATAAAATTTTATTTTATTACCTTTTCACCTACCTTTCTAATCATAGATATATACATAGACACAGTTAAATATTTAGAAAACTTAACTTTTCTCCTAAATACTAATAATACTATTTCCTAGAACAAGATAATTGAACAAAAATTCTTAATAAACAGATTCTATGTTTTATATTTTTAAATTCAATTTTTTCAAATTTCATTTCTTATCTATGACAAACTCATTTACTTATAACATCCAACAATGATATGTTTCTATCTTTACATGTTAAGAATGAGTTTACATAAATTTAAATAAAAATCTTTAAATAATTTGGATATATTTGTTTAATAATTAACCATATGACATAATGTCAATATACATTTCATAATATTTTTATTTAATGTTTTAAAGAAAAAATTCCTTTTCAAACTTGAATATCCTACAATTTTAATATTGTTTACTTATAATCTTCATTCAATTATTTTATAAAAATTCCGAATTTTGTTTATCCTTAACATAGATTTGACATGTATAGATTTGATCCTACTGTTTTATTAGTTTTAGAATATATTCAATTAATATTAATTATAATTACTTTTATTGAATATTATATATTAGATTATTACATTTAATTTAATGTGCATTCAGATTTTTCTAATAAGTTTTCTATGACTATCAAAAATATCGTTATGATCATTTATAAAATTTAGTGTAATATTAGGGTAAACTATACTTTTGATTTTAGTTTTAGACTAAACATTAAAAAAGTTATTTAATTATAGTTGTATGAAATCTCATATATATACTACGGACCTTTTAAAATATTCATGTACTGAATCCTCTCCATAAATACTAAATGCATTTAGGCTAATTAATACTTTTTGTAAGAGACAAATACTTTAATTGCTATAACTAAAACTATTTTAAATAAGAAAAGATAAATTAAGATCTATTCAAATCAACTCAAGGTTCGGTGTCCAAAACACACCATTCTCAGAATCAATTTGAATAGATTTTAAAACGCTTTGGATGACTTATTATTATTTATTGTATATAGTTTCCGCAAAGTAAGAATTAAAACAATTAATTTTAAACTATTTTATCTGGAGTTAATGGACACTTGTAACATGTAGTAATTAAACATCTTATTAAAAAGTTTACTTCAATAATTACAATTATACAGTGATTTTAATTAAACTTATTAATTAGATCTAAAGATTAAAGGCGTAAAATAATAAATGTATATTACTAGATATTAATTTAGATGGTCTTCCGCATTATTTAATTGTGTCGGTAATGGTGGATAAGGTTTTCCTAACTTACTAATACAAATGACACCATAAGTCTCTTTGAAGTGCCTTGGTAAATAATCATAAAAAACATCACTGTGTCATAAATATAATAAAAAAAATATATAACTATCAATAAGTATTAATTCTAATTGGATAAATTACATTTCCTTCTTGTTGGACAGTTATTTTAACCTTTCTCTTCCTTATAAACAATTTAAATTATAGTGACGTGCATGGAGCTGACGAATATTATTATTTGTTGTTGATTGTTGGGGTTCGATTGGGTAAAGTAAGGGACCAGAGAGAAAATCTTGAAATTGGAATAGACAAAGTTATTCAAGCGTGTTACCGCTTCTATCTATCTGTCGATCCAATCCCAAATAACCAATACACTCTTTATGTAAATATTGTATTTGGTAAAGGAAAGGATTCCATTGAATTTGGAAATAGTTCCTAAATCTCTGAGATTTTCAAGTTTCGTTTTAAACGACGAAGAATGAAAATATTCATAAGGTAAATAACATTTTTTTGAGTCAAGGTAAAAATTTAACAAATATGATCCAGCTCACAAGGACGTTATTATTTAGGAATTCACGAAAAGCTTATCTAAACAAGAATATTTTAGTAATTATGCAATTAAATTTCTTCACAAAACCGGAAATGTTCGATGTAAAGTTTCTGAAATATATATCCCTGAAGGCTCGATGCAAACACCATCAGATCCAATACTTTCAACCAGAATTCATCCCCTAATTTTCAAGTTAAAAAAGTTACGAGAATATACTCTTAATGCGATCTAACAAATCCTTTGCAACTTTTTCATACCCTCGGAAAATGTTAATTTCCACAGAAATAAGCACTTTATTCATCGCAAAAATGGGATGTCTTCTTCATAATATTTCTTATGAATTATTTAAGAGAGACCACAGTAAAAATTCTATACTTTTTCTTAAAAAAAAAGTAGGATTGTAGCGTGATAGTCTTGATGGTCAATTTGGTAGAAACCAAATTTTGAAATTTTTTGAAATTACCAATTTTTATTTGATTTTACTCTTTATAACATTCGTTTATTTATTTTACTTAAAGTTTTGCCTTCATTTTTTGGAAGCATAAAACGATATTATATATCAAACATTTGTTACCATATATCCCTCAAAGGTTTTTCAATTAAATATAAATATTACGAAAAACAAATAAAAGAATAAACTCGCATTTTACATTTTTATGTAAATACACGCATACTTTTTGTTTATATATTCTTTTAAAGTGAAGTGACCCATATCATAGGTATATAATTTCGCTGCGAAAACAGAGTTATTCAATTTCTCATTGAAACATTTTCGTTTGTGTTGTATTAACAAAATGAAAATTCTTGGAGCTTTAATGTACTCGTAAAATGTATAACGTATATATATGTACATATATTATTTAAATAAAATATAGGATCTGTTACAGCTAATGTGGCTTTTACATTTGTTGTATGGTCTTTTTAGTAAAATAATGCCGGAGATAAAGCAAATTTATGGTTAAAAACACAAATATACTTAAAATATCTCAAAAATGCACAAAATGCTGAGTATTTATTTCCTTATTAAATTAATACCTTTGTATGTACATGGCGCAGTCAGCTCCATTCAAGGTGGTAGGTACAATAAGATTAGATTAGTAAAAGGAATTATACGTTTTTATAATGTCGTGATTTTAAGCATTTTTATGCAAAATATCAATTATTTTGTTGTTGAAGCTTAATAGGGACTGCCAAAAAAAATAATTATCTGTTACATTTTCCGTAATTTTTACGAATTCTTGTTTACTCTATTTACAGTTTTAGTCAGAATTTGGGCAAATATTTCTTACAGGCTGGTTGAAAATAAATACTCAATAAATATAAAAGATAAATTATAATTTCCACAGTAGTTCAAAGCTATTTATTCAAGATCTTTCTCTATACAGGTTTCGCTATATCGCATTATAGAAGAGTGACATAAGATTGACGAATTTCTTAAAAACGTACTTGACATCATATCAAATATTTATTATGGATAAATTCCGCAAAGTAAAGGTAGAGACAGTTAATTCAGTAAATACATATTCTAAAAAAATTACTTTATTATATATCGTAAAGGTAAAGACTGGAATTTCATTTGAGCTCTCATTCTTGTGACCCCAGATTAAGAGTGATTTATCAGATTTGTTCAATTAAAATTTGATTGGAGCTGAACAACTATCCGGAAAAAAGTTGTTACATCAAAAACAAATTCGATAAAAAATTAAAAAATTGTTCCTACTTCAAGAACAACATCCTCAAAAACATCATTTTGATAGGACATTTTGAATAAAATACAGAAAACTTCTAACAAAAATTAAAGAAAATCTGCATCATAACCAGAATATATGGATTAATCATCTACGAAAAGCACAATTGGAAATGAATCGAAAGAAAACAAAAATAATGGCAGTATCCAAGAAAATGAAAAACATAAAAACTCAAATAGAGACTACGGACCTTGAACAAGTTGCACGAATTACAAAGATGGAATAACTCTTGAAGACGATGGTAAAGCATACATAGAAATAAAAAATAAATATTAAAAACCAACACCAGATATTCAATAAAAAAACAGACACTAAGGATAATCCATTGCCTGTTCCAATATTGATATATTACAAATACAACTATAGTAAGAATTGCTAAGTTTAATGGACAAAGTACTAAAAATTAGTAGTTAAATCAGTAGAAAATAGAACAAGGGAAAATACATTAAGAATAGTTTGGACATATATACAGAATCTCTAATACGAAACTATCCAAAATAGTGTGGAAAATAGGGAAAACTAAAAAGACCCCGAAGGATAGATCAACGAAGAAATGAAAAAATAAGTTTGGTGTGTATTTAAAGAAAAGAAAACTAAGTTAAAGATAGGCTGAATTTCTTAGATAGACATGGATAAATAAGCGAAAATTAAATATTTGAACTTCAAACCTAAACTAATATTCAAAACATGGATATTTTCTTCAAACGAGTTAAATTCATAACCTAAACCATCAAAATAAATAAGTTTGTCAAATATAAATACGTTTGGTCATTTGTTGCCGTCCACTGATAATTAACTCTCGAGTTCTCATAATAAATTAACTCAAAAAAAGAAAATAGAAACTAGATAAACATATTTTTATTTATATTTAATTAAAATTTATCCACTTCAAGCCCCATTTTAAACCTGTTTACAAAAACAATTGAAAAAGTTGTAGTTAAAGAGGGATCAAGAATAAACAAAAACTTAATGTTTTTGCCGAACTTTAAAAATGTATTTATTTATACCAAATCTAAGTTTATGTGTTTGATAAAATTATGAATTAAATGTCAAAGAGAAACTGTACTCGTGGCCTTCGAAATTTTATTTACAATATTTTTTTTTAAGTAGGTGCTAAAATATAAATCTGAGCCATCTCTTCTTTATAGTCACATTTTTTATAAGAATGCATTTCTTCTATAAAAGTATAAATTAACAACATACTTAACACCTCATGTTCAATAACGTTTATTAATATTAAATAATGAAAATCTGTAAATCAGATGCTTTTGACAGATAAACTAATGTTGAAAAAACAACTAAAATTATTTCAACAATTACTCCAACTCACCGTCACCACGGCTTTATTATTTCGGATAAATAATATGCGTCTCAGTTAGATGAGGGTCTACCATATTCATTAGTTGTAGAAATAGTTCAGTAGATGACAAAAAGTGATGAGGGATTCCACTTGTGTGGTTATCCAATTAAGAAATAGACGCCATCCGACTAAGTTTTGGATTTATGTTCTCACAACAAGCCGAAAGTTCCTTGGAATGGACGCAAACTTGGGATAATGGAATGCGTAGGGTTTTGTACCGACGCATAAATTCAAAATGTATTTCTTTTATTGAAGATACTCTAAGAAATATGATATTTTTGAGTACTGGTAATGTAAATATAAAGAGGTGTATTACAAATTCTACTTTTACAATAAAGAGTTGTTCAACATTTAAAATATTGAAATATGCTAATTAACAGAATTCCTATTTTATACCAGTCTACCAGTTCCTAGAAATTTTACCACCCCCGACTAATATAATAGAAAAAAAAACCGCATCTCAGGAACTTCTCCGCTATTACATTATTTTCCTCAACATTTTTCTTGAATAGAAATGTCAAAGCATATACTGGTATAAGTTTATATTTTTTAAGAAAGAAAAAGCCAAATTTGTATTATAAGTGTGTAAAGATTCTTTAATGAAGATTAGAGTTAAAGAAATTTATATCTTTCTCAAGTCAAAAAGTCGAGCGCTTTCGGCAATACAATGCCATCATCAGGACAACTAAAAAAAATTTTTTTTTTGTTAACATAAATAAAAATTACAAATAGAGAATTGATGTACTTACAAAAATTATGTAAAACTTGACGGCAAGGTTAGTTATGAAATTCTTTTTTTATATAAAATCATTTCTAACAGTAAAATATAAATTAACTTAAAAGACAACAATGGACGTATAACTGTAACATTTTAAAAGGTTTTTAAGGCCCAGGCCTGAAAGTTGTCTTTATTAAAGACAACATGTACTTGAACAACAAGGGATTAAATATCATTAAAAAATTTTTTTGAAATTAACCTTGCGGTTTTAACAAAATTTGAACTAAAGTGAAGTTAAGGTTTGTAAGAGGAAAAAGAGAGGGGGCCAAGATATTAGAAAGGAAGAAATGATATATGATACAGCCAAAGGTTGAAGGTTGGACGGGAAAGAAGAATATGTTGATAGGTGACTAAGATGACGGGAGTTGAAAAATTGGATGGAATGGAGTGACTACTTATCACACACTTACAAGCTTTTAAACAATGGAATGAATTTATTAATGTTTAAGTGAATTTGGGTATTTACGCAGGAGGAGGAAGGTTTATTTATTTCACGAAGGATTTCAAGATCTTCGAGAAGGTCAAGTTTAAAGTTACAATAGAAGATTTTAGATTTTTATTGTATTTATTGAAGGGGTTAGAGGCAAGTAATTTAAAGTCATTGTTTTCTAAGAAGTGTCTAAGAAGTATACAAAAAACTGAACACTTCTTAGAAAACAATGACTTTAAATTACTTGCCTCTAACCCCTTCAATAAATACAATAAAAATCTAAAATCTTCTATTCTCAAATTCAAAAACTTTTTCACCATCCTCAATCTTAACCCTAACTCTTTTCTTTTAAAAAACCCTTACATCCCTCGCCTTTATGGCTTACCAAAAATCCACAAACTCAATTCTCCCATGAGACCAGTCGTCAGTTTCTTCAATTCCCCCGCTTCATCCCTCGCTAAATTTCTAAACAATTTTTTAAATCAACTACTAAATTACAAACCAAAATTCACTGTCGTCAACTCTTTAGACCTTATTAACAAGAATAAAAATTTGGTTCTTCCTAAAGATATTAAATTAATTTCTTTTGACGTATGCAACCTTTACACTAATGTACCGAAAAATGAGACTCTCCCAATAGTCAAAAATCTTTTATTATTGAAAGATATTAATCCTTCCACAATCTCAATCACCCTTGAACTTCTCAAAATTTGTCTAGACCAAGATTTCTTCCTTTTCAATAATAAATTCTACCAACAACCCCACGGCTTAAGTATGGGTAATCCTCTTAGCTGCCTTATGGCTGATCTCTTCCTAGATAAACTGGAACAAGAAAAAATTCTCACTCCTACTAATAATCAATTCATTCTGAACTGGTACAGATACGTTGATGACATTTTCGTTGTTTTTAAAGGCAACCTAACAGATATTGATAATTTTCTCCTTTTTCTAAACAATCTCCACCCAAATATTTCCTTCACAGTTGAAATTGAATTGAATTCCTCCATTAATTTTCTTGATTTGTCCATTACCTTTTCAAATAATCAACTTTCTTTCGACATTTATAGAAAACCCACTCAAACTGATCATCTTATCAATTTCCATTCCAATCACTCTTTCCAACATAAAATGTCCGCTATCTATTGCTATGTCCACCGATTACTTAACGTTCCTTTATCCCCTGACAATTTTTCAAAAGAAGTTAATGTCCTAAAACAGTTAGCTATCAATAACAGTTTTCAACCAAATATTATTGATAAAGTTCTCCATAAACTAAAATTAAAACGTAACATTCAACAAGCCTACAATGTGATTTCTACACCTCCAACTGATTTAAAATATTTTTCATTACCTTATTTAGGAAAAATTTCCCATGACATTTCAAACGTTTTCCGAAATTCAGACAACATCAGGATCTCATTCAGAAATAACCTTTCCATCAAATCTATATTTAGTCACACTAAAGACCCCCTTCCTATTCTTGACAAAAGTGGTATTTATAAACTATCGTGTGCTGATTGTAACTCAACTTATATTGGAAAAACTGCACGAAAACTCGACATTCGCATCAAAGAACACATCAGATACCCCGATAAGTCCACTTTTGGACATCATCTAAAATTTAATAATCATAATTTCAACCCCTCTGAAAACGTCCAAATTTTACACAATATCTTTAATTGTAACTTTAAACTTGACCTTCTCGAAGATCTTGAAATCCTTCGTGAAATAAATAAACCTTCCTCCTCCTGCGTAAATACCCAAATTCACTTAAACATTAATAAATTCATTCCATTGTTTAAAAGCTTGTAAGTGTGTGATAAGTAGTCACTCCATTCCATCCAATTTTTCAACTCCCGTCATCTTAGTCACCTATCAACATATTCTTCTTTCCCGTCCAACCTTCATCCTTTGGCTGTATCATATATCATTTCTTCCTTTCTAATATCTTGGCCCCCTCTCTTTTTCCTCTTACAAACCTTAACCTCACTTTAGTTCAAATTTTGTTAAAACCGCATGGTTAATTTCAAAAAAATTTTTTAATGATATTTAATCCCTTGTTGTTCAAGTACATGTTGTCTTTAATAAAGACAACTTTCAGGCCTGGGCCTTAAAAACCTTTTAAAATGTTACAGTTATACGTCCATTGTTGTCTTTTAAGTTAATTTATATTTTACTGTTAGAAATGATTTTATATAAAAAAAGAATTTCATTACTAACCTTGCCGTCAAGTTTTACATAATTTTTGTAAGTACATCAATTCTCTATTTGTAATTTTTATTTATGTTAACAAAAATTTTTTTAGTTGTCCTGATGATGGCATTGTATTGCCGAAAGCGCTCGACTGTTTGACTTGAGAAAGATATAAATTTCTTTAACTCTAATCTTCATTAAAGAATCTTTACACACTTATAATATAAATTTGGCTTTTTCTTTCACCACAAAGTGTGTACGCACCAACACGTAACTTTTGTTACTCTTCATTTATATTTTTTAGTCTCTCACAACTTCTGCTTTACGGTGATATTTATTTGAAAAAGCAACTTTAAGGTTTTCAGCGTAGCAGGAAATATACACAGTATTAAAAATAAGCAAAGAATAAGTTTTCTTTCATAAGGAACAAATTTCAGAAGTGGAAAATACGCATTTTTTTGTGAGTGTCTGTGACTTTTCGTTGTGACCTTAATTCTCCCGATCCCTGAAGTTTTGTCACGTTTCTAAACACAATCCAATTACAATTTAAGAAAGTTTGTCTGACCGAAGTAAATTGTTTCAGTTCAAACAAATCAAATCCCTAAATTTAATTTTCTTAAAGGTTTTAAGTTCTTAAACTTGTAAAACACGAAGCAAAATCATTTACTCAAAAATATATTAAAAGGTACAAAAAATAATTAATTGTTTGAAAGCACCTTAACTATACAGAAGTAAATATTCAACAATTTCTTTCAAATAATTCTTTGGGCAAGTTTTATATACTTACATCTCCATATCAGGTCAAGAGACCGTAAGGCCTAGGGCTGTAGTATTTCTCCATTTATTTCTATTTTTTGCTCTATTCAAGTCTGCGATATTCATCTTTTGTAGATCTCATTTCATTATCTAACACTATCTTTTCCTTAGGAGCTCTTTCCAGGATTATATTTGGAGTCTATCATTTATAACTTTATATTAGTCTTTTGCATTCATCATCAGTGTTTATTCACAATATGGCTCTTTAGATTTTATTTTATAATCTCTGCAAGAAATTTTACTCTAATTTATTCAAGGTTCACATTTTATAGTAACCGGTGTTTTAATGACCATCTTGTAGATTAAGATTTTCATTCCTCTCAGCATATACTTTTTAATTTAATATTATGATCCTACTTCTACTCCTATGATAGTGTTATTGTTCTTCCTACTTTTTTCTTCTGAAGGGCTGTAAATATTTATTATACTGATATTGTTGTTTTTGTTTACCTTATAAAAACCATTTAAAGGTGTTTTCCAATCCTTATTATGTTTTGTATATTCCTGGCATGATTAAGAAATATTATGTGCTTTTACAGAAATTCTTCATAGAATCTTTTTTTTACATTGGATGGAACTTTTACATAGACTTTAACGTTGCGCCCTTTTATTCTGGGTTGTTATTCTTTCAATAAATAATATGAAAGAATCTAAATAAATTTAGAAAATATTAAATAAAAAATAAGTTCTATAGGGTGATATTTAACTAAATACCTGTACATACTATCGTAAGAAAGTTTATAATTCCATACCAAAAGATGCATCATATTTTCAATTTTAATAACCCTAATAACATATTTTCTGTTCATGAAGTTGCAATACCTGGAAGTTAGAGTATTAGTACCCATTATTAAACTTAAAACAAATGGGCATGGACTAAAACTATGCGGTAATTTGCAGAACATATTACTGTGATATAGAATAGAAAATTACACTTGATACTAGAAGATAAGCAGAGGTATTACGCTTCTACCTGTGTATGCGAGAAGTTAGTAGTTTTAATTCCCTTGTAAATACCTACAATATAGAATATTGTTCTATGAAGTATCTCGTTTCCAGTAATTTTACGTTAAAATTTATGCTTGTCACTGCATATATATTCTGTTTATGATAAGCAAAATTTTAATTAACATCAAAACTTTATTATTTTATGAAAGTTTTGGTGAAAATGCGAAACTATGAAAAATAAATGTATATTAATAATAATGATAACAGTGACAAAATTGATGGCTTTAGGCTTTTGTTGTTATAATAAATTAAATTAAATAATTTTACCTTAAAATTAAATTATAAATATAATTTCTAAACATATTCTGTTGCTTTCTTTTAATATACGAGCCGAGTTTTCATCATATGCTGACTGATACTAGATTATTGAAAACAATAAGAGATGCAAGATTGATTAAATAGGATAAAATGTTATATTTATAAACCTAGAAACATGATGTTACAACACAAGTCCAGCGTGTCTCCAAAACACAAAATTTAAAAATGACAGTGTTATTTTGTTTTGCAATCAGAATTTGTAAAACATTACGTAGGAAGTACAAAGGGATTTAGAAGAATATTTTTTGAGAATAACCAATTTTGTATACCAAATGGTTCAGTAGCCTGTTAAACTCATATTTTCAATTCTTTTCTCTTCCTAGCTAAATCATTTATATTTTCTTCCGTTATTTGTCCCACGGTTTCTTTGGTATTTTTTATTTAATTTATGTTTACAACTAGTTTCTGTCTAATTCCAAATACCCATACCAATTTCATTTATCTACTATTTCTCACACTCATTTTTTCTTCTCTTGCATTTTGTTTCTTTTGCTACTTTTCTTAGATTCCTCATTTTTGTGAATTCAATACTGTTTTCTACCTTTTTCTCTCTCTTCTCTATGTTATCCGTTCCTATCTAAACCATTCAATTCGTCCACAGTTTTCCTACCTATTTCGTGAATTTGTTTCAATGACGTTTTTCTTACTCTTTCTATCTCTCGTATACTTTTTCCTTTTTCTATCTGGTTCCAAACTCCTATATCAATTCAATTATTTATTTTTCATTTTTAGGAAATTGATTCTTAACCAACCATTTCTTGTTCTGTCCCATTTTGATTCTTCTGATAATATTATTAGATTCTTCAACGTTCAATTTGACTTTGATAGTTACCTGTTTGGTTATAATATTTATGTATAGTATAGCTTCAAATAATGTATGTTATTACCTAGTTAAGAAAAAAATATTAGACAAAAAACAAAATATAAGATGCAGACACCACAACATGTTCAATTCTAACAAAATCTTAGGGTACTAAAAATGGAATGTAATTTATTAATTACTAAAAGATATGAAAGAAAAAAATTTAATATTCATGATGCAGTGAGCAACATTAACATGTCTATAGATAACACTAGGAAACCCCGGCACAGGAAAATAGACGAAAAACAAAATTCAGTTAATGGCTCGTACATTTAACGAGAACGAAAGAAACAGAGAAAAGAAGGGTTCACTAAATGTTTAATTATTCTAATTAGGTAACACAAGGGGTAAGATAAACGAATTATAATCATCCTATTTTTATTCCTTGGGACAACAATTCACACCACCCCTTTTAGCGAATCTAATTTATCTTAGAATTAAGAAAAATAATGCCATGAACTGTTGAAATAATTATTTTAGATTTGATTTGGGTGTAATAGGTACAATAGGAATTATTGTCATTACAAAATAAGAGGAATAAGTAGTTGATAATTCGAATCAGTACTATCTTTATATACATGCATATTTCTTAGCAAATGAGATCCTGGAACTGAATTTATTTATGCCGATAAGTTTTATCTTTATTTCTTACACAGATTTTTTCGGCGGTTGTGCTTTCACAAAATCCTTCATCTATATTTTCAAGAATGCCCTTAATGTATAGTCCATGTGCCAGCAAAATATTTATATGGTAATATGTTGTACCGGGTGGGTAACTAAGAACGGCCGTCGGCCATATCTCAGAAATATAGTATTTACAGCTTCGGGAAAAAAAATTATAACGAAAGTGACCTCGAGAAAAACCTGGAATTTTTTTACAGAATTATAGGTTCTCCGCTAGAGGGCGTAATTGAATAGTAAAAATTAAAAAAGCAAAATTTTACAAAATTAACCTAATTAACCTAATTAAAGATTATTAGAAACACGAGCATCATATTTTAGTCTTTTTTTTTTCAAATAAAAGGTGGGGTAGAGAAGGAATCTAGTTTTGAAAAAATGCCTGTAACTTCGGTTCTGCATAACTGATTTTTATTAAGTTCGTCATACTGAAATGAGCATTTCTCCACTCATGAAATAAGTCTCAACACTGAGCAATCTAATCAGTAACGTGAATGCTGGAGGGCGCTGTTTTTTTTTTGGACATTTAATTTCTTTTGAAAATATTAAATAGAAACGTATAATTTGGTCCACGTTTTTAAAAAGTAGATTAAATTATTAATAAAATAGCAAAAATCTCAAAAATTATTTTCTAGTGCACCTTACACTTTATATACATAATTCATCATTTATTTGTTGATTATACTCGTATACTGCTAGTATAGAAAATTGGTGTTTAAAATCTCTTTTTAGTTTCTCCCGCCACACTTTCATATCTATGGTAAAATTTGATGTATTTCGTAGTCCTAACCTAATTTTTATTTTATTTTTAGTGGCTCTATTATCCAGTTTTGATTAAATTTTATGAAGTTTAATTAAATTGATATATCTTACAATTGATTGATTTCCGAACCGTTTCTAGTAAAAAATTTGGAGATATAAAGTATTTTTTTACTGTTTATTGTACTCGATAGCTTAAGCTCAAGGATTATTTTAACTCGAAGAGTAGATAGTGTACGGAACTAGACCTGGGTCCTACCACCAAGTGACCATTTCAACGAGAATATATAGCCGTCCCCGGAAATTACAACTTCCTGAAACCAGAATTCAAGTACGCCCGGGCGTTTGCTAGGCGAAATTTTAATACAGGACTAAAAAATATAAGACCAGATTTCGATATGTGACTTTTATTCAATGTTTTAAATTGTATAAAAATTCAAACACAAGTTTCCCAAATTATAAATAAAGTCATAAATTCAAATTATATAAATTATCCATTTAACTTAACAATGTTTACTGGCAAATCCCAAAAATAAGAAAAGCCTTAATTTAATATTAAAACATTTAGGGAACATTAATTTAATTCTTTTGTAAGTTCACCCAATAGAAGTACACATGCAACCAGTTTTTTTAAATATATTTGAGTGTTTAAAAAAGAAAACAGTGTAAAATCGGACAGTGAAATAATTAAAAGAATTTCAGAAATAACAAATATGAATGAGCATATCATAAAGAAAGAAAATAAGTGTTATCCACCTTACAACCCATCATTATTTGACAGAATTTGAGTACGACGATTTATAAAGTATATTTTTATAATAACCAAAAAACTAGTTTTTTAATACATAACCTTGACACGACGAATATTATTTACAGATTTATTTATTTATTTTTAATATTTCAATGGAAGCAGGTTTTTTTAAATTGGTTTTCAGAATGTTCTTTTTTTATTTTTCGATTAAAGGTAATTTTCAGTTTAACCTGCTTTCAATCATTTTTAACATTATCTGAGGTTTTGCTAAGTAAATTGGTAATTTAGCAAAATACCTTTGCCAGTCCCAAGTCCGGAGAAAGAAGGAGGGTTTAATAAGTCGATCAACAAATAAAAAATCATTGCTACTAACAGCAGAGTTTTTTTAAATTATTCTTGGCAATCATTAATATTTAGTTATGTATTTTTATATGTATTTCATCACGGAAAAGTGTATTTAAAATTATTTAATTTTCTTGTTCAAACTAGATTGAGCAACTTTTATTGAGAAAAAAAATGTCTAGTAACATAATTACGAAAAATGTTGAAAATTTTTCAACATAGAAAAAAAATAATCTCAAAAATAAAACATTATATTCAATAACAAAAATGAAGTCCTTAAGTAGTTTCTTCCAGCACTATGTTTAAGATTAAGAACACAATAACGTATAACCTCAGTGGAAACAATATTTGATTTTTTAATTTCTTTAACTATTATGATATAATGCGCTAAGGTTTTTTCATTTCAGGAGCATTAATTTTTTCCAATGGTTAATAGATAATTTAATAATTTAGTGCAAAATTAGTTTAAAATAACAATCTTCTATTGTTTCTGCGCGTAATGTTTGTAGAAAACCTTAACCGCTTGCTTTTTAGTGGGATACATATTTTATGAATTCAGGATAAAAAAATTCAATTTAAGTTTTAACGTTATTTTATTTAGTTAAAATCTAAAGTGTACAGTAAAAGTTAAGCAAAATCTTAACTACGAATTGATTTCTTTTACTTTTATTTTCTGACTGGAATCCTCTTTTGCTTGAAATGCTTTTCTTAAACGAATTTCTATCAGAGCTTCTCGGCGAAGATAAGAAGATTAAAACATTAAGTTTATTAAAATAAATTGTCAAATCTATTATTTAAAACGCTGAATGTATTTCCTTTTTTTATTTGGAATATTTTTAGTACTATTTTACATAATATTTATAAAACCAGTGCAGACACAATTATTAATTTTCTTAATGTGAATAATTTTGAGTTAAAAAATATACACGTTTTATTCATTTTTAGCATGTTTTCCATTCATACATTGCATATCCCAAGAGAATCTAATCCACCACTGTGGATGAAAGTTTTTCCACAAAGCGCTTTTTGCAAAGGATTATGTTTGTTCTTTCATTTAGGTCAGTAGCATTGGTGACATGAAACAAATGGATTATATTTCATAAGAGATTTAGGTAAAGCTTCCCTAACATGACTTTGGAAATATTTGGTTTCATAATACAGACAATTCAAACAGCCGCAGTCTAGTTGATAGTTAGTTTCTGACCCAGATTTTAAATATTTTAATATTAAAAAAATGTTTTAAATTACAAGTATACTTCTTGGTTATTTATGAAAATAAGCGTATTATCTTAACACCATTTGACCTTTATTTATTCCACTTTAAGGACAATAAAAATCTCTTACTTCTGTTGTATTCCAACGATTTACGAAAACAGGAGTAAGCACATAATACCGATAACAGATGTACCCTAAAGCAAGTTAACAAGCAATTTGGAAATAATCGTCGAATATGTTATCCAATATTTCATTTAGAAGTTAGCCTAAATAATTTACCTTCTAAATTTAATTAAATATTCCCGAAAGTGTCTTTTCTGCTTTTCCTTCCAGTGGTTGCGATTTAAGTTTAAGAGGAAGGATGTGATAACTTCAGTATTTTGGCACATGTGTATTTTCCGAAAAATTAGATTAACATACATATACTGTTACGTATTGAAACGTTTTTCTTTCAATAAATAATAAGGAAAATTTAACTATTATCTTAAGGGGATTTTAACCCACTTCGCAGCTTGGTTAATGGAAATTAATGGGGCTGAATGAAACAATAACAATTTATTTATCTGTGGATAAAAACAACTCTTACGAAATATTTAGGCAATTTACATCTTTAAATAACTAATATCTTTAATCGCAGGGGTAGGCACTATCAACTTCTCGATCATCGGAGAATCCAAACTTGAATTCCGATATTCATTTAATTTTCTAGCCAAGAAGACCTCAGTGCTTATTAATTTTGATGACTCTAATAAAAATGTTTATTTATTATCCGATCGCGAGCTTGCACCAAAATTTTTGCTTACGTAATATTAAACAAACACTGAACCTTATAATTCATAAAATATTAAATAAAAAATAAGTTCTATGTACAGGGCGATATTTAACTAAATCCTTGTAGATTCTACCGTAACAATATTTCAACTAGGTACTTATAATTTCCCTGTGGCTTTTTTTTCTATTTCGATGATTATCCTTTTTTTTTACATTGTTTAAGTTTATTGTTTCTATTGATCTTTTGAAGAAAATTTCAACAATTACAATTGTTTGTTAAGAACCAAAAATAAAGAAAAAAATATATTCAGTTCTTTTTGCACGAGACAAGCAAAAAGTAAAAAATATTTGGAATTAGCAGGCAGAAAAATATTAGTAAGCAGAAGAAGTTCATATGGAGGATTGTACAAGTTAACTCTACAATTTATAATCAGAAGCAAGACAAAATCTGAAATATATACAGTCATAGATAAGAGTCTTAATTATACTATGAAAGATTAAAAACTATGTTTGAGTGGTAATCTCAATAGAACTGGGTAGAAATTAAAATTACCTCTCAGAAGGTTTTATTAATAGAAAGGGCAGATATCCTTAAATGGAGAGCAATATGTTCAGATTAACTTTTTCTTACGTTTAGATTTCAGTTTTTTATGAAGAAAAGTCTAAAGAAAACATTAAAAAGGTCTCGTGATGCCACATTTGACAGAAGAATTTTATCTTGTGTAAATATGCCCTCCAAGCTATTTAATCCAAATCAAAGCAATGATCAAAGCCAATTAAATACAAAAGCAAACGAGTTTTTTGGGAAGAGTGAAGAATATGCATAATAAAGTACAGAAGAAAAAGATAAAGACAGAGATCAGATAAGATATAGTGTAATGAAGAAGATATAGCTGATGAATATGAGGACACAGATAACGAAAACCGAAAGAAACTGGTAGAATTCTTATAAATAAAGAAAATCTAAGAAAGCTAGCAAGATTTGTAGACTTTCTAACATCCATTGCGACTGATATTCAAAAGAATCATTAAAGTATCAAAAACATGGGAAAAAAAAATGTGGGTTCAGATAGATAAATGACAGATCCGTTAACAAACTTATGTTTAGTTTAAGACTTATTATCCTCACAAAATTACCCAATAAGGGGACTGTTTTAATTATATAAAAATAATATATCTTTCTCTATAATTCCGCATCTATGGACAATTACTATTTTTTGTTTAATAAGTACTTTGTTTACGTTTAATTAATAAAAAGTCTTGTAAAAACTCATATACTAGTTATTTTCTATTTTAACTTAATTATCTGAATGTTTTCACAAATCGAGTTTTATACATTCCACTTCACCACTTCCCTGTAACATTCCTAAAAGAACCGCCACTGGCTTTCTTTTCTCTTCCTACATGTGCGAGGTTGATATTTATATCAATTGTAACTCCCCTAAATTGGGTATTTAACTTGGAATAATTTAAATTACGACCGATTTATTGGCCAAATTAAAAGCCGACTTTAACTGATGATGTCTGGATTTGAAAAGGGCCAGCCATAAATTTTTTGAAAGCATGTTGTTATTCCAATAACAGATGTCGGCAAAAATGTTGTGTGGGGGAGTGTGTGGTTAAACGGAGACCATTATGAATTTTTTCTCTTTAAATGGGACAGCTTTATTGATATTGAATTGAATTTGTTGGAAAATGTGTTTGAAAACATTTTAATCGAAAATGGTTTATTAATTAGGAAAAAACGTGACTTTATAATGTAATGTTGACAAAACATTTTAGATAAACAATGCTAATAAAAAAAAACAAAAGGAATTTAAAAATTTAATTTCTCTCTAATGACATTTGATACACTGCAAGAGTAAATGGGAAACCTTTGCATGTTTACAAACGTTACTTATATTTTGAATGCCTAAATACAAACAAAAACAGTAAATAGGTATATCGTCAGCAAAATTAGAATCAGGTAATTACACTATTTTGATATGTCGAACAAAACGTATTATTTGAATCAAATAACGAGTTTTAAATTTCCGACAAAATTATTTGTTTAAATAAAAAGAATACATTGGATTTTATATTATTTTTGGTTGTTTCAATAAACAAAAATTTGTATTACAACATAATATTTTTTAGATCGATTAAGTTTTATTAACTATTAATTATAAATGAAAATATTATTTTTGAATAACAAAATACACGTAGCTCAATTGTTATAAACATATTAAAGTTTAAAGTTTCGTATTGCTGTAATTTGTAGTTAATAAAAGAATTGACAGAAGATGTAATTAGAGAAGAGAATAAAGGAGAAAAAGGGCAGTAAATTTGGAGAAGAGAATGTATAAAAAATAAAAAGAAACAGATAAATATTAAGCATTCATTAAAGAAATCGGATGATAATATAAATGAAAATGAAGGTATAATAGAATTTGCATGTGAAAAACAATATGATAAAGAGGTAGAAAAGATAGTAATGAAAAATGGAGAATTGATTAAAGAGGAGATGAAGCTGGAAACGATTTTATACATAAATTTTAAGTGAATGGTATGAAGAATCTTAAATCAAAATAATATTCAAATCCGTACAAACCGAAAAATCAAGTACCAGAAGAATCTTATAAATTAGTACAACCAAGTATACAAGTGAATCCAGATATATATAAAATAATTAAAAATATTATGGACTGCCAAATAATTTAAACATTTTTAGAAGATTTTTGAGAATATCAAATTATTTCAAGAGATTGACAATTGACAATTATGGTAACAATATACAGGGAGTTCGCGAAAATATTGCATATTTTTAAATTGTATGTATAACATGTTGTTTGCAATAAAATATTCTAATAAAAATGTTTTCTAACAACATTAGTTTACCCAACAAATGACAATAAATATTTACTTGAAAATTTATATGTGGCAACATTCCACACTTTTAATAAAAATTTGTTTCATGTATTCAAGGAGTATCTACCTGATGAATCATAAAATTGTGTTAGTTTGTAGATGATTCAGACCGTTTAACATTTTAAGTTTATTGTTTTGGTAAAGTAGTTTCAATTATTCAGTGAAAAATAGCGTTTCATTCCAATCAAGAATATCACAACATGTTAATTAATCTAATCCGCGATGTTTTGTATCAGTGTCCCAAAGATTATTCGAAACGTGTAGTGTCTCACATAAAAAAGTAGTGGTAGAAATTGACGAGAATACATTTTTCACCATTGTTGATTATGAGCATTGAACAGTTATTCAAGTGTTTTTCGGTAAATAATATTTGGGTAGATGTAAAATACTAAACAAACAAGATTTATTGCCTACAAATGATATTTGGTAAGTTTAACAAAATTAATTTTAAAATAAAGAATATTGTAAATTCGATATATTACATTTAAATACTAGAGAATCTGAGTTCATATTTGATATTTACTGAATAATGATCAACCGTTCAGCGTTTTGAGAGTTGAGAGATGACTCTTCATACTTGTCCCATGATGCAGAAATAATTTTAATATAAAATAGTTTTCAACATACAAATTGAAGTAAAAATACATTAAGTTTAGTATTATTATCTACAAACGTATCAATACAGATTATTATACTAGAGGAAACTGAATGGAAACAAAATTCCTAATAAATATTCTTTAGAATTTCTTAGTTTAATTATACTCAAATACTTTTGTAAGATATTTGAAATGGTTGAACCTCTTTTGAAATGGTTGAACCTCTCGGTATTTATTTCCGTTCTTTTTAGAACAGCCACTAAACTAAGCTTTTGAATATTTTAAAAAGCAGCTTTCTATCTCGCCGGCCCACGAAGTCGTATGTATGGATCTTGAGGTTTACTAAATTTTCCTTCATATTGCCATAAGATTGCGATAAGAATATAAGCAATCTCGAGTTCTTTGAAGGTCGCAAGTATAAAAGCATCAATATCTACAACGACCGCTTCACCAGGATAATAAAATTTTGTTTGGAAAATATATTGAATCTATGCAAACTGCGCCAATGTGTTATACGACCATCTTTGTACTGTAAATAATGGATCCCCTATTTATGAAAATATATGTAAACGAGTTATGCACGCGCACCATTTAAATGAAGTGCACCAAGTATGAAATTCTTCTAAACTTCAAAAGTAAGAAATATAAGGCAAACACCCGTTAATTTTATTTAAATAACCATTAAGTTTATACACTATTATAGTTAGTTGCAAAATATAATAATTGGACTTCCCAAATCCCCAAAGAACGGCAGCGATTTCGATAGTATGACATTAAAACCATTTCGAATAGGCAATATTAAGCCTTATGTTACTTGTACATTCGTCAGACTTTCAGTAGAAATTTCTGCTGCATTGGTACGCTTTCGTCATGTTTAGTACTATTTGTAACAGGGTTGTATTTCGGCGAACTGCTTAATACCGGATAATCTTCGACAATAGTGCTATCGTAATCGCGTTAAGATATTATTTTATTTTTGAATTTGACAGAGTTAAGATGTGTGATTCAGAAAGTGAAGAATATATTCCCGAATTTGATCTCAGGGCGCCTGAAATAAACAAACGTAAACGTACCCATCTCTTGGTTGAGACTAAACAAATGGTTTTAAATATATATAATAGTAAGTACCTATTATCTTATTATTAATATGTAAACTGTTCATAAGACTGTTTTTATTTATTAATTTATTTATTTTATTTTTTTTTGCTTCTATTGGCATTAGACCTAAAGAAAATGCTCGCATATGACGTTTTGATTCAAACGTGGATAGCTGGTAGATTTTTTTTTATTTCCGAAAGCAGCATTCTGTAGAGAATTAAATGTCTTGCAAAAAATGTCCTTATTACTAAATCAGTGAATTTATTATTTTGAAAAATATGCCCGTGATGAAATGGCTTTCAACCGAGCATATCTTTGAAAATAATGACTTCACAGATTTAGTACTAAAGACTTTTATTGTAAGAAATTTAATTTCCTACAAAATGCTGCTTTCAGAAATTAAAAAAAAATAGTTATTTGTTTACCTAGGCAGAGAAGTAACAGATTTACTTATACTTATATATTTAAATATTTTAATTCAATTCCAAAAATAAATAGTCTTATTATAAATTTGGATGATAGTGATAGTGATAGTGATAGCGAGCTTAATTCTTTGTAATTTCTTATTTTTATAATGACTGTTTCAACCCTCACTTTGTTTATATATATTCTTATTTTTAATCAATAAAATTTTAAAATTTAATAGTATTGCATTTATAATAACAAATAACTAAATTAACAAAAATGATAAATAATAAATAATTCTTTAGGATTTATTTATATTCATTCTTATTATTCACTATCCTAATGCCTACCCTGCCCATGAAGAGCTTATCGAGGGATTTGGAAAGTCCATTTCTTATATTTTGCAACGGACTATACTAAAAATTAGGGCAATATGGAACTCGTCATCTTCTTACAATTTGTTGCGTGTATTGAACGATCTAATTCGCGGGGTATGTATAGAGATTTAGTTAAATAACGCCCTGTACAGGGAACTTATTTTTTGTTATATATTATAACATTCACTGTTTATTTAATATTACATCAAGGTCAAGGTCGCGATCGGATAATAAATCAACATTTTTGTTAGAGGTATCAAAATTAATGAACATTGGAGTCTTTTCGATTGGGAACATAAAAGGAGAATGAAAGTCAAGTTTGGGTTCTTGGATGATCGTGATGTTGGTATTGCCTACCCCTGCGATTAAATGTGTTATTTGTTGAAAGTTGTAAGTTGTCCTAATATTTTGTAATACATGTTTTTATCCATAGATAAATATATTATTATTGGTTCGCTCAGGGACTTTAATTACCATTAACTAAGTAACGTAGTGAGTTAAAAAGATAGTATTTAGATTCTTTTATATATTTATCACATTTTAGTTTCTAAAAACAAAACTAACAAAGCAACGATAAAAAAAATTGAGTGTTACTGCACAAATAGACATCTTTATAGTTATTTTTATTGTAGATTATTTATATTTATTTAATAAAACCTTTGAAGGTTGGTCTTGGTTTTGATATTTTTATTTTATGTATTCCCAAATAGGCCTCCGACCGACTAAAATAGAAAGTGGTTCCTGGTTTGACACAGAAAAATAATTATTTATGAGAAACTATATAATTTATTTGATTATACCAAATAATATTTATTTCAGGTAAAATATGCCTAAATAATTGTCATTTATTTTGTTGTTTATGGAATTTATTATTTTAAAACAATTTTATAATTATTTTGAAAAAAAACTCTTTTTCAAATAACTATTATTCATAATAACCACATTAATTAATTATTAGTAATTCGTATAAAAATTAGTATGTAATAAATAAAAAGAAAATTGATAAAAACCAATAAATTTTTCAATCAAATAAAGTATAGTGGTTTTAAATTAATAGTTTCGAGAAACAAATGAATTTTAAGATTTTGGTCAAATCAAGACAAAATTACAAAACAAATAACATTATTATATTTAAACCCACTGAAATAACAAATTTATGTGGTTTAAATTAATTCTATTAAATTCAAATAAGTTTCCCTCTAGAAAAAGTCAATAATTTATTAGGCAAAATACGTTGATTCTTAGCTCTACGATTTTTATCCCAAACTATTAAATTTAATTTAAGATTAATTTTGCATAAGCAATTTTTCCTTGTTAATTGATTCGTGTAACTTAGTTATCAGAAAATATGTGTTCCGTTTAAGAATGACAAAATAAATTTCTTTTAATTAACTAATTGTTCCCTTTAGTTCCCTTTCCTTCGTTTTAAGTAAATGAGAAAACTTTTAAAATAAGACCTTCGATATGAAAAGTGAGATGATATATCGAATATCCCCTTATTTCGTTTTCCTGCGACCATTAACAGAGATTCCAGAATTTTTTTCCTTTCAACTTTGAAAAAATGATTCGTAAAAGAGAACTTTTTTTTTCATGATAAACATTTACAGAAAAAAATATGAAATAAATGTTTTACTAAAAATTTTGATCAAAATAAATTTAGATGAGTCTCTATACAAATTTATTGTCAAAGGAAATTATTTATTATTTCACTATCAAAGACACGTAAGAATTTTGTTATTTATAAATTCTTGTTTCCTACTTCTAAACTATATATTTCTTTATGTTTCCCTAAAACCTCCCTTTTATTTAGATATAACAGACTGGCACATGAAATACCGTTTGTATATTGTATGTTATAATTTAGAATAGTTTAATAATTACAAATAGAACTAAAATCTTAGCTCAAAGTAATTTTTACTTCTCTATTAAATTCTAAGGTGAAACTTTGCGTCATATTTGGTAATAATATAAGGGTAATCCCATAAGGGATTCGAACCCACAAGTTCGGGTTTTCCAAGTCAATGCTCTTCTAGTTGAACTAATACTTCTTTGGAAATATACAGCGTGTCCCAGGAGTTCGTACCCAAAACTTGGGAGATAATAGGGGGGATAAAAATAATGATAGTATTTCATATAACGTTTGTCCCTTACGCCCTTCGTTAATAAACTATAGGGTCCTAAAGTTAGATATTAAAAACGGTTTTTTATTTATAATTATTAATCTATTTAGTTGAAATTAATCAAAAATTAACTATTAATAGACACCATAAATACGCACCTAGTGAAACGAAATTTTTTAACCTATGATATTTTAAACATGACTCCTGAATTCCTCAAACACTTTAAAAAAATTAAAAAAAAATTTCCTCATCAAAAAAATTTGCCTTATTAACCATTGAAATTAGTCCGCACCGGAGTTCACAAAGATAGTACAAATTTGTTTTTAACGCCAGCAAATGCGCATTGATGATGTCTATAAATGGTTAAATTTTGATTAATATCAAATAAGTAGTTTAATAATTATAAATAAAAAACCATTTTTAATTTTCCACTATAGAACCCTATAGTTCATTAACAAAGAGCCAAATTTTATAGGAAGTACCATCATTATTTTTATTATTATTACTTCAATTGGATCTCGACCTGTTTTAACCACGTGGAGTTTCCGCAGAAAACAAGCTTTGATTATTCGTGTTTCGAGGTGGTCTAAAAACGTATATATATTTTTTTTTGTAATATTGCAAGGACGAAAAATGGATGGTTTTTGTAATATAAATAAAACGAAACAATGGGGTAAAACTTTGAGTAATTTCCATTGTATTTACAAATCGCATGAATAAATGAGGTCGCTATATTACATATAAATAAAACGCATTGTAAATTGTAAATAACATTTTGTTTATTTTTGCGCAGTTCATTAAAAATATATTAAAATATATAAAAATATTTTCCTATAAAAAGAAGTTTCGCAAATATTAATATTAATATTAAATCACTTGAGGTCGGCAGAGTTGAAAAAAGGTTATTAAAAACTGTTTGTTAATGGAGTTTTGAATAATTTAGTTATGATGAAATATTCTGAAAAAAGTTTTATATTAAATTCACAAATTTAGCTCGTTTAATTAATGCATTTTCATAAAAATGCCTTGTTGGTTCAATTTATAAAAAAAAGTAAGTGAATATATGGCTAAAAATATTTTTGTCCTACCTTTAAGAAACGTTTACAATTTCTACCTTTATTTCAGGGACAAAAGTACTACTTCTCGTCCCTCGTACATATATTTCATAGCAATAACCTCAAAGTATCACTGTTAAATAAATGTTATAAAAGCATATGTTTTGGTATAGTTTACTTTCAAAAATTAAAATTTTTAAAAGAATAGTATTTTTGTTCATTACAAGTTGAATTTAAATTTAATATATACTCGTGAATTATAAAAAATCTCTTGCAGAAATATTCTTCATACTGCATTATTCAGATATATCAAATTTTTTAAACTTTGGGAAGATAAAAAGTTATGTTTTGTAATAAAATAGAAAATATTTTTAAATTTATAAACAAAATGTTAATAATAATTAAAACATATCCCCACAGTTTTATAATTGTAATTGTATTATTTAATAATCATGTATTTTTTTTATTTCTCGACTAAATCTTTAATTTCATGCATACATTATTTTAAATATGTTGGCTGAAAGTAAAACAGAAGTAATAACTGAAGTTATGAGCAAATGTTTATGGGTATTTGAAATATAACCAATGGTATGATTAAATAAAATTTATGTTAATATCAAACATATTCATAAATCTCAAAGCACAACTTCGTAGTAAATTATCTATTAAACCATTGTTAACAAATTTTATAATCAACTTAAACCGAGAAATTTAACTTAATTATCCAAATAAATGATTATTAAAAAATGGGAGTTTTTTAATATGTTTTAAATAATCTCTCTATATCCGAAACGAGTGCCCCTCGAATTTCCAAAGAGTTTGAGACAAAAAAAATGATAAATTAATGAATGTACATAATAATATGAATTAATATAGATATATTTTTGTTTATTTTACTAATACTTCATATAGTAATTAAAGAACCAAATAATAGACTGAAAAAGTAAGTTACATATATCGACGAAAATAATGAGCATATTTATGGATGAGGTATAAAAACCTATGCAGAATTTTTTCTAAATTCAGCCGTTTTCAAAAAAATAAATATTTAATGCGTCCAATTATTATTTACCAAAAATCTACTATAACCGGCAACACCGTGAAACTTGAATAACTGGGTCGAGTTCAATGATGATAATTAACAATAGTTTTTTAAACGTTCTAAAATAAGTTTTTATTTTAGCACACTCGGATATTTAGAATGGTCAATTACAAAATTTTATTTTTATTTTAGCTTTTTATTAATAGTAACATTAAGTTTTTGATCCTATTATAATTATGTATTATATAAATGTAAACGAGCGATATGTCATGTTAAGTTTAGTTCTAAAACAGCGTGTATGAAATTAAATATTCATCTAAATCTTCTACTGTCTAGCAAATTTTCTAAGCTCTCCAAATCTTCTATTTTGTATTACCACAATCAGCATGTAGCTGATGAAATGCTCGTCAGACTTGTTTCCAATTAACTCTTGACATCGTAATCGCACCCACCAGGATGCACAACTCGAGTATTTGATTTTAATCAAAGTTAATTAACATATCGATTTATATGCGAATCGTTGTTAGGATATTTGTTATATTATATATATATATATATATATAATGTGCCTGGAAATTATTTGAAATTAAGATGAGATATATTGACACAATGGAAAATACGTTCAGCATTGCAGCCTTGAAAAAACCAGTGTTAATATATTTCCGTACTATGTTTTGATTTTCAGTCATTAGTACTGTTTCAGCAGTAGTTGTTTAGTTATTTTGTTTACAGTTATTATATCTATTATAACTAGTTTTGATTGTGGTTTTTTTACCCTAAGGATTTGTTGTTAATGTAATTTTCACAAGCATGATAAGGATACTACAGGATAAGAACTGTTAACTATTTACATTATTGGTCGAACTGCTGTAGACGTAATTTTCTATTAATTTAGAAGACTTTTATGATTTTGTAATGGTATATATTGTAAATTGTATAAATTTTTTTATATTCTATAATTATTAATATGTTTTGAGCATCTCAAGGTTATTTCAGAGAAAACGTATAATGTAATGTTAATGTGGGGTGCAACAGATGAAACTGATAAAATGAAATTGCAATATATTTGTTTTTTATATTAATAAATATAAAAACTCAATAATGGTTACACGTGTCATATCCATAGATCCTTAGATACGATCCTGTCTTGGATACCTTAAGTAGATTTATGTGCCAATCATACGAAATTAATCCGGCATATCGGTTTTTCAACTTCTTTATAAAAAAAAACCCTATTACAATATGTAAGACCCACAAACCCAAAGTAACTGCTGACATCTAACATTCCCCACTCTCGTAAATACCAAAACATTTTTGGAATGTTCGAGAAGAAAAAACTATGATCTCTATAGAAAAAAATTGACAGTTCAGGGCAGAGATGTATCAAGGTAATGAGTTAATTTATATTACTAAATTTTCCTGTAAATAAAGTTTGTTACACCCCCACGATTGTTGTAATGTAAATTATTTTTTGTAATGTTTATTTAATTACCTCACCGTGGATCAATACATTTACTACACATATTCTACTTTTTAAATATATTTTGTTTGTTAAAATTTCTTTATCTAAACAATCTCGGAAAAAAAGAGCTAGTAATAATTATAGAAAAAATAACTGTTGCTATCTCTACTTTGTGGAGTTTATCCATAATAAATATAAAATTACAATACAAATTGTATATATCTTTTACATTTAATGATAATACATACATAAATTCTTATTGAACATTTTAACTTTTAATAATAAAATCTTAAAAGCGATTTCAAAGGGCTTTGGTAAAAAAAGTAAATAGAAATGTTTCCATCACTCATTCTATCTTTACTAATACGTTTCGAAATTAAATTTGTATCCATATGAAAACCCAAATTGAACTTTATCCAATAAAAACACTGACTATTGTTTGTAGTCTTCAAACAGTCGAATATTATCAGACAGACAAATACCCCAAAGGCTTCCAAATATTTTGTTATCATTGGTGCTCTATAAAAGTAGCAGGATAAATCCGGAGATAAATAGAGATTGAACAAAAAATATTATTTACTTATCGAAGTTTGTAATTTTTTGTTTTATTAGCAAAAAATATTCAGCTTTTTTTGGAAAGATACAAATGGAATCAAAATAGAAAATAATGAAATTGAAACAAGAAGTAAAAAGAAAACTGTACAAACACAACGAAAACAAATTGGACAAAGACTAAGAAGAAGATAAAAACAATAGATGCTAAATGTAAAGAAAAAATAAAAAGGGAGAGAATAGCTAGAAAATAAATATTACAAATACTCATCTATTCGTCTTATATTTGAAAACCTATAAAACAGCTAAACATAAGGAATTATGGAAGGATATAACACAAAACGTTTAATAAAAAGAAAGCAAAAAACAGATTTACATTAACATTACATTTTATATTTTCTCTGAATTCATCATAAGAGACTCAAAACAAATTAATAATCATAAGTTATAAAAAAAATAGAAAATAAATATCATAAAAGTCATCTAAATTAATAGAAAATTACGTCTAGAGCAGTGCGACCAATAATATAAACAGTTAACAGTTCTTATCCTGAAGTATCGACATCATGCTTGTGAAAATTACACCAACAACAAATCCCTTGGGAAACAAAACTACAACCAATACTAGGTGTAATAATTATAATAAAAACGAAACGACTACTACTGAAACAGTACTAATGACTGAAAGTCAAAAGGGAGAGAATAGCTAGAAAATAAATAGTACATTCGTCTTATGATTGAAAACCTATAAAAAAAGCTAAACATAAGGAATAATGGAAGGATATAACATACAAAATGTACCTATAATAAAAAGAGAGCAAAGGACGGATTTTGCTTATAACTATTAAATAAAATGAATTTAAAACCGCTGTGATTTTCAATATATATTCCTTAGTTACACTTAGTATAATTTAATGCTCAACTATACAATTCGCTCTACATTCAATTTTGGTTGCAAATCCATTACTGCACTTTGAATATTTTGAGTGAACGTTTATTCATATAGTTCAAATAGTTCTATTGTTAGAGTTTGTAAACTACATTTTATAATATAATATGTAGACTCAATAAAATTGATGTAACGGTTTAAGAACCAATAAGTTAAATAGAGGAATTTACAAATAACACTTTTATTACCAAAAGATCTTTTATTCTTAATTATGAGACATGTCTCCTCCTCAAACTAAAACTTTTTTGTATAATTAAATTATCTATACAACTAGAGTTAGTTTGATTTGGAGCTAAGATATGGATTTACAATTCTACTTACTAATAGTAATAAACAAAAACATTTTTTTATTAAATTGAAAATTCAAAAATTAATGTGTATTCCAACAGTGAATTTGAATTTACTCTTAGAAAAAATATGTTCAGTTAATTCGTGTTTCGATAAATTAAGTGCTAAATCGTTTTTAAACGATTTTAATACCTGTATTAGAGCTTAGATATATTATTTTTGCCAAATTACAGCCTTCTGAATTTAAAACTTCAAATAATGTGGAGCGAAGGCTTCCACAGCCAAAGTCAATATAAAAAATATTTGTGAATTAGATTCGAAAAATCCATACATAATTCGTATTAGTATTTCTTCCAGATTTAAATAAAAAAATAATTATCTGATGTATTCTCAAAATTAAACTATCCAAAAGTTTTTATTAACATTTTTTAATAAAAGTTGGGTCAAATTTTTAGGAGCTATCTAAAACCAGTGGCTTACTCATATTTTTGACAAAAAAATCCCTAATAAGATTTCTGGATTTTTGACTATGAAAAAAACATCGTAGTGCGCCTTGAAAATAGGGAAAATTCTTTGAAACTGTGTCTCCAAAAAAAGTTTTTGAATTTGTTGATATCGGTTAATAACTTCAAAACTTTAAAAACTAGTACTCTTTAAAGTGCTATAGAAATAACATTCTCTCAGTTATTCCAACACGTTTTCTTCATTTAACTACTGGTAACGTTCAATGCTTTCATCAGAAATAATTACTTAACTACTACTTAATAAGTATTACAAATCTTAATACTACTGTGTTAAAATTGGATTTAAGAATACACAAAAGGGGTAGTTAAGGTTTATTCCAGTTCTTCGAAACATGATGATTCTCTTTTATCAAGTTTAATGAAATGGTGACGTTAACAAATCAAGAGAGAGTGAAAATAAATGGAAAGTTCCAACAAAAAGTCCTTAACCCTTTCAGTATGTCCCAGCCGTAAAAGAAACTTTTTCTGTCGAAAGAGTTCTCCAAATAAGTTTGACGTATAGGGGCAAATACCGTCCATTTAGAATACGTTTTAATCCAATAACGTACCGAAAATCCAATCCATTCTTGTTTTAATTAAATGTTGAGACCGTGAAACTGCAAAGAACCAATAAAAGTAATGGTATACCAACGGCATACAAATGAAACTATGTGCTTCGTCTAGCGTGACTTAGACTTAGACTTAGCTGCAACTACATTATTTAGTTTCAGTCCGTCTGGTTCGTCCGGCGTGCATCTCGTACGAAGCTGAAATTTGTGTTTGTTTGGAATTCCGTTTCCGGGTAGTTTCTTACAAGAAACTTTTTATACGTTTGATAATTAGGTTAGATATCCGACGTTATGTATGTGTGTACATTAGGACATGAGCAAATAACTGGCGCAGGCTAAACATTAAGCGTACCGGGGCATTCTTGAATTAAAAACTCGTTACGCCATCTGCTGCTAATTAAAAGATCTACCGTTTCCCTTTGATAATAAAATAAAATAATTGATTTAATACTTTAAATATTTCTCTAGGTGCACTTTTAGTATCTCACGTACCTAAATACCTTATATACGACGAGGATTAGGCGATTCAAGAACGTGTTTAAGTGTTCACTATGTAGTCTTAAACAAACAAGATATTAAGAATAACAGATACCAGATGATTGTCTCCTCAAGACACTATAATGAAATAACTTTGTTATTTATACAGATGACTTTTAAGTATGGAACGCCTCAATTATCTCGGAAACGGCTTGCACGATTTTTATAAATCTTATGGTAGTATTTACATTATTGTCAGATCTTCCGTTTTTCTGGAAATATAATGAACTTTGTTATTTCAAATAGATTATTTATTTCTTTAAAAAGTATTGAATATATTGAGTATTGAAAAACAGTGTTATACCTGAGTTAGTTCGGTTATTTCCAAATCCAAGTAAGTATTTACAATTGCCTTTTAATTTAGAAATTTCATTATTTGAAACATTCAGACAATAACAATACCCCAAACAACAATATTTCGGTGCAACATGATGGAGCTTCACCTCACAATGCTCGTGAAGTGTGGCAATACCTAAATAATGTGTTTCCAAGAAGATGGATTAGAAGGCGTGGTTGTAACGAATGGCCCCCGCGATCACCCGATATAAATCCTTTAGACTATTTCCTATAGCGTCATTTAAAAAACACCGTTTATAAAACAAAACCTGCCAATATTTAACTTTTATTTAAGTTAAGTTTAACTCTGGCAATAGTTTTCCAGCTATAGAGTTTTTATTGCTTCAAATTTTACTGGAAATTAAGTTCATTAACGATTAAAGTTTTAAAGAATAATGTCATGAAGAGAGTCTTTAAATAATTATAATATTTTGCCAAATTGTCAAATTGGTCATTTATTTGTCTGTCTTACTTAGAGTAAACTAAAGATCTTTTCAATTATCAATATATATAGTTTTAAAAGTAAGATTGTATTTTCCCACTTTGATATATATTTATACAGTGTATGTAATATTAATTAATATTTTGTTTGAAAATAACTAGTTAGTTACCTACATTTTATAACGGTGTGAGGATATAACATTAATAATTAAGATATTGTTACTATCAAAGACTATCCAAGTTAAGAGTATCAGCCATATATAAAATAAAAGTTGTAAAATTTAATTTAATTTGTAGATACATTGTATAAACAAAAAGTATACTATAATATTATATTTCGATATGAAAGAAAAAGTTTCATTTTTACCAATTATCAAGAATAAAAGAAAATTTATAAATTTTGTTGGGCGCATGTTGGTTCAGAAATGATCTCAAGGTGGCTTCAGATTTCATTTAAATGTAATAATGATATTTACAGTCTAATATATTTCTTATCCATAAGTTTTTATAAGTGGTTTACTCTTAATATTTCTTACACTAATTAAACAATGTACATTAAACTTATCAAAAAATAATCAAAACAACGAGAAACATAACACTTGGTATTTTCTAAAAGCCAGCGCTAAAAATTGCTGAAGCCATGTTGAAAAAAAGTCAATCTTATGCCACTTTTGTGAATACTAGAGATGCGAAACCATGAACGAAAAAATATAATTTAAATAGTTTTGTATTACTGTGGAAACTGTGATATGAAAAATTTATCTTTTTATATTTATTAAGGATAAATTCCACAAAGTAAGGGTGGAAACAATTAATTTAATATCAATATTATTATTATCTGATAATCTTCAATTTTGCATATAGCTGAAACTGATTTAATACCAGCAAAAAAATTATTTTGATACAGCCATCAGGTACGTTTGTAGATACGTATATCCTATGTTCTATTTATTTTTCATAATTTTTCCATAATACGAATATTTTATATCACTATTTATTCGACCATATAAGCAGTGCACTCTTGCATCGAATAAATCATTCACTTCGGATTATTTCTACCTCAAATCATAAATATTGATGAAATGTAAAACAACCCGTAATATCATCCGAACCTTCTGCTAGATATTAGTCACTTGAAATATAGCTTTCCTCTAGGGCCTGCATAGTGGCTGAATACATCAAAAGATATTCAGATTATATGAAAGAGAACACCAAGATATATAACTCGGAGGCAAAACCAAGAAACTCGAAACTCGAGCACACGCCGTATTCGTTTTAGCAACAGTTTGTCTCATTCTCGAAAAAAACCCTCCAAATTATGGGAACTGAAATACAAAGGAAAACAATGGGAAGGTGTGGTCAAAATGAGATGTTTTGTTCAGTTTCATTTTAAGGAGAATTCATTATCGGGTAGAATTATACTTCAATTTGGATTTAAATTGACACATAAATATAAAAAGAAATGTTCAAAATTCAGTGAAATTTTAACATTAAAATTATTATTATTAAATATATTTACCTAATACTTACAAAGTTTTCACTCCATAAAAGAAAAACATATTCTCTATTTCGTTTCTTCAATAACTCATCCCTGTTATTAATGATATACATGCCAAATTGCATTATTAAAAAAAACATTGAACATAATCATAATCTGTATATGTTGCACTCAATTGCCTTATTAATTAAGGCATAAAAAAATCGGTTACTCTGCATACATCACATATAAGGATGTGACGAAATGTCAGATTGTTTTTTTTTATTTATGTAACGATGTAACAAATAAGTTTGTATCAAAATTAACTTAAAAACTTGCCTAAAAATGACAGATAATTTGTAAAAGGGGTATAAACCATTAAAGTAGCAATAAAATGGTATTCTATATTTATAAATTGTAAATTAAAAGCATCGAATTTTTACCACAAAAACCCTTGCACTTCACACACGTTATTTCTATTACATTTTAAATTGATTTAAAATGAACCAAAGAATCGAACTTAGCCGAAACATTTACGAACGCATACGAACATTTACGTACGTGCACAAATTTCAATGACGAATAAATATAAATGTGATTGTTTGTATACATTTTTTACTATTTTAATTATACTGACTTATACACATACTTTATAAACTTTATAGACAAAATATTGTAAATCTGCTATTGACTAATCCAACCTTAAATTTAAATTGCTCTGAGAACATGTACAGCCATTAAATCCAAATTAAAGTGAAGTATAATTATTGGTCAAACAGTTTACAATATTGCCACGATCACATCAAAATTTATATTGCTATTAACACTTTTTTTCAACAAAAATCTTTTTTGCGGTAGGTTATACTTGATTTTTTTTTATTTTGTAGCACCTTTGTTTTTTAGATCCAACTTATCCGTATACTTGTTTCTATATCACACTGAATAAATGTTTCAGTATATTCAACAGGTTTATTAAATGTTTATACAACAACGTTAACAACAGTTCTCCTCTCAATATTCTACATGTTTTGGTTTGCATTTAACTGGTCTCGATGGTGCATTTATTTAAATAAATTTATTTAGCTTCGAAATACATTACAAAGTTAAGTGTTTAACACTGACCTACTTGTCGCGAGCATTCATGTAAATGTAATTACAGCTGAGGTTATTTCGCTCTTTGAAAATTAAGAGAATTTTGTAACTACCTCTAAAACATTGAGTTTTACTGCACCATCAAGTGAAATGTTATTCACTTGTTAGAAAACTCAACTAATTAGTTTCTAAACATTATGTATTTGCTATTTTCCATGTCAATATAATAATTACTTCGATATTAATTTTGCCTGATAAGTTAATTCAAGTGAAAAATACCAGCATTCTTATATTTTAAAGAATTATGTAGCATTTAATTTTTTTTCGTGTTTGAAGTAACTTCAAATAAAAAGTCAAAATTTATAAATTATGGAATAAATTATAAGTCGTCTGTAAAATCCTTGAGAGTATACAGATGTAGCAAAAGTAATTGAAAATTTCTTTGAAAATTTTTTAATCAATATTAATGGAAAGGCATTATACTGAATTGTACTATAAGGTTTCATTGTATATTCTAATTGTATTATAAATTATATTAGTTAAGAAACAACGACACCGCATGAAATCGTAAATTGCAAGTATTTCGAAAACAGATTGAGATAATAAGATGATTAAAAAACTGAGAGATGAAGATTGGTACACCAAAGAGAAAGGCGTATTTTTTTTAAAATATTTTTAAATGCTGAAGAAATAAAAACATATTTAAAAAAAATATTTTATTGTGTATTTTTAATGCCTTAATATCCTCAGGGCACTTTTGAATATGCATCCTTGGGGATGTTTGCTAATAGCGGGCAAAACGTCGGCATTTTTTAAATCTTATTGAGGTTTTTATATATAACCCTACCCTATTTAAAAAACTTCGTGCATTATAATAATCAAACAACTAGCAATTTAAAAAAAATAATTTGTTATTAAATATTTCTGAATTAGTGTTTTCTAATTAGAAATAAAGGTTTATATAAAACAATTTATAATTTATTTAATACCGTGAACTTACCTTGGGATTATTTATTTATTTATAGTTTGGTGTTACGGTTAGAAATTTATGTAGTTTAAGACTAATTCAAATATCCTTTTATACTTCAAAACCTAAAATATTGCTTCCCAAATAAAAGACCTCAATATTTTCGCTTTTTTAAGCAAAATCGATATACACTTGTGTGACTATTTCACTTTTCAATTTTCTGAAGCATGATATGATACTACGTTTAGAGACGACTTCGAAATGAACATATTTACTTGACAGGGTTGCGCTATGGAAACGAAATAGCTACGAAAAAAAAAATAACCAAAAAAGAGATATTTAGTTAGCATAGAATATTTGTGTGTAATATTAAAGAAGAACCCTTTTAAATCTGAAAGCAAACTGTTTAGAATAATTAATTTGTTAAGAAGAAATAAAAAGCACAACGACGAATATCACGTAGAGATTGATATTGTTTTAGAAAAATGCAATCTGTGCAATGTTCAAATTTCTTTGTAGTGTTTTTAAAGACTTGTAAATGGCAATGTTTTATCTTTTAAAAATAACTATAACGAACTGTATTTTTTTTTTTGGAAATTACTTATTCCATATATAGGACCAGAAATAATAAATTTATACCTCTTCGAAATCATGAGGTCATAAGAGAACGCATTATGAAGTAGCGAGAATACATTACAATTTCTCCTTTAATATATTGAAATGAACATATCGAAGGTGGAAGAAGCTTTCCAGTCAATTCAATAATAACGGACAGGTAGTCGTACCTCTAGCATAGCGGAGTTCGAAAGAGTGTGGTTAACGGAGGGGGTGCATTAATATGCCATACATAAATTTATTTCACGTATCATATTTATCGCAGATTGTTTGGGGGAAAGAACAGAGAATTTCTATTGTAGGTTTTAACGTTACTAAGGTTTTGCAATATCTCTGTAAGAGAACTAGTCGAGAGATTGAAAAATTAATTACCAGTAACTTATAATTAAACTATTTCTTTCTTTTTCTTCAAGTGTACTGGGTGGGTAACTAAAAAACAAAATTATATGTTTCTATTTAATGTTTTCATGAAAAAACACAATTTCGAAAAAGCATGAAACAGCACCCTCTCTCATTTAGGATTTTTCTATGCCCAATATCTACAATTCTGTCTTTTGACTTCACCGTTCAATGTAAATGTGCATTCATCAGAAAAAAATAACGTTTTTTGCGAAAAGTTAGTTAAGTTTATCCATCAAAGTTTCGCTAAATTCCATTCTACAATCCGGGTCGTCATCTGATAGTTCTTGTACAAGGTGCACATTAAAGGGATGCCACTTTTCATGTTTTAACACTTTAAGAATAGAATTAAAAGGAACATCATGTTCTCGACTAACTGGTCGAACGCTGTTGTGTGGATTCTCTTCTATAGTCAATAAAACGTTTAATTTAGTATCTTCGGCAAGTGCTGGATGGCCTCATCTTCTACGGTACCAAACTCCCTATTTTTTTTATCAATTTTGCTCACTGTTGACTAACTTATAGGTTGTTCTGGATATTTTTTATTTAACATAGCACATCCCTCTTGTTGAGGTCACATCTTCTCACCACAACCAATTAACATAAGAATTTTAAAAGCACATTTTTAAAGAGTCAATAAGCAAATTTAGAATCACTAAACTAGCACTACACTTCACAAGTGTCACTGTCTAAACTATTAAATAACGAACATAAGTATGATATATTTTTGGAATAGTCTGGAAATTTGCAATCTAAAAAAATAAAACATACAGAGTGTGCCATTAAAAATTTTTTCGATGACATTGTTTCTCTCAAAAATGGTTTACCTGGTATATATCATTGTTATGTAAAAATGCATTAAATTAAAATCAAAAACCTACCTGCTTCAGGATTTTTCCTAAAAATTGTTTGTTTAACTTAAATTGACTTTATTCCATACTTTATGTACACACTGTATACATATTTGCAGTATGATTTTGACTTTTTTTGGTCAGAAAATTAGATGTAGCTACTCCTTTTTTTATATTATAAGAAATTCTATTTAGTCTATAATGAGGCAGTATTGATTTTTCGTCAACTTAAATTGATACAAAAAAGAGTAATAGAAGAATATGAGAAATGTCGGGTAATATCAATATTGACAGTAAGGCAATTTTAAACTTTTCAACCACAGATCTTGATGACGTAGATCCGAATAACTCTTTTATTAAAATATTCTCTTCGCGAATACGGTTAAGGCATAAGTTCATTTCCCTGCCTACTCCTATCGAATCGATAATCGGGAAGGTAGTTTTCTGAATGCTGAGGAATTGGGAAGGAACGCAATAATACTTTAATCTCGAGTGGATTTGGCAAATAGTAACGGAACCCCAGACATATAAACGAATTTTCTATTATCGATGCTGATTGCTAATCACTCGTAAAATTTTACATCCTCGTATAAACCCGGCTAAAAGAGGTAGGTTGTTTTTGCCATTTAAGGAATATCAATTACCGAGCGTTTAGTATTTGATGAAAATAATTAGAAAATATATTTTTTAGTTTCTAATTGCTTATTCTCAAGTACGTTACTTGAACAATTAAACTATAGAAGCACCTGATACTAATCTTTTTCTTTTTTGTTAGAACACTGGAAGAATGAGAAATACAAATTCTATTAATTGGAGGAAGAAATTCATGAATATTCATTTAGTTTAACGAAAAAACTCCTCATTTATGGTGACACAACGGTCCAAATACTAAAGTCAAGAGAAGCTCAATTATATTTAAAAATTGACGTGTCCCAGTGCTTTGAAATATATTATACAGAGCGTATTTTATTTCTATTTCCATTCCATTCCTTTGTAAAATATGCCAATTACTATCTATATTTTCGTTTTTATTTATGTCAGTGAATTACCAAAGAATCCATCAATCATCTTTAAAAAAAACTTTTTTGTTAATAGAATAATTTACAGAGTTGTTAATAGCAATTGTAACATTTTAGGAATTCCGGCGTCTTGATGTAATTCCATTGATTTCTGAGAGATTGCTTAAGGCCTAATTCCGATTCTGTACTTATATTCAGACGGTAATAAAAAAGCAATAAAACCTGCTGACAATTTAGAACGCGGTAAAAATCCAGAAACTGAACCAGATCGGCTTTACTAGCTTTCAGGACGATTGTAGACATAGAAAGATAAAAAATGGGATCGTCTACTTCTCTTAGAAAAAGCGAAATTGTTTTATGATTTCGTCATTATACATACACTATATAAAAATAAAATAAGAAATCTATCTTAGCAAGAACAATAAAAAAACTTGGCACCTTGCCGACGTTATTTAAACCCTTAGCAGTAATGTTTAATTTTAGTTTGACTTTGAGTGAGCCAGTATATAGGTTAAAAAATTGTGAGTTTGAGTTACTATGCATTTGCTAGATTTCACAAACTATTTTGTTAAGAACTATGTATCATATTAATATAACAGATTTGTTTCTTAATGTACTTTAATATTTAATCAATTCAGAAGATGAAATTACAATTTATTGCTTATTATCCACTTTTCTCATTTAAAAATTGTTAGATATATAAATCTTAATAGGGTTGTCGGGTTAGATACCAACTAATTATGAACTTACCTCTGGTCGACTTATCGTTTCCCCAACTTCTCCATTTTTTGCTTACAAGATGTTTTTTAAGAAATACTCCTTACGGTATATTTAGCTAGAATTACAATCTGGTCAATGCTGACCAATGAGCAATTTGGTTCTAACTTAAACTAACTAGGATTTTAATTTAAACTAAGGTATACTCAATAGTGTTCATCAGGGTGTTCTTATACTTTAAATGCACTTATCTTGTTGTGTACACTTCACAACCTCTACTTTTAACTTGTCACTAAACTAACTCAAAAGACTTCGTCCTCTTGAGCCTTTTTTCTAATCCGGTGTTCTCAAAGAGCTAACTGGCCTCGACATTCATTTGACGATAAAGTCGATCTTCGTGATTTTTAGCAAATCTGGTCTGGTCAACAATTTCCAAGTCCCGAAGGAGGTCTCTGTTTCTGATGTACTAGGGGTTATCTACGATATTTATCAGCACTTTGTTCTGGAAACTCTCAATAAGATCGTATTCTTTGGTTGATCCGCAAAGTTATATATCATAGGACCATACAGCCTTAAGTATTTACTTATAGAGTATAAACTTATTATGCAATGACAGAGTGAAGATTTCTTCCAATAAACCAATACTTTTTTCTGTATTAAAGTCTGAGTTATCCTCTTTTTTGGCATGTTAAGGGTTAAACGATTAATTTAATGTTACTGAATTGTTAAATAAAGAAGACGAAAACCTACGTTTTAGGATCTCAACCTGGATATAGAAGTCAACAAGTGAAGGGACGAAAAAGTACAAAAGAAGTTTAGTGAATTAATAACAACGAAGAAAAGGAGAAGTATGACAGCGCGGAAAAGAAGGAAAGCAAACGATTGAAGAACTTTTCTTGTATTCAAATATTTGATAGCCAGGTAAATCTCATAAAGAGGCCAGATACGTTGAAAGATTAAATATTTAAACTATTATTATTATTTTTTTGATGATTTTGAGAACTTACTTACTAATATTTTTATTGAATACAAAAATAATTTTACTATATTTGTGACATTGAGTAAACTTGTAAAGTTTGGCATGTTACGGCCAGTAGTTTCAACTTTAAGATTTAAAGGAAAAAAACAAAAGGCTAGGTTTGCAAAATTTCTCATTACTGTGAAGAGATCAAAAATCTTTAGAATCACGTAATCCAACAGAGATGAGAATTTCCTGAACGAAGTAAAACAAAATCCTGCCAAGATAGAGAAAACTTCTAAAAACACTGAAAATAATGGTTTTATTAATGAAAATGTTCCTAATTGAATAAATAGAGTATATTAAATCAGTTTTTACTATATAATTTTAATAAAACAAAATTACTAGAGATTCTCGACTATAACACTTTCTCAATTTCATAAAGAAATTTTTCTCAGACATTCTTTACGAGCGCAGTGATTACCGCTGGCTCATTATTATGTCCTGAGCGCAAGAAACTTCAACAAAATAAATCATCGCACTTTTCAAAGAACGTACAAACAATATATAATGAATAATTCTTGTATAAAGTTTACTTTCCTTGGCTAGGGATTTTAAGAAGTTTACTCTATAAAGTCATTCTCCGCAATGTCGAAAGATATTAAAGAAAGTCGTTTGGTACTTTGTTGTTGTTACTCCACAAGGCCAGCTGTATTGCGTCCACTTGGGTGTTATTAAACTTCTAATATACGAGAAAAATTGCTAACAACAAGATTTTCCACTTGTTCTTGGCAACAATTCTATACAGTATCTATTGTACACAAAAGTGGCTAAATGAAACAATCTAAAGGAAAACAGTTTTTGTTTAAAATATGTGCACACACACACAGAACTATTTTTTATAAATAGAATAGAAATATGTTAACAGGTAAATTCATATAATTAATTAGAAATTAATCTAGAATCTTGAAATTATTTATAACTTCTGTAATGGTAAATGTATATATATATATATATATATATATATAATATATATTACAAGATTTCTTTATAATATTTTATTGACAACTAATTAATAGATACTTGAAATGTATTAAAAAATAATGCAAATTACGTAGTTATTTTATTAATGATAATTATAAAATAAAAGTGTCACAAATATAAACACTAATTGAAGATTGTAGGTTAATGATTAAAGATAAATGTAGAGAAAATGTCTTTATATAATTATAAAATTTTAAATTGGCCCCATAAAAAGATTTATTACAATTAAATTGTATAAATTTAAAAAATGTAAATTCATTGTCAAATGCATAATATTTTCAATATTGTTTTGAAATTCATGTACATCACAAGAACAAGAATTATTTATTATTTATTTTCAAATGGCATTTATTCAGTGTGATTAATCTTGTAAAAAATATTGCTCGAAAGTATGTACAAGAATTTAATTAAATATCGCCCTGTACATAGAACTAATTATATATATATAGACATTTTTATTAGAGTCATCAAAATTAATAAAACATTGGGGTCTTCTTGTTTGGGTTCTCGGATGATCGAGTAGTTGATAGCGCCTACCCCTGCGATTAAATGAATTAGTTATTTAAAGACGTAAGTTGCCTTAATATTCTGTAAGAGTTGTTTTTATTCATAGATAAATAATAATATTATATATATAACTTATATTTTCAACATCTTATGACCTATCTAAATTTTCTGTTAATGATGAGTTCAACTGTCTTCTCCTATAAAATTATAATAATGTCTTAAAGATCAATCAAATATTTATGTATTTATTTTAAATACGACGATTAATTAACTAGGGAACAGTGTAAACTAAAAAAAACTGAAAATTATAAAGTTATCCCACTCTTCTTTACTTTTGCGAAAACTTTTCTTGAGAATATTTTAACTTACCAAGTTCATTTAGCACTACACGAAAAGGTACTAAGAGTTTATTATAACGCGCTCGGTTTGAACTTTCTATAAAGGAAAATTTAATTTATCCTACTCCGGAATTGAATTTGAACGAAACGATAACTCAGAAAGTTGGTTTCGCATTATGCCAGTCTATTTTTTAAAGGAAATTGATTGTTCATTATAAAATGCAAATAACCCTAAGTTCTCTATCTTTTCATCTATATAACTTAATTTCCGAATGCCAACAACAGTATCACAAGCAAGAAAGAACTTAATTATTATTCACATTTCTTGCCTCCTCTCTCAATTATTTTCTTATCCATGCTAGAAAACGTTTTTTCTAATTCATTGCCTTTTTAGTCTTTTAAGTGATAGAATGAATAATCTGTAATTGTTCTAAACAATAGCCATCGTTGTCAAAACTGTCAATGGCAGATGTAATTTAAATAAAATAATGAGTGAAAAATCGAGTGAATTTCTGGTCGTGGAGAAAACACGTCTGTTACTCGGTTGGAATAACAAAATTCGACAAAATTTGGTTCCGGACTAAAAAAATCAACTTATACTCCAAAGCTTCATACATGTTTTGAATAAAAGTTATAGATAGAGTCAAGCTTCACATTTTAAAATTATCAAATATTTTTTAATGCCATAGCATAGAACTTGAAAAGTAAGTCCTTTTATTGATTTTCAACGATTTGGCGGCGACATACATCTAAATTAAAAAAAAATATGATTTTTAAGTGGCTGTAGATCCATTATTAAACATAATAAACATGGTGTGATACATCGTTGAAATCAACTCGCCAAGAGGTTTATAAAAATGTAAAAATATAAGGGGTATTTCATTAAAAAAAACATAACTTTGATATGTTGTCACCTTATAATTTTAGAATGTGAAGCTTGACTCTATCTATAACTTGTATGGGTCACCCTGTATGTATTCATAAAAAAAGCAAAAGGAGAAAATCCATTACGTAATTGAGCTAAATATCGAAGCTGGGATCTCTAGAAGCTAACAAGATGTACTTTCTTCATATTTTTCTTAAATTTTCACTTGTACATAAATTATACAATTTTCTTACCATTCATACTTTCTAAAAAATTTTATTCAAATTATATATTTTCTTTAAGCAAGATATTTCGGAGCAGGTATAAAAACTAAAAATAAAAATATTTTACGAAGCGAACAATTTAAAAAGCAAATTAATTAATAAAATATAAAGTAGACAGCGTATGTAAACTTAGACTGCGTTATAAAAACTACAGTAATATGTATATAATTTTCTTATCCTTCCTTCTAAGTCGGCCTATTTCTTATACACCAAAACCTTGATTTAAAAAAGAACAATATTTGATACAATTCATTTTTAAAACCTTCAATAAATTGAAAGAACAAATCGATGAAAAGAAAATACATAACTTTGCCTTTCTATATTTTATTGAAGTTTAGAGGACAGTTCCATAATAATTAAAAGGCTTTTTATTTGCATCTAACCATAATTATACATCAATGAATGTTCCAAAGCAATGTTGAAAATTAATAATGTGATTTATACAGCAAAAGGAGAGGTGTAGAATAAGGAAACGCCCTCGGGCCCTAATTTTATTACTCTATTGACTGATATTGTTCTTACCACATAAACAATTAATAATATAAGGTTTTATACAGGGTGCAGAATAAAAATGTCTTATAAAAGGTTTTTCTAAAGCCAGCCGTTTTCAAACAAATCAATATTAGTTGAGTTTAGAAAAAAAAAATTTATTTGCAGACACCCCGTTAATAATATAGTGTGTATTTACATTTTTTCCAGACTCCTTTCAAAGTATTTCAATTAAATAAAATAATAATGAGGCTTTTTTATTTGAGACAAAAAAAAGTCCAGAGAGGCATTTCATCGGAATGTCATTATGAATTATGAAGTAAATTCCGATATGCCGATGAAGAGTATTTCAAATATATTTTTCGTTCAAATCGATGAATGAACGATGGTATCAAGACGCTGAATACCTGAGCCGATATTTGGCGGTCCCAAAAAATGTCTTCCATGATTTATGTCTTTTTCATATCAGTACTGTATAATGCCAAACATTACAGGTTGTCTCAAACAGAAAATAATTTTTATGGTCTTCAATTAATTCAGAAAAGTGCGAGCCTCTGTATTTAAACAATTACATATTTTCATAGAGTTGAAACGACTCAGTGCTTTTTATTTATTTATTTATTTGCTGTTAAATATAAAAGTGGCTATTATTTTCGGTTAACAAAATCATCGCCAGGTCAAATTGATTCAATGAAGTTTTTTTTCAGACTATCAGACATATTTTTTGTAATAGGAGTTTTGTTAAACTTTCAAGGAAGTGTGTTTTTCAAAAAACATCAGCTGATTATTTTTATAGATTACCTCTGGAAAATGTATTATCTCCACAATCTAACTATGGTTGTTCTTCAATATCTCAAGTAAATATTATCACAACCAGAACAACATAATAAATCTGTCACAAACAATTATTTGTCTACAATCATTGAATTGAATTGAATTAATTTAATTCCCCTTCTCTTTTATTAGCATATTTATTATACAAAATTTCTCTAAACTTCTTTAAAAGCTATACAGTAATTAAATCAAATTGGTACCGTTTGTGCTAATACAAAATTTTATCTTCTAATTATGTATTTTAATACAATATTAAAATCCAATCGTGAACTATTTATAAATTTTTTGATAATTTCTAATACATAATAAACTATTTCCAAATTATATGAACATTATAATTAAATATGAAAAGATAAATTGTACTTATCTGAATAATTACTAACTTCTTATTACTCTCGTTGATCCAGATTAAAGAAATATTGTTAACTAATGAATAATAATAGCTTTTTCGCCATTAATTAGCTAGACTAATATAATTGTATATTTAGTTTATATATATATATATATATATATACACGAATATATACATCATTAGTTTACACAAAAATTCATTTACTTTAAACATTTATTGGAAAATTTATACGTTGCCGCGTATAAATTTTCGAGAAAAGGTTTAAAGTGAACTTTTTTGTGAACTAATGGCGTTAGAAAATAATTTTACTAAAATATTTTGTTGCAAATCACACGTTCTACATACCATTTAAAAATATGCATTATTTTTGCGGAGACCCTGTATTCTAACGTTTATATAACATCCGATGGGATTTGAGAAAATATGTAAATATTTCACAAAACATACTAAATCAACAAATATGATCAGAATTCTGAATTATAAATTATCAGTACAATTGAGTTTTGCTTAAATTGTAATAAATTTAAAATCTCTTTGAAAAAGCCAAATATTCTGCTAAAAAAAAGTGAAACCGATTTAAAACTTTTGTGTTTGGCGACGTGAGTTGCTTCAACCTTGGGTGGAAACAACAAAATTTTGAATTTCCAATGAAGATAATTTTTTTCATCCAACATCACATAAAAAATTATTGGTCGTAAATGAATAATCTATTTCTGATAAGAGAAATGAACTCTGGCTCAATAAACAACTGCTCATGATTTGTCCTAAATTTAATCATTCAGGATTAATTAAAATTAATACAGTTCATTAATTCAATATTTATTCCAATTAATAATGATTCGATAATACATTCGAAAAACTATTATAATAAACAACCTCTATAATTTTATGAACAATACAATGAGAATAATTACGCCCACATTCACGGAATATTGGATCTTTTGTATTCATTTTAGTTGCTCGGCACTATTAGATGACTTCTAAACAAAAGATAACCAAGATAAATTGACATTCCAACTAGAAGTTGAACTAGATGTAACTAACTTACCCTAGCAATAGTTACTGTACATGTAAAATCACGTAATATATAACTTATGTATATTCATGCAAGCATGGATGTAAACTGTCTTTATTGCGAAGTACATTTGATTGTTACATTGTCTTTCTCGCTTCACTTCCGAAAGATATTTGTATTTCTGAACTAACATTGTTTTATCCATTATCGTATACAGTACATTTCAGTAAAAATTATGCACCGTAAATAATTCAGTACCCACTGATATTTACGATACATACGAAAAGCAATAGAGGGCTCAATTCATGAAAAGGTTACATACAGTTCTTCCACTAAATCATTGAACGTGCGTCATTAGATGATATTATCAAACGCCACTGATTTACCTAGCATCCCTAAACTTTTGAAAAATGTATATCAAATATTTAAAATTTATCCTTTTAATGAAAAAAGTATGTTGTTTTGAAGATCATTTATACCCGCAGTACAACAAAAGTGCACTAGTCTTGTTGACGCATACTTTTCAATTCGTTACATTTTTGACCATGTAGTATGTATTTAAAACGTCATCATTGCTGTTTATTTTCATGTTCACTCTTTTGCTGGTTTTGTAGTATTTAGTAGTATTTTTTACGAGTTTCGTATTCGAGTATATTTTGAAACCAGTTTTTTTGCAATTCATAACCTTGTTACTCTTTAGTTTCACAGTAAGTACATATTTTATTTTTATTTTACTATAAAATATTGAATTTAAATAAATAAAATTAATATTTAATTGGTCAGAAGTGGGATACTTCGTAGTTTTATATAACAATCCAATTTACCCAAATTTATTTATTACTATATTTTTTCATTTCTATAGTTTTCAGCTAATTTTTTTATATTTTTGGATAACTTCGAGGTTATTGCATTAAGTAAATTAAAGAGTTTAGTATTAGAAAAAACTTTGTACATATTTAAATAATCTGAAAATAATACTAACCGACTTTTACTTTTATTTGAAAAATCCTTTCAGAAGGGTACTGAACTCTGCGAGATATTTTCATCTTTAAATATAGTCGATGACATGGAAATTAAAAATATCCATATATATATATATATAATCGGTCTTTTTTCATTTCTTTAACTTTTGATGACAGATAAATAAGACAATCTTTATTGACGAACGTCGTGCTTTTCCATCAAAAGTTTTCAATTCGTTTTTATATACCTTCAGCGAAAACCCATTGATTTTATTACTTTTCGACGAGAATCTAACACGCCGGTGTATCCTGTTTTCTTAGAATGTTCGACATTGTATGCACAATTTTGTAATTAATAAATTTAATCATTATTATTCTAAGCAGCAAACCCTTATCTGCATCGTCTCAGTCGGTTTTAGTTTTTATGGCGATGTAAAAGATGAATTGGTACCAGCATCCATTTCACTTCTTTTCTTGACAATGTTCTTCTTTCAGAAACACCCGTTGCAACAATATCTCGTTCATACAATTTATCAAGTGGAGGTTTTTTCCGTCATATATTTTAAAACGTTAGCGATCACTTTACGAGTTTGACTGTTTAAAATATAATTGTTCAATTTACTTTTAAACTCCATCGCTAGCTTAATACGGCACTGTATTACTACGTTTATCGCTTAAAAAAACGTAAAAGACTGATGTCAGAGGTCTAAAAAGGTACAAATTTCGTGAGCATCTTAAGAGCGACACTTCTCACCGGCAACGACTCGCGCTGTCTACTTGTATACGACTGTGAATAAATGCGTTAAAGGGAATGAGCCTGTTAATCCGTTTTCTAGTAATTAGGAACGTTGCAGCAAGAAGTGACCAAGAGGAACATGTGTTGACAATCGATCGCTCCTCACATTCAAACTGATGGATTATAATTTTGATATTCGAATACCAGGAAGTGCCAACTCATTATATGAGTTGGAACCAAGAAAATTCATTTCTACGGAGGCTATTTGAAAATGAGACAATGAGAAGTCATGATGATTCTTACAAAAAATATATAAAAATAAATTTATTATAATTCGAAATAGAGAAGATGAAAATTAATTTTAAAATGTGACATTTTTTTCTTTTCTATAACAGTCAATTATACTATAGCCACCAGATGACAAAAAGTTAAATAGCGTTTGATTTCACTATCTGAAAGTCAGTTTAAATAGAGTAGAATTGAGAACTTTATAATTTATATTTTATTGTTTCCAATTTGTGACAAGCTAATTTAAAATATATGTCCTTTTAAATTACAGACCGTAAATATCGTGTCATTGATTTGTTAGAATTGCTCGTTCAAACGTTTCTTTTGTTTAAAATGTATTCATTCAATACATTTCTTGATTCATGCACTATATAATAAATCAAGGAGAATTTAAAAAAGCAAATAATATACGATTTTCCTTATTCGAAACATATGAAATAAAGTTGTTATACAAGAGGGAAATAATCATTTAATATTTATTCTTATTAAACATTTTAACAGACTGTTAAATATGATTTCCATAATCGCAGTTATTTTGATATATTGTCCAATAAACATTATTAATCTATTTAATGCTCTCTATAAACATAGATATATTGATACTAATAACCTGTAGTTCTATTTTGTAATATAATTGAAAGGCAGAAATATGTGAGAGATGATTTGATTACATGGTATTTATCATACGCTTCCCCTCAGGGGAGTGACAAAATTCACTCGGCTCTACTTTTAAACCAAAACTTGTAATATGCGTTCGCATAGAAAAACGGTTTCCTAGTCCCTTGATGTCAGCGAACAAAATTGGGTGTCTATTTATATATGTCTCCTTTGTTTTCGAATAGCAATAGAGCGATGCTGATCAGAATACAAAATGTACCAATGTGTTACATAAAAGTTTTTTTGTCACTCCACTACAGGGTGTCATTGAAATGGAGTAAAAAGATTCGAAGAGTGATAGTACTCCTAAAACTGGTAAAAAAGGTTTCTACAAATATATGTTGTTAAATGTTTATTAAGGGAATTAGGAGCATTAAAAGAGTAAATTAAAAAAAATGGTGTTTTTGAAAAACGAGATAAAAATTCAAGCTCGCATAAAATTAGCCACTAAAACAAATGGTGATATCGAAAAATTATTTGTTAAATGGAAAAGGGTAGTTCTTACTAGAGTAAAGGTTTAACTTAAGAATTTCTCTTTTAGAGTTGTTGCAAGTCACTTAGAGCGACTGCTTCGAGAAAATTAAGAGCAAAGTGTTTGCTGAACCCGCATTTCTAAAACATAAAAGTTAAATTACTTATTTTTTGATGGGTTGCTCATAGGCTAATTACCATAGATTTATGAAAATTGTGGTGTGTTTAAATTAATCAATTACCTACTTCAATTTAGAATGTCCTGTTAAACAAGATAAGTGCAAAAATTATTTTAAATAATAAAAGAGTGAGAAATTAAAGTGAAAAAGTATTATGGAGTCTTGACTATTTTTTATCAGACCAACCTGACACTTTTATTTACAGTAAATGTGCAATATGACCATCATTCATTTCACCTGTACCTGCTCTTCTTCTTCTTCAGGATCTGCGTACCCTGTGGAAAATCTACGTTCTACGAATTTGATTAAAATAGCCCCAGAAGTAAAAATCTAGTTTATTAAGATCTGGTGATCTTGCTAGCCAAGCTTATTAAACACCACGTCCATTCTATTTTTTGAATCAATAAAATGTGCTTAATAAAGTAATAAATTTTAATAACTAATTCATTTGTTTTACACGCCATAATTTTCATAAATTTAACTTTCACGTTTTATAAATACAGCTTCAGCAAACTTTTGTCTTCAATTTTCTGCAAAACCGTTGTTCTAATCGACTTGCAACAAGAGTACCTTTTTTATTGAAAAAATGCATAGTTTTAAAACATAACAGATATTGTTAAAAATGTAACCCCAAAAAAGTTATTTATTAATTAATCCCCATATTCACCATTTGATTTATACCAGCGTGGAGTTTTTTCCAAGTTTTATCTCGTTTTTTAAGCTTACAATTTCAAAAAAGCCATTTTTTAAATTTACCCTTTTAACGCTCCGAACTCCCTTAATAAGCATTTAACAAACCATACTTATAGAAATATTTTTTACCGGTTTTAGAAATACTAACAACTCCCGATTTTTTTTATAATAAGTTCTGGTTTTTATTTCCTATTTTAAAGTGCCTTAAATTAATAAAAACCATGTCTTGTAGCAATTTCTATTACCAAACAAATTTGGAAAATCCATTATTTGGATCCTTTCGTTTACTGTAAAATTGTTAGTTTTCTGTCTAAATTTGGTTTAGTTTCCTAAACGACATTTTATAAAGGAATAATTATATGGTAGTCTAAGATTCAGAAATCCTGAATGTGAAAATTTGACCAAAGGCCATTTTCAATAAGAAAAGTACCTGGTCCTTTCGAGAGGTATGTAATTTGTTACACCAATGTGTTCATTATACCCAAATTAGGATAACTCTCGGATATAAACAATTTGTTTTTGATAATCAGGTAGTAAACAATAGCGAGAAATAATGATGATTATAATTTACTATTCAAATTGCACTAGAAAGATAATCAATTATTCACATATTGGCCGATAACTTGGTCAAACATTTTAATTGAATTAAGCGTTATGCTCTATTGAGTATGGACCATTTTTTATTCAGTTGTCTACTGATTTCCCATAACGTGGTTGCATATTGCATTAGCCGTTGTAAATGGTTCTCGGTTTTACTAGTTAGACTAAAACACGGAATGGAACGTTAACTAAAATTGTACATAATTGAAATAGAACATATCTAAACTAAAATTATTTATGAGCATCATTTATTATGATTTATTATTCTCTAAATTTTGTAATACACAATACGTAACGATTATTAAAAAATTCTTTAACGTATATTTTAAGTACATCTTGCCTCTTGTTATTATTATTTCTTTTCCAACAGTTTCTATTATTACTACTGTTTTATTTTCTGTGGTATTTTTTTAAATTTACCGACTTTCCTGTTTTTCTTCAAAGTTTCATTTTTACTATTGTAACAATGGTTGGATTTAATGACCAAACGAAAGAAAAATTGATGTGAAAAAAATAAATAAAGTAACTAGTACCAACATTTTTAAATTATCCTATAATCTTTTTATCAAATATCTCATTAAAATAGATGTGTGGTATTTTGCATAATCAACCTAATTACAAACTTCTAGAAAACTTTCGGTCCTACCTAGCAACTTCACTTTTGTTTTGAACTATCTTAAACATTAAGCTACTATCTAAGATTAATAAGAGAAATTTTATGGCTACAAAACTCGTAAAAAAGCAATAACTATGAAAGATAATATTAATTATATCAATGAGGTTTATTTTGAAAAATTGTAAAATTATATTTACAAATGTTCTCCATTCTAACAAAAAATTTCATTTAAATTTTTATTAAGTTGAAAATTCAAATACACGATAAACTTTTTTCGGAAGTACATAAATGCAATTCTAAGTTTTATTTAACTTGAAAACCGTTATTACATATTTCAAACAATGAAAAGCAGACTATATAAAATGTCCTCATAAAGAATCCTTCAGTAACAAAAGTTTATTTATAAACTAATGTAAATTTAAAATGCTCAAAAATACAAAATACTTCAATATCTACCAAAATTTTAAATTTATATGTTATTAGCTTTCTATGTAGTGTCATAACAATAATTCATCACATATTCGCATGTAAAAATAGTAAAATATTTAAAATTTAAATGGAATACATATATTCTATTTGAGAAAGAAATTAATAATTAAAGTTTATAATATTAATAATTATTATAATAATAAAAATAAATTGGAGATCAAAAGTGACTAAATAGGCTTAAAAGAAAATTTTATGATTCTAAAAAATTATTAATATCCATAAATGTACAAGAAAGGAGTCAAAAATAAGATGGAATTATAAAGTACTAACCTTTCTAAAATGTAAGAAAAGAAAATAGTAAATGGAAAACGTATATAGAAAGTTTAGAAAAAAACAAAGAGAAGAAAAAACAGCATTTCCAGTAATTATATTTAACAATAAATAAATCGATACAATAAAAACAGAGGTAACAGAGATTTTATTAACTGCTGACTAGTGAGACTCTCTTGAATTCATAATAACACTCTCTTACAATATACATACTCCAATAATATTAAGAAAGGAAAAACAAAGCCAGAAAAAGCAATTAAGGTTTTAAAAGTAACTAAAATTAAATGAATTCAAGCCAAAGCAGAAAGTGCAAAATTTTATCTAATAATAATATGGACAAGAAATAATAAAAATATGGAAGAATATTATAAAAATGTAATCAAAATAATTAAGATTTTAATAAAAATAAGAAAAGGAAAGAAAATAGAGAAAGAATAAATAATAAATTTCAAAGAAATAAGAATGAAATTAATAAAAGTACAACGAAAATTAATGTAAATAAGGAATATCTGAATAAAAAAGTCTACGAAAATAAGGAAGAAATAAACATAATTTTTTTTTAATCTGGGATAAATAAAAAACTATGAATTGCAAGTATATTGTTCGCATCATTTCAATATAATCTGTCCTTTGATAAATGATACACGTAACAATATTTTATTTTTTTATTTGTTAAGTTGCTTAAACCTCAAAATTGTATTAGCAATAGTACCCGATATATAGATAATATGGATAAGTAATTTTAGATTTGTTAACAGCTAATGTATTTCTCATCAACTATTAATCATTTATAAACTAATTTGTTAATGAGATAAAAAGATCGTAGATCTAATTTTTTCCAGATGTTAAATTAAATAATTCTGTAGTATTTCTACACCCAGAATTCAGACTTTTCAATAAGAATTTTGAGGCATAGAAAAGGTTTAGCTAAAGAGATGGTTCCTCTAATTCAGATATTTATGTAACATCCTTCAAAGGATGCTCTAATTACCGTAATATAGAAGGATAGGAGCATTTTCAATATTGCAGCACTTTTTCATAATTCAGTTATACATTTCAGTTCACTTAAAAATTATTTCCTTTTATTTAAGTATTCTAAAAAAATATTCGTTACTTCAAGTTAATTTTGTAGCTCTTAAAACTCTTCAATCTAGTTTTTATTTCTCAAAGTTCTCATTTGCGGAATTTCAGAGCTGGAATACACTATTAGGCTCCACATCGTGTTGGGTAATAATTGGGGTCAAGTGGAAAAGGAGCTCCTGCATTACATTTTAAAATATACTACAAGAGAAAACTAAAGAAGAACCAGTTTACCAGCTAATTATTTTGTACTTATGACTAATTAACTCATTTCAATCTACTTTAATTAGCATATAAATATGCCGAGCGCGATTTATGGATTCCATTTTTTCCACTTAATTCTTAATTAAGAAGATTTCAATAATGATTTCAAAACACTATTTAAAAAATGTAATATTAAAAATTTCGCTGTAGCTGTTTTATTGTTCAAAATGGCACATAATACCTTGTTTGAAAGAAAAATATTTTGTCTCATCTTTCAATTTTTCTTCTGATTGCAGAGAGTCGACTGCTATTTTTAGATTATTGGCAGCTTATTCATTATTTTTCAGCGAAAATAACGAGCGTATTGTTTTTAATTAAGGAACATCACATGTTTACTGTAAGTATAGTATCGGCCCCATACCGCTCTCTTGTGGTACTCCAGCTGTTTCAAATCAAAGTCAGATTCTTCTTGTTTGATCGAAAAGTATCTGTTTGAAATGTATGATTGAATGGTATCTGAATACTGTCGGGAAAGAAAAATTTCATCTTGTAGTATAAGCTTTCGTTCTAGGTAGATGTGTGATTCTTGTAGTGAATTCCTAATTATGTTGTTAATTCTATGTGCTTCCTGGATAGTTTAATGATTATTTCTAAATCAAAACTGGTAATATGGAACTATCTGTCTTTTTTTCATTAGTGGTTTTATTTTTTTCAGTAGTTTCAAAAACCTATCCTTTTTTAGGATAGTTATTTCCAGCTGTCCAACTGTTTACACAGGGGTATTTTACAATGAAGCTTGTTGAATATTATCATTGACCAGTTGTACTTCGTCGTCGAGATCTTGTTTATTTCTTATAAAAATGTAGAGATTGACTTTTTAATCAAGGCTTTGTTTAAAATCTTTCGAAACTGGCATTACTAAGCATAGAGTTATTTTTTTGATATTTTTTTGTTATTTTATATTCTTCTCTGCTTTCAATTCAATTTCAATCGTTTCCATCTTTTTATTATTCCATTCTTTCTTTTTTTGTATATAATATTCATCATTTTTATTTGTATTTATTTCTACTTTTTGTGTCCGTTAACCTATTAATTGTATCTTTGTTTGTTTTTATAATAATCAATGATTATTTAAATCAAAATTGGAAAAACCCCGTACAACAAAAAAATATCGAGGTTCACACAAATTTTATTTCATAATTCCCAAACGTAATAAAAGGAAATTGAGTTTAAATTTCACAATTATTTTATATTCGTGCAAAATAAAAAATATACCACTGCTGAGTACGAACAAAATATTTTTACAAAACCTAGTTTCAAAATAAGTTTGCTGATGTATCAACTTTAAAAAATATCAGACACCAGGGTCCAAACACGTGTTTAAAGAATGACATATTTTGACGTTGCAAATTATCATTAGTCAATTTAACTCCCACTAAGATTATAGAACATTCTAGATACTATTAGGGAGGGATTTTTTAAGAAAGTCAGTATGGGAGTTAGAAAAGAAAATACTCAGTTAGTAAAATACATTTTTAAATCTAAGTCCAGTTTAAGAGTTGGATTTTTTGTTGGTTTCGGCCATCTACTGTGTAGGTATGTTTAAGTTAATTTTTCGAAGAAAATAAGGGAGAGCTACCCGCGGGACACAATGGATAATGGGAGAATTAAAGTGGAAAAAATATAAAAAAGATTGTTTTGTATTTTGTTTTGTCATTGGTGTCACTGAGTGGAGATACAAAATCACTATTGACCCTAGGCAGTCCCAGGATTGCAGATTCGCCGTCAGTCGGAAACTAAGTAAGAACTTCCTTAGCGTGGATAATGTGTCTAAGTGTTTTGTCAATGTTATTTTTATTTTTTTTTATTTTCATAATACAAGGAAATTAATGCAATCTCAGAAGCTTTTATTATGATTTCTTAACGTAAATAAGTAAGTACGGTGGTCTTTATATTATACACTCCTTCTATCAGTTTCAAATGGTTTCTTACACTATAGACCCGAATCCAGATTTTTCTATTACTTCCCATTTTAACTAACAGACTTAAATCGAAAGGTACCACAGGATTGAGTTGAATTGAAAGAACCGATATCAATTTTTCTTCATTATCACCATCATCATCATCAATATTATCATAATCAGTACTTATTTACCAACAGATACCAGTGTTAAGTTGAAATTACTCATTCTTCATTTATTTCATTACATTATTTGCGAGTTCTTCAACTTAATCCAATTTAGTTCCCTTTCCTTTAAGTATATCGTTGTTCTATTTTATAAGTGGTCCATCCTGTGAGGTCTTCTTAATTTACTTAATTTTCAATACTATCTACATTTTTCACATGTTAGGTATTTTACATATATTTCCAAACTTTCTTAATGTATTTTGATTAGCTCCTTTCTCTATTGATTTCACTCCTAATTTTTTCCTTATCTCTTTGTTTGGTACCTTTAATTCAATCTTCTTAAAGTTTTCATCTCACTAGTTTGTATTTTCTTTTCTTTTATGTTTGTTTAATTTTTATATTTCTGATCTACATGTTAATGGTGAAACGCATAATGTAATATGAACCTTCACATAGTATTTGTTTTCAGTTTTATTAAATATTTACTTAATGATCAAGTAATATAACCTGGTATTGGCTTCTAACATTTCTTGTTTTTCTATTTTCTGATAATAATTCAATTGTGTCCTTAATGGTTATATTTGTATCCTGACTCTCGCAAGCTACATAGTACAATATTCCGTCGTTGAGGTGTCGACATGTGTTTCGAAAAATCTATGTATGGTATTGAAGTTGATCGAGTGCCAACTAGAAGCGATAAACGGAGAAAATATCGGCATCAGAACAACCCATTCAGACACAAACAACCGTATTTCATCTAGATACTGAGACATGTACTGACACGTAAACACAGCACCGAGAAATACTTGTTCTTACATGAAGAATGCTTCAGCATCATGAGGATCGTTACTTACAGCGTTACCACGTCGAAAAAGTAATAAAATTTATATTTTTTGAGAGGAGTACGTTTTTATTTAAAGAGAAGTGTCACATTACATTCTAAATAAGATATTTTTTGTGCAATTATTATTGAATGAATTACGCGTACTTCTATTTAATAGTTTTGATTTTTATTGAAATTTTAAATTGAATCATGAACACAAAAGTTGGATAGATTTATAAAATACTTCGTAAAACTATGTATGTAGATGTAAATATTAAAGTACATATAAATAAGAAGTGTGTTCTGTATAAATCTTTAATATGCTGCACGAATTTCCACGAGGAGCTATTATATTGAAAAATGCAAAATCACCTTTATACGAGTACTTATTCGACCTATTTCTTTTATCTAAAAAGTGAATTCTTTAAAACTCACGTCAAACCAAGTAGTGGATCCAGATTTTTCCACCGAATTCTGAAGTGAAATTTTAAAACAACGGTAGCCTCGAGGGGTTTAAATATTTTAGAGATTAATGTCTATGTCCCGTGAGTTACCGGAAACTATATACTATACAACCGTCTAGCTTTAGTTTTTAATGGCTCTTTGGAACATTAGTTTTATCTGACAGTATGAAACTTCTAACCAGAACTGGAACAAATTCATAACCTTTTCGGAATATATTATTCAGTGGCATTAGAGTATTACAATCTTTTATGGCCAGGATTCGGTTATGATAAGAGGCAAATCAATGAATAATGAAGTTAATAATGATCTAATAATAAAGAGGGCAACTTTAAAGTTTCTTTTACAATTCAATTTTCCCACCGAGACTCTCATATTATTTTAATTATAAAATAATTATATGTATTCTAATAAAATTATCATGTTAAATCGCGCATAAAATGCATGTTAACTTAGACAAAGAGGAAATGTTTTTACACTAAATTAAGTCACGTCGCTTTATTTAAAAAAATCATATTTAAAACAAAATAAACAAAGTAATTTTAAATTATAATATTGAAATTTAGTACAAAGTGAAAAACACAATCCTGCATATTCCTGTTTTCTTGGTCCCAAAATCTCGTTTCTTTGAAAATATAATTAGAATTTCCAGAAAAAATAATAACCACATTTAGAACAAAACCTATGGTAAGTTAAGAATTTACAAAACTAATTATTGATAAGGACACAGAGCTTTTGATATATATATTGATCAAACAAATAGATTGATTAATTAAGACAATTAAAAAAAATGGTTTTTTTCAGACATTTCGAAAATTGAAGTTTTCTATGGTTTATTAAAGAGAAAGTACAATTTTATACAAATTGTACTGAAAGTAAATTTTTTGATGTGATTGTTTGTACTTTCGATTGTTAATATCTATATAGGGCTTTGGGAACAAAATTTACTTTAATAGCGATCTTATTCCAGTACAAACATAATATTATATGATTATTTAATTAAAATACACTAAAATGTCGTAAATACAAAGTTATCTCAGTAAATATAGCATGTTACTAATTGTACAATAAATGTTTGTTTACTTTTTTTATCATTAAGCTCCGCAAAACTTTTATGTAAATTTTCACACCACCTTTCAGTTTTGCAACGTTTTAAATTAAAAACTAATTAAACAAGTATCGCAACTAAAAATAAGTAAATTCGTTTGTGAAAATTGACAAAGATGTAAAATATGATTTTACATCCCGATCTTGCATTTTTTGTACTTGAACCCACTTGTACGTAGAAAAGGTTTCACGTGATCGTACCTTCATAAATTTTCTGTCGGGCATTACCGAAGCTCTTATCAATATAAAATTTATTGGATATTTTGTTTCGAAAGCGCACAAGGAATTTTAACCTTAGGGTCCTAAATATTCAAAAAGCTACCAAATATTAATTAAGTAATAATGACTGATTATAAAATTATTATATTATCATTATAAAAGGCGTCCGCTAAAATAATACATATTTTTAAATGGTATGTAGAACGTGTCCTTTGAACAAAATATTCTAATAATTTTTTTCCCTAACATCATTAGTTTACACAAAAATACACTTTAAACATTTACTTGAAAATTTATACGTGGCAACACCGTACAATATCTACCTGTTGAATCTTAAAAGTGTGTTAGTTTTTAGAAGGTTCGGATCGTTTAATCACTTTAAGTTTATCGTTTGCTAAAGTAGTTTCAATAATTCAGTGAAAAATAGTATTTTATTTAAATCAAGAATATCACAACATTTTAATTAATCTAATCAGCGAGCTTTCGTATCGGTGTTCCAAAGAATGTTGGAAAGTGTAGTGTCTTACCTAAAAAAAATAGTAGTGAAATCATTCTAAATATCTAGGTGTACTAAAATAAAAAATTTGATTGTTTAAAGTCACTTTTGAACCAAAATAAAATGTTTGAATAGACGTATTGTAGGACCAACAAGGATGAAAAGCTAATACGATAACCAAGCCGAAGAGAATAACTACAGGAATATAATGATGTCTCTATCTAAATTACAAAAGAACTAGGAGCGGCCCTACGCCATCAAGAAAAAAATTAATGACGTAATATACTAAATTTCCAAGACTCTCAGGGGAAAACTGGAAAAACGGAGACCACGCAGAAAATAAAATCACTAAAGTCAAATAAAGTCCCTGAAAAACCATAAGAATTTCAGGAAGTTTGCATTTAAGAAGGGGTGGTATAATAATTTAGTTGTACAGACCAAGACCAATTGGAAGAAGAGGACCACGGCAGGAATTAATAAGCGAACAGGAATGCTGAAGAAAAGAACAACTACAAGAGCGCGCGAGGAGAATGAAAAACAGGACCAGAGGGAAAAAAGCAGTGGATACTACTACTATTTTTGTAAACGACACAAACGACTTTTTTACAATGTCGTGTTCGTTATGATTCTTTAAGTAAAATTTAAAATTGATATTAGATTAATAAATCAAATTAAAGTTTCTGTGATCTCTATATACGTTTTTAGAAACAACTAGGCCATTATCTTTAGTTTAACGATATTTTTTGCAATGTTCACCTTTTTGCACAACTTACTTAAACACCGCTTGACATGAGAAGCTTTCCTGAAGTACGCCCATGACCAATACGTAATTTATTGTATTTTGAAAATATATACGCGAAGGCTTTCAATAATGTTGTAAAAAGACGACGCTTCTTATTTTTCAGTTTATGGATATTTATGAATCGCTGTTGTTCGCATTTTGCATCTCTACAAAGATAAATTTCATCTCCGCAAAAATTCACACTTGTAAAAATGAGAAAAGGACGCCCAGATGATACAACAGCTTTCAATAAAATTGAAAATTTTGTGAGATATGTGTCAACATAATGTGTTTACGGTTTTACATGTAAATAATTTAGAATACAATAAAACAAATGTATTGATATAAATAAACGTGCTTTTCTCTGAAGCATTATTCTAACTTCAATTAATTTCACTTAGGTGATTCTATCTGCTTTTAAGTAGTGCTGAGCGCTAGATTATTGGGTTGAGTGACCATCCAAAGAAAGACCAAAGAAATTTCCTCTTTCTGTAGATCCGTTCATAAACGCCTGGTTTGTTTCTGGATACCGAGACTGGAACACCAAATAGTTTAATGTTAAATAACTAACAAGAGATTACCTATTGTCAGTACATAAAAATGCGTAGAAATAATTATACCAAAAAATTGTTTGGTTATTTGGCTTGAAATATTTAAGTAAAATATACATCAACATTCTCCTAGGTAACTAATAAATAGAGAAATCACTATTTCCTTTAGAGACATTCAAATCGCTAGTATTAATAACTGCAGAGAATATCAAACACGCCGGAAATGCAAACTGTTAAACGTTTTGTCAAAATGTCTCTCGGCGGTTGGCACGTTTATCGACTGAAATAGCAACGGCATCGGGAACTGCAAGTTTACATAAATTATGTACATTTATAGAGTCCTTTATAAACTGCTAAAATGAATCAAGAATCGTCTTAAAAACAGTTCTATTATAGACTAATTGTGAGAAAAATAGAAGAGAAATCAGCTATAACCAGCTAATGCAAGAATTAAGATTTGAAGGTGTGATAGAAGACGCAAAGAAAATTAGCTCTAAATTCTTCAGAGTTAAAGTGAATAATTTAAACCTTACCTGTAATATAGGCAATTATTTAAATTTAGATGAATTTAACTTCAAATGCAAGAATCCAATAATGATCGTTAAATTGATCAAATAGACTTTTTAGCTTATTTTTTTTCTATTTTTGTTTTTATAATGATAAATCCTGGCAAATGGCCGAAAAGATGATAGCAGACAAGAAATAATATATTATTGTAATTAAAACACAATTGTGTATCAATGAAATAATATAGTTTGGTGGTAAACGGAACAGCTAATTAGTGTACGTAAGAACAGATGTTCATAAAAATTATGTGTAAAAGCAAAGGTAAATCGTCTAGCATTTTGATGCTGACATGAAACTAAAGCAAATATTTTATTTTTCAATAGGAAAATGTCTTTCCTTATAACACCAGAGATGTGCGAACTTTGTTTGAAGAAAAAAATCTCTTTGTGTAGTAGAGTACAAATTATTTGTTTATTTAGTTTAATATAGAACTGATAATATTGAATCTTAATTTGACATACATTTAACACTAAGATTCTTCTATTGTTTTAGTAATGTTATATTAGTATTGTCGCTATACAAATTGCTGTTCTCATTATTCTAACTATAATCATTAATATTCTTCCTAGTATACTTAATATTATCAGTAAAATTATTATTGTTGTTATTATTATAGTAAGCCTTATTAGTTTTAGTAATGTTATATTAGTATTGTCGCTATTCAAATTGCTGCTCTCATTATTGCCGAATAAATGGATCGGTAGACGAGGACCCATTGAGTGGCCACCAAGGTCACCAGATCTCACACCATTAGACTTATTTTTGTGGGGTCATCTAAAAAATGTTGTGCATAAAATTTAACCCGATGAGATAAATCATTTAAAAGATAGAATAAGCCAAGAAATAAATAACATTTCGCAGGATCCCATTAATAAAGTTCAGCAGGAATTTATTAATCGCTTAGGACACTGTCGAGCACAAGAAGGAAGACAATTCAAACACTTACTGTAATTTATTGTGTGGCAATTTATTACGACTGTTGTATTATTTTGTTATTTTAATTCAATTAAAGATCTTCAAAAATACAGATTTTAAAATTATTGTATCTTCAAAACTATTAATTACCAAACACCAGTATGATATGTTTTTGGAAAAGTCTTGAAATTTGCAATCTAAAAAAATAAAATATACAGGGTGTGCTACTTAAAAAAATTGACGATGATATCATTACTCACAAATGGTTTATACTGTATATTTAATTGTTATGTAAAAATACATTAAATAAAAAACCATTAATTACCTCTAATAGTAACTATACAAAACCCATCACAGCCTGACAACAACTAAACTATTAAATAAAGACAGAAGCACACTATTCATTTCATCTACCGTTACTTTAATTCAGAAATAGAGAGGTGATTAATCGAATTAATAAAATACGCTTTAGTATGATCGTAGACATACTATTATCACGTGATGCTATTACGTGAAATCACGTAAGGTTACGTGTGATCATTTTCTGTTGAAACGTGAATTACGTGAGATGTAGAAACACGTGAAATCTTTATTTGTACAAAAATGGAGGAAATAGTGATTGAAACAGTGCGACTAGATAGTGCATTATCTGATATTTGCTGATGTAATTATCATGACCAAAATATGCTTGGCAAGAAATCATATGAAAATTAAAAACAACCTTACATAAAATGATAACAATGTGTTTCTACCTTAAGATGTACACAAGTGTATTCCTGCCCCTATAACAATTAATCTTGGTCCTATTTTAAAAACTAAAGGAGATGGGAAGTGATGGAGTAATATAAAATTTACAACTTTAAACACTTATCTCAAAGCTCAAATGTGCCATCCTTCGAATTAACTCCTCAATTGTTTTAAATAGGTGCTTAAAATTTTAACTCCGGTTAACGTTATTGAGAGGAATAAACTACAAAGTAAATTTTAGTGCCAAAAGTGCATTTCCTATTCTATTCACTGGTTGTTTAAACCTGAGCCCAGGAAACAGTATTTTGTGCAATTACTCTGTAACGCTCAGTGAATCACTAAAACTCAGCAACTCGTTTCTAGCAAAGCAAGGTAATTGAAAAGAGTAACAATATTCTCGACCGCAAAGTCGTCGGAAAATTGCTGTGGGCAGTGAAGCAGCATGAATTATTCATGTCGTAATAACTTTTGGCAATTCCGTCTACGTAATTTTTTTGCCACCTGGACTTGCCGTTTCACTTGGCGTCGCATCTAACTTCTAAATATTATTATTGTCATTCCCAAGGAGTACGAAATTATACCGTTGGGAGGTCAACGATACTTACTTTTTTTTGAGGTTTATTAAGAGTTGTGGTTCCCGCGAGGTTATCGGAAAATCGGGAAAATCAGATTTGTTGCCGTCTTTTAAATCCGTTTATATGAAGTTAGGAATCTACGAGTAGAAAATGATTGTAGACCTTTTTTTCTCTTTTATTTTCTGACAAATTACCCATTTTTTTAGGAGATAACTTAATAAACCGAATAATGCTGATTAAAACAGTTCTGAAAATTTGGATTGCTTTTGTTAAGATTTTTTAGAAACACTAATTAGGAAAAATTACCCTTTTTTAAGACCCATAGACTTTAATTCATTGCGTGTAATTAAAGGACCACTAATTTAAGCGAAATAAATTTACAAACATGTACGCTTTTACGGCTTTAGGTAATGTTTCCTGGGTAGCTTTCTGGCAGGTATTTTTTTGGTAAAAAAATGAACACTATTTAGGATTAAAACGTACTAGAGCGTTTGTTCTCGTTACCAATTTCTCTTTTTCAGTTGTCGGTATTACAAATTTTTTTATCCCAACTAGTTAAAAAGTTTTTGAGGTTTTTTCATGATCATTTACAAAATTTTCCAAAATTTCCAAAAAGAATAATCGAAGTCTATATTCTCACAATCCTTTATTTAAAGTTTTGTTATGACAAGATTTAGAGTCTATGACATTTAAACTATATTTTCAAATGTTGTTGCAAGGCTATAAAGACTTGAAAAAAAGTATTTATCAACAATTCAAAAATATAAAGCTACTTACATTCAAGTTATAATGAATATTGTTTGTTGAGCAATTTAGAATGTTTAATACTGAAAATCCAAATAAAGGATTGTAAAAACATTCGGACTTAATTTTTATTTTTTGAAATTATGGAAAATTAGAATAATTCGTAAGTATTTTGACTCATAGAATTAGTGTTATGTCCATTATAGATCATTTTATTTAAGTAACTTGGTGGAAAAAAATTATTGTTTTAAGAATTTAAAAACTTTGAACTGTAATATTTTAGAGATCGTGTCTTCGAAATGGTTTGAAATATTTACATAAAGTCAAGAAAATAAACCACACGTTAAGTTTAGATAATTCAAAATAGGGATACGATTTATTATTCAAAGAAAAAAAAGTAAAAATATATTATCTCTACTGAATTATGAGATTATACAGGTATCAGAATCACAGCTAGAAGAATGAAATAAAAAATATTGAAAAAGGAAAAGTCATTGAAAAGTGAAATGGTCAAATACTAAAAAGAAAATGGGAAAAATGTATGTTGGATATTTTCAATAGGGCATGGCTAGAAAATATCCCACAAATTTGATATACTACAAAATTAAATGAGTTTACAAAAAAAAACTTGTATTTGGCTTTTAAATTATATAATAAAACATTGAAATTCAGGCTGGACACATGATTTAATCCATCGAATTTTGATTCCTCGTTCTCTTGAACACATTTCTTCCTTCCACTTCTTTCAAAGTCCTCTTTGCAATGTTTTTTCCTGTTCCCGTTACTTTTTATGGAGTTCTGTCTGATTTTATCCTTACTAAATGATTATACCAATTTAATTGAATATTAACTTCTACTAGATTTGTTTTAAAAGTTCCTCTTGAATAATTCTATTTCTGTCATCTTCCCTGATATTCACATAGTATTTGTTAGTATTTCTATAGTTCTATATTTAGATTTATTTTATTTTAATTTGTTCGTCTCTCTGTTTTCCGCTTTTACATTAGTTTTATCGATATTAATTTCTGTTCGAATTCTGGCATTGTTCTTTTATTTTTTTGAATATTTTGTCCATTACGACGAACATCATTAGGCTTAAAGTATTTTCTTTTCTCTTTGTAGGTACATTTCTCTAACCTGTGTCCCATCTGTATTCTAGCTTTAACATCTTTTTTCTTATTATGTCAACTAGCGTTTGTGAGGATTCAGTGACCTTCCACATTTTTTACACGTCCAAAGTGTCGAATGCTCTTACTAGGTCAATCAGCATTAGGTACATTTTTTCCTGCTTCTATTATTCTTTTTACTAGATTTGTTAGGGTACATATTACATTTTTCTGTTTTTCTGAAAACTGTTGTCTAAAGACTGATTGTTCCTCTATTCTATTTTCCCAATTTCGTTTATATTAATCTTGTTTAAAGCTAATTTGGTCATAAGAAAGGAAAAAATGACTATGTTAAAGAATATTACTATAAAATGACAAAAAACAGCATATAATTGGTAACTGTCACAAATAAATATAATTGTGCAACCTATTAACATCGCTAAATTAATTGGAAGCAGTGAAAACATTTTAAAAGACAATTTTGTTTATATAAGTAATTTCGCCTTGATATATTTTTGTTGCACGAAATGGAACCGATTGCAATCGTGACACAAAAAACTCCTGACGTGCATTTGAAAAATTTATTCTGAAATGGTTCATAATAACATGTTACTTTAATTGTGAAAAACGAGTAAAAACAGCTGTGATCGATCGACGATTTTGTAACCGTAGACGACATGCAATATTATATATTAAAATAAATTTTTATCGTCTGGCGTGTATTTTTACAAACGCAATCGAAATGTTACAAATGATGTCGTTACTCAAGAAGATTGATACTGAAATACTTTGTTGTCTGTTATATTGATATGTGAGAATATTTTATTTTTATTTAAAATTTTATTATGGGAAAAGTAAGGGAAAACATAGAGGACACTCAATGTTTTTGCCTTCCTTAATGACCTATTTTGATTTTTTTATTTCAATTTATTTTATAATAATCCTCATTCTTCTTTCTATGAAAATATTTGTATTATTTCTCAAAGGTATGTGCGTCCGCCCTCAAAAAAAAGGAAACCGTTTAAAATAAAAGGTCGCTAAAAGATTGCAAAGTGCATTTAAGTATGTGAACCAGAATGCAGTAACTACTTCACGGATGCACTTCTGAGGATATTCCGAGTACTTTAAAATAGCACATCTCAAACAAATTGAGTAATCAATTTACCTTTTAAGAGTGTTTTATAAGGCACTCAGGTGACAAAGGAAAATGAGGATAGAGATCCCAAACCCTGAACGATTCACCCCTAATCTGGCTATTTATCTCAAGCTCCATCGCCATATGTCGAAGAGTTGAGTAATAGTACTATTATCCGGGGGGATTTTCTTTGGGTTTCACCTGTTGGATATTTTTAGGATATTTCAGATGACAGCATACAAAATTTTGGTTGTTTTGGGTTATAAAAAGGTCCAGCAAGGTTAAAATACGAGCTGAGAAATTTAACTTTAACTTAACAGGAAGAAATTCAATAATTTTCTACAAAATACCGTTTAGTATACGGAATTGTTTCATCTCATATAAATTCTTACAATCATTATTACGGGTATTAATTATTAATAATGAATTGCTTAGAGTACTTTAAAAATTTCACGTGTAAAAAAGGTATAGGATTCTATTTAATAAACATTAAATTCCAGCCATCCAAGAAATAAATGGCATCAGTTTTTTTACAAAGGACTAAAAAACCATTATACACAAATATTTACAATCTACACGACAATTTACTATGAACAAATTTTCACTTTTCATCAGTGTTACATATTGGCTTGTTTTTTATCAATAAATATATAAAAATATCTTAATATTATCTTAAGGGAATTTTAACCCACTATGTAATTTGGTTAATGGAAATTAAAGAGCTTTAATTGCAGGGGTAGGCACTATCAACTTCTCGATCATCGGAGAACTCAAATTTGACTTCCATTTTTTTTTATTTTTCCAACCAAGAAGACCCCAGTGTTTATTAATTTTGATGATTCTAATAAAAATTTTTATTTATTATTCGATCGCGACATTGCTCCAAAACTTTCGCTCATGTAATATCAAATAAATATGTTATCATTCAGAAAATATTAAATAAAAAATATGTTCTATGTACAGGGCGATATTTAACTAAATCGCTGTATTTACTATCGTAACCCTAAACTACTTAAATCTAGGTTTCAAAAATATTTCGTATTTTTACTGGTGAGTTGCTAAATTTCTTAAAATGAGAAAGTGGACGTTAATGAAAAATTGACCAATGTTTTGAATTAATTTCTATTAAACTTTACCGATATTTTTTTTATTTAACCGGAAATGAAAACTTTATTCTGGAATTGATAACGGATAACTGTGACTTTTCAAGTTCTAACCTGCATCAAGGGTGTTAGAATTAATTTAATTATTGATTGGTAAATTTATATGGCGTGATTTGAACTACTTGGATAATTGTCCGTTAGACATTAGAATGTTCGTAATGTTAGAATAACCAAAAAGTGTTTTTAATAACATTTGAGCTTTACCTTTAATGTAAAATTATACAATTCTGTTTAATTATTGAAAAAACAATTTAAATATTTAATGGATAATTGTATTATACTTCTAAAGCTTAATCCATTTTCATTATATCAGTAATTTATTTCAGTTTAAGTCTATATGAGTATCTTGGTGGTATTAGCAGAGAAAATGAGTATAATATCTTCTTCAATTTATGATTCATAAAAGGCAAGTACCCACTTACCGTAAAAAATAATTTTGTATTGCTCATTTATTCTCAAATAAAGAGTAAAAAAGAGGAAAAGTAAAATTTATTATATCTGTATGTAAGTATATTTTAATTTTTACCTCAAATGTAGAAAGAGTATTTTAAATAAAAGTAAAAGCGATTTTTCTCTTTTATTTATGATTCAATCATATTTATTAATAAAATTAAAACAAGTATACCTTAGTAATTATCATACATATATATGAACTCTAATTAATATTCTGGGGATAAATACAGAAATTTGTCTTGATTTCATGTGAAATGTAAATTGATGGAATCGAGTTAATGCGAAGTGGAAATTCTGATAAATCTAGTTCGCTCAAACGGTTTAAATATCAAACTGGTAGTCGGTACTTTTCACCGAATATGTAATACAATCTACATAACATTACATGCATGCATTGCCAGAAGATAATTATTATTTAATACCGAAAAGCTGCAGATTAAGGGCTTCATGGGATAGAGCAAAATTGTTTTAATAAACTTTTCTTCTTTTCCTAAAAATGTTTTGCTTATTATTATACAGGTACTTAGTCCAAAAGGCAATCTAAACTAATTGAATTTCCCAGGTTACTTGTTCATTCAATAGTATGTACTGAGAACATTTTAGATATTTCTTTATTTCACATTCTTCTAACAAATCAAGTTCTTCTTTCTCGTCACTTATAGGACCCCCACTATTGTTTGAATTGTGTTGTTAAGTATAACTTTGTGTTTGGTATCAATGAGGTGTTTTGCGTAATGTGGCTTATCTGAATGTTTTAATAAATAAGATCGTTAATGTTCACTGTATCTTAATTCAAAATTTCCAAGGGTCTGGCCAAGACAGATGGCGTTAATAAAAAGGAAGAAAAGGTTGCCATTATTTCATTACACCAGAAAGAGAAGCATTTAAATGTCAATACATTATAAATTTAACCGAAAAATATGTAAATCTAGGATTTAATGAGTGCGTTATTCAATTTTATAATGCGAATCCAAAAGGAGTGTGAAACATTTTTTGTCAGAATGTCACCATATAGTTAAAAGTTGTAACTATAATGTATTGGATCCCAAATGAATCTGCAGAAGATGAAATATTATGAAATAAAATTGTCATGGAAATTGGAAAACTGGTAACTAGAGAAGCACTACTTCAAATTCACCAACTTAGATTAGAAAAATCTGTTAATTTTTATAGGACTAGTAAATAGAATAAGAATCAAAGCAAGAAATTTCAAGAGAAAGTAAAATTAATTTAAGACAAAAGGGAAAACGTATCAGTAAGTAAAAGTAACAAGTTTTATAGATATAAAAATAAGTGTAATGCTTAATGACCAAAAAATATAATAAATTTTAGTGTAAACGATGCCAAAGATTACACGGCCGACATGAATATCCTGCTTTTGGCAAACATGGTAAGAAATGAGGTGATCTTAATCACTTTGTTTTATCTTGTACTCGTAAAGTAAAAAATGTGAGCAATTTTTAAAACGATATCAGTTTTTAGTAGTGACAATGAAATTTTTGTTGGTGCTGTAAATTTTAAATATATTTTAAAGGGTTTTAAAGGCTCTCAAGCAAAGCCCATAGGTGTACTTAACTTATGTTGTAAACACGGAAATGTTGAAATGTATGAAGAGTTTGTGATTGGACCAGCGCTTTCAAATTAAAATTTTATTAAAGTAACAGTACAGTTAAGTAGCAAAATTGAACAGATATTAAAAAATTAACAAAGGAATGTTAATGTGGTATAAAAAAACTAACTAAATAACATTAAAACTGTATTGAGTGGTGAACTTAAGAATATTTCAGAAATTGGTTTTTGGTTTTAACTGTGATATTGTTTCCTGTTTCATGTTTAGGTAAGTTTCATAATCTCGTTGCTTTGTTAATTTATGGTTTTACTATTGTAACTTTTGTATTATTTTTCTATTACAATCGACGATGACTTTCAAAGTCGAAACTAGTTGTAACTTTCTTTAAAATTAATAAATTAATTTGTTATGGTATGATTTTGAGTTTCATTGGATTATATTTAATTATTTTAAAAAAGATATTCGGCTATCTTTATACTTATTCAAACACGATTGCTTATCAAGTTTTTAAAAATATTCTCACTTGTTAAAGATCTAAAGGATTTAACGATAAAAGACGTGCAGCTCCTTGTCGGCTTTATTTTTTCATCGTCAATTTGATATTCCCTTGCTGGTGTCAAACTAATTTAAAACGTCCCTTTTACTTTGATAAAGCTCATTAAGTTCAGTAACGTCTTTAATAAGTGAAGTTTTTCAAGGGTTCACCTAATCTCCCCGGCAGAAATAAGGCCGGTCGAGAATCCTTTTGTCCGCAATGGAAAATTTGAAAAATTTATTTAATTTCAAATAGGTACAAAGCGAAATGACAAGATAATCTCGTCTAATTGCACCATTAAATGAGCGTGATTAGTGAAAGTGCCTTATCTTCGTCAGGCCATTACCAGAATGGGCTTTTATTTACGCAGACCTAAATATTTCAGCGGTACGGGAACACAGACTATACCAGGCTCTTAATGATACTTCTTCGCTTAGCCTGCCATAGAATATTCCTACGATTATTAGTAGATGTGGTAAACAAATTTGCAAGAATTGTGGAAAAAGACATTAATACATTCTCCTCTAATCTGTAAAAAGAAAAGTCCGTATTAGTAATATTTTAAAGGTATTTGATGAAAATCAAACTTATTCTCTTAGAACGAAAGTGTAATACACTATTTTGGATTTCGACCAAAGAAAGATTTAGTTACTATTAGGCCGTTGAAAATGGTACTCTTTATGCTATGATTAAAAGTAAAAATATTATTACCGTACAACTAGAACCAACATATACTGGGTGACTGCGAAAATAATGCATATTTTTAAATGGTATGTAGAACGTGTCATTTGCTACAAAATATTCTGATACATTTTTTAGTTTACACAAAAATTCACTTTTTGCTCCAAACTATAAACGTGGCAACACCTCACACTTTTAATAAAAATATGTATCATGTAACCAAGGAATATCTACCTGATGAATCATAAAACTGTGTTAGTTTGCAGATGATTCGGATTGTTTAATAGTTTTAAGTTTATCGTTTGTTAGTTTCAATAATTCAGTAAAAATGGTATTTTATTAAAATCAAAAATATCACAACGTGTTAATTAATCTAATCCGTAATGTTTTGTATCAGTGTCCCAAAGATTGTTGGAAACGTGTAGTATTTTACTTAAAACAAATAGTGGTAAAAATCGTTCGGATCGTGTAATAATTGCAAAGAATAAACTTTTTCACTTTCCTATATCTCATGTAATCGACCATTGTAAATATTTAGCTGAACTAAAATAAATATTTTTTAGCACGTTTAAAAACCTATTGTTTATTATCAGCATTGAATTTGATCCAGTTATTCAAGTGTCGCGGTGTTGCCGGCTGAAGTTGCTTTTCAGTAAATAATATGTGGACAGATGTAAAATATAATATTTATTTTATACGTCATCCATAAATATGCACATTATTTTTGCGAACACCCTGCAGAATCTTTAACCTATCATTAAATTATTTGTACAGATGTGTTTTTAGATCATATTAGCAACTTGAAATTCATTTTGATTTATTCTTAAGTAATGTAAACAATGTTTTAATAATAATAATTTACTATTATATCACACAATAATTATATTTACATTTTTAGTGTTATTTTTCGTATACCGTTTCCACTAATGAACCCCTTCGCATTTCCTGCGAAAGGAAATTTCGGTTATTTGCAACGTTGTCAGTGCAGGCATAAGTTATTCCATTTTGAAGGAGCTCCTTTCGAGGTTTATAATTTCATTATGATGTTGGCTCCGCTCCAAAGACCGAATGATATTTGGAAAAGTATTTAGAATTGTTATGTTTATATTGTAGATCAATTTTTAAAAAATATCTGAAAAGCAGCAAACATAATTGCAAGTTTCAGATGCGGCAATAATGGTTGAAACTTTGGGTTTATTCATATCTTTTATTATATCTAAATAACAATTTACTTTGTGACGGAATGTATGTCACATATGAATAAATTTTATAAAATATGAAATTATTTCTCAGTGTTATATCAATAAAAATTATTCATAAAGATTCTATATTATAAAAAAAATATTATTTCATTTGAGTTTTACATATATGTAGTTTAACCAACTTTATAATAAATTTAGAATATTTTTTAAAGGCAACTATTTCTGAAAGAACTTCAAGAAAGAAATGTGTTTATAAATCCTAATGACTTAGTAATTTTCCATAATATGTCAATTTTTGGCATGTGCTCTAATTTAAATAATTCGTAATTAATTAAACTAAGAATTTAGACACCAAATGTAGCATCAGATGAGGTTATTAATTTCACATTGCACAATAATTATTATTGTAAATAATGTTTTGGAAACAAATTTGATATTTAAAAGAATAAAATAAATCACCGTGTATACTTTTATTGCTAATTTAATTATAATTTATAGCAAATTTTACAGAAATTATTAAAAGCTACAACACAGGCTATGAATATGTCTATAAACATCACTTTAAAATATGACTAGAAATTATGCATTTCAGATTCACGAATAAATTAGTTTTATCTGATATATTTATTTAAAATATAAACATGTTAACATTTAATGTTAAAATCAGATTTAAGACAGCTCGAATTATAAATTACAGTTTTTAGAAGGCTATGTTTTCCAAAACTTATCAAACAATTTTGACTCTCTTTTTCTCTCTCTTCCATTATAAATATCGTACACTCCACATCGTTTATTGTTAAAAACACAGCCTCCTAGATTACTTGGATAAATTTGATATAGTCTTGAATAACAAAACATAACTTCATTATTCATTAATGAGTTTAGTTGCAAAAAAATTCTAATGACTCGAATTCAAAATTAGTTGTGAAATCAGGATATCGTGTATGAGTGTAGTTTATTGAACATTTAGTGACAATTTAGTGAAGGATTCTATCAAATTTATTTGCGGTAAATTTAAATTTAGAATTAGTTTGTAGTTTTTATCAGTCAGTTCATTTCATAAATTTTAACAATAAATTTAATTCGAATTTTCAATTTAATTGCAAAGTTCTAAAATATTCTAAAAATTTACATATTAATTATATTTTAATATGTAATAATTATCAGTTCGACGGAACAGTGCCCAAAATTTTTCAAAATATTTTATTTGCATATTAGTTATGATTCACGAAACAAGATCTACAGAAAAAACGGTAGTTACTTTTTAAATAAATTTAGATCTTAGTGTAAAGAGTAATTAGAATTTCAATATAAATGAAAAAATTTCATTGAAATTTCCTGTTATCATTTTTTCTTTGACAAAAGCCTACACCTGTCAATAACCAAGGGAAGTGGAATAAATGGCGGGTAATGAGATACGAAATCTTGTATACTAAAACGGTCTGCAATACATTTCGAAAAAGATAAACGGTAAAAATATAAAAGCCGGAAAAAAGTGCCAGTTCCCAAAATTCCACGCGCTATAAAAGCTTGACAGGCCAAGTTTGATTTATGAATTGAGTTCTTCATTTGTTTTGAATTGTTTTCGCTTTAGCAACTCTTATTTGAATATTCGATAAAATGAGACAGTTCAATAGGACATGATAAATTGGGTTTTAATATCGCAACCAACTTCATGTGAATGGGATGAGTGATATGGAAAAAGTCGCTGGCAGTGTATGAAAATTTGAATAATGAATTTGTGCACCGCCAAATGCGAAAACGAAAAGTTTTCATTTTAATTCGTTAAATGTACATCTTCAAAAATGACCTCCATTTTACGAACATATCATAGTCGTAGCAAATAATTTTCGCATTGAAACCAAAACAAAGATAATCTTAGAATATCATGAAACGATTTCTGATATGTAGTGGAGACTTTATTTGTAATTTTTCCAATAAATCTTCACATCCTATCGTTTGGGTTTCACGAGTATTAAACCGGTCCCGTCAAAAACAAATCGAGATGAAACTTAGAAAATTTTAGTTCCATGGGGATCCGTCTGGGGACTCTATTTCAAATTAATTTATAATTTTATTTAGACATAAAAAAAAGATATAAAATGAACTATATGTAGTCTGAAAGCCTTATCTAATAATTTTTATGTTTAAATAAACTCGACATTGAAACGAAACGTTGCTGTATTACAAATTTTATATTTTACACGCAAGAAGTACGTACGTCCAAACATTGAAATAATTTCATTATCAAAGTTACTGCAAACGTGCAGAATAATTTTTAGAGTCTGATTATTCCAAGCGAGCATCTGTTGAAACGATATTATTTTATTTGAGAAAATTTAAATCCTGGAAACTTCACTGGAAAAAACATTTTAATAATAATAAAAAACACATTTTAGTACTCCGGGAAAATAATTAATTTTTACAGGAACAAACTGCAATTTTTCTATTTATTCTAAAACAGAATTTTGAGACGAAGGTTTTACAAAAAAATAAAAATAAATGAACGCTAGTATTTTAGAAAACAATGTTTATAATCTCACGGCGAGAATGAAATTAGCTGTATCGCATTTCATATAAAATTTAATGAACGGATTTAATACCACGACCCTTATAAATTAACCCCAAATTAATTTGGAATTAAAGCCGTGCCAAGTTTCCAAATTAAAAACAAAACACTAAGCTAGGTATTTCACTAATGAAGGCGATTTTAATAGTCGAAAATAAAAAAAATAACCGTTTAATTTCTATTTTCAACTTTACGAAATGCTAAAAATATACTTGAAAGCGAACTACTCCAATAAAATTTGTGAAAATGTTAATGCCGTTATTTTCCACTGTATTTATCCTAGATCAGAAGTGAAGTGCCGCCAAATTTAGCTTATAGGACTTAAGCTAAGAAATAATGTTATTGTTGGTCGACATTTACTCTAAGCCTCTAACTCTGTCAAACTTAAATTCAACAACTTACGTATTTATAATGTTGTAGTTTTGCTCTTGTTGCTTTGTAGACTTACCTAAAACAAAACAATTACATGTTAACATCATTATATAAATAAAAAAGATAAAAGACAAAACCACCAAGTTGAAAGTATACGGAGGTCCAAAAACTGTCTCCTGCTGTCATGTATAAGTTAGTTCCGCCTTTGATGTTTATACTTATTGCAAAAACCTTAGAAAATATTTATCAGAGAGAGAGAGAGAGAGAGAGAGAGAGAGAGAGAGAGAGAGAGAGAGAGAGAGAGAGAGAGAGAGAGAGAGAGAGAGAGAGAGAGAGAGAGAGAGAGAGAGAGAGAGAGAGAGAGAGAGAGAGAGAGAGAGAGAGAGAGAGAGAGAGAGATATTACTTATAATGTACCATTTCTAGAAAATCATAATATATACAGTTCTGTCAGTTAATCACTAAACATTAATCATTCATAAATATATTATCAAAGGCCACCCATATATTTCTATCAACTTTAATAAATGTGCACCAAATTATTAAAATGTGTCCTTTAATGAATGCAGAATGTTGTTTTGATGATCATTTATATCCGCAGTACAACAAAAAGAGTATGCATTACAAGCGGTACTAGTCTTGTTGACGCATACTTTTCAATTCGTTCGACATTTTTGATAATTTAGTATTGGAGACATCATAATTGTTTATTTTCATGTTCGCTCAATTGCTACTTTTGTAGTATTTTTTACTATTTTTTACGTGTTCTACATTCGTATATATTTTGAAACCAATTTTTTTGAAATCTGTAATCTTTTATCTTTTGGTTTCACTGTAAGTACATATTTTATTTGTTCAGGTTCTACACTTTTCTAGTATTATACATTATATATTTTAACTGCCTATTTAGTTGTCAAAAATCTGTGGTTCTGAGAAGGAAGTTTATTTTCACTATGACAATGAAACATAATCTTATATTTTTCTCCTATTCTCTCGATTTTCTCAAATTTTAAGTCGATTAAGCAACGCTGTGCGATTTTGATAGAGCAAATTTAACCGCGTTATCTACGATATGCATCGGTTTTTGTAGTATAAATTCTATACCCAAAAGTAGACAAAATGTTTTAATTTATTTATTTTATTTTAAACCAATTTCACTTTATTGCACGAACATGTCTAACATCGCATAAATATTTTCTAAGAAACAAACACTTCTTCAAACACATTGTTTGTCTTTTATGTCTACTCTTTCTTAACACGCACCCTTTTTTGTAGTGGTACATAAAAAACCAATGAACCCTTAATGTGTGCCACATATCAACAAAACTTTTTTAGTAGACAAACTTTTTACGAACTTTTCTGATGCTTAATTACATTAAAGTCTTTCAATCAATTTGTCCCAATATACTTGCAAAATCCCAACAAATAGCATAATAGCAAAACTAATGATTTTTCCAAATTTTGTTATTATCTCATATATAATATAAAAAAATGATTAATAATATTCTCGTCTAAATTTTCGTTATCTTATAAAAAATATGTGAAAAAATAAAAAATCTCCAAATAGTAAAGTAGTGTTAAAAAAGTATTATTATTTTTATATTAATGAGTGAATTTTTACTATTATTATTGTTAATATAATTATATATAATTTAATATTTCAAGAAACAGGAGATTATGACAAGGACAATTACAAAAATATAAATAATAAAATAAATACAGGTGAACTAAATATTTTTAAAATGAAGAAGAAAAATTAATACGTATTTGATTTTTTTAATTTTTACAAATTAGCTCATTTATTAAGATTTTTTCAGTTAGTTTTAAAGTTATAATTATGTTTTTCTTAAATTTCTTTGGTAATTAAAAAATTAACAAGTAAAATGTTTAAAGTTACATTTATGAAAAAACCATTTTTTATTTTGTTTAGTTCTTAACCTTCTAAAACTTTAATACAGAAACATAAAACTGGGCTGAAATCCGATTATTTCAACTCTTTAAAGGCTCAATCATTATTTGTTTTATTGTAGAGCAAAGCAAGTTCTTATTTTTCATAAAATTAAACTAAAATAAAACAAATTCGATTTATAAGAAACCTCCCATATATTTAAATCCAATTATTCAGAAATATTTTGTATTACATTTACTTGGAAATCCAAAAATGTTTTTTTATTTAATAAATTACTGACAAAAAATTAACAAATGTCAAGATAATTTGTGTTGCTCCTACTTATTCATTTTAAAAACCTGACCTGGAATACTTTCGACACTAGTATCTTTAATTAAGACTTTTAGTAGTAGACCAGAATGTTTTTAACAATGTTTATAGAAAAATAACATTTTGTGAAAGTCTAATATCAAAGTGATAATTTAATTAATTAAAAGAAAATATAAAAGCAAAACTTTTTTATTGAAACTAGATATTTCCGCTAAACTTTATTTTCTACAACAAAATATTTAAAGTTTTGCCGTAAAAACTTTGCAAACTTTCAGTCAATAAACATTACTTCGTCGAGGTGATATTATCCTTATTAAATATGCGGAAGTATCATGAAATTTTAGTGATTAAAAGTTCCGTAACAAGCTTTCGTAATTTAATAAAATAGAAATTATCATATAAGTACAGTGTGGTATAACACTTAGTTAAAACTAATATTCCCTTCTTCTCTATGTAGTTCAACAAAGAAGAATAATCATATTAGTGCAAGGCTAACAATCCATATCGTAACCAAATTAATAAAAAAAAACTGTTTTCATTTTTCATTGATTAAAAAACTTTAAAAAATATTAAATACTAAGTTAGTCTAGACTTATTCTATGGATAATAAGAAAAATGAATATGTGACAATTGTCTGGAATCTTGTTCGTTTTTGCAGGGATAAAAGCTTGTGAAAGACAGGACAACAAAAACTTTCAAGGTGAAGGACGAATGAATTTATTATTTATGTAACAGATGTTCAAGCTTGTTTGTATAAGAGAATCTCAAGAGGAAGCAAAAAAAACGAATACATTTTAAAAATCCTCATTAATATCTTCTACAATAAAAGCATAGTAAACAGTTAATATACAGAATAAATTAAATAATTTATTGTTATTAGATATTCTATAAAAAAATTTGTCTTTGATTACTTGACTTGCTTCTTGCTTTGTTGCTCCACTTCCATAATATTTTTTCTTTCTTACAATAGTTACTTCCCGTATTCTTTTTAAATGAAATAATAACAATAAATTTACTTAATGAAAAAAAAGAAGCCTTACAAAATATTTTACTACTATCTTTAAACAATTAACATATTTAATCGCAGGGGTAGGCACTATCAACTTCTCGATTATCCGAGAAGCCTAATATATAATAACAGCTACGACGGAAAACAAATTTTTTTCTAAATTCAGAGATTGTAGAGAATAATAAAACTCTTGGAGTGAAAAAAATACTTTTAATTAAATTGTCTATTATTTTTTTCAGGAAACGAATAAATTATATGCAGGTAAAAGGTTTCTGGGATTCTTAAATTAACTAATTTCTCAACAATCATGGCACAAATTGTACATTCTCTCCGAACAGCTAATTAAATCATTCACCCAAATTGTATTACAAAAGAGAAGCTTAAGTGAATAAAATAGTAGGTAATTGTCTTTTCAAAAGTAAGAACAACGATGAGTAGACGTATTTTCCGTTCTCTTGGATACACAAAACCGAGTGCTAACCATTTAAACTAATCACACGAAACCTAATAAATCCCAACACTTGAATCCGGAAACTTCATAAGCCGCAAATACGTATTTACAAAAGAAAATCTCTCTAGTCTTCCATCCGTTTACAATTTCGATTATGCGAGCATCATTTATTTTTATTGAATTTAACTTTTTGATAAATTAAATAAATATAAAAATAGGAATTGCGCTTTCAAATAATGTAAGAATATATGTACTACTTTTTGAAGACAGAATATAATTTCATGATTTCATAGATTAGCAAATTTAAAAATATAGTATAAAAAATAATTCTTACCAAAGGATCCTTTATAATCGTCTCGTAGAGTATAACGCTCTTTTAAGAACGCAAAACAATGTTTACTATAAGAAACGATTACTAAATACAAATATCGGGTTTACTTGAAAGAATAAAGCTAATACAATTTTGTTTAGAACGTATTTTAAAATTTTAAAATACGTTCTTTGTTTTGAACGTATTTTAAAATTTTTGGTCTCTTATGATTTGTCGATTAAATTAAGCGTTTAAAAGAAAAATTTAATCAACAAATCATAAGAGACCATTTTTGTAGAGCAGTTAATATCCTACAAAATTATCACTTGCGCGATTCATAAAAATTTTTTGTAAACGAGTTATAAAATTCATAAGCAAAACAGAAATTTCTCTTAAAATAATTAAACTTTGACCTTCGATATCTTTTAACGGTGAGGTTTACGAAAAAATTGTAAGAGACCTTTTTTGTAGAGCATTCGATTTCCTACAAGAATATGAGGAGAGATATTTTTTAACGAACAGTTGTCGAAGAGATATGAATTTTTGTTTCTAATACTGAGGAAAAAATGGAAATTGTAAAGCGGAGAACCTTGTTATCAAAATTAAGAGCTCATGTTGGGTGAGAATTCGCTAGAGGTGTCTAGTAACCGATTTTTCAGAGTACAAAGTAAAAAAAAAATAGTCGGTTTTTTTGACCCACCCTAATGTAAATGATACTCTAGTTTTATGATAATACAATAATTTCAATAAGAATAATGGACCATTGTACCAGAGCTACATCATATCTGGTATTATTTATTGTACCATTTTCAACATCCTATTAACGTACGTCAACTGCCAGATCACAGAGAGGTACAATAATTAATTCGCTTAAAATAATCGAGCGAGTGCCTATTGTTACAAAGCCAAATAATTCAAACTATTATGCTCAAATTAACCTGTGTTTCGTCAAAATGAGATTACTTACTGAATTAGGCAGCGCCACGGACAAATGCCTGGCTTTATGTTTCATATTTGGTATAGAGAAACTAATAATGTTTCGTGTTAAAACAAGTGGAAATAAGTACAGAAAAAACATGAGAATATCAAGGATATAGTAAGAGAAAAATCTGAAAAATAACACGACGTATTAATGGACGCAAATGGTGGACTCCAATTTGTATTTGATGAACTGCTTGGGGTCGCTGGTTTGTTTATAATTTCCTATCAATGGGAATTAGAACATAAATCTGGTTGTCCAAATCATTGATGGTTTTTTGCCTAATTGAAAATCTTGAAATGTTCCACAAATTCACTAAGGGGCTACGTTATGGTTTATAAAATGACGCTGATTATAAAAATTATATTATTCGTAGATTTGTTGTCTTTTTTACTGTAATAATTTTATTTTACACTGTTAATTACTAATCTTTGTTGCTACGTCATTATTTTCAAAACAAAATGAGTATTTGAGACTAATTATAGCACTTTTCGATTAAAAAATGTACAAAGACACTACTTTGAATTCTTTGTTTGTTAAATTCTTATAGTCGAATAAGTTAATAAGTGTTTCGATTTGGTAATGCTGTTTCTGTAATTTTCGTTCAATAAACGGTACCCAAAAACATCATGCCCATATAAGGGCATGAAAAGGATACATTAATAGAAAAGTGAAATAGCATTAGTTTGTAAGTATTAGGAAATTTTGTCTAATATATAATAATTTTTCAATTTAAAATGGAATTAATTTTGAATAGCCATTTTATATCCAAATATTATTTACAGAAAAGCAACTACAGCTGGCAACACAGCGACACTTGAATAACTGGGTCAAGTTCAATGTTGATAATTAATAATCGTTCTACAAAGTTTTTATTTTAATACACCTAATTATTTAGAATAGTCGATTACAGGAGATGTAGAAGAGTAAAATATGTATTCTCGCTAAATTATAATAAGATCCGAACAATTTCTGCCACTACTTTTTTTAAATAATACACTACACATTTCTTTGGGACACTGATACAAAACATCGGGGATTAGATTCATTCAGATGCCATTTTTTACTGAATTATTGAAACAACTTTACCAATCGAATTTTTGAGTAAACTAATAATGTAAGAGAAACACTTTATTAGAATATTTTGTTACAATTTAAACGCTCTATATACCATTTAAAAATACGCATTATGTTCGCGTACAACCTGTATAATAAATGGTAAGAAAGCATGTGAGCTGAGGACACTTCAATGTAACATATTCAGAAATATCTCAGGATCAAACACTGAAGGCAAGTTCATGAAACAAAACGATCTATGTAAATACTATATCTGCGATTCTTCAAGTACAAAGAAACGCATATACTTGTGAAACAAGAATTGATAAAAAAAGAGCGAAGAATTAGTCTCCAGACTGAAAAGTGATGTACATGAATAATAGCGAAAGGAGAAAATAAAAAATCCAGGGCCAATAAAAAACTGTAACAAAAAGAAACAGAAGATAAGTTGAAAAACACAAACTTATGAAAGTCTAAAAAATTCAACACCAGTGAATTTGTTATGTTTAATGATTTATTTACAAAATTGGAACATTTAAATACCTTTTTAGTGCAAATATAGAAATGTTAATTAGTAATTTCAAATATGGTGCAAATAAATCAGGAACTATGTAATAATTATATAAATCGCTAAGTAAATTAGACAACATGATTATATTATTAATCAATAATTTTAACCGGTTAAAAATTCAAATCATGAGTTTTCAAATATAATGAATAATTTATTTAAACATAAATATTTATACAAGTACCACAAATTAATTAGCGATTAGAATTTCATCATTTATATAAAAACATGAAAAGTGGTCATAAAATAATAAAATTTCCAAAGTTACATTTATTGTAATAAATAATAAGTGTACATTATGCACGAAGCAGTCAGCTGTAAAATGTTTTTTTAGTTAGTTTTTATTGGCACTGGTCTTCGTGATCAACTGGGAAATCAAAGTGAAATTATTTATTACAAAATCTGGGACAATCATAAACATCCGTGTTCAGGCTAGAACATGGGGCATTGGCTTCGAATATCGGTTCACCAGGCACTTGACTACCAAGGTCGGTTTTAAAATGTAAAATGTTCCATGATATATCATTATTATAATATTGTAAACAAATTTATTTATTATTTACTAAACTCTTACTATTAGTTTCTCTCTATTTACATCCTTTTCTTACTTTTTCGCAGGTTTCAGCAAATCCTAGATATTTACCAGAATATTCTTGATGTTTTTGGGAATGTTCGGAAAACTATCATAACGTTCTCATGGGAAGTGACCTTATGAAGTGACTATGTTGCACTATAATAAAATATCATGAACAACCAATTGGAAATGTACGGTTTTATTGTGCTAAAAAAATGGATTCCAGAAAACAAATTTTTTTAAAACGATTACTTTGAAACTCGTTTTAGAATTTTTGACCATTTAGAATCCGACATAATAATAAAGTTAACAATTTTCAGGCCCATCTTCCATTTGAAGCATGTAAAATTTTCTGGCAACCCAAATATTTTCTATTAAACAAAAAAAAATTGATAGTATTTTGAAAAAAATAGGAGAGTAGAGAAAAAGGTTTTTTAAATGAGTTAGAAAAATAGCACTTTACCTTCTTGCGTTCGAGATATAATAATTTAAAACATCAATTCTTTTTCATTCTAATATGTTCGTTTGACAATCAATGGTGATCCAGTAACGCTGCTTGCAAAGTTAACTCGAGTTGTGTAGAATAAATAGCGGGAATTTTAAATCTTCAATGACGCTAATGCATTTCTATTGGTACATAATTTGCAACATTGCCAGATCGTTACTGAAAATATTTAATAGTATGTGTAGGTATATGTGTGCAGCTGTTTTTATTTCCTGAATATGAGCACCGCGTCATTATTTAGATATTTCTTAATGTTTCACCATTTGTCATAAACGTCTTCTCCAGAAGGTGAGGTACGGTAATTCAACTACTCAACGTAGCCAGAGGTGAAACATATTTTTCAGTTTGACTAAAAATGTTTTTAGAAATGTTTTCGTATGTATTTACCACCTGCGGGTGGGAATCGAGATTTGTTGCCATCCACGTGGCGTCTGATTGCTTATCCACTGGTGGTTCTTAATTAAGCAATTAGTAACTCAGCAGGAAAGTTTAAGTTCTATTAGGGCTTACATGATGTCCTTGTACTCCAGAACAGAAAATATTTCTTACATCTCTATACTCATATCTTCTACCCTTACTGAGATGATTATTGAATTTAATTGTATTTTGTAAATCTCATATTATTTTATACCTAATAAAAATTTTATGTCAATGGTGTCGATTTATTATATGTAAAATTCGGTTGTTTTTATTTTTAATTATAAAATCTTTGCATTCCTGGTTTATTTACAAAAAGGAGAAATGTACATTTCCAATTATTGCTTTTTCCTTCTTTAAGTTTTTTAAATACATCTACGAAGATATTTTTTATATTAGTCATTATAAACATATTTGAATTTTTCGATTTATAAGTTTAATGTGATTTTTATCTACAATGTACGTAAGATGAAGGCAAACATTTACCTTTTAATCTCATAACTACTTTACATAACGGATTTTATTGAAAATTTTACTATTCTTTTTAACTGTAGCTATACGTTTTATTTCTGCTACAAAATACTATTCAAATAAATGATAAAAGTACCATTAAAACACAGAATACACAGACTTGGATTAAGATTTTTCATTGTTTTTCATTGGCGTTTTTGCGTTTATTATGATTTTAACTAATAACAATAATTGATATATTTAAGATACAAAAAATATTTTAGAGAGCTACTTTAAATTTACATCAATAGAATGTGTAAATGCTTGTAATATTCCGGCCTGTATAAACTAAACAAAGATGTATTATCTTAATATCATATTATTTATCGAAAACGACATAAGGAACCCCTAACAAATTATTTTATTTCTAAATTGCTTCCAATCGGTAGCAATTTTTTTCTATAAACCCGATCCTCGGCAAAGCTCATTATCGAAAAACTGGAAAATGCTACAAGAAAAAGAACAGAATTTCCACAAACGAGTCCAAAGCATGCGACTATATAAATGATGATGCGATAGAACGTATTACCGCAGACGAACAACGCAAAGGATTTCCAAAATGGCGGAAACGGGACGAATAATCCACCAGCGGTAACCGAGCTAGAGTTGTTATTTTCAAACTAAAGATTATTAGTTACCTAACACGAGATAATTTTTAAGCCAAAATTTATATACGAGTAATTCGAGATGAAACAGTGGAGAACTTTCAAGACATTTCGATTTACGTTTAGAAACGATAACCTACCCTAAATTATCTCGATCGTAACTTTTAATGAACTTTATTGGGATTAGGCGATATCATATGCTTATTTGTGTTATATTTAGTGATCGGTATTTGTGGTTATTAGTGAAAACTTGTAGCTACTTTTTACGCAATAAGGATTTCCAATAACGGGTGTTGCTCCCAATTATTGCATGTTTGCACATGTTTGCACATATAAATTCAATTCAAGTGTCCTCTTGACGAAAATGTCCTATTCGTTTAAAAGAGCATTTTTGTCAATTAATTTAAACATATATATGTAAATAGGTTGAATTTTTATTATTTTTAAACTTTTATATATCTTGATGATTAATTTTTTTTAATCACATAAATATATTATTTTTTTTTATATTAATATATATAAAACTCATAAATGTTACACGTGACACTTCCAAAGGTCCTTAGATACTGTCCTGTCTTGAATTCCTTAAGTAGATATATGTGTCAATTGTCACATTAGTTCTTCTTCGAATGCAAATGGAAATAAAAATATTGAAATGATCTTGTAATTCGGAACACTATCACTATTTTCTTTTTATAAAGAGTTAACTAGGTAAATACTATTAATTGTTTATATTTATTTTAATGGATTAACACATGTCCAATTTCTAGGTTATGGATAACTTCAGGAATGAAATTAACACTTGATTCAATCTAATAAAATTATTAACAAGAGGTGCTTCGATTTTAAACAATTTTGACGATGTTCACTTTTAGGAGGCCAAAAATTAAGTTTCTCTTGTCAAATTTTAGCAGTCTATTTATAGGTTTTTAAGATAACAGCACTATAACAAAACTAATATTAACAATTTTGAAAAATTTTACAATATTCCCACATTTTAACTTATAATATAAAATTATAAATTAAGAGAGTTCGTCTTTCTTCTTTACAATATCAATAATAGCTTTTATTGTGTTTGTAAAATTTCTTAATAGTTCTATATCAAGTTTTTGGATCATTCAACCCTTAAATATTTTCAATTTTATTTATAATTTGTTCCAAATCTCTTATATACTCAATTCAATAATAATAATATGATTAATATGAATTTAATCTTAAAATGCGCATAGCTGTATTTTAAAATTATGTTGATATACTCTGATGTGAATTAACCAAATAACATCATGTTATAAATTCAATGTTTAAAATTTTGGAAAATGTCCTGAATGTACGGTAAGTAATCTTTTGGAAAAATATACAATTCTTTGTGTGCCTCCAGAGAAATTCCCACTCCCACCATAAATGAGTCCTCTTTGTAGCCGACTCTAGAACTGAAGATCCATTCTGCAAAATGCTTACCAAACCATTCCAATACTCTCACACGACTTACTGCAAATTGTTTTATTCTTGTTATTTTTGCCTCATATCTTCTCTTCTATCTCTGTTTCTTATAAATAAATTTCTTTGAGGTGTTTTTGTTATATTTTTTCCCTTCGTTTCTATTGATTGAAATTAGTTTTTCTATATAAAATCATTTAAGCATCTAGTCAATCTACTTTCTATAATTTGCCATAACTTAATAATAATAACATAATTTGATGTTAAACTTAATTACATGACATGCTGATTGATTTTGTTGTAGCTGAAGTGCTCTTTTGAGGTATATCCAGATTATTTCAATTCCCAGCAGGCTACTACTTTGTTGGAATAGTGGACTTTTCAGATTTTCATCACCTAGTAAGTTTTCTATTCTGAAAAACAGTCTAACTTATGTTAAATTAGAGGAGCAGATTGACTTCGCTAACTTGAAATCCTTGAAGATTATTGATATTAAATGATACATTGATTTACGAATAATAAACAAGGTCTGAGTTCGTGTGCCAGTTTTATGAAAAACAAGAAGTACACAATTTGCTTTATAAGACAAAGAATCAAATGATTACATTAGGGTTTTATGAAAAAATTAATTTATGTATATTTAAACAAAAATCATGGTATTGCAAGCTGCTTAAAATCTGACAAAAATAAACCCTAATTAAAAGAGAAATGTGCAGAAATATGTTCCTATTGTTTGGAATACGCTAATTTCCAGTAATAAAAAGCAACATTTTTTGTTTGTATGTACATAGGTAGTACAGGAATTTCCAATTGGTAAACATATTTGGATGTGTATTTAAACCTGATTACACACGGCTTAACTTGTGCGATTTAAATCGATGGCTGCTCTGGGATACATGATTATACAGAAATGTTTTATACTTTTTTGTCGTCTAGTAAATATCACAGTAAATTACTTGTTTTGGTTTCGTTTTTGAATGCAACCCCTATCAATAATTCAGAACAAATATAGAATCAGAACTGTTAATTCAAAAAAAAAAAATACGACGTAACAAATTGTGCAAAAATTATCATTTTTTCAGGAGAGTTTAATACTCATATTCGGTGTTAATGTCCCTCCCTTCATATTACCGAAATAACTGCTGGAAATTTTTAAATGTAATACCTTAGAGTTTTTTATATTTGTTACAATAGAGATCAAAGAAAAAACTAATTCGCATATTTTTTGTAATCCCTTATATTTTAATTTATAAGCTCTCCACAAAAAATATTTCCTATATAATTGGATTAAAAATTACATACCATTCGAAGAGGATCTGGAAAACACTAGCAAGAAGATTTTTTTTTTAATTGGCTTAAATTTCAAATAAAGGACCCATTTGAAACCAATGAAGCTAATAAATCTATTACAATCCTAAAAAACTCTTTAAAAAATCTGGAAATTCTTTGAATAGGAAAAATAAAAGCCCGATTTGTATTCAAAAGGTCTAAATACAGACGAAAATGACGCTTGTCGTTATAACGATTAAATTCTATCCAATTTCTTAGCCAAAGTCCCAAAATTGCTAGCAAAAAAACAAAATGTGCAATTTAAGTATTGAAAACTTCAATATCAAACTATAGATTTTGATAAAATCCGTAACACAAAAACATACAAGAAGAAATATATTTTATTTCCTTAATTGTTATCACTCTTTTCAAGACTATTTCTTCTATTCTTTATTACATAGTTTTTTGGCCTTCGTTTTTTTTTGTGGTATCTGTTTCTTTACTATTTTCTTTGTTAACAAATCTTGTTGCATCCTCTGTACATGATGTGCTTTGTTTTGACATACATTTTTTCTAATATTTTGGTTAATCACCTCTTTTAGTTGTTACTGCTATTTTCCGTAACTCTGTATCTTCTGCATTTGCCAATAGATGTCTTAAAATCTTCTAACTTTCAACTCTGTTCTTGACTCCTACTATAATTTTATTGTGAATTCTTGTTTTAGCTTTAGTACTGATTTTTTTCTTCCTAATTTTTATTGTTTTATTTAGCACATAATATATTGGCTTTTCTCGATCTATTCAATATATCTGAATCCAGTTTTTAATCATCAGTAATCTTTATTCCCAAATAATATTGTTACTTTTTCTATTTCTACGTTTTTGTATTTAATATTTCGTTGACTTTCTTCTTTATTGATGCTTATAATTTTTATATTCCTTGTATTGTATTTGACGTTCATTCGTTATTTGGTCTCGATATGTTTGTGAGAATCATCAATAATTATAATACTATCTGCATGTACTTCCTGTTATTTTACCCTATAATTACTTTGGACATACTTCTCGATACCATCAATAGTTATTTTTCTTATTTATTTGCACTTTCTATTACTTTTCTGAAAACATTTATGAAGTCCTATGTTTGTATGATTGCGACTTATTCTTAACTAAATTAGAAAAAAGATAAATTCATCGACACCCACTCCTCATAATCAAAATCGTAGACACAACCATTAAATTACTTCGATCAAATAATAATATTTCACTACATCAATAAATCGAGCGTCTAGCGCACACATTTCTGCGGTGACAGCGCGATATTTTGCCCGCAGACTTCTCATGACATGCCGTTTGATCTTGAAAATTACTTCAATCAGTCTTCGAACAATTTCAATCCATTTGCGAAATAGTAACGTTGGTTGCTCTCCTCGAACCGCTTTGGCTGGCAAAAATGCTGGTGGCCCCCATGTGGGCAACTAACGATTGGGAAACTAGGCACGGAAAATTCGAATTGCACGTGGGCCAGCAGAAATGTCTATAAAATGAAACAAAAAGAATCGAAGAAAAATTTTTATTATTCAAAGTCATCGGTGGATGCTGCACAGATATATAAAGACACATCACTAATATAAAAGAGTAGATTCTATTTAAACATATATTGTGATATTATATTTCGTTATGAAAAAAAAATATTTTAATAAATTTCATTTTTAACATTTAATAACAATGATCAAGAATAAAAAAATTTATAAATTTTGTTGGGCCCACTTTGTCTATTTTCTATTAGATTCATGTTGGTTCAAAAATGATCTCAAGATTCAGATTTCATTTAACTGTAATAATGATATTTACAATCCAATATATTTCTTATACATAAGTTTTCACAAATTAAACAATAAACATTAAACTTTGAAATCATCAAAACAACGCAACTTTTTTTTTAAGATTTACGGTTATAAAACATTTTTTTTTTAATTTTACATAAAAAAAGATAAATGAATTGAATTTAGTGACTTACCCTAGTTGGTGATCTTCAAATTGTTTTTAAATAACTTATGTTGTTTGATAAAACATTTATAGGTATTTCATTGTCAATTAATTAAATTTTTATGAAACTTGCATAACCTTAAAAAAAGAAAAAACAATTTTTAAATGCATAAAGCGGTATAAAAGCAAAGTTACAAATAATAATGACATAAAATTAGTTAAAATACTTAACTATGACATGAATGGATTTTCTTGAGTGATAAGAAAATAATATCTTCAAGAAATTTCAAGTCTTCACGCTGATGCTGGTCCATAACCATCATTGTATCGGGAAAGGTGAATAGTTTTTCCGCCTATGGTTTACATAATTTCAAAAATAAGACAATTTTTAGCGTTGAAGTTTAGAAAATACCAAGTTTTATGTTTCACATTGGTTAATTTTCTTTAATTATTATTACAGTTAAATGAAATCTAAATCCACCTTGAGATTATTTCTGAACATACATGAATCTAATAGAAATGACAGAAAGTGCGCCCAACAAAATTTATAAATGTTCTTTTATTCTTGATAATGGGTATTAAATGTTAAAAATAAAATTTATAAAAACATTTTTTTTTCATTCAGAACAAAATATAATATTACAATATATAGTTTGAATTATAATAGAGGGCACTTCAGGTGCTATGAAAAAGGCCCTGTGATAAATTATTACGGCTCTTGAACAACCAAAAAGACAAAATGTGATTTACAGAAATTAGAGGAAGTGGAAAGGAATCGACTGAAAAGTAACCACACAAATACGACTGTTAACTATGAAAATTTTATGAAATCCTATTATCTTAAATTGACTGCCGCCGCCAAACTGATTGTGCCCTAGAACCCACACAACGAATGCTCCCAAGAGAGACTTTTAACGTGTGATTTCTCTTATAGGATGGATGTTCTTTGTACGTTTCCGTGAAGAATTTATTTCAAATTTAATGAACCATAAAAACCCCCAAAATAAAACTCTTGGTGAGATGTGATTTGAAAATCTACAGAGATTTAATATTAATGAGGATTTTTTATGAATATATGGTAACTGAATTTATATCACATTTGATGAAATATGAGAAAATATCGCTGTACTAAATCAATAATTATAATTAATAATAAATTAATAATAAATTAATAATATAACAATTAAGTTATATTTAAATTATCTTTTATAAAAATCCGAATATTTTCTGAAGAATCTTTTAGTTGATGAGTTCACATATGTAAAACTCTAAGTAATTTGTATGTAAATCTTAATTAATAAGCTCATACGACATGTTACAATTTGCGTAAGATCTCATTTCGATAATTAGTGTTGGATTAAAATATTGAAAGATTGAAAGGGAAAATGGTATATCAGATACCGAAACCTGGTTCAGATTAGAATACATTTTTAAAACTTTCAGATAAGTATAATTTATCTTTTTCATATTTATTATGAATAATGAATTTATGTAATTACAATATTAATTTTATTATTTATACCTTAATTTGTAAAAATTGCGTCTTCATAAAATACAAGAATAATTAATTTAAATTATGAAAGAAAATAGTGTATTGCAGATTAAAGAAGTATAAATTTTCGTAGTATGTTATGAAGTAATGTTGAAACATGTTTTAAATTTAAATAAAGGTTGATAGAAAATTATTTTTATATTATTACGATAGTATACACAGGGATTTATTTAAATACTGCCTTGTACCTAGAACTTATTTTTTATTTAATATTTTCTAGATTATAACATTTACTGTTTATTTAATATTACGGGGGCAAACCTTTCTAGAGCAAGGTCGAGATCGGAAAACAAATAAACATTTTTGTTAGAGTCATCAAAATTAATTAACAGTGGGGTCTTCTTTTTGGGAAAATAAAAAAAAACTGGAAGTAAAGTTTGGGTTATCGGATGATCAAGTTGATAGTGCCTACCCCTGCGATTAAATGTGTTATTTGTTTAAAGATTTAAGTTGCCCTAATATTTTGTAAGACTTTACTTTTGTATTCATAGAAAAATAAATTGTTATTGTTTCACTCAGGCTCTTTAATTTCAATTAACCAAGTTAGTGGGTTAAACCCACCCCTGAAAATAATTTTTAGATTTTTTCATATATTTATTTAGAGAAAGTAAGCCAATACGTAACAATATGAGAAAAAGCAGGGTATGCAATAAAATATTTTCACAGTTGGGTTTAACTTTGAATAGAAATAAAAATGTCATATTCTCTCTTTAGAGTTATATTTAAAGAACTCCTCACTTGTAAAAAAAAATCATCCAAACCTTAGTTTTTTTATTACAAGTAATATAAAACTAAGGGCGATGAAGTAAAACCAGAAGAAAGAAATATTTAGTACTTCTAATTTCCCAAGATATATCAAAGTAACTCTCATCTGGAGAAACCCCAAATCTTAAGTCTGCAATGCTGTTTAAAAGCTTGTGAATTCGAGCAGAGAGGAACATAAATCAAGAACAATAAACAAAGAGGAGGATAACCTTTATTCTTTGGTCACAATATTTCTAGTCGGTTTTCGAACAAAAAGTCCTCAAACCAAAAAACCGCATTTCAAAGGGATTTACATTTAGATATAACATCAAAGCATTTGTTCCATTGCACTTTTTTAGTTTTCTGTGTCTTCTCTCATGTGAGAGTTTATTAATAAAAAAGTGTGTATATATAGAGAAAATAAGGCTCGAGTACGGTTTATAAAAGGGTCACAAGAAAGCAACTCTGTTTTTTATGTTCAAAGAGTGAGAATTAAGCTATGCAAAGGCGGGATCTCGTAAAGTGTGCCTCAACTTTAATTTATTATAAGCTATTTTATCTGAACACACACAGGCAGTAAAAACTTAAATAGGTACTAAAAGAGATCTCTGAATTTCCTGAAACTAAAACCCGAAACACTAAAAAAATCAAGGAAGACCTAGGTTACTTTTTACGTTTCATGTTAAATTTTTATCTAATAAATTATTTTTTATATATTTCTTAATTGTTTGCTTGTAGTATACGGGGTGAAATTAACGAGGTATAAAAACGTATACAGAACAAACATTTTTTCTACGTTTTCAAAGAAATAAATATTAGTATTTTAGATCTATCCTGACATTAATTACTGAATAGCAACTAAAACCGGTAACATAGATAATTCAGTCAATTATAAAAAACGGTTTTTTGAACGTTCTAAAAATAAGTTTTTATTTTAGTACAGCAAGATATTTAGAATGGTCGATTACAGGAAATGTAGAAGAGTGAAAAAGGTCTTCTTGGCAATTATTACACATCCGAACCGTTTCTATAACAACTTTTTTTAGCTAATACGTTTCCAACAATTTCTGGGACGCTGATACAAAACATCGCGGATTAGATTAATTAACATGTCGTGTGATATTCTTGATTTGAATCAAATGTCATTTTTCACTAAATTATTTAAACTACTTTACCAAACGATTAACTTAATACTATTAAACGATCTGAAGCATCTGTAAACTAACATAATTCGATGATTCATTTTTATTAAAAAGTGTTGCCACGTAAAAATTTTCGAGTAAATGTTTAAAGTAATTTTTTGCCTAAACTTATGGTGTTAGAAAAAAATCAGATTATTTTGTTGCAAATGATACGTTCTACGTACCATTAAAAATATGCTTTATTTTCGCGGACGCCCTTTATATTTGGTAATCCACTGTCCAGATTCATGCCAAATATTTAATAGAATGTACTGTAAGAATTTCTGGTCATTTATTTTATTTCTCCAGGTGTTGGCACTTTTTCAACGTGCTTAAGTGCATTTTGAAGTTGAGTTGTTGCATGTATTAGATTTTATATAAAAAAAACAGTTCCTCTTGTATATTTATGTAATATTTGTCATCTTGTAACAAATACAAAGAGTCGTTACCAAAATTTTTAGCACTACTAGCACTACCTCATATTTATAACACTGAATTATACTATTAAATATATAATGTGAAAAATAAGTTCAACAAAATGCAGTGTTGTAAAGAAGTGGTGACCCGTAACTCGTTTGCACTTTATATAATAAGTATTTTTATTCTGACGTAATTATTATAAAATCCATGTACCTAGATATTTTCGTGTATATTTCGTGTACAATTTATCTGTTAAATTAGTTAGCGTTAGACTGGGGACAAATTGTATTAAAGTTGAAGGCGTTAATCCTGAAAAACAGATAACCAACACTAACAAAATACTATTTGCAGTTGTTTGTTGGAGTTTAATAAAGATAATCCAATACGTGTGTGTTTGTACGGTAACTTATGATCCAGTGAATCCCGAGTTTAAACTGATGCCGTTACCACAAGTGCAGCAATTGTTGCGGCCGGTGTTAACATATAGAGCCCATTGTGTTTTTGATTTGTGCCTTTCCTTTCTCCCAACTATGCCAATATTATCATTGAATCCAGTTGGAATATCTTCGATTTCAGTTTCACGTCGCATTGCACGAATGCCGATCTGGCTTGTAGTATCGGATATTTATGGTAGTATCGGTTTCTACACTATTGAAACCTATTTCCAAGCTATTTATTTATTATCTTGTGTATTATCGGTACGAATGGGAATTTCAACTGTATTTCTCTTTGTTCTGTAGTTTTGATTAATTACTTAAAAAAAATCATTTAAACGTATATCACTTTAATGTGTTTTGTGATAAAACTCCAAGATAAATTGAAATGTTTTTGCCGAGCGGAAACATGTAAGTTCTTGTAATATAATTGAATGACGAATATCAAGGAATGGATATGTGTTAATACAAATAATTCGCACATGTTCTCGTAGAACTTCAATTCTGGTTCTGGATAATAACCAAAGGGATAATTATCACAGAGAAAAGCCATACTTTCTTAAACTATTTATTCGGGAAAGGAGTGTAATAAATTAATAATTAAATATGAAAGAAACAAAAATAACGAATTGAATGAGTACTAAACTTAATAATCAGATTTATATTATTTTAAATGTCTAATTTAGCAAAATATCGGCAAGCTATAAACTTACTAAGATAAAACACTAATGGGAAACAATGAGAATCACGTAATTTGGGCACCATTAGAAAATAAATTTAAACTTCAATTACTGCAATGTACTTTTGCTTCAATCTTAATTTTTGGTGCTAGTTCTTTTGCTTGACCGGAGGCAGTGCTCTAATTGGCTAGTGATATTAGTACGTACTCCTTTTAAGAACTAAATTTTAAAAAGTAAATATCTTCGAATATTGATTCTTCAAATATTACAAATGGCTTATAACTTCCTGACCATTAATGAAGTTTCTTCATTTAACAACTCTAACAGTATCTCTCGGCACTTAAACTTATAATTCTGGACGAGAATGTTTTTACAGAGGAAAAACCAAAAATACCTGACTTCTCGTCTAACGCGCCCAAATATTTGTTCAAATTACAGCAATAAAATTTTTAGGTTGAGTTGAGAGGTCAATGTTACTTTCCAGTAAAACAAAATTGATTTTAAGTAAAATTCCAACATCTACTTATTGACACTTAAGCTTCAAAAGAATTTTAGAGTAACTATTCAATATATAACCCCATTTTACACTCGATACGTTTTTTGATAAGATTATTTAAAGATGGTCTGATACTGATAATTTGTTATCCAAATATATTTATAAGATTTTTAAAAACAAATTCTGTCATTGTATCCCATATACCAAATTTAAAGGGTTAAAATCTGGAATACTTGCTAACTCAGAACGATTATTATTACTAAACTTAATTTCTTATAAGAAAGAAATTATTATTTAATTTAAAAAAATTAAAGTGAATCTACAGAAAAAGTAAAAAATTACGCCTTACTGGAGAGTTTACATAATTAATAACAGAAATCTGAAACTCATATAGCACTGACACACAAACAAATATCTGATACTGTTATAAAGTTTGAATCAGATTATCTGCACAATTCATGCAATTTTAGAAAATTACTTATAGCAAGTGATATGAAAGCAATAACCATAAAAAACTCCCTTTAAAATTTTATTAGCTATATATTAGCTATATAATATATGTATATAATTGCATTTCTAATTTATGATGGTTGTCCCACAATTCCCATGAGGTGGTTATCGCAAACTTTATAACTCATGTTTTGGAGATATTCGGAGTTGAATTGATTTTAGAATGCAAGTTCTAAAGAGAAATAATGACGAACTGGTTAAAGGAAATCGTAAAATTACTGCCGATCTAGCTGGGTTTTAAGGTCGAATGATAAATACTAAATTCTTAAAGGAAAATTACAGATAAATCGGAAACTTCAGATAGGCCCGATAAGCCGGAAAATCTACACCAATTGCACAAGAAAAGACTGTGACACGTAAATTTAATATCTGTGAAGATAATAGAACTTGGATATCAAAGAGAGAATTCAAATTAATATAGCTAACGGTTATTGGATGGCAGATGCAATGAAATAAAAACCAAGAAATTGGAATTTCAATTTGTAGATATATTTAACGCAAACATTATTAAAATTTCTCCGAATTGCAACGTTATTGGGAGAAGTTATCAAAGATTGCCCAAATTGCTGAATAAAAAAAAATAGTCAGGGTAATATTGGAAATTCAGTTTGCAATGACTGGTTTTATCGTTTTATTTATATAAATTAGAAATTAATGTAACCCGTATTGGGAATTAATTAATTAATCAATGTAAATGTTTGTTGTGGTTTTTGACGATCATTTTATTTATATAAAATGAGAGAAATAAAAAAAAAATTATTTATTTTACAAATCAGAATTTGTCAGCAAAAATGGATTCATAAATGTTTAATTTGGTTTATGGGATCACAATAATAATAATAATAATAGTAAAATGCATTGAAGCTAACGAACTTTTTGATAAACTATTAATTATTATTTGTATAAACGACATACAAATTTATATAGTATATTACATAATAAGAAAAAAAATTATTTATTTAGATGTTTAATTCAAAAATTAGGGAAATTATATAGACAGATATAAAAGTATAAAATGAACATATTTATAGAGAATGCACTAATGAGCAATTTATAACAAAAAGGGTATTATAAATCTCTTTATATAATTATAAATAAATAGTAATAATTTTCACATAATAATTACGGACTGGATAACCCTTTATTTTTTTGGGAAAGTACATTTTTGAAACTTATTTTGAGATTTCCTTCTTGTTCCGATTATATTCCAAACGTGTTTTTCATTACCATAATAATTATTATAAAGTTGCTACAAAGGCGTTTCCGTGAAAATCCCATAAACGTTGTGGGAGTTTACTTCTCTTGGAAAGAGAAAACTTGGTTTAAAGGCAAAATACAAAAAGGCACCAAAAGTGTTATTTTTCAGGCACTCCAAAGAAAGACGTAACACGTTATTTAAAAGCCACAATAAAATCTACTTCAACTTTCTCATAAGGTACTACATTATTAAAACTAAGGACTAAATGCCTAAAAAAAAAATATATTAGACGTTTTGATGCTTCTATACTAAAATCAAATTAGAGAGGTCTTTTATGTAAAGAATTTTTTTTTTTTTTTTATTTATTTCTTTTTACAATCTACTCTGAACAAATAAGAGTAATAAGTAAATTTGTTGTTTGAATGTAAAGAAATACACGCATTGTGCACGTGGCTTTCGAATATCAACGCATATGCAGGATTTGTGCTATGTTTTGATATACTATAAAACCAGTTTTAAAAAATACATAAAATAAATTTAAGTACGTACTTGTTACAAATTCTAACTATGGTTATGGCTTGACCAATAGAAAGCAGAGAACATTTAGCTCTCGTGCCGATCAAGTAAGTATATTTGTTTTGACGGTTGTCCACTTGAATTTGATTTTAGTATAGTGGACAACAGAACTCAAAAATAATATAAGAGTAAGATAAGCCATTAAGAACCACACATTTTAAAATTTTAAAAATATCCAAAAAGCATAAAATGTCCGGAAAATAATAACGTCCAGTTGCACCATTGCGTTTAAGAATTAATTCACGTCGTTAATTCTATATAGTATCAGGTTATGTTTTAAAGCATTGCACCAAACAAAAATCTGTAACTTAGGTCAAATTTGCATTTCACATCTTAGGTCGTTGATACTGTTGATCTAGGAACCTAAAATTAGCATTATAACCATACTTTTTAACTTTTGTCAGTGTCAATGTTAAGAGAAAAAGGGATATTTGCGTTGTAATCTTTGAAAAAAAAACTTATCAATTTTTGCTGTCAGTTTTAACATAAAGATATTTTTATTTTTGTTAAGATTTTTCACACGACATATTTAAAATAAATAAAAACCTTTTTTTTAACACATCATGGATTTACACATAGCAGGTGTTGATATGGTGGATATTGTTGATGATGTAGAAGATATAAATATAAATATAACATTTCACGACATGTATAACTAATTATATCAAAACATATTCTGAAAGGAATTTTTTTAAATGCTTTCGCCTCCATAAAAGAACAGTTCTTCAAAATTGGGAAAGAACAGAAAATCAGTTGGCATCCGGAGATTTAATACATTGTAATAAATGAAAAGTTTCAAGAACAGTAGCAAAAGTATAATCAGCACCTATTATTTTCTTCTTATTTTCTGTGTTTTCTTAAAAGTAGTCAATTCCATATTAATCACTTGCCCTGTTGCCAATACCTCCAGATAAAATGAGGTATAATAATATAATAAATAAGTTTTAGGTCGTTCCTAGAGTTCGTTCTGGAACGTATTAGTGGAACTGATAGTTCCTTTTAGGATAAAATTTGAGGTCATATAGAGTTATTAAAAAAAAAACAAACACTTATAGATACATAAAACAACAATTATGGATTCTAGAACGTCTCCGACTACTTCAATAACTACGACTACGATTTGTTTTGTTGAACTGTTACTTTGTTTGTTATGATCCTTGAAATTCCTTAATTTGCCGGAATCTCCTAAATTATTTGCAACCTAATAAGATATGGACAATAGCTCCAGACCTAGATTCTAAACTCCTTCAACTTTATTTTGGTCCCTTTCTTGAATTTCTTCAGTATTTTTTGCTCTTTAATTTGCTGACTTGCCTCAGATAATAGACTTGACTTGAAAAGCAATTTTTTTGTGGGCCTATTTATTTTTGTTAGACTAGTATAATGTTTTATCGATTATAATTTGTGCAAATTTAACCGAATTCATAATTAAATTCAGTCAGATACTAATAATTAGATCGGCGTTAATGTTTAAATGACAAGTATCCAGCGGGGATCACCAACACGGAAATTAAATTTGATGCAGCTTGTCGAGCACGGGATTTCCCTAAATTATGCAGTTTTGCAAAAGCACTTTGAAGTAGAAGAGAGGAACAGGACACGTTCCTAATGGACAAAGTATCGATGGTGTATCAATATTCTCTTCTTACTTAAGATAGAATGCATATCAGTCTCCGAGTTTCATGAATATTCACAAAGTTCTAGTTTAAATCAATTTGGAGGATATTCCCATGATATATTGTGCGAGAGCAATTAATCTAAACCACATAATCAAACGGGTATAATTGACATTGTGGTGACATATCACTGAGAAGCACCTTCTATTTAGCCATTGTTCAAATTAATTTCGCGGATTCACTAAGTCGACAGTTAATCGTTCCTGCAAATACCTGCACCGGAACTTTTTACATCCTAAATTGCCATAACCATTTCTAAATTTAACTAAAATTCTGGTTTTAAATCAAACATTATATCCTAACAAATATACATGTCGCCAAATAATGCGCATATTTATGGATGAAATATAAAAACGTTCTAAAAATAAGTTATAGATATTTAGAATAGTTGATTACAGGGGAAATAGAATAGTCAAGAATGCATTCTCGGCAATTATTACAAGATCCGAACGATTTTTATCACTACTTTTTTTAGGTAATACAATAAACGTTTCAAGCAAACTTTGGGACACTGCAACAAAATATCGCGTATTAGATTAATTAACATAACGTGATATGTTTCCTTTGAATAAATTGCCATTTTTCGACGAATTATTGAAACTACCAAACGATTAACTTAAAACGATCAAACGATCCGAAACATCTACACACTAATACGATTTTATGATTCATCAGGTAGATATTCCTTGGTTACATAAGACATATTTTTATTAAAAACTTGAGGTATTACCACTTATACATTTTCGAGTAAATGTTTAAAGTGCATTTTTATGTAAACTAATGTTGTTTGAAAAAAGTTTCATTCGAATTTTTGTTGCAAACTATTTAAAAATATACATTATTTTCGCAGACCTGTATATTTAGATAATATAAAATAATGATTTTGAAACTAACAATTCACTATAATCTCGATGGCCATAAATATGTACAAGTTAAGTAGAAATGATTCACTTCACCTATTAACTGAACTACGACTTTTTTAAAATTGGGTTCAGAATGAATTAAACCGATGTATTAGATTCTCTTTAAAAATACTGTTATGAGTGTTATGACCTATTTCATAAAACATTTACACTTGTCGGTTACAAGTTACTGGGAAAATGAATAGCACTCGATATGATTTCAAGTAAGTTTCAGTTATTACATCATAGAAATATGATTTGCAGGTGTGAAATGTAAGAAAAGGATAATTTAATAGAATTGTGAGATTGTTTTATTTTTGCTGTAAAGTGGAAGTAAAGTCGGAAAATAGGGTAATTGTCTTGGTTATTAATTCTAGAATTCTAGAATAAGTTTTACTATTTGTACTTATTTCGATTATATCCCGTATATGATGAATAAATAAAGAATAAGTGCAAAGTGTTGTATAATTTTAAGATGTCGTTAAAATAATTTGCTAACAAAATTTAGACATGTATTCAGAACGAACTCATTAATCACATTGAGTCATTATTTATTTCTAATATTTAGAGCAACGCTATGGAGCTGTCTCTAGTGATGTTTGTGTTTTATCAGATCTTTTGTTTGATACAAATTATGATTATTATTGAGATGAATTTATATATCTGTTTAGTTATAAGATTTAGATACTACTAATTTTTATAAAGTATCTGTTTATATTGCTTAATTGTATAATTTTAAGATTATGGCCTAAACCAATATATATATATATATATATATTTTGTTTATTTCAAAAATGTAATTTTCTAGGATAGTTTAATGACAAGATTTTCATACATAGAAGCAATCCAATAAAAACTATTCTTTTTCTGCCGACAAAGTTTAATGTTCATCAATTAAATTTGCTTCCTTCCAAAAATTTTTTTTACTGTTTTATTCTTTTACATTTTCTTCAATAAATTTATCAGTTCTATAATGTGAAATAATAGTTAGGATTAACGTTATCTTTATACTTAATAAACAAAGTTTTGAGTTATAAAAAGCGGTTTTTATTACCCAACTTTCGTGCAGCAAAATTTTATAGCCTTTATATCGCCTGGCACAAGAATAGAAATTTTTACTACGGAAAATATCGAGTTGTTATGAATTGTATCATTTCCACCTTGACAATATTTTTAAAAATATAATAATATGTAATAATATTAAAATACTTAAAGAATAGAGAATGGTAAATTAATTGTTTCAACGCTTATTTTATGGAATTTATCCATAATAAATATAAAAAGATAAATTATACTTATCTCAATCTCTTCAGTATTACAAAACTGTTCATTATATGTATTTTCTCGACCAAGGTTTCGCTTATCTAGCACTGTTAAGAGTGGCATAAGATTGACAGATTTCTTATGGTATGAAGTTACTTATGCTTATAAGAAATTTGTAAATCTTATGTCACTCTCGACAATGCTAGATAGGCGAAACCTAGTCGAGAAAATATAATTTAAAAAGCTTCGTAATACCGAAGTAATTGAGATAAGTATAATTTATCTTTTTATATTTAATTAAAAAAAATAGCATTAATTTAAAAATATATCCTACTATTTTATATGAGGATTGATGAAATCTCTTCAAAAATAGTTGATACTATAAAAATAAATACACACATTTTTAAACTAATTTATTTGAACATTATTTTTCAACAGCAAAGCAAAAACGGCTTTCATAAGTCATAAACTTTGTATTTAATAACTCAAAATACCCTAATAGTATATTTCGTATGAAACCTCAGCAAATTTCAATTCTCTTCATTTATTGTCTATAAAATCCTCTTGTCCCTATGACTCGTTAGACGTCGACTAGAACGACCTCTGATATCCACTAATCTTCTTTATCTTTTTCTGTACACGAGCGAAGAGCAAAGGAGTTGTGAGAAAAGGAAACCTTACAAAGTGGACAATGTCGAGACTTACTTTTACAAATCCATTTTATGCAACTAAGAATTACTATTAAAATATTAGTATAATAATCTTTCTTATTTTCGTTAATTTGCTAATGAGATAAAATTCCTGGATCCAAAGCTGTGCATCATATAAAGAATTCTTCGTCCTCCTTTCGCTAATCTTACTGTCGCTAAATCTAATAATCCACTTGTAACTTTAAAATGGAAGGCCTGAAAGATGACAAAGTGTTCTACTTAAGAGAACGAAAACTAATCTATGCTGATATACTTTGATGCGTGAACAGGAACAAGGATTCGCGCTAAAACTGTAGACCATTGGGGAAGCCTTATTGAATTTTCTCGTGAGGAAGAAATGGCATTGGTTCGGCAAGAGATATTTAAGACGTTAAACTTTGTTTTATCACTCTCCTTCCTGTTCACTTCGAGCTAGAGTTGGAAGTTACACTAATTTAATAAACGAATTGAGTAAGTTTTAAACAAAAGCCAGAGATAATCCTATATAAAAAATAAGCTAAAACAGAGAATATGTGATGAAAATGAATAAATAAACAAGTAAAACTTGTAATTGTAAAACTATTTAAAGATAGGGCACATACGTTTCAAATAATTACATACCAAATACTACATTCAGGGTGTTCCGAAAATTATGCATATTTTTAAATGGTATGTAGAACGTATCATTTATAACAAAATATTCTAATACATTTTTTTCTAACATCATCAGTTTTCCCATAAATTTGCTTTGAACATTTACTCAAACATTTGTATGTTACAACACCTTACAATTTTATTAAAAATATGTCTCATGTGACCACGGAACATCTACCTGATGACTCATAAAATTGTGTTAGCTTGCAAAAGATGCAGATCGTTTAATCGTTTTAAGTTTACTGTTTGGTTTCAATAATTCAGTGAAAAATGGCATTTTATTTACTCGTAAATCAAGAATATGATGAAATGTTTAAAATCAGTGTCCCAAATAATGTTGGAATGTGTAGTGTCTTACCTAAAAAAATAGTAGTGAAATCATTTGGATATGTAATAATAAATTTTCTACTCTTCCACATCCCCTATAATCGATCATTCTAAATATATAGGTGTACTAAAATACAAACTATTTTTAAAAGGTTTAAGAAACTATTGTTTATCATCAGTATTGAACTTGACCTAGTTATTCAAGTGTCGCGGTATTGCCGGCTCTAGTTGCTTTTCGGTAAATACTTAATATTAGGCTAGATCTAAAATACTAATATTTATTTCTTTGAAAACGACTGACTTTATAAGACATTTTTATTTAGCATACGTTTTTATACCCCATCCATAAGTATCAGCATTATTTTCGCAGACTACCAGCATACTAAGCATTTTAAAAACACTCTTTTAGATTTCGGAGTACCTCAAAACATAATAATTTAAACAAACTTATTGACATTTTAGAATCCAGCTCAAACTTATTTTCACAGGGATTTAAATCTGGAGACCTAGGAAGTCAACTTGTAGGTCCATTCCATCCAATCCACGTCTAAGCGAAATGTTCGGTAACAAACTGCCACACGTTTACTCAAAGTGAAGCCATGTTTGGACACTGCAATTTTAGAAGAAAGTCTTCTAAAACTTACTTTTCTACCGGTTCCAATTTTTATGTCTTTAGCATCAAGTATCATTACGGAGCATGAGCATGTTCTACCGTTATTAACATTAAAATATGGGAAAGACCCTTAATCTTTCAAATGTTTTGGACCCTATGAAAATTTTTTTTAATGTGAATTTTTTTCACCATTAACCAATTTTTAATAGAAACGAATTTTTGTAACTAAACAATCCTCTCAAAAATATGCTTCTTAGAGGTGCAACCAAAAATTTTCGGATGATGTTAGGGGAACTAATTAATTAATAAAATTTCCTTTTTAATGACTACGATAAAAAAACAAATAATTCAAAAAAAAGTCCTCAAGCGCCAAATTTATATGGTACTATTAACTTACAGAAAGATACAAAACCAATTAGGCCTGCAGTTTCTTATGTCAATTCCCCACATACAAAATTAGCAGAAGTTCTTAATAAACCTTTAAATAATTAGAGAATTTCAAATATATCTTAACTGAGTTGCAAATTTGTGCATATCAGAATGTGTCAGACAGGTTTATAATTATAGTATCAAAGCGTATATTTTAAGAATTAGAATTTCTCTAAGAAATTTATATTAGTTTTTAAGTTGCAGTAAACTTATGACACCTCTTGTCATATTTCATATACAAATTATTTTCCTAAATTTTAAGAGATTCCTTGTGATTTCTCGATTACTTGAAAAATTCAAAAATGTTAAACTATTGTTTAAAAATCAAGGCAAAAGAAGTTATTAACTACAGATAATTTTTAATATACATTTGTCATAAAAATATGTGGTTGAAGTTCCTGGTTATTCTCCCTGTATATTGTTGTGGTTATTCTTAGGAACCACAACCACTTCAACCAAATCCAAGTAAGTGTAGGTCATTCCGTTTTATGTTCACTGCATAAATTATTGAGCCCCGTGATATCAGAAATGCGGGTAACGTACCTAGATTAAACTACACACTTATTTTGACAAACTACTTTCAGGGATTACGGGATATATACTGATTTATTAATTAAACAAGGCGAAGGGGTCACGCACGCTTTCCTGCCTGTCGAATGAATATTCATTTTATGGCTGTAATGAGGTTGAATATACGATGGCATTTATGTACGGGTGGATTCTAAAAATATCCGAAACGTATGCTACGTCAGGTGATTGCTTTTGAATAAACGAGGAACGGTCATAAAAAACAAAATTTTAAAATTGCTTTTTGTAATTTCGTATTCACTCTTTTCGGAGCATTATAAACTAATAGCTTCATTAAAATATATTTTATTTTTTTCAAATAATCGGTAAACTATACATTTATTCAATATTGAAAATATTTCAATTTGTTCACACACTTACTAATTTCGAATTTTAAGATAACACTTAGAAATCGTAGTTTTGTGTATTTTTTGATAGTAGTCAGAAATTTGTACCTAATATAGACTCAAGACTAAATCTTTAACATGAAACATTAATACGTATTGTGACAATATTAAATAGGTTAATAAAATTTCATACAGTTATAATTAAACAACTTTTGTCACGTTCAATCTAGAACTAAAATCAAAGGGTTAATATGCCCAAATATTACCGTAAATTTAATAAATGAATATAATAATATTTTCTGATACTCATAGAAAACTTATTAGTAAAATCTGAATGCACATTAAAATTGGACGTAACAAATTAATGTATAACATTCATAATTAGTAATTATAATTAATATTAATTGGATATATTTTAAATCTAATAAAAAAAATACGATCGAATCTAGACATGTCAAATGTACAATAAGAATAACCAAAATTATGAATTTTAGAAAATAATTGAATGAAGATTATGAGTAAATCATATAAAATTTATAGGATATGATCATTCAGGTTTGAAAAGAAATTTGTTCTTTAAAACATCAGATAAAAATATTACGAAGTAAATATTGACATTATTATTAAACCAAATTATTTAAATAAATGTATTTACATTTATGTAAATAAACCATAGTCAAAGTATTATTGTTGGATGTTATAAATATATAAGTTTGTCATAGATAAGGACAAAATTTGAAAAATTTGAATTTAAAAATGTAAAACATTAGGAATTTATATTCAAACAGAGGTTTATCAAAATTATTAATGGGCGACTTGATTTTTAACATGGGAAGAATTGACCTGTGAAGAGTCAATATCGTTGGTTTAATTAAAAACATCAAGTCCAATTTATAAGAAATCTAAGAAAATGTCGAATGTTGTATTGATCATCATCACATCTTTCAAACATAAAAAGAGGAAAATTCATATGAAAAGTAATTTAATTATTAAACATTATTCATAATATATATAAAGTATGACAATTTCCTGAATAATTCAATATAAGAAACAGATTCTATGTATTGATCAAATATTTTCTTTAATAGAATTAATCAGTTTTCTAACGTAAAATAAAAACAGACATTATTTATAAGTGTGTTAAATAAATATGTCGACATTAATTAAATGAAAGTAAATAGAAATGGACTAAAATTTACATACCTCATGAATTTTTTGAAAAATTATATAGTTTTTCTTTTGTATTTCAAGTTCTTAGAACTTACTCACAGAAGCATCATCAAGAGAAATAACATTTATGGAACTATATGGTAAAGAGAATTTAAGGGTTTCCTTCGAATGCCCTTTCCAATGATCCATGTGCCACATGGTAAACAGTCTTATTTAAAAAAAAACATCAGTAGCGTGACCTAGACAAATCACGTGAGCCATTAGTGCCACAAATAAGGAGTAAATACATATCTGTTACAATCAAAACCGATTGTAGTGTTTCGGTATACCAGTGACAAGTGTCAAAATATGGTGTATGGAATTTATTAAATTTGGTTTTTACCAATCTAAAAACCGCACGATATTATTTGGATTCTTTATATCAAAAGTTTGAAAGTAATTAATTTATAAAAGATATACCTACATAGATACAGTAAATAATTTAATTTATAAAATAATAACGATATGTTTAGTAGATACAACCAAATTAAAATAAATAAATAAATTAAATTTAATTAATTATTTCAACAGAGCAAATTAATCACTTGCCTATATAATTATTCTTTGCATTAACATACTACAAACGTTTAAATCAAATAACTCTGCCATCAACAAATTAATCCCGTTTGAAATATTTTGGTCAATATATGTACAATTGCCATCAGGCAAACATATAATTTATAAGCGAAATTATGTAGTAACGATACGTTATTTGTAGACATTTGAGATACTACTTCCTAAATTATTCCTATCCACTATAAAATCATCACGTCGAAGAACTACCATGAACCATCTCGTTTCACTTTTTTGGTAAAACTGCATTTAACTGATTTTATCTAAAACTATTTTGCTGTTTGTATACTAATTATATTTTCCAGACTCGTTTGTACAATTTTAATGAAGTTTTCAAAGTTGAGAACATTCATTTGATAAATCTCTAAAATCCTAACGGCCTCGAATAAACCTCCATCGTGATTATTAAGATCGAAAAGCTCAGTGGCGGACATTTCGCTCCGGCACATATTCTCATGGGAGCGATACTTTAGAAACTTGAAAATTGACCATTTTAGTGCGGTTAAAAGTGCTCGTAGGTATAGCCGAAGATATTTTCTTATATAATAAACTATACATAGGTAGTGTCCGCGAAAATAATATGTATTTTTAAATAGTATGTCGAACGTGTCATTTGCAACAAAATATTTTAATAAAAATTTTTTTTAACATCACTTTGAGTTTTCGAGTAAAATTTATACGCGACAACAGTTCACACTTTTAATAAAAATGTGTGTTAAATAACCAAAGAATATATACCTTATGAATCATAAAATTGTGTTAGTTTACAGATGAATCGGACCGTTTAATCGTTTAAATTTATTCTGTTCTAATCAAAAATATCACGGCATGTTAATTAATCTAATACGCGATATTTATATCTGTGTTCCAAAGACTGTTGGAAAGTGTAGTGTATTACCAATAAAAAATGGGGGTAGAAATCGTTGGGATCTTGTAATAATTGCCGAGAATATATTTTTCCCTCTTCTAATGTTTGTGACGTTGACGAGATTTTTTATATTTTCTAATAAGCACCTCATGTAAACAAATTATCAACGCTTTCGTTGTAATCACTTTTATCCAGAATAACTGTTCCCTTTGTTAACCTTAAAATAAAACATATCTCCTTTAATCTTTTGATAACATTATTTTGTTTTCTCGAAAGAGTTTTGTTAGTAATGATAAATTCTTTGAAATACTGAGGTAGATATTGAATGGAACTTTCCGTATTTCCAGTTATATCTGGCAAAATATTTTTACTAGTAGGAAAAGAAAATTTAAACCTTTATTCAAAAGTTTGATCTTATTTTTATGAAAATAGTGAAAGGTTTGTTTTTTTACAATGATTGTACTTCTGTGAACTTTTCTATGAAACTCACACTACTGTTTATATTCAATGGGGCTCATATTAAAAATTTTATATGACTCAATTTTCAAAAAATTCGAATATATTCATGTTAATACAAAAACCCATAAACATTTACAATATACACTTTGGTGATAAAGTTTGGAACCAAGCTTTTAACTCAATTATGCAACGTGTGTAAGAAAATTCCTCGGACAGGTCAATTTTATTTTTTAAATGACACTAGTGACAAACAAAATTTAAGTTATAACGTTTTAGTTTTTGCGAGGTCATAGTTAATTTTTTTCAATGGAAATCCCAAATTTTTTCTCTGTATGACGATATAAAAAAATAATATCTTGCATAACAATTTTGTTGGGAAAGTCATTTTTTTCAAGAAAACAAATTTTATTTTTGATGAAACCATTGTATGTACTACTCCCCATTTTGGCTTTCAGGTACGTGTATATTCGGACGCTACTTTCGGACGAAGAAAATCAGTGGAATGGCCATCGCATTCTCCAAGTCTAACACTGAAAGATTTACAGCAAAGAAAGAAAATGGCACAAATCAGCTTTGAGATGTTTATACGCAGCATCCAAAGTGTTTACATTCCTGCATGGCAATTTCAAGTAGCTGAAGGATTGCAGTTTGAACATTTAACATGAACGTTGTGCAAATAGTGGAGTATTTTTTTTGTTGATTTTTATGTGGATAGTAAATTTTTCTCAACAAAATTTTTATGCATGGTATTAATTTTTTATATCGTCATTGAAGTGGTACCTCTATCAAAAACCAGAGAAAAAAATTGGGGCATGCCATTGAAAAAAATTAACTGTGACGTCAACTTAAATTTTGATTGTGAATAGTGTCATTTAAAAAATAAAAATGACCTGACCGAGGAATTTTCTTAAACACGTTGCATAATTAAGTTAAAAGTGTGGTTCCAAACTTTATTATCACACCTTATCTATATATATATATATATATAGGCTAGCCTAATTTCAAATGTAGTTTTATCCACAAAAATCAATCTACATTCATGCTTATTAATTCCGTCAACCTGTTTCCAAAATTTTAATTAACGTTTCTATAACAATATTGCCTAGTACATGTTGCGAACTAATGTTTCCCTTGCGAGGAATATAATTTGGTCAAGTTGTAATATATCAACTAATTCGTCATGCCCGAATAGAACTGTCGCCGGCTTTTCGTCTAGTACCGGACAAAATCAATCGAGATAGAGACGTCGACAAATTTAATTAAGTGTATTTCCTAATTTGTGTGACATCGTACTTAGAGTGTTCGTGAACTTTGCGTTTGAGTTTGAATCAATAACACGGAGAGAGACGTGGTGATGAAGGCAGTCACCACTATACCCTTTCAAATCACGGCAATACCATGGATATTTATGGTCACAAGGTTTTGCTATTTGCATAATGCCAATAGATTGCGGGACACGGTGTTGCTAACAAAGATTCGATTGTCACGTCTTAGCGATGCTGCAAGGCCGGATATGCGGTGGATAAAGAAAATAGAATATCAGGGGTAATGTTTTTATTAAAATAACCTCCAAGTATTTTCAAAGAAGTCTCTATTATTTTAAAGTAGAACGTTAAAATAAAACTTCCTTTCGGGCATTTCGTATGAAGTGTTTGCAGTTCACGTTAATCAAATACTAATACCACCGTAAATGTAAAATTGTTTTAAGAGCTGTTTTCTGTTATTTCTTACTTTCTGTAATTAGTTTTCACATGTACTAGTACTAAAGAACAATAGAAAATAAAGTTATCAGAAAAATTAAACAACAAACTCTCATTGAACAATTTGTTTAGATTGTTTGGGAAAATTTTTTTTTACAATTATTATTAAATGCTCAGTTTCTTCTGCTATTAATGTATACATTGTGTTAATAAAATTCACTAGTACCGGGTGGGCAACTAAGAACGGCCACCGGCCATATCTCAGGATTAGATTATACCACAGTTTCGGGAAAAAAAATTATAACGGAAGTGACTTCGAGAAAAACCAGGAAATTATTTACAGAATTGTCCACTGTTAGAGGGCGTAATCGAATACCAAAAATTAAAAAAAGCAAAATTTTACAAAATTTACCTAACTAAAGAATACTGAAATTACGATCATCATATTCTGCGAAAAATTCTGCGTATTTTTGATTTCACAAGTTTTATTCTGTTTTTTCAAATAAGAGATGGAGGAGAGTGGGTACCTTGTTTTGAAAAAATTCTTATAACTCCGTTCTACTTAACTCATTTTTGTTAAGTTACTGTTATTTGAATGATCTTTTCTCCACTAATAAGTCTAAACTCTGAGCAGTCTAACTAGTGAGAAAAATCTAATCTGTAAGAAAAATGTCCACCATTTACATGTTTATTATAAGATATCTCCGGAAAGGAGAAAGATATCGACATGTAGTCTTCGCTATTTTAATGATAATTTAGTCTACTTTTCGAAAACGTTGCCAAAATTATATATATTTTTAATATATTCAAGAAAAATAATAAATAATATCTAAAAAAATGAATTTTTATTTTATAAGTGGAAAAAATGTAATTCCAACAAAACTAACTACAATTATACAAATCGGTTAAGTAGAACTAGAGTTATAGGCATTTTATCGTAAAGATTCCCACTCTACCCACCTCTTATTTGAGAAAACACACTAAACTTGTGAAACCAAAAATGTGCAGAATTTTTTTGTCTTTTCAATACCCTTTAATTGGGTAAATTTTGTATAATTTTGCTTTTTTAATATCTGGTATTCAATTACGTCCTCTAGCGGTGGATCTACAATTCTGTAAATAATTTCCAGGTTTTTCTCGAGGCCACTTTTGTTATAATTTTTTTTTCTCGAAGCTGTACTATAATACAATCCTGAGATAAGGCCGGCAGCCGTTCTTAATTGCCCACCCGGTGTATATAATATAAATTATTTCGTTACTCTGGTAGAAAAATAACAACTCAAAAAAATAAGGTATTGCTCATATGTACAAAAAAATAATTTTTACTACACGTGGTTAAATTTGTCGGTAAGATTATGTTTCGTTGTAATAATTTAAATATTTGTAAATGAAATTGTACTGATTATATAAATTTCCAAATTTTACACTTTTCATACTGAATGAGCACGACATAATAAACGTAATTAAACTGTGATTTGCAGTAAATTAGGTAAACAATTTAACCTCTTTTGTTATATATTCGCACTAAGTTTATTGCCAAAACAATAGATTTTTGATCATTAAGCAGTCAATTAGAATATAAAATATATAGTACCAGGGAATTGCATAACAATTAACAACACGAGCGATGTTCTAACCTACAAAATTAATGGCAATATAAATTTTGATATGGCAGCATCATAACTAATTTGACTAACAGATCAACTTTACTTTCATGAACGTCCATATGTTCAGATTTAGTTAAAGTAAAGTATGCATTAGAGAACGGTAAATTTGTAATATTTTGTGTAGAAAGTTTATAAAATATGAGTGTAAGTCAATATTATTCAAGAGATCAGTAGAGCCAAAAAAAACAGGTCCAATTTATACACCAGCACAATATATTTATACGATCTGCTAAAAAAACTAGTTATAAAGCCATTAAAGTCAACTAAGATTGCATGTTTTATTTAAAAGCTCTAGAATCTGACACTGGATGGAATAATGTGTCCAGAAATGAAAATACTAACAATTGTAAAATTACAGAGGTCAAGGTTTTTCTATAAACAAACTAAAGCTAAAGAGAAAAAATCATCATGTTTTGTCAAGGGGGTTACTAGAAAAAATTATTGATTTTCTGAAACGAGACCTATTTATAAATTAAATGATAATAAGGAAATGAAATTCGTCTTCAAAGTGACCAATTGTTTCAAAACAAAAAGAAAATGAAAGAACTTCTGTCGACTTTGGACAAATAAAATTTTTTCATAATCAGTTTTGGTCCAAAATGGAAACTCGCCCCTATAGTATCCTCCTTAAGAAAAGTACACAAAACGAAACAAAAAGAATTATTTTAAATCAGCGTTCTCACAAAACCTTGTTTTAGAATTAAGTCACTATTCTTTAGAGGTTACGTTATAATTATTTAAATGGAGTTTTTATTAATAATTATTATTTCAGTAAAAAATTTCAGTTCAAGCAAACATAATTAAATACAGTTTTTTTAAAAAAATTACTATATTAATATCAAAAATTTATCTAAAATATTTTTCCCGTATACTCCGAAGAACAAATTTTATTCTCACCACGTTACAGTTTCCTAGGCATGAATCAAATTTATAATTTAATTACTAAAAGGCCCTCCTAAAATTTTCAATCGATACTTGCTTTGAAATAGTTGTATAATATCTTACATCATCCAATTTTCGTCGTTTTTGTATCTTCCAGGGCGTATTGGAAACGGAAAACTCCAAAAGACCGTGCAATTAAAATAACAACAAACATTGTTGTTTAAGATCTTGTATCTAAATAGTGCTTGAAAGTGTTTTCATAATACAACTTTATACAATATTAGAAAAAAGGTACATAATATTAATTTTTACTTGCAGATAATATGTTTCATTCTTTTTTCAATCAACAAATTTACCAAATTCGCTCGATCCGGTTCTGGTTGTCAAAAGAACGAAACTATTCCTTATAGTTTTCTGTCACTAAATAGTTTGAAAACTTAAACATTTTCCGATTAAATGGAAGCGAAAAGTTCCGGCAAGAAGAAAATAGATAATCGACTAATTATTAAAGTTCTGAAGGTTTGCATTGGAATAAGAATGGATTGTTGGTTTTGCTCAAAAAGAGCTTTTATTTCCTTAATAAGTTTGCAAAGCTCAGAGATGGATTCAGTGATTATAAATACACAATCGTCATTACGTTTTGTTCCTCTATTTTCTTAAAATAATGTATAATAGATTTGGGGTGTAACGCAAAATTAGGTATTTTGTGGGAATATTAGTTTTTATTGTAATTCAACTTGTCTACTACCCAAGAGTTTTAGCACATTTTTAAAATTTAGCAATTCCTAAATAAGCCAAAAAAATTTTAAACCTATAGTATGTAATGATCTTCTCGTTTGCCCAACATATTTTTTTTCATAGGTACCATTTTATGTTTTAAATTTTCAAATAATGTTTTTAAATTATTAATCGATACATAAATAAATCTATTTTGTTTTGAATGTGGATTATACGGAATTGAGATATACTTATTGTTAACAGTTTCCTTCCTTAATATAGTAAAATTACAAAGATATTTCTTCTGTATTTTTAGTTTGTTAATGAATTATTAATAAGGTTTATAAGTTATTCACTTTCCAAGTGTTTTAGTGTTTCTTACAAAAAGTGCATAAGTTATGTATATAAATTACGAAGGCTTTTAGTCTTTTATTATATTAATATACATGTTTTTAACATTCTAAGTTCATGGGAAGCATTACATTCTCCTTTTTTCTTCCCGTTCTGTATTGTTTATTAAAACCTCGAGCTATTTAGGTATCCTTTGTTTTTAGCCCTTTATCTTATAAAAGGTAGTTAATAAAAAAATTTCCTACTTTTAGCTTTCTTCTAATAATTAAAAAATATTACCTTGTTTACAGAACTTACTGAAGCGTAATTTATTTGCAATAATTCGTTGACTTTTCATTAATTTTAACAGATTTTAAACAGATTATAATTCCATCCAGTTTAACTAAAAATACGAAAATAGCAAAATTTAGTAAATACATTGTCGCTAAATTAAATCAACCCAAAATATTTTTTTAAGGCATTGCTACATGAAATATAACATATATCATATATATTTTACGATGAAAATGTGATAATTTTAATTTTAACAAAGATTAACTTTTAAAAATAATCAACATTTATATACTTTGGTTGATATTCGATATTAAAATGTACTTTTTGGAAGGGAGCTTTTAATAAATCCAAACAATTTGTTAAGTACTGACATTCTTTCATTTGGACTTTTTATATTAAGTTTTCATTGTTGTCATTGAATTCAGACATTTTTCACTAAAGTTAGTATTTTTTAAAAAAAATGTTAGTTTTTTATAAAATTTTTACCTTTTTTCTTGTTTGAAATTTTTTCATAAATGATTGTTTTCATTAAATCGGGAAGATGTATATTAATTTTACCTTTTTTATTAAATTTTAAATAAATCCATTAAATTTTGGACTTCTTTATCAAATGAAGAACTTTTTCATCCATTATTTTCACTTTTTCAATAAATTTCAACATTTATTGGTAAATATTGACTTTTTTCATTCAATTTAATTTTCGCCTATTTTAGAATTGGAATTTTTTAATGGAATTTTTTTATTACTTTTTAACCTTCAATAAATTTTAAATTTGTTCACTAAATTTGGTATACTTTTAGTATGTTCTTACATTATTAACTAAAACATTCACATAATAAATTTCATACAAATCCATTGGCTTGCAATTGGTTTTCAATTTTTTTTGATTAAACTAAAAGAAAGTACCTCCGCCATAATTTGAATTGTGCGCGTTTAGATGATTGTTTTCCTCCACCATATTTTTAAAGTGGAAACGAACAATTTTTTTTTAAGTGGTATGAATATATAATAATCTCGATTTGTAAAGACTTTCTTTTTCTCCCATTTCAACTAATTACATGTTTAAAATATTAAATTTAAAAGTAATAAAATAACCTTATTTCTCATTAAAACCAATAAATACAAATATATACTAAAACTACAGTCATTTTCATTACACAACAACCAGGCTTGTATACCTGATCGGACCCCACTTGATTTTTTCCTGTAGGAACCATTGAAAATAGTCGTTAGTGTGAATTTATGACCCAAATCGGTATTAAAAATTAAGTTTCAAAAATGTATACGAATACGTTGTAGACGTAGCTTAATTCTTAAATTCTCAATTACGGGTGAATTTTATTAAATTAGTGTTAAGCAGGAAATCAAGCTATTTATTCTGGTATTAATTAATTTCGGTAGATAAAATATTAAAACTATAACAAAGAACATAAATTTGACTATTCAGGAACATAATATTTATACGTCATTTAAATTTAATGAAAGTATAATAGTACATTTAACTGATCTATTTTATTATGGACCTATAGATAAATTTCATTCGAGTATCAGTTAATCCATAAACATTATTTACTTTACTATCGTAATTATATTCACTATTTATTTTCAAAATTAATGTATTTATTACCGATTGACATTTACCCTTTTAATGTCCTGTAGATAAACAAAATGTTTCTATTATGAATACTGCTGAAGTGAATATTTTTGTGTCAACATGAATTTATTGAAATTCATTTTTTAGGTATAATTAAAGTTTGTTTAGTACAAAAATGGACCAAAATATAATTTCTTCAAAGTGTCAGACAAATTGTTAATATTAGTTTCGTGAAAGCAAAAAATTGTCAAAATATTTTAAACTCAAAGAAACTCTTTATTAATAATTGTGTAATAAAAATAGAAAGTTTGTACATAAGCAAACTGTAAATTTTTTTATAAGATGGAATTAAGCCTTAATTATTTTCATCTTTTTATTACAAGAGATGAATAAGACATTATTTGCAGTCCTGATTTTCGTTGAAAATTATTTTTTTATTATTGTAAAAGATTTATTTAAATAACCAACACGCTTATAAAGTTATTCATAGCCTAGAACTTGGACATATGTTAATCCATTAAAATAAGTATAAACATTTATAGTGCTCCGAATTACAAGATAATTGTAATATTTTTTTCCATTTGCATTCGAAGAAGAACTAATGTGTGTTCCATATGAAAATTGACACATAAATCTACTCAAGAAATTCAAGACAGGACTGTATCTAAGGGCCTATGGAAATTAATTAATTTGGATAATATTAAAATTGATATGTACCTTGTTTTTTCTTATTAAATGCTGCTGCTTCTTGTTTAATTGTAGATTCTCTTGTTTTCTATATTTAATATATCTAGTTTTCTAAACCCAATATTTAATTTGTTCTCTATCATATCTTAATTGTATTTGTTTTCGTATGTTTACTTCCCATTTTTATCGTTGGTTTATTTACTGTTTTCTGCCTTATATTTTCAATTTATATTTTCAAGTCATATTCTGGAAATTGTTGTAAATTTCTACCACTTCGTTTATTTTCTGCTAGTACATATACTAACTAATAATATATTATTATAAACTTAAAATAACTTTTATTCAAAAGAATCATTCGTATTTCATATGAATTTCGTTTATATTCATAGTTTTGTAAATGCATGAAACAATACCCCACTTAACTACATACCCTCCTATTATAGTAACGTCAAATACCCATAAACAAATGCTAAATTTAAATCATAAAATGCATTTGTAGACGCGTGACCGATTTTATATATTGAATAATTTAATCTTTATTTGCGGATATCCATGCTTTTTGATTCATTGAAAAATGGTTGAAAGCAAACGATTTATAATGGATAATAGAAATGTTATTGTGTATTTATTACAATGCGGTTGATAAAAAAAAGTAAAATAAACTAGTATTGGTATTATATATGTATATCAAGTACACAATTAGTTTTTAAATTATTATATAATATTGAGTGGCTCATAAGTCACAAAGTTATGTAAAAAAATAATAGCTTTTTGTTTATCAACATTTTTGTTTATTACTGTTTTCTAATAGTTGTGAAATTGTTCAAGACTTATTAGTAGTCACTCGCTCTTTTAAATAACCCAACTAAAAGAAGCTGTAAGATCTGGAATCCAAGGAATCCAATTACATTGAGGTTTTCTTCAAAAATATTTCTTAAAACTTCAGCACAATTACAGGTAACCTCAACTCACTGAAAATATGTTCCAGATGTATATCATTCTCTATTGTCCATTACTGCTTCACCATCATCAGTTGTTAAGAAGAACGACTCGACGATATTATGTGAGGTTACTTCGTACTAAATAATTTTTGTTATCAAAATTAATAAACATTGGGTCTTCTTGGTTGGGTAAATAAAAAGATTGGAAGTCAAGTTTGGGTTTTCTGATGATGAGGACGTTAATGGTGCCTACCCCTGCGATTAAATTTATTAGTTTTTTAAAGATGTAAGTTGCCCTAATATCTTATTTTTATTAAAAGAGAAATAAATTGTTATTGTTTTTGTTAGTCTCTTTAATTTCCATTAACCAAATTACGTAGTGAGTTAAAATTCTTTTAAGATAATATTACGAGTTTTTCATATATTTATTCGGTATGTAACAATATAGCTCTTAAGTTTTCGGTACTCCATATCCTGCAATTTTGGTCTTTGATGAAGCCACTGTTTCGAGCAATATTTGCCTTTGCTTTAGCTCTAACGTAGAATCTCTACAAGTGAAAGGTTACTTGGGGTAGGGAACTTCGTTAATAGAATCGATCAACTAAGTTTCGAATCATTGTTTTAGAATGTGAAGGTATCTACAATATAATGTAATTATCTTATATGATTCAATCTTGAAAATGCTATAGAAAAATAGCGAAACCTTGGTCGATTCAATATAACTTAAAAAGCTTTGTAATACTGTGGAAATTCAGGTAAGTATGGTTTATATTTTCATATTTATTATGGATAGTTTCCACAAAGCAAGAGTTGAAACAATTAAATGAATTTTAACCACTTCTTGAGTGGAGTTAACTCATATTTTTAAGAAGCTAGAGATGAAGCGTAACCTGGCGTCTCAAAATATGTGGTTTAATAATGATATGCTGATTTGCAAAGTACAGTACATAGTTATTAACTTTTCTACGGTAAAACCCCGTTACCACCCAGCATTATAAGTTATTTTAATATATTTCCATCTATCTTTGAACACTATCCACCAGCCAGATTCTATTAAAAAATGTAATGATCTATTATCCTTTTCACCTCCGACGAAAAGTTTATTCTCTTAAAAGTTACAAACTTACTATTCTCGTATTCGGGTCTTTAAAGTGGAGTAATAAAATCCTAACTAGCGCACCTAACCGAGCATAAACCTGGCGACTACATTATTCATAGTGCGGTAGATGTAATAGCCTCATTTTCCAATCCTTGTCCATCCAAACTACTACTCTGCATTTCCAACTAAGGTCATTTATTTTCATATAAAATTCCCTCAGTGGCCTCCGTGGGAGAAGTTTTCCTTCTTTAGTGTTGGTCGGCGGTTAAAACCCTTTCCCCTTCTCGTCCGTCTCCGCATCTCTTTTGTGCTCAAAATGATTGACACAAGTGAAATGTTGATCTACATCTGAGAAAACGATTGTATCAAAATAACTAACTAATAGATGTGAAATATAAAATATTTCACCAATGTTTGTTGGCATCGCCAGATAAAATTACAAGAAATTAATAAATATTTATATATATATATATATATATATATTCCAGAAAGTAATATTTATCTTTATTTCTAATTCTTCCAAAAAAGGTTCTTGCCTCTTATCATATATATTGTAAATAGTATTAGTTATTTACTATTTTTAAATTTTTTTATATATTATGATTATTAATGTTTTTTCTTTCAAGGTGAGTTCAGAGAAAGTATAAAATGTAATGTTAATGTAGGGTGCAAGAAATTAAATAATTTAATTTATAATAATAAAATTATAATACATTATTTTTTAATTAATAAATATAAATACTCAAAAATGTTATACGTGACACTTTCAAAGGTCTGTCTTGAACTCCTTAGGTAAATTTATTTGTCAGTTCTCATATGGAACACACATTAGTTTTTCTTCGAATGTAAATGGAAATAAAAATATTGCAATGATTTTGTAATTCGCAGCACTATCACTATTTTCTTTATAAACAGGTTACTAAGTCAATATTATTAAATGTTTATACCTATTTTAATGGAATTTATAGGTTATGATAATTTGAGGAACGTGTTAAATATTTAAATAAATTCTTGGTAATAATAAATAAAATAGTTTCCAACAAAATCAGGAGGAATGCAAGTAATTACTTATTCATCTCTTTGACGAAATTAACACTTAATTCAATCTTATAAAAATATTTCCTTTTTTGGTATGTATAAATTTTGTATGTTTAACACACAATTGGTAATAAAGGATGTTTCGATTTTAAATAATTTAGATGTTTACCCTTAGCTGGTCAAAAATTAAGTCCCTCTTGTCAAATTTTGACAGTCTATTTATAGGTTTTTGAGATCACAGCACATTTTGAGTATTTTTACAATATTCCTACTTTCTAATTAATGATATCTTTACATTTATAATAGTTGACAAAGAAAATAATTATAAATTAGAAAGTTCATTTTTTCTATTTTATAATACCAATAATAGTTTTTTACACAATATATTCTTTTTTTTTCATCTTTTAGACCTGAAGATGGCTGTTTAGCCGAAAGTAGTCGTCGTTGTTATTTTAAGATTTTAAGTTTGAATTAACTAGCTGTGGTAAAGATTTTGGATTTTTATTAGAAGCTCTATAATATATTCGTTGTTCAAATTTCTTAGTAGTTCTATCAGGTTTTCGATATTTCTACACATAAATATTAATTTCTTGAAAATCGCTTATAAACTCAATTCGATAATAATATGACATCCTCAGTATAAATCAGTTAACAAACAAATAAATTTGGTAAGTTGTCCTCTTTTATATTACTTTTTGAAATTAATATATAATATTAACCAACTGTTTTAAAAACTGAAGAATATATTATCTGTATGCCAAATGTCTGTCAATTTCTTATAATCTTATCTGAAGAAGCCAAACAGTGATGAAACAACTTCAAATGGTATATTTTTTCTTTCACATTTACAATGGATAGATTTTCGACAGTAAGGGTAGAAACAATATAATTTTTTATATATAAAAGAAAATAATCAAAATTACTTTTTCTGATAAAAATTTATTTTCATTTGTATGCGTTAATATATTCTCAAATATTTTCTTGTAATCACTACTTTTTATCTCCTAAAAGCCGGCGAAGTTGGTGAAGGACGGTTGATTTTGATAAATCGCCGACATGCATATATTCCATTTCCTTTCCATAAACTAAAAGAAGGGTTACTCCAAAGTCCCGAAATTAAGTGTACACAAAGTGTTACTGCTCATGAATATTAAACGTCGCCATGAAGTATAATAAAGTAATTATTTTTCACCATTTCACCTCCTCCACGGACTAACGCCTTCCAAAATGAATATTCACGTTGCAAACATGAAAGGAATGCCTTTAACCTACGTAAACTTAGTTGTTATTAAATACTGTAATTAATTTACAGAGTTTATTATTTTTGAGGACAATTTTGTTAAACGCCCCTAAAGAGTTTGGTATTATCATAGATTGACGCTTAGTATTTTTTATTTTATTATTAAGCCATTCGTTTAATTTTTATAATCCATTTTCAGTCCAAAACCATAGAACAATAAAAAGAAAATCTGTATTAAGGCATATTATTACCAGAAACTATTAAAATGCCAACATAATAAAATACTAATAAGTGTAAATATTACACAAGTACCTAGAGGTTGTATAAAAGTGAAAATTTGATTTGTGCAAATTTATGAAATTTACAAAGTTTCTATAATAAATTAACATTGAGATGGAGATCCTGGTTTTCATTTTCTTCCTAAGTGCTTGCAAATAATACCAACCACGACCTGAAGCATTTTATTTCACATTTGAAAACCGACTATTTCCATTCAGTTTAATGGCACCCCCTGGAAAATCATTGATAAATATTCTATTTTTGGCGTCATTTTTAAGGCCCATTTATTTTTGAACTTTTCGTCCTAAAATCACAGAATTACTCAGAGATATCAGCTTCTATTAAAAAACTTCTTCTAACGTGTCTGAAACGTATCTAGAATTTCTTAACTTTAAAACGGTTGTATTAACAAACTTTTAAAAACAACTCTTGAAGTGGAGATCCGATAAAATGGAGTGTTTAGTTTTATTGTTAATACAAAGGGATTATTTTTGTATTGCTTAATGTTTAACAAGAAAACTGTACGGGTTTCTTAAAGAACGTAATAACCAAAGGATATTTCTCAGTACATGTGGCTTTCGTGAAACATTTAGCAATTACATACGTTATTAATTAACTTTGACCTTTGCAGGAAATATATGACGATGACAAATTCAGCCAGTTACAGACCAACAACTAAAGTGGTTTTTCATATCTGCGTTAAATTGCAATTTTGACGTAATGACTTTGCCATTTCCAGATTCATTCTTCGTGCTGGCTTCATATTCCTCACATAAATACCCATTTGCAGACTTCTCAACAACAATAAAACAATTCATTTTGTTGACTTCCCACCGCGAAGAAACAAAGCATTTCTCAATGAAATATACGTATTCGCCTCGACCATGAAATATGGGGCAATCTATATATGTTCTAAAAAGTAGTAGTATGGGAGGTTCTTTTTTACTAAATCTATATTTTTTTCTAATGTATTCCTGTTTTATTCATCTTTATAATCTAAGTGTGTCTCATTGATTACTCTATCTCCAAAATCATTCATTTTTTCAAATCCAACAAAGTTTACCCTTTCCTTTAGTTAAGAAATAATTTCATATTTTTTTAGTCATAATTACTAATCCCAAATCATCAATTTATGTTTAGAAATAAACACTCAACCATAGTTCAAGTACATAGAATTACCAATCTAATTGAAAACTCGCTAGAAAAATAGATTATCTGTGCCACCATTTTCCTTGATGTTGCACAAGCCTTCGTTAAGGTCTGGCAGGAAGACCTAAACCACAAGATACAGCTATTTTTGAATTGAATCCTATATTTGAAACAGATACTTTCGGGCCAAACAAGAAGAATCTTACTCTGATCTGAAAATGTTTAAAGTTGGAGTACCAGAAGGAAGTTTCCTAGGACAAGTCCTGCAAATAGTATACACATCCGATATTCCTCAATTAGATAATAATACTATTGCTGAGGTAGAATATTAAACATACTTTAGATTAAGTTGAAACCCTAGTTAGTTTAGGTTAGAACCAAATTACTCATTAGTCAGCATTGACCAGATTGTAATTATAGCAATACACCGTAAGGAGTATTTAATAAAAAAAATAATAATTACTTCGACAGTAAAATGCTAAATGGAGAAAATAATAAGAAAGCTATTTTTGTGAAGGTCCGATCTGTACAAAAACAAAGAAAATGAAAAATATTAGAATACTAACTTTCTAATACTATTGTCATAGAAAGCAACTACCTATGTTGTCAGCCAATTCTCTACGCTAATCTGCAGCTTTTTGTCTTTCCCAAAATCCTCCTTTCTTAGCCAGAGTTTTATGTTAGTAAAGAGGAGAAAATCAAAGGGAACCAAGTCCGGGCTGTACAGTGGGTTATCAAACATTTTCTATAGAAAAGAAGGAAAGCCTGACGACATTTCGCTTGTTCCAAATTGCCCATCGTAGACGTTGGAGAGTTTGCAGTGATGGTAGTGCTACGTTCCATAAATTCCACTAAGAGAACTCCTTTTAGGTCCCAGAATACAGTAGCCGTTCACTTTTTGATGAAGAAGATTCGCTTGCACTTTTTTGGTTTAGGAGAATTAGAATGCATCCACTGTTTAGACCGATTTTTTGTTTCAAAATGCACCCATGATCCGTCACCTGTGACCATTTTTTTTTAAATATTCTCTTTTATCTTAGTAGCTCTGAAGAATTAACACACTTTTTTTATTTTGCAACATTTATTCGCTAAATTGCTGCAAACAACTGAGTGCCAGTAACGCTTTCGGCCAATGTTTAGTTAGGTGATAACTATAAAAATACAAATCTTGTTAATACATATATTAAAGAAATAACGAGCAATAATGAAAATAAACAAAAATACGTGACAAAAAATATGGAAAGAAGAAAATAATTCACCTAAATGGTAAAAGTGGATAAGAGTATACATTAAGTAATTAAGTGATTTACAAAGAAGTATGTTGGTGTACCATTCGTACTATCTGTAAAACATAATACACGACAAAGGGGCTAAAAGAAAGTCAAAATTATTATAATTTATCTTCGGGTTCTCATTAGAAAATCAATTTCTACCCCAGTGATATCCTTCTACTAAGATAATTTACATATCCGCCGAAGGAAGAGAATGCCGCCGGCCACTAATGGCTTTGACGTTGATCTACTTCTGGTTGTAATAGTATCAAAGCACCAATCAAATACTATTGTAAACAATATATACCAGCCGTTCGCAAAATATAATCGCCATTTATAGATAACTCGTCTGTAACCAGAAAAAAGAATTTAAAAACTAAAAATAGGGATATGTGAATGATTTTTCTTTGATGATTTTATCTTACACTGGGCGTTCAAATAAAAGAAAATATAATTTTGAATTATCTGCGGTATGGGTATTCAGTTTAGATCACTAATATGGATCATCGTTGAAAATAGATCTATGAATAGATTTAAAAATTGTAAAAAAATATTTTTAAAATGTATCTTTCTTAAATAATGAAAAAATATACCTTTTAAGCATAAAAGATAATTTCGTTAGGCATGTAATACCCTATAATTAATATATTTCTTTAATGAATGATAACAAACAAAGGTGGATGATAAGTGACGCTGTAAATAGCTAAAATTGCAAAAAGCTGATTAAGTTTAGAGAAAATCGCTGTCGTCACGAAAATTGCTAAATTTATTCTATGCATTAGCGTTCGCTTTATTTTTGCGAGTAAATAGAATCAGGCACGAAATCTGCGGAGTTTTGACTGCGTGTTGAAAAATGGGAATCATAACATAGCAAAAAGTGTAAAATTTCAAATTATTGCGACAAAGGAATAAATTATTATTTTTTATTATTGTTTCAAAATAAAAACATAATTATGATTGATGAAAATGTATTCGAATATTATGTATTTACGCATAATATTTAATATTTTTTCAAAAACATAAATTGTCATGGAGTTTACTCCTAATGAAAATATTATCATTATTATAAAGGGTGTATTTTTAAATGGTTTGTAGAACGTGTCATTCGCAACAAAATATTCTATTTTTTTTCTACCTTCATTAGTTTACACAAAATTTGATTTGAACATTTACTCCAAAATTTATATGTGGCAACACCTCACACTTAATAAGAGTATGTGTTATCTAAAAAAAGAATATCTACCTGATAAATATTATAATAGTTTTAGTTTACACTTGAATCGGACCATTTAATTGTTTAACTTTATCGTTTGGTAAAGTAGTTTCAACAGTTCAATGAAAAACAGCATTTTATTTAAATCAATGATATCATTACATGTTATTTAATCTAATCCACGATGTTTTGTATCAGTGTCCCAAAGATTGTTGGAAACATGTAGTATATTACCTAAAAAAGTAGTAGTAGAAATCGTTCAGATCGTGTAATAATTGCTGGGAATATTTTTTACTCTTCTACATCCCCTATAATCCACTCATTCTAAATTTCTAGGTGTACTAAAATAAATGGTTATTTTTAAACATTTATTTTTAAAACTACTGTTTACTATCGGCATCGAACTTGACCCAGTTCTTCAAGTGTCGCGGTGTTGCCGATTGTTGTTGCTTTTCGGTAAATTATATTTGGATAGTTGTAAAATACTAACATTTATTTCTTTGAAAACGGCTGATTTTAGAAAAAAATTGTATAAGATATTTGTAAACTGCATCCATAAATATCTGCATTATTTTAGCGGACAGCCTGTATAGTCTAAAAGTGTAAAATATAATATAATAATCTAAGTAAATTAATTTGGGGAAATATTGGTTCTTTAAATTTTCTATTTCATTAATAGTTATAAAAGAAAGTAAATGAACGAACTGTAAATAAAGTTGGATAGAAAGCGGACCCTTCTTTTCCAATCTAAAAACTTATCTATAAAGGTATAAGCGTTAATAAGAAACCTCTTATCGAATCAGAGCTTAAATTATATAATGCTTTGACTGTGAATCCTTTTCAGTGTTAACGCTATTAACTTGAAAGCTCGAAGATGTAATAATATTGGAAACTCTAGTACTGCGGTCAAAGTGATTATGACTTTTAACCCGGAGAAAGCAGTATAACGCAATATTATTTCGAAGCATAATGAAAGCGCACGATCAGGATTGGACTGGGCAAACTTCGTTGGCTACGTAACTAACCCCGCCAAAGTTAATTATAAGACCTTTAAATTGTATAGTGTCTTCATTGATTCCACATTTGGAGTGGATTGTATTAATTTCTCTAGAGATTGCGTTCTAGGTACGATTTGAGTGGGGCTTAATCTTCTCACCCTTAAGTCATTAGGCTCCAACTGTCAAAAACCGAACGTAGGTGTGAATCCTATTCATTTACAATTAGAATACGTAAATCAATTCTACTTTATTTCAGGATCGCCGATATGGTGCTATCTAAGATTTTAAATATAAACGCCTTAAAACAGGAATATATTTCCAGTACCGGAGGGTTTTCCTTTCTGTCAATTTAAAAATAGTGTCTCTGGCAATGCTAAAGCACGGTTCCGCGCCAGGGAACTCAGATTCAGCTCTCGTTGCAACGGTAGAAGAAAAATAAGTCCTCTATTGATGTACCTTAAAAGAGGAAAGCATAACAGCAAGTATTTAAAGTTCATAAAGAAGGAGGCTTCTCTAAAACAAATAAAGCTTTAAAAATGCAAAAGATTGTTATTGTGCAGTTTTTATTACGAACTCACAAACAATTAAATAATTTCACTTGGTTATAATAAAATAAATAAATTATACATTTAAAAAAAATTATACTTATCTTGAATTTCCACAGAATTACAAAGCTATTTTTAAATATATTTCTGTGACCAGTTTTCACTTCAATTGAGTTATCAAAGAATGACATAAGATTTACAGATTTTTTATAAGAGTACTTAACTTTATTCCATAAACATTTCAGCCAATCATTATCAAGCAATCTGTACAGTGTGATTTTTTGCTATAATATTCGTCTTTTTCTAAAAAATGTGATAAATATTATATATGTATCTAGTACAACAGGTAATCTAAACTAACTGAACTTTTTAGGCTTTATTGTTGATTCAATACTATATACTGAGGATAATTTAGATATTTCTTGATTTCCTATTCAAGTTCTTCTTTTTTGTTGTTTCAGTTGTGTAGTTGAGTGTAGGTTTGTGTTTAGTGTAAATTAGGTGTTTTGCTAATATGACTTATCTGGTTGTTTTAATCTATAAGACCGAAAGTATTCACTGTACCTTATGTTAAAATTTCTAAAGGTCTGACCAATATGGAAAATTTAGTTTATAAATACCTGATGTTTTTGAATTCATTAATTTTAGGTTTTACATTTAATAAATATGAACAAACGTTATTTCTTACTTTAAAAAACATTGTACGAAACCTAGTCAGAGTAAGATATAAACAAATACTGTGAAAATTTAAGATAAGTATAATTTATCTTTTTAATAGACATTTCACAAATTAAGGGTTGTAACAATTAATTTAAATAAATTATGTTCAACTAGATCTTATGAAATTCCTCCAAAAATAAAGAGGTAACTAATACTTACAAAGATTCTTATTTTTGTGTCAATTGTAAGTTAATTTGTTAAATTGAGTAACTACGGCCAAAAATTATTGTCAAATAATATATAATTATAAAAATTATTCGTTTAAAAACATTTCACCACTTGTTTCAAACAAATCACCCTTGAGTATTTTCTTCCTTTATTTTCGAATAAATATTTTGACTTCGCTCTTGATTAATGAAATTTGCAGGTCTTCATAATAATTAAAAACATATTTTTGGAGTCTTTACATTGAAGTTACTTTCTGTGTCCCATAACGTAAATACTGACTGTAATATAGCATTGCAAATTACATAAAATCCAGTTCAATTGATGTGATTTGAGTCAGGAAATTTTTGTTTCTACAAACACATGTTTGTTTTTCCACGTCAATCGTCCCTCGAGATAATTTACGCTGTTTGTTTAAGGTATTTAGAGATGATTTAAATAACCGACATGCATAAATGGAAATAAAAAAAATAAACATAGATTTACTTTCCCTTATTAACATAGTAAAAAAAGCTTTTTAAATATATATTTATGTTTTGTTTAAACCTTTACATGAATAGTACTACAGAATAAAAAATTAGACTAAGTTCACCCTAAATAATATTGCTATTATGTAAACACACAAACAAGAATCATTAATATCCAAATAATGTAATATTTAAATGAAAGCGAATTATACACTACATATATTAGATCACCTTGTAGAAAATTTGCTTTGCTCCGCTATAATATTGTGAATAATTTATATTTTGCACAAACTGGCCTTTTGTTAAAGGTTTTTCTTGTAAATAGCTAAAAACATGAATTTCTTTTAGTTAGTTAATAGTAACAAAGTTTAAAAAAAACCTAATTTAAAACTTAAAAATAGATTATACTTCATTTAAACCAGCTATTGCCTTTTGTTGAGAAGAGTATATACTGTACAAAAAAGAAGCAAAACACTACCTCGTTAGTTTTTTACTTTTTGGTCTAACATCCGATAATTTTCTTGAATGTGATTTTACAGGATTTGGTTATTTAAATTTTTGTTTGGACGAAATTTCCATATAGAATCTACTAAAATGCAAAGCCGACCGGTATTACGTATTTGTTAAGGCACATCGTATTTTCAAATGAAGATAACTATAAAATAAAAGTATAACAATAATTGAAATGAGAAAAATAAAAAAAATAAAAATATCTATCCGGTTTATAATAGATACTGAGTGTTTGAGAATTGCATAGAAAATTTTCCAGCCCGACTCTGGCTGCCGTAATAACCACTAATTCTTACTCTGAAAGAAAATTATAGCGTACAATTACCCATGATTATTGCCACTTTATTATAAATACTTATTCAAGAGCTACTTGATTTAGTACCGAAGTTCGAAAACTCGATGGTATTATTAAACTTCTATTGTGATTTAAACCGCACTCTATGAAACGGTATTGAACACAGAAAAAGAAAAATTAAAATTCTTATTGACAACTATTTTTAAATTCGGATTGATTCAGATGAGACTTTGGTGCTAATCAATAATATTTATTTGTATTCAGATTAAAATAAATAATAAATATAATTAGAAAATCGAATACCCTTATTTTTACGTAGGTATATTACGATAAATAAAATAAATAACAATTTTAACAAAAAACCCCAAGTGTGCTAGTTTGTTGGAATTGTTGTATCGGGAGGAATACAGAAAGGCACAAATATACAGGTTGTCCCATTAATAATTTTGAATGCGACGTCACGTGACCACAAACAAATACCTCATTGGGTAACACAATAACAAGAAAAGATGCAACATTTGCTCTAATTTACACCCCCAAAATTATAATTCTCTACTACTGCCCAATTCTGATATATTACTTGTCTTAATCGTCGTGGGACACCCAGTATTAAGATGAAAAATGCAACTTTTATAATTGAGATATTTTTTATAAACTGGAATGTATCTTTCTGAATATTAAAATAAAATATTTCTAAGTTTTAATTTTAAATAATTGCTCCAATTCATGCAAGGAATAATAAATTTAAAATATTTTTAAATAGTTTAATTATGTTTAATGGATGTTATAAATATGTTATGAGATAAAATAATATTTTATTTATATAAAATTTTTTTGTTCAGTTTGACGCAGGGAAATAGTTTCCACCATTTTTTATATATTTAAAACATTCCACTATTGGATATTTCATTTCAATTTTAATGTAGGTAAAAATTTGTATTCAGTCATACCAAATATGAACACGTATTACGTTTTCATTTATTTTGTATTTTCATTTTAACTTTTTTTAGTTGTAAGAGGAAGTGCTTGGGATCATAATAAACTAGGTAAGTAATAATAACAGAAAAATAAATTTAATCCAGTCTCAAATACAAATTCATACAAGGTAATTGAGTAATAATTGCAGATACTCTAACCAGAAACTGGAATCAAAATAGAAAATTTAACTCTGTTTAAGTTAATTAAGCTTTATTTAAAAACAACCCATTACCTTAGTACTTTTATGTCAGTATCAAATTTATAAGAAAATTAATTTATTTTAGAACATAATAAATATCATTGACGTGCAAAAAAGTGGCAAGATAAATATTTTCGATTACAGCTAGAATATTGACAATTATTTAGTAGTGACTTAGGAATATGTAAGCCAGTTTTAGTGAATAAAATTATTTTTTATCCAATTTGGAGGTACACAAAAGTACATAAACACACTATATATTGTCATGAAAATAGATAGTTTTAAATTTTGTTTTGTTTATCATAAATATGATACTTGCTTATATTTTATTAATTAATTAATTTTTTTTTTATTTTGTAAAATGTATGAACATAGAAACTTTTTATTACTTGTTAGATGAGTGGCCAAAACTTTGTCAAACTGGAAGCGCTCAGTCTCCAATCAATATCGAATCCCAAAATCTAAAGCCAGGACCATATCGAAAAATTGAGTATCAAAACTATAACAAATCACATGAAACTAGTATAAAAAATAACGGATATACAGGTAAGAAACAAAAAACTTTTCGCTTAAAAAAGTTACATTGACTCAAACAAACAGCGTATCTAGATAATTCATGTCATTCTAAATCTAAAAATTTTATCGCATCTGACAGTACATGTTTTTCTTTTATTTTGCACTTCCAATTTATTTTCCATATCTTTCAAAACGTTTATATTTTTCTCTGTAAACTTCATCTGCATATAGAGTCCTATCGATTTTTACAAAGGGAAATAATCTGCATTACTATGAAACAAGTTCAAAGTAACTTAGTAAATGTAATAACAGAAGTATTCCTCTTTGACAAGAAACGCATTAGTTTTTGGGATTTATGAAACTGTCTAACGCAGAAAAAAAATAAATGAAAGGAATTTAAATATAATTAAATATTCATTTAAAACGTTACAAAATAATTTAACGACTGTTTATATCAAGGTGTAATCTGAGAATACGATTAAACTTAGTTTAAGCTCAAAAACTATAATGTACATATTTAAATATTTTTTACTTTTTAGTTGAAATACAATTCGATGATCAAGACAAATATCCACTGACAATAAATAACGGGATACTACAAGGAGAATATATTTTGGCTAATATTCATTTCCACTGGGATTCAGAACATACTCTCAATAATAAAAGGTTTGATTCTTGAAGTAAAAAAGAAAGCAAATAATATTTTCTAGCGTCTTTAACAATGTTCTATATGAAATAGTTACAATTTTATTAAGGAAGCATTATGTATCATTGTAGAATAATTGGAAATCGAGTACTTCAATTATTTTAATATAAATCACTTATCTAAAGTTAATTTCACATTTAGCTGGCTTCTTTTCGTCTGTCAGATTAATTATAACAATGATATATTACTGTTTATGTATTTCACAATGTTGCTCCTAGATAAGAGAAAAGCGGGCCAACATTTGTAATTAATTATATTTCCTATTTTTTCGTATTTTCTCAACAATAGTAGCAGTAATTACTTGTATAACGAAAATTCTATAAAATATAAGTTTAAGAAGTGATAAGTGTAAATATTTTTATATTAAATATATTTTCTGGTACCATCCAATAAAATTAAAGAAACGACTCGATTTACCATTTATTTCTCAAATGGCTGGAATTGAGTATTTTAAGGAAGCACAGACAATTTTTATATCGATAATTTTGAAATACTCTAATTATATCGATAATCATAGATTACGCATTGTGATAAATCATACAATAGAGAATATTTAAAAATTTCAGATACAACAATAACATTATTATATTAATATTTTTCAAATAATAACAGAAATTAAATGGATCTTTCCTATTCTATTATTGCTCCTTTTAGTAAAAATATGTTCTTGTACTTTTTATTTGTATTGTTCAACCTATATAAATTTGGTGCTTCACCCAGTTCTGACTAAACAAATTATAAAATTTAATGATTTCAGGTTTGAGCTTGAAGGGCATTTTGTCCATTATTTAAAGCGTGCTGGTTCTCTATTTCAAGCTCTAAGCACTGCAAATGGAGTGGTGGTATTAGGAGTACTATATGAGGTAAATTAATTGTTTCTTCCCTTACTTTGTAGAATTAATCTATAATAAATATAAAAAGATAAATTATACTTATATGAATTTCCACAGTATTCAAAGATTTATAAATTATATTTTCTCCACCAAGATTTCCCTTATCTAGCATTGTCAAGAGTGACATAAGATTGACTGGTTTCTTATAAGTGTAAGTAACATAATTCCATAAACATTTCAACCAATCAATATTAAGCGTACAATGATACTATCCTTTTCCTAAAAGTTTTTTGGTTAATTCACAATAGAAACAGAGAACATAAATCTTTCTTCTTAAATACAAAATTTATATGTAATAATAATAATGATAGCACCTTGTTAATCGGTTGGTACAGAAAACCAATTAGTTCTAGTAGATATCTAAATTATCACAAGCGTTCTATTAAAATAAATTTAGTGAAACAAATGAAGTGCCGAGTATTAAAAAGTTCTAATAGTTACTTTTATATAAAAAAAACCCTCAAAATTTTATACAATCTTATTTTAACTCATATCCACTCATCTTCTTTAAAAAAAATATATAACAGTTCTCCTATTATACAAAAAATTCACAATGAGTTTTAACAATACTCAAATGACAACCAATAATATCAATAGAGACAACATAATGGTTAGTAATGAGACAAATAATAATGTATTTGTGTTTTTACCATATATCAAAAATATGATACCTAAATTAATAAAGCTATTCAACAATATTAATAATACATAAATTACAAAAAAAAAGTTATATATTATTACTTGTTATCTTTTGACAATAATAATATTGTTATGAATTAACAAAATTAAGAAAATTAAAAATAAAAAAAAAATTAACATGACAACATTTTAACGTCAATAAAATTATTTCTTATAAAATTTTGAAATTGTCAAATCTGTTAAATCACTGTTTTAAGATTAGTTTTATTTGAAAATTTATTCTTCTTTAAGCATAATATTTTTTCTTTGAACTATTAGTTAATAAAATTATTTTATATTTTTATATCAAACAATGTTTAAATTAAGCCCTAAATATGCCAAGAATCTAGTAAAATAATTAGGCCAGATATTTATTTCTATACATAATAATTACTTAATTTCACTTTTTTAGATTGGTTGTTGTAAAACCAAGGCGTTCGGTGAACTTACTACATATATAAAAAATATAAGCAACAAAACACAAAAATCTTTTAAAATAAAACCATACATACCGAAAGACCTTCTTCCATACAATACAAATGAGTTTTTCACATACAATGGTTCATTAACAACACCGAACTGTACCGAAGGCGTTAAATGGATTATATTTTCTAAACCTTCCGAAATAAAAAAATCAGAAGTTAGTAAATGATTACAATGTATATTTTACTTGTTTATGAATATCTCAAATAATTTTTTATTTCAGTTAGACCTTCTTAAAAGGATTTACAACGACGATGGTAAGCAAGTAACCAAAAATTATCGTCCAGTTCAAAAGTTAAATGGGAGAGACGTGATGTATATAAAATCGTACTAAATAATATAGTTTATATAGTATATATTTGTTTTCTATTTAACTTCATCCTGATTATACCACAGTTAATTATAGCTTTATGCATGCTTTTTTCTTAATTAAAGTAATGTTAGTAAAAATAATTAGAAATATTACCCTCCTATTACATATAGCGATATTTCGTATGATATATCATAAAATTTACAACAGATAAAATATTTCTCAAGGAAGCCGTAAGAAGAAATTTAGAATAATTTCGTAACTCCAAAATATGTCTGCCCAAAGTACCTAAAAGTTAAAAAGGCTAAGAAATGAAAATCAATTGTTCAGTAAATTAAAATTAATAAAATTAATTATCATGTTAGCTTTCGACATTCTGAGTAAGTTGAATCGTTAAAGTTAAATTAAACCTCACATTTTACATAGGTCTGATTCAAATAGTGCATTACAAATTCTCGCAACGTTGCTATTTAAATGATGACAATATAATTTATAATTTACATATAAAAATTAAAATAATTCAAAATTTGTTATTCTTGTGTCACAGAAAATAAATCTTCCAATTATAAACCGACGCCCAAAAACATATCATCACCCTTCCTTGTTCGGTGTTCACCCCTATCTCACACTAAACAGAAACTGAGATTTACATTATGTAAAGGATAACGAATTATTTAATAGATCCGAGCTATTGTTTGTGTTTTTGTTTCAAATTATTGCAGGTGACAATGAACGAACGGCATATATAGCGGCACATAATTAGCGCCAATTTAGTAAACACTTCAATATTGCTTTGCAATTCATTTCGTTAACACCATAATCGACTTAAAAGCTTAGTATTGCTGTTCATAACTGCTATTGCATTCCAACGAAAATTTGTTACAATTTGCTTTCAAGTTTATCCACAACTATCCGAAATGTTAATTAGCTGTTTGAAATACCCAAATGGTAGATTAAAAAATTGTTAAATTACTAATCCCAAAAGCCTCGTAATCAATTAATTTTCTTTTTTTACGCTTTAAACTTTGTAGGTATTTTTTTAACTTTAGTTATTTTTTCTAGATACAGGGTGATTCAAAATGAAGGTATCAAAATGTATTCCATTGATTGCTTTCGCTGATTTATTTATATTAATCAATGGACAGGTTGTTGAAAAATAAAAATAGTTTTTTGCTGTAAATCAAAATTAGAAAAATATTTTTTCTTCTAAGTTGAACATGGATTCCTGTATAAAAGCCCTAAATTCACTTGGAAATTATACTTCAAACATTTTACCAGTGGTGTACTACGTTAGTTGATAAGGATAACCTTAGGCCCATCATTATCTACGCTACTGGAATAAATTTCATAGTTAGTTATTTTGATCCATGATTAATTTTGTTTTCAAGTTATTTCACAAAAAATTTGAACTGGAATATGTCATTTTTAAATATTTTCTCTCTTTGTCGGATATCTCGAAACAGTTCGTTTTTGTATAGTAATTCATTTATGGAAAACTTAAACCAAAATATAAATAAATTTACCTCATTTACTGTAACACGCCACTGGAAAAAGCTAGCAAAATATTCTTTCCCTGAGAATATTTTTTTGGCATACTAAAACTTTATAATAGTAATAATTAGCATAGTAAAAGTTTATAGAAAAATTAATCGAAGCTAAAAATATCATTCTTGTTCTGGTTTTAAAATACAGAGCACTGAAATAAAATAAAATATGCTGTTTTCGAAGTTAAATCTGAAACATAAAAAATAAGTAAGGTTACCGTAACCCATAGAAAAAATTTACAAAAGAATTCAAACATATACCACTAATTGCATTCACGATATAATAACAGTTGTGTTAGTTCTATTCAAAAAATAACCGTTTTAAATATAGACATCCATAAAGATGAAAAATTAAATTAGATTTTTCGCAATAAACCGAAAATTTAACAATATTATGTCCTGAAAATGATTGTGTTTCAAAAAATTCTTAATTACTCTGTATATCAGAGCCTTATATCGAATTAAATCCAACAATATGAATTTTTTAAAATTGGTTTGGAAATGACTCTAAAATGAAAAATAATTGATGGAGTCTAAAATAATAGATTTCAAGTTTCTTTGTATCTTTATCCAGTTAAAAGCTGGTAAAATGCGGACAAATATAATGAGACTATTTAACTACACCAATGAAACGAGAAAGATTTTTGCATTCATTTTATTCCTGAATAATATATTTCTTATTGCTGTGACATAATTTTGTACAAATTAAATGCATCACCGAAAGCAATATTGCAATATGTATTCCATGTATAATTATTTTTATGGTTTTCTTACAAAAGGAGTAGGTACAAACAGTACTCGGGTCTTTTAAAATGCAATATTTTTTATATATTTCTACGTCAAAGATATGTAAGAAAATGTGGATCTTAAATCATTTGAACAAAAAGCTCGATAATGAGTACACATAAAGTTTTAACAACTGTAACTGCAACTAAGCATTCTTCTTCTATCATACAATAAATTTGTTCGTTTTTTAAAAGGTACGTAGAGAAATAGGCAATAACTCTAAGTTGTCTACTTTTTAATTGGTCTCTTATAAATTCTCCTCACAACTGTGAAAAAGCTTGCTTCAAATGTAAGTCTCGAATCCTAAATTATGTAGATTGAATTGCAATTTTTCTTATTTTTCATCATATATTTTTCCGTTACAAATTATTTAACAATTCACGAAAATAATGTGTATTTTTAAATGGTATGTAGAACGTGTTTTTTGCGAAAAAATATTCTAATATTTTTTTTTCTAACATCATTAGTTTACATAAAAATTCACTCGAACATTTACTCGAAAATTTATACGTGGCAGCACACTTTCAATAAAAATATGTCATGGCATTTTATTCTAATCAAGAATATCACGGCATGTTAATTAATCTAATCTGCGATGTTTTGTGTCAGTATTCTAAAGATTGTTGGAAACTGTAGTGTATTACCTAAAAAAAGAGTGGTAGAAATCTGTAATAATTGCTCTGAATACATTTTTCACTCTTCCACAACCCCTGTAATCGACCATTCTAAATATCTAAGTGTTCTAAAATAAAAACTTATTTTTAGACCGTTTAAAGAACTTTTTATTACCAGCATTGAACTTGACCCAGTTATTCAAGTGTCACGGTGTTGCCGGCTCTATTTGCTTTTCAGTAAATAATATTAGGGTAAATGTAAAATACTAATATTTATTTCTTTGAAAACTGCTGACTTTAGAAAAAGATTATAAGGCATTTTTATTCTGCATACGGTTTTTTACCTCATCCATAAATAAAACCCTAGAAATAAAAAGTTCTTCGGTAATGCAGTAGAACTCTTAAAAGGAGCAAAATGGTTAAAAGTGACGATACGGGGTATATCTAAAGGGTGAAAAAAAAAAGAGTTTGTCTATAAAAGTTTTGAAAACCATTTTATCTTGTTTTTTTTTGTCTTGTTAATGCAGTTATAACATTTATTTAATATATGTCTTTCTCATTAATCTTTTGTTCAATATTAGCATAAGGCAAATTATTATTAAAATATTTCAGTACAAAAAATACGTATCTCGATTAATTTTCCTTCACACTTATTAGAAGTACAAACATGCTTCAAAAGGAAAATGAAAACTACTTTCAACTAATAATTGGTCTTACAATTTGTCGTCAAGGCAATTTTAATTTTAAAGGAAGTTTCCAGACTCAAGCAATCGCTAAGATCTTTTTTCCAACTGATAGCCTGTAATTTCGTATGTATATAAGACTCGAGGCCTTGACTTTGGGGCTCAAATCGATATATTTTTCAGGGTGATATATGAGAGACATATATTAAATACATCTAAACAAACGTTTTTCTTTTTTGATTCATTTTCGAACTGTTTTGTTTCGTTGTATTTAAGAACTAATTCAACTATTTTTTATATTGGCGCAAGTTTATTCTGTAAAATAATAAATATTCAACATGTGTTTGAAATTAGTATTTAAATGTATTTAAATGTAGCAACTTTTATTAATTAGGAGAAATACCAACGGTAAGTAGGAAAAATAACAAACAAATGGGTAGATTGTGCAACATCCAAATACACATTATACAAATTACATAGAAATTTTATGATTAAACAGAAGATAAGTTAAAAATATTTTTATTCTTTATATTGAAAGTATTTTAGTTATTTTATAGTGATGTAAAACGGGACCAAATAACTATTTATAATTTTTGACAACTATCTGAAATAGCTATTTTTATTACTTTTTATAAAAAAATATTCATCTAAAACATTCTACATAAAATCACAAAATGATATGAAGAAAGCAATTTATTCCAAAATATTTGAAACAGCTACATTTTATGTGGATCACAATCGAGGAAACAAATAAACATTAAAAATAATGGAAATGACCTCTCCGAGAAAGTGTTGTCAGGGAACGAAGATTGATTGTATATATTCAGAGTCGTAGAGATTATATGAACAGCAACGGAAACCACATCACATCAGATAACATGAAAAAGTTCTTTTCATTCGGTATTTGTAAAGGTACATGAACAACAAAAATCCTAAGGGAGCGTTACCCAAAACAATAACGTAGTAGTAATTCCTAAAAAAGGACGAAAAACATATTAAGCCAATGTATGTCAATCATGAGAAGGAGTTTTATTTAAAAAAAATATTGAATAGCAAGCAAAAAGTGGAAACCATTTTTTAATGCTTAATGTTACTTCATTTTATTTTATTTTATAATTATATTTCAGATGTAAAAATAAAAAACTAAACTTTGCGAGATTAGGTACTATTTTCTTTCAAAACTATAGATGTCTTTTTAATATTTTTCAAATAAAAAAACTGACTTTCCCGTGAAAATATCTGCAAGTTACCTCCCTGAAGTAAAAATATAGCCTTTAGAAAAATAAAAAAAATACTCATCGAGTCTGAGAAGCTTTCTCAAATATTACCGAAACCAAACCTTAACAATCTTCAAGAAGTTTCTTTGTTCAATAAACAATAAATCTACTTTACTAATCACCGCATTAACTAAAGTTAAAAGTTTCCAGAATTTCTAGCTGGAATTAAGATAAATGAGTATCCGTAGAATAACCGACTGTCCGAAGAATTCCAGAAACAAAAAAAAAATAACTGAGAGAAAAATAAGTACTAAGTTGAACATTTTTTTGTTTTAAAGGGTTAAGATAGGGTTAAATTGGTTGCCAATATTATTTATGTCAATACGATTTAGTATTTGGAAAATTAAATTCCTAGTTACCACAGTAACTACTTGAAATTTAATTTAAATACAATTGAAAAACAATGTTGGTATAAGTAACTAACCACTTTCAACTAAAAATATTGTAATGATTTGGTTACCCAGGATAACAGCACTACCTATGAGAACATTGGCTACGTGAATGTACACTACAAGACCCAGAAACCTAACCTAACCTAACCTAACCTAACCTAACCTAACCTAACCTAACCTAACCTAACCTAACCTAACCTAACCTAACCTAACCTAACCTAACCTAACCTAACCTAACCTAACCTAACCTAACCCAACCTAACCTAACCTAACCTAACCTAACCTAACCTAACCTAACCTAACCTAACCTAACCTAACCTAACCTAACCTAACCTAACCTAACCTAACCTAACCTAACCTAACCTAACCTAACCTAACCTAACCTAACCTAACCTAACCTAACCTAACCTAACCTAACCTAACCTAACCTAACCTAACCTAACCTAACCCAACCTGACCTAACCTAACTACTGAGAACGACGATAGTTCCCAAACATTCTCGAACACGTCAAAAATATTTTGGGAAATGTCTCGAATTTTTTAGAACCTTCAACAGTAGGTAGTAGTGAAGTATCATAAACGAAGTCGTGTTATTATTATTAACTTTAGTATATATTTTTAGGCAGTTGTTCCTGTTAATAAAGGTATTAAACCTATATAAGTGTTAAAATATTAATTACCCTTGTTTATTGTTTTATTTTCATTTACATTTACCTCTTCATTCTAATATTAATAAAATGTATTTCGGAAAATTTCCTTCTTGCACATCTTGACATTATAAAGAATTCTAAACATCTAGAAAGTGCAGTAAAGTAAGCGATAATCTACATATGTCTTCCAAATGAAGTAAAGTGACTAGCAGTTCATGTGAAAAACGTGAGGAAGACAGTAAAATATTTCAGCACATTCTGCTTCGGTGTTTCCAACGACCAAACAGATAAGTAAGCATTTATCAACCTTGCCCCAGATTTTAACAAAATGTTACTAGAATAAATATTGTAGAAGGCACAATAAGGTTGGAGTTCAGGATAAATCGAAGGAAATTATGTATGCGTGTGTGTTTTCCACAGTTAAGATAATTAAAGTCCCAGATGAATAAATAAACTCCCTAATACTAATTCATTTTATTTTATAGCCCGTTTTCGCATAAAAGGAAATGGGAAATGGAAGAAAAAGTTTGGACACTTGTGAATTCATTCCCGAGCTTTACAAGAAATATTTGGAGCTTTAGGAACTTTTTCGTGTAGAATGAGAGTAAATTTTATAATACGGATATTTTAGAATCAATTTTCAATTTGATTGTAACAAAAAGTAAAAGAATTCCATTTAATACTCCAATACTTTGGCTAATTCTAAATTTCATTCACAATTTCCTGCACGTTTGTTTATGAAGTCTTCGTCTAGGAAATTCAGTCTATATAAGAGTATTGGTAATTACGATTTTATACTTCTCCACTTTGGTATAAAATCTAAATTATACTGTTATATTGGGAATATTTTATTTGATATTGATTATAAAATAAAAAGTAATTTGTTGTCTCTGAAATTTCGACTCTCAACTAGAATTACATTTAATAACTTCAGACAGTGATGTACAATATCAATCCTGAAAGGAGAATACGTATATCTTTGTTATTAAAACTCAGATTATCATTTTTTCAATAATCATCCCTCAAAAATAAAATATTTTTACATACAAAAAATAAAAATTGAAATGAAACAAATTAAAAATATTCTAAAAAAGTGCATAATAATGCATTAGTACGAGCTCAACAAATTTGGGGATGCAGTCTACGAACTAGTTCATAGACGTACAAAAATTAAAAATTATCATAATTGGTAGGGGTCTCAATAAGTCGTGCTAAATAATGAGACAGGGGTGTGAACTACTCTCAAATACAAAAAAATTTAAAAAGTCAATTATCAACTTAACTAATATCCCTAAAACTGCATTTATAAAAATTATATTATTCAGAAGAACTTAATGATAATTCTATTACAGTGTCTGAGAGCTAAAACTTGGAAATAGTCATTACCAATTCTAAGGTGAAGTTTGCTCCTGACGATTAAAAAGAGCGGTTGCATTTGTTAGTAGTAATATTATTGCTGAATTTGTAATTATCTTTCGCTTCCGCACAACAATAATTTTAACAACTTGGGAGTACCTTTACAAAATCTCTGTAAATCATAAATTTAAGCAGTGAAAATAACGCAAAAGTAAAAATTTCATCAAAGTGAAAAGGAACTACACATAAGGTTAACTGGAAAGCAGCAGTTAAATATTTTAAAATATTGTGTACAAGTGTTTCTTCTTTTTTTTTTTAATAAATTTATTGAAAACCATTTACCATTTATTTTTGGAACATTGAAATTCTAAGCCTAAATTAATTCTTATGCGGATAAATTGGTATAATCTAAACTGTACAGTCTATTTTTCGATAATTAATAAATCAAAGATATTTTTATCGTATTATCATATTGCGCCGCATATTAAATCGTTCAGTTATTGATCTGTGAATAATTAATGAATAAGTAACAGTTACATAATTACTCAAAAGTTCTTTTGAGGAGACTAATTACAGTACAAAATATAAATAGTTAATTTTATGCGAAGCAGACGAGCCGGAAATAAAAATCTGGAATCATTAAATGATATTTCCGATAAAGAAAATATCGTAAAATCACAGCAGACGCGTCAAATGAAATTTACATTCATATTCTTTATATTCAGCGCCATCATCTCGCCTCAAATCAACCTTGTCTAAATCACTTTGTTCATCATTTTCCACACTTTGAAAGCTTCAACAAGGGAAGACGCAGCGTCGTCATTCTCATGAATTTATTATTCAATCCTTGTTGATACCTGCTCCGTGTAACATGCTATCTTGCCTTTTGGGAGACCGAAACAATTTCGGTGTAAAGCTTAAAGCGCATAATGGTATGAGCAGGAAACTTTGCCTTTATAACTTACAACAACGATCTGAGAAAGTTTAATGTCGTCGGGAAGCTACACTTCTTGTTAATTCAGTTCTATGGTCCGTTAGTGATTATAAACAGGATGATTCTCGGAGTTCTCGTTTATTTATCAACGGGTTATGTATGCATTACAACGTAGTAAAGCGAGTTTACATATTATTGACAAGCCAATGACGGCACTCTCAGCTATTGTTACAAAGACTCCTGGTATAAATACACAAATTTTTTTAATTTAAATATAGATATGGGTACTAAACATTTGAGGGCAACGTAATAGCAAGCTTTGAGCATCTAGTTTGAAGTTGTCGAATCTCAAAAAAATGCATTGTAGTATTTTATGCCGAGCGGGAGTTCTTGTAATAGAATGGATTGTCGAATATTATGCATAGAAGCTTCATTAGTCGATAGCCCTAGTGTATTATTAAAAAAAATGACACTTTTGGAAGACGTCTAATAAAAAAATACACTTATCAAATGTTACTGGATTATCAGAAAAATATTAGAGCACCTCCTAAAGAAAGCCATTGTATTAATAACCATAATATACAAAAGAATATTGCAAACTAAACATTACATAAGACAGTGGAACAATGCAGAAATATTCATATTAGTGAAATTAAAGAAACCTAAGCATTAACCTAGTTCATACTGACCACATAGCCTACTTCCACAGATATCCAAAGTCTTTGAAAGATTCCTATTTAATCTAAATAGCGACATTATACCTAAAACGCAACTTGATAAAGTATGACACCAAGGATTGTTGTACAAACTAAAATAGAAACTACTCCATCATATCTTCTTTTCCTTTAATTCCTACCTAAGCAACAGATATATTTATACAAGTAGTCAAAATCCAAACTTCCTAATCCAACTGTCAACGCATACAGTCCTTGGTCCGTTCTTTTATCTTCTACAGGGTGATTCATATAGAACAGCACAGAGCAGGGGAACCTAAAATATGGTGATTTAACGCAGCTTATTTTTATATTAATTAATCGACAGAACGTAGTGTTCAACTGTAATATTCTAAAGGGTTCATAAAAAAAATGTCACAGATTTTTTTAAACCATTGGTAGACCTAAAAAGATACTACTTTATTTTATGGGGAATTTAATTCCAAAACATTCCTAACTCTCGTTACTTTTCAAAAAACTTCGTCGTTTACAACAAAAATCAGAATAACTGTTATTTAAAATCATCGAAAATTCAAAAGTTGGCTATGAAATTAAACGTCAAACTTAACGATCAGGAAAAAAGTTATTTAATTTTAGTAAACGCTTGCTGAGTGTTTTGAAAACGAAAAAAAAGTTTTTTGAAAAATAAAAAGAGTAAAAATAGTTTTAGAATTAAATCCCCCATAAATACAGTAATAACTTTTTAGTGCCGCTAACGGGTTTAAAAATTCTGTCACATTTTTTTTTAAGTCTTTTAAAATTAGATCCTTGCACTTGGATTACACTCCAGGATTACTTCTTACGCTGGGATGATTTTTATTGTTGTTTTCTTATTTTTACGATAATAAAATTGCATATATCATTTAAACCGTTTATTTTATCGAGTTGTCATAAGTGAACAGTTTTCTTTTAAAAATGTTTGAAGAATTTAGTGTCATGTTACAAAGTGAAAAAAATCATTTATGAAAAAAATTTGGCTCATTAACCATTGAATTTAGTCCCTACCTGAGTTCATAAGTTTAGTGCAGATTTGTTTATAACGCCAGGAAGGGTGCAATTATAGTGTCTATAAATGGTTCAATTTTGATTAATATCGAATAAGTAGTTTTAATTATAAATAAAAAACAATTTTCAAATTTTAACTTTAGAACCCTGTATAAAAAAAGAAATTTTAAAAGACAATCACATTTCTACGTCATTTAAATTGAAAATATTAATTTTTAAATAATACTATTATGGAGATGAAGAACTCGAAAAGTTAAATTAGTCAACAAACTGTTTTAAACATTAGTTTACCGAATTTTCGATGTATCAGCAGCACCGATTTAGAAATGTATTGGAAAGTTGCACTTCAGACCATATTTTATGCATTCTGATTTTCAGACTAGAGTGTTGTTTCAGTAACGTGAATACGTGTTGCTGACAAGTTGAAAATAATTATCAAATACCGTAACAGGGTTACAACTTGATTAAAACAGAGTATGTATACTAAACATGACCCAGTATCAATATTCTATTGAGAAAGTATGATTTGTATTTGTTTCAAATAAACTTAATTAGAAAAGTTTTTACTGATTTACTGTTAAAATTGATACAACGCCTTTTATATTATTGTAAATTATTTAAAAAAAATAACTTACTAGAAAAGTTTACGAAGAGTTCAAAATGGTGGCTTACCTGAAAAAAAGAAAAATCGAGCATATTAATTAAATAAAAAGATATTTTTTTTGTTATTTCAGGAACTAAAATTCCGCTTTTGTTGCCTCGCTTTGGATAATTATGTGTTAAAATGAAAATGAAAAATTAGGTATTTCTATGCAGCAGGGACTAAAACTTTTTACCATTACTTATTATACAAAAATGTTTAATAGGAACATACACCATATTCGCCCGAAATAAAGCAGAAAAAGCAAAAAATATTTTCTAGTTAAGAAATTAATTTCTTATATTAAATAAAACAACTTGAGTACGGGCATGCAAAAGTTTTTGGTGTTCATATTTGATGATTTAAATCAGTGAAATGATGTTTAGCAGGTAAAATAATTTGATGTTTTTGATTATATTCTAAGTTAGCTTTCTTTAGTCTACCTCCAACTCTTAAGACGTTTTCAGAGTCTAAGAAGGGAGACAGTGATATCAATTTACTTTTATTTGAGATTGGTTTAGCGACTTTAAGCCTAAGAATTTCAGCATTAAAACTATCTTTCTGTACTAATTTTACAAGAAGTGTCTTAGCACAATTTATTTCCTCCAAAGTAAGGTTTTCATTTTCTCTACTTACTTTTGGCTTGTTAGAATTTAAAATAAAACGCTTTAAATATGCAACTACATGTAATAATTTTTTATAATTAGAGTATTTTATAAAAATATTAAAATCCTTTTTTTTTAATGAAGCTTTAATAACTCCTCTTTTTCTAAGAAGGCCCTTTAATTGTTCGGTTGCCATCTTATATTATATTTTATTATATGTAAACTGTACAGTGAACTTTTAAATATATATATATATATATATATACTTTTTATTATACAATACCTTCTATGACAAAGAGATAGGTTATGTAATGATTTTAATTATTGCAAAAATATTAAGGAACTCACAGTAAATACGGTGACGATTTCACTGATGCGGTATCAACGGCTCAGCAAACTTAATTTGTGTCTGTCGGCACTTGCAGGAACACACTTGTTTTTTTTTGTGTATTGGGCTCGATTGGACCAAAACTATGTTGGGAATATTAAAAATAGTGGACTATATTTTTTTTGTTTGTATATTACAAACGTAATGGTTACAACTGCAATACAATTACACAAATACTCGAAGTATCTCGTTCCAGCTTCAAAAGCAAACACATATATAAATTTTAGTTTAAAAAAACCAGGTAAAAATCATAAGAGTTCGACAAATGTCGTGCAGCCTCGCCGAAGAATATAAGACGCGAATAATTTTTATTCAAACTAAAACTATAAACTGAACACACAGTAAAATTTAGTAGTTTTTAAGCTTTCCAATAGATCTTTTTTAAAAAATATTCCAGCAAACAGGCACATAAATCCGCCAAATTCCGTGGCGTATCGACTTGAGTATTTAACTCACATTCCGGAGCCCTCTTTCCGGTGCATTTACGTTGCAGGTTTTAAACTTGCAACAAAATATGAGCAGCAAAAGCAGAAATTTCTGTAAAATTCGACGCATTTTCATCCACAGACATCCGACACGAAATTTATTTATTCTCGCTTAGTCAGTAATGTATCTGAACATTTTTCAATGTAATGTATACCGCAAATTATTAATTTTTTAATGCCTGTTAGGCAAATTATTTTTGCAGGAATCAATCTTGAAGTACATTATTTAATGAACTTTAATATGGGCTGATTCATTAGTAATTTTCAATATTCTAACAGCAAAATGCTGAGAACAAAATTTGAATTTTTAACTTGATCACTTTGATAAAGTATGGAAAAGTGATAGGGTGTTAAAAATTATTTGGGTATTTTCCTACCATACTTGGAAAAAAATAATATTTTTACTTTATAATCCATCCCAAAGTTCCTATATCTTTATTAGCCAGCCGCGAGGAAATTAATCAATTTTTAGATAAAATATTGTTTTTCCAACCTTTTGAATTTTCTTCAACAAAATTTATTATGTAAATATGAAAGCCAATTTGTATATGACAAACTGGATTCTCGATCTTAAGAAATGTTTAAAGAAACTATTGTGTAATAATCTATTGATCTATTTTTAAGTAAAAACATTGAGTATTTGTTTTGATAAATGTGCTTTGACTTCGATTTAATCTCGAAAGAATTTTCATCCTAAACTTATTATTTGCTCTTAATTCTACTTCAACATCGCGCACTCAGAATTAACCAAAAGTATGAAGAAATTTCAATCAAATGGCTCTGGTCGTGCCTGGTTCAGAACCACTTCGAGAATTATGACGCTACGAGGTGCGGTCAAAATAAATTTAATAAACTGAAATATCAATATTTTTGTTCAGACAATGTTGTAATATTTGTAATTTGATATTTCATTTCATTTCTTTCATAAACATTATGGGTCTCTTGTGGATTTTTGCAATCAGAAACGTATTTTTGGATCATTGTCAAGAGTGACAATGCTAGATAGGCGAAGCCTTGGTTAAAAAAATATTATAAATAAATAAAGCCCACAACGTAAGGGTTCAAAAAATAATTTAACATTTTTTCTTCTAAAATTTTTGTGAAAAAAATGTCTGGTAAATTTTTTCCAATAACGTACTACAAGAATTAATGAATTCATAGTAACTTTAACTCTAATATTTTCGACCTCACTGGTTCAATATCAATAAATTTAAACTGGTTTTGATTATTCTTCTTTTATTTTATTCAAAAAATGCTTCAAACATGTAACAACAATACAAATTATATCACAAAGTGGATAACATTTAAAAAATTCCATATACAAGCACTTACATCTTGTAAAATAATTTCAAATATTATTTGAATAAAATTTAATAGGGAATCCTGTTACCATACGTTACAAAATTTACTTTCAACAGAGGCAGAGAAAATATTGGGGCTGGCTAAGGTAACCTGTAGCTCATCAATGTTGAAATATAATATTTGAGTTTTCAGAAGAAATTCAGATCCCAACAAAAAAATATTATTTTGATTTTACTTTGATTTATGATTTTGATAATGATGAGTTCTGCAATATTAGATTTTTTAATCTTTTAACTCTTTAATTAGATGAGTTAATTATAGGTCATTTAACATGAATGATTCTTAATTGTTGGTACCATTTTTTCTATAAAAATATTAGTATCATTTATATTTTATTGCTACCATCCACTTTTAAACAAATTTACACAAATTTCAATAACTCATTTAATAAAATAAGCATACTATTAAAAGACCTAGAAAGAATCACAAACTTTTTACAAAGAAAAGTATTATAATGGATTAAATATTCACTCAAACATGTCGGTAATAAATCTACAAAACTTCCAAGGGGAAAAGCGTGTGACGAGATTTAAACCTTTAAAGTTTTTGAAATACTGTTAGATTAGACATTAAACAAGTTATTAGAAGAGTCATTTTGTGTCATTTACTTTTAAACAAAAATTTTAAGAAAGTTAAAAACAAACTTAGGCCTAAATTGGATAAATTAAATTAAAACTCACTGAAAAACTAAAACTGAGGTAACTAAAACTCAATAATTGCCGTTAAGAGCCAACATCACTACGTGACTTTGTCCGACTAAAAACATTTGCCTCCTTATAGATCATGTGGTCTATATTGACATACAAACGTGTGTTCTTTCTTCCGGTTTATATAGTCCATATAGACATACAAGCATGAACTATAAACACGTCTTCTTTTTTCCGGTTTGATTACATGTAACAAAGAGAGATATGAATACAATTTCAACAAAACTGCTTTGGCAACATTGCTTTTCCACTAGAATACTGCACAGGCCCGGTTTATAGATTTAATTTTTTTTGCGCACATACTAATGGATGTGGTATATATTTGCGCTGAGTTAAATTTATGGAGAAGTGGTGTACTAAAAATGATTTAAAGAGAAAGTTTCGAAGAATGAATCAATAATCACATCGTTAATGGCAATAAAAATTTAAACGATACAACAAATATTTGCCGGTTTTTTCCAGTCAAATTTCAATTAACGATGAAAACATAGTTTCATAAAAATGTATGAATTCATTTTTGTAACGAAATGACGAAGGCATCGAAAGAGTAATTTTACCTCAAAATAGTTTCATACATTTTCATGGAAACAAACTTTAGTTGTTTGAAATTTTTTCGAAAAAAAATATTCCCTTATCTAAAAACTTCCGAAGAAAACAGTATATAATATAACATTTTTCCGAGAACTTATTAATGTATATGACCAATGTCTTTTGTGACTTTTATTATTATAGATTTGTACATTTCTAATGTAAAGGCGTAATCTACTGATTAATTTTTGTATTTAAAATGTCGGTTTATTGCTAAGCGCTTTAAATTAAAAAAAAGTTGCATTAAAACTTTAAATTTAAGAAATCATAATGAAGGGGGGGACGTATTCCTTTTTTCTTTTGATAGTTTTTTGTCATTTTCTCCTGTACTTAAAAATGTTAAAAAAAAAGGAATACTTCGCCCCCTTTGGTGTAAAAATCTACATCTCCCAGTTTTTAAATCATCTCATTGTCTCAATCCGTTTTCGAAATATTTGGAATTTACGATTTCATGTGGTATCGTTGGCTCTTAAAGCAATTTTTTATACCTACTTGGTACGTACAGATACAAAATCAAAATGTTTGCTATATCAAGTATCTTCAACGTTTCGTTTAAAATACGCCTATGGAATCAATATGAAAAGCAAGTTTAAATTGGAAAATGTCAAAAGAATTTCGCATGTATACGTTCCACTCCAAAATGATCGAGTATTTATGTGCAAATAAATCATTATCGATGGGAGTTTAAACGCTTGTAACTTGAAAAGTGGTTGTAGGCACGCCGATCTGTAATAGGACAGTTAACGAGCTGAAAAGAACAATGGGTGCCTCTGCGGGAAATACATGTTGGAGAAGCATTCGCTTCTCCCTAATATATTGCTCTAATTGGGGTTTTTTAATATCTTTGTTAAAACCTAACCATTCGATTCAGTGGGAAAAGAACAACTGATAAAAAAAGAAAAAATGAGAATTAAACATCAAGCAAAAACCAATAAAAAATCCAAATTTTCGATAAGAAGTTTTTTCATCTTAAATAAACCTCAGAGGGTTATTTGAAACAAATAAAAGCTTCCACCGAATTTCAAAATTTTCTTAACAAAATCGAAATTGAATAATTAAATACAGCCCAATACTCATTCAAAACAAAAACAACAACAACAAGAGAGTTCCCGAATCCGAATTTCCGAAATATTGTTTTCAATTAATTAAACCGTACGTCAACTCAGTCAGAGTTTCGAAATTCAAAATCATATTTTCATTTTAGGAGTCAGCTTCCATTTCAATAACGATTAGAGCGCGTAGTAATAATAATTTTTGAACGGCCAAAATCATCAGCTTAAATTTAATAAATTCTTCTCGCTTTTGCTCACGCACTGCCTTTCATGTTCCAATAACAAAATCAGTCCCGCTTTTGAATGGACTACCAAAACAAGAAAGTTCCTTTTATTCTAAATGAAACTTTCATAAATTAAATCGTTGCAAAGTTTATGAAGTTCAATCCGAACTTATAAGGGCAGTAACGTAGAGCCTAGAATCTTAATTCAGATCAATTTGTCAATAATACTTTAGCGAATTTAATAAAAAACGCAAAAAATGTTTGACGATGACATTAGGATAATAATGCTGTTATTATTCGGGTACATGCCAATGATGTTGCCCTAGTTTTTGTTTGCCTCTACAATAAAATTTTGATAGATTTTTTTATTGATTCATAAAATTTACACTATAGGGTTTGGGATACTGGTTCAGCTATAAATTTTTAGATTAGATAATAAAAACAAAAGGATACCACAACTAAGTTTCTATTTTTAAGTTAAAAGATTTGTGTAATTTCTAATTTTTGTGGATTTTAGTACAAAAAGGGTTTTTTTTTAATAAATATTCAATCAATATTACTTGAAACATGGTGTGTTGTTTATATTTAGGAAGTTATAATCATAGAAAACCACTATGCATTACAATTTTTTTAATTGTAAATGCTTCATTTTTGCCCGTATATGTATATCTTTTTTCATTTTATTTCTTTTTTTTTCTGTTTTTGAAGCCGCATTGGTTATTCGGCAGAAGTTTATTTTTTTTTAATAAAATGAATCAGCCTATTTTTAATTAATTTTTCAAATAGTTTTGAAGGATGTTTTGTTGAAGATATCGGTAATTATTAATGGAGCTTTAGTTGCCTCATTTAAATATGGGGTTTAATAAAGATTCCTTTAACGTCAACATCAGTTTAATATGTTTATATTCTATTGGACTTAAATATTGTTACAATAGTATCTACAGGGATTTAGTTAAATATCGCCCTGAACATAGAACTTATTTTTTATTTAATATTTTTTAAATTAAAACATTCAGTGTTTATTTAATATTAAATAAGACAATTAATAACGCTTTTGGTTGAAAAAATAAAAATAGATTGAAAGTCAAGTTTGGGTTCTCGGATGATTGAGAAGTTGATGGTGCCTACCCCTGCGATTAAATGTGTTAGTTATATAAAGATGTAATTTGGCCCCTAATATTTTGCAAGACTTGTTTTTATTCATAGATAAATAACATTTTATTGTTTCATTCAACCCTTTTCCATTAACCAAGTTACGTAGTGTGTTAAAACCCCTCTGAAAATAGTATTTAGATTACTTGATATATTTATTTATAGAAAACAATCGAATACGTACGTTATGCTATTGGTGCTATCACTCCTGATCTGATAACATCTGTCCCAAGAGTTAATTAATTGCTTTCTATGTTTATGCTTTTTAAAAAACTTTATACAAATGATGTTATATTTCCGTGGTAGCAATCGCTTTTACAGAGCTACTAATTTCATTTTTCCATCTGCCAAACGATTTGCCACTCGAAATAACTCTTGTTCATTCATTAACTGGCAGAATGGCGCAAAATAAGCTAAATACAGATGTTCTTCACTGTTCTTTTAACGAGTAATTATTTAGAAAACAAAGTAAATTAAATTTCAGATTTACTCTACGTCGGCTTTCCCAATTCCTTACGATATTCCCATTTTAATTTTAGATATTTATTATTAATTTTTAAAGCAGTTTATGGTATGCTAGATTTCTGATATATTTTTGCTTTAATTTACTTATGCTTTATATATATAAAGTGCACCAACGTCAATCTTTCCTAGAACGTAATTTAATTTCGAACTTACTACTCAATTTCTTTGCAAACTTAAACATCGAGTATATCAACTGTAAAATTAAGTTTTTACTCGTAATCCAGAATTAAGGAAATTTTACAACGAAATAAATTGCACTGCTAAAGTAAACATTTACTTATTAATAGCTTAACAGTAATAATAAAATATTATTAAATTTATAAATATACTCTTCGTTTAAAATATTACAATTTAAAAAATTAAATTCGTAAGCACATTTTATAACCAAAGATTATTTAAGTTATTTATGCAATTTTTAAAGAAAATTGAAGTCAGGTAAGGTCAGGTTACAAAAAATTGTTTAGAGAACGTGAGTATAAAATTTTGCGAAATTGCAAAATAAGCCGAGAAACAAAGTTAAAAAGACCAAAAATGACATATCGTGACGTTTCAAAGTTGTAGTTAGTTAATCGAGTTAAAATGAAACTAACGGGAAGGAATGTCAAATTATTATTTCGTTTCTTTCATTTTAAGTATTAGAGTTTTTTTTTCTGCTCGAATTAGCATTTTCTATTGTTTAGGGTTTCTTATATTCTTATTTTTGAATTCGATTTACTTCTTCGAGTTTTGTGCCTTCTGCCCCAGCCCAGAAAGGGAGCACCCAATTAATAATTTGCTTTGTTAATTACTTATTAGATCATACTTAACGTAATTGTTGCGGCTTTTAAACTGGGTTACCGGAGATGATATTTTACTATTCAATTACAATTATTCAATAAATATTAGATCATTAAGCGGTTAAATAAACTATTTATTAAATGGTTAAAATTTATTATATTTATTTGCTTGTGTCTTTTAACGGATCTTTTTGTCTGTTAACTAACATACAAAAACAGTCCTTTATTAGTAATATTAATAAAATAATAAAATAGGTACACGAAAAAATTAATAATAAAATAAGGGGCGCAGCCTAATTAAAGACATCAAAATATAGTTTTATTCGCAAACTTCAGGAGGATTAAGATGGCGAAATGTTGAGTTGCGACTAAAATTTTAACACTACGCTAATTAAACCTTTGAAGGGGATTCTTCTTCCATTTGGAAACTCACACTTCCAATGGCGGTAATACCATATCCAAGAGCTTGGAGGTCCCATTGAAACAATCTACGAATAATTATTTCATAAATGCTTTAATGCTGTTCGTGTTATTTATGATGCATACTCATGATTATCTTTTAGTCTTAATTAAGAACAAAGTGATGCAAATTTACCTTATTCATTGTTAATGAACCTAAATATAGAGAACGGCAGAAAAATTCGGATTCTAGCCAAGAGATTACCTCAATTATATTTGAATTTGAATTAAATACGAAAGTCATTTTTTAAGTAAGAACCGTTTTACAATAATATAAGAGAACCTCTATTTATAAACTTTTACTATATTTTTTAATTTTTCAACAGAGTGTCCATTACATTGCAAGCACTTGTTATGTATTTGGACAAGCTTTTGAAATCCAATTTCAAAGAACCAAGAAAACCTGTTTATTTAACCATCCAGTACTACTTTCTTTCAACACGTCATCCAAGCGCTCTTATCCAAAAAAAAATGGGAAAAGATGAAAGACTTTTTCCGCGAATTTTCTCATCTATCTAATCAGAGATTATTTAAATCAAAATTGGAATTATAAAGAAAAAAATATCGACGATCAAACGTAGTAAAAGGAAAATGAGAGTAAATTTCAGAATTGTTTCAGATTCGTGCGAAATAAAAAATATGTTTACAGAACCTAGTTAAAAAGTAAGTTTGCTGATGATCAACTTGAAAAAATATCAGACACCAGGGTCCAAAGATTCTAGAAACCATTCAATAGGTCTGTATGAGAATTGGAAAAAAATAGTCAGTCGTTTTGGGGTCGCTGAAAAAAAAACGTGATTGAAGTCGAGTCCCAAAACGGTAAAATAAATTCTAGACACCTTTTGGCATCCCAGAATAATTCAAAAACTTCTATAAAAGAAGAATTTAAAGATCATTGGAAGCAATGAATTCAAAAGAGCAAATCCAATATGAATACACAGAACAAATAATTTAACCTATCTGGTGCCAGCTATAACAGTTTTCCGAAATTCTAGCAAATATCAAGAATTATACTGAATGTTCAAGAAGCCAACAAAAAGATACAAATACAGAAAAATTGACTTTATGGAATAATAGTGAAGGTCAAGTTTAACATAAGTGAATTAGAAATACTTGTAATCACGTTAATTTATAATTTCAATTTAAATGTAGTTTTACTATAAGTTTATTAAACGCACATGAGTGTTACAATAATATTTCTATCGAGTTTCGTATTTTACATTTTAATGTTCTATCTGAAGAAAGGGTACTATTCTGGAAAAAAATGTCTCGACTCAAACCCGTTTGCAATTAAGCAGCCGCGACGCTAAAGTCATATTTTTGAGTATTAATTTAAGAGGGTGCCCTCCAAGTTGTTGGTGATCTTGCAAATTAAATTTTTTATTCAATGTTTGCGACAAGAGTTCACATTTATTCAATGAGAATAAAATTTAAATCATGTTAATTTAGGTGGATCAGAATGTATACAGAAAATCACTTTCCTTTGTCTGTTTCTCTCGTGACGATTTTGGTCCCCGCATAATTTAAATTTTAAATTGCTTTTTCTAATTACTGAATAATAATAAAAAGGAACAATGGTGTCATTATGGAAATAACAAGGGATTACAGCATATATACACCAAGGAGAATTTTTCTTTATCAACCTGCCTTTGTTTGTTTCGATATCCAGCGCACAACGAAAGGTATCTTTTATACTTCATAACAAAAAACTTGTTAGCGTTGAAAAAAAAATGAACAAAAAATTTTATTAGCCCAATGTATAATTACACTGATAATAGAAAGGTATAATTAAAATTTCGTTAATGCTTTTTCGTGTCAATCTTTTATATGACAGCAGTCATCAGCTATTTTAGAAATTTATACACAGGATATACACACAATTGATTTGAAACTTGTTGTAATGCAAATATAGATTCGAAGCTCATGTGCTAGATAAAGGTACTGAACACAAATGGTACGTTGGCAAATGGTTTGTTGCCAAATATGTTTGGCCGTAGTTCGTTTTAATTGCACGCAGTTAGGAAGGAAATGAAAACCGAGAGTTCACCTTTATGTTAATTTATATAAAGTTTGTAAATGTCATACACTGCCGCATAAATGGAGTTTTTTACATACATTTATCATTTACACTTACCGATGTTTTATGTTGTCGCCACTTTAATTATTTTTACTAATAATCTGTTTAATACAGATTTATAAGTTTTTTTTTTTAGGGCAAAAATTAACGAGGTTTTGTTTTATCGATAAATGTAAGTGTACTGGTTGAAAACAAACAACTACTGGTTATGTATCTTAGATACGGCGAATCTGTGTTATAACAGTCCCCCTCGTTGGAGGCTGGTCTTTAATTCTAATTTAATATGACTTGTTTTTATACTTAGATTATGCTATAATATTACTAAAATCTCTATGAGGTTGGCTTGCGTCGAGCGGTAACGCATAGGTTCTTAGATACTAGAATTGTCAGCAATTTGGTATCCAGGTGACTTACGCGATCTTTAGTGGATTACATACTTTAATTAGGCAAGACTACTTACCAGGTTAAGCCTTCGTCTTCTCAAGTGTCAGAGGCAGCTCGGACAATCGCTGGAGGCGCGAATTTACCTATACGGGTTACACAACACGGCACTATCACGTTTATGTTCCGGGTGACGAGTAAAAGACCAAATGTTGGGTTTTTTCCTTGATTTATTGAGAACGATTTTACAAATTAATTAAACTTCAATAAATGACAAAACTAAACAATTTCACGTATCTATACCCTTTTTACATTACACAAATAATCTTATTAAATTGAATGACTGAATTTACCAGTGGGAGTTATTATACGCGACTCGACTTATCCGAAATCAATTGAATTTACTACAAAGTGGTTACTTACTCTTGAGCAAAACGAGACGAAGAACTACCAAAATCTTGAAGTTAATCAAACGAAGCGCAGAATTCAAGTGCCGATATTTCCCAATTTCGTTAACTGCCCGAACCTATCTTTAGCGCGAATATTCTCCTTAAGGGTCAAATCTTATCCCATATTCCTAATTTCCTCGACTTAATAACTGAAATTTATCCTACCCTTGAATTTAACTCAGCCCACTTCCTTTTCGACCAATCCGAAGGATTCTTGGCTATTTTTCGGGAATTAGCCTCTTTCCGACCATGTGGTTCTTTTCTGACCCATTCGGAACCCCACTGATAAAGTTGGCCAAAATTACAATATTAAATTATATATCTTTAACTATATTGAATTATTAATTGAATTATTAGTTTTAAACAATCTATCTAACCGCTCCCTTAATTATACAAATAAATACTTCTTATTTAAATACATCTACTAACAATATACTTTTTTCTAATTTAACATGTGCGGCAAATTATTCTTTCCGTGACTAATTTATGGCTTGCAGTATCGACTGTAAAAATGGTTTTTCCAAAGAATTCTCTGTAACCATTCTTCCGAAATGGTCACTTTTACAAAACAGATGACACTTAATATTTCGTATTTACTGTAATTCAAAAGATTTATCTGTTAAAAACTATAAATTTTTATGTCGCTTTAAGAGCTAAACTGCCAAATCTGAACCATGTGTTCGCCACTCCGAGTAATTCCAGATCCCTAATTTTACCCAAAAATATAACGAGTGTCTCTGTTACAGTGTTAACCAATGAAAAAAAAGAACCGAAATTATATATAATAATATACAGTATAGTCGTTTTTCTTATATCTTACGATAATGAATATGTTGAGTGTTCTATTAACGTTTGTAAGTTTCAAAATAATGCTTTCGACCTTTTACGACAGGGATAAATTATTGTAGAAATTAAATGGAGAATTTTTTTTTAGGTGTGCAGTGAAGTTTTTTATGTTAGGATTTTGCGATGTTGTCAATACTTTATACGTATAGAGTAAAGAATGTGTTCCTGGCAATTATTACATAAACGAACGATTTCTTTCACTACTTTTTTTAAATAATACACTACACGTTTCCAACAATTTTTGGAACACTGACACAGAACATGGCGGATTGGATTAATTGACTAGATGTGATATTCTTGATTTGAGGTATTGTCACGTATAAATTTTAGAGTAAATGTTTAAAGTGAGTTCTTGTGTAAACTATTGATAGAAAAAACCGCCTGTATACAACAAATTTTACCAATAAGATGTGATGGCGAAGACTAATCGATATGACAGCAAAAACGTTACTTGAGCACAGTAGAACATAACATAGTAATTTCATGCACATCTTATATAAAATGTTCCGAAATTTTTCTAAATTTGAATGTTAATGTTACAGAAAAAATGATCCCTAGTATATTGGACTAAGTAAAATTTAAGGGGTGTAATGTAAATTATTTTAATATTTTCGTTATCGATTACTAACAAAAAAAATTAGATAGCATTGAGTTTCAAGCTCTAAACTCCAATTTCATGCTGACGAATACAAAATGCCGTAAGTAGCACATAAATAAAAGAGATATCAGTTTTAATTTTTGGTATAAAATTGTCTGTCAGGCAAGTAAAGGTTGTCAATAAATCTTTGAACTAGACACGAATCTCAAATTTAGAGAATGCTATGTATTTGGAAATATACAGTGTGTACATAAAGTATTAAATAAATTAATTTTGAGGAAAAATCCTGAGACACGTCGGTTTTTGATTTTAATTTTATGTATCTTTACATAACAATTAAATATACAGGGTAAACCATTTGTGAGTAATGATGTCATCGACAATATTTTTAAATGACATGCCCTGTATATTTTATTTTTTTTTAAATTACGAATTTTAGGACGATTCCAAAAATGGTAATTAATTGTTTAGAAAATTGTCGATGACATCGTTACTCAAAAATGGTTTACCCTGTATATTTCATTTTTATGTATAAATACATTAAATTAAAATCAAAACCGACTTGTCTCAGGATTTTCCTCAAAATTGTTTTTTTAGGTTAAAATGAATTTATTTCATACTTTATGTACTCACTGCATACTGTTCTTTTTTACATTGATAAATTATTATATTTTTTTTAAATTCCTTAATCGATATAAAAAAAAACAAATTTGTATGACAACGTGTCGGTCCTATATAACAATATTCATACTACAGGTTAAGTCTGTCTATACAGAGTGTGCAATCAAAACAGTCTACCCTGATATTATTCATTATTCATTAGATTTTTGGAAAATGCTGAAACATATTAATTTTTATTCCAAAGGGAGCATATTTTTAAGATACAGGCATCTGTTATAAGTCAACCCCCTCCCTTCCACATTTCCAGCCTTTAATTTTAAATAGGGAATATACCATGTGAGGCACATCATTAGAAGGGTATTGTGATGGACTAATCAGCTATTTGATATCCATGACTTTTCTTTCGATTACTAATGTTTGTAGTAAAGTCTTAATTTAATTAAAGTATAATACCTTTTAAAAATTAAATGCAGCGCCTATGTTTGGCTAATGTGAAATAAGTTCAACTCGTTCTGCAATAAAAGAGATCATTTTAGGCACAATCAAAAAGTACCTATTAGATTAGCTAGCACCACTGATGAACGCTACCAAATGTCTTAGTAACTACTTAGTAAATATTTGCTAAGTTTGTTATTTTTGACGTGATAAAAAAATGTAACGCATTAGTTAAACATAGGCGTTGCGTTTAATTTTTAAGAGGTATTAATCATTAATTAAATTGAGACTTTTTTTCAAAAGATTGAGTTAATATAGAAAGAAAAGTCATGGATGATCATATGGTTGATTAGTTCATCGCAATAACTTTCTAATGACGTTTCACACATAGCATATTCCCTATTCTGTATCATAAAAATGTATCCCCGTATCCCCTTTGGAATAAAAACCGACGTATTTCAGCATTTTATAAAAATATAATGAATACTACCAAATATTGGGATGGCCCTCTCCGTATTTTAATATCAAAAGCAAACGATTGATAGTTCATTTGTATGTTTTTAATTCTTTACTCAATGACTTTTAATAATATTTTTTAGTCTTAGTTTCGAATATAATTTAAAATTGATGAACCAAACAAAATAGGAAAAAATATGCACTGTTCGGGAGAGAGCAAAAACAACAAGACATCAAAAACGTTCTGCCTATATCAGTAAATCGAAGTTGACAAAGTCTGAACACTAATAAATGTCGCAGAAAAAGAACAGTACATTGATCTGATACAGGCACGAAAGTTAAGAAATCTGTTACACGGAAAAAATAGGATTTAACCCCGATACGAAATTTCGGTGGAAAAGAAACATGTCGAAGGGCAAGAGCATAGCGCTGTGACGAAAGTGTCAAGAAAGAAAAAAGGCTCTGCCATTATCAAGATTAATTCGGCAAAAGGCTCCTTCAATATTGAATACAGAAGTTGGCCAATAAATTGCCTATTATGTGTTCTACCCTGGGAATAAGATTGAGCTCCCGTTTTATCGCTTCATTTAAATTCTTTCTGTTGAAATGATTCAATGGCGCAACGCATATTCAATTTTAAAAGGTAGAACAGAAGTTGTGAATTCGCAAATAAACATGTTTTCATTTATTTGCCCAATTATGTTTGAAAAGAATGAAATCATTTGCGAATGTGCATCTACTTTTAAAATCAGAATAATAAATAAATCGATTCCTGTTTGTAACTGGTTACATGATGGCCCAAAGTTTTAATGGCGAATCATAACATTTTGAATTACATTATTATAGTTATGAAAATATTATATTTATTCTAAAAATATTTTGGAAAATACACATTGAAAATACTAAATCATATTTTTTTAATATTTTACAATAACACACTAAAAATAAAAAATCATGGAAAGAAAGAATATAAATAAGGCGCTAACTAAACAATTTAACCGTAACAAAATTTGGTTATAATAATCGAAGGGGCTCGAAAAGTACCGATGGAATAGAGAGAATAACGGAAATTAAAGGAAAAGCAGGACAAAATCCCAAAGCAGAGAAAACAGCCATAAAAATAAGTAAAAGTTAAAAAAGAAAAGATCACAGAAAAAAATCGAATACTTAGTTATTTTTTTCTTACAATGAGAAATTAGTTGAAAATGAAGTCGAAATTATTAAGAAATTTGATGAAAATGGGGAAAAAATAATAAAAATAAAAAAACTATAACAAAACAGTAAACAAGAAAATGAACGAATCGATAAGCAATTTGACGAAGATACAAAAAAAAACGGATAAAAAAGAAGAAAGAAAGGAATAAAACCATAAGTAAAGAAATTAATAAAAACAATGAAGAAATAAATAAGAAAAAGGAAGGGCTGATGAAGAAAAATTAAATGAAAGACCCCCGAAAAATTTCATAATGATATTAATAATAAAAAAATAAAATGAAATAAGAATTAAAAATAGAATACGAACAATTCTCCAGTTACTAACAAAGTTTTTTTGTCAACAAATGAACAAAAGGACAATGAAAATAAACGAGTAGAATAGACTACAAAAAGAGAAAAAGATAAATTACAGTATAAATATGAAAATAACTAGAAGTATGAAATTGAAGGATTAATTAAATAAATATTATTTCTATTGGGGTATTAATTGGATTAATTAATACTTTTATTCAAGGAGTAATTAGATTAATAATATTTTTGAGATAGTGAAAGAAGAGAAGAATGTAGATTTTAATAAAAGAAGGGTTGTTAAAAGAAATAAATAATTTTTAGATAATTCAAGTTAAAAATTTCAGAATTTTAAATTTTAGGAAATATAAAAGATTAGAATTTAAATAAACTAGGGGAAGAGAATCACATGAAGGACGAAATTTCAAGAATTAGAAGAAAAATATGAGAAAGGTATATTTAGGCTTGTTCAAGACATTTTGGCCAGGAGAAAAAAACCGTCAGACTGTGACAACGAGAAGGCAAAAACTGTTTTTGAAAAGAAAACCGCAAAAAAATTTTTCTGAGATATCACCTTGAGATTATTCAGGACAAAAGTTAAAAGTCAACTCAAAAATAATAGTTTTGAAAATAAAATTGTATCCGTTTTAATAAATTAAAGAAAGGTTTTTTTAATTAAAGAAACAGCTCGAAATATTTCGCTTCATTCGGTTTTCTTTATATCATGGTGTGACTCGAAGTTTGCGGATTGTCGAGTCTTGGACATTATCTGCCTTTGCTAGTCGCCTCAGTATTACGATCTGATTTACTGGAATAATCGAAAAAGAATTTGGGAATAATCGAAAAAGAATAACTTTTTAAATTTATTTGCCCCAGACTTGACATACCAATGAAAAAGGAGGAAATTGCTAGAATCCACGATCTGTGAAAGCGTCTTACATTGGATTTTATTTTTTTTATTTCATTATTTCTCTTCTGGTTTCATTTATATATTTTTGTAAACACGGCACATCAATATCGCTTTTGACGCAGCAAAGCCGATAACCATTGAAGTGAATAAAAAGTTTGTCGGCTCTGCATTATTTTTCAAATTTGTATTATACTCAAAAAAAACTGAGTAATTAGAACAAACAAATAAATGTATTTTTATGCAGGATTATCTAATAATACCTACTTTTTTAAAGTTTCATTAAAGAATGATAATCATTACTCTATTATTATAATATTTACATTATGTCACTAGTAGTATAATGAATAAATATTTGCCCAGAATAGATAAAATAATGTAAAAAAAGACTATAAAAAAATATTGCTTTTATTATATATTTTATTTCGTTATCATTTATATAATTAATGCTTTTATGAAAATTGTGAAAACATTTGGTAATTAACAGATATTATTAAATATTCATTGAAATCAAAATTCATAAATAAAATTTAAAATACAATTAAGTACTAAATTTTATTTCATTTATTAAATATATTAATAAATCCAATTATATTACATGAATCCCTACAAATTCCAATTGATCCTAAATCCGAGCTCTATTAAATTTATTATTCAGTTAATGTACCATTAAAATTATATTGAAAATTCATCAACAATTATATGTAATTTTAATACGAGTACCCTTAAAGTTTTATTGAAGTAATTAATTATTTATAATTATTAAGTTTATATCTCAAATAGCATAAATAGTTAGTAACGTAATCAGTTATAAAAAGACTAATTTTCTACTGCAGTTATGCCTTTTGATTAGCAATAAATTCAATAACAACCAAAAAATCAAGAAGCAAGTATGAAGATATAATAGGATTATTATATTAAGAAATTTAAAAAATAATTATTATAATTCAAAATAAAGGAATTCTGATTTGGCAGTAGTGAAAAAAAATAAAATTATGTTAAACAAAATTATCATATAGTTTGGAGTAGTTTGGAATAGTAAATAGAATTTTACACTCCATTTTAACATTATATTTTATATTTTATATTCTCTGAACTCACCCTGAGAGACTAAAAAAAATTATAATCCTAAGATATAAAAAAATTTCACAATAATAAAAAATTAATGCTATTTACAATATATAAGAAATTTGAAAAATGGTTTCAAGAAAAAATAGTAAAATATACACTTTAGAAGCATTTTTGAAGCGCAGATCTGCGGTTTATCACATTAAAAAATCTATAATTTTTAGAGAGAGATCTTTGAAACTTTTATTAGAAATTCTGAAAACAGAAAGTTTTTATTCGCAAAGATATAATTTACAATCACTGTATTTCTCAAAGAGAGATTACGTAAAAATTCATTATATATCTAGTAATACAATGAAACAGAAAGTTCTGAAAAATATGATGTTTCTAAACAACATAAATGCATTAAAATTAGTTAGATAAAATCATTTTTTAGCATATAATAATACAGAACAATCTATACATCATGTAACACGTTTTGTATCGCCCAGTTTACAGTTTCTGGAACAAATATTGTAAGCCTTCTACTCCTAGTAACACAATATACTATTATAACAAATAAATAAAAGATAGTCGGGTGTCTTAGCCCGCTAGGTCTCCAGATTTAAGACTTCTAGAGTCGGCCATGCCAAGAAGTGAAACCATTCCAAGCACCACCAGTGGGCGCTAAAATTGTAGATTTAAAAAATTATGACGATGTAAAAGATTGTAGTAAACCATGCTGCAATGCCAACAAACTTTATAATAGTTTTAAATACAATTTGAAATGTGAAATACAATAAATCCGATAAAAAATATTATTCTATTAAAAAATAATAAATATAATTTAATATTTAATTTGTTTTAAATAAGTTTTTAAATTTTGATATTTGCGTGAAATCATTAATGTGTCGTTAAATTTTGTTTCCATACACACGTACCATTATTGGCTTTAAAAGCGGATATTCGACCAATATACCCAAAATAAATAAAAATAGGTATTGATTCTTCCTGTAGCGGATATTAATTGAACCTTAATGTATTTCTGTATTTATTGGGCTGAAAAATGGCCAAAGAATAATGTGTCTTTTCAGTTTAAAAGACAAAGAAATTATTAATTTATTCAGCCAAAGGACGATCGTTTATCATATATAACGACGCGATATGTTACTACAAAATATAATTTGCCTAAAATTAAATTGAACACACATTGTGTTTAGGCAAAACAGGTTTAATAAAAATATTCAACATTCTAAATATTGAATCAAACATTTCTTTATTTCACTTATTTCTAGAATTTTTATATTTTACCTCGTCTATATCAATCAATTCTTCATTTTAAAACAAAAATTAAACTCTAAATCCATACCATACAATATTTAAAGATATGAGAGGACTACTAATTTCGCCCTACTTGTACAAACTTCAGGTCTGTAAGTTAAAAATAAATGAAAAAATCACAAAAACCTTTAAGAGAATCTTCGTAATTGTATTTTATGGATCACTTTTTTATGAATAAATGTCACCCCGGATTTTAACCATGCCTTCTTCGCTACCACTTCGAACTTTTAAAATAGTAATCCCGACAGCTTAAATAAGATTAAATTTTCATTATTATTTTTGAGTTAATTTAAAATTTGAAATAAACTAAACAGACAAAACACGGCACTGGTTTATTAAATAAATTAGATTTTACTTCAAACTTAAATTATTTCAAATCGTTCTACGCTGACTTCTAAAAAAACAAAAAACAAAAGAGTTTATTCCCATACATTGAACAACGTTCTCTTGTAATTAATTGAAGCACATTTTTCTGTTATCGACTGAAATAAATTGTAAATTCATACAGAGTTTAAAAAAATCTAAGATGAAAGGTAAACTTACTAAAATCAAATGGGGTAAGATTCGGCGATTACACTGTATTGTAATAGCATAGAAATACAAGAAATTTTTCCATTGTTATTTAGGAGCTCCTTTTAAATTTTCCTGCAACAAAATTCTTGTGTGTTTTCAAGTGTAAAAGCATAACACTACGCCTCGCACAAATTTTTTTTCAGTCGTCCGCTTCCAACAAAGGAACTTGATATGATTGTTATTTGAAAGTTAGAAACGTATATGTGTTTGTGACCCCAAACTGCCTTTGATCACGCCCTGATGCTGGCGGGATAATTCTGGGTCTCATATAGACCTCGCTGGTTCACTCTAACAAAAATCATATGTAAATTTGGGTTCCTTATACAGCAATGCAGGCGTAAAGTGAATTTATGTACCAACCACGATGGAAATTATGAAGTATTAAGAATTTAAAACACCGTCAAAAAGACTTTTTCTTTAAATGATTAAAATTTTGAATGATCGTAGAATAATAGAGTTTATTATAAAAATTAAACAATTTAGAAACTCAGTTACTCTCATGTGAGGTTCAAAAATTAAATTAAACAAACTAAGTTGAAAGCAAAATTAAAATTGGCCGCAACTATTTATATCAAAAAATTAATAGGGGAAATGGGCTTAAAATGGGATACTTAACGTATGGCATTTTGTATAGAATATAATAAAAGATGGAAAATTGTGTAAAGTAAATATATTATTCTATGGTTATTGATTTAACCATATATTTATCAAAAACATGCAAAAATTAAAAGCAAAAAGTTCCATGTTTTCACATAAAGATAATTATCTGCCTATAGATGTTTACATAGACAAAGTTACAACTTTAGAAAGCTCTAAAGACTGATAAAAATATTTCCTAGTAAAACCCAATATTTGAATAAAAAATCTTAATAAATAGATCCTATTTTTTACATCTTTAAATTAAAATTTTTCAAATTTTAAATCTTATCTATGACAAACTCATTTATTTATAAAATCCAATAATAATTTGACTATCTTTACATATTAATTTCGAGTTTACTTAAATTTTAATAAAAATCTTTAAATAATTAGGATATATTTGCTTAATGGTTAAGTATATGACATGATGGAAATATTTACTTCATAATATTATTATTTTATGTTTTAAAGACCATATTTCTGTTCAAACCTATCCTATCGTATCCTATAATATTTAATATTGTTTACTTATAATCTTCATTCAATTATTTTATCAAAATTCAATTTAAAATATATTATCGTTGAATATTTATACATTCATTTGTTACATCCAATTTTAATGTGCATTCAAATTTTACTAATAAGTTTTCTATGATTATGATTATGAAAGTTACTATAATATTTCAGCATATTAAACCTTGGATTTTAGTTTTAGATTAAACGTTACAAAAGTTATTTAATTATAAATCTCAATAATCTATTTAATATCGTCATAATGTCTTGAAAATTTAGGACAAACATTCTTCAATGGCTTATTAATGGATGGTCCTGTTTATTTTTTCAAAAATTCGAATTTTTATCTAGTATTTCCAATTACTTATTTTAATTCGCTTTACAATTAATGGCGGTCTTTCATCTTGTATTATCTCTCATATTAATTGGTAATAAAAGAGCCCTTAAAAGCTCTAAAAACTTTTAACGAATTAAATGAAGGCATCCAAAAAAAAGATTAAATCTACAAAGTTAAGATAAAATCAATTTAAGAACAAGCTCCGTTACCTTGAAAACGTATAACTTACAAAAAGGCACGGGGCAGCTTCCTGAAAAAGCATAAATATCCAAAAATAAAAAAGGGAGGCTCCATTCTTGATCAAAGCACGACGTTGTTTTTGTTCTTAATTTTCTTTGTTTTCAAGGAAAATTACGAGCGGCGAAAGGGTACAATGTTTGATAAAAATTACTTCTGGAAGTTGGAGAACGACCGTAATAATTTTCATCCATTATTGAAAATCTTCACAATGCAGGATGAGAAATATTAAATAAAGTCGAAATTGGAATTCCAACGGTTATGTCGAAAATACGATCTCTGGGATTCCAAACGAAATACGTAATTCTGTCCAGATTTGACCTTCAATATATCTGTACCCAATCATTGTATTCGAAACCATTTTCAAAGAAAATTTTTCTATTAAACCCGATTAATACAAGAAATTATAAAAAAATTAAGATTTTTACTTACAGCCTTTGGAAAAAATTATATAACACATACACAGGGTGCTTCAATAATAAGTTTGCATATGATAACTGGAGAAACACAAAGTGGAAGAGTTATGTCTAGATTTATTGAAATTGAAAAAATGGCGGCGGATATTTGAATCAATCGACCATTGTTATATTCTGTATCTTTTGTAACAGGATTTATGGTATAATTTCAGATTTGAAAAATTATAATAAATGTATTTGTAAAATTTGTGTAACAGACTCATATGACACGTTAATTTTTTATTTATCAAATAAATATCATAAAACATGTTTAAATAAAATTAGAATTGAAAGATTAATTAAAGTCACATGATATTGTTAGATTTCAGATTGTATTTTATTCTTGGTATAAATAACGTTTTTCCATCAACTTAACACTAAAATAGGGTATATATATTAATTTGTGCATTAATGTTATTTCTATTATAATCTACGTATAGTCAAATTTATTAAAATTACAGAAAAATATAACAAAACAAATTTCTTAAGGTAAATTATTTTATGCAGATTAGTGAATGAATTTTCTTATTATTATGGGAACACATTTTGTATAACATATTTCAAATTATTTGAGATTTGATTATACACGAAAATTAACTTTATCAAATCAAAAAAGAAAGGGACGTTAAAAATTTGACATGGCTCTCTTTTGGATTACATACGTCTATAAATTGTAATAGACCATGCCTTGATTTGATAAATTTAAAAAAATTAAATAAACTGTAACAAAAAAATTAAATAAACACTAACCTCAATTTTTTTTTCGTATCTTTTTTGATTATTATAATCTGTTTTGTTTACATCAAACAGAACCTCATATTCTTTTAATTAAAACTTAATGTTCACTTGTGAATTTTCAGTGGTGATGTGAATTTTTTCATCCTTGGTAGGAAGCATTATCAAATTTGGAGTTTGATGAGAAAATAAATTTTCGCAGCGGAAAATGAAAGAGAAAACATAAGAAAATCAACAATTCAAGTGAAACACTTAAAAAGCTCAAAAAAATTTGTCACTGAAAGACTTGGTTTTAAATAAAAACTAAAATATTTACCTGTTGATGTTGCAAGTATTTATATTCATATAAATAAACAATTGTTTTAGATTTTAAAAATATAAAAAAGTGGTCATTTATTTAATGACGTTTGGTAGGATTAGTGTTAAAAAATAATAGAAGGACATTTGATATTTTAAGTTGTTTTATTTTATCATATTTTGATTTTATATTTATTTCAATATTCTGGTCTATTATCAATATTTTGATTTTATATTTATTCTCATGTCTTCTTCTTCCATTGTTTCTTTCTATATATTTATATTTTCTTATAGTTATTCCGCAATTTCTACTAATAATACCATATCATTTGCAAAAAACTACATTTACCATTTTAACTTTCTCTCTCTATAATTTTTATATCCTATAAATATAGTTTTGACTTTATTGTCGCATGTTTTTATATCATCTGTATGTATATTGAAAACAGTTAAGCTTCTCCTCCTCTTTATCTTAATATCGTTTCTTATTTAAGCCCTTCTGATTTTCTATTATTTCTTCTTTATCAATTTTTTAACCGTTTAATACTTTTGTTCTGGAGACTGTGCCAAAAGCTTTTATTGGGTCTATGAAAAGATTTTTATTTTGTAATTGAAGGTTTTTCTATAATTTTTTTTATAATGGAAATTTAGTATTGTGTATTCCTCCAGGTCTGGGTCCACTTTACGATTCTGATAATTACTACTCTTATGTTGGTGTGTTAGTAAAAAAATCATTAAATAAGCGAAGTTTTCCCAACACCAACTTATAGCGACATCAGAGAAGTTTCCGTTTAAAAAAAGAAGAAGCTAGAAGTCGTCCAGAGATCCAGTAAACAAACGTACCTTGAACAATGAACTTGATAAACTTAAGAAGATAAATTAAGTATTTGTTTTTTCTCACTTTCACACTTTCACAATATCACAAGTCTTTGAACATACAGATTATTTTTCGATGATTTTTCTCTATGTTAAAGTGGATTAATTTTCCAAAACCATACATTTTCTTGTAAACTCTTGAGACATTTGTAGACGTTTGGGGAAATAATAATCATTCTTTATGTGTCTTTGCAACATAGCAAATTCCGTTTAGTATGTTGGTTGACCTTATCTTGATCTTAGCATATCATTTCAATCAAGAAGACAAACACAAACATGAACGACAATGATCTAAGGCGACTAAACAATCCATCAACATGTCCCTAGGTTGGAGAAATTAAACCGTTTGATTTTATGTTACGTGCGTGCAGAAACAGATTCGAACAGTTTAAATGATATTATAAACCAGCCTAACAATTAAATATTTTACCAGTAATCATAAAAAAATTCTAAAATGATCAATACATTCAAACCAAGTTTAATATTAAACAATTCGATTCATTCATTAGCTCTATTGGAATAGGATAAATCCATAACTGTGATACTCAACGTATTGCATTTTAAATCTATAAAAACGTTCGAAATGATTTGCAATTCCGGCTTCTTGCTCGTCTGTACTCACAGAACGAGCTGGGAAGCTGATGCTCAAATTTTTAGCCGCCGGATTGTGATATATTATCAAAGATAAACGATGTTCTGAAACTCCAGCAGAAATGATGAATAATAATTTACCTTTTTCATTATATGAATGAAACGGGGACGAAACGGACCCTAAATATTGTTCACTAGAGATTTTTATGAAAAAATAAAGTCGCTGTAAAAAACTTTGTTGTTTTGTTTCGTTATTTATCTTCTTTCATCGTGGCTGATATTTATCAGTTTTAATATAGAAAGAAAAGGTATTGGTATTAGTGTTATTATTATTTTACAAAAATAGGGCGATTTAGATATAATTCCATTTATCCAAATTGTTAAATTCTACTTGTTGATTAGATATATCAATAGTATCAATAATTGTAAAAAAAATTACTAAAGCAGGCTAATTGATAATCGATATAAGAAATAATAATGGAAATGTATATCCATTAAAAGATACCAAGAATAGATTCCAGTCAATTCAGCTCTTTCAGCTTATTAAAGCAATACGTAGAAAAAATTATATACCTTAAAAAATAGACGATTTAATCTTTTACAACAACAAAAAATTCAATTTGCAAAATACATAGATGGGTAAAGAGGATGTTTTATGAAAAATGTATTAAACGTTTAGATAAGAAGGGTATTTTTATAATATGTTGTTAATTATTTATTTTATAAAGATCGTAATAATAATAATAATTATTATTACACTATAATAATACTAGAATTAACAATATAGTAATAAAATTAATACTTTTAACCCTTGCTTTGTGGAATGAGTCCCTAATTTCCATATTTCAAACAAAATATCAAAAATTATGTCTCGTACTACAATATCATTTAAAGTAAAAAATAGCGTATATTCCTATGAAGTTCAGTTTTTTTTATTACCTTTTGGACTAAATACTATAATTATTAAGCAATTATTTTAGGAAAAGTAGAAAACTATAGCAAAAAATCATATTGTACAAATTACTTGATAATGATTGGTTGATATGTTCGCTTATAAAAAATGCTATTAATCTTATGTCACTCCTTGATAAAGCAATTTAGTGAAACCTGGTCAGGGAAAAATATTTAAAAATAGCTTTGTAACACTGTAGAAATTCAAGATAAGTATAATTTATCTTTTTTATATATAATATAGTAACGGGTGTTCCAAAATTTAAGCAAGAACTAATTTTCATTATTCTAAGTGACCTACGACAAACTTATTTTTTTATATACATAAATGATTGTCGTGTAATATGTTATTGACTAAAAGTAGTATTGTATTAAATTATAAATCAAAGGAGGTTGTTCTGATTTTCAAGGCGCCTAGGCTAATACGTCGTCTAGGCTTGAGTTATTTATCAAAGCTTCGTGATCTTTGAAAATTTCAAGTCAGCAAACACGCCAATTTTTGCTAAAGTTTACATACACAGTTTTTATATAAAATTATAATCTTGAAAGTAGAACTTTATTTAATTTGTTTTCATTTCCTTTAGTAACTTTTTATGTAAAGAATGTATCACACAAATTATATCAAATATTACGAGGGTGATTTAAAATGGACATTATAAATAAGTATGAACAATGATAAAAAGACAATTTAAGAAATATTATTAAAGAACATCTTAAAGTTAAATGCTCATTTAAATGTATTTAAAATTCTCTCATTATAAACCAGTTAACATAATATTCAACTCACATTAGTGCACCCTTTATATTCCCAAAAATAATTTGATTCATGTAATTTGTAACATCTGCAATTTTTACTTTAGCCAATCAACATTTGACTAATATACTCTGCAAAAATTGACCAATGAAAACTGCCTTCTCTGAGCTCACACTTAACAATTGTAATCGTAAACCCCAAAGTCCGCTCAAAAAGAGATTCTCTCAACCAAATTTTAAGTTCAAACTGTTAATGACTCTTCAGACCACAAAATATGTAAAATTAATTTTAGTTTAAGTTGTAATTAGAGAAAATTCGTATCAACCATTATGAACATTACTCAAAATACTTGCATCTGTTATTATTAGAGTTCAAATTTTTGAAAATAGTTAACTTCATAAAAGTTGTTGAACAATAAAGTAGTGTATCAGTTATTTAATGGATGGAATGAATTTGTTTACGAAACTAAACACATAGATATAGAAATTAATGTAAAAATAAAATTCCACGATTTTCCAAAAATGTTGCTTCTCTTTTCAAATACTATTCAAATTAATTTCTTATGATTAACGAAAATTACAATCTAATATTGGAAACAGTTAAAACCTTGAAGATAATTTTAATATGTTACTATGAATTAAAATACTAATTGTAATTTAGTAATAACTTTGTTTGCATTTTTTAATAGCATACAGATTTAATAAAAAAATAATAAATAAAATTCTAAAGTGATAATATTTAAAAAATCATTGTGTTATTTATAAAGTTATTAGGTATTTATTATTGTAAAACAACTAGAAACTATTTGACAAAGAATTACCCGATATTAGTTATGACGCATGAGTAAAGAGCGCATGGAAGAACTGTACATTAATAGACAAAGTAATTCACTATTTGTTAAAAAAAGACGATTTTATTCGTGGCTGAAAGTGCTTGTTTTAGCATCTCTAACATTTTACGTTCATTCTTTAAAACCCCGACATCTGCACCGGCAATTTAGCCGGTTTTTCCACAATAGAAAACTTTTAGTCATTTATCGGATGTTTTCAATTCAGGGATTTGGTTTTTATAACCCCAAACAAGCTCCGAAAAAAACTCCGAAACACAGAATGAAACAATCCAGTCTAATAATTGTTACTGCCTTTACTTTATTATCGAAATAAATTTCTTTAATGCCCCAATACTAGACCTATAAATGCCAAAAAAGGGCACAACTCATAAATTATTCCGCATATGGAACAACCCAGTAACGTCCAATTATGTGTTCTATTGCATATCACAACTATTTATTGTAGGGTGTAATTGCTTTCGAGTCTAATGTTGGAAATATTGCTCTATCTGAAGACTTGATTAAAATTAAACGGAAATAACGATAATTATTTATTTTATAATGAAATCATTTACCAAAAAAGGCAGCATATCTTTCTTCAATTAGCCAAAAAAAATTTTAAGTATTATAAAAAAATATTTTAGGTTTTACATTTAATATAATGAACCTACATTATTTCTTACTTTAAAAGATATTGTAGAAAATCTTTTACGAGATATATTTTTTGATCATTTATTTGTAATATCTTCAAAATATGTAATAATTCTGTATGATTTGTCGTTTTTAGGTTGTTTCCGAAATATAAGGTTAATGGAACTTTTCTTCCTATTTATTAATCAACCTCTTTATTAGATGTTATGGATAATTATTAGAGGTAGCGCCTTGTTTTACTATATTCTTTTCCCTTTTAAAATCATCCCCAATCATAGGTATTCAAAAAACTGTTAATTTAGGTGACATAAGGTGATTCGAGTTATAAGGGATAGTTATATTTGTACGAGTTAGTTTACGATAAATTAAATACTGAAGATTACAGTTTGCTCTTTTGATATTTAAATCTAAGAAATGTATAGATCTGTTCTCTTCAATTTGAACGGTATATTTTATTTTTGGATATAAATTGCTAATACAATTAAAGAAAACATCTAATTATCTATCACTACCTGTAAAACCAGCCAAAACATCATCAACATATCTATACCAAAATAACACATTCTTGAAGATATTTGAATCAGAAAAAAAAGAATATTACTGTACTGTACTCCTTTATAATGATTAGTTGAAACGTTTAAGGTATGAAGTCAAGTACGGTTATGAGAAAAAAACTTCAAGATAAGTACAATTTAACTTTTTCACATTTATTATGGTTAAATTCCACAAAGTAGGGGTTGAAACAATTAATATGTTTATTTTCTTTTAGGTATGACGTGAAATTTATTTTGTCAAAAATTTGCCAATATTATAATAAAGGAAAGAGTTACATAATATTGATTAATAATAAATTATTCTTTTTAAAATTCACTGAATTTTTAACACAAATTAGGCATGACTAAATTTACAAACCGCCAAGGTTACCGCCACACTTTAATGCGGCAGCGTACGTCATGTCCTCAATGGACAGCACTCAATTTATCGTTGCCAATTTCGTCCAACCAATATTGGCAAAAGAAGGATTAATGTAATGCCGTTTCGGATTTTTTTATCCCATTTATGCAGGATATAGAGATAAAAAACAGCGACTGCCAACTCAAAGGGCAGTGGTTAAAAGGAAAAAAGTTTAGATTAGCAGAGAGAAGTCGATCTACTGTTAGTTTATTGAATAAAATTAGGATTTATTCTATTCAAGATAAATTAAAATACCGTTATTCGTCTCTTTGTGCTACGATCCTTTACGCAACCGTCATTTTTATTTTATTTTAGAGAATTTCGACTCCTGACAAACTAATCTTTAAAACTAGGATTTTAAATCCGCGATTTTATACATTATTGAGATTAAATATGGGATTTTATAAAATCTACATTTAAAAAAACAAATTTAGATTGGTCGATTACAGGGGATGTAGAAGAGGAAAAAATTTATTCTCGGCAATTATTACACGATCCGAGCGATTTTAATACTACTTCTTTTGATACACTACACGTTTCTAACAATCTTTGGGACACCGATACAAAACATCGCGGATTAGGTTAATTAACATGTCGTGATATTCTTGATATGAATAAACATAAAACGATTAAACTAAATGTTCTGCAAACTAACACAATTTTATGATTCATATTTTTATTAAAAGTGTGAGGTGTTGTCACGTATAAATTTTTGAGTAAATGTTTCTATAAACTAATGATATTAGAAAAAAATTTATTAGAATATTTTGTTGCAAACGACACGTTCTACATATCATTTTCGCGGATACACATGCTATCTAAATATAAAAAAATCAATTTCATGCAGTCGTTAGGTGTTATATTATAGTCTTGATAAACACACGGGCCTAGACTTTGGAAAAATAAAACCTAGTTTTTTCTTAAATTTCTTTTTAGAGTAAATTTTTCTCGGCATTCACTGTACCTAGCGAGTAAAATATTTTTCTTCGAAACGTTTTTTAATTTGGCATCGTCTTTATTGAAAATTTCTATTTAATGGCCTGCTCATTAACGATTCCCTTTTTTTTATTTTACCACAAGAAAGTGTTCTAGGGCCAATTCTAGATTTACTATACACAAATGATGTTTCTCAATCAGAAAAAATATTCTTACTAGCTTCGCTAATGACACTGCTATTTTAGCAGTAGAAAGAAGAAAGAAGACTACAATAATTTACAAACTCTATCTACAGTTGGAAAAAAATTCAACTCCAAGCTTTCTCGGAAAATACATGGCAAAAGGGAAAGGGAAAAACTCAGACTGTAATGTAGAAAAATGTATTAGCTCATTGGAAGAAATCATGGGTCTACATAGTAAGCTTATGCTTGATAAGTAAATACATAGTTAAACCTGTTTGGTCTTACAGCACCAGATGTTGGGGATGTACCACACAAATAATCTAGATAGCATCCGATGATTTCAGAATAAAGTGCTAAGAAACGTTGTAGATACAAAAAAACCGGGTTCTTCTACGAGACTTGGAAATGGAAATTATTCTCCAGATCATCAAAAAGTTTGCTAAAAGTCACGAAAACCAACTCTACCATCATTCGAAGAAGACTCAAGAGAACTAAGCCTTTTGAATTAGTGTAGTGACGGTTTAATAAACAGAGTTTTATCCATAGTTAGTTTATGTTAGAATAAAATTGATCATTGGTCATTATTGGCCAGATTGTAATTATACACCGCAAACACCCTAATTTCAAAACAAAAATATACGATATTACTAGATACTTTCTATAGTAATTATTAACATTTATATTAATATAGTTTCAGAAAATAATCAATACTTTTTTCAGAATTTGGGAAACTTTGCACTTAACAAAAACTTTGATGAGAGTTCTTTGACTGTTTTACATAACATTTGGCACAAAATTTTCACTGATTCACTTATCACAACTTAAAACTAAACTCAATTTTACATATATAGCCTGAATAGTTATTAAATATTTAAACTTAAACTTAGATTATTTATATTTTTAAATTATATGAAACAACTTGAGAGATTCTATTTTTGGGCGGAGAGTGAGTGAGTTCACTGCTCAATGACTTCTTGGCGACTCTTCTTATTTCTGGAGTGACTGTGACTGTGGAATTGGAGATAATTTTGACTGATTGGTTAAATGTGTGCTCAGATGCCAATTTTTATTGGTCAGTTTTTATAGTGTTTATTAGTGAATGGTTGAAGTAAAAAATTGCGGACGTGGCAAATTGCATGCATAAAATTATTTAGGAGAAAGTGGAGGGTGTACTAATGCGAATTGAATATTATTTGAACTTGTTTAAAATGAGTGAATTTAAAACAACTCCTAACCTCGAAAAAATGTACATACAATCTTAAATAAGATAAAATGTATTTGGTTTATGTTATTTATTCACTTTTGGAATTAAAAAGCAACAGGCAGCAAGCAAAAGTTTTTTTGCCTTGAATTAAACATTTTACTCTAATTCTAAACTCTAAAGAACATGAAAATATTATTCCAAATGTACCTTTTACTATTTCTTCCTTCATTCTGAATACTTTCCCCTTTGGTTATTTTTATACTATTACTCTAGATCAACATCAGTAATTCCTCTTTTTTTTTGTAATATTTTACAACAAAAAGCCCCTTAATTAGCATTTGCCTCCTTTTCAATCGCAAAAAGTCAAAATACACCGGTTATCACAATTATTCATCTGTGCGTATGTATATTAAAACATACCATCAAAGAGATTATCTGTAATGCTTGCCTCTATGTGGATATTCAATGTCAACAAAAATCGTGAAACAATATTTTTTGCCGAACCATGAACGCTAGCACGGAGTTGATAAAATAACATTGGAACGATCCCGATTCCATAATTGAAATTTTCTGAGCCGTGTTTTTTGGAGGTTGACATTCATAAAGTGATTCAATGTGGTTAGTGAATTAAAAACTAATCACTATTTATGAAAGGACCAGACACTTCTTATGAAATTTGCGTTCTGTCTAATTTTCTAAAACGTTTATCCAGTGATGATATTGAACATGGTAAGTAAGTGTTTATGGTCCAATGACTATTTTCTACTTCGTTTCAGGAGTGCTTATGAATAATACTTGTATATTTTCAATTAATCAATTATTATATTGTTAAATTAAATAAATATATGTGTGTAACGTCATTAAATGTGAGAGTATTATAATGGTATATAATACCATTTATTCAAATATATATAAAAAAGGTAAATTACCCTTTTCTTGAATTTTCACAGTATTAGATAGCTATTTTTAAATATCTGTTTCTGTCAGGTTTCTCTTATATTGCATTATCAAAGAGTGACATAACAGATTTCTAATAAACTTACCTGCTTCATATTATAAACATTTAAACCAATCATTATCAAGCAATATATACAGTATGATTTTTTACTATAATATTAGTCTTTTCCCTAGTTTGGCGTTAAAATCCGGACAGTTTAGTTTGTAAATACCTGATTTTTTAATTTGTTAATTTTAGCTTTTACATTTAATAAAAATGTACCCACATTATTTCTTACTTTAAAAGATATTGTAAAATATGTTGTACGAGATATAATGTTTGATATTTTGTTTGAAATATCTCCAAAATATGTAATAGTTTTGTATGACCTCTCATCTTTAAGTTGTACAATTTATAAAAAATTGTATAAAAAATTGAATGAAGAAATATCAGAACTAGTAGTGCATTGATGGGGACAGGAGAAAATTCCAACAAGATGGAAAAATACATCACTTTGTCCAATTTATAAAAAGTGAGAAAAAATCGTGCGAACATAAATAAGACCGCCTCCGAAATTGAATACAGACGAGCTGTTAGGAGAATACCAATGTGGATTCAGGATTAGCAGATTGAGAGTTGGTCCAAATTTTCATTGTTAAACAACTACATGTAAAGCACTAAAAGCAAGATATAAATTTATATTATTTTCAAATATTTCAAGTAAGTCTACGATCCGATAGATCAGAACCAACTGAAAGGTCTTAAACAGCTTGAAGTCAACATAAATGAGACAGGGAGGTTTCTTGTCTACAATGGTATTGAATATGGTTTTGGAAACAACTATAAGAAGTGGAATTTATCGTGAGATGTGAGATAAATAAAAACATCTCTAGAGCCAACAGTTTTATATGGAACTAAAACATGGATTTTAAATTAAACAACCAAAAAATGTTACACATTTGGTAACCACAGGAGAAAACTACCTAATTTGGAACTTATGAAAATGTTTGAAAAACATGTATGTATTAACAAATATTGACAAAGTCATACAACGAATAAGATGGACTTGGGTATCTGCAAAGATAGTCTAAAAACAGAATGATTAGCAGGTATCAGATAGAAATTCAAATGAAGAAAAAAAGAAAGAGACCCAAAAAGAGATGTTAAAGTAGGTAAAAAGCGTTTTAGAAAATCTGGAAATTCTAAGGTGGAGATAGAAGACGAACAAACGTTTTTGGTTTTATTAAAATCGTTTATGACCCAATTTATATAGATATTTTTTTTAAGAAATACGGTTTACGTTGAATTTAGCTATAATTAGAATTTGGTCAATGCTAACCAATGAGGAATTTGGTTCTAGCTTAAACTAACTAGGGTTTCAACAACTTGTCACTAAACTAACTCAAAGGGCTCGTGATCTTGAGCACTTACGATGTTCCTTATCACTTTCTTCTGAAATCTCTGAATAATGTCCAAATTGCATTGTTTATTACATCCCCAAAGTTGGATGCCATAGGACCATACAGGCTTAAGTATTTGCTTACAGATCATAAGCTAATTATGCATTGACAAAGTGGAATTTTTTCCAATAAGCCAATACCTACCTTTTTCTGTATTTTAGCCTTCTATTTTTTTTTTCATATGTACTTTCAAACGAAGTATGGTGTATGGTTAAACCTAAGGATTTAACTGTATTTGAATAAGGTATTAAATTATTATTTAGTCTGATAGGTATGGGGACTATTCTTTTTATTTGTAAAGTAGACATGGACATATTTTTTCTTATTGAGTTTGATCCTCCATCTTTTTGTCCAATCGTTGATAGAATTAATAGCTGTTTGTAGATTATTAACAACTTCTTCATTGTTGCTCTCTATTACTAAGATGGCAGTATCGTCAGTGAAGGTGGCAATAGTATTATTGTCATCTGATTGAGGAATATCGAATGTATACAGTAGGTATAGAACTAATCCTTGTGGTACTCCAGTTTTAATCTCTCTCGGATCAGTAATAATTTAAAAAAAGGTGCTTCCCAACAAATGAGATATACTATATACAGAAAATTATGCATATTGTCAATCTGTTTTTCCTTTGCACAAAAATGGTTTACTACTTAATTGTAAATTCGTTTTATTTTACATCTGATATCAGTTTAGTAAGTTATATATTTTTGTATAGTTATAGGAAACTCTGAACGCTATTTTTATTTTCGAACCGCCCGTATGTAATAAATATTACTTCATTGTAACACATTAAAATATAAATTTCTTTAGCTAGTACACCCTGTACAAAATTGAATAAAATGCTTTCTGGATTATTAAAAATTTAATTTGTTGACGCCATGTTTATAGACCATCAACTCCTTTGGTTAAAACAAATTACCTCTATTTGAACTATTCGTGTTAAAATAATTAATCCTAAAATCAAAATCACCCCTTTTATTTCCGAAACATGGTTAGAATACACTCTGTATATAATATTAATTTTAATCATAATTTTTAAGGCTTAATTTCCAATTTATTTTCCAAATATAATAAAACATATATTTGAATAGATTAATAATAAAATCAGTTAATAACTATATTTTTAATTAAAAACTCACCAGTGCAAAAGAAGAATAGAAAAACTATGTACAATAATCTTCTTCGGATTTCCATTTTCCTTTTAATTTACAAACTTCTTCACCAATAAAACAGCACTATCATATCACAAAACTCGCAAAGTGAATGCAACTAATTTTTACTAATTTAAGAAACTACTTGCGGTAATATTTTAGCAAACTTTCTTTTAAAACCACTTAATAAATTTTACAGTAAATCACAGAGAGAAATCTTAAACATTAACCACTAAAAACTACCACTAAAAATTCGTGTTCACTGAAAAAATTCGTCCAGTTTCAGAAGTGGGATTTTATTCCGAAATCGCAAATCAGAAGTGGGATCCCCTATCAGGAGGGCACCGACACCGCGTGACATAAAAGCAAAGCATCTTCCGCGAAGCTGGCGTCGTGACGGACGATAAGAGAGTGGCGTCGAGATGACTAGCTGCCCTGAAAGCACCGGGCGCTTGCGTTATCCCCGCGATTCTATTAGAATTATTGTTGATAACACAGATATAATTTTGATAGATTGTTGCACCTGATGCTTCCTGTCGAAGCTGCTCGCTTGTCAATTACAATTTGCTCTTTTAAAACGATTTCATTCGGTCGAATAGAAAACGGCGTTGTATATACACCCAAAGCGTTTTTATGTAAATTGAATGTTATAGGAATGAGACATATCTAATGTACTGGGTGGGCAACTAAGAGCGGCCGACGGTCAAATCTCAGGATTGGATTATAGTGCAGCATCGGGAAAAAATTAGAACGAAAGTGACCTCGAGAAAAACCTGAAAATTGTTTACAGAATTGTAGGTTCACCGCTACAGGGCGTAATTGAATAACAAAAATTAAAAAAGCAAAATTTTATAAAATAACTAAAGGGTTTGAAAACAAGTTCATCATATTTTCCGAAAAATTTTGGGCACTTTGGGTTCACAAGTTTTGGTCTGTTTTTTCAAATAAGAGGTGTGAGAAAGCGAGAACCTTGTTAAGAAAAAATACCTATAACTCCGCTTAACGGACTTTTATTAAGTTAGTGTTATGGAAGGAGCTTTTCTCCACTCATGAAATAAGTCTAAACTCCGAGCAATCTAACCAATAACGTGAATGCTATAGGGCACTGTTTAATTTATTTTTAGATATTGTATGTTTTTTTGAAAATATTAAATAGAAACATATAAATTTGACAACGTTTTTAAGAAGTAGACTAAATTATCAATAAGATAGCGTAAACCCCAAGTCAATATCTTTTTCTGGTACAAAGATATCCTAAGAAACATGTAAATGGTGGGAATTTTTCTTCACGTGTCGATTAAGCTGGTTGGTCTCAACGAAAATCAACAAATTTAGTCTGGTTAGAAAGGTCTTACATAGGTCTATGTGCAGTAATTTAAAATCTTGTACGACTACTGCTACCGTCATCGTTAAAGAAATTTATTGGACCAAACATCTCTATACAGGTAGAGAGGAAAGGAAGTTTATTTCAATGGCCAGCCGGGTCTCCAGACCTGACATGTTTAGCTTTTTAATTGTGGGGTCGAATAAAAGATAAACCCAAGGGAAGACAAGATCGAGAAAATATGATATGCAATAAAAACTATTCCAGTGACAGAAATTGAATTCTTGTATTGCTAATAATAAAGATCTGAAGCGCCACTAATTACATTCTTAGTAGTTATTTATTGTAGTTTGTTTAGTTGTTAAATTATTATTATTTATAACATTCCCGTACTATTTTCCTTTCTATTGAGTCAAAGGCTGCCTCCAGGTATTCTTTTCTATATTAAATTTCTTAGAATGTGAATGTTACCGTTCGTTTATCTTTAAAGTGTGAATTTAATTTCCACCTCTTCCATTTCTATTTCTATGAATCTATTTTCGATTATCCTTGTATAGGTTTAAAAGCATTTTGATGATAAGGTATAGTATTCTTTAATTATTACAATTTACATACTCTCCCTTTTTGTAGATGGGCACAGGTATATTAATTGGTTAGTCTTTTGAAATTTTTCACGCTTCTTTACATATTTTCCAAAGGCAAGAATTTTTTTCTTTCTAGATATATTATCATTTCTGAATCCATATCATCTTCTCCCCACGCTTTATCTGTCTTTATAGCATACACTGTTTTCGCTAGTTCGCTCTTTGATTCCTCTTTATCAAATTTGTCTGCATAATCCCATTTCCAAACTTTTGTTATCATTTTGTGTTTTTTTGTATTTTATTCCTTTTTGTTGTTTACTGCTGTAAATTCCTTTCTTCTTCTCTCTTTCTTTCCCCTTCTCTTTATCCAAAAGCATCTAATATTTGTTTTCTAGACCTCCTGCAATTCAATTCCAACGTTTTAAATGTTTTTTCTTTACTGTTTTGACTGTGCTCTTTGCATTTTTTTATTGTCTTTCATGTTTTTCTTTATCATTTTCCGCTTTAGTTTGAACACATATTTTTCAATCTGGTTTCTTCTTCTTCCCCTCCACCTTTACTTTTTCGTTCCTCCACCTCGTTCTGTTTGTTTTGGTTACTACAGTTTTTTTAAATTTGGAATATTTTGGAAATGGTCATGTAATTAAAAAACCCCTACAAATAAATCGTTTAATTTAGGGATTTATTAAGGAGATGTATTTTCCATAATTTCAAGCACTTATAATACAAAACAGCAGGTATATCGATTTTTTTTAATATAGGATGCTTAAATTTTACATTGAGTTTATTGGAGTATATTTGGTGGTATTTTTTACATATTTTTTTCAATTAAATATTAAATATCTAGTAATCCTTAGCAATATATGATAGATATATTTTTTGTATATATTTTTTACGCCATTTCATTTGAGGTCCCTTCGATTTTTGGGAAACTAATAAATATATTTAAATTTTGTATAAATATAAAACATAAAATATACTTATCTTAAATTTCCAAGCTTCCAAAGCATCTTTTGGTTTATTTCTTCATCTCTATTGTTTTATTTATATTCTTGTGTTTCCTTCTGATTAAGAAATGATAATTACAATAAAGTTCTGAAACACAGTTTGTTTATTATGTATTTCAAAATTAATATCAAAATTTATGTGAAACACTCCCATAGATAATCAATTCAACAAGGTATTTTAATATCACCATAACATTGAATTTATATCAAGCCCATTTGTTAGATTAATTACTCAAACATTTCAGTTATTCAATAAAAGCATTCAGATGGGTCAATAAATTAAATAAAAATGTTTTATACAAATTGATGTCGGCCTGTTTCATAACAAGTTATTACTTTATGATTTCATGTAACGTTAGTACACAAAGCCAGGACCAATCTGTATTAAAGGGTATTCAAAATGGATTTAATTCCCCATGTTTTTAATTCTCAACAGTTTCAAATTATAATTATTTTAACTATACACAATATAAATTACAAAGTATTTTTAAACTATACACGTATCCTTTTAAAATGTTTAGTATCAAAGAGATTTTTTTTTGGTTTTTTTAAATGCCACCACACTATTTTTAAACTATATCTAAAAGGATATTTACTTAATAGCAACATAAATGCTCCTGAAATGAAGCATTTTGGAAGAATAATAGCGAAACCAAAATTAGACTGAGTAAAAAAGGGAATTAAAACAGAAAATAAATATTAAAATATAATAATGTATGTGTTAATATTAACAATGTTTTAAATTTTGCGTTGTTTCGTTCTCTTAGAATATGATGAGATAATCAAGGCAAAGTATTTCAAAAATATTAATTTTGAAAATCTGAAGTACGACACTGCTTTGCGTGCTATCGAAAAACCATATTTAGTACAAATGACTGATTTTTCACAGATAAGGTTATAATTTTTTTATATCTGGCGCAAACTGGACTAAAAAACAGGTAACAATATAATAATTGCAACTATTTTAATGATTTTACTACAACTGTTACACAAATTTCATTATGAACAAATGAAATATCTATAAAGGGGCAATTGTGTAATTTCATAAAACGAAAATCAAATAACGCTTTTATATAAATATAAAAATAATCATTACTTCTGTTCCATTATTTTCTGTTATTCGTTTGGACATTTATTTGGTTTATTACGAGTAGTTTTAGATACAGTACGTTGATAAAAACGTGGAATCAATTCTTCAGCAGCTGAAGGACTTTTGCAAATATCCAGAAAGAAAACACATCGAAAGAAGCCAAAAAAAGACGTTCAATCTTCCAGAAGAAGGAGATTTAAATATTGCAATGAAATTTAAATCACAACAATGTAATTTGAAAATATATGTAAATATTTCACAGATATTAAATTATAAACCAAATTAACATTACAATTGAGTTTCACTTAAATTATAACAAATTTGGAATGTATGTTTTATTCAAAAAGCCAAATGTTTTCCGAAGGTAATCTTAATTTAGCTAGACGAAAGTAATAAAACTTTTAAAGATGCCTTTTTCAATGGTGCCCCCTTAAATTTCACATCGCTAAATTTTTAAAAAATGTGCAACTTTAATCTAAAGATATAATTTAATTATTGTTATTGCATATGTGGAACTTTACCTCAAATTCTCAAAAAAGTGAAAGCGATTTAAAACTTTTGTGTTTACTTTTACTGGATGGTTAGCATTTATTCTAACTTTGGTGGAATAAAAAAAAATGGGATTTTCCAAAAAAGATAAATGTTTTCATCCAATATCACACAAGAAAACAACATTGTCTGTAACTGAATCATCTATTTCTGAAAAGGATTTTCCACTAATTAGGCCAAGGTTTCAATTATATAATCATCCAAACAGACAATTGGTTTTAAATTTCCTACAGACAAGAGAGCTGGTTTACTCTTTTTTAGTAAAAGTTTAATGACAATTCTGTCGAATTTACATTTAGTTGCGAAAAATTTAAATCTTAAATTAGTTTGTTATTAACTTTCGAATCAACCTTTTTAATTAGATATAATTATTTTTGTAAAACCAATTCAAGTTAATTTAATAACCACTGAAGTTTACGCATATATTTATTTATTTTGTTTTGTTTCGTGTTAAATTTTTTTAATTTATTAAAAAAAATATCAAATTTCCTTTATTAAATTCGAAATATTAAATTTAATCTGAATTATCATTTCAATTGTGGAATCGCAAGTATTTCACAACTAAAATCTAAATTCATATAATTAATTCTATTACAATATTAGATACAGTTTGTGAAAAATGAAAAAATATAATCCTACTTTTCAGAAAAAATTATTAATTAATTAATTATCCAATAATCAATTATCTATATCCACGTTTTATCGAACATTTAATAAACGATTTAGTAAAAGTATTCTTACAGACAAAAATCCAATAAAACCTGTTAGTATATTAAAAAAAAATTAAGTTTTACCTCTATTTCGGTATCTAATCATGAATTTTGACATAAAAATTATTTTTCAGGGAGAGAAGTAACTTTATAGGTCCACTTGAAATGTTTATAAATTTATTAAATAAACTTACCTTTTTGAAATAATATTTCGTAGTAAAATAAAATAAGAAATTATTAATTAAAACATTACAAACGCTTAAAAGCGTTGTGATAAATTCTAACTTTAGTAGAAACATTGAAAGAAAATACATATTTTTGGTTTTTCACGTACATATAGAGAGTAATTCGTAATTTATTAATTAATTAAAAATGTATGCCATAATAATTGATATATTAGTCTTATTTATATTATAATTAGTAGGTAATCTTTTACCCTCTCAATTTCTATGATTGAAGAAAAATCAAAGTTGTCTCTATCCTAACTTTTCAAGTTCTATGCTATGAGATATTTGATTCAAGGTGATCAAAAATCACATGGAATTTCTAATTTTTTAAGTGATATTTACTAAAAATTCAAATTTGAATATTTAAACTAACTTGGAAGTAAAGATTTTTGCTTCTGTGAGGTTGACATTTTTGTACGTTTTAATATAATAATATAAAATTCTGTTATTCTTATATAATAATCAAAACACCGGACTGTTAACAATTCGTAATGTTTTGCTTTACCGCATTAGAGTGTAAAGTAAAATAGTAAAGAAACTTTTACTATTGGAGCATCTACAGGGTGTTGAAAAAAATCGAACAAGGTATAGTATGCACCAAAATAAGTCAAGTTAACAAACATGGCTCCGCAAATTGACGGTTTCGAAGATACAGAGAGTTACTTATTTTTGAAGCATTTTGCGTTTACACATTATTTTTATTATTTACAAACAAACCATAGAAACTTATAAACAAAAAAAGAAAGAATGTTAGATAAGATGTTCAAAATGCCTCCAATTTCCAAATAGACAAGACATCTCTGTCTCTAAAACTCCTACATTAGCTCGGATTTGCTGACATCCTTGATTAATTCGTTGTTGCAGCTATACAAGGCTATTTACAGGAATAGCGTACACTATACTTTTTAAATATCCCCAAAAAAAGAAATCAAGGGTGTTTAAATCAAGCGATCTTGCCATCTATCCATCGACGTGGAAACGCTTCGTGTAAATGCTCTTTAACTGCAATCGAATAATGAGGTGGAGCACCATTATGCTGGAACCACGTTTTTTGCCTTTGGTTCAAAGGAATATCGTCCAACAGATTCCGCATTGTGCTGCTTTGTAAAAAGTTTAGATATGCAGCGCCTGTTAATCGATTTGGTACAGAACCAAGTAACTTGTCGCCGAAGATACTCATCCAAATATTGAACAAAAAACGTACTTGATGTCTGGATTTCATTAGAGAATGGAAATTTTCATCAGCCCATACATGCGTGTTGTAGAAATTAGCTTCAGCATCACTTTTCGATAACCGTTGGCAAAAAACCAAACATGCTTCATGATCAGATGGATTTAGGGCCTGAACTTGGTATGGATAAAGCAGCTGCTCGTGAAGGATTCTCAAAATAAGAGGAGTACTAATTCCTACCTCGGCAGATATTCTCCGCATCCTGTCTCCGGATTTTATTCTACTTGTGCTAAAATTGTCCCTTCTGCGCTTCGGTAGCAATCCCATTAGCACGACCATACATAAAATTCATATCGGCTAATTCGATGTTATAATAAACAACCACAACAAACGAAAACTTGTGCTCTGACAACGATTGTAAAATACTTTATGACAATTATAAAATACTTGATCGACGTTTGATAAATTAAGAGCTGTGTAAATAAGAAATTGCAAGTTATTGCAAATAAATATAAATCAAATATACTTAAAAAAAATATCTTTCATATCTTATCTATCGTTTATCTATTTTTAAGTTACTTTTCAATTTTAGTTGAATTGATAAAAACGTTACACACTAGTTGCATAAATAACTCTTTCTTTCCTCAGCATAAATATCATTTTGTTATGAACCCTACGTACATATGTCTACAAAACCTCACAACATGTAAATGAAATTCGTGTAGTATATCTTTGATAAAATTTTCTAATTAGCAAAGGTAGTTAATATAATCTCAGCCTGAAATCTCCATTTAAGGAAATAACTAACTTCCGAGAGATATAGTTTTTGCCCGTGCACAAATACAGGAGTATAACACAACAATATATCATTTGCGATACTCGTAGCTAGCATAATTCAGCCGGGGATCTCGCTTAATTATGAGAAATGAATAATTGCCGGGAAAGGGAGAAAAAGAATAACGGAGTAATTTTAATATTCTCATGAAGGAAATATAAAAGTCGGCAACTGAAATGGAAAATCCGGATTCGTACCTTTTTCCTTTTCGCCAGACGACTGGATGATTGATTGTGGCTTCGAATTTGCCTACCAGTTCCAATTTCGAACCATAAGCGCGCACTCCAAATATTTATATAATAAAATTTTAACATATCCTGCCTGGTATTCCAAAATTTAATTCCAGAACTTCAAGATTATTTTTAGTTTGTTTCAAAACTTGATAACATTTTTGCAATAAGGATAATGGAACAAAATTTAAGTGAGCACCATATAACTTGTGAATTTTCAACAGAATTATGTTCAGATCGATAAGCTGTCGAAAGTCGAGCCATTTTTCTGCCCGTGGATTGGATCTAATTAAAGGGGTAAAGATTCCCATTGTTCCTTTCATTCGAATACCGACTATTATGAGAGGGATATAAATGATGGGCTTTTTATGCGCGCCATCTCGAAAACAGTTAAAGCTATCGTCACCGTTTAATTGAGGACTTTCATCGGAATAGAAATCTTGGCGTTTAATCACCTGTTAACATAACATTTTTACTTTGTATTTAATTATTCCTACAAGAAGAGAAAAACGATAATAATAAAACAAACAAAATTGAATTAATACAGAGTATTTCATAGGAAAAGGGTCTAACTTTAACTGTAGATGGACCTTATTTTGGTGGTTTCAAATAATCTATATTAATGGATCTTCTACCCTTTATAACTCACATAGGAGCTTACAACTTCCGAGTTACCCTGTATATTATTTTGATGTTTGGTACGCGTAATAACCATTGTCTAGAAAATCTACCAAAGTATTACCAAAAAGAAAATCCAGGACCAGGAAAGTTACTATTTATATTCTCACTATTTTATCAGCTTTTTCCTTCTTAGTTTTAATCTCAACTTCTGCCTTACTAATAGGTTTTTTGACAGATTACTGAGTCCTAATTTTCTCCAGTCATGCTCGCTCTCGCTGGTCTTGATTTCTACCATTTTCTGGTCCTCTTTTTCAAGATTTACATCTTCATTGGTCCCTAACCATAACTTTTTGTTAGTTTCCTATGCCTTTCCTCCATTTCCTCCTTCCTTACTCTACAACTTCACTACTTACATCCAGTGCCTCTTTGCTTTTCTTCAATTTGGAAACTTTCTCTTTCTGAATTTTGCTTACTCAAGATAGTCCTTGTTTTTTCCCGAAAATTGATTTTTTTCGGGTTCCAAACACAAGTCTTTTTTATGTTCCTATTACCGAAATATAAATTTTTAAATGTTTAAAAATTATAGCTACTTAATCTTTAGAAAAATCTAAAACAGGATTGATTGATTTCAACAACTACCCCCTATATGCATGCGTGATGGGTAATTAATCTATAATGTATTGGGTAATCAGTAATCAAATATTCAATAAAACGCTATTATTATTTATTCAATATGTTTACAATAATTAGTATCTACATAGATTAAAATTATTGTTAATGATGGAGTAGCATGTAAATTATTGTTAATATAAATCAATGGATTTAGAATTTTTGGTCGTATGACGTAATTACTAGATATAGAAATTCAACTAAAGCACGTACATGTGTTTAAAAGTAATTTCAACAGTTTTTTAGAAAAATTTCACCTTAAAATATGGAAACATTAACTCTTAGCATTCTACTGAAAGATTTATAAATAAATTTAACATAAACCTCAAAACATATTGCACACATTTTTTATGAAATAATATTTTTGCTTTATGAAATATAAATGATTTGTTGGACAAATAATTTGACAACTTTATTAATACATAATAATTGCTTTTACAAAAATTTATAGTTTAAATACATTTTTTGGTTTAAAAAATTCTTATTAATAAAAATATAAGAAATATCACATAATCGCTATAATTAAAATAAAATATATATTAATATTTAAGAATAATGAAGATTCATTCATCTGTCAAAGACCTGAAAACAACAATAAAAATTACTCACAAATTGAAAAAGTGAATTATTATACAATGTAGGTAGAGTGAATTTTTTTTTTATTTTTATATATTCTACTTTTTATTTAAGAAAAACAAGGATTTCTTGAATAACATTTAGTATTTGTAAATTAATACAATTTAAACTTTTATATTAATTTAATTAACAGAAATTTGCACATACTGTAAATGAATTTAAATTAAAAAAATAAAATACACGTAATTTTGACGTTTTCAAGTTCATTTTGTGAAAACCTTATATAATTAATTTATTAATTGACTATTTACATTAATTTACAATCTATATATTTAAGAAAAAAAAGTATACTAAAAAAAATACACTACGTTATGATATATTTTTCAATATATTTTACAGGACATCTGTGATAAATAATAATATCTTGTGAACCAGCAATGATAAAAACTATGTAAACAGCAGTATCATTAATATTTTAACTACATGAAATATTTTGTAATGATATTTTTATTATTTAAATTTATGTGAATCCCCGAAAGCTTAGGGAACTACAGAGAGTATAATTTTGATATTCTTCAAAACTAAACTTATTTTTTAAAGAACTAGACCTATAGTACAAATAAACAACTAATAGCTTTATATTTAAGTTTAAGTAAAACAAATAAAACAAATATCTTTGTAGCAAAAAATTATAAATAGTTTTTATAAGACATCCTGAATTTTTCTAGTACGTTATATTGTTTATTTCAAATACAATTTCTATTTTAAAGTAAATAATTTTCCTACTTAAGATATGTAGTATTATTTAAAAATCTGTGAATCCCTGAAAGTTAAGGAAACCCCAGAAAGTTCCTTTTAAAACGCCTTAAAGCTAAATTATACCTAGGGTATAAATTTTTATCAAATTTTTATTATACAAAAAAATTATGTATTTTTAAAGCAATACAAATAAAACATAATATTCCAATTTAAAATATTTTTCTGAAATATCCTGAAACCTTCTAAAATATTATATTGTTTACTTTAAATAAAATGTCTATTTTGAAGTAAAGATTTAATCGACTTAAGGTAGGTATGTTATAATAATATTTTATTTTAATATCGGTAAATCCCTGAAAATTTGGGGTACCCCAGAAAGTATTATTTTAATACGCTTTAAAACAAAATGTATTTTTGAAATAAGTAGACCTAAAGTATCACTTTATATCAATTTTTTATAAAACAAAGAATACATTGCTGAAATAACACAAATAAAACTTAATTTCTGTAGCAACAAATTTAAAAAAGTTTTTTAAGATATCCTGAAGCCGTTCCAGTTATTATGTTTACCTACTTCAAATGTAATTTATATTTTGAAGTTAATACTTTTTCATATAACATTTATGTTGTCAGATTTCTCCAATTGAATTATTTATTTTCTATGAAATTGTACTTTTTAATTTAATATTATTAGTTTATTGAGTTATTGAACAGTTGTTAAAAATTAAAATTACCTTTAATTTTTTCGAGAACTGTAATAATCTTTGTTGTTTGGATTCATTTGACGAGAACGCTGGTCTTCGTCTTTTTTTGACATGGAAGAGGAACTTTTATATTGGTCTGTAAAAGAGAAATAAAAAATAATAATTACATATTATTACACACAAATAATTTTATTGTTTTTCTATTATAAAACTGTTAATTAAACAAACAAGTTGAAAATGATATTCAAATTGGGCGCAACTATTTATAAAAAAAATTAATACCAAGTAAATTAGTGACAATTAAACAAATTAAATTAACAAAAAAATAATTCTACACTTTAACCCTTAAAACGACTCTCACCATAGAGTTCCGTAAAGGTCATTTCTCTCGATAATTTCATCTTGTGACACATAATTTCTAAAATTTTTATAAAATTTTGATAAATATTCCCAATTCATATTTTAATATTGTTTACTCATAACCTTCATTCAATTATTTTGGTTATTCTTAGCATACATTTGACATGTCTAGATTCGATCGTATTTTTGTTATTAGATTTAAAATATATCCATTTAATATTAATTATAACTATTTTCATTGAATGTTATACATTAATTTGTACATTCAATTTTAATGTGCATTCAGATTTTACTAATAAGTTTTCTATGACTATTAGAAAATATCATTATGATTATATATAAAATTTGCTGTAATATTTGGGCATATTAAGCCGTTGATTCTAGTTTTAGGTTGAACGTTACAAAAATTACAAAAGATCCGTATTTTATTCTCAAGGTTGTATCCTATTCTAACCTACATACATGCAAAAAAAATCTCGGGTTTATATTCTCATTTATCAGAAACATCTCAATCGAAATATCTAATTTGCCCAAGGGAAATCTTATTCTACCAAATCGTTTTTCATGGAGTTACTCTACCTTAAGGATTGGAATTTTGCTGATTTATACCTTTTTGATTCATTTCAAAAAAAACGAATGAAAGAAGTATTTACTGTTATTTCCAAGGGCACGTCATTTATTTTTAAACAAGGAAATAAATATTTGTGTTAGCATATTGCAGCACACTTCATTTTTTTGTGACATTCTGAATTTTTATACATACTATTTCTATATTTTGCTATGTGTAGTTTTCTTGCATTTTAAAATGTTTTAAAGCCTTTCTGTCTAAATATAGCAAATAAATATAAACTTCTCTAATAAAAAATATCGTTTTCCTTCCCCATGTTTCGAAAACGTTCTCGAGAATAAATTATCGCAGATTTAGCAAACGTTACCATAAACCGTAATTTATATGTGAAAAATCAAAATTTACGTGTACGATTCCGCATACATGTCGTTTTGTCGTTCATGCAACATTTTTTTAAGTTAAACCTCGCAAATGAAATGAAGCGAAAGAAACAAAATATATATTTTTTTACTTCATCCATCAGGAGAAAAACGGTGTAGACATAAGAGCTGAAATACATTTAGCACAGCTTCTGCCGGGGGAGTAAATTTTTTCTAACCGAATAACTTCTCACAGCGCCGCACCGACAAACTAGTGGGACGCCAAAATTTAACAAAAAAATAGACGTATATGTATCACAAAGATTCCTTTCCTTTAAAAATCCATAAATCAAGAAGCGTTTAATATTAATACCAATAATATTAAAAATAAAATTAATAAATACAGAAAGATAAATAATGCTTATCTTGAATTTCCACACTATTATTTATCTTTCCATATTTATTAAGAATAATTTCCATAAAATTAGAGTTGCAACAATTAATTTAATAATTTTAATGACAATAACACTCACGCTTTTATATTTTTATATATTTTTATATATATTATATTTTATATATTTTAACACAAAAAGTATCTCGTTAGTAAGTTATAACATTGTAACTGCAACAGATCATTGTTACTATAATGTAGTAATTGCTACAACTACTCAGTATACTCAGTGTTATTAAAGTCAAAAATTAAGTTTGTTTTTTTCAGTAATGTTTGTGCCCTTTTAGATGTTCAAAATAGTGAATAGATTGTTGGATACTGCAAAAAAACAACAGGATTTGTTTTTAAAGAATTCATCTACATTTGGACCTTTGCATCTAATGCAACCAAACAAAACTTTGAAAATGTGAAATCTTTATCCAAAGTTAGCGTCAATTAAAACAGAGGAAAAACTAATGGAATTCTCGGTGTGTAAATTCGAGTTGCGAATAGACAAACAGTGAAACAATGAAGTTTGAATTTACCGTATCATTTTGTTTGGTATTATTTGTGAGTAAAAAATCATATTAGTTGCTAAACTGTTATTTGTAATTGTAAAAAATGTTGAATTTAGTAAATAATTGTTTGAACGAACTAAAACTTAAAAGATAGGTTGCTCAGAAGCATCTTCTGGACTTTAAAAAACGTCCGAAAGCATTTCGTTTTTGAAGGATGCGACATCTTCCATTCATTTTTCTCACTTTAGAGAAAACTTCTGGTAAACAAATAGTTGTATACCACTCACCATTCATCCTTCTACTATTTTCTAAAAAAATTGTAGCGGCATGCTCAGTTTTCGACACAAAACAAGCAATCATTTGCTTCAAAATAATTAGAAATTTGCTTTAAAACAATTAGAAATTTGATTCAATGCAATTAGACATCGAGTAAATTTGGTTGGCTTGGCTTCATTTTAAAACTCCTACAGAGTTGAGTGTTTCTTTGCCCCATTTGACTCGAGGCTTCTTTGGACCTATTAGATTATGTGTTTTCCATCGAGAATATATTTTTCTTACACAACGAAATAATCATGCAAAATTTGATTAACCTGTTTCATATCAATAATTGATTATTATTTTTATTTGAGCCTCTCGGTTACGCCAATGGGACCTCGAGATTTTTCGCTAGGAGTTAAATAAACGCGTTTCCTTAAATTCGCACCCTGATAAGCAAATGAGGCTATTTGTTTCAAGGAGGAACACAATAATTTCCTAAATAGTGGATAAGATGTGACGAAACACGTTTTCGTGACACAGACAACAACGTCTCAAGTGATTTCCTTTCTTTTGTCGCCCTCGTTTGCCAGGAAATTGTTTTAGCCAAAGTTTTATAGCGTTGAAACTTCTTACGCAATGTGCCGAAAATAAGTTCTTAATTTTCGGTTTGGGACATATGAAGAAAGAGAGATCAGAGAAAACTTATTGGCCTTTTGTGTGCCGCGTGGTCAATGATTAGGAAAATTGAATATTCTGTATCACAAGCCGCAATGAAATTTTATATAGATTTATTAATAATTCGAAATATTCTAACTTAATAATTCTGGCTCAAAATATAAACCAGAACATTTGGATAAAATGTGGTTTCTTATAAGTTAGAGAGTTATTTAATTTAAAATTATTTTTAGACATTAACAACTTTCACTTGGTAAAATTACATTACATTTAAAAAATGATAAAAAATATTAATAAAATTAAAAAGCAATTCTCGAAACCTTTCATTGCATAAAATATATTTTAAAAATTGATTCTTTTTAATGTAAAATAAAATTCACTATATTTTCCGGAATTACAGGTTTTGTGGGATTAGAGTCTAAAAGCTTTAATAAATAATGAAAATACTTGTAGTATCCCATTTTGTTGTCTGTACAAATAAAAAATAATGCAATTAGGATCCATGACATACAATTGTTACGTGATACCTACTTTTCGTTTCATGTTTAATAATTAATTTTATACATGAAAAAATATACAGCTTTCACAGAAAAAACTCCAATGAACGTTGATTTGAGACCAAAAAAATAAATAAAAACTATTATATCAGAGTCCCACTAAATTATTTTTGTTTGTTATTAATACATAAGATACTTCTACTTAAATTGCCATATTAGTAATAATAAATTTGCGCTGATATTTAATTTAAAGTACAACATAAACTTCTATTCTATTTGTAGAAAGGATTTTTTAAGTTATCCTGAAGCCCTTTTAGGACAAGTAATAAATGTTGTAATTATTTAAGATATGTTATAATAATATTTTTATTATTTAAAAATATGTGAAATTTATAATTGAATAACTAGACCTATAGTATAAATGTATACCAATTTTTTATAAAACACAAAAATAATTACTTTATATTGTTAAAGTTAAACAAATAAAACATAAATGTCTAATATATTTGTGACAATTAAAAAGATTTTCTAAGATATCCTGAAGCCATTCTATCACATTATTTTTATTACTTTAGATGTAATTTCTATTTTGAAGTAAATATTTTAACTACTTAAGACGTGTTATAATATAATAATATTTTTATTATTATATTATTTATTTTTCATTAGATTTATAAATATTTAATTTTATATATGAGAAAATTCTCAGCTGTCATAGAAAAACTCCAATGAATATTGATTTGAGCGAAAACAAATACATTATCAATAAAGGTTCATTAACGGAAAAAAAACTTATTTTCATTTGTCATTCATACATCATGTTAGTAAAAATCAATTTAAGCAAATATTAAATTTCTCTTACATGCAATTAAATAATAAATTAATAAATGTTGTAAAAACAAACTAAAAAAATTATTTATTTATTTATTTTTAACTAAATTATTATTATTATGATATGTCTCTATTAAATGGTAATCTGAATATGACGTCTATTTTGAAATTATTATTAGTCACAAGTGAATTTATAGAATAATTTATTTTATTGTATGTAATAATTTTTCGATATATTTAACATTAAAATTATTATATTTATAAAAAATGTTTATTTACCATATTTACAGTTTTTTTATATAAAATAGATATTACATTACATATATTTGAATTATATTCTGAAAAATTTCTTTGTGCATAGAGTTAATAATACAATAAAAAATGTAAAAATTTTATAACCCCATATAAACGAAATATTAAAAAATCGTTAAATATTTTTTAAATTTGTAATAAATAATCAAATTAAAATACTTTACGACATATAAACCGAATTATTTCCATATTTTTTTTATTAAAATAATTATTTTAATTGTTAATGTCTAAAAATAGCAATAATCCAAATGAATATGAATAAGCAATTTATTTTTTCTTATTAAAACATTTTTTAACCTAGCAATTCACCTGTAATGCAAGTAGCTAATAATAATTACCCTATGTTTAGCTTTATATTTATTAAATAAGAATTCACCATAAAAGACAATGAAGACTTTTTTAATGATTTAATTCAAGAAAAAAAGTTAGATTTGAATACGTACCTCTGTGATCTTTCGGTTTTTCCGAATAGCCCCGCGATTTGTAATAATTTTCATTGTTAGGATTCTTTTGGTTGGCTTTATTGTTTTCACTCTTGCGATCCATTTTCTTGGCTCTTCACTTAGTTTGATACACCGAGCAAAACAGTGAAAACTCATGTGGGAAGTTCACGCATCGCTTATTGCTTATATGTTCTACATTAGAGCAGTGAGGGAATCACAGAAGTCACCAGTGGTTTTCTCAACCCTATTTTTGATCGGGGAGTCCCAAAGAAAGTATGATGGCCAATTGTAAACGAATTTTTTTGCAAATAAAATCAACTTTAGAGACGTAATCTTGGCACGGTGCCAATGATAACAAATTTATTGATTGCTATATGTATATATGGGTATCTAAGCGAAATTTCAAAAGCGATTCTAGGAATTTTCTAGATGTAAGTGATAAAGATATGGTGAGCAACCGTAATTTCAGGAATTTTACAAATGACCTTGTTGCTATGTATTAAGAAAGTTATTCCTTATGCTAAGATATCTGTTTTCAAAATAACGAATTCATTTTATTAAAATCATTAGTATTTTCTTTATTAGAATCGATCAAGAAATTGATCATTCATATTTTAATGGAAAATCGTATTTAAATATTTCTTATAGAAGCAAAAGTATGTTTGTTAAAAGTTATTATGTGCTTGTAACGTTAAAAGACTTAAAAATAGCGTTATAAAATAATATACAATAATTATTCGTTTTCCTACCTACACAAAATATTCAAGAAAATATATTACATAAATATTTATTAAATATTTTTAAAAGAATAAATAAAAAGGGAAAATTGTAACTGTATCAAAATGTAAAAATTTAACAACCCTCTTTTTATTTGTTTTATGAAATATTTTTTACCTCGTGTATAAGATTTTTGATTTACAATCGAAATATATTGAAATTTTTCATTAAAATCGAGATTAATTAATATCTCTATATCTCTTGGGTCTTGGGATTTTTATTTTAAAAATCAAGTTTCGTAAACTTCAACCTTAATGTCGAGATTCATCAAAATCTCCAGTTCAAAAAGTCGAGATTTTGTAATAGAATACGAGTTTTTGTTAGATTTTAAGTTTATAATAGGGATTTATTAAAATTTGTTTCTCTAAAGTCAATATCAAAGTAGAGATCTTGAAGGAAAAGAAATGTGTTCCTTTAAAATCGGAAATCATTGGAATATCGATCTTAAAGTCGACATTTTAAAGAAAACAATTAATGTTTAATAGTTTTTATTGCAAATAGAAATTCATTAAAATATGGAGCTCAAAATGGAGATTTAAAGTAAAACAACAGGTTTTCAAATATTTTTGCAAGATTCACTAAAATTTCGACTTTAAAATCTAAATTTATCAAAATATCGACTTCTTAATCTAGACCTTAAAAAAAAGTGACTTTTTGAGATTTTTGCTTTAAAATTGAAATTTGCTCTAATCTCGACTTTAAAATCGCGATCTTAAACAGAAACTTTTTTTAATATCTCTAAATCAAAGTTGATATTTCTTAAAATTTCGAATTTAAAATAAAGACTCACTGAAATATTGACATCAAAAAGTCGAGATGTACATATAAAATAAAACACGACTTTAAGATATCTGATATAAAATCAGTTTATTGAAACTTTAAAGTCGATATTTTAAAGCAAAACTCGAGAATTCAGAGTCGAGATTTAGAAATAAAATTCAATATTTTTAAAATTTTTGCTTTAAAATCGAGATTCAATAAAATTCTTGATTACGAAATCGAAATCTTGAAGAACATTTTTTAAACGTTTCAAAAGCGTTATTTGCTACCTGGGTTCTAAATAAAAATCATGCATTCAAATATAGGAACTCGTACAACTTTTTAGGAAGATTTGCAGAACATCTAGATACTTTCCTTTCCAACCTTGCCAAACACTTTTTGTGTTACATTCAATATCTATAAAACAAATCATATGTCGCTCATTGTCCGCTATAAGGCATTCCTAATCTGTTTAGCAACCAACCATATCGGTACAAACATTTAAAACAGTATTCCAAGCTCATACTACTGATTGATTTCATTAAATATTATTTAATAGTAATATGCAAGAAAAGGGTAACTTTAGCCCCAATATTTTCTACAGTAAATGGCGTTAAGAAAATATCCATTTTATTTTACTTAGAATGAAAATTACATATTAGTCTTTTTTATAATTAAAAATCTAGTAAATATTTAAATTTAAATAATACTCACACAAATTGATATAAAATTTGAAAACTAAAAACACTCATAATATTTTATGTAATATCAAGATTATCTACAAAATATATAATTTAAAAAAATGTCAGTAGTATTTATATCACTCATACAGTTCTTAATATCACAATTAAGGTTTTAGCTTCCTTAATTGAAAGTTAAGAAGTTTTATCTGCTTACACTCGTTATTTTTATCATTTACTGACTATAGATATTAGTAATTAACAAGTAAGTACACTAAATTAGTTACCAATTATTCAGGAAAGCATATAAAATACACAAATCTATAGATAATCTATTACCTCAAAAATGCCCAGAGTAGTGTCCTATGGCCCATACTATAACTAGTTTTATGTAGATCAAAAATAGTGTTCAAGGAAATAGTTGAAAAGTTAAAAGAGAAATAAGGATAATAAAACGAAATGTGTTAATCCTATCGCATGTTTACGTAATCAATTGTCATTTATCGAACTGGATCGACTGAGATCTAAATATTGAAGGGAACACTCCTAATTCCAGATTCAGAGTCTCCCAAAATTTATGAAATTCAGGCATCTTTATTTTTCATACGATATTCATAATTTTTTTTTACAAATTATTATTATAGCAGTGAGTCACAATCATTCTAAAAAAAATATTTATTTTAATTATTTTTATAAATTTTGGAAACATAATCCTTTCCTTTAATCACATATTTACGACCTATTCCAAATTAAGGCAGTTGTTCGAGGCAAATATCTTCACGTTCAGCGCTTTTGTAAGTACCGATGATATATTTATAACCCGTAATTTATACTTACTAATTAAAACATGCTTACGCAACACATAAATTAATGGCGTGTGTTTATTTTAATAACTTTATCATTAATTTGTTACATGCTTTCATAAACTTTGACGAATTCTGGGTTCGGCAAATGTTTGGATAAGACATTTCAAACGTACTACATAAAACATGGAATTTGGAGTCTAAACCATAACAGTATTGAAAAATACTTTATACACAGTGTGTTTCATAAGTAAAGGGATATATTTTAAAAACAGATTGAGGTCACTTAGGTGGTTCTAGATATACTGTATATAGGGTCAGGGATAAAAATCTGTATAACTTAAGTAGAAATCTAAAGGATAAAAGAATACGAATAATATAAGAGTTATTCCAAAAAGAGCGCAATAATGCGTCCCCTTCGTTAACCACACTCTCTCGAACTCCACTGTGCTAAAGATGTGCTCTCGAGTACCAGTCCATTACTATCGAATTAACGGGAACGATTCTTTAATGTATTGGAAAGGAAATTGAAATGCATTATCACCTCATCATAATGCGTTCTCTTATGCCTGCATGGATTCCTATAGGTATACAAATACTATTTCTGAACCTGTATAATGTAAAGTAAGCTAAGAAAATAAAATATTGTCACGCAAAGATCCTTGTAGTACTAATTAAAAGGGCACTTACACCATGTCAGAGCGCGAGCCTTGAACTTACGGCAATAAAAGGGGTTAATAAAAATAATTCAGCAAACGGCAATGTGCACCAAGTCATAGATCAAACAACCCCTTTACTGGATAAGGGCGCGGTTTACTTAAGGGCGTAATAATAAGAGACGTCAAGTTCAGCAATAATTACAATTTAATAAAGATGAACCAAAAGTGCTCAACAATCACTAACAAATATATAAAAAATGGTATAAAAAAGAATCCTTACCAAGGGAAGCTCTTGAGAGGACCCATGGCGTTTTGGCACTTAGCCACGGTTGGGGGACCGCTGATCTCTGCCCCGCAGTCGGGGATTACTTGAATCCCCAGACGGAGACCACTGAACTCCATGATGAAAGATGATTCACTTTTTATATTATTATTAAAAGGGTAAAATGCATAAAAATATTTTAAACAAAAACTTAAAAAATTGACAAAATGGATTATTTATTCCACTTTTAATCATGCCAGCAATATGCTGCCAGTTCTAAATCTGGGTACAGTGTGAAGAAAAAAATGGAATAAAATAAATAAATAATTATAATAAATTAGTCGACACCATCATATCGAAAATGTAAGTCTCAGTTGTATGCATTCAGCTAAACCGGTAACACATTTTGTAGAAATTCTAAATATTTTTCACCAGTCAGAGCTACCTTGGGGACACATATGGTCGGATTAAATGATTATTTAAAGCACCACACCAAATATTAAATGAAAATATTTATTAAGAATGATTTTGTTTGGTTGTTTTGGGATTTTCTTCTGCTAAAATTTTCGTTCCGAGAATTAAAAATACAGTCTGATATATTATTCTATTTTCCAGCCTATCCTATCTTAAAATCCATGTGCTAAAATTTAGAAAAGGGAATTGCCTCTAGCTTCTAATCTCTGAACTTGCATATGAAATAATAGATACAAATGATCGTTTTTCATTCGCCCGCAATACAGGAATGAGGAATATTTGTAACATGAGCAAATTTTGTTGAATAATGTCAAAATGCTGTTAAGAGCCAGAGATAAAAATACGAATTATTAAATAAATTACACATGTTTTCTCTAATTTTTTACGTTAAAAAATACAACCATCACATGGGATTTTTATTTATCAACAAAAATATTTATATTATTTGAATTTCTTTTATTAAATTTATTGGACACATGTACCTACTAGTTTGATTTACCAAGTAATTTATTTCTGTACAATATACCCATCAAAATGTAGTCTACATATTATCTTACGTCTATATTTTACTTTTTAATTATTCTTTTTTATATATACAAGATGACTAACTTTTAATTTTAAAACATATTTATTAAAATCTACAGAAGGAATTCAAACATTGTACTTAAAAAAGTTCTAAATATCACATCGCCCTTTTATATTATCAAACAGAAAACTAGAATATTTTTTGTTAATTTACTGATAGAAATAGGTGGTGTTAAGAAGATATTGGACCCCTTTCTAGAAATCGAATTTCTCAGAATTCTCTTATTGATTCAGATAACGATAAAATGATGGAGGAAAGGAACGGTGTTCCATTTAAATTATTCATCAAGATGTATAAAAGAATTAACAATAATGGCCAAGAAAGCTATCTTTATTTGGGTGTACTTGAACTTGAAATTTATTTTTTGTTTTGTTTAAGCCACGCAAAATTATGTCCCTAATTTCAGCGTTTTGTAGTCTTTATAAAATATTTTTTTGATCGACAATATCAATCCTCTACAAATAAAATAGTCGCGAGGGTTGAAATCAGAAGACCTTGAAGGCGGATAAGCATCTCCAGGTGCTATATTTAAAATTTTTGAAACATATATTAATAAAAAATAAATCTTTTTTTCGATATATAATCTGATCCTCTTCTCAAAAAAATTTTCGATAAATTTGTTATTTAAGTATATAAGTTTTTACAATCAAACACTATCAAGTTTGGGTATTGAAAACCTTTAATAAACTGACTTGTTCAGACTTTAAAATTATACTAAAATTCCAGTTATCAATGTTAGTCCTGGAAGGCTCATGTGGTTTCTGATGATGTTTCAACAGAATCTCATTTGTCATCTTATCGTTTTGTTCGTTAATTTTCTGCTTACGCTATTTGTTATACATGATTCGAGTATTACTTTTGACTTACCCTCTATATATAAAATAATTTTTAACTAGATTTTATAAATATTTTTGAGTTCCTTTTTTAAAATTTCCAGTTGAGTTGCATTTCAACACATGCCCCAGTACGACCATGATTATAGGGACATAAAAAACAAGATATTTATAATCATTTTACTTGCTTGGATATATAAATAGTTATATTACACAACATAAATTATAAAAATCATGAAATCATATAAAACTTAAAACTTATAAAAATAAAAAGGATATCACAATGTCAAAAAAAGTATCAAAGTTCATTACATACAAGCAATGCTAGAGCGAGAATCATAAAAATATAAAAAACAATGTGCGTACAGTGGAAGCTGTACAATAAATATACCATTCTGATTCGGCAATTATATACAATTTGACTAGTTTGTAACATTTCTATAATATATGGTCAAACAGTTATCTTAGTTTGGTATATAGTTAACTATTTTATTAAAATGAAGCAGGTGGTTCCCCTATTTCTTTAAATGTTTGCTTTACTCATAAACCATGCTTTTATTAACATTTAAAAAATATTTAATCAATAGTAATAAATAAACAGCATAACAACCTTTTCGGCGATATTTTAAGATTGTGGAACCTTGAAGGATAAGATTGAATGAAATTATTAGGGGAACCACCGATTTCCAATATTAAATACATAACGTTACGTAGCGTATTTTGGTGTATATTTCTGATACTCAGTCTTATTGCAAAATAAAACAAATTTTACAAATATATCGATGAAATATTATTTTTTCTTATTTACCCATTGATATGTCTGGAGAAAACGATTTATTCTGCAATTTCATTTTTTAAGAATCTTTTACATAAATAGTATGAATGAAACATTTTATACAAAGTTATCATAATGTAAATATCGGTACTAACATTCTGAAACATTTTATATATGAATAACAGTTTTATTTAAAATAATTTCGCAGACCGTTACATTCACTAACAAGTCGATAATTATCGTTTTATTAGTCAATGTACTCAAATATTGGTAGAATTGTTTGAATTTTATACCTTCGTTATACAAGCAAAACAAATTAGTTTACCATAAAAAAGCATACTGAAAATAGAAACCTAATTAAATAAATGTTACTCTTGTCAAAAAAAGTAGCTCTGCAGTTATGCATCTGCCTCACATTCGCAAGTTCCCAAGTTTAAATCTCTAAAAGTCGGCTTTTTATTGAAAATAGAAATATTTTGCATTTCAAACACAATTGATTTCACTTCTATATCGACTATAGATTTCATACTTTTAATTAATTGGAATTAACTCTTCAATGCATTCAGATTCTTACTTAAAATACTGTAATTTACTAACACAAAAATAGCCCTAAATTATTCTTATATGCCATATGATTTCTAAATCTTGAAGTTATTGTAAAAATCAAAGTCGAACCCAATAAACAAATATCAAAAAATACTAATAACCAAATTTTAAGTAGCAGAAAAAGAACGCGATTTGGAAAGAAAATGAAAAGATTTATAGAAGCTCTATTAAAGGCGCCAAAGCAAAATTGTAGCAAAACAAAAACAAAAAATATAAAAATATATAAACAACGGTGGACAGGAGATACAAAAAAAAAGATTAAAAATAACAAAGAAATGCTTAGTAGTTTAATAAATTTTACAATCTTAAGTCGAATTCAATAGTGTTTCTTAAAATTTTTTGCCAAAAATTCTCAATCACAACCTTATTAAACTGTATCCAATTAAGTATTTATCAATAAAAACCCAAACAAATCTATCAAATAAACCGAGCAATTTCAGTAGCTCGGTTTGCCAACCTGGTCTGCGAAAGTAACCCTTTTCTAGCTAGGCTGAGGTGGAACTAGCGGAGCATTTTGATGCAAACCACTGATTGGTCGGCTTTTCGGCTGTTGCTCCGCTCTTCTGAGATCCATAGCGTGACCGTGCAATTCTTCTGTATACTCCCTGATCAAAGTAGCTATTTGAAAAGCCTGCGCCGTTGTAAGAATGACTTTGCTCTGTTTCCGGTCACTGCCCGTAATTATCATCAGACAATTTAGAGCTGGGGAATAACTGAGAATACTGTTGTAGTCGTAGGTACAAAGCGCGTTGCGCGAGCGATGCTCCAATAGATGAAGGCCTTTTTGATCAACGGCTAACCAGAGAACGCGAGGCCAATTTGATGTGAAAGATTGCTGAAACATATCAATTTGAAGCAGACACCATAAAAATAATTTTGTGTATAAATAAATTTTAAAAACAAACTATTTACCATTACATCAAATATCGTAGCTTTGTGAAGAGGCCAACTCTGTATCAGGTTTAAAAATGCCTGTTTAGCTTCAGATGGTGTCATTCCTCGTAAGGATTGGTGATGCATTTGTACGCCTTCAGGCGGTATTATGGGTACCAATCGTGCTGGTAAACAATGTACAGCAATAGGCCTGTAATCGTGGATAATGTCTTCTAAGTCGCCGAGTTCCAGCTGAGCTTGAAGGGCAGTTAGCATCATCTAAAAATTAAAAATTTTGCATGTATTATAATGAAATTAATTAGAATGGAACTGACTCACAGCTTCTTTGTCGGTGATTGGAAAACGATCAGTTCTCAAATCATGAAGAACTTGATGATATAATAGCTCTTTCTCAACATTATCATTCAAATTAATAAAATTGTCCATAAATAAATGTTTCTTGAACAGAAAGAAGTGATGTTGGGGTCTGGCTCTTTTCGCTGTACCGGCATTATTTACGGCATTAGCAGTCGTAGCTGCACGGTATCTTTCCCATTTTGCCATAACGTCAGCCACTTTTTCTTCTGCTGCTAAACTACGCTCCGAATTTCCAAGTACCTCATATATTGCGTATCCTGAAATTGAAATTTAAAAGCTCAATTCAAATGATGGAAAATAAAAAAAAACATAGTTAACAAATAAATTTAAAACCTAAAAAAATGGAATGTAAAAATATTTCAATTTACCTTTGGCATGTTCACTCAGTCCAATCTTATCTCTAACTACTTCCAGGACATCCTTAGCAGTAGCTGATGGATGAAATTCAACAGAATGGTATTGTCCATCCATAAAATGAAATCTGGCATATACTGGCCTTCTGTTTATGGTACAAAGGATTTCTTCCCGAGATGGCGGCCACTGTCTTCGTCTGGTACCTTGTGTTTTCGACAGACACTTTTCAGCAAATCTAAAAATATTATTAACAGATGTTTAACAGAAGAATATTGATCGACATTTTTTAAAACAAAATCATTAACCCAGCAAATATTCATAGATATACATTTTTTTTTGTTTACTATACATTATTACTGATCCGCAATACATTTAGATACTTTAATCTAGCATACCAAAATGAAACGTACCTTGCATATTTTCCTTCTTCTGTAACGAAATCTGAACTGCATCTTTTTAAATGCGCAATTAAATATCTACGTATGGCTTTATTAGGTGGTAGAACAACAGAACAAGCTAATGACAACAATGCCCAGTGTCTTAAATTCACCCTAGAATTGGGATCAGGATGATCTGTAGTTTGTTTGATTAGTTGCAAGTATAATTCACACAGTAGAGATTCTTTCCTCATGCAACGTTCAAGAATAGTCTGCAGGAGAGTGACATGTTCGTCTTCTACTCTTCTAATTACTTCTCCTAGAGAAAATCAATTATTAAATTCGATTTTTTTGAAAAATTAAAAAAATGTAACTTGAAGTAATGTAATATTCACAAATTTATCCATTTTTTTTCAATCTTCAAGGTTTAAGAAGTGCACTGAAGTAAAAGTAAACCAAGCCTAGCATTTTTTAAAAATATGTTTAGTTTTCGAATAATATTTGAATTCGGGCATTCTCGAAAAGATGTACCAATTACAAACAGAAGTAAAATCATTTCGGAAAAAATTTTTAACCAACGAAATGGCCTAAATTATTATCTTACTCATGTGTATCAAATCCACGAAATAAATTCTCTTAACATTAAAACAAAAAACAAAATTAAAGCAATCATAATTACATTAGTGAACACAGCTTATTTTAAAAGAATTACCGTTTTGTCCTAAACCTGCATAGGTTAAAATAATCTGGAACACCTGCAACATAATCTGCTCATCTGGTTCTGGAATCCTACTGATACTCTGTGGCAAAGGCTGTCTACTGAAGGCCCAAAAAGTGTAATGAAAACCTTTGTAAGTCTCTCCACTATCGCCTCCATGTTCTTGTCGCAGTTTATCCAATTTGTGCTTACTCAATCTTCGCAGTGTATTTCGTAGGAAGTTACTTGATGAATCAACGGGCTTTCTAAGAATATCATGATCAACCAAAGCCCGACGACAATTAACGAGGTTATGATAAAGTCTCACTCTATCTTCGTTAGTCATAGCTTTAACCTTTTTCAATGGAGCTTCGCTTTCAGTAAGCCAACCAGCCAAAGAAGGGCAATAGCTGGCAATTAAAGACCCAATTTCATTTTTTTGGGCCGTTTCAAAAACGTAGCACTTATGATTACTATCGTTAATGTGTCTCTGCAAAGTGATCGTTATGAAACTATCACTAGGATCTAAAAGTATACTTTCAACGTCTTGATAGTGGAATTCGTTGAGTACAAATTTATCATCGTTTTTTATCAACATGATACCTTCACTATTAACACCTAAGGTTAAAGCGTTACCATAGGACCAGTAACCTCGATAAGTTACCGGGAACATTGTAGTACCATAAAGAGGGTACTGCATGACGCACGATAAATAGAGAGCTTTGGCTGTCAATTCAGTACGATTTGCACCATATTGTCTGTGAGCTTGAGCTATAATCGGGACCTGTAACAAAGTTATAAATAAGTAAAGAAGACTTACATTACATAATGTATATTTTAAAGCTTACCCATACATCATCACCTCTAGTCCTACTTATCCTATATGGTAGATACGTGTCAATATCATTATAATATTCAAGTTTATTATTATCTTTGGGATTTCCTAAAGCTACTTGTGCTTGTAAACCAGCCAGCTGTAAGGCAACCTTTTCAGTTACTGGAAAATCATCACACTGAAAAAGAAAATATAATTTTAAAACAATTTTATAACAATATAAATGTAGAAGTTACAAGTTTCGATCAAAATGTTCACCGACTAAGAATGAGTTGTACAAGTTTCAGTTTATGTCTATATTACCTTCACAACACTGTGTACAGCTTGAGCATACATTAAATTAACCTCTACAGGATCTTGACTTAGTTCACGACTAGATTTAAAGAGCCTTCGTTTGAAAATAAACCTGTTTTCTCCTCCACTAACTGTTTGTCCGCTTCGCCGTCCCAACGTAGATAGTCCAGTTGGAGGAACTAATTTATTTTGATTCCTACAAATAAAAATCAGTATCTTCTACTCGTTTCTGCAGTTTCTAATACTTACAGTTCCCACTGTGCGATAATGTCGTAGAGGTAATGATGTGCACGTACGTGCTCCTCTCCGTCTGGCCGACTTTGGTAGATAGCCCAACCATCCAAATTACGTAGACCTAAACGTTCCGCCAGCTTTTTAGCTGCATCTCCAGCAGTATCCGTTGGATGAACATCTATTGCCTTAGTACGACCATCCAAAAAGAAAAATCTACATACTATTGTACCCAAACGCTTCATGGCCTACAAAAATGTCAAAATACAATCCTGGTATAAAAAAAATACACCAAATTTTTTCAAGAAATTTAATAAAAATTGAAATCGATCACTGTAATTAAAAAACTATTTTAACTGTAAATACTTACAGCGACCTCTACAGAGGAAGGTGGATGCTCTCTGACAGAAACCTTATTATTATTGCAGTTATCCAAACACCATTGCACATATTGGCTAACGCGTCCAGGTTGTGGAAGATTCTTTTTCAGGAAAGTTATAAAGTATCGATAAAGTAATTTGGATGGCTGAAAAGAAACTATGCACAGACAAAATAGAAGCCAAACTCTCTCCGTGCTTTCTGTACTAGGATTATTTGTAGCTTGTCGGATACATTGGACGAAAACTTCATCTCTCAACTCTTCCCTCTCCAACGCGAATCCAATTATAGATTGAATTACTTGAAGTTCTCGTTCGCCGTTGAGCTCTCCACGTATGTATTTGTTGAGGTCCTGCGTATTAAAAGCATAATTTTTTCGATTTATTCTGATTTAAGTAAGTCAATAATTTGATAATTGACCAGAATTATAAAATATCTCCGTAAGATATTGTAAAATCAGAGGAGATCGCAAGGGTTAATTAAAAACCAATAGGGAAATATCATTATTCTAGATCAAAGAGAAATCTTAATAATAAGCGAGAAGATTAATTCTATGGGCCCCAACGTATAAGATTATGCGTAGCATAATCTCACGCCATAGAAATTTTTATAATTTGGGGTCTGCCAAATATGCAGAAAAGGGAGGAAGAAACTCTTACCACCAATTGCGATATTTAAAGACAGGTAGTATAAGGAAAGTATTAAATTTTAACTTACCCTAAAAATACTGCAAGCAATATTAATATTATCGGGGTCATATAAGTGAACATGGGAATTTGGTATTGTATTTCCTTTATAAAAAATAACCATATCACTTTTTGGTATAATTTCAGAACTCTGGCGTTTTCTTGTCAAAGTTGCAATTATAGTGCCCTCAGGACTTCTTTCATGTGCGTTAAAGTAATTAGTAGCAAATTCCACCATATCAAATACCACTTCTTCGTTAGGCAAAACTTCTTTCTCATTATTTTCGTTAAGTTCCTGCAATTTCTTTTCTACGCGGAATTTTCGCCTTTGCTCGCGTTCCACATTTGGAACTTCTTGATGTTGAGGCATTTGCTGATGTTCTTGAGAAAATCTCCAATTCGGATGCTTTAAAAAAATATTATTTTGTTATTGAAATGATCATGACAAAACTTAATACAATTACAATAATGATTAGTGTGGTACTTCTATCTCGTCATAGTTTTAGATGTGACATATGTCACTTGGTAACAACTTGTTTTTCAAACACATTATATGTATTTACGATACACGGATAAAGATCTAGTCAAAGAACTTTTTTTTGATTATTTTTTTTAGGAATTTCTTTTAGTATTTTTGCATTAATAAGGACTTCTTCTGGTGCTTTTTTATTGTTTAATAATGTTATTTCCTTATAGATTTCTTTAGGTGTAAACAATTTTATGTTGTAGGGTGCCATATCATTTGTTGTACTGTTTAGATAGTGTTGAATGTCTTGATTTGGGATATCGTCGTTAGGTGTACATACGGTTGCCAAATGTTATGCAAATAAATTAGTTTTTTCCAGGTTACTTCTTGCCCATTCTTTCCTGGTTGGTGTTTCCATACGTACCGCAGGTATTACTGTTATAGGTTTTTTCGAAGATTTGACTGGTCATCAAACCGAATTATCGTCTATATTGAGATTCATGATATAATAAGCAAAGTTGTTATCATTTATTTCCTTTAGCTTACTTATTATTAAGGTTGTTGTATATATTCTTATCTGCAAGGTGATGGGTATTTTGACACCTTCTTCTTGCTTTTCGTTTCTCAGATAGTATTTTTTTTATCTCAAGCGGTGTATTAATGCTTTTTGTATTGTTGTATCAATTATCAACTTATTATAGTGTTTTGAATTATTAAATATTTCTCTTCCATTTTTATTTATTTTATACTGAAATCAAATTATCATTAATGATGAATCAATTCGGTAAAAATTTAGTTAAAAAAAGACGAAATTAAGCAAAAATTCATTCGAAAATGATGAAATTAAAAAAAATCAAATTTAATAAAAAATTTGTTAAAAGAAGACAAAATTAATGCAAAAAAAAGACGAAAATAAACTAAAAATTATAGAAAAATATAATGAAGCATCTTGTATAAAAATTCCCATTATTTTATTTGCACAATTATGAATGAATAATCTGACTGACTATTTTTACAATGAAATTCCACCATAGGCACTATGACTTATTTAATTTACTACTATTTTTACTATAATATCCGCCCAAATCATAATGGCCGCTCTGATTTTCTACTATTTTTACAACTTTTACTATAATATCCGCCTACAACATTATGGCCGCTCTGATTTTTGAATAGACTTTAACACAGTTAGCCAATGAAATTCACCTCGGCAATATTCAATGAGTCGATTTCATTGATTTGTTAGAATTTGTATTGTTTGGGGGTTCGTAATTAAGAGGGTATTATTTTTAAGTTGGTGCTACTGATAGTTATGTCAAAGAAATTTAATATTTGATGTTGTTAAGAAAACTATTTTGATTTTTCAAGATCTTTCTAAATTGGCATTGGAAATATCTTTAAAAAATTCATGTTATATAAAACTCCAAGCACTTAGATAAAAACATTAACTGACAACTAATAAATTTCAGTATCTGAAATGCAAATTGATGAAAGATCCGGAATAATGGTTGTTATCTTTTGTATTGACTACAATTATTTAAAGAAATGTACAGACCTGGAGATTGTAGAGAAAAAAAATTCATATGTGATGGCAGTAATTAAGGTAATTTAAATTTACATAAAACTAGTTTTAAACAATGAATGAATGAAACCCTCTAAAATGACATTAACAAACTTCAAAATTTCTCCAAATAAGTTTTATTGCTATTTTGAAATATTCTATTAATTATTAATTTTATTTAAATGTGACAATTATTTCTGGTAATATATATTATATTAGTAGTTTTTCTTTTATGATGGAGTAGGTTTTAATTGTATTATAAATTAATATTACTTTTTGTAGTCTAGTAAAATAATATCAAAAGTTAAGGAAATTATTAAAATTTTTATCAGAATTTGTTGTCTACAACGTGAAGCTCTAAAAGTATACAATATATGGACAACAAGGAAAAGGGAATAGAGAAGAAATATGACAAAGAGAACCAAATTTGGAAGAAACTATATTTAAAAATGAAAGTGAAAAGAATAAAAGAATACATAATAATAAAAGTAAATGGATAATCAACAAAGCTAAAGAAAATTATAATAAACAACTTATTAGTAATTCCAACTTCATAAATAAAACCATTTGGAATCTAATAAATAAAAGGTAGGATTAAAATAGGTAGAAATATTAAGCAATCAAAATTTCAAAATCATTACCAATATTTTGTGGCAAAGATATTGAAGTTTTGATAGTTTCTAATCCCCAATACCACGTTTGAGAAAATGGATACTCTTTATTAGCTCAAGATAAAGATTTAGTAATGAGATTTAAAGATGAAAATATCACCTGTCCAATCAGTATAGCAAATATATTTGCCGAATATTTTGCTAGTTATACTGAAATTAATTTAAATACATTTTATGGTATCTTAAGATACCAGTAATACCTCAAGATGTTGAAAATTTAATTATTTAAATCTTGAAAATAAATTTAATACTGGTCGCCTTGAAAAAATGTTATATTCCAAGATAGAACCTCACCTTTAATAAAACTTAGTTATTATCACAGTTTTACTTGGACAATTAATATAACTCCTTTTTTTTAATAAATTTACTTATCGTTATTTACCTGATAGGCCGATAATTGAAAATATACCATAAAAATGAAATTGACAAGGGGAAAAGATAGGAGAAATAGATGAAGAAGAAATAGAACAATGAGACACTTGAAGAAATAAGAGAACCCAATTTGGGAGAAACTATATTGAACTGAATGTAATTCAGTTATAAATACATTGTTTTTCGTAATTACTGAATAACTGTACTTACTACACCGCTGTTTGATCTCGACACAGGAGGAGTAGGTTTAGGAGATTCGGAAGCCAAGCGACTAGGTGGAGCTGGAAGTGGAGGAGGTGACACACAAACAGGAACTGGCTCTTCTCTAGGCAAAACAGCCTCGTAGATAGGCTCATCTTTTGTAGTTTTGATCTCTACCTCAACCAGAACTGGCGGCGGCTCCGGATTAACCTAAAAATAATTCAGATTTAAGAATATTTTAGTTCCTTAATAAAGACTAAATTTACCTGAAAATCGATAGGTGGCGGTGGCGGTGGTGGTCCTGTTGGTTCAGGAAGAGTGGGAAGACCCATCTTTGGAAGGGTTGGTTGTTGTTGTTCTTGAGCTAATCCTTCTAGTTCTTGCTGAATGACGGTTTCTAATTCAACGTCTAAATCTTCTACCAACTCGTTCATTTTCTCGCCGATTTCTTCAATTATGTTATTTCTGTTGTTTGGTTGAACATCAGACAAGAACGCGAATAGGTTGTCCAGATCTACAGATTCGGTTGGAACTTCGGTTCTGTTGTGCTTAAGTTGTTCCGCCATTTGTGAAAGGGCTGCAATTTCTTGTTCTGCGGCTCTGTAATTAATAATAATGAATCTAGTATGTTTTTAAATAATAAAATTCAACTTACTTTTCGCTTCTTTCTAAATCTTCAGACTCTTGAGCAAATGATGGTGGCGGAGGAATATCATTCATTTGATTTTCTTCCATCAACCTTCTAGCTTCCTCTTCTTCTTTCCTTTTCCTCTCGGCCCTCTCAGCCTCTCTTTGTTTTCGTTCTTCCTCCAGCTTCTCTCGTTTCCTCATCTCTTCTTCCACTCGCCTCATTTCGCGTAAAGCCACGGCCACTTCTCTAGCAAAGGCTCCTCTTAGATGACTCTGTATAACAATAGCGGCTCGGCGTTTCTTTAGGAAGTCAATTCTTAGTTTCCAGCCTTTATAAGCATGTTGAATTTTCAATGTGGCATTTCGAATTCTCAAATATTCTTTGCGTTTATTATACATACGGAATACTTTCTGTATGAGAATGGCACGTGATTTAACAAGTTTATTTCTAGCTTCTTCTAAAGGTTCATGAACGTGTGGTCTCAAAAAGACTTTAGTTTTTCCTAATTGCCATTCAGTTTTTGGAACATTGTGACTTTCTATGAGATTAAGACATGCTTTCATCATGTCTGGAGGTAAACGGTTCTTGGAAAGACAGTGATAACGTATCACAAAATCCTCAAAACTCATGTGAATAGGGAAGCCCTCCTTTCTTATTCTAATAATGTCTAACATCCCTAGATATTTTAGCTGGTCTAATACTAACTGATCATCGTACTTGTCGGCTAGTTTATGCTTATTTGGTTTAATACACCGAACATACCATGGAGTTGTTGACTAAAAGTGAAGAATTGTTTAACCGAATCAAACAATTTTAAAGATACATTTTACCTGAAGGACGTCTACTAAAGCCTGAAGCTGATGCCTAAAAGTATCCGAAACTGTAGGCTTGCCTTTACTAGTGCCCCTTGACACTGTTGAAACTCCATTAATATTAGTTCTCTGCACCAAGGCATTCGAAAGGTCTTGAAAAGTATAAAGCTCTTGGACGAATTCATTACTACTTCTAGAAAGAATGTCAAAAAATACATCTTGTTGAACATCTCGGTTTTTGTCTACAATTCCTTTAACACTGTAAGTTACACAGCCAGCGTAATGTTTGATTCCAAATTCTGTTTCCCATTTTCTTCTATCTTCGCCTAAAATTATTTTATTCGTAATTAAAAGTGTACAGCGAAATTAAAATTATTAAATTTAAAATTCCCTTTATTAATTTATATACCTTTGACATATCGTTCATGACTTTCAAATTCGGAATGAAGATTTGAAATATAGGAAGCATCACAACCTCTTGGTAAATGGCACTGTTCAGATAACAGTCTTAAAACACATCTGGGTGGTTTTTCTAATAATTCCAGGCATAAAGTATTATCAGTAAAAGCTATGTGGTTGAACTGAATTTCTTCTTGATTGTACTAGAAATAAATAAATTCAAATTAATTGTTTCAAATCTTGCTTTGTGGAAACTATCCATAACAAATATTAAAAAGATAAATGGTACTTATCAGGGTTTCACAGGATTCCAACGCTTTTTTAGTTGTATTAAAACGACTACGGTTTCGCTATTTTCACATATAACAGTTTTAAAACTTGAAAATGCCGTGGAAACACTGATAAGTATAATTTATCTTTTTCATATTTATAAATAAATGTATTAATTTTTCATTAATAGATTAATATCTTCTTCACACTAGAACATTAAAATGGGCAACATTGCCAAGAGACAAATGTCTTCCCATTTTTTAAATAACCACTTTATATTGTTAAGAAAAATACTTATCAACCATCCCCTAAAATGTATTTGTTTCACCATTAGGTATGAATTAACACTTACTATTTCTTGTTCCAAAGCAAATACGTAATGATTAAAAAATTTGTGCAATTTTTCGTTGGTATAATTGATGCATAATTGTTCGAAGGAATTGACTGCAAAATTTTCGAACCCAAATATGTCCAAAACACCAATAAATCTTGTTGAATCCTGGCCAGGATTTGTACAGTTGTTTATATGATTTATTAGCCACGCAAATGTGCGGGAATAAAGGGCTTTTGCCATAGCATGGCGATTTTCTCTGGCCTGCAAATACACATTAATAAAATTTAAAAAGTATGTTTATGAACAAATAAAATAATTAGATATTAAAATTATATTCTGGAGTTATTCGATACATTTTCAAAAATAGAAAAGATTGAAGATATTTATAAAATTTATCGCGACTATTAGTTTCAATGAAACACATCTTAATTTGTTATTAAATGAATTAAAAGTACAAATTTTACCTCCTGTATTTTAAGTGGAATTTCAGTAATATTTCCTCGAACATTTATCTGTCTTATAAGGACGACTTGTCTAACATGATCAACTTCTAATCCTAATAACTTAGATAAAATTTCTAAAATACTCTCATCTTCTTTGGTCAGTTGACATCGTTCACCATCGATGTCTTCGAAAGTTAAATTGCCTAACCACAAAATGGCCGATAACGTTTGAAATATTCCGGTACACTTATTTGCAGGTACTTGCAAAACATTAAATGCTAACATTAAACTATCAAGTCTTCTCGAATCTCCCTCAATTTTTATGCAGTCGGACTGGTTTAGGTAATTGTAAAATTTGGCCTCTTTCAAGAAGAGCTGTTTGGAAAGTTCTTCATTAAACTGAAACAATATTTCAAAAAATATTCCGTAATTGGTGTTACTTGATATCATTCAAATGAATATTTTGAATACACAAATATTGAGTGATTCAGATATATAGGTCAATGGTACGTAGTGATTAATGATTAACCCTTTATTTTGTACAAATATTTACCTTAGCTTCTTCGACTAGCTGATAAAATACATGGTAATTACGTTCTCCCCGTCCTTGAAAGGTAATTCTAGATTGCTCTAATAAATAATCTTGTACTATGCACCCTGCGATCATCCATCTTGAATCGAAACAAACTTGCATAAATTTTCCAAACCTACTGGAATTATCATTTCTTACAGTTTTTGCATTTCCTGGAAAAAAATATTTTATACAAATACTCGTTGATACAGAAAAGTATGATGTGGAATTTAGGTAATTTGGATTTCGAAGAGATATTAGTGCAAGGCAAGTATCTGATAGGGAACTAATGTAGACATAAAAAACTCCTCACAGAACTTTTATTTGTGAGGAAGCACCAACATTTTTGGTGTTATCTTGTTTTCAAATAAAAACCATATTTAGGAGTCTTTATTATTATTATTATTATTATTATTATTAAATTTCGATACACCCATTTCAATATTTAAAGTTATCAGTTATTTAAAAACAAATTTTAATTCATATCCTTAATATTCGAAATAATTCTAAATAATAGGCTAGTTTTTTTTTTGTCCAAGTTTGTTGTTACTTTAGTTTTTTTATAATTTTTTAAATTTTGTTGTATTTGTTTTGCCTTTATACCATGTTTATTACTTTACCTGTTACATGTTGATTTTACATTTAATATTTGTTCAAGTATGACTTCAAACATATTTGTATATGTATATGTGGTCAATAAACATATATCTATCTATCTCTCTATTACTTTTATATAATGCATTGTCAGAAGATGATTATACTACCATCATACAAATTTCAAATCAGTAACATACTTTCGTTAATAAAATCTAATACTCAATTCTAAAATTAACATGTACATGTATGAATTCAGCACAATAAAGAAAAAAAGTAAGTAATAAAAATCGTGGGCCACAAACACAATACTTACCAAAAGCTTCTAAAATAGTATTAGCTTCAAGAATCTGCTGCTCCACCCAAGTAGAAACCCCACTGGTAACAGAACAGAGATATTGCAAGATGAATCTTGTTGATTCAGTTTTGCCAGCACCACTTTCACCGCTGATTACTAAACTTTGGTTGTTATGGTTTTTTCCATGGTTATCAGTTTGAAGAGATGTATAAGCGGCTTCAGCCACAGCGAAGACGTGGGGTTCCACATCACGCATCTTTTTTCCATGGTATTTGTTTACATAATACTAGAACAAAAATACAACATATTAATTCACAGTTTTATTTTGATTCAACATATATGAATGTGTAGGTCTGGAACTTTGTAAAATTTAGTGGCCTAGTAAATAAATCTATGTATTTAACGAGGGTTCCAGCGAGTGGCTGTAAGTAATACTAGTGATTTAATTTCCAAATGAAAAAAATGACTCAATAATTATACATTTAATAATTTAATTGCAAAAAATTTTGGAATAGAAATATCGAGTTTAACTTAAGTACTTTATAATTGCTATTAAATGAATTAAAGAAAAGATTCAATAAGATGAAGATTCCTCTCATTTATTTTAAAAATTGTTTACTGTTAATATGATATAAATAAGTTGTAGCAAGGTATCTTTATTAAGTAATTGGGGTAGTAATATACTAATAAAGAATGCATATAAGTTACAATAGAAATTAGGATGCGTATAAGATGGATTTTATTGTATAAATTTGTAATTGTACATTTTAAAAATATATTGTTTTTTGTAATGATTTGTTTAACCCACTCAAATTTTATTATAATTTATTATTAAGGACATTTGTTTTGTTTATAGATTCGCCAATAATAACAATGAGTAATAAATTTCACCTTTTTATTATTTAATATTATTACTATCGAGATAAAATGGTTTTAAATTCAAAATAATGAAAATTGAAGACATTCATTCGGATTTATGAATTATTCACATTCATCAGGAAAATATTGCCCAAATTATAATTGTTATATCATAAAACTCTCTAATATAATTTAAATTAATCATAATTACCTAAGAGTAAATAAATGAAAGAAATGAATAATTATATACAGTGACATTCTTCTTAATTTATAATGCATTTTTATGTAACTTAAATTTGGTTATGTTTCTTGTTGTAAAGTAAATAATCAGATGGAGTCAATCTGGAAAACTTGTAATCTTCTCCAATATCTATGCCATTCAAACTGATCGACAAAACAATATATGAAAAAGTATCGTGTTATTAAAACCGGCGTATTTTATAAGTATCGAAACAACGATGTGCAATATTTCTAAGAAACGCTGTATAAAATTTAATAATCATGCTTTTAGTTATAAGACTATAGTAAATATACTAAAACTTATTTAGTGTCAGCGTGTCATGTTCACAGGAAATGACATCACACAACATGTAAATAATATAATTAATTCAGCCTTATGAGGGTGTGTCTAACGGAACCTATTTTCAGTTAATTAAAAATACGAAACCGATGAATAAAATGCAACGGCTTATTTTTTAAATATAAATATTGAAACGATAGTACGTACAGAGTAGTTAAATATCATCCTGTACCTAGAACTTATTTTTTATTTAATATTTCCTAAATTATAGCATTCACTGCTTATTTAATATTACGTGAGCGAAAATTTTAGGGCAACATCGCGATCATCAAAACTAATAAACATTGGGGTCTTCTTGGTTGGGAAAATAAAAAGAGGATTGGCAGTTTGGCTTCTCGAATCATCGAGAAGTTAATAGTGCCTACCCCTGCGATTAAATATATTATATATTTAAAGATGTAAGTTGCCCTAATCTATTGTAAGTCTTGTTTTTATCCAAAGATAAATAAATTGTTTCACTCAGCCTCTTTAATTTCCTTTAACCGACGTACGTAGTGGGTTAAACCTCCCGGAATATATTTGTTGAAAGAAAAACAACCCAATATGTAACAATATTTTTCATAAAATATTTGTTTAGCATTTATTCTCTAATATACCTACTTTACTTTTTAATAAATGTGAACTGTTTTTATTGATTTGAAATATCTCTTCAAACTAATTACCAATGATTGCTCATTTAAAGTAATTTAAAATCCAGTAATTAAATCTTAAAGATTGCGGCATTTTCATCTAGTCTTTCGATTCGACTGAGGTCATCTGGAAATGATTATTATTAATATAATTTGAAAAAAAGCGGGGAACGATTTTAAATGAGTTCCTTTTTGGCTTTATAAACCTAATAGTGGTTGGAAATGAAATAATCTATTAACAAAATAGAGTTGGTTTCTAAAATTTTGGCTTTGTTTCCATTATTTCTGATCAAGTGGACACAAACATCAAGGGGTTAAATAATTTTTTTATAAATTCGTGTAATATCTACTTTTGCGTACTTAATAACTATATTATGTAGATATAATCAACTTTGAACTAATCGGCTCTTAATGAAAAAATAACGCATTCTAATACAATAATATAGAGGCGGTGCTTGATAAGGAGAACAATTACCATTATTATATTTCCAAGGAATGTTAACAAGTGTATATAATTTATACGTGTTAGATATGTTTATTCATTTTAATTTGTTGATACGAAAACAAAAAGCTTTTAATTAAATTAATTATAATGATGTTAGCATTTTAATATTTATAGACGCTTTTAATGTTATAACAATATTTAACTCTAACAATTTCCTTTTATATTGTAAACGCCAATTTCTTTTGATAATAACCTTGTTAAGACAATGGAATAATTTAAATTGAAAAATTGCAGTAGCAATTGCACAAATAAATCATAACTACCAACTAATTTTTTCTCATAGGAATGCAAATAAAACTAAAGGAAGACAGGAAACTTCTAATATTTAAAAATGAGCCAAAGGAATTAATTGATACCATTGAAGAAGCATTCATCATTTTATTTAATTTCTATTTTGCTAAATATTTATTATACCGGATGCGTAGATAAATAATTTAATCAGAAGTCAAAGAGGAAGATAATTTAAATAAAGCATTACTGTCACTGCTGTATAGTAAAAATTACCAAAAATAACCAAATTAATGTTCAATATAAACTTTACGTATAGATTCGTTCTTATTTTTATATTTTGTGGTTAAGAAATTTACTTGCTTATTTTCGGTAATTTTCCAAAACCAAATCCTTTCTAAACGACAGCGAATTATGGAAATTATATCCAATACTAAAAATTATTTTTCCTACACGGCAAATAATCCTTCTGAAAAATTACAGGAGAAAATATAATTGTTAAGAATATGTTATCGATCTGTAGACACAACCCTTTTTTCGGAAGAGTCCAAGATAAAAGTTCTTTTTAAACGTACGTTTAAAAAACCAATTCTTTTGTAAAGGTTATTGCATTTTAGTCGAATTCCATTAACCGGATTTTTTGCAAAGCATATAAATCTCGACTGAATTGGAATTTACACAATCATATCTGAAACAAAAGTATACGTTGATGTTAACTCTAGATTGCCTCTATTGAAACGAATTATTGAAAACTACATGAGTATATCCGTGTACGATTAAGAAAAAAACAAATAAAGAGGACAACATTATAATTAAAATTGACAACAAGTTTGTTAAAATTAATGTTAAAAATTCTGAAAGCATTCCCCAAAAAATTGATAGTTATATTAACATAATGTAATTCCTGACCACCAGTTCGAATCTCATCAGGAACAAAAAAAATGTCACAGCAAAATAATTATTTTAACCCTTACTTCGTGAAATGTATCCATAATAAATATAAAAGATAAATTATATTTATCTTGAATTTCCACGCTATTACAAAGCTATTTTTAAATATATATCTCTGACCAAGGCTTCGCTTAAATTGCATTATCAAAGAGTGACATAAGATTAACAGATTTTTTATAAGCATACCTGACTTCATATTATAAACGTTTTAACCAATCATTATCAAGTAATATACAGTAATATACAGTATAATTTTTTGCTATAATATTCTTTTCCTAAAAAGATTGGTTATTATATAGGAAAAAGTAATCTAAATAATTGAACTTCCCAGGTTTCTATTACCTACTCAAATCATACTTAGCTGACAGAAATTTTTAAATAAAGATTAAAGATAAAACTTCTTATATATTCACCACCGCTTCTTACGTCAGACTACAACACAATAGGCATATTTGCGATGACGCTGTCATTTTAGCTGTCCATAAAGATCCACTAATTGCTTCCGCAAGCCTACAAGACCATCCTTCCGACATTGAAGAATGGGCCAAAAGATCGAAGATAAAAATTAATGAAAGCAAATTCCAACTTCTAGCACTGACACTAATGAAAGGTATATGTCCTTTAGTACACATTAATAATGAAGAAATTCCATCAACAACCTATGGGAATCCACCTTGATTTCAAACTCTACTGGCTGCTTGGCAGAAAATCACGAATGTCACAAACAAAATACTATTGTACAAGGCAGTAATCATTCCGATCTGGATCTATGGTATTAAATCATGGAGCGGCGTCAGCAAGTCATGCACAGTTTTAATACAGCAAATAAATCAAAAATCTTAAGAGCAATTTAGTATATATCAAACCAGATACAACATCAGGACCTCTACATTGCAACAATTCAAGAGATAATATAGAAGAAAAACCAGAAACATCATTAGAGACTAGAAACACACTCCAATAATCTATTACAACCACTAGTACAAGAGAGAAACTATAAAAGACTGAAAAGGAAACCTAAAATAAGGTACAGAAGTCCCTACACGACAGTAGCGGGACTAACTATATAATTAGTCTCCCAGCCACCAACAGAGCTTATAGAACCTAAACTCTGACTACTCTTCAAAAAATTAATAAAAAATCAGAAATCAATGCAACGTTTACATCCATTGTTATTCAGGCATTTAATGCTTATACTATCGCTAAATTCTCTAAAGGAAATGGTAAAGAAATTTACATATTAATAAGCAATGGAAATAAACTAATGGTGGTCTATTATAAATAGAATCACGTATCAAGTTTCGGTATCCTGGTAAATAAAAGAAGTACATCACACTATTTTATTTTTGTCGGAAGACGATTCACAATGAGTCTAACTGACTGGTATGTCATCCTGCCGGAAAACCAAACCAGAATAATTATATTTAGAAAATAAAAAAATTGGGTATAGAATTACAGTTTGACGTCAAAAATAACATCAAAGTTTTAGTCCCAAACGACATAATGAGGAAGAATTCAATTAAAAAAAAAGATGTCTTCAAAACTTATGCTAATTCATATTAAATTTAATAATTATAAAATTGACAGTTAGTAGGAGCATTTTTTGGTAAAATAACAAAAAATTATTAATATGGATGTATTTTTATCTTTTACAAATAAAATATTCGGCTCTAACCACTTCACCACTTCCTAAAATGATTTGAAGGAAAAAATGCTTCCTCAATAAAATTTTATTTCGATTTATTGGCCAAAATTAAATATAATTTCTTTGATTAAATCTTAATTCTTATTATTAATTATATTTTATTAATAATCTAACTTTTTTTACTCCGTCTTCCACATCTCATGATTTTTAAAATTACAATTAAGATATTCAATATAATGCTGCATTAAATCATTGCTTTATTTCATTAACGACTTCTGACAATCCCCGTTAAATGATAGGGATACTATATCCCCCACAGTTCTGACAAAATGCAAATCATTTAAATGTAGGGGAATAACGAGGGTCATAAAACAAGTGAAATTATATTAGTTGCTTAACAAGGCCCTTTGGTAGAACCGTGTTGTAAAAGTTTATTATAAATAAACTAAATTTTGAAATATATTATATTTTGTTATGAAAGAAAAAGTTTTATTTTTATAAATTTTATTTTTAACATTTAATACCAATTGTCAAAAATAAAAGAAAATTTATAAATTTTGTTGGGCGCACTTTGTATATTTTCTATTAGATTTATGTTTTTTGGCAAGTGAAAATTCGAAGAAGCTTGTCAAAAATCTGACGCAGTATAAAAAAATAAAAATTTAACATTTTTTAACAAATATGATAAACATTTCAATAAATTACTAATTTACAATGTTTATATATTCTTAATTATGATTATTTACACGGAAATGAATAATTTATAATAAATTTGCATAACTTTTTATATGAAATTTCATTACATCTTTGTGAGCGTGTCTTCGAATTTCTGGGTATAATTATTATCAAATATCAGCAAAATTTCTTTTCAAACGATTAGTTTTTGGTTGTATCAATTAATAAAACAATTTGATTTAAACTATTACACATTAAATGAATGATTTTTTTTTTAATTTTGACCCATTTAGATTTGGAATTTTACTTCAGAAATAATCCAAATTCTAATCTACAAACATTAATTAGAGAAATTATTGCATTATATACATATTTTATATTATTGCACACACATTATTATTCATAAAAAATATGTTTCCATATGTCATTCTACTGCATAAAAAAGTATTGATATTTGTGTACTTTTAATTAAATTTGTTTATTAATTTATATTTTATATTACATTATTATTATTATTATTGTTATAGTCAAAGATCTGAACCTTTCTGCAATATATTTTAAATGTTTCTAATCATAATATTACAATATAGAATAAATTTAAAATGTCCCCTTCAGTTTCGCCACTGGATAAAACGAGATGAGTTAATTATAAAAGTAAATTATTAATTGGTATATACGTTATCAAGAATGGAAAAATATGAGCTTACATTTTATAACAATGCGTTTGATTTTCTGTTATCACACAATAAAATAAGGATATCCTCTTTGATTTCAAAACTATTATCAATAAAAAGACATTATCAGTTTTCGGTTTGCATACCGTTTCCGTATTTTTTTCAATTCCGTGTACCATCTTTTAATTTTAAATTTTAAATAAATTGCCGTATTTTCTTTTAAATATAAATAAAATATTCATATTATTTTGATCATTATAATTGTAGCTTGTCGGTAAATAAAATAACCAGAACAAAATAAAAAAGTAACTAATATAATTATTAGCTATTGTTTCTTGGATCTGAAAAAAAGGTCATCCTATCCTCTAAATCGTGAATCGTGGGAAACAACTTTGTTCAAGAACTGTAACGAAAGTAATTGTCGGAACTTCAGCAAAACGAAGTTCCCATCCCTCTTATACATAAATACGAAAATTAATTAAGTACCCAACATATATTTAACTTGTGCCTCCTTTTCAAAATTCTTAATAAAACTTGACGTTTATTTTTATTTCTTGAATACGCACAGACAACAATAAAATAATTTAGTCTATTTTTAGATGCAATCGGAAACGCTTTTGTGTTACTAATTTTATTTTTAAAAGAACTCTTATAATAAAAAAATGCAAAACAGTAAAAAAAATTACAACAAATGTTCAATATGGGCTTCACTTAATTCCACACATTTTCTGTGTCTTTTAAGATTAGATCTTTGCACTTGGAAAAACATTCCAGGATTATTTCTATTATTGGGATGATTTTTGTTATTTATATAGACATAGTTACATCTTTAGAAAGCTTAAGATTTCCTCTAAAAACTGATTATTTTCTAGTAGGTACAAGACAATATTTGAACAAAAATTGTTTTACATTTTGAAATTCAAATTTTTCAAATTTTTAATTGTATAGAATATCATTAATCTATTTAATATCGTCACAATATATAAGATTGAAGATTGGTCCTAACACACTGCCTTGTGGAACTCCAGACTTGGATGGATAAAATTGAGAAATTTCAGTCGGCTAAGTATTATTTGAGAAGGTAATAGAGAGGGTGTGGCAATGTTTATTTGATTTTGTGTAATAAACTTTCATACCAAACCTTGTCAAAGTCGTTAGCAAAAATACAAATTATTTGAAACAGGGTTGAAAATAAGGCAAAAACGTTACTTATTTTTTCTATTTCTAGTCAGTTAAAAATTCAATACCGAAAACAAAACTGAGCTATTCAATTTTATATTAGATTATGCAAAGTGTCATTAAATAACTGTCATCGTTAACACAATATTTATTATGTAATACTGTAGTACCAATTTACCCTGCAAAGTACTCGCAGATGAAAATCGCATAAGAGTTTTCTTAACTGTCGAAGAAAAATGATAGGTACAGCTTTATTTCTTCTTTGTTGTGTCTAATATCATTTATTTAAAAATTCTATTAACACAATTTTAATATTTGTTTTAAGAGTTGAAAGAACTCTACCGCGTTAAACAAATATTATTTTTGTAGCATAAAAAGTGGTCTGCAATTTGTCGGTCCTGCTAAAAACATCTGTCTTCAGTTTTAAAATATGAATTGCTTGTTTTTTTGGCAATTTTATGGGAAAAACAACAATATATTTATTATTTTTATGAGATTCGCTGACCCTTAAGGGTTAATTTATTTAAAACTTCAGCCGAATCAAAAAGCATTTTTTATTTTCGAAAACTTTTAACGGTTTATCGATCCACTTTGAAATTTCGACGATTTTCTTTTTTCGGAAACGCTATTTATAGAAAATGATTCAATAATTAAAAGTTTGTTAGCGTAGAACTGGCATTTTTATAAATAATAAGAAATAACTTGTTACTAATAAGACTAAAAAATAATTACACATTTTTTTGACTTACCTGTGAGTAAATGTCAATGTCCTTGTATGGATTTACTGCAACGAGAATGGTTCCGGTGTATGTCTAAATCTCATTAAGGAAAACACAAAGGTGTGAATTAATTTTAATATTTCTTTAGTGGATGAGATATTTACATTTTCTTTTTGAGAAATTCCTTAACGGATGGTACAACTTGTATATTATCTGTACCTAACTATATAAAGTATAATTATTAATAAAATTTTCTGCAAGTATATATTGAAAAATATATCAGTTAATAACTTCAAAACTTCAAATAATATGGTGGATCACGCATTATATTTTAAATATTGGATTTGACCTTTCCTCTACATATCCATGCTTCGAATTAAAATAATATAAAATCCAAGCCTAAGGCCTCAATTTAATATTAAATTTTAATATTCTCTCAACCTAGCGTTTGTTCAACAGGAAAAAAAATCGATGTACGCTTTTTCAGAAATTTTTCTTTCTTCATCATTCAAACTCAGCAAATAGGCAATTTATTAAAATATATAGGAAATTTTTAGTTATGGGTCTTTCAGATAATCTACCATTTTCGTTATTATATTTTAATATAAAGTGAACTGCCAATTATTTATGTAAGAGTAATGTACTCGCAATTTTTTTTCAAGAATCAACTGAACTTTTGAATTAGAATTTTTCAGTAATTACCAAATTAACAAATACATTACAAAATTTTACAATAAGTAATAAACGGGACAATAAAAAAATATAATTTGAAAATTTTAATTTATTTATCCTCCATGAAGTCCTATTTATTAGTATTAATGTTCACAAAAATATTTATAAAAAAAAACTCATTATATTTACCAAACGAATCTAAATAACATAGTTTTTGACGTATTAAAATTAACTACAATTTTATTTCTAAAAATTCCGGTATACCACCCCACAAAAACGATTATCGTCGAAAGACCGTGGCTCAGATAGTCGTAAAGCAAAGTTTATTGTTAACAAAGAAACCTCATTTCGGTGGTTTTATTGTCTCTCCTACCCTTTAAAACACATCAAAACGGCATTTTCACTTAAAACAGTCTACATATTTAGTATAAGGGTGTATATATATAACTCTATAAAACCTCTACCCGTATTATATTTTTTCATTTTTTTTTGCAAGGGTATCTAATTACATGAAGGTTGTTAAGCTATTTTAAAAAATTAAATCGACAAGTTTATAAATAGTATTCGTGGTTGTTTAATTACAAGGAAAAGATCCTTGATTATTTACTTACAGTAAATTAAGTATTAATAATGTGTTTGGAAATATATTTCGTTTTGCGCAAATTGAAGCAATGTTGTAAGCTGGGAAAACAAATTAACTTTCCACTGGTTGCTTAAGAGAAATAAAAAAGTATTCTTCTAGCACATGTGGTCTTTAAAAAAAAGATAATATTTTAAACATGCATGTTATTATAAATGACTGTATCTAGTTAATTTTAAATTAGATCATTCCATTAAGCTTCTGGGTTTACCATACGATTTAAAATGGGGCTTCTAAGTAACTGTTCTGGCAATCTACTTTATCGGATTGAAATATTAGCTTTATAAACATAAATCTTGTACCTTAGAAGTTGGGTGGCTGGGTGCGATAATTTCGTTAAAATAAATAAACTGGCTCCTTAAGAGATTAAAGCTACACTATTAAAGATCACAATTATCTAAATTTAATTTCGTATTTTCGTTTATTTTATCAAAAAATAAAACGTTTGTCCCAACCTAATAACAAATTTCTTAAATGCAGAAATACAGAATTGCTAAATTTTTCATCTAATACATCTAAAATTAAATATTTGCGGACTCCCTACATAGTATCTATCAATGAAATAAGTGTAATGAACTTGTTAAATTGGTCATTTATTTTTACAAGTTAGTTACAAGAAAAAGTACAAATATGTAAATTATATTTACATTATAACGATTTCCTCAAAAAAAAATATATTTTACATAGAGAAAAAATTTATTTGACTCTAATAAAATGTATTGGAATGAAATACAAACTACAATGTTATTTTTTTATAGTTTGTAATTTGAATAATTTCAACAACTACCTTAATTCGATGAAATTATTATTGAAATAAATATTAATTTGAAAATAACAAATTTCATTTAATTTAAAAATGTATTTGTATATATCAAATAATAATTTTATTTCTTTTAAACAAATATTCTCTCGTTACTCTCTTAACCAAAAAAAAGAATTTATTTATTTAAATCTAATATGTATCTTATTTATATCAATAATAATAATAATGTTTGTTCAAACAAATACTCTCTTTTCAAACTCTTAACTGGAGAAAATAATTTTCTCTATTCAAATGAATGAAAAAACATTCATTTGAATCTATCCAAATTTATTTATTTATTTGAATCAAATAGATTTGTAGTGCAAATAACTATCCTGGTTGAAATTTTCTATTGATTTGAGCTAGTCTTAAAATTTAATTTATTTACTTTTGCTTTATACTCGTTAGATCCATCTCTGGTTTTTGCCTAAAGAATTCTATATTTTCGACTCATTTTATAAAAATAAAATGGAAATGACTCCCGTAACTTTTTCTACCTTGTACGAGATAACGCATATCATGTTGGCAACAATATAAAGAGCCTTTGATATTCATATGAGGTATCGATTTGGATTTTCAAGCAAGAATGTCAGTGTCTTCATCAATGTGGCCGCTTAACGATTGTGATATTGTCAAAGAAATTTCGTGAAAACAGGGTTGTATTAAACAGAACACAGCAAATTTTCCAGGCCAAACACATTTTATTGAATTTAATGTGTGAAAATGTTTTTGAATGACCCAATTTTGGGTGCCTGTCAAAAAATATAATTGTTTAAGTAGCTCACCCCATATTCTATTAAATTTTTGAGTTCTACTCATTAGGCTCATTGGCCAAATTTGGGGTCTAAAAATGAGTAGTTTGAAAGTAACAATCAATTGAATATCGCAGATTTTAGGTTTAAAAACCTTTGAACACGTCCCACTACAATTTTAATCAACTTGTATAAATATTTTCCATATACGATTAGTGTAAATAGTATAGATTTTTCAATTATTAATATATTAATATATATAGTCTAACTTTGTGAAAATATATTAATCATATTAAGTATATTTTAATGCACTTCTACCAATTTAGCTGTATCTCCCACACCTCAAAAACTCTATTAAAAAATGTTGGGTCCGATTCTGTCAACTAGAACTACCAGATAAAATTAATGGTTAGTATTAGTCATCAATAGCCTCAAGGGTAATTTACAAGAATTTCAAAACTAATCCGGAATTGAGAATCCTAGTTGATGACTCAACTTTTATAACGTGACCTCGATTTTTGGAATTCGACAATACTTTAGTCCTTGGAAGTGATATAGTTAGGTAGAAAAATGCGCAGATTAAGCCTTATTGCCAATATTTACATTATGTTGAACATGTGGTTTATTGATGGGTTTATCTAAACAAACAACCGATTCCTTCCAATATGATTTAAAATATCCTGGAAGTGGTTTAATTTTGAGCTAAACAATGAAAAACATGAGAGTTATTTAGTCTCCTTAAAGACAAATAATATTTAGTAAAAAAATAATGGCACGAATATATTTTTTCCTAGGAATGTCAAGATGATTATTAATTTCTTAATTTAAGTGCAAAAAAGGTGAAAACTTAATAACATCCTAGAATTAGTTTATTTTTGGCTTAAGCAATGAAAAACGAGGAAGTTATTAAGTCTCCTTAAAGACAAATAATATTGGGTAAAAACCAATGGCACAAATAATTATTTCCTGGAATTTCAGGATTAATATTAAATTCTTAAATAAAATGTAAAAAATGGCGTGGTATTAAAAATGTGGTCGTTAACCTCACGAAGAAAAAAATTTTAAATAAATAGGATATACTAATGTTGATAGAGTTTAAATTTCTACTGTAGCAATTTAACACTCTGGAATTTCGATAACACTTCTTTGAACAGATTCCATTGTTGTAAACATTGGTTATATCAACGACCGCTTCACTTGTGTTTCTTATATTTTTAGAATGATTATTATTTAGACATTGGCGGTTCAGTTCTTGTTTTTAACGACACGGTACGTCCAAACAAATTGTTTAGGCTGCTCATTGAAGTTCATAAATCTATTATTAGGAATCACGTTTAACCAAAAATATACCATAAATTTAGTGAGGATAAAAACCAAAGGCGTACAAAATGTATTTTCCATTACTTTGTTAAAACTTATTGCAGATACACCTAATAATCTCAAAATTACTGTGGATGGAAAGATTTTCTTATATTTCCAGAAATTGACCGTTTCCTAATCCTAAAAAGTTAGTTTGGTTGATTATATTATAATAACCTAGCCCTTTGAATAACCTTCTGTCTACACCTTTGGAAACAATATTAATGAGGCAGATAAACGAAACATTAAATAGAAAACACGTGTTTTGAATTACTACAATGGAAAATATACTTAGAGCTAGGAATAAAAATCAACACTGGACAATTTTAGAGAACTTTTAAATTTGTATACGCCATAAAATTTGAAGAGTTTTATAAAATATGTTTTGCTAGATATTTAAAAATTTAGTTTTACCTATAATGCCTGTAAATAACAAAATTTAACAGTGAATTCATTATTAATACGTAGTTTTTTATTTAATTTTTTTTTTGAAAAGGATACGTAGATTTTGTTCTTCTCGTAACGAATTTTCAAATTTTTATTAATGACTTCTTCGTCCAGGACAGTGAGGCAGGTCATGTCAGGAACCCCATTTTCAGGAACAGTGCCTGAAACAGAGAATTAAAATTTTCAATGACACTTAGTTTTTCTGTTAAATATAAACTATAATTTTCTAAATATATTTACAAAAATAATAAGTACAGAATTATGCGTTTTTATTATCCTTGAAAATAAAAGACTCTTTTAAGGTACATTAAAATCCCTTTGAGTGCTAAATTATTATTGGAAAATTATGCTAGCATTCTCTCTAATTTGTTTTTGATTGTTTCTAAATATTTAATTTGGTCAGTTTCTAAACACTTTTATTATTTTTGTTTATAAAACTGAACATTTTTGTTTATATTTTATTTATTTAAAAACATCCTGCTAATAAATAACATTCATTTAATTATTACCAATATTGTCTTCGCTTATGATATAAATTAGTTATTGATTTAATTATAGTTGATTTGCAAGATTTATACATTTGTATAACCAAAGCTTGTTATTTAAAAAAATAGAGATTCTAACTACTTACAGAACTTTTGTGTATTTTTAACTATATTTACAAGTATTTAACATGTACTTATAGAACTTATTTGTACTTAAAAATGCAATAGTTCTTAGACTTTCTTAGAATTAATGATCGATTAACACGTTAGCTGTCGAATTTTAACTAGGAAAAATTAACTTATTTTATAGCAATATAACAAAAAATTTACTAGGAAACATTAAAACGAATTTAGTGATTGTTCAAGCATTTTTTTAACTAAATTACTGCTAAATCAATTAAAATGTTCGGCAGAAATTCTATGTTCTAGTTTAAATCAAATAAATTCATTTCCTTTAGATAAGAAATGAAAAAAGTCAATTCAAGAGAATAATTTTGTAGGTAAAATTATTGTTTTTTTTTGAGATATGATGTGATAATACATGATATATGATAACGGGCATAGAGAAATATTTCCAGGTACATTTCATCCCACAAGCCCCCAGTCAATAAAATGCCAATTCTTTCAAAATTTAAACTAAATATCAAAACAGTAATGAAGTAAATTATTAGGGTCTAAATTCAGTAATTGTTAAACACCAATTAAACTTGGAAGTTTAGGTATTAAATCTTGCTGCACATGAGGTTATTAATTTAAAATTTATTTTACATACTCGGATATACGAATATATTTATTTATTTGCGAATTTATATACTTTTTTCTCTATTTTAAATTTGGCGCCGAATTTAATTATAATTTCTCTTAATTAATTTTAGTAACTTTACATTTTCATTTCATTTTTCTCACTACAAATCCCCGTAACTAATTTTATTACAAATGACTCAATTAAAGAGGAGCTTTTCATCCCTTATTACAATTCCTTCTGGAAACAGGTAAACAGAAAATATAGTAGAGTAAGGTCTGGTGATCTAACCGGTCATTCAACGGTACTTCTTCGTCCAATGAATTTATTTTAAAAACCTGTTTTACAATTGCAGTTTAATGGGATATTACCCCGTCCTATTGCAACCAAACAATTTTATACAGTAAGCTCGGCAGTGCATTTGAATATATATTTGCCAAAAGAGGAACAACTTCGTTGCTCGTCGTTTGAAAGCTTAGATTAAAGAAAAGATTAAAACCAACTTTTTGGGGATCTTTTTAAAATATACAATAATACAGGGTGTTGCGTTTAAAAAACAAGATACCGGCAGCACCGGACTTAGATGAGTCACCCTGAACATTTCGATATTCATTCGGAAAACGTACAATTGAATTCAAAAGACGCCGTCTCTAAAATAAACTATAAACTTTAACTTCACGCACTTGTTACACGAAATTTTTGTTGGAATGCATACAATTCATTCCTAACGATATTCTGTTGTAAAGATTTTCAAGCTGCCACCTTTTAAGAGCCCTATAAAGACATAGACAAATATAAAAAAATCCCTTTTCGAGCAGCTGGTGCTCTTGTCGTTCTAGTAATCATCTTATTGCCCTCCAGGCTCTATACAGCCGGAGTTACAAGAGTGGTAAAATGGCCAAACAGCGGCACGTGTCTGTCAAGTTCAAGTCTTGGAACATCTGCTACCCGCTTTTAGATTTCTTATACTCGAATGCACTGCCTATTTGTGCAGGTAGTTTTTGCAGTAGCGGACTTCCACAGCATATGCACCAATTTAAAGAAGAGATAAATTACAAACGATAAATAACATAGTTTTTATAAAATGCATATTTTTTATTGTATTAATGTACCAGTATGCGAGCTACTATGGAAAGTTTTAAATCTAATAATTATTTCTCAATAATTCTTGATTATTTCAGAAGAGTCCTAATAGCTACAACTCACTGCATTTATTTTTTTCTCTTATCTTTTACTATAATCTGTTATTTGCCTAATTGGGATGGTTCTAACTTCTCTTTGAATAAGTACTTATTAGGAAAATTAATAAGAACACCTGGATATTTAACGTTTAGCAAAACTAATGCGTTAATGTTATTTCTGTAAATATAAACTAGAGAACAAAAACTGAAGGGATTGTTGGAGATTTAAAAATATTTCGACATGGATGCAGCACAATAGAAACAACCGAGTTCAAAATGAAATACCTAACTTAAAACTTAGAATTACTAGAAGGATTAAAAGAAGGTGACTCGCAGTGTACAACATAATTTAATTAATATAAACAAAACAGGGTTAATATGAGGCTATAACAGCAAAAGAGGTATAACCAACCAGCATATTTATTGGAGATAAATTCAAGTTTGTTTATCACCTTTTATAATTAAATAATAGGGTAAATGTGGGTTAGGCCACCATTGCAGATTTTTTTAATGGGAGGAGGTAAATTCATAAATATTATATGCTCTATTTTTAGTTATAAAATAAGCCTGCAAATATGTTTTCTAGAAGAGAAAACAAATTCAAATATTACATGGAACTAATGTTTTTGGACTGCACCTTTTCTCTGAAAATTTTGGGTTCTGTTTAACGTATTTTATATAAAAATAAAAAAATAACTATTAAAATGAGATTTTAGACAGTCGTTCAAAACTTTAATAGCTACAAAAAACCGTAAGGGCCCCAAAAACTTTTATGGAGCCCTCAGAGCCATAAAAGCCCCCCAAAGTCGATATACTTGAGCCACCTTCAACATATTAAACCGAAGAATATTATATAAAATGTACTCTGCTTGTAACGCAATAAACCTCGCCAGTATCATATGGGGACATGAGTAATATTTATTACAATTCTAATCATTTAAAACAGCATATTTTATATGATGTTTTAAGAAGTCTTAGTATGTTACATTCTTATTAAATTTTATAAAAAACACCGTGGTAAGTACTTAAAATTATAGAATGATATCTAATACTAAACTACTACTATCACTACTTCCCTTTTAAGATAATAAAATGGATATACTTATTCAAATATTTACATACCGAAGTCAGTTAAGACATATTTTAAGAAACTTTTTCAAGTTTGAGTTCTTAATATTGAATTCGTTTCAAAAAGCAATCCAATTTTGCAAACAGCTAAAGCATTCAAAATGTTAATGATAGATACCCTCATTAAAAGGGTGATAGCAAATTAATAGTTTTTGCAAGGTATTTTGGTCTTCTGGTTTTGGCTTTAATAAGGTTACTGCACCTGATTTTAACTCTCAACTTTCAACTTTTTAACTTTCAAAACTCTTTATATCATAGATTTTCAATTTCCCACTGCTTTAGATTACATTTTAACCACATTGTCAACAGTATTTGAAGGTTTTGTTGTGTAAAATAGTTGCAGATATTCAATGCAACTCACTTTTCACTGAATGATAAATGGTCTAGTTTTAAATTTTAAAATGTTGTATACTCAAAAGGTACTTTGATTATTAGTTATTATTTAGGATTATTGAAAACCAAATAACTGCATTTCTGCAAATACTAGTATTATTTTAAAAAATATGGGTTTAATGAGGGTGTCGTAGTTATTACAAAGTAATTAGAGAACAATTATCCTTTCCTAATATAACTAACATTAATAATCTGAGCACTTTAGCTAAAGCAATAAAAGATACTAAAATAATGGATATAGATAGTTCCAGAGATGTGTTAAGATTTGCACTGAAATCGATGAAAACAATTTATTAGATTTGCAGTCTTAGAAGGACACATTTAATTAATTTCTACAAAAAAATGTGATAAGTACTTAAAATTATAGTTATCTACTAGTGACTACTACTATAACATTACCTATACAAATATTTACATAAAAATTATATTTTAAACAAACTTTTATTTTATTTTCAAAGCCTAACAATAACAAATTCAGAAATTAATCCATTTCAAAATGCGAACTAATTTTCCAAACAGCTGAAGCATGCAAAATATCAATAATAGATACCCTCACTAAAAGGGTGGAAGCAAATTAATAGTTTTTGCACCAGAACGTACCCGTAGAGGAAAAGTCTAGCTCGACCATGTTTTAGATTTATTCCAAGTGCATTCTAACACTATTTTTCATTCATGAATTTTATAAAAATAACACAAGCTCAACTACATTTCTGCTTCATTTTAAACGGGTAGAAACATAACACAAATGTCAAACCTCCTTCTACCGATTACCGTCACTGACTGACTAATCGGAATACGGAATCCCGTCGTTACTTCAACTCTACAGCACACTTGCCCTTGGCACAGCCCACAAATGTTCTTCCAACGGGTAATATTGGTTGCATAAGTTGGAGGACAATACATTTAACATATTAAAAATATCGGAATCGATAGTCACAGATGCATTAAAAAAAATATCTCCATTAAAAAAATATATCGTTTGTAGATAAAAGCATTAATTTACTTAGATCAAAAAATAAAATTTTGAACTAACACCTCAGTCGTCTTGTTCAGAATTAGTTCTGTTAGACTCTAGAAGCTGAGGTCTCAAATGTGAAGTAGTATAAGAAGAAGAATTCAATTTTGTTCTATACAAAAGGTATGGATATCTAATCTCTAAACGAGGAAAAGAGAGAAAATCCAACCATAAAGCTTTATGAACGTAGATGAGTTGTCAATGTTAGAGGTTAGAGGTTAATCCATCATTGCTGGATGAAGTCAAAATATTTTATTTGAAGCCTTCAAATATATTTCCACAAATTATTGTAATAAAATTGTAATTTAATTATACACAATGAAAACTAGATACAATACATATGATATTGTCTGTGTTGTTGCAGAATTACAACAGTAAGAAATACGTCAATTTGAAGAATCTGTTACTTATAATAAAAATATGTTTCAGTTTTTTAGGAATGCGAGTTAACAATATTTATGACATCGATAATAAGACTTATTTAATCAGATTACAGAGAAGTGAGGAAAAGCAAGTACTGCTTTTAGAATCTGGTAATCGTTTTCACAAAACCAATTTTGAATGGCCTAAAAATGTTGCTCCCTCGGGTTTTAGTATGAAGGCAAGTAGTCATTTATATTAAAATCTTTTTTATTTTCTACTCACTATCCTACAAAATTTTAATGTTATAGATGAGAAAGCATTTAAAAAACAAACGCTTGGAATCTCTAGCTCAAATAGGAACTGACAGAATTGTAGACCTACAATTTGGCTCAGGAGAAGCAGCGTATCATGTCATTCTTGAGTTATTTGATAGAGGGAATATCGTTTTAACAGACCATGAATATATTATTTTGTATGTTTTACGCCCTCACACTGAAGGAGACAAAATCAATTTTGCTGTTAGAGAAAAATATCCACAAAATAGGGCCCGAGAAGGTGGTGTCATAAGTAAAGAAAAATTAAATGACATTCTAATAAATGCTAAGATTGGTGACCAGTTAAAAAAAGTACTTGTTTCAAACCTAGGTAATTATTTTTAAATATATGAATATACCATATATGTACAGTTTCAGATATCTCCAGTACTTAGGTACTTACCACTTTTGTATGTGTTAACTGACTAATAAATGACGTCCACATATGATTGAAAAGAAACAATATAGTTTGGATGTTTTCTGTCACTGATCAATGTTTATAGCATGAACAGAAATTAAAACAAGAAAGTGGGGAAAATGGATGCGATCCAACAATTTGTGAATTCAAATATTTCGCATTTCAAATTCATTCATTCAATCATTAGACCCTTTATGTGAGGAAGTTTTAATGCAAAAAATAAAGTCCAAATCATTATTATTTTACTACTTCTTTGTAAAAATAAGATGATTAAAGCTGAAATTCAAGTGTTTGGTATAGGATAACTACTTTTTTCTCTAATAGTAAATTTTACAGCTTAATCCATTTCGTTGTTTAGTTTTTTAAGAAAGAATTCACCTTATCAGAACCAGGCTTTTAGTTTCGTTTTAGACTCTGTAGATCATTCCATATAAATAATAGCTACAACTAATGATAGTAGGACTAGTAAAATGTCTAAAGATAGTTTTATAACGCACTGCAAAATTGTGTTAATTATTTCAGAATACGGGCCTGCTCTAATAGAACATGTTTTATTGATACATAATTTTCCAAATTCCACAAAAATTGGTAAAAATTTTGACCCTCGGGAAAATATCGATAAACTTATGGAAGCAGTAATAGATGCTAAAAATATATTTCAAAATTCGAAATCTGGTTTAACTAAGGTAAATACTAAACAACTGGCATTTACTCACTAAAATTTAAATTTCTTAAGACAAATATGGTTATTAATTATTATTTTAAATATTACAAAAATATTTTAGGGATATATAATACAGAAAAAAGAGCAACGCCCTATATCAGATAATAACACAACTTCAGAATTTTATTCCAATCAAGAATTTCATCCAGTGCTTTTTAAGCAACATTCTTCTATGCCTAATAAAGAATTTCCAACATTTAATGAAGCTGTGGACGAATTCTTCTCCTCTTTAGAGAGTCAAAAATTGGAACTTAAAGCTGTCCAGCAAGAAAGAGAAGCTATGAAAAAATTGGAAAATGTTAAAAAAGATCATGATCAGAGATTGGTAGCTCTTGAACAAACTCAAGCTGTTGATAAGCAAAAAGCTGAATTGATAACAAGGAATCAAGAATTGGTTGAAAAGGCTTTATTGGCTATACAGACCCTTTTAGCGAATCAGGTATTGTATCAAATTAAAATCTTCAAAGGTTATCATTCTTAATTATTGTGTTGCTTAATCCGAAATTCTAATAACTATTGTACAATCCCAATGGAAATTTCAGTTTTAAATTTATTACTTTTCCTAAAGGAGTTATACTATAAAATAAGTTTTTTTCTCATATACTAATAACTTGAAAATTATCATAATTATTAGACATAATAATGACTAACTTATTAAGTATTTGTATTTTTCACGTTAGATTTCTTGGGAAGACATCGTAGATATGGTAAAAGAGGCTGCTATAAAGGGAGATCCTGTAGCTAACCAAATTAAACAACTCAAACTTGAAATTAATCACATCACCATGCATCTCTCTGATCCTTACGCTGACAATGATGAATCTGATGTTGAAAACGATGATAAACTACCTTCAATGATTGTCGATTTGGATCTAGCATTATCTGCATTCGCCAATGCCAGAAGGTAAGCGAAACAATCATTTTTTTAATAAACAATTAAATGCTGATATTATTTTAAGATATTATGATCAGAAACGTTCAGCTGCTAAAAAACAGCAGAAAACAATAGAATCTTCGAGTAAAGCCTTGAAATCGGCAGAGCGAAAAACAAAACAAACCTTAAAAGAAGTTCAAACAATTACCAACATTAACAAAGCAAGAAAAACGTATTGGTTCGAAAAGTTTTTCTGGTTTATTAGCTCTGAAAATTACTTGGTAATTGCTGGAAGAGATCAGCAACAGAATGAGCTCATAGTGAAAAGGTAATTAGTATTTTTGCAGATTAAAACCCATTAAACAGTAACTGCATACATATAACTTATTTTTATACAATACTTTATTTAGTTTAAAAAGACAGTCTCTTTTAGGTATATGAAACCAATGGATGTATATGTGCATGCCGATATTCATGGTGCTAGTAGCGTTGTAATTAAAAACCCTAGTGGAAATGCTGTTCCCCCTAAAACACTAAATGAAGCAGGAACAATGGCTATTTGTTACAGGTATTGTATAAAAAAATAATTAACCCAAGGGGTGTAAAACAAAATAAACAATTCCCTCATAATTCCTTTACTATTGAAGGCGAGTATAGTTGTAGTCCAGTGCTTTTCGTAGGAGCCTGTGGGTAAAGCTGACTTAATTGGAATAAAGTAAATGTTTAAATAAAAGCAATTATATAGTTTTTTAATTATTCTATCCATATTCCTCACTTCAGTATATAAATTTAACAAAATTTGTAAATGTTATGTGACCCACGTGAATCTTACCTGTTGTTCCAAATGACCCATGTTTTAATTTAGTTTGACACCCCTGATCTAACCAACACCGCGATTTATACAATAGGTTGAAATGACGATAAAAATATCATTTCTAGTGTTGCTTGGGAAGCCAAGGTAGTTACAAATGCTTACTGGGTTTGGGGAGAACAAGTTAGCAAAACAGCTCCGACTGGTGAATACTTGACAACTGGTAGCTTTATGATCAGAGGAAAAAAGAACTTTTTGCCACCTTCTCATTTGATACTCGGTCTGAGCTTCCTCTTTAGATTAGAAGATGGAAGCATTGAAAGACACAAAGGTGAAAGGAAAATACTTAGCGCTAATGATGATGATGATCTCAGTTTAGCTGATACTGAAATTACGGAAACTGAGGTTGAAGTGGAAATTTTAGATGAAAGTGATGGTAAGCCACTATTAACATTATTGAGATAACTCATTAGCTCTTTTAATATACATTTTACAGAGGATGAATTAGTTAAGGACTCGCTAAAATCTGAAAATGATCCAACAGAAAATGTTGAAGATAATCAAGACTCGTCTGATTCCGAAAATGAGGCTGACAAAAAATTCCCAAATACTCAAATTAAAATTCAACATTTCTCTGGAACAAAGTAAGTACTAAAAAATACCATTATCATATTTACTAATTATTTCATTTTAGAAATATAATAACTGAGCCAACCAAAGAAATTGAAGATAAAACAAAAGAAGAACACATAATTTATTTAGGAGACAATAAACCTATTATTATCAAACCAAATCAAAATTCTAGAAATAGAGGTAGCAGTGAGTCTTCATATAAAACCCAAAAAAGTCGGGAAGAAAAAGGTACTGACAATAATTTGTCTGAATTTGTATACGCTATGATACAAATGTATCGAATAAATTCGTTATTTCAAAAATAGAGGGCCTAAATCATAAAACACGACAATTTTAATTTTTGATGATCCATCTCATGTCAGCTGTGTAATTTTATTCCGTGCATAGGATTCATCGAGTAAGCAAATGAATGCATGATTCGGTAACATTTTGGTTTTCGTTGCTACTTACTAAATAGGAGAATCACTTCAGGTTGGAAGTTCTATTCTGGGATCTCCATATTGCAACGTTGCCAAATCGTACGGTGGTCAGAATAACATCTGAAACAAGAACTTATGAAGAGGTTCTTGCTTTATTCATCAATAAATATCTTAACCGAGAACCAAATTTTCAATCTCCCATTAGTAAAATTGAGAAAAAATTCAGAAAAACGAGCTATATAAGAGAACTCCATCTAAATCATAGAAAACAAATAGCAGAAAACTAGATGTTCCTAAAGCATTTGTACATAATCCCTATACCAGTTCACGGCAAGTAACATGAATAATAACAATCAACAGATCTTAGATGCTAAAAAATAAAGATTTGCATCTCTATAAAGTTATTTTAGTTCGGGAGCTTCTAGAAAAGGTTTTTTATTAATGAATGATTCAATTGTAATTAAAAAAATATTTTTTCGGATAAAGCTACATTTCTTCTAAAGAATCGACATTGGATGCAGAAGAATCATGCTCAATAAACAAAAAAATTGAACGTATGGGCGGGAATAATACATAATAGAGTTATATGATCATAATTTTTAAATGAAACCTTAGCAGATCCTCCATATTTAGATTTATTGCAAAATTTCAGATAGTTAACGTAACGAATAAAAGGAATATCTAACAAAACTCGCGTTTGAAAATAAAAATGGATAGGTTTCAGGATTTTTTCCAGAAGTCAATGAGTTATGAAATAATAAATGTATTCCTTTCAATTCCACATTTGCACTGTTCTGTTTATTAGTAACGTTTGTATATTTCAGTTGAAAGTAAGATCGACTCAAAACAACAGCAAGCTAAAAGAGGTCAGAAGGGTAAATTAAAGAAAATTAAAGAGAAATACAAGGATCAAGATGAGGAAGAAAGAAAATTAAGAATGGAGATATTACAGGTATGTCCAAAATATTGAATACCCTTCTTCATCCCCACAATATTCTCGTAAATGCTCTACTTTTCATTTCCACTTCTACCAAAAGTTATACATTTACTAGTAATATTATTTTAGTCTTCAGGGACTGGGAAGGATACTAAAAAAAATAAAAAATCTAAACATAATACTGGAGAGCTAGGTAAAAAATCTGCTCCCAAAGGTCCTAGGAATTTTACTCCAAAAGAACCAAATGATGATAATGTTGATGATGATGAAACCGCAGTTCAAGCAGATATTGATATGATTGACGCTCTTACAGGAGTTCCAACTACTGAAGATGAGTTATTGTTTGCGGTACCCATTATTGCTCCTTATAATACGTTATCAAATTATAAGTAAGTGTAATATTAATATTTTGTACCAAAAAGTATGCTTTATTTTTTCTTCAAGGTATAAAGTTAAAATGACTCCAGGAACAGCAAAAAGAGGAAAGGCGGCAAAAACAGCAGTTGCCACGTTCCTTAAAGATAAAGCTATAACTCAAAGAGAAAAAGATTTGTTGAAAGCTGTGAAAGATGAACAACTCGCAAGGAATATACCGGGCAAAGTGAAACTGTCCGCACCTAAACTCCAAAATTTAAAAAAATAGTTTTTATTATGGTTATAAATTATTAATTATGTTTTATGGTTTATTTTTATTAATCCTACTCCTAATATTGATTTGATTTAATGTATGTGTGCAAAAAGCAGTGGAAGCTAATAAAACATTATTGTACTCAAATAAAATCTTTAAAAATCAAAATAAACGAGAAGTTATATTAAATGAACACTCAATAAAAAAGAAAGCTATACTCATTTACGCCAATTCTGTAATTATCGATTAATTTATGCAACTATAGGAATTTTTTTATTTAAAATTTTGTACTTCTCTTACTACAAGAGAATTTTTTTGGAAAATTTGGAATAAGTCTTGTTGATACCCAATTTCTCATAATTTTCGTAATCCATTTTTTTGTAATGGCCTATTTTGAACTGGAAGTTCCACATAATACAAGCATTGAGTACGAAACCATTTCCTAATTCCTAATATTGATCGATCCTATTACCTGTTTCAGTCTGTTTCTTCAACGCTTCATTTCTTTGACACTACAGCTTTTGAGATGGATGTAATAAGAGTTTATATATTGATATATACATTATTTGACAACCGTAAGTTTTCATTTTGATCCCAGGAAAGCCCAAGAAATGAATTTGTTTACTTAGATTCTAATCCTCAGTTTAGTTGAAAAAATTGGAATGGATGATCTTCCAATAATAAATTATTGACGTTTTTGTTTCACTCTGTGAATATATTTATGGAGTGCTATATTTTGTTTACAATATTAATATTATAACTTACAACTCACGTAAGTGATGATGTAAAAAAGTATGGTCTTATTGATATTTTTCTTCATTTGTATTTGAAAATGATTTTGTTACATTTAGAAAAATATATTAACAATTCTAATCTACCATTACATCAGATTTATAACAGAATTGTTGAAAGCACCCACGTTGTAAAAATCCCAGAATTCATGAAATTTCCCCATTTTCTTTATCAGCATCAAACTGGTCCTACTCTAGATAAAAATAAAGTTACTCAATTTAAAAAAATATTTTTTCTAATTTTGAACTTATAATCTATTCGTATTCGTAAGCTATTTTTTATTGTTTAAGCAGAAAAGTACTACGGTTCAAATAGGGTATATATTGCAAACTAAAGGTGAATTATTTTTCATTTATTGGCAAGGAATTTATTAATTATTCAAATCTTTATGATTACCCGCTAAATTCTGTTTAATCAGATATTTTTGTTGTGTCTGGGTTAACAGGTTTAAAAAAATATAGAAAATCAGATGAGATGCTTGGTTATTCCAGAATCAGATAATTTAGATACATTTGTGTCATTTCCCTTAGTACATACTCTTTAAGTTTATTGTATAATTTGAAATAAAATGTATAGTTTGTAGTTTTAATTTTTTGTTTATTTGAATGTACATATATTCAATATTTAGAGATTTCTCTTTTCTACACAATATTCTTTTTGTTGAGTTACTCATACATGAACATAATTCTTTGTAATAAATTTTTTTTTAATTAAACTGAATTGTTCAAATAATATTTTTTATTAATATTTTGAGATGTTGCTCTAGATATAATATTTTCAATAAAAACGATCCAACCTTCAGTATCAATAAAACTACATTCCAAACGTGTATATAAAAGTACTAGGGAATTCAACGTAGAGAGTACTAGAGATAAACCCGTCATACCTACATCTTTTAATATTATCGTTTTGTATTGTTTTACTATTTTATTATTGAAAGAAAGGCCAAATTTTGTATGTAAAGTGTGTAAAATCTTTAATGTGAAGGTAAATGTAAAAGAAATGTATATGTTTCTTAAGTCGAGCGCTTTCAGCAATACGATGCCATCATCAGGACAAAAAAATATGCAAAAATAGAAGGTAGTAAGTTAGTTATAAAATTCTTTAAAGAACATTTAAGCAGTAACAATACATCTTAAATAACTTTTAAAAACGACATTAATGTGGTGTAAAAAACACAATAACATTTTAAAGGTTTCTTGAGGTCCAGGCCTGAAGGTTGTCTTGATTAAAGACAACAAGTGCTTTAAAAGCATGGAAATTAAATAAAAATAAGTAAAATGTTTTAGGTAAAGTAAGACCATGTGGTTTGTAACAATGTTTGAACTAGAGTTCTCTTACACCACATTAATGTCGTTTTTAAAAGTTATTTAAGATGTATTGTTACTGCTTAAATGTTCTTTAAAGAATTTTATAACTAACTTACTACCTTCTATTTTTGCATATTTTTTTGTCCTGATGATGGCATCGTATTGCTGAAAGCGCTCGACTTAAGAAACATATACATTTCTTTTACATTTACCTTCACATTAAAGATTTTACACACTCTTTACATACAAAATTTGGCCTTTCTTTCATTACCTAGTGTGTACGCACCAACACGTAACTTTGGTTACTCTTCAATTTATTTTATTATTGTTTATTTTCAAAACAAGTGTTTTTCACTTAATTGAATAACTGTTTTTATTTACATTTACTTTATATTATTACCTCTTTTTTTAACAATTGTATTTTCAGTAAATTGTATTTTCCGTAAATAAATAAATATTATTATTATTATTATTATTATTATTATTATTATTATTATTATACCCCAATTAGTGAATCTTCCAATATTACCAAGAGAGCAGATAGTAATATTGAAATTAATAAGCATTGGTGTTTGTGTTATTAGGTTTCATCTGAATTAAACTATTATTTGTGTACATGTCGTTTAAGTGGTAAAAAGATTTAAAAATTAATATACTTTATTTATACAAGGATAGATACCACATAGGCCTCTAAATTTGATGGTTTGAATTTTGAAAAATTGTTTATTTTGGGGGCATATACAATTATATATTTAAAAAAAAATGTGGCAATGGAATCCCACCAAAATAGGAGTTTTTACTTTTTTGGAAATATTTCAAATACTTGTTAAGCCAGCCACCATACGAAATCGTGACTTTCTTCACCCAGTGACGTACTGCGAGCCAAGATGAAGCTATGTCGGTACCGTTAGCCGTAACGAGTCCTCCGGGGTACTACATAGTAATCAAGTCCGGGCAACAGTTCTTCTCGGCCAGCCATTACAGCATAATATTAAATAAGTTAGGAATACTTTAACTCGTGCAATTGTTCCAATCGAGTGTTTTCCAAAATTTACCGGTGGTCGATACAGTTTTTAGAGTTTATCCAATTTTTATAGCAAGATGACGAAGTGGAGATTTTTTATAGTAAGTATTAATGCATTCTGATTTGAGTAAATATTTTATTTTTGATTTGAAATGTTGAGTTATTAGAAGGGGTATTTCCAATATGAGTTTTTTTCGTTATAATTATTAGTTTTGATAAAAATTACATCCATTATCTTTTTTATTAATAAACAGAAATAATGGTTATTAAAAGATCATTATGCTTATATATAAAAAATATCTAAATTATTTCTTTTAAATATACTGAAATATTAAAATATTAATGCAATTTTTTATAAAATATCATGCCTTTATTAAAATTCCTTATTAGTGTTAGTACCTATATTGTTCATACAATAGTTTATGTTATAATTCAAAATTATGAAAAAACAATTTTCAGTTTCACAATTAACATAATAAAGCATTGTAGAAATCGCGAAATTATAAAAAATGCATTTAAAAAAAATAAAAAACTGTGAGATGATAGGCCTCCTTCCAGACTTGTTTCATTTTAAAAAATGACTTACGAAAATGTATTTTTTACACTATTATATATTTTAATTGATTATGAAAAAATTTTGTGTTAGGAGTTTGTTGGCAAAATAAAAAAAAATTGATAGAATTGGGGTTGATATATAATTTTGCACCTCTGGTTTTTTATATTATGTAAAAAGCAACAGTCTTTTATTTAAATATTTATTTATCTTGGAATTAACGTCGTTTGATTGGAAATTAAACACTTAAACTAAAAAAAAAAAAATATAGTTTACAAGTTATAAGCTTTGACCTTATTTCCTGAACCACTCACTGTACACACATATCTTATTATCCCTTTACTCTAATCACACCCTGTAAATTAATAATTTTTTAAAGTTCATTCTCGGGCCTTTTATTATATTATTTGTAACAATTAATATATTATTTTATAAATGAAGAACACTGTAGGTATGTTATTAATTGAGAGTTTTAATACAAACATCTATTAAAAGATTTTAAAATATACAAGTTTTGCAGGATTCTGATTTTTATTTTAATGTTATTAAAAAGCTGTTTATATATGCCTATCACCTTAAAATTGATCAGCCATTTATCCTTTAATAATATTTAATACGTGTACATTTAACTTTGGATCAGTATATATAAAAATCTTAGAAATTTACTTTGACTCTTTGAATCGGTTAATATTTTTTGAATTCCTTATTAATTGTTTGATAATTTTGTTTAAGCAAATGATTAAATAATCACAAATGTGTGTCGTTTTTTAAAACTGTATTTGTGAATACCGCTAATAATCAATAATTAATGAAGACGTAACAAATACTGTTTAAAACAGTTTGAAGCAGTAGGTATACTACACAGGGTGAGTCATAAAAAATGTGACAAATTATAACTACATTTTCAATAGATAAAAATTATTTTATGTTACTTACTAATTAATATGAATATTTTTACTGTTTGAAACAACAGTTACAATTTATCCCATTTTTTTATGACTCGTCCTGTATAATTAACAATTTGTATTACTTGAGACTCCTTACTATTTAAAGATTAAATGGCTGAAAAAGCACTGGATAATAAACAATTTCTTGTGGTTGCTCACTCTTAAAATTAGAACAATTACCCTAAATAATTTCAACACGATCAAAAAGACTAAAGTATTTTTACCGTTTGCGCAAAAAGTGGAACTAAGTTTTATATTACTTTCTAGCCTAAGTATCAACATACATTTTTTTTGGTAGCAGTGCATTTCCATGTTCCATCAATAAATTTTTTTCTTCTAATTTCTACATCATTAACTCAGTGATTTATGTTGACACGGTTTTTTGTTATTTACACCGCCATTAGTTCATAAAAAAGTAAGACGGTGCTCTAAAAATTATATAAAGTTATACGTGAAAACTTTTGCAATATTTCATTGTAAATGATTTAAAACACATTAACGTGAAACAATTCATTCTGCGAGTAAAATGATATAATACTACTAGAAGAAAACAGTTTATTACAAAAATGTAATTTTATCCCAGTAATTCCGTTTTTTTTGCGACATTTCCACACTTTTCCTCTTTCGACAATCTTTTCTTTATGAAATTTTAGCATTCACTTTGAGATTCATTACAAATTTGATTGCGTGCTAGTATTTTCGGCCTTGATGTTTTCATGGTTTGAGCTGCTGCGGCCCTCTTATTATACACATTTTTATTTATTATTAAAATAATTCACAACCTGTAAGATGATGATTACCCTGTATAATCATTGAAGTAGAAAAATAATGGACTCAATTTTAACGTCGCGTGACAACACCAAGCTTAGATGGTCTAAAAAACATTTAAAATTGAATAAATGGTTTGCTTAATATTAGATTTGTATGCTACGGTCGTTACACCCGTTCACTGGACATACCTAAATAATTTTCTATTATCTTCGTAATTATTAAATCGTGCGTCTGTAGTACCTGCAATGGCAGTACTTAAAAATTATTTATGGATGTCTCGTTTGTTAATTAAATGTGAGGTATGAAGTATGGATGATAATTACTAATTTAAATAACGAGACAACATAAAAAATGTAGACAGGTGTTTAATGTTCTTTTAAATTAGAGATTGTCAGCGAATATTGTATAAATAACAGTGCACTTTAACCGCAAAAATATATCGTTTCTTTACTTTTCTGCCTATAAAAGGAATAAAGTGGCAGTAAAAGTTGTGTTTACAATAAAGTCTTAAAATTAATTTTAATGATGATTTTATAAAGTTGAAGGACTAATAAATATGAAAAGATAAATTATACGCATTTGAATTTCCACATTTCCAAAGCTTTTTAAAATATATTCAAATCGACCAGGTTTCGGTATCTGACATACCCTTTTCCAAGAAAACTGGGTCGATTTGAATATACAGGGTGGCTAATCGAAACAGAGCCATTATTAGGAAATGCGTTAAAGTTTTAAAAAACGCAGAGACCCGTTGATTTTTGATAAAAGGGGGACACTTTTTTTCGGTATTTTCGACTTCGCTGCCTACACCTCCAAGCGAGGGTAACAATCACCCCAAAATATTTAAATGGCATTAGGGGTCAAGTAAAGCATAATTTTAAAGCTCTTTCAATTTTCTTTATAACAGTCTTTAAATTTTAAAATTCGGCCTGATACTTTTTAAAAAATTAAATGGATACGATACGGACACACCAAGAACGTGAAATTAGTGGATTCGTATATCGAAGCGAAGGTTTGTTTAATAAATTAAATACCATGGTATATTCAATTGCGGAAAGGGTAGATATCATTTCGCTTTATTTTACGAACAATAAGTGTGCAAATGTAACGGCTCCACATTATTTCAAAGATTTTTTAATAATTTTTCTGTGACAAGATGTTTTCCTTTAATCGTATCTTTTAAAAAATGGTGAATGTGTAATTGATGTACACTGCGATAATAAAATTGTAAATATCTTTTAAACCGTCAACTTTATCGAGTTTACACAAGAAGACATTTTTCTTTTAAAAATGTTTAAGGAATTTAAGAGTCGTGTTTAGATGTAAAAAAAAATCTCTTTGGTAACGCCAACATAAAGTCGTATCTATCTAAATACATGGCATTAGAAAGATATAATAATCCAGAAAATGGATAAGTTAAGTACTAATATTTCTAATATTATATTAATTTGTATAATAACGTATTAATTTTGCAGACGTAATATTCAATTGAATGCCTAAGATATTGCGTGCTTTCAATTTTTTCTCCACGATGCAAAAACATGTTATTTCCCAGATAATTGTTTATCGGCTATGTAAAAGCAGACTTATCGACACCTGTAATCTAAGAAATTGCAGGTACGTAACGGAAAAGGAAGTAGGAACACTAATGGAGTAATCAGTAACCCAATTAAGTGGCTTTTTGTAATTTGTTTTTCCCCACAAGTGTGTCACATTGGTCTGCGCTCGACATTTAAATCGGAACACGCGTAGGTAACTCAACAGCGACGAAACAGTTAACTTTTTCCATAATTTTTATGGTAATCCTCGTACCAGATGCTCGACCGATGACAAATACACAAGCAATTAACTAGTAATTGATAGAAATAAAATTCGTCGAATTCCAATTGCTTCAATTTCAAAAATTTGCTCGTTTCTTTTTTGTTATTTTTGCAAAGAATTACTTTAAACTTCTTAATTATTTAAAATAATTATAGATCATATTCACTGACAAGGCACACTTTTTTAGACTCATGGCTTGAAATTTTTTAATTACACGTTCTACATTTTCTTTCTCTATTTTCTCTTTTATTTTGCAATTCTGGATCCCAAATTCCATATTAAGTCCACTTCCAGCCAGTTTTCTGTAAACCAATTGATTTATACACTATCTTTGAAATTTACCTGTTTAAGTGAAATTAGTGTTTGTAAATGTGCTGTCGATTTGTAATTTCTTCTAATAATTTCTTATCTATCTAAATAATATTTTTCACTAAGAAAAATCTGTGGATTAATATATATATATATATCGCTCTCTATCTTTTTCGCCAAAATTATTCTCAATTCATATTTACTCGGGATTGTTTCTCCCAACAGATATGCTTTTGAACTATTCCTTTTCATTTGGTCTAGAGAGACCTTTTTGGTCTTTAGTTCACTTTCATTTCCTTAAATTTAGTCTATTCTTTAATAATGGACATATATTCCTTTCCATTTCCATATAATGTATTTGTATATCATGTTAAAACAGCTACATACGTTCTTTGCTGGTTTCTTTTTATTCCAAAAAATTGAATCTTCATATTGGATTTCACTTTCTCTGAATATATTTATATTTAAATCAAATGAGACCGTTAATAAAGGTTCCACTTATCCGAGATATCTATTCGTAGTCAAACTTATTAACTGCAACTCCAATAAAAAGTTATCGGCTTTTTCCTGTATCTTGATCTTAATCAAAGGGTCGCGATGTTGTAAGCAAAGTATCAGTACCGCACATTTTTTCTCGGATCCTATATATTATACTATTATTCTACTATCAAAAAGATAAATACAATCATTTATTGCTTCGATAAACTTCTGGAGGCATCTTGCATGGCTTATACTGGGATTTTCTTCAGAGTCCATCTAACATGCGCCTTAATATTTTCAATCATACCCAGTGTTATCACTTTAGGTCCCTTTGGAACCAAAGAAATATAAAAAAGTTTGGAGGAGTCAAATCGGAACTACAGAAAGAAGCAATGTCGTATGGGTCTTATTCTTCTTCTTCTTATGTTTACTGTACTATGTTTACTGGGTAATATTTAATCTTAATTGCGATTCTGATGACCAGCTGTCCTGCCATCTATTTAGTGGTCGCTCTGGTAATCTTTTCCCTTCAGGTTTCCCATCTCTTGCAATCTTTGCTAGTCTATGTTCTTCCATTCTCGATACATGTTAATTCCGGTTCCTTCTTCTTTCTCTTCTCCCTCTTACTATATATATATTGTTTCTTACTCGGTTCTGTCTGATCTTTCCTACTATTGATATTAATGTTTTCATCTCAGCTGTTCTGAGTGCCTGTTTTGTTCTCTTGGTATCAACTCTGGTTTACGATTTTTCCTTCAGTCTCTAGTTTCCATCTTATTAGCTCTGTTGATACAGCCATGTTGTATTCTTTGGCAATCTTATTAAATGTACATATGTAGCTTTCTCTGTAGGATGTCTTCGCTGTTAGATACCAATACCGCATCATATGCTTAGCATATGATGATGATAATCCTGTTTCTTATTTTGTAGCCCATTAGTATATAAACAAGTTTGGTGGGTCAGGTCAGGACTACAGGAATTGAAGAAACAATGTAGTGTGGGTCCTGGCCATGAAATTATTGATAACGAAGGTGGTTTGGCAAGTTGTCGTGATAAAGTTTGAACGTGTCCTTTTTTCTTATTAATAAACATATTTTAATAAAAGTTTGGTCACATCAATTTGGATGCAGTAGTGTACTCATTTTTTTTGTTAAAAAATCCCTAATAAGGTTTCTGGATTTTTGAGCATGAAAAAATAACGTAGTGTTCCTTAAAAATAGGAATAACTCTTTGAAACTCTGTCTCCAAATAAAGCTTTTAAAGCACAACATTCCAAAAAAAAATTGTTGAAATCGGTTAATAACTTCAAATACTATGGTGGTGCTTCTAATTTAGATGGGTCACACTGTACATGAATATTCAATAAATTTAGCTGCCATTTTTTGAAAGCTACATATCTTCTTTACCATCTCTATAATCTAAAAAGTCAAACGCAACTAACGAGTAGTATTATAAATAGTTTTCTATTTATTTTCCTATAACTAATTTGAGGTAAAGAAAAAATTGAATATATTGTATTCTTCTATTTTTATTATTAATTATTAAGTAGCTATTTTTTAACGAACCTTTCATATTTATTTGATTACACCGGTAACTTGAGAAGCTCTTTACTATAAATGAAACTAGTTTTATATTATGTAATTCCAGAATATTGACCAGTTTCGTTCGCAACAGTACCTGCTACACATTTCTTCACCTACATTTAGTACCATTGGCGTACCCAGAAGTACTGATGGAGTCTGTTCGATAATTGATTTTTTAAAGGTTTCATTTTAACGATTTTTGTGTCTTCAAGCAAGCTATTTTCTGTTTTCAAGCCATATTTTCATCTGCGCCACTGTATTACATATATTATTCGTATTTCTCACTTTCTTTAACTAAATTTCCTGGCATCTAGATATTTACCTACCTTTCTTCTTATATAATAGATTAGTTATGGTATGTCACGGTTGACTATAGAAATTTATATCTATCCTCTATAGGTATATTAGGTAATTTACTTCTTCCTAATGTACAAAAAACAAATCAAATGTAATTGTACCAAATCCATTGATCTGTAAAGTAACAAAAGAAACTTATAACAGTATCACAGGATTTGTTTTCATCATATAAATTATTACTTTTATACAGTGTGTCTACTTAAGTTGGAACCATATGGAAAACTTTTTTATTATTAATTTTAGGAAAAAAAGTTATTCTTCATAAAAAGTTCTGCATGGTCTAAAACCTGAAATACAGCCATCGGATTTAAAATTTGTTGAGCCGTATACAAGGTTTGTCGAAAAATATAAATTTTGCTCAAGAGTAAAGTACCTTTATTTTTGACAATATCGAAAAATGTTACTAAAAAAAGTTGATCAGAATTAAAAATTACGTTTAAATATGCAAGTACATCCATTTAAATTAAAACTTCAGATTATTTTATTTTTTACTATATTTCTATTTTGAATGAACATTTATCTCTTATGATTACGAAACACATGATAACCTTTTAGTTTTTCGATGTTTTCTAATCATTTTGCAATTAAAACGCGTAATAAGTGCATATTCATTTATTTTGCAAATAAATGTAAATGGATGTACTTGCATATTTAAACGTAATTTTTAATTCTGATCAACTTTTTTTAGTAACATTTTTCGATATTGTCAAATTTAAAGGTACTTTACTCTTGAATAAAACTCATATTTTTTGACAAACCTCGTATACCACTGAAAAAATTTGATATTTGATCACTGTATTCTAGGTTTTAGATAATGCAGAACTTTTTATGAAGAATAACTTTTTTTCCTAAGATTAATAATAAAAAAGTTTTCCATATGGTTCCAACTTAAGTAGACACGCTGTATACCAAGTGATTAAATTTCAAAAATTTTATAAAAAATTTATGCCGGGTGATCTTGGTGGCCACCGTATTGTTTTTCGAAATACTCCCGATAAAATGAGAAAAATAAATTGTAAATCTATAGCACGAAAACTCATTCATGATCATACATAATCATTTTTTTTTCACGCCATCATTGTTATAAAGATTCATTATATTTTTTCAAGAAGTTTGCTTCGTCAATAAATTTATGTACCCCTTGAATATGCTAGCAATAAAGGGAGATGTCATTAAATATGTTTCGTACTAATTTTGGACTTTGCCACTGCAATTTTTCTATTGCTTGTATACATTTTTCTTTTTTCTATATTGATTTAATTTATCTTCTTCGTTCAAAACTTTGGTAATTCCACTGATAACAAGTTTACTTTCGAAAACGTTCAGGAATTAATTCATTGTCTGATTAATTCAACTAAAAACCCATACATCCTATATACATAGAGATTTCTATTTTACTAATGAAAAAATAAATTTATTAAAACCAGAATATTCGTAGGAGTCTTAGAGTCGGTGACTTATGCTTTACAAGGAATTTCAGTGAATTTGACCCGAGGACCTAGTTTGGATAACCTTGGCCTTCAGTCGAGCCTTATTCAGCCTTCAAAGGTCATTTACAGTTATTTTCTTAATCATAATTTAGTAAATGATGGCATTACTCTTTATTTAAGCTCGTTATTTGTTTCAGGTATTAAAAAAATATTTTCTTGGTGGATTTGTCCTCAATTTGTAGCAGTGGATTATTTAATACTGGGTGTCCGCGAAAATAGCACAAATATTTATGGATGAGATATAAAAACGTGTGCAGAATAAAAACGACTTATACATTTTTTTCTATAGTCAGCCGTTTTCACAGAAATAAATATTAGTATTTTACATCTATCCAAATATTCTGTATCTATAGAGTGGAGAGGGTGGGAGCCTACAGCACTTAGTCCTCATTTGGCCCTCTTGTTTGAGACATCCTCTAGTTCGTCAACCAACCTACTGATTTTATGTAGGTGATTACGTCGCCTAGAGGTGTCTCCTTTATGTGGGACAGTACTCGTTGAACACAAAGAATCTTATCGGTGAGAGTGCTGGACAATCGCAGAGGATGTGTTCCATTGTCTCATCTTCATGTTTGCACCATCTACGTAGGGGCGTTACGGATAGCCTCATTCTATGGAGGTGCTTCCGAAGATGGCAATGGCCAGTCAGAATGCCTACACCTAGGCGAAGATTTTGTCTAGTCATTACTAGGTATTTCTTGGCTGGACGGTTGTCGGGGTACGGTATAAGTTCCCTGGCTAGCTTACAGCTTCTTATTTCGTCCCACCCTTCCTTATACATATCTAGGGGACGTTCTTTTATTAGGTTTGTCACGGCTGATTCTGTCAGGCCAATGAGGGGGCCAGGGTCCAGAATCTCCTGGGAGGCCGTTTTCCTGGCCAGCGAGTCAGCTGTGCGGTTACCTTTCGATTTATTATGGAACTTGATCCAGCTAACTATTACCACGTTATTGTTTTGGCATGCTGTGGTCAAGTCTTGACTACATTCTAGCACTAAGCCCGTAGTGTTTTGTGGTCTATATAGGATTAGTAGTGATTGTCTGCTATCCGTTAGGATGTGCACATTTTTGCCAGTGATATTCTTCTTGGTGATTTCTTGAGCAGCTATGAGGATGCCAGTGAGCTCTATCTGAATTACACTGGCTTTTTTACAATACACCACACTTTCCAACAATCTTCGGGACACTGATATAAAACATCGCGGATTAGATTAATCAACATGTGATATTCTTCATTTGAATAAAATGCCATTTTTCATTGAATTGTTGAAACTACTTTACAAAACGATAAACTTAAAATGATTAAACGATCTGTGTGTAAACTAACGATGTTGGAAAAAAATATTATTAGAATATTTTTTATTTTCATTTTTGTATGCCCCATTTAACTTTTTTAAATGTTCTTTATTACTCGTTTTAACAAGATTCTTCTTGTTCACGCATTCTTTTCTTGATAACTCCTTTACCATCGGTCATTAAACCCTCTATCGTTTTTCTATATGATTTGGTCAACCTTATCAATGTCCCTTTTACTACTAGATATTGTGTGATTCTCTTTATTATTAAAGTTAAAAACTGCTCTTGAATCTATTTTTCTGTAAACCTTTTGGACTTTTTTTGGATATTAAAAAATTTATTCATAGCGGTATATCTAGTCCATATAAAGAAATCTAGTTTTACTCAGGTCAGGTTTATAGTTAAAACATCAATCAAATAAAAAATATTTTAAAATGATTATTAAACCAGTTAAACTGGAAGTCAATCATCGTTATTATATTATTACAAAATCTTAAGAATGCAATTTATGTAACACATATGCGATGATGTTTAATAAAATCATGTATGCATAAAAAATAATTACATAATAATTAGATCAGTGTTTTTTCTTTTTATAAAGGTTGAGTTCATTTTTATTCTAATCTTGTGAATATTTATAAAAAATTTTTGTACTTTCTTCCGTTTAGTTTATATATATATATATATATATAAAGAGAGGATTTCTTATTTTAAATATATAAAAAAATCTTAATATTATCTTAAAAGGAATTTAACCCACTACGTAACTTGGTTAATGGAAATTAAAGAGGCTGAGTGAAACAATAACAATTTATTTATATATGAAATCTTACTAAATATTAGGGCAACTTACATCTTAAAAAACTAATATATTTAATCGCAGGGCTAGGCACTATCTTCTCAATCCTCCCAGAAACCAAACTTGACTTATTTGTTTATATGTTTATTTATTATTCGATTGCGACCTTGCCCCAAACCTTTCACTCACGTAATAATAAATAAACAGTAATTGTTATAATTTAGAAAATAATAAATAAAAAATAAGTTTTATATATAGAGCGATTTTTAACTAAATCCTTGTTCATACTATATGAAAAGACCAGATGAAAGTGCAATTTGCCAATCCCTTTAATATTACCCTCAATAATTTAAAAAACTTTATTTTTAAAAATTAACTGATAAGAAAATGGAAAAATATTTCAAATTTATATTTTTTACAGATAATATTATTAAACTGTTCCTTTTTACGAGCAGCCGAAAATGATTTAGAGGAACCTCCTGAAGGCTACTATGCTTTCGTAGAATCTCCAAATGCAGAGCCTCCCAGGGTGAGACGCCCCCCATACACATACATTCATTACGACTGCAGAGAAGACGACTTCAGGGCACCACAAGGATCCCCATTTAATCTATGCGGAGATTTAAATAAAGGAACCATTCCCAGGAATCCCATGGGACAAAACGTTTTAGGATCGCCATATCCTTTGTAAGTATGTAATTTTAGTAGTACACTTATTTAGTCTGTTAAAAGAAACATTATTTGCTTTAAAGTTGTAAACACGTTTTTGAATCCTGGTTTTACTTACATTTATAGTTTTTACCGACATTTCGGTCTGAGATACTTTAACAACTTCGGTATCATGAAAAAGAGTATTATACCAGTTCAAAACCAGTATTCTATCAAGTACATTATTTATTCCTTTAAGAATTATGTATGTAAACTGTTTAATTTTTTCAATTTTTTAGTGAACTTATTAGAAATATGACGTTAAAATATCTTAGTAGAACGTTACCTATTCTTAAAGCAGACGAAACTCTACCGAAAGTGGCACAAATGCAAGATGAATATATCAACCACAATACGTAAGTAACCTAGATACTTACCTCAAAAATCATTGAAGCTGATTCGCTACAACAATAGCTCTTCTTGTTCATATTTTTTATTATTTGTATACGTGATTCGATATCATAAACTTTATATTTATTATAATAAAAATAATTATTATATGGATTCATATCAGGAAAAAATAATCTTTCTTTAAACTGATGTTCTGTTAAATTATAATAGATTGTATTCACCTTATCAACAAAACGACCGAAGCGATAGAATAAAGCGCGAGGTCACATCGCCGCCTCCAAGTCCACTTTCGACGTCATCTTCCGCCTCTTCAACAGAAACACCGGTTAACAACACAGAATCATACAAATTGAAAGAATCTTCAAGACAAGCCAGAAAATTCTGCGACCAAGGAGGTGTGTTCTGCATGCTCTATAAAGCTATTAACGGTGAACCAACTAACTCTGGTGAATCCTCCCAACTTCCTTTGGAAAGACGAGACGAAGCTCCTCCGGTACCTTCCAGATACGAAGGTCCTCCAACTCCTTGCCCGGCTAAAGTTGAATACGCCACTCCAGTGTTTGCTAAAAATTATCAAGGTGTATGGAGATACGTGGTGCAGATTCCTTACGAAGGATATTTTACACAAACTGTGGAAGTCACAAGGTACATAAGATTTAGTATATATAACTGTCTTAGATATTAGGCTAATGGAACCATTATGGATCCGTTCTCAATAAATCAATCACACATACATATAAATTGTGATTGTGATTTTGAACACTTTTTTTAGTTTATTTTAATTTACATATCCATATTTCTTCTTTTTTGCTGGTTTTATATTTTAATATTTTCAAAAAAAGGAGCATTTGATAATGATTATTGAGGTATTTGAAATAAAAAATTAAAGGAATGTCTTGAAGGCGAATATTTGATAGATTTTTCTTGGTTGAAAGTTGATGATAGAACATTTGTACGTGCAGTTTTCTGCCTTGTTAATGGTGTTTCTGTGATTCTTGAACAATAAAAGTTAACAGACAAAATCATGGTAATATAAGAATTATTGCATATTAAAATATGATCACAGGTATGGTTTTAAAAAAAGGATAAGTTAATGGAGTAGTGTTACAGAGAGATATGTTAGTTTTATTTTTAGTTGTTGAGTGGAAGTTTTAATTAGGATAATTTTTCTGTTTAAAATTCATTAAAACAACCTCACTGCTTTAGTGATTTCAAAATTCTGAGGAATAACATTTTGAAAATGAATTCTTCAAATGAGAGTCTTGAAAAGGTTACATAAAGTCGAGTGATTACACCACAAGTTACATTTAAAAAACTTTAAAATATATTATTATATTGGTTAAATGGTATTTTCTTAATAGAAAGAACTTTGTAGACCTGAATATTCAAAAATGTTTTGTTTCAGGTGTTTACAAGCTCGTTGCCACTACTTAGATGGTGGTTGTTTGTCTTCTCCGCGATGGTCAAGTCTTTTAGTTGCAGAAATTTTCTACCCTGATACGATTTTGAGCAGCAGTGATACTATCAATCCCCAGAGGAATCCTGTTGCGGTCTCACAACCTCCTTCTGTGCAAGATTTTCAGGTAAAACAAATCTTAAATGATTGTTAAAATAAGTTAAGAGTTAATTATCCATTTGTTTAGAATTATCAACAATATCTGCACAAAAGGGCCGGTTTGCAACCTGCGGCCGTTGACGCTGGTACTACTCAACGACCATCTTCTCAATGTGATGGTATCGACGCATTAGGTTGTTTCCAAGTTCGGCTTTATTACGATTGGTTCCTAATTCCAGGCTCATGTAAATGTTGGCGTCCCGATTATTTCAATAAGTACGTCAGAAGGAAACCTAATCAAGATCTTTAAAATGATTCGAGCATTTTTTCAAAAAAATATCTATGCTTAGAAACCGAATGGTACATAATACCTAAATGACTGAGAAAATGAGAGTGAGTTCCAAATTTTACCATCAAAACATTTTATTTTCCTAATATACGTTTAAAAAATATAAGCAGGAACCTACTTCATTAGTATTTTCAAAGTTCCATTTATAATTTTTGGTTTTTCGTAAATAGGATTTTTAAATGTAGTAACGTTAAGACTGTTTAGTCCCTGTTTAATAGCTTCTTAAAAGTTCAAGTTCTGTCTAAAATAATTTTAAAACAAATATTTATGTTACTTATTTTAAGATGGCAGTACCTTTTTTAAAAAGGAACAGGGGGATTTAAAAAACTATTTGCTTCCTTTTTAAATGCAAGAATATAGCTTATTCATTTTCTATAGCTAAATTTACATTTCAAGCTAATATTTGGCATTTAAAAATTGAAGCAACTTATCAGCAAAATGTTTCAGTTATCTGTATATAATTTAAAATTTCATTATTTGGGTGGCAGTGGAGTATTGTTAAGTAAATATTATGTAAAGTGTAATATATTTTATCAATAAATTATTTATTTATTTCCTTGTAATTATTCTTATTAATTTGCAACATGATAGAATCTAAAAATTTTCTACTAAGTAACGGCATATTTACGTGATTTTTCATATTACACAGATTTTATAGCTTTTTGAATCCATATGATCTGATGATTATTTAACAAAATATATTTGGACTCATGTAAACATATGACAGTTATCCACTAGATTTTTGCATATATGCTATACTTTGTAATTGTTTATAGTGTGTATTATTAGGGGGAGAGTTTGATTTCTTATCTAAATTATATGATTAAAAATAATTTTTAAGTAATAAAACTGACGAATATATGTAAGAAGTTTTAAAACTTTATATAAGTGTTTGGGGGAATTTCCTGTTTTTATGATCATTAATTTTAGAAACCTTTTTTGTAGTATATCCGCAGGTTGCAAATGTGATTTATTAGCGTTACCACAAACCAACAGAATGTACTGGTATTAATTTTATCTTTTGTTAATCTGACGACCAAACCTTATTCCCAAAGCAAGATCATTTTTTTTCTTTACAAACATTTTATTACCTATACATAAAATATTAAAAAAATATACAGATTAAAATAGTGCAGTGCATTTATAGAGCCCACAATCTTTCTTTCTTTTTGGTCCATTACGCAATTTTTTGCCATAATGCAGTGATTAAACAAGCCAACAATATTTATTTGGGAATCATAACACTATTTTTTGCAATTTCCTAAAAAAAATATTATTTTAATATTAAAAAACGTAACAAAAAATATACTAAATGTACATACTTTAAGCTCATTCACTGTAGCGTCCCATTTTTCTGCTCCAATCTTGCTAACTACATCGAGTACAAACTTGGACAATTTAGCAACATTTTCACTGAAGGTCTTCATCACTTCACCAACACAGACTTTTTCTCCAGAATCCCTCCAGCAATCATAATCAGTTACTAAAGCTACGTTTGCATAACAAATACCAGCTTCTTTGGCTAAAACTACTTCAGGCACTTGAGTCATCCCAATGATATCTCCCCCCCAAGATCTGAAAAATATTAACTTTATTAATATTATCACTGGAGTTTGTACTGAGAAAAATAAAAAAAGAAAACTTCAAATCAAACAGATGGTAGATAATCGTTCAAGGTTCAGAAAAAGAAAAAAAGATAGACACTTAGGTGTAACAGTAGCAAGTCCAAGAGACAGTACAAGGTTAATAAACGCAAATAAAAAAGCAAATTCCTCACTCTAGAATCAACATTAAATTTTTTTAAAATACTAATAAGAACTATCTTGCTATCAGCCTCAGACATAATGTCCTAACCAGAAAAGAGGAAAATGACTTAAGAAAGATATGTAATAGGATAATATTAGTAACAGTAAAATTTGGAAATAACGAGTATAGGCAAAGAATGAATTAGGAAATAGTTTAAATGAAATATAAATATAAATATATATATCTAAAGTTTTATATTTAAATGTGAAAATTGTTTGTGATCTTATATATTGTAAATTTACTAGAGGAAAAACCACTTAATTTACCTAAATAAATTACTTTCTGCCTTTGAAGAAAATCTTGGTCCCTCAATGGTCACAACTGTTCCCTTTGGAATTAACGAAATCCCCAGCTCTTTAGCTAAGTTTAGGATGAGTTTTCTGGTCTCTAAACAATAGGCAGGCTCCATAGGAATATGACTAACACCAATTGGATGCCCTGGTTCACCATCATAAAAAGTTTGTTTGCGATTAGTGGTTCTATCAATAAAATTATCAACTAAAACCAACTCTCCGGGCTTCACATGTTCTTGTAACGACCCTACAGCTGTAGTGGCCAGTATGTGGGTACAACCTTCTTCTTTTAAAGCCCAAATATTCGCTCTGTAGTTAACATTTCCTGGCATGATATCATGCTTTCTACCATGGCGACTGAGTAATACTGTTGGAACTCCATTAATTTCTCCCAGTATTAAAACATCAGAAGGATTGCCGAATGGAGTTGTTACTGATTTTTCTTTTCTATTTTTTAAAATGTCTGGGTTATCGAAACCGGTACCTCCTATAATTCCTACCTAAAAATTAATAGGTTTTGTAAATTATTTTTTATGGGCCTTTTAAGAAAATGTAGATATAGGTACTTAATTGATTTCTTACCTTGACTTGCATTTTTGTTTGGAATCTTGGGTAAAACTTTCAATGGGTGATTAAATGAGGTTTAACCAGTGAGTATTTATCTAAAGAGGTTGATTACTGATTAATACAGCCACATTTATAGATAAACTCTAACCAATATCGATTATGTAGTTTTTATCAGCTTTCTGTTTGTCCTTGAAGAACTTAAATTGCTTGAAGTGACTAAAGACCCGAAACCCGAAATTGTTCATAATATGATTATACTATGCATGATCTAATTATGATTATTACATAGAATATTTTTATAAAATGCCGCTCTTTTACTATTAATATTTACCAACTTCTAAGACGGAAGAGTATATTTTGTGTGTGTAGTGTTCTTTCCTTATATAAATAGGTTACTGTTAATAGTGTAATCAATTATTGAAACTTACAATTTTCAATATTTTCAAATTATGAATGTCTAAATATAATAAATTATGCAATACAAAGCAGTGTACATTAATCTTAAAACGTCGAATATTTTCTTTAGTTTATCCTTGTTTTGCTACATTAAAGCATAAACATTTTAAAATTAATTTTATTGGGTGGTAGTAATACATAAACAAAATTATCCTTTTCAGCTATACAAATTTACTAACATTAAATAATACATCTATCTACTTGTCTACTTGTAAGATTTGATATCAGCTGGACGTTCAGGGAATTCGTTGTAGAACTCCAAAAATCCTGCAGCTTTTCCAAATATAACGGTACCAACAAAAACACCTATTCCAAGAGCCAAATGTGCATTGTACTTGCGTTGGTTGGCGTCGTAGTTGGTTTTCCAACTTCCTTGAGCTGGGGGAAGATCGTTATAGGTTGACTGTACAACGTGGTGATCACCTCCATAGTTCCTTTTGGTACAATTTCTAATAGCTGGACTTGTTAATAGTCTTCGAAGATGCATTTTGATAAGAAAATATATTTTTTTGTTATGTAACCCTTATAAGCTATGGAACGATTCTCAAAATTTTAGATTGTAGTGGGTTAGTTGTCAAATGACTAATGTCAATTGAAAAGGCAAATGGCCGCTGGGGAGTGTATAATGCGCCGAGGTTGACATCATCTTCAAATAATACATATAATAGTTATGCAAAACAACTTACTTGAAAGCTATATACGACATTCATGCAGGAATTAGGAACTATTTCAAGTATAAGAGAATCCTGATTTATCACTTGGCAGTTGAATAAAACTACGATTCATTATCCTATCACTGGCTAGTTAAAGAAACAATCAGCACAACAGAAATAAATATAAAAAATTTAAAGAATTATATGGGCTTCCTGGAAAAAATTCGCATTTATCCCTTGAAAATAAAACTCTAATTTATGAAGCTTTCATAAATCTCATATGGACGTATGACACTGAACTCTGGTGATGTACCAGTAAATCAAGCAGTACAATTCCACTGTACTATTTTTGATTCATGCAAATCCAGTAAATTAGCTTATAAAAATCTTTGCTTTGTATTTTGATTACTATTTGATGTACTAACAAAAAAAAGATATATACTTGTTTAAAAGCGGCCATATTTGCTACATTTAAAACCACGCCCATTGATCTTGTTTTGAAGGTTAGTAAAAGTTCCTTATAATATAGATCCTCCCTTTAGCTAACCTAATTTAGAGAAATTATTGAAAATGGTTATACATCAAGGGATCAATCAAATTTATAATATTCGTGTCATAACAGATAGTGACACTTCATTTGATTAGAAAAATTATATTATTTTTATGTCAATGTAAATGGAATAATTTTTATTTGTTTGTATCATAAATAATTGCTGGCAAAATGAGTATTTCACAATCTCATAAGAAAGATATAACTCGCCCTCTTCATAAGTTGTTAAATGAAATTGAAATCGTAAAAATAAAAGAAGCATTTGAACGAGAAGATGGAAGAAAAATGAACAAAGATCAACTTAAAGATGCGCTTAAATCCGAAGCCGATATTGACTACGAAGATGACAAAATATACGATATAATTTTTAGAAAAATGAATGCTATCTGGTAACTATAAATCTTAATCTGAAAACATTATATTTGCAAATAATCAATATTATTTAATTGCTTGTTTATTTTTTCAGTAATGGCATTGTGACATGGGACGAATTTATCTCGTATTTAATTTTAGGATACGAACAAGAAGAAGTTAGCATAGAATTTAAGACACTTGATCCCCCAATTCCAGTTGCACCAGTTCTCTTAAAGAGTAATCATCGTCATAGTATAAATAGGATAACATTTTTCCCAACTGTTAAACCTGATAGGTAATTTTCAATGTACAAATAGTTATAGCTCTCTTCAACTATTTGTCTACCACGGTTTTAGAAAGGCGAAGTGCCATGTTTAAGGTTGATGAACGTAATTTTTCACTTTTTGAGTCCCCGTTTTATAAGTTTTTGTTTTCTAACGAGCACTTTTAAACTGATATTCCTGAAAACTGCCTCGTATATTATAAACAATACTGATATTTTGACTAAATACACGTACAATCTAATGTCCCAGACAGTTAACAGGAAGCTTGTCGGTGTCGAAGAAATTCACTCGTAACATAAAAAAATATTTATTTATGTAGCACTACTTCTTTCATTCCTGTATTGCAATCTAACTAATCCCATCAACCAGGTCAACAAGTTGGAATGACGGTAGCATAATTACTAGCAGCATGGACGGTACTATCAATTATTGGTCTTTAGATATGCAGTTGGAACGGTCGGCTCAATCTAGTTGTCCTTATTTGAAAATTCAAACAACGTGGGTTACAGATATGGCCGTACTTCCTGATGTTAGTGTCATCTGCACATCTAGCAGTGAACGAGATCTAAGGTTTTATGATACATCCGCACGAAAGTTTGAATTACGAGTAATGATTATTTCCTTTCCGTTTGCTATAAGCACAATGTATTATACATTTGATAAAGACCCTACTATACCATCAAAGCTGGTGTGTGGTGATACTGGAGGACACATTAGAGTTTTTTTTATAAGTGAGTAATTCTTATACAGTAGGAAGAATTATATTTTAAAATATATTCATATAGACTCGGAGGCAAGAGGACCTTTTAAGAGTCAACCTGGTGTACCATTAAGAGAAGTACGATATGACAAAGTAGTGAAAGGATCCATATCGGGTATCAAATTGATAGAGATAAACAATGCCCATACAGATTTTGTTAGAGAAGTTTATTATTATTCAAGTTTACACAGTGTAGTATCTTGTGCACAATGCTACAAGGCTGTTCAAATCATGGATGTTACAGATACTAGCAAATTTTACACTTTTAAGATTTTAGGTAAGTTGAGTAAGCACTAAAACAGAATAGCTTTCATAAGAAAAATACATTTATTCAGGAGGTGTTTGGAGTATAGCAGTAAGCGAAGAGAACCACCTAGTGGCAACAGGGGGACCAGACTGCTTGGTGCGGTTATGGAATCCTTTTGTCCCAGGAAGGCCGATATGTACTTTTTACGGTCATCATACGGGAATAGTACGGATGATATTCCAGGATAACGGAGAAAAGTTGTATAGTTTATCGAAAGATAAATGTATTAAAGTATGGGATGTCGGTATCCAAGATATATTACAAACCTACTTGGAATTGCCGCCTCAACTGGGAGACCGATCTGACCTAACAACTCTTTACAATCCAGAGAGCAGGCAGTGGATAATAGGAAGTGTTCAAATAGCCATATTGTCTCTAGCGCCGAAACAAAGTTCTGAACATACAGATGGAAGTACACATACTAGCGGAGTATCCGTCGTATTGTACAATAAATTATTTCAGGTAAAAATACATCATCATGTAATATCAATGTTCAAATAATCAATTAAAATTCCTCATGAAAAGCAGCTCTCCATTTTCGACTAGTTTTGGTAATATTAATGACTATAATTGGATCCTTATCCAATTATAATGGTTTCTGTTTCTAAGCCTCTCAACCCAGTCTTGTTAGGCTAGCACTAGATTGATTTATTTCTCATCTCTGTGAAGATTTCTTCATCAGCACCCTCATTCCCTATAATATTACTGTAGCTTAAACCCCCACTATCCTTATACAATTCCTTTGGCTCAGTAGTGTCAAGAATCAAGACATTCCAGAACCATACTAGGAATGACCTTTGTATATTCTAGAGTATGTAAATCTGCCTGGCATTCCACACCATAGCGCCCATCTTTGGGACGTAAAATAATTTATTGGAAAAATGACGTTTTTTCTCCACTTCATAAATATCTTCAAGTTATTAAATATTCAATATATGCATTTTAGTCGGTTGTAAGTTGTGGGTTAGACAGTTATATAATTGTATGGGATCCTTGGGATGGAAGACGCCTTCTAGTCATTAAAGACGCCCACACGGTTATGTTGCATGGAGAAATTCTACCTGTTGAAATAACATCCGCAACATTTGATCCAGGTTAGTACGTGTTGTTGATATAACTTAATTTAAGTTTGATTACGTTAAGTTATAACTGTAGCTAATTAGAGATGAATTACTAACTAAATTAACCGGTTCAGAAATTTTACCGTCATTTCCCTTCCCCATTTTGATGTTGCTTCAGTAATTCAATTTATCCAACCGATTCCTCTAGTTAATAATTCATCTCTAACTAGCTTATCAATAGAATTTAATATCTACCATACTCACTCGATTATTGTATTTTGTAGGATGGCAAAGATTGTTGACAGGAGCCCATGATGGTACTTTAAAAGTATGGAATTTCAATACTGGAACCTGTTTAAGAAATTTGAAAATAGAACCGTGGTGTGAGGTTCAATCAGTCGTTTGGGTAAAAGGGCGAATCATGGCAATCGGGTGGAACCGAAGAGTCACTGAATTTGCAGACACCAACGAAACTGAGGGACCTGGTGGTGCTTTTTGGTAATAGTCAAATTACCTATTTCAATTAAATCACACCAATGTGTACTTTTTATCTCCTGAATTACAAAAAAAAAACAATTCAGGAATTGGTGATTCACATTTGGATCGAAGGACTAATGTCAACAATTAATATAGTTACTAAAAATGTAATATTAATATTCTATTAATAGAACATGTATATTTTTATGGACTTATTAAATATCTTGTATATTCTATATGTAGTAAAAATTGGGACCTGCGACATTCCGAAGACATCAGTTCTGCGGTTGTGAGAGTACCAGAAACCCTCGCCACTGGATCGTATGTAGGAGAGCTAATATTGTGGAGGCTGGAAACTGGTCAACCGTACAAGAAATTCAATGTATCCAATCCCACCGCAAGGATTAAATTATTTTATCAAGTCAAGTCAAAGGAGAAACCTCCAGAGGATCAAGTGTTGGGAGGAAGTTCGTCCAAAAAATCCGTAACCAGAAGCAGTTCTGTGACTTCTCATGTATCATTGGAGATATCTAATGCAGGTAATATATTAAAAATAAAAAAAATCAGAATTAAAGAAAGTAAAATATACGAAATAATTTTAAAATATTTTTATTTTAGCTTTAGTTAAAAATATGAGCAAGCCAGCAGTAAGAAATCGAAGAGTTTCAACTGTTGCTATGCCTGAAGAAGTTATATCATTAAAGAAATTGGCAGTACATAATATGCTATTTTTAAATGCTAGAAAAACTGGTAATATTCAGGTAAATCCCTATATATATAAAATAAAAGGTTCATCTTTAATTTTTTTTAATATTCTCAAGAATTTTAGATGCACGACAAGTTTTGACCTTCATATTATATAGATTTTCATTGCAATATTAATAACTCAGCTTTTGGTTTATGTTATAAAAAAATAACCCCGTTTTTGATTTTGAAATTATAAATAGGTAAATACATGTTTTGAACTCTGGTTATTTTTATGTAAAACTAGACCGGAACATTGCTTGTTTCTCTTGAAAATGGAATAGTACAAGTTTGGAACCATATGGCTGCTGGAGGATACATCACATCATTTTCGGCAATCCATAAAGCCGGAGATTACGTCATTTCTATGACCTCTGACGATAAAAATGAATATTTATTTTTGGGTAATTGACTTTTTTGAACGTAAAAATAATGTAAGCAAAATAATTATGTCAACAAATTTTATTTTAGGAACCACTGTTGGTTATATAAAAACATGGTTGCTTAAAAATTTTTGCATTCCAGAAGAGGAAAAAGAGCATATTTGTATGCCACGATACAGATTGAAATTTCCTTTCATGTGGGGCGATAGATTTTTGGGGAGAGCTAGAAGAATGACGAAAGAGCAACAATTCCCCATTTTACTTAACAGTTTCAAAGGTCATTTCATGCCTGTGTCTGGAATTTTATATATAGACCAATGTGAAATTGTTATAAGGTAAAATGCTTCATTAGTTTACTCATAAAGTATCAAAGTTGAAAGTTGAATAAATATAACATGTATTATACGCCTGGACATTTTTATACGACCAGTCGTAGCATAATGGGTGAAACAAGTTTGAAGATATCCATATTTTTAAATAATATATTTCGTTCTTTCTTTAGCTGTAGTGCAGATTACAGTTGTCGTATGTGGACCCTTGGAGGACGCTATTTGCAAACCCTTGGCACATTTAAACTTTGGAAGCCTATAGATCCATTCGCACCATTAGACCCAGCCACTACTGAATATTCTATCCCACCAGATATTAAAAGAGTCGCCAGTTCTACAACATTAAGGGTAATTTATTTTTACTAATTTAGTTTTAATAACTACTATTGGATATCTATTTTTCCAACACCCTGTGTGGAACGTTTTTTTATATTTTTTGGATATTCGGGGTATATTTTGTCTTATACTTTATGCAGGTTTTAAGCGGGGGTAGTTTCCCCAAACGTCTAACTATCAAGCAGCTGAAGAAAATACAAGAAAAGGAAACCGTGCATGTTGATGTTAGCAAAATTTATGGGAGAGCTTTGGAAGATCCAGTCCTTGGACATTATTATTCCATTCCTGAACGAACCACGAAGCCAAGGGACATTCAGTTTGATACATCTTTTCTTTATGTAAGTACATTTTTAATTTATGCATGGATAACCAATATAATCTAACTCTCTGTATCACTAACGCGATGGATTTATCCTATATTTCATAAAAAAAAGTCTTGCACCACTTAAAAATACACAATCAACCATGAACTATCTAAATTGGTAAGTAGTATATAGGAAAAATAAAAAAATATGATGAAGAGTAAAGTATGTTGATATTTAAATCAAAACAAATTTTTTTTTGGAAACTTTGTATACGTCTATTTTTTAAAATTGTATATACTTTATATTTTCTACAGATTCCTGTTTATCAACATTTGATCACACCAGCTCCAGTGCCGATAGTCAGAAACAAGAAGAGTTTTACTCGAGAAGATAAAATTTGAACTCTTTTTATGTATTGTAATATTTTAATAAATTAATTCTTTATGTAATAAATTGTTTTTCGATTTAGTAAATAATGCCAAATAATTTAGGTAAGGGGGATTAAATAAATTATAAAGCAGTAAACTCCAAACTATGTAAGTAGAGTTACAAATGTATGAAAACACAACTAAATAGTTTTGATATAAACTCCGTAAAATATACTATTTTAATCTACTTTATTACGCCCTAAGAGGCTTTAACGAGTAGTGAAAGATGGGGTTTTAGCTTTTAATTTGCCATTACCCAGCAACTTCTACCGTTATCTTACGAGTATATTTTCTAAATAATACAAAGTCACTTAATGGGAAATAGTTGCAAAGTTACGAAAAAATTACCAATCGGTGTTGAATTCTTGCCTTTATAATGCTGAATGTTTAAAAGATGTTTGTTAAAAATAGTTTGGCCAGCGCACACGATTTTGAAAATAGAATGCAGCGATGTGTCCCCTATCGACCGAACTAGAGGTACGACTACGACTGCCGGTACGTTACTACTGAATTGACTGGAACGATGTTCCCACCTCGACACATCCCTACTTCAAGATATTAATCATATGTTCTCTCCTTATATAACGCGTTCTTTATCACTCGCATAGATTCGTGTATGGCTACAAATATTCAGACCGAAGCTGTATACATAAATATATATAAAAAAATTTCGGACGCCTCTAATATTCAAAGTTCTTACTGTCATACAAGACTGTAATTTATGTTAAATATGTTGCCTATCTATCCGTTCTGACTTTTCTTTTATTGGTATATCAGCCGCCAATGTTCTCTTTCCTCCTCAAATTATTGATGGGATAATTTAGACCAGTATCTTCCTTCAGTTGCAATGATTTCATTTATTAATAATAAAACAGTTAATTCATAAATCTGAGCATAATAGTGTTTCCGAAAACGTAACGTAACTTTTAACCTTGATGAAACTAAATAGCCGTAGGAATAGAGCAATAGTGACGTCCAAAATTAGTGTAAACATAAAGATAGTTTTAAATTAATCTGAGACTGTAAGCTACAGATTTTAGCTCATTAATTTTATGATATTTAGGCTTGCATAATTCATCCTCTGCATTCAACGATAAGTATTATTCAGAGTTGTACCTCACAACAGTTAAAATTTCCTTACTGGAACTAAAAAAATGGCTGAAGATTCAAACCTACCTGCCTCTGAAAATTTGAATACAAAAAATGGAAATTTTATTTGTGGAGTTGTAGAAGGTAGGCAATACAAAAAGTTTATATACAACTTTATCTTTAGGAATATTCCACTTTCGTACAGGGAAAATTTAACATCTAAAGAATAAACATTAATTACTATGAGTCTTTCTTTTTTTATTATTATTTTAGGTTTTTATGGCAGGCCCTGGACAACAGAACAGAGGAAAGATCTTTTCCAAAAGTAAGAGTTGTTTTTAAATTGTAAATAAAATGATTAAGTAGAACTTATTTTTTAAATAAATTATTTAAACAAGAAATTGATAATACTTATTGCATAGTTGTAGATATTTAGTGACACACAAGGAATGTATCATTAGTGAAGTTGCTTTTTGTAATAATTAAAATACTAGATATAAAATATCAACATTATTATAGCCTCTGTATTTGCACCTACTGTTGAGCAAACATTGTTTATTACCTTAGCTGCTATTTTTTAATATTAGTCAAATTATCTTTTGTACTTATTATTTTACTAATTATTTGCGAAAAAAATTTTAGAATGAAAAAATGGGGCATGAATTCCTATGTTTATGCTCCAAAAGATGACTATAAGCATAGGGCTTATTGGAGAGAATTATACACAGTTGAGGAAGCAGAGCATTTGACAGGTCTAATCCAAGCAGCCAAGGATCAGAATATTATGTTTTATTATGCTTTATCGCCTGGTTTAGATATATCGTACAGTAGCTCCAAAGAAATGGCAACTTTAAAACGAAAATTAGAGCAAGTTTCGCAATTTGGATGTAATGCTTTTGCATTGTTGTTTGACGATATTGAATCAGAAATGTCTGAAGCTGACAAAGAAATATTCCAATCATTCGCACAAGCACAAGTGTCTATTACTAATGAATGTTATCAGCATTTAGGACAACCAAAATTTTTACTCTGTCCTACTCAATATTGTTCAACTAGAGCTGCGCCTAATGTAACCAATTCTGAATATTTAAATACATTAGGATCAAAATTAGAACAAGAAATTAATATCATGTGGACAGGTATAATCTTTATTATCTAATTTCACTTGAAATTATCATTGTACACATTTTCTTTAGGTCAAAAAGTGATATCTAGAATACTAACTAAGGAAAATATTCAAGAAATTACAGAAGTATTACGGCGACCTCCCGTTATTTGGGATAATTTGCATGCTAACGACTATGACCAAAAAAGGGTATTCTTAGGTCCCTACTCTGGAAGATCGCCAGATCTCATTCCAAAACTTAGGGGTGTCCTCACTAATCCTAATTGTGAATATGGGGCCAATTTTGTAGCAATTCATACTTTAGCACAATGGTCTAGGTGTAATGTTGATGCTCAAAGAGATCCATCCATAAGTATGTATATTCCTCATAATATAAAAAATAATTTGCAGTTTGAATCAGATATTTAGTTAAATTAGAATCTTGATTTGCTTCTAAATTTTATATTTTTCAACAATTCCTTTAGATGATACGGTATCAGCCGATATCAAGTTAGAGACAGAGACTGAAGATGGATTATCAGGAGAAGATGTGCCATCTACATTATCTCCAAATATGTATCATCCAAGACAAGCTTTAAAAAATGCAATTAAAGAGTGGTTGCCCGAATTTTCCAAGCACAAATCTGCCTGGGGACCTATAGTTAAGCCCCAGCCTGCAGTAGCTGGTAAACATATGTTTATTTATATATCTACTTTTATAGTTTTATCCATATCAAACAAAATTTGATTTTCACTTTAGATATTATTAATTTAATTATATGTTAGTATTTTGAAAAAAACATTTATTTTTATACATTGAAACTTTTTTTATTATTATTAATAGTTGTTCCTGTGCCTATTATTCCTTCTATTAATACTTGCATGAGCTTAACGTCGACAAGTACCACAACATCTTGTAGCACTACAGCTGTAAGTGCTGTAGTGAATTCCAATCAATTACAAGCTTTAGCTGAAGTTTGTAGCACGGTAAGATATATTTTGTTAATTTCATTTAATTATCTTTAAGGCTGTTTTATTTTCTTCATCCATAAAATAAAAGAGTATATTTTAATGACATAGTTACTTGTATAAAAAATGTATTAGAAAGAGAAGTTAATATTTAACTGGGTATTTACTTTTCTTTAGTTACAATTTTATATCAAGAGATTTTTTCTATTTTCAAACTTGTGTTACTTATTTTTATGCTCCTGATGATGGTATAAATAATATTAACATGATTTTAACAGCTGAAAATATGTTTTAGGTGTCTTCCTGTAACGACAGTTCTGTAAACCCAGTTCCAGGTCCTGTAATGAACTCGCTTATATCCGCTACGAAAGTTATTTGTAATGATTCCATTCCAAATCCCATTACTCCCATTGCCATTCCAATTCCGATTGACCCCATTCAAAACAAAACCGTTACTATGCTCAGCGGAACCATTCTCAAACCAGAAAAACAAAAATTGGCGCAAGCAGGAGCAGGAGAGAATCAAAATGATGGCACGAATCTCGTTAAAGATATCAAGGATGAAACTACCATGAATACAGATACCAGTTTGAGTAACGAATCTAGTTTAAGCCCGTCTGAACCAATGGATTGTAATAGTACACCTAATATATCGCCTGCTCATGGTATAAAGTGCGCTAACGGATCTAATGAAGATGTAGCTATGAGTGAAAATTCAGTGAGTATTTGTTAAATTCATAAAATTAAATCGTTATAATATTATATTAGCGGACAAATGGTATAAATGAAGTGGGTATTTAATGTATTTTATTTTTTTTGTACAGGCGTCCAGTGGTAGTATGCAAGTGGATGCCAATCAAATGGTTATAGAAAATCATAATGAAGTCGAAAGGTAACAATATTATTTTTTTAATATTCTTAAATTTACTAAAATAGTTATTTATGCAATAAATCTAAAATGTGACTTTTCAATCTTCAGTAATATTTTTTTTGTATATATTGCTTGAAAACTATTGTTATAATTATAATCTGGTTAATAGTGACAAATGAGCAATTGACTTCTAACTTTAATTAAGGTTAAAACTTATACTAATACCCATTAGTGTTTCTCAGGCTGTTTAAATATTTAGTTACACTAATCTTGTCATGTATATCTCACAAGCTCTGCTTTCAAACTATCATAATAGTAACTTAAAGGACTTTGTCCTCTTCAGTCTTCCGTTTACATCAGTGTTATCGAATATCTGGATAGCTTCAACATTCACATCCTGATGGAGTCGATTTTTGTGACTTCCAGGTCCTTATCTATGACGTTTCTTAGTACTTCATTCTGAAATATTTGGATGATTTTTATATTGCTTATTATTAGAAAATAATTTTAATTGTCCAAAAAAGCGATTTCTCAGTATCTTATTTAATGCTCTAAAGTTGAACTTTACGCACTGTAGAAGGTGTTTAAAACGAATACTAGAAAATAATGTTTTTTCATATTTTAGCAAACAATCACAATTGACGACGGAAGATTTAGCCTTATTATGTGACTTATTCTATTTGCCCTTTGAACACGGTGGACAAGGATTGCAATTACTTCAAGAATTTAATTGGTTGAAATCGAATGCACATCTGGTTATAATTGCCAATCAACAAAAAGACAAAAATAGTCCAGAGGTTAGCAGCTTTAACAATTAAATATGTCTGATCTGCATTTATTAAAAAAAAACAACTGATGTACAAAAACATATACTACTAGGAACTAATAAAAAGTTCAACACTGCGTATTTTTGAAATGTTTATTTTGTGTTGTTGAACTATGTTTATTTTATTAGGTTCAAGAATGGTTTTCGAGAGCTGAAAAAATTAATGAAATATCACAAGCTATGAACACGTTATTTGATCATATTTCAAGTTGCAACAATAGAGAGCTTTTATACGATTTATATGCTTATATTTGGGATATGAGAGGAGTAATTTCATTGTTAAATTCATACGTCAAGTGGTTAGGTACGTATATACTTATGTATATGTGCTACATGCTTTTAAAACCAATCAAACTAATTAGAAGAAATTGATTATACATTTACACTATTAGTAAAAATAAGATGTTATTTGAAATGGCTTTTTACCAAATATTTAGTTTGTTACTAATGGAAAATGTGTATAATTATGAATTTTTCTGAATACATTATTTTGTATTCATATTTTTTTATTTCTCTCACTATACTTTTGCTTTTCCAATAAAATATTTTTTGGTGTGTTATTTCCTGTTATTACGATTTTATGACAATGGCCAAATATATTGGAATTAATTTGTTATATTGACGTAACACGTAGTGTTTATTATAGTACCTTTTAAGTATAATCTTCCTTTGTTACATTACATATCTTTTATTTTCAATGATTTATTTATGATTCTTTATCTCTTAATGTTCATTCTATTATGTTGATGATCTTGATAGTTCGTGTCTTCTTGTTGCTATTGCAATATTTATATTTGAATTCATTTATTCTATATTTTCCCATTCTATTTAGTTTCCTTAATAATGATTGAAATATTCGTCTCTCCTCTGATCAGTTATATTATTTCAAGTACTAAATTTAGTTATTACTTTTTATTGCCATTCAAAAACAACTTAAAGCCTTATTAACAAATAAAATATAACAATAATAATAATAATAATCACTCTTCTAATTTTCAATTGATTGGTAATTTTTACTGATGCCATTAACATTACATCATAGATTTATGATTTATTTATACTATGGCTTTTATTTTATTTGTTTATTTCAATTAGTTTAATTTTATAATTAAATTATTTAGAATCGAATCAATCGATTTCTAGAGGTTTTTTTATAATAAATTTTAAAATATGACATCAGTAAAAACATCAAAAATGTATTTTAATTTATTCTACAACATAATCAGATGTCTAAAAACAACTATTTTCTTGTAATAAGTGTTCTGTGGATGCGTAACTTTTCTTAAATGCGTATTTTTTTCTATTGCTGTAGGAGTTTTTTAGGACAACCAGATTGATGATGGAAACCAAAAGATGTGCGCATGCTTATATAAACCTTGAATTTTGTACGGAACACTTAAAATATACAAGTAATAAAAAGTCTAATTAGATGAATTTAGAATTGTCTGAAATACATTTTTGATACACTAAGTAACTAATGTACTCTTTTTAGACACCGTCACTTCATCTTACATGATGATATTTTTTCAATTTATCTATGAGGGGCATATTTGCTACACTAAACGGTTCTCTTCTCTTGATTTTAATAAATTAAATATTTATTTGAAACTAAATATGTGCAATTTTTTGCATTTCAATAGTGAATATGAAGTGACTTTTAGAAGTGAAAAATCAAATTGTATAATAAATTTGATTTTTCTGTTCCGATCAGCTGCTTCTACAAAGAAGGATCCAGACTTGATGTTGTCTATTAATTTTATTTTATTTTTTTTCTTAAGCCGGCGGTCATTTTCCTCCATCGATGCCTTCGTACACCCAAGGGACCTACACATGTACGCATCTTCCAAGGAATTTAGTATATTCTGCCTTTGATCAGATGTCGCTTTTGGCGTAATTTTCATCATATATTTTTTTTAGTTCATGCCGATGCTGTTTAGCGCCATTGCGTAATTTTTATACAAATTGCGTAGTAGATATACAGAACAAGTTTAGTTGTATTCAAAGTTACACAGAAAAAAGTATTATACCTTTTTTAATATCAGACATAAAAGTTTGAAATATCTAAGTTTATAAGTATATAACAAGTAATTTAGAAAAATTGAATGGTAAAATTGATTTTATATCTAATAATTTTATTGGATTTTAAATGCAATACAAATGTAAAAGTAAAAAAAAACTAAATAATATTGTTATATTAATAATATTCTGTTTATACATAGTATTTCATAAGGTATGATCAATATTTTAAACATAGGTTTACGACTTTAAATTATTAGTATTTTGCTTAATAACACGGGGTCAAATTTTACAACTGAAATACAGGGAATTAAAGTAACAATTTATTTTATTTTTCTTCGTATATAATTATATTTTCAAACAGAATGAGTTCGAATTTGATGGGCTTGGGTGTTTGGGATAGTAAATGTGGCTCCATAGAAAATAATCTAAAGGATTAATATCGGGATACGAAGCATGTCACAAATTTAAAGGTAAATTATTCAATAATTCAGTTAAACTATTACTTAAGAAATATATATTACCAGTTAAATTGAGTAACATATCCAAAGGTCTTAAAAGTAGATCATCAATTTATTTTGACAAGAAAGGTTGTGCCATGGCATTGTCACTAACTCTTTAAATGGAATTTGGTGATATTGACAACTACTATTGTGATATTATGTAGCTGATACTATGACGAAACAATACATGATATATGCAAAAAAAAAACTAAAAATAAATATTGTCCTTAACATCCTGTATTTCATTTGACCCCGTATTTTTTAGCAAAATATAAATATTTTGAGGTTGTGATTTTATGATTACAAATTTAAACTTATGAAACACCTTGTATATGAGAATGGCGTAAGAATTGCAAGTTGCTACAGCGCAGCGCCGCGATTTTTTCACTTCTGATTTGTGGAAAAATAATGTTATTTTTTTGTATGAATCATATAGGGTTCTCCAAAGGATGGAAAGAAACTTTTATGAGTGGAGAACAAGAACCATGGGTATTCAGAGGAGGTCTAACTGCAGATTTGCAGGTAATTTGATAATAACTGTCCCTAATAATGAAATTATTTCATTTCTAGAATTTGCAAATGTAATTTTTTAAGAATTCATTATTATTATTTTTGTTTCAGAGGCTTGTTCCTGTCGATTCTGGCAACGACCTCTTTGTATACAAAGTACCTGAAGCCCCGACCAGCAAAGTATACACTATTCGACCGTACCTTCCAGTCGAAGAAAAAATCGTTTATATTATTTGTACTCGCACGTGCAAAGATGGTCTCGAAGATCCTATACGCTATTCCGAAAATCTCAAGGTGTGTTAGTTGACAATAGATAAGTTCGATCCAAATATTAATAGAACGAAGATCTTGCTACTTATATATTTTTTTACTTTCAGGATCTTCATGCAGATAAAATTATAGGACCATACGTTACTCTTCATCCAGAATTCTGTTTTGTTGTTGAAGATGAGACAGGTATTGTAGGATACGCGTCTGCAGCACCGGATTATAAAAAGTTTAGGATGAAACAAGAATTGGCTTGGATCCCGGAAATGTGCGAGAAATATCCTCCAGATTGTGCCAAGCATTTACATAAGTTTGTTCAAGTAATTTTTTTTGCTCTATTAAAATTAAATAAAAAATCTCAATTTTACTGTGATTTTTAGGAGTCAGTTTCACATTTTCACAATTTTAAAGATGAAATATACGTTAGTAGCCCTTCGCACCCGTCTAGTATGATATGTAGTTTGTTGCCTTCTGTTTTGGATCCGTCGGTTAGTAAACGGTTGGTTACATGTTTGTTAGCTGCCTTAAGAGCAAATGGTAAGTGTTTATTAATACCTATTTAAAAGATTATTAGTACAAAAACTTACAATAAATTAAAAAATGACCATAAAATAGTGCTTGTTACTGATGGTAAGTCTAATGCGTGATAGTAATGTACAAGAGTCCTTACTTAATTTGTTAAAATTTGCGTACTTTGTGGCACACCTCTAAGCGATTTTTATGGTTGTTAGTATGGAATAATGCGTAAATTTAAAAAAAAATATGTATTATTAGCTGAGGTTAGAATATGCTTATTTTATTTGGAAATCGTTTATCGTTTAAAAGATGTCTGGAGTGTATCCAAAAAAGGTTTTTGAATTATCTATATTTCAAAAATAATGGAAACTTTAAATTCTGTAGTGATGTATTTATTTATAATTATAGAACATTGTCCTGTAAATAATTTTGTACTGTTGGACAATGAAGCATTATTATTATTTCGAAATAGAATTCCGACACCTGTAATATATTTTAAAATAAGAAGAATGACCTGCATCGATTAAAAAAATCCATATTTCATGTCATTTATACATAGAGAAATAGATAAAATCTTTAAATAGTTGCGTGTGATTTGATTGTGCCTTTTTAGAGCCTTTTATTGAACACGCTACTTCAAAATACTTGTGTTAATAGCGGTAGAAATAGTTAAATTTGTAAATTGTTTTTAAATGAAAAATGAAAGTTAAACTTGATTAAATCATTGTATTCGGTTTATTTTTTTTTGCAGGTTCTTTTGGTGTTCATGTTGTAATGAACACAGCGGATAGTTATACCCATGCTTTTTACGGAAAATTAGGATTCGTGGAGAACACCCACGAAGTTATAAAAGGTAAAATTGTGATGGGAAGAACATTTTGAAATGACCTCGGAAAGGTTCCCGAACTGATGCGGCAGTGAGAAATATTTTCTTCTCAATCGTTTTATTTATATAAAATTCAATATCTAAAAAATAAAAATTTGTTTTGTGATTTTAGTATTATACTCCAGTTATATTTTGTATCAATTTATTTCTTCAAATCATATTTATTGTACAATAATTTATGTTTAAGTAAAAAAAAGGATATTCAAAATTTACCAAGACTTTTATTTAAACAAACAAGTTATTTTCACAATGTCGTGTCATTAACCGATTTTAAGCTCATCAACTTTTTCTGGATATCCATCATCTGAAAAAAAAACAAAATAAGTATTTGTACACTTTTTTAGTGCCGGTATGGTTTTATTAAAGCTCCCTCTGTATTTTAATCAGCCTCGTGTAAATTGTTAAATAATAAATTTTTTGTCAATCAAAAATATTCAAAGTAAGTACCTGCCAAATCATTATAAAATAAAATAAAAACGTTTACTGAAATAATCTTACCGTTTTAATTTGCTTGTCTGCTTGCTCCTTTTCGGTACTTGGGTTATTAGGATCATACTGAATTTCCATCTCTTTAAGTTGGTCCATAACGTTCTTAATCATCCGCTGGAGTTCTACTGATCTATTTTTAGCAATATCGCCTGCATTTGGAAAACCTTTTTCTTTAAACTCGTTGAGAGTACGAGCTAACTCTTCCCGAGTTGGCATTCTATTATATTCTGGATCAGTATCGTACGGCGGTTTTGGCAAATCTCCGTGGAAAACTTTAGGACCTTCTTCAGATTCATTTTTTCTTTTTAGCCTCCATTTTGATATTGTTCTCAAGTTTCTGGAAATATTTTTTTATGTAATTCCATATTTCATTTTACTTAAAAGATTAAAGAATGATACGTTCATTTGCGTAAAATGTATACAAAAATGTTGTTTTCCTATAATACCAACACAGTGCCTAATTTAAATAACATCTGACCATTCTTTTATATACAACAATATTAAAATAAAAAATATTTTATGTATATAGTAAATCGTACCTTTCTTGCTGAAGAATTCTTTCTTGGTCATTTAATAATATCCTTAATTCGTTCAGCCACCCGTCTTTCAAATTATTGAATTTTTTATTGTCTGATTTTCCATTATTTTTATTCGATTTGGTGATGGATGATTTTAAATAAATTTTGCTTCCCGCTCTGCTAATTTTATGAACTATTTTAGTAGGTTCTGGTTCTTTCTTTTTATCTAATAGAGGCGGTAATAATTTTTTAACTTCCAAATCTGGATTGACACATTGATCGTCAGATATTTTGCTTCTAAGTTTCGCAGTCTTTGTTTCTTCCTCGTCAGTAATTTCTATAATTGATTTCGGTGTATCTGGGAATATTTCATCAGGTTCTACGTTCTGGATAAATTGTTCTTCGTTCTCGTCGTCTGTTTGAATTGTAGAAAGCTCATCAAGTTCAGTGATCTTGTCTGAAATCTCTTCTTCTTTATTTCTTTGATCATATTCTGCTTTAAGAAAGTTTTTTATAGCTTTTGTGCCTTCCATTATCACTTTTCGTTCAGGATAGATTAAAGGATTTTCCGTGACTTGCAAAGCTTTTAGATTTGGAACAGTACCTGAAAAATATAAAAATTTTATACAGTGTATCTGAGTTTATACAAGACAAAAACGAAAATAATGAATACAGACCATGATTGTTAAAATGAAAAAAAATGTTTTATTAACGGAACTAAATTACGCGACACCCGGTAAATTTATGGACTTTTATCGTTTCAGGCGTTATGTACAAAAATAGAAAAAAATCTCTTTTATTACCACTCTTAGTGCAATAGCCAATTCACTATTTGGTGTTTTTGGAACAAACTTCAATTTTGTTAAGAAAAATGATGGCTTGGTATGGACCGAAAGGCATTTAAAAATGTGATGGGTATATAATTAATTTCAGGATTAAATGATTATAATTCCAACAACATGAGACATCGACAAAAATGGTTTAAGATGGCATATTAAAAAACACAAAGTATGAAAAAATAAAATCTGTTTTTCCTATCATTGGCAAAAAACGAAATTTAAACTTATGGAAATATTGGAGTATATAAATTTAAAAGAGGAAATACAAAATTGAAAATGTATTAACGTATTTTGGGTAGTCCCTAAACAGTATATAATAACCCCACTCCCATTTAACATTTTTATTTGGATATATTGGGCCCATTGCAAAAAAATATCTATTTTGAGTATACCATTTTTTATTAATAATTTCCATAAAAAATAACGATAAGAACCGATTAATTACCTACATATAAAGAAATATTTTTTTAATGTAAATACTAATTTAAAAGTAAAAATTGTTCAAAAAATATAGAAAAATAACCACTGACAAAAATAATTTTCACCTTATCTTTATCTAAAAGAAATCTCTTACCAAGTTCATTAGGAAGCCTTTCCAAATTATTATTAGACAGTAATAAATTTTCTAGTTTTTCGTGAAAAGCTATGCTGGTAGGTAGAGATTCCAGTAAATTATTTCTCAAATCTAACCACATTAACTTTGGTAATTTCCAGAATAAATCATCAGGTAGTTTCGTCAAAAAATTTCCTTCTAAAAATAACATTTTCAAATTGTTCATATCCAGAACATTTCTAGGCACAGTAACTAATTTTTCTTTGGAATGGTCTGAAATTAAATCCAAATGAGACATCGTTTTCGACTTTTAATATAGCAAATAAAGAATTTATCACCACTGTCAAAACTATGGAAGAGACATATCCCAGAGGTGGTGTTTTCTAGTTTTTAACTCATTGTTTATTTCCATAGTAACTTGTTACTCCGTGTTATTATAACTTCGTTGGTCTCTACCTAATTGAAATCGATTTACGCATTAGTATTTACAGGGGGAACAATTTCGGATTCTGGAGTTATTTTGGCGTTATATGTAATCGAGCGGATTAGAGCAGATAATCGACTTTGCCAAAACAACACACAGGGCAGGATGTTACTATCGCATATTTTGAATTCTAAATATTCACATATGTGAAACGCATAATAGGAAGTGTTTCGCTAAACAGGGGAATTTCTTGGCATTCAGTTACGTGCAGAGCGGTAACATTATTAACTAAAACAACACAACATTACATTATTATTGTTATTGATTTGACTTCGTTCTTTTTACAACATTGCTGGATAAATCTTAGAATCACATGGGATTGATCTAGTAACATTTCAAAAAAGCAAGAGATATAATCTAGAAAAGACAAATTTGGGTAAGGATATATACCAAAAGACTGAAGGGAAAATCAAGAGTTAGGATTTATTTATAAATTTGTTAAACTAGTAAACGAGTATTGGTCCTTGGACATGCGGCATTAAAAAGGATTAAATAAAAATAATTTAGCAAACGACAACCTTAAAGGGCGGCTTCCCTAAGTGCGTAAGAATTCAGTAAGAGACGACAAGTTTAATAACAATTATAATGTAGTAATGATAACAAAAGTGCTCAAAAAACATTAACAAATATATAAAAAGAGTTCTTACCAAGGGATGCTCTTGAGGGGATTCATAGCACTTATGGCACTTAGGCACTAGGTAAACTTTGAAACTGCTTGAATCCCCAGACGGGGACCACTGAACCCCAGGACAACTCGCTTTTTATATTATTAGATTTACCCCTTAATTAGTTATGACCTCGTCTAACATAGGTGAGTGAATTACCATATTTTGTATATTAGTGCCATACGTACATTGACTCGACTGAAGACTATTTGTCTAGAGCCTTTTTGTATGTATGTGACAATATCTTCATTTTAATTTCACTGTTTTCATGGGAAATGATTGTAAACCTAACAATGTTAATGTAAAAAACAAATGGAGAATAGATAAAATATCGGTAAAATAAAACAAATTGTTATAACAAAATTTTTATCCAATTTTACATTATTAAATATTTGGAACATAAAAACCCTAAATAATTTACATTATGTTGTAAATATACAATAAACTGTAAAAATGACTATAAGATTTGCTAGTAAATTAATACTTATAAAAGTATCCATAATTTTTAATTTTGCTTTAAAGCTTACAGGCACAAAACATGCCCAGAGTAAAGAGTAGTCAAATCCCAAAGTGCACTTATTAAGTCTGGTTTATTCCGAGATAGATCAGAAAGTGGGGCAAACAACTATTGAAAGCGGAAATGCTGGTATTATGCTTTATTTTCAGATACTTGGAAAAAACTATACATAAGTTTAGGGTGTTTATTCTTGAAAACTAGGGAGTAAAAAAGTTGTATCAAAATAAAGAACGAAAATATAGATAGAATCAATAAAGAATGAACAACAAGAAGGTATTAAAGTCAGAGTGACAAGAGAAAATAGAAACACATGAGAACAGCCACACGTCTTAAAATAAAAAAATTTGTCTAAAAAATTTAAGAGAAGAGTATTTATCAAACACTATTAAACTCGATGGTGTTGTATAGGACTGAATTAAGGATAATCAACTCTAAAAATGAGCAAAAGCTAGAAGGAAAAGCAGTAAGACGGATTTATGGGATTGTTGGTTAAGAAGATCTAATCATGAACTATTCAAACTCCATATTAGTCCATCAATATCTACGGTCATAAGCTCTAAAAGAATAGGTTAAACTGACTTGGTGACGTTTCACAAATGCCTGATAGCAGAGCAACCAAAAAAGTGCTGCAATATGGAACCCGAAGTAAGAAGAAAATATACATACCCAGAAAGAAACGGTTACAAGCACTAGAGGAAGAGCTAAAGAGGTTAAATGTACATACTTGGAAAGACAATACAAGAAATAAGAAGAAATGACTAAAAGTTGTCAACCAAACCTTGCCACTTTAAAGCATGTAGAGCTTCATATATGGCTAAGGTTTAGTTGGCAATTTCTTACTGCACTTGGAGGATCCCGAAACGAAGCAAGACATCCTCCAGGTATATAACCATCGCTCAGAATCCGATAACATCAATTTACGACTAACATGAAACAGAAGCAGGCTATTATCGAAGATTATCAGCCCCAGAAACTTAAAAGAAAATTTGTATGTAGCTCCCATAAGATGAAGAAAAAAGAATTAGCACTAGTAACTATGCCTACTATGGTTATAGGGATATGTTTAAAATTAGTTGAATACTACCAGTATTGAAAAGTTGTATACCTGCAGGTCCACAAAGAAATACGTTTTTTATTTAAAAATGGAATTTATGCATAAAATATCGGAGTCGAAGAAGTGTTTTTTGTAAAATTAAAATAATAAATTTTAAGGTATGAGATTTTTTATATGATATTTGACAAATGTTGGTAACAAATATAATGTGATATCCACAATTTTTTACAGGTCTGGGATAATAAAAAAGTAAGTGTCACAAATTTAAATACTTCGTAAAATTATTCAATCGAATTCTTCTTAACCCTTAAAAAAATATTACCCATATGGAATTATGGCTAGAAATTTACGGAGAATTTAGAGGTAATGTTATAACTATGTAAAAAAGTTAAATAAACTTTTTGGATATAGATTATTCAGTTAATTTTTGACTTATTAATAATGAAACATCATTCTGTATATGTATAAATATGTATATATAATTTGCCCCACTTTCTTCTACTCTCATGAACTTGCTCAGACTTATATTCCTATAAATATTTAATAATTATTTTTACATAAAGAGGAATACAACGTTTTTTATTAATTTTTATACAATAAGTGTTACTCAGAATGAGGAAAAATACAATAAACTTTTATCACATCACAAATTATAGCTGGCGTTTACTATTTACGTACCTAAAACTAAAACAAGGAAATGTTGGTTTAAAGAAAATTAAAGTTTCGTTTTATTACAATACCTAAGAATTTTTTGTATATTTTTTTCAAAATGGCGCTGGTGTTATTTTTTGAAAAATGTCGATTCAGACATACAAAGCATAGCTACTAAAATATATAAGTAACATTAAAAAAACAGTTATAACTTATTTTTTGTTAAAAATTGGATTATTCCTTTTAAAAATAATAAAGTTAATTTTATACAGTGATTAAAAATTTTATAATCTTCAACCAGTTTTTTTAAATAAATAGCTAATAGATCTAACCCATTCATTAAATGTTAAATATAAAGTAAGTTAAAATAATTATTTTTCAGTCTTATTTACATTATTTATAAATAAGAAGAATTGACACTTTTAACAGAAGTAGACGTATTTAAAATGTATAATATTCTCCGGCGTGCATTTTTTTATTTGTATAGTCAAAATAACGCAGCAAATAACAATGGTAATATAAATTATTGCACTTATCAAAAATAACGTTTTATTGATTGTTGTTGATTGAGATTTTTTCGTGTCCGTGTAAATTATAAGACCAAGTAGAAGTCCTGCAATCCCACCTACGAAGTGGGCTTCCCAGGATATTACTGGCTCCTTTTTTGTGTACGCATGGACTATGTTGTATATTATGTCAAAAAGGACTAACACTCCTATAGAGGCCGATCTGTAAATTTTATAATATACAGTCGAATAGTTCTGAAAATAAAAAAAAATAGGTCTAAATTTAAATAGAATATAATAAAGGTCATTTGTCCTGAAAATTCGACTAAAATAAATTATAATTTACTTACTAAAATGATATCAGAAACATTTGATATCAAGAGGGCATAGACACCCGCCGATGCCCCTATCACAAGATCAGGATGAAAACATGATGCTCCCAGGACTCCTGTAAACCCCCCTAGGAAATATAAGATAAGCACCCTGAGATGCCCCTGCCTCTTTTCAAGAAGCACTGCGAAGATGCATTGGATCACAAGGTTCAGCATAAGGTGGTACCAGTCGTCGTGGACCAACATGTAAGTAAAAAATCTCCATATTTCTATTCTTTTGTCTGGTTCAAATCTCAGAGATTTTCGAAGATTCGGAGTCGAAAATATGTGTATTATTAACTGAAAATTGAAATACAAATGATAATAATAAAACTACTGTGAAGAGTAAAATAGTCCTTTATAAAACAGTTAATTATTAATAATATCCTAAATGTTAATAAATAAATGGGACTCTAAAATTAAAAACAATTGTTTCTAATAATTTCCTTATACCAGTGCTCTAAAGTCTAACCCACATTTATCTAACCGATTCCTTGTATCAAAATATGAAAAAAATATCCTAACATTGTTTGTAATTGATTTGTGTCGAAAATAAAGGGAGTTTCTTTTTTCAATTAATATCTAAAAAAGCTAGATTTTTTGACACTCATAATTTGTTGACATTTTAATTGAGGTATTGGACCTATTATAGTTGATCTTGTAATTCCAGGTATTTGCCCACGGTGCTGTTTAGTTCTCTTTTGCAGTTTTTATGTTTTTTTTGGGAAGAAGCAATTAAATATACAACTTTTTACTGCTCTTTAAATTTTTCGTATTTCGCACCTTTTGCGAAGAAAAAAACCATTTGTAATCTTGTTATTTTTTCTAGTTGGGCTTATTAATAAAAAGTGTCAACTTACTGCTCCATCAGAAATAAAAATTGACTTTCCGAATATTTTTTCACAAAGGAGTCGTTAAGAATCCGTTGAAACGTAAATATTTCTGATGAAAAACATTTTTATTAATAGAAACTATCAATTTACTACTTTGTGAAAAATAAAAATCGTCGTTCCAAATATTTTTTCATAAATGGGTTACTATAAGGGGGCAGAATTACATATGTGAATCGTAGTTTATTTTTTGCTGCTCTAGTATATTTGGAATCTAGAATAAATTTAGCTTTTGATGATAAAAAGGTGGGATATATTTTACGAGCGTTTTAGTTAATCTTACAACTTTAGGTTATTGTTAAGACTTAGGATGTTCTAGAATTTTTTTGAAATAGTTAGGTCGATTATTATTACTAATGAAGCATATTTTGATTATAAAAATAGACAGAGTTGCTGCTCCCTTAAAAAACTTAAATAGCAATAGAAGTTGAATGATAGCTGATTTGAATTTTTTATTCAACGGTATAATTGTAGGTAAATCTACTTTAACTAATTTTTGAATAAACTAAATTTAAAATGAATGCGAAGAAAAGTAATCAGACGAATGGCAATGGTGTAATAATTAAATTACATTGTTTTAAAGTGACACTTAATTTTGAAAATGTTTTTAACTGAATTCTGGCTGAAAAATATTTGTTTTTGGATGTTTACATTTGCAATGTTTTTCTGGTAACTGAAGCAGCATGTGCGTCCATTACCTGCTGTACATTTTCTAGTGATTGAAACCACAGGGTTTAGTAACCCCACAAAAAGAAGTCCAAAGGACCTAATTTTAGGTACATTAAAAATATTAAGGAATAACTGCAAAATTTCAATCATTATATCACAAAATTAACGTTTTCAATAAAAATGTCAGTTTAATTTATGTAAATCGATTCGTTAGTAAAAATATTTACAATTTTGATTGTTTATACACAGAAACGCTATTTCATAAGAGTGTAAACTGTTATTCTAACCTTTATATCAAATTGGTATTTATAGTTACGCCAAGTAATCTGGTTGGAATTAGAAAAAATAAACCACATTTATAATGGAAATTAAGGAGAATATTTCTTTAAACGTTTTACATTTTTCCGTCAAAAAAAAGCATAAAAGAATTTATTGGTATTTTATGTTATGATTTATGATATGAAACAGCTGTTCATTCAATATGTTTTTATTTATTTTAGTTTTATTTTTATCAAAGCAAATATTTTAAATAAAAAAAATGTATAGAACAACACTAATTCGGTTTTCAACAAATTTATTAGGTAAAATATTGAATTACACCACTTCTTTTCCCCAATGCAACTCTTAATAATCAGAACCAAAATAATTATGCCAAATATTAAGAAAAAAAACCTTGGCAACTGTCTAATAATTTAAATTCCGTCTTCCAGGAGAGCTACTAGAAATACATTTCTGAGTAGTTTTATTTGCTTTTAAATTTTATTGGAAATATTAGCAATTATGGGCGATAAAAGAACAACATAAGCTTTTAATATCACATAAAAATTAAAATAAAATCATTTTACTAAAATAATTTGCTCTATGCAAATTGCCATTCATACAAATTATAAAACTGGTGATATTAGGAGCGATTTAAGTAGTAAATACGAAATTAAATTTGAAAAGATATAAATATAATATAGTGAGACAGAAAAGTAATGTTATTTTTTACACTAAATTAAAACAAATAAAATTTTAACAAATTTTTATTATTAATCAATTATGTAATTTTTCCAGCTAGTGTGCTAATGTTCAAAGCCTGGTCGATAGAAATAAATTTCTTTTTGAGCAAAATATCAGAACATAACATTTTTGACATCATTCAGATTTGCAAATTTTTTGCCATTCAGAAGTGTTGTAGTGATCTGAATAAACGAAAATTTATGTTTTGAAGAACCAAATATTGTTTATTCATAACCTTCATTAATTCTTTTATAAAAATTCATTATTTTGGTTATCCTTAGCATACATTTGACATGTCTAGATTTGATCACATTTTTTTTATTAGATTTAAAATATATCCAATTAATATTCATTATAATTACTATCATTAAATGTACTACATTAATTTCAGAGATTAAATTTTGATGTGCATTCAGATTTTACTAATAAGTTTTCTATGACTATCAGAAAATATGATAATGATCATTTATAAAATTTACTGTATCATTTGGGCATATTAAACCTTTGATTTTAGTTATAGATTGAACGTTGCAAATGTTATTCAATTATAATTATTTGAAATCTCATTAACCTATTTAGTATCGTCACAATATATTATATATTTGTTTACTCACCTGAAGTACACTAACACTTAAAATACCAAAAGGGGTATTTACCAGTCTAAACCATTTTTTTCTATATTTAGAGGTGATTTGATAAGGCACCAAAAATTTCTCTTCGTCGATAGAAGATTCTGGTGTAGTAACTGTGCTAGGTGCATACTTAATAGATGTATCAGTCATTATTCATATTTTAGTTTGAATAAATTTTCATTTTCCTGTAAGTGGAAAACAACGGGATTATTACTGATTTATGTGTTTGGTTGTAATAAACAGATTTTAATAATAATAAGTTTGTTTCATCACGCCAACCTCCGAATAACCTTTATGCTCATTAAATTATTGAATCTTTAACACATTTTGTGTTTTGTTCTATCTAAAAAATTTGAAAGAACATTTTATTGTTGTTTTACCTATCACGTAGCGGGCATGCATTGTATATTTGTTTACACTGCTGCGAGTCGGTTATGAACTTATTTTAGTCACTAACTAAAGGCCCATTAACTCCTATATTCATTGATGTACTACTTTATTCTAGAAATAATGTTTGCTCAATATTTTTTTACTTAATTACTCGTAGATATGAGATTGGCCAGTTTGTTAGATCTCTTTTCATTTTTTAAATTTATATAAATTTTTTATATTCTGTCAATATAAATATGTTACATCTTGATTACAAAAAAGCCAATTATTCGTTTGATGCTTTTTATTAAAAGAAAATATTACGAAAAATAGAAACAGGATAAACAATAAAAATCATTGCCATACAGAAACCGAAAATTTATTTTACGAACTCTAAAACAACTAAAGAGAAAAACAGTTTATGACATAAAAAAAATGAGATAATCTAGTATTATTATTCATATTTAACAGAAAGAAAAAGAAAACTAAAGAAGTCATATTGATATCAAGACAGCAAAAAAGAAAGAAGAAACAGAGAATAAAAGCGAGAAAGAGGGAAATAAAAAATTGAAAGATAAAGAAAAAGAAAGAAAGCTAGTGGGAAATTATTAATATATAAAAGATAAAGAGTGGTTTACAAAAACCATTCAATACAGCAAAATAAAGAATATCTACTTATTAAAAAAACTGACGAAGGGACAATCGAAACATTTGCTGAAAAAAGTATAAAATCTTTAAATTCATTTTAAAACAGTTACATATATTGCAGGGAAGTAATTACTATTATGCAGCTAAATTTATAGAGTTGTAAGGAAAACATCCATTACAATAATAGTCCACTATTAATCTTATTCGGTAAAAAAATATTGTGCCATTTTCTTCCAGAAATAACACAATTTCTTAAGTGCTTTTGTATGTTTAAACTTCACTTGCAATTTTACTGACAGGTTTAAAATATTATTGCTCTGTTTAAATAGAAGTTACATTTGAATACGCTAATAAAGCGAACTACTTTGAATGTTTATGACGTTTCTGAATTGGATAGGCGATTAATATTTCAATAATTTGTTTTCCGTAATGCAAGTTATTTTCTTTGTCTGCGGAAAAATACGTATGTGTATGTGTAGATTATAAATAGAATGGCGACTAGTCATTATGTTAAATTTTATATATAAAAAGTTTTATCAATCATTTTATATCTTGGCTTCCTTCAGCAATTATTACTGAAAAAATAATTTGTTGTCGACTGATTAAAATTAATGAAAAAATATACTATTTTTTTGAAAATATTATAACTCGATTTATTTGAAGGAGCAGGAATCGACTAGCCTTTCAGTAATTTATTCCAAAATTTTTAAATAAACATTTTGTTCATTAAAGTAAAAATCTCCTGTTGGAGGCTGAATTGTATCATTGATTAGATTTTAACAGGTTTAATATTTCTCAAAAAAAATACCGATGTAAATTTTGCAGTAGAATTTGTGCTATGACTAGAGAAAATTATATACCAACATAGTATTTTTGGACAAATGTTGCAATTTAATTTCTCAATATTTGACAATTGTATCTTGGATTAAACTTTAACAAAGTTAATATTTTTTAAAAGAAATACCGAAGTAAATTTTCCTGCAGAATTTATGCTGTGTTTAGAGAAAATTAGGTATATACAAACACAGTATTTATGGACAAGAGTTGGAATTTAATTTTTCAATATTTTACAATAAAAATCTCCTATAGGAGGTTGAAGTGTATCTTGGATGAAACTTTAATAAATTTAATATTTTTTAAAAGAAATACCGATGTAAATTTTCCTGCAGATTAATGCTGTGTGTAGAGAAAATTATATACAAACACAGTATTCATGGACAAGAGTTGGAATTTAATTTTTCAAAATTTGACAATAAAAATCTCCTGTAGGAGGTTGAAGTGTATCTTGGATGAAACTTTAACAAGTTTAATATTACTGAAAAAAAAATTACCCATGTAAATTTTCCTGTAGAATTTGTGCTATACTATACAGAGAGAAAAGCATGTATCAACATGGTAATTCTGGAGAAGGGTTGAAATTTGTAACTTATAGGAGATTAAGTTTTGAAAAATCTTAATTGTAATATTTTGACAAATTAACGATTGTAATCGTTGAACAAATTTAAAAAATCAGCGATCTTTCTAAATCAACCATTTGGTGAAAGTGTAATTTTGTTATACGCCAGACTAAGTTTCATAAATGATGCATCAAAGTTTGTTAAAAGCTGGAAGAACATTAACCTCATTAAACAATTAAATGCGCCATTGCATCCATGTGCAAAAATTGTGGCGTTGGTGACTAAAATGCTTAATTGGTTTACACCTACCTTCAATTGAGGCAGGAATTAAAACAACCTCGGTATATTGTACTACTCGACATTACATTATAAATCTTAATGAAATATTGGTAACCTTTCATTGTCCTAATTAATTAAATAAGTAGTTGTGGTTCTGCGAAAATAAATATAATGCTTCTAATTTCAGTATTCCAAATTTTAATTTGAAGATTACATTTTCATAATGATCTGTAATTTAATCAATTGGATTATTTATATATTGAATATAATAGTAAATAATTAAAAAATGTCAACAGAAAACAGCTCTGGTAAATATTTATTCCAGAAACATATATTTTTATAATTAGTTTATTTGTAACTGTATTATGTAACAAATTATAAAAGCAAGAAGTAGTAATCATCAAATTATAAAACATGTTTTTTTTTTCGAGGGTATTGAAAATGTTACTTTTCCACAGGCATTTTTATTTAGAAAGATGCGCTTTTCCCGTATTAATTTCAGGATTCTGTATTGTATATTTACAACTACGTCAGATTACAAAATGACTTCTACAAATTTTCGGGAAAAAATACTTTTGTCTCAAAAAAGTATACTTTTATAATAATCTCTTTGCTCCTGTCTCCCCTATCTGTTATTTTTTCTTAATTAATATAAAACAACTTTAACGTATAAAAGATGTATTTGGTAGAACATTGACACGCCCCTCAGACCGGATTATTCAACGGTGAGGAAATGCACATGGAGAAGAACAATGGATAATAAACCAAAGGGTGGCAAATACGAGGGTGGTGGAAATGTTTTCGGAATAAAAGTATATGAACAAGATTTTATGTTTAGAAATAATAAAGTGATAAATAAAAAATATCTTTCAAATTAAAGTTTGTATAACTTTTTTATTAATTCCACTTATTTCATAGATTCAAGGATTGTGCTTTGAAATTGTCGAATATAGTCATATATTTACATTAATAATTAACAATTCTTTATTGTTTTTTGCATACGATTCTATATTAAAAAATATTGTATAAACTGGAGATGACTGGTTTAGAAGGTCACAAGTTGGTATTTAAAAAAGGTTATTAAAGTAATTTGTTTAGTTAACAAGACAGGTGTGAATTTTACAAGCAAAAAAATAAGTGCATAAACGTAAACTATTTCGAAAATATGGACAACTGGAAAATATTTATAAATGCATGTACAGGGTAATCCAAGAGTACCAGGCCAATACTTCAGATCGAGTAGGAGGGGTGAAAATAATGCCAATAGTGTATATAATATTTTTCCCTAGGGGCCCTCTTTACAGGTCGAAATTAAAAATATTTTTTTTAATAATTTTAAAGCAGTGTTCTCAAAATTATTAAAATAAAATAGTAGTGGAGCCTACTGTCAATGTTTTAAATTTCGATACTTCGCTTATGTATTTTTAATGAGTGAGCCATGTCCATTCCTGATATTCTGCAACACCCATAAAATTGTTTACTTAACTAAAAAATACGTGTGTATTGCTTAAAATTATAAATAAAAATATAGATGAAGGGGTAGAACCCAAAAAGCCCAAAAAGTATTTTTTTAGAGTTTTGTGGAGAAAGAAGGACAAATCTTCAAATATTTTGCATGTGAATTCGTATAGAAGATTATTATAAAAAAATAAAAATAAAATGAGCTCTTCGATGTCGGATTAAGTTAATTTTATTCGATAAAATGAATGAGAAAGGAAATAAAAAGAAATGAAAACTAATTTCGAAAGAAGGATAAATAAAGTGATAAATGTTGAATTATGAATTATTCACTATATTTAAATCAACGAGAGAAAATTACAAATTATGTGATGTTTATAAAACTATTTTTTTTTTACCAAAATAAAACTCTGGATCAATTCCACAAACACTTTTTATTATAATTATACAACTAGTTTCAGCTCTGTTATCTTCAGGTCTAAAAAGATTATTTACAATTGACAATCAAAAGTGTGAAATTAGTAAAGTGTATAACTTACCTATAGAAAATTTATAATATAAAAATATAATTTAAAAAATAGTTAAATAACATAGTGAAATTTGAAGTACGTAGAAATGAAAGTGTTATTAAAAGAACTATTTAAAGGTTTAATAATTACGGATTACAATTGAAATGTAGAAATAAAAAACAATCATAAACCAACAATGAAAATTTAACATATTTTTGAATTATAAACAATTCCAAACGGGAATAAAAGTCCTTCAGTGTTGTTTATAATTCAAAAATATGTTAAATTTTCATTGTTGTTTTAAAATTCTTTTTGTTTCTACGTTTCAATTGTAATCCGTAATTATTAAACCTTTAAATATTTCTTTTAATATCACTTTCATTAGTACTTACTTCAAATTTCACTATAAATTATCTAAGATAATTTTCTATGGGTAAGTTATACACTTTACTAATTTCACACTTTTCATTGTTAATTATAAATAATCTTTCTAGACCTGAAGATGGCGATAGTGCCGAAACTAGTTGTCTAATTAATTATAATAAAAAGTATTTGTGTTACTGATTCAGAGTTTTATTTCGGTTCATCCAGAATTTCACATTAGAGAGCTGTGAATATCCTTCTTTATCTATTTTTTGGTTAAATTTGTCTTTATTGTTCAAGACAAAAGGTATTTTTGAAAACATTTCGTCTTGAGGTACCCTATATTATGTGTATACATATATTTTTTTTCCAGTATCATTCAGGGTTTTGCGAAAAAATAATGGGCTCATAAAAATACATGTTCCCACTCCATTTAATCCTAAACATTTCTCATAAACGTAAGTAAGTTTTAAGTACTACCCTTTAAGTCATTTAACAATTTTTTTTAGTACACAAACTTATATAAATTATTTCTTTACACCAATTCACGAACTCTTTCACTTTTGACAAAACCGAACCATTTATTCGTAAACCAAATTCGCTTATTTAATTTCAATGCACAAATAAAAAAACAAAATTTTAACTACTTACTCAAACTAAAACTTTGTAAGTACACCTTTTAAAACTACACTCGTCGCTTCCACCTTCTCGGCTACTATGAAATAATTTCCCTCCACGCGCCAACCAGAGAGGTGTGACAGCGACGAGAAAATATTGTAAAAACTTTCAGCAGCACATGCATGAAGCCAACACGCTCTAACTGCAAATAATGCGAATCAACCAGGAAAATCAGCCTCTATCTCCCGGTCGCAAAGGAGACTTTTCCTATTTTCTAATTTCCCGCGAGCATCAGCTGCTTCGTAGTAACAGCGGTTACACAAAAATTGTTTTAGTAAAAGCACAACCCAATTCGATAAATTCTACAATTACATCCATCTCGAGAGTAATAGTTTCCAAAAAACTGAAATGATTTGAAAATTTAAATGGAACGAATGATCGACTAGTAAAGAAAATAGTGGAGACGAAACCACTTAAGAAGAGAAGAAAGGGCAGATCTAGAATATCTTGAATGCAACTAGTGTCACCATTGGCTGTAACAGAGGCAAAAAGATATCGAGAAAATGGGTTACAGATTAACCAAAACACATCCAGGTTGGGTACAACAGAGTTTTAGAAGAAGATTTTGATCAGAACAAATTTTCTAAAAGTAGTCTTCCAAACACCCTATAAAACTCTAGTATTAGCCATGAGAAGATTAGAAATAGAGCAAGTTGGTAGTTTCCAATATTTAGGAGTAATGTTAGAAGAGACAGGAAAGCAGGAAATAGAAATATGTCGCAGAATAGAAAAAGGAAATTGAGTGTACTATGCTTTAAACAGAAGTTTATTAAATAAAAAAGACGTATCACGGAAAACTAAGATGAACGTCTACAAGGCTAGATACAGGCCAATTTTAACACCTGTATACTGACAAAGAAAGAGAAAAAAAAATAGGAGCAGCTGAGATGAAGTACCTAAGAAAGGTGAGAGGAATAACAAAATTAGACAGAATAAGGAACGAAGATACCCGTACTGACTTGGAAATTGAGTCAGTTGAACAATTTATAGAAATGAGACAGCTTGGTTGGTGGGGACATCTACAGAGATTGAATAATTCAACACAAGTCAAGAAAGTATGGAAGGCAAGAGTGCAGAGTAAACGAAGGAGAGGCAGACCAAAGCAATCTTGGAACAATGTAGTGGGAAAAATCATAGAAAAGAAGAATATGACGTGGGGAGAGGCAAGGGTTTTGGCACAAAAAAAACACTCTATCATATTTTCTTAAACTGAAAATATATCTAGCACAATATTTTTGAACTATTTGTATCCGATTCTTAGAGTGAAGGTCTATGAAGCTATCGTATACCACACGTTACAATACAAAAAAAATCTGTTAATATTTTTTTAATTTTCCATGATAGACTACGGCATAAAGAATGTAAAGTTTTTAAAGTACTATATGATTTTTTTAAAAAACTGTCTACGTGTGTGTCTGAAATTTAAGGTCGAATCGAAGTAAATGCCAAAATTCTTTACACAATCCAAATAGTATTAGATAACATTTATCTTTGTTAATTTTTAGACAGTTCAGAAATGATTTTCAGATCTTCATTTAGAGTTTCTTGGACAAATTCATAATTGTTGAGATTTATTTTATGGTAAAGTTAGGTATCATCACCGTATGCCTGTATCTTGTAATTGCGGATAGAGATTAGGAGGTCACTGTTGTACAATATAAAAAGCAGGGGGTCCAAAATAAAACCTTGAGCAACCCCAGAATTTACATTTAGAAGAGATGAAAATTAATTATTTATACAAATTTTTGGCGATGAAGAGTAGACATTGTGAAATGGAACATTTTCAGTGATTCAGACCTTCATTTTGGAATTTCTGACTAAGTAAATTTCTTGTTTTAATAATTAAAATAATTCTTTGCCGATTGGAAAAATTTATAATTTATAGTGAAAAATACGTTTTTGATACTACATTTTTACTCTCGTAAATAACCTCATAGTTATGAAACTAATAAATTAACTTTAAGTTATTGTTACTAGTAAATATGACCTTTTAGTTAACTATAAAGTTATATTTTCGTTAATTTTCCTATAAGTGTTGTTTGGATGGCCAATTTTTCTAAATATCTCTTTCAATTTTAAATTTTAAACATAATGTAATAATATGAGATAAATCATATTATTTTACTTAAAGCTGCTAAATGTATAAAGCAGTATCACTACTACTAAATGGTCACTGGCTTTCAGTTTCCCGTCTCTGAAAATATTTTAGTTGGTTGTTATAGCAACCGCGCGGTTTGTCTCGCTATCGTGAACTGAGCTGCTGAATGCTGAAAGTCAATGGGAGGATGTTGCTCTCTCGGAAACTCCCAAAGACGTTATTTCTAATCTAAGTGCAGATATAATGACTACTAATTTTCTTTTTTCTTTTCTTTTGTGTCTTCCTTAGTTCTGATGTACGAGATGCGCAGAGAGATGTAACAAGTTTATTTATAGAAAATCATTTCACTAATCCGATTTAAGCTATCGATGCTAAGTAGTTATTAGGTAATTTAAATAAAGGCTTTGATATCGTTCAAAATTAATACTGTTTATTCATAAACTGATACTTACCTAATTTAAAAAATAAAGAAGGTAATATTTATTGTGGGGAAGTATTTACATTAAAAAAATGAATATCACGTAAGTATGGATATTTGATACTTTAGGAGAGCTGGACTGTTTTTTAAAGAGATTTTTTTTCAATAATTGAACAACTGCTGATTCTGATATGATCACGCATTTTAAAAGGTACTTTCTTCCTCTAATTCCGATCTATTCTATCTATAAAAATGGATGGAGTTAAAAAAACTCTTATATTCCTTTCTTTATTAAGTCTGCTTATATACTTCCCTACAGTGGCTTCTTTAAGGCCCTTTTTTCCTCTAATCCTGAGCTGTAAAGCTGGGTGGTATTAAAAAATTTATTATATTCCTTTCTACATTGCGCCAGTCTAGACACCTTTCTCAACTAGTTTCTTTAAGAATATTATTTCTTCTGATCATGATCCTTTTTACATGTAAGTATATCGAAGGAATTAATAAACTTCTTATATTCCTTTCTAGATTGAGCCAGCCTAAAACATCTCTTAAATGGCTTCTTTAAGGCCCTTTCTTCCTCTAATTCTGATTTCTTCTACCTGTAAATGCAGAAGGGCTAGAAAACAGCAATATTTCTATATACCTAAAAAGAACCAAGCAGGTATTGAAAATTGCACAGAAATTAACAACTTTGTTCGATGTAGAGCATATGAGATACCAGCAATGATTTTACAAAAAGAAACTAAACCACACTCACAATCAAATTGTCGGGAAATCCAAGTGGGATTAAAAGAAGGATGAATAACTACCAAACACATCTTTATTCCTAAGATGATAATGAATGAAAGCTACGAACAAAATCTAGGTCTACATCTATAATGTTCATAGAGGCAACAAAAGATCATTACGCAATGATTTGGTTTCACCGACCAGATCATACGAAGAGATGGAAGACACATTCAGAAAGTTAGAAGAGGCGAAGAGAATGGACTAAAAAAATCCAGTATAAAATTAAATATATGGAATTACACTGTGACAAGGTATTGAAAAGAATATGTAGAACTTAAGACATATATATATATATATATATATATTGGTAAAATTAAAATCCATAACGGAAAGAGAAGAGAATTTATTTTTCTGTTATTAAGGATATGTTGTTAAAAAAAAGAGCGAAGGTGATATTTTTGGGAGTATTGGAAATGAGGGAGTAAAAGTCAATAAAATTATTATAAGATTTTTTATAAAACAGTAAAGGAAATCGAAGCGATTAAACATGAGAGCCGAGTTTAAAAATACAGAAGAAAAGTATGATATCTTTAATGGAGATTAGTTGTTCAAGTCTGTGTGACATTGATTGAGTTTTGGAATGTCAATAAAAAGAAAAAGGGGCCAAAATCTCATGAATGTGTAGGGGATTTATTCCTATCCATCTGAACAATGGACAAGCAGTACAAGAACTGATAAGGGGTTGAAATTAGAAATAAATGTATATATAATAAAAAAACATAATATATATGGACTAAAAATTACTTATTCTATAATACTATACCTAAACAGTACAAAGTACATTGTATTGAACCGTTCATTTATTTTCAAATAATTGTAGCTAATAATTAATTTTTTGTATATTTTTACTTAATCTTAAGTAGTGGACACTTTCAGCTCTTCCAAGTTCCCAAAACACCAACCAAGTTGGAAAAAAAATTATGAGTTATTTTAAATTAACAGAAAAACACGTACACCAGGAGATAGTAAAATACGAGTTTTATGAAAATAATAAACCAAATTTATATATTATAATAATTAGGCAACACATCATACACTAAGTGAGCTCCGATTGGTTTTTCATAACTTTGGACATGACCTCACAGAGCAAACACATTAAAAATTAGATATAAAAAAAATTTCAACCAAGTAAAGATTATTTTTTTAAATTGATTAGACCTGAATCAAATGATTTCTAAAGGTATGAATATATTAATCAAAACAAAGTCTAAAATGTTTATTTAACTGTGCTCCCTAAATTTTTCCCCAGCTTTCAGCCATCTCTTCAAAGCATATATCTTCGCATATTGACATATGATTGGGCCTTAGAGCTCCAGTAATCCTGCTGACCACTTCGTAGAAACACTTTTTCCAAATATCTTACTATGCAAATTACATAGGTATTTTTCTAAATTTTTCCCTTTTTAGTCATTTAGAATTGTCTCCTGTCATTTACTACTGAGAAATATATATTTTTTTAATTAGAATACGAATAAATGTAGTCAAAATACAGTTAAAATATATTTCCTCATAGATGTCAATAATACAAATAATAAATATAAAATGTATACATTTAACAAAACGTACGTTTTTCTGTTGTACTTTCACTATAAAGTTTCAATAAAGTTTTATAATATCACATCACAAAACAAACGCAAATCACTTTTGTTCGTTATTTAATTTTAGGTCTTCCAATGCCTCTTGAAGTCCTTCTGGAATTCTGCCCGCGTCTATTTCCTTCGCCCAAAATATGTACTGAAAATAAATAATACATTATAATTTTCAAGAGAACACAATTAAGTATTATATTAAAGGTTTGGTACACTTTTAATGTACTAGAACCCTAAGGAAAACAATAATATGGATCAATATTTTTATTTAAATTTTTAGTACATTAAAAGGGAGTTAGTTACCTGTTCATATTCTTGTCTGAGCGCCAAGACTGCCTTTTCTCTATCAGCTACTAGTTCTTCTAAATATTGGTATCGTAATTTTTTACGAGCTCGGCACTCTCTTGCACTCTGACGGCTGCGTTCTGTAAAGAACAATAATTCCAATTATTTTATGATTTTTAGTTATTCTAAGAAACGAGATATGTATAACTTCCCTTTTTATTTCAACACTTTCTACTGGTGGAATCTGATATTCAAGCAAATATTTACAAAAAATGACAAACACGACGCATTACAAATATAATAATAATTCAAGAAATTATCGCAAATGGAATGAATCATTTACATTATTAGTTATAACAAAACACTATTTTTAAAACGGGTCAACAATTTGAACGAACTTTATTTTGTAAACTTTTTTAATAGACTGTAGATGATACATGATACAATAGTTGAACAGTTTACCCAATTTGGCTTTCATGTCCACTTTTTCAGCCGATTTTCTTCCTGGCTTTCTTCCGCGTTTTCCCGATTCCTTTCGAGCAGGCCCTTCCTATAAAATAAAATAAGCATTATTAAAGGATATATTATTTGATAAATAACAAAAAAATGTATCATTTTAGTATCTTACTGAGGGTGAATTATTTGGATAGTATTAAAATATGACAAAGGAACTGAAGAGACCATTACAGTGCTGATCAGAGTACCATTATTAAATTTTTTGTATACTTTTCTTCTACAGAACCAATGCAACTTATAGTTCTATTCTATATAATATATTGATCACATCCCCAAAAGTTGTTGGAATCATTCATGTAAATAGTGCTCATCTGGTGAAAATTTAAATAGACATGAAAGATTTTTCTCAGTGTTTAATAATACCTATATTTTTAACAATTGGCTGAATGTTTTCCTTATTTATACCGTACGAAAATAAGAAATAAACTTGATACAACTTGACTAGTAATTTTCGAGAAGAATTGAATATCGAAGGACTTCATTTTCTCTAACAAGAGTTTTATTTATCCTAAAATAGAAATTTTTAAAACTCATACATATTCAAGAAATGGTGGTTATTTGTATATTTATTTTGTTTGTTTAATCCAGTTTAATATTTCAAATTTTTGCTCGTTCCGAATTTAATTTTTTTTAACCGCACTCAATAAAAATTATTAAATCTTTGTGTTAACTAAATATTATTGATTTCATAAATTGTATCCTCGATCATAAATATAATTATTTTTTATTATATACAATGTTTAAAAAGTTTTTAAATTAAATTAAATTAAAACTAATTTTGACTAATTTTTTTTAAATTAAACTAATTTTTAACTAATTAAAAATTAAAATTAAATTAAAAAAAACGTAATAAAAATAACTTTTTTCGCCCCTAACAAATATTCTTTTAAATAAAAGGTAACATTTGTCTCTGAGTTGGAAACAATTCTATTACGCAGGGCCTGAATTTTCATTAATTTAATTTAATTTTTATTCTATTAAAATTTAGGTTAAATTAATAAAACACCAAAAAATGCAGAATTTTGAATTATCCGAATATCCTAAACCTACAGTATATATGTACATTTCTGGGTTTGGTCGTTAGCCAATAAAAATAAGTAATTAAGTAATACTTTTGTTTTTAAAAATTAACATTACATATTTGATTTATGAACATTGTTTTATAGAAAACTAAAAATAATTATGTATTTTAATTAAGGTGCTATAATTTAAGTTGTAATTTAGAAAATAATGATATTTTACTCATCATAAGCGTAATTTTCAAAATGGGTTAGCGAATTTGTTGTGCTATCTATACTAGATAAATAAAAACAAATTGATATTGAATAAGGTAATCTTTAAAGTTGTATTTGCAAATAATTTACCAACATTTTTTTATATCAGCTCGAAACAGAGTGAAATAAAATAATTTGTTTATTTATTATCAAGTAACTGAAAAAAATATTTAGAAAAAATATATTGTAACTTTCATAGGATTTTGTACTTTTTATAAATAATAAGTGAATTAACTTTATTATGTTTGCATCCATAACCGATATGAACATAATTACATTTTTAGGTTTAATTCCAATTAATTTATCAGCAAACTGCGAATAAAGGAAAACTGCGCCGTATCTTAGAATTTTCTTATATAAGTAGGTATCTGTGATAACAACTAAAATCTATTTTTATTTCTTGATATTCAAAAATTCTGAGATCGTGAGGATCTGTTACAGATATACGAATTTCCTTAGACCAACAGAAACACATGAAAGAAATATTTGGGTGCATGCATTCTTAAAATATAACGATTTTATTTAAAATTCTAACTAACCCAATATAATGTCCTATTTTTATTATCGTTGTGAAATCGGCATAATTTTCCTATTTTCTTGCATCTCTGAAGCACTGACAAGTGTTTTTCTTGGATAAAAAATATCGTTATATTTTTTTATAGTTAAGAGAATTGTATTAGTCGATAGAGATTTTTTGTAAAGATGAATAAGGACGAAAGGGTATAATTATCGTAAAACTGCAATAAGTTAATTTTATTTAAGGTTAAAGCAATTAAATGTAAACTATATCCATACAATTCCATTTATAAACAAACTGCGAAGAACGGATTACTACGTCGTATTGCAAATTTTTTTATACGAGCATTTTTACCGAAATATTTTCTCAAACGAAATTTTCAGAAATTTGGTACCTGTGAAATAATGAAAGTATATAATTTTTATTTTCTTTGGGACTATAATTATGGAACTACCGGCATCTTATGGTAACGAAAATTGAATTTTTAACGAATCATTAAAAAGGCAAGATGCGTTTTTATCAATTATTTTGTACAGTGTGCAAAGTATCTTATTCAGAAAAGGTCATATATTTGAAAACAAAATTAAACTCTAGTTAATACTGGGAACATATATATATATATATATATAGCTTGCATGGTAACTAAGGGAAAAAACTTAAAACTATATTTAAGGGTAGGAACATAGTTTCCATAGCAAGTAAGGTTAATTTAATAAAATAAAAGATATTGATACGTAGCCAATGCCCCCTCAAAAATTAATATTGGTATTAAAATGGAAAAATGAATAGTTTTTATCAGTAAAAAATGTACGTGCATTTCTAGAGATATTTGTGCAAATATTACTAAATTGCAAAATATAGATAAATGATTAACTTCACATCCTATCATAAAAGCAAAAAAATAGGCGGAATCTTTTGCGTTGTTTCTTTTAGTTGTTAACATTCACTTTAGAAACCTTGGTCAGTTACAAAATCAAGTTTTCTTGAATATAAATCATAACTACAAGCACAACATTACATTCTCAACTTTTATAAATTTTCTTAATAATAAAAACAATACTTTTAGTTATAAATAATTTGTAAAATTAAATAATTATAAAAGCAAGTCAAGGACTGCAGCTAGAGCAGTAACGTGTCCTGAATTTATGTTAATGCGAACTTGGGGAAAATAATTTAACAAAAATGTGAAGTAACAAAATTATCTAAATTTTCGGTAAATTGTACTTCATCATTTAATAAAGACAATTAGAAAAAAAGTAATGCTCACCGATGGAAATGCGTAGTTCAGCCAGGACAACACGCAGTTAGAAAGCTGACACGGTCACAAAACGAGACCGGCGAAGCAAAGTATCGGAAATCAGATTCGAGAGACCGCTTGTCGAACGTCAGAACGAATTCGCGTTGTTGCCAGAACCGTGAAAATCCCGAGCAACTCATGAGATTATTAATAATACTTTGAGGCCAGCTTTAAAATATTTTACTTTCCAAAACTAATACCACTGAAGGAATAATTAGGATCCGGCTCGAAGGACCATGGAGGAATAATTAGGTGTTTGTCCTATTTATCTTCTCGATACAATGGTGTGTTAAGGCGTTTGTTCATTTGATCTTTTAGCAGTTGGAGTAGAAATAAAAATGTAAAGAACCAGTGAATATCAAACAATCAGTGCAATTATGTGTTATGACAATCCGAATGATTAAAAATATGATAGTGTTGTTTCACAAAGATTGAATAGTTATCAATGTAAGAAACTTTGTAACTGTACTTAAATTTTTTTGACAACTTTAATTTACTTTTTAATGTCAGTTATAGCTCATATATTGTGAATCATTTAAAAAGTATCACCAATAGAACCCACATACACCACGTATAAAAAATAATTTAAAAGTTCCAAAAAGGGCAAATTAGCATCAAATATAACAGATATTCTATATAGATAGAAGTTTACAGAAAAGGCTTGAAGGTGTGCCAAGTACGCAAATTTTATCCTGTCCCAAGATTTTCTGGCTCTCCCTCTTCTCTCTTATTCAATGTGTCTTGGTTTTTACACTTTCCATATAATTTTTTCATATGAAATTCTGTATGCTCCTAACAGTCCAGACACCTTTCTTGTGTTTGTCTTTAAATATTGTCTGTGCATTGCATTTTTGAATATGTTTTAGTGCCTTCACAGCTCATTACCAATACATTTATAGGGCTTAAATTTGTTTGTCTTCACCCATGTTTTTGATCAATGTATTAGTGTTAGGGATATTATTTTCCTTACATCTTCTACTTACATCTCTTTTTGGTATCTCTTCACTAGAAAGCTACCATTGAAGCACTAAACATTTCCAACACTTTGTCCTCTACGCAAAACAGAAGACTTTATCTTTTAAAATAGGAACAATTTTATTGTCAGTTATATTAAAACTTTTTATTGGCGGTTATATTAAAACTGTATTTAGCAGGGTAAAAGGACGACAATTAAATTCTTAAATCAATTCTACTATAATTAATAAACTGTTTTTTTTTCGCTGTGATTTAGTATATCTATTTATACAATGGTACCAAAATGATGGAATAATGTAAATTATAACTTATATATTTTTTAATTCACCCTTAGACACAAATACTAAATCGAAAATATTTTTAACCGGACATTAAAAATTTTAAAAATGTGATTGGGTATAAACAATTTTTTAGTTTTTCCAGAAACTTTACAATTAAATGCATTTTTAATTTACTTTTATTACGTACCTAAACTAGTCGTCCCGATACTTTTTTCAAATACGACTAAAATTATCCGATTTTTAGGTATAAAACTGACAACAGTTCGATTGTATTGCGCAGTAAAACATGAACGCAGAAACGCTTTGCCACCATTTGATGTTTGTTGGAGGTTACAGAAGACAGAAGTTTATAATTAATTCGTTACTACGTTTTTAGAGTACGTTGGCTTTTTAACTAATTATTTAGGTAAAAAAGCATGCAAAAAACGCGTAAACAAATACAATAATCCAAATATCTTATCTCCAACTATCTGCTGATAAGGGTTACTTCTACTATTGCGCTGCAAATTTTAGCTAATTTTTTAATAATGAGAAAAATACGATATGCATACAAAATTGCTTTTGGAAGTGTAATCATTTTTCATGTATCCTGTATTTTTTATAGCATTAATAACTTTATAAAAAAAAAACACTAAAATGTCTAGTTAATGCTGTATTTTTCGTAACTTCTAACAAAAAATATCTGTTGCAAATCACTGTTCTGCTAAAAGGTTGTGTCTCTAAATGGAAATAGATAAGCCAAATATCAACCAATGATTCGAAATAGCAAAGTACCTAACATTAGACCAGGGACCATAGAACATGTAGACCCTGTGGTAGGCAAGTAAGAAACCGGAAGTACCACCTCACTGAAAAAAAAAGCAATTTGAGCTTAAAAGCACTGCTGATCCGATCAGAGAAGGCACAGAAGAAGAAACTCCAGGACAGTAGAATACCTCGCCAAGACCCGCTCCCCTAGTATGTACAGAACAGCCAGATTTTCAGGGAACTCAAAGCTACCCACTTCTGGAAATAATAAACGAGAGAGCCAGTAAGCCACGGAATCATCCCAACCAAGAACTAAGGAAACCATATGAGAGAAAACTATCAAAGATAGAATAGACCAAGAAAACAACTGGATGAAGACATGGACCAGGACATAGATTAAAAGATATGATGAGCAACGCACAAGAAAAGACAAATCCAAGAAGAGCACGCAGAAGTAAAGAAGACAAGAAAAATCACAGTATTTAAGAAGACAGAAGTCGAAGCCAGGAGACCTGGACCTTTAATAGCATGTAGGAATGCCAGTATTTCTATAACAAGAGCTGTAAGCGGAGTTGTCGGACAAGAGTTTAAAAAAATATATTGTCTACATAATTTTTTACAAATTATGTATATCAATTAGCTTTACTATAAACAATATTTGTTTGAAAGACTTATTACACAAAATTATTTTCAGAGTTTTTTTTACAAATCTGGCAAATTTAGGTCACTTATTTAGAAAATCTGTATAAAATCTGTGTAAAACGTGAATTTTATATACTTCCATATAATTTTTTAGTTAGGTGCAAATAAAATTAAATCGTAATAACTTTTATAAGCAATCTGAAATACATATAAACAATTATATAGGGATAGTTTTTATATGCCATGGCAAAAGTATTTATATAAATATAAATCAGTATCTTGCGTTTGGGTAATCAATTAGATTATAGATAAGAATATCTGTTTACAAAAGCTTTAGAAATTCAATCGATAAAAAAATTGAAAATGAGATACGCTGCAAAAATTTTTCGTTATATCAGTCAATATAAATTTACTTAATATTTTCCTTAAAAAACATATATCTATAAATTATTTTTTTATTGATATACTTCTAGTAATGCAGTCCCAATTTATTCAAATTTGCCAGTATAACTTGCGCATGAGCATTAGAAAACTCACCCAAAACAGTGCCTCTTAAAATATTTAACTTGCAAACTAGATATATCAATTTCATTTAACAAAAACAGTCAAAAGGTATTTAAAATCAAATATATCTAATATTTGGATGCATTCGTCATAAATTGGAATGCACCAAATTATTGTTTTATATCCATTCCAAATGGCAGGATGTCTGATATCACTAAACGACAATGTGATCTTAGAATGATTACTTAATATTTAGTAAAATAACTATTGTCACGGGTAACTTACGCAAACACTGTGTTCCTCAATCACTGCCATTTCCTCAAAATTCATTTTAGATATTTGTATTTAAAGACAAACTAAGAAAATTGTAAGAAAATTACACTTTTCAGCACAAAAACAGTTCAACGTGTCTGTGTTATTTACAAACATTACAAGGTCACCCAATATTTTCCTTTACGTCATAAGTCGATAATTTTTTAGAACAACGCTTAATCTGCCATCTAGGGATAAATAACTCAATTCAAACATTGTATTAGCGTACACATTTTAAAAAAACCAAATCAATACACTAAATATAATAACGCATTTTATTATAAAATACACAAATACTTTTATGTGCTGTAAGAAATTCACATGCACCTTATTATACCGATAACGGTATTGTAGGTATTTTCAATTTATCTGTCAACCGTCAAAATTACTGTTGGATTATTAAATAAGGTTATGTTTGTATACAGACATTCAACTTGATTTAATCTTCATTATATCCATTCTACAATTTTATAGACACTACTATCCGAAATGACCAAAAATTTTCCTACTGATTGGGATATTGAACAATACAGAGATGACACAGAGCCCGAGCATCATTGGGAGTTGAGAAAACAGTTTATGAATGGACATAAATCAAAATTCCCTGAAGATTATTTGGTGGCATTAGCAAAAAGTTTTACTAATATCGAATTTATGGGATGCAGGTAAGAAAGTCGAAACAGTAACCCATTTTAAACAAAATTTCATTTGAACATTGTATAATTAGTTATCCGCCAGCGTTAATGATAAAAATAGCAGAACTTTCTAAAGATGTGGCTAAATCATATAGAGAAGATAAGAAAACCAAGCTTCAAAGGACATTTGTTTCTGCTTCAGATGCGGCTGAGAATAAAATAAGTAAGTGCAATTATTTTTTGTTTAAGAGATATATTTTTATTTAAATATTGATATTGTAGAAAGGCGCTAAACAGATCCATGTGCGGTACAGAGGAAAGAGAAAACCAGCTACATTAAGGGTAAAAATACTTTAATTTATACAAGAATGTAAATAAAGATTTTTATAAAAAACTTTTTGCATATAATTTTATAAATATATAAATACTAGTCTTTATAGCATAATTGCTGAGTCTCTGGCAAGAACTTACAAAAAATAAATGTTTGAATAACAGCTTCAATAAGAAATCCATTATCATTAACCTAAAACTTATGTACAACCACCAAAATTAAAACAGTTATGTTATAACTAACCTATTTACTAGACGTATTATGTAGCCCTTCAATAGAAACACTTAGCTGTTCTAATCTTTGCATAAGTTGACTCATAGTATTTTGGGAACTTTGAATATCTTCTTCATTTAAGCTGGTTACAGTTGCAGATGCTAAATCAAAATGTAACTTTGCAAGTTTCTCTTGCTGTTCTCTAATGTTGGTCATTTGTTCCATGGTGCACCCGCTTCCAAAAGCTCTTAGTTTGCCTGAATGAAAATCTGCTAGTAAACCTAGTAGAGCCCTTTCCATGTGTCTAACATCAGGAACTTGAGAGATAAAAGAATGGTGTCTAGTATCTGTATTTGTGTTATCAACTAGATCGCAAATAAAAAAAAATCAAAATAAAAAATGTGCGAAAAAAAATATAATAAAAAAGCTCCCATAGATTAAAAATATTGCTACCAAAAAATTAAACAAAAAAAAAGATAAATAGAAATTGGTAATCATGCATCATCTACTAATAGTATTTTAAGTGAACATCACAGAATAAATAATACAGTAAAGAACCATAGTGAATGTTTCTACTCTTACTTTGTGGAATCTATCAAAAATGTAAAAGATAAAATTGATATTTTAAAGCTTTTTAAATATTCTTATAACAATAGTTTCACCTTTTGACATCATCAGATAAGATTTTAAGAATAACAGGCTATTGTCAATAAGAATACCTATAAAGTATTAGATTATGGAATATTACAATAAGTATATTTTATTTTTTACATTCATAGCGTATAGATTCCAGTAAGTAAGGGTAGAAACAATCATTATGGGTTTATTAATTACCTTTATGTGGATTTCTAGCTCTAATTGTTGAAGTTTTATTTCCGTCTCTAATTTTTCGTTCATTTACGAATGTAATTTTAGACCCAATTGCTCCAGTTTGCCCTTTTCTTCCCTGAATTATAGAACTACGACTAGTATTACCAGAGGATGATATCTGAAATTATTTAGCGGATTGTTAAATAGTAAACGATTTGTTATATTATATCCATCTATTACCACTTTATTGCTTTTAACTGGGGATATCATTTTTCCTTCAGTTTCATCTTGAATTATGCTATCTTCATTTTCTGCATCACTTGAAACTAATTGTTGGAGTTCTGAAGTTTCTCTTGGTTCCATTTTACTTAGGATTAAAACATAATCCCTTAATAATTACTTATTTATCCTATTCATTTAGAAGAAAACTGTCAACTGCCACTGATTTAATCTTCTAACTGGTTAGAGGCAAACAAAAAGAAGAAGATATCTTCTTACATAAATGTCCGGGAACAATGTGTAGTCCATGTTTTACCAGCCTCATTTAAATGAACTCAAATACCAATTAGTACTTTAAATTAATTTTTTGAACCTCAACCACAATTTTCTTTATAACCCTAAAAAATGAGATTATTGCACACACCTCTAGAATCATGTTTTTGACAATAATGATAGATTTCAGTTGACGTAATAGATGTCATTTTGTTGACAGTTTTAATGGGAAGGAGGAGGAGGATCATATAAAAAAATAATAAAAATGATTAACGTTTATATTGATAATAAAATTATGTTCAAGAGTAAGATTTTTAATTATAATAAATTTTCAAATTGATAAATAAAATTTCAATGATGAATGAAAGCTCTCCATATATCTTAAAGTACCAGCAGTTGCTGAGAGATTTAAAAAGCACAGTGGAAGGATTGTTGATGACTCAGGTTGCTAATGTGTGGTCAGTTTACGGTGGCTTAAACAGATTTCATAATATAGTCGATAAAATTTTTAGACATGGATGTAAGAGCTCACAAGATGTAAGTAACCTTTGTTTTTTTGACAAAGAGTAGTCTTATGATTTCATATATTTTAGGAATCTGGTTATTACAGCTTTATACAAGGATTAGAATGGCTACAGCCGGAAAATTCAAAATCTTGTTTTTCTATTGATTGTGAATATCGCACACATATTCCCATTCATTTAAAAACAGATAAATCAGCAATTTGGTTGCATCGAAGTATCGAAAATCATTCTTTGTCTCAGAAATTATCTTGGTTATTATCTGACAAGCCTCATTTATCTAATTGCTACCAATCTTATGCTTTTCTTTGCCAAGAGAAATATGCAGAAGCCACTTTAATTTGTTTAAGAGCAGTGGAAAGAAACCAAGCAAGTTTACTATCTGATATAAATCCTTGTTTATTTCTTCAAAAGCCAAATGAGTTTCTTAAAGTTCATAGAAGATGTTCATCCTTTCCTGATAATCACCTACAAAAAATTTATGCTGAAAAATTAAATATTAGGAGAAAAACTGTACAAAATATTCAAAGTGAGGAAAATAGAACAAAATTAAAAGGAAACGTACAAGGTACACTTAAGCCGTGGCATAGTATGCCCTCTCTGTTGGTCGTTCAGCACAAATTTTCTAAAAAGAGACCTTGTTCTGAAAGCAAAACAACCCCTTCAACTCCACTACATTCTAAGAGAATATCTCCATCATTACTTAAGGTGAGCAAAACAACAATTTAGTTCAAGTGTTACATTTCTGACTCTTATGAAAATTAATTTATGGTTATTAAAAAGTTGAAATAATGTACGAATTTAAAAAATAAAAAATTGCAAAAAAGTACCTAATATTTTTAATAAATAGGTGAGGTTATAGTTTTCCGTTGTAATGTGTAAAAATCAAATTTTAATTGATAGCCTTATATCAAATTTCTTTCTTAAAATTTAAATACCAGTATCTAATCAAAGAAGTAAATGACCTTATATTCAAGACGTCAGGTAAATGTTGACCCATAAAAAAGATAATTCTTTGATTTATTTTGTTTTTTCAAGAAAACCTGAGATGTTTATAATCATTAATTTGTATTTATCTATCCAAGAATGCAAATGAATTAAGTTGTTCTAGATTTGTTTTGTGTTATTTTGAGTATTTATCTTGCTTCCTGGGTTGTCTACCACTATTCAGGGAAACAAGGCTATTTATTATTTTTGTTTTGTAACTTAACAGAATCTGATGTAGCTGATATCTTTTTGCGCTTTGGAATTTATTTATGACTAGTGTGTATTTACTTTGTGTGGATACTTCACTTAAAGGTACGTTAATTTGTAAAATATTAATCGAGGGACATTTTGATCTACAGACTGTGGTTTTACTGTGAATATTAAGTAATATACAAAAATTTTACTTCTCAGTATTAGCTACATTTGTCTATTTTAGTTGAACTTTCTAATTATTAGTTTATTAACTTTATTAAGTTTGACAAGGAATACAATTTTTTTATTACATTAGTATCAGGTTCAGAAATAGGTGTACAGTGGTTCTCAAAATATTGTAATCAAATCGCAAAACCATCTTGTATTTCATAAAAAACAATATTGTTAAAGAAAAGTCCTTCATCACTTTGGAAGTCGATAATAATTTTTTTTAAATATTATCTAGTATAAATGGTAAATAAAAAAATATTGATTTACATTTATTTAAGCCTACTATCCTGTGTACAAAGTTTATGCACTTTTTACAAACTTAAGGGTACTAATGTGTAAAATAAAATAAAAAAAAACGTTTTTTAAGGCATCTCTTATTAATTTGTAAAGGTAATACATTGTTTTAGTTTTAACAGCCTATTTATTAGTTTATATTTAAATAAACTAAACAGAAAATTCTATCTAAATCTAACAGCTTCAAATCCCAATTGGCTTTTTTCTTTCTAATATTCTTTCAGAAACTTTTCCTGTCGCTGGTATCCACGCAAAGGGTTTTAATTAATTGATCATATCTCTTTAGAATTGATTGTTAATTCAAAAGTATCTGCCCTGTGTGTCATTTTAGCTCTTTGGTACTATTACATTGCGGTAAAACTTATGTTATTTCTAGGTCGATTATAATTCACTTCAACCACACAATAACAAATTAAGCAATAAAAGGAGTCGTCAAGATGTTAAACCTTCTTCAGATATAAAACACGTTCTTATTAATAATTGCAATATAATCGAACATACGCCGTCTTTAAGCAGCTCTCAAAGCAGCGGTACGATAATGAATGAAGAATTAAACCTTTCTGCAGTATCAGTTCCAGAAGCCAAATCAAAATCACCACTTATTCTGTCTCAGTCGCCTTTGGCAGTTGTTGATTCATTTATGCCAAAGCCTGGCGAAAAAGATTACAAAAAACGGCCCAAGAAAACTTTTATAGGTAAGAATTAGGTTACTATTATTGTAATATTTATTAATGAAAATGTTTTTGTATTGTAGAAGATGGAGGCATGAGTGTCCTCCCTATGGCAACTGGCTATTTTCCAAAACCTACTAAAGGCCAAAGTCTCCTCTCTTTTTTAACTTCCAGTCAATTTGCAAGGGCCAATGCCGAATTAGATAGGGAAAATGCACATTTTAGTATTTCAGAAGCAATTATTTCAGCTATGGAACAGATAAGATGTAAAAGAAGTTTTAAAATAACAGAAGAAGAACAAATGGATGACAGTGATCCAGAAATAGTAGAACTTAAACAGAAAATAAGATTAAGAAGAACAAAAAAAGTCTTAGAGAAGCAAAAGAAAAATATTTCCTTCAGTTTAATGAGTGATGGAAAGACGGATAGTGAGTAACTTCAACTATATTTTTATCGTATTTAATGAATCCTGTTTTACAGCCACTACGACAGTTAGCCCTTGCTCTACCACCCCAGAAGAAACATCTGACGGGTCAATTTCTGATGATGTCGAAGATTTGGAAATTAATGAAACTTCGAATCTTGAAGAAAATGCTGGTTTGTCAATGTCAATGGCATCTCTCTTTTCTGAAGCCGATATTATGAAACGACCTATACGCGGTACGCCAGATGGGTCTTCAGATATATTATCTGCGGAGGGTGTTGCAATATCTCTTATAAGTAAATTCAGTGATAAACAGTTACCCCGGTAAGGTCTTTAGATCATATTAAATTAGAATCAAATTTGTTATTCATTTGTTGCCATATTTTAAAATATTTGTTGTAATCCATATTAGTTAGCACCAACATTTGATATGAGGATAAAGAAAAATTATATGTTTATTCTTAGTTGGCAATTGTATTGATTAAATAATTTTAAAATGTGAAATGTAAAAATAATTGTAGGGCTTCCGATCTGGAATGGTTAGTTTCAGAAGAAGATGCTCCTCAAGCATTATTGCCCCTTCCTAAAAGCTGGCCTATTAATCCTCACTCAACTGAAGACATTACACCTTTAAGAGGAACACAAGAGTGGGCTCCACCTAGAGCGCAAATTATTTTTACCATACATCCATCTTTAGGGTAAGTGGAATAATAGTAAATTATTAATAATAAATGTACTTTATTGGTGTACCCAATTGGCCACCAACCAAATTTCAGCCATAATATGAAATATTAAATCGCTAATTTCTTATTTACAGGAGAAAAGCTTTGATGGAGAGACAAAATTACAGATGTGCAGGATGTAGCATGAGGGTAGCACCAAAATATGCAAATCGATTTCGTTATTGCGAATATTTAGGTAGATATTTTTGTACAGGATGTCACAAAAATCAATTAGCTCTTATACCAGGGCGAATACTTCAGAAGTGGGACTTCAGAAGGTATTACCATATTTTGTTTAATATATTTTCATATCCTAAATGTATTTTAGGTACCCAGTGTCGACATTTTCCTATAGATTGTTAGAACAAATGTACACTGATCCGTTATTTAGAGTATTTTCATTGAATAAAAATATCTCGAAAATAGCGAGGAATCTCGAATTCTGCAGACGGTTGCGATTAGGTTTATCATATTTGAAAGATTTTATTTTTACCTGTAGATTTGCTGAATCGTAAGTAAATTTATTTAAATTATGAACTTTTTATTTTATATAATTTTTTTATCATAAAAACCAGTTTTTATATTATCATATCTAAATACAGCGTGTTTTTAAAGTTTAAGAATCCAAGAGAAACTTGAAGAAATGGGATCTGCTCTAACTCAGTCTGACGTTTACTCTATCGAAGATCTAGTTAAGATTAAGACTGGCGAAATGAATTCAAAATTAAAAGTTCTAGTGGATATATGCTGTAAACATACTGCTGAATGCAAGGTAATTACATGTTATGTAACTGCAATGTGGAATAAACTTATTTTTCCCTTTATTTTACATATTAATGAAGAACTTTGAGACACATCAACTTTTCAACTTAATTGTACATTCTCCAAACGAAAATCGAAATTTATAGTGTGATTAATGTTAGTTCAGCTTAGCTGGCACCCTGTTTTTTAATGGAACATCATGTAGCATTATATATTTTTGAAAGCTACTTGATAATCTGACTTCAATGACCTAAAATACTTATGGTTAAATTTTGAAATTCTTTGTTCTTCATCTAATTGTTAGCAATAACCTCCTCTGTTATAAAACTCAACCTCAATCTGTTAAAATCAAACATTTTTAACGGTAGAACCTCCTGATAATGTTTAAAAAAACTTCCAAGTTTTTCAAACTTCGCTACAAGATCTTCTCTCCAAATGACTGGCATAACTTTGACAATATTTTCTATTTTTTACTTATTTGAACTCATTTTCAAAAATTTGAGTTACATGGTTCTCATACACCCTCTTGATCATCTGTTTTAAATAATGTTATTCTTTCTTCTTGAACAATCCTTGTTATCCAAACGTCTCGATTTTTCCATTGTACCAACCAAAATTCCGACAGAAGAAATTATTTCATCTGTATCCTTTCAAAAGATGGAATACTTTTTGTAACAAAATGTTTAGAATCGGTTAATATCTTATCGAAGAATTTAAAAAGATATACAATGATAAAAGTTGTTCCATTGATAAAACAGCATACCGGCCATGCCCGACTTACTTACTTTCGATTTTTGTTCAGAGAATGTAGGATAGAGTTCAAAAGTGGACATTTTTCATAAATATTGGCAAAAATAATGGTATTCCATAAGTGGTTGCCAATGTACACTTTTATTTAGATCAACGTTCTTTTACATTTAGTCTATAAGAAAAATTATATTGCAATAAGAGAAAGCTTTATGCGTTTTATACAATTAATTTTGAACGAAATACTGTTTGTGCTAAGATACTAATTCATCCATTCTTGGGTGACAATAGCCCTGGTAAAATAAATAATATTATTAAACGCAGGTTTTAGCTTGTGTAATTTTAATTAGTTAATTAACTGATTAAACATTTTTTAAATAAATTGTATTTTATTTCAGTTGTGTTTGGCCCGAGGATTTTTCTGTGAATATTGTAAAACCAATGAAGTTATTTTTCCTTGGCAATTAAGGACTGTCTCTAGATGTAATAAATGTGGCAGTTGCTACCACACAGGGTGTTGGCGTCCCAGAAACTCACCTTGCATAAAATGCTGCAGATTACAAAAAAGGAAAGAAAGCACTGACAGTAGTATTTAGGTTTAATCATGCATAATTTCTAATAACAAATATATCAATTTTATAAGCAACTATTTTTATAGAAAAATATTTATTGGAATAATTTTATTCCTGTGCTAAAAGTACAAATACATGTTGTTACCCAATATTTATATATATATGTATATTTTCTTGATCCTTTTTTTTTTACGTTCTGATAATTTTGTAAAAATTAGTTGCGTTTTGATGGTCATTATACAAAGTTGACAATAGACCATATATCAAATTTCAACAGATGACACCCTTTAATGTACAAAATAGAGTGGGTTAATATTTGTTACTGAAATAACATTTTTTTAAACAAATAAAATTAAAAGGAAAATTAAATCCTACTAGTATTAAAAACTAAAACGTCATGTAGAAACGAATGTTTGTTAAACATATTTATTTAAAAAATAACAAAACTATTATATTACTGAGGAACTCATTTAGCAAGTCTTATTTATAACAATAAATTAACCAATTTTTGAAAAGTGTCAGAACACAAGAAAATGCGTGTGTATAATTTTAATTGTTTTCTTACAATAATTATTAAATGTTACAAAACCCAATATATGCAATAATTAATACATACAAAAATAAAATAATGTATACAGTCAAATAAACAATAAAATCAAACCTAAATGCGTTGTTAAAGTTCGTGATTATCAAGGAAAGGAGTTTTGGCCACTTCAAAAAATATTTTGTGGGAATACTTGTTTCTTACTGTCATCAGTTGAGAATTTGGCGGTTTTCTTAGATTGGTATTGAGTAGTAAAACGATATCTTTAAATTCTTCTAATTTGTAACCTAAAATATAATTTTCACAACTAACTCTCTTCAAAAAAGGAATCAAATGAGCTTAAAAAAAATAAATTTTACCGTTTTCTCAATTTTTTCACAAAATCTACCTTTATCATCAGCGTAACACACTAGTTGCCCTATAAAATTTGTATTTTGTTCGATACCTTCATATTAAAAATAAAATTGCCCCCAACTCCGGTTTCTATTGTATCGCCAGAGTTCAATGTGTTTCCAATTTGTTTTCCAAACTCTGACAAATATTTTTTATTCATTGTAGGTCTACACCTCTTATTTTATTAATTAATTGCGTCTTAATTTACTAATTACTATTAAGTGTTCAAATTTATTAAAAAAGCCTTAGCAAGACTTAACAAAACTACTAAGAATTTTGATGAATCATCCAGACCTTCCTTGCTGTTTTTAAGAAGTCAATTATAATAATTCCGGCATTAGAATTTTAGGCCAAACTATTTATTTGTAATAGTACTTGTTATTAAAAAATGAAAGTAGCTTAGTTTTTAGCAAATGCTCGAAACATTTATTAATGATAATTAAGCACTGTTTAATAATTTCAGTAGTAGACTTTCTAGATAATGGTAGATAACGAAAGGTAATTTAAGATATTTAGGTAATTAGCTGTAATTAATAAATTACTTACCTGTGTAAAACTCTAACGTAGGAGTCCAGTTGCTAACGTTTTTCATCTTAAGCGCCATATACAAAGCTGCTGAAGCTAACTTTGAATCTTTTATGGTTATCGTATCGTAATTCATTAAAGAATATTCCAATATGAATCGAGCAAGGGTTAAAATTGGCATTGTTATTTTGGCGCACTAAAATATTTATATCTAGTTTTATGCATATTTGAAATTTGAATCAGAAGTTAATAGTTACCCTCGCATATCTCCTTAAAAACCGGTAGCTAATTGGAATCCCCAAGTCAAAAGCACAAACTTTGAGCAAGTTCATTTCCATCCTTATTAGTTCTCTTTTAGTGTAAGCACCGTCGCAAATGTATAAAAAGTCATCAATCAGTGGTGGTATTCTTTCATCAAATTTACTAGCTACAAACATGGCGGCGGCGCCAACTAATTGTAAGGTTTCTTTTCCTACAGTCATTTTGCAGAGGTACATATCTACAAGTTTTACTCCCAAGTAAAGAGTTTCATGATTGAGTTCAAAACTTTCTTGAATTTCTACCATCCAGTCGACTAGTAGAGATCGCATCCAGCGGGTGAGGCATATTTGACGGTCCAGGTAGTCAGATATTTGAAATTGAGCCTAAAAAAATTAAAGAAATATATTTAAAAAAATAATGCTTAAGTTGGAATCATATAAAAACATTTTTTATTACTTGTTAAGAAAAAAAGTTATTTTTCATAAAATTTATGCCTAGTCTAAAATCTAAAATGCAATAATCACATATCAAATTTTTTAGTGGTATACAAAGTTTGTCAAAAATTATGAATATTGCTCAAGAGTTAAAATACTTTTATTATTGATATCGATAATTGTTTTGAAAAAGATGATCAAAATTAAAAACTACATTAGAATATGCAATTACATGAAACTACCAAGAAAAATAAAGTCTTGTTATTTTTTATAAATTTTTCTACACACGTTTCTACTTAAAAAACTTAGTTTTAATTTTGTAAATTTCAATACCGATCATTTATCTCTTTTGTTTATTAAAAATATGATAATCGTTCTATTGCAAAATTTCCCGTTTTAAATTCCTTATTATATGTAGAGTAATTTCCTGGCATGCTCCTGAATTGATCCTCTTCAAATGATTTTGAAACTGCTCTTGGTGGTAAACTTTTTGTTTCAAGCAATCCCTGAATAAATAGTCAAAAGAGGTTAAGTCAGAACACCTAGCAGACCAAAAAAGTCTGAATATCTGTGAATCAGCTTTTCATTGAAAATACTTTCAAGGTATTTTCTGTTAAAGTACTGTGACATGAGTCCCCGTTTTGGATAAATTAAGGGTCTTGTAAAGATAGATCGCCCATAAAGTCATTGAATTAAATTAGTCAAAATTATAAATAATGTTCGGCATTTGTAAATTGTCAAATTAATCTGATTTTGTAAATACCACACATTTATTCTAAATGTACATTGGTCACGATTCTTTTTTTTTAAGTTAGGATTTGTATCAAAGTAACAACGAACATTTTGAGGCGAGAGGGTTCCATTTGAAGAAAATTGGAAAAAAATTGTCTTACAACCTTGTATACAATTGAAAAAATATATGATATATCTGATTATTTCAACTTAGGGTTTAGATCGTGCAGACCTCTTGATGAAGAATACCTTTTAATAACATTTTCGTATTTTTTTAAATATTATTTTCACAATCACACTTTTACATACTTCTCTTTCTTTCAGATAATTAAAAATATCCATAGCGTAATGCGAAACTTGAAATACATCATCCCAGTTTTCTTTATCATAATCAAGTACATTGGATGGAACTGAGTGGTTGCCAAGGTTTAACTGATCCTCCAATTGTTTGGCAACCATTGAAACATTTGACATTTTTTCTTTTTCGCATGGTGTGGCTTCTGCAGATTCAGAATTTCTGGTTGACCTCAGATTGTGTTTTTTTGCACTGAAGTATGCAGTTTCATTACTAGAATTATTTACGGCAAAAAATATAATACGAGATTAACACAAGAAAGCATCTGGGATCAATGTTGAGTAACATAATAAAATTAATTGAGAAATGACCCCAAAAATTTATAAACGAATTAATCCCACTTATAAATTTTTTAACAATTATACTTACACTTCTTCTAAAGCAGTAGAGTATAAAGTATCTTCAGTCTTTTCAAATTCATTGCTTAGCCTTTTGTTGCACTTATTAGTACCCTCTTTAAGTACCTCTTTTGGTTTTACTGCAGTTTGGTTGGGGATCACTGTTTTTATAGATTTCCTAGTTAACACCTACAAAAAAGACAAAAATATAATTCCTTGGTTTACATTAATTCTCAAAATTCTGGATTTTTATTTATTTAAATCATTAAACATTTACAACGTGTAATTCCATAATAATACGTTACTTTTTATTGTAAATTGATTTTTCTATTAATTAGTAATACCCTTTAGACAATTTATGAAATTTTCAGTTGAAAGGTTGAAAATTCTAAATAATTATTTTCCAAATTTATTAAATTAAAATTTAAACTAAGTTAGATCATCAGATTTTACAATCTATAGTAGTAACTAACAAAATAAAAATAAAACAATTGCAACTAAAACTGACCTTGTGGGCAGGTGCTAAAGGCGGAGCATTTTCATTTTGTTTAGATTTAGCTACAGTCTTAACAGATGGAAGGATTTTCATATGTGTAGTGAATTTTTTCACAGTAACAGTTTTCTTCTGCTTGTCTTCTATTAGTTTATTTTTTAAATTTTCAGTAATATTTATGTTTCGTTCACTAAAAGCAATCCTCTTGGTCATTTTGTTTTCTTTAGAAGGAGAACAATCTGCTTTTCGTTTACTTCTTGTGTTGTCTTGTTTAGTGTCCTTTGCGTTTGGGCATATTACAGTGGACTTACTACGTGTAGAAATTGATGTTTTGAAAGAAAAACTAGGAAGAATGGTGCTGTTACTGGATTTCAGTGGTGCCATGGTCAACCTTAAATTGTAATAATAGGTTTATATTAATAATAAATAGATTGAACCACTAGTTTAGAATAAACATTTATATTATGAGGGTTATTTTCTAATTTCTTAAGGGTAATCTTGTCTCCCAAGTAAAAATATTTATATATAATAAATTAAGTATGATTTAAGCTGGGTATGATATAAAGAAAGACTATATTACTATGTTATAACTTTTCTGTCCTAAAGATGTAAAAAATATATTGAAGGTTTCTGGAAAAACTAGTATGTAAAATAGTCATATCACACAGCAAGATAATTTAATAAATCAATATTCAGAAGTTCATACAGGCAATCTGTAGAAAAAAGTAATGTACTAAGGTTTATATTATTATCAATTAAAGCTACCTTTACTTGTAACAAATTAGAAACAACCTCTTTTTAGAGTAATGACGTGGATAGAGAAAAATAGTCTAAATTATTAATCTCAGATAAAAAAAGTGATATTTTTAATCCTGGTTAAGCGTTTGTACACTTTCTTAGAACATATAATACTAGAAATTGTCTCTAATAAGAATGAGCTTAAAAAAACCAGTGGAATTTCACTATTTGTAGAAATAAGTACCCCATATTTAGCAGTTTTAAACGGCTAAATTTAACTATTAATAAAACTATTCCTATTAGGTATCCTTGACTGAATAACTGTTTAGAAAAATATATTTATGTAAATGTCGGTATAGCAAGATAAACAACCGTTTTATATATAGAGAGAATATTAAAGTTGTTTACAACTTACAAAAAATTGAATATGGCCGCAAATCTCTATAAAAACAAATTTTTATAGAGATGGTGGTCAATGTGATCCGGGTGTGGTTTTACCGCCTTTTTATATTACTAAAAAACCTTATGGAAATTGTTATCGAAAACAGCGATCCATTTATTCTAGAAAAAAGCACACCTACAATGGAACAAAATACATCAAGATGAAGATCGAAACGTTAAAAGAAATTATGCTAGGAAATTAATATTTTTCAAATGTATTCCTTACAGGATTTAAAAATAAGTTAATCTTATATTTACCTCTTTTTATATAATGAAGGAATTCTATTGTAAAAATGTGTAAAAACTGAAAGAGCACATGAAAAATCGTTAGCTAAAGCTTGAACGGCTAACCGATGACGGTTAGACTTTTAAAATACAGTGTTGCCATGTGCTACGGTCGATACTAAGAGAGCAGGTAATATTTCAATTTTTACCTGAATAATCTTAAGGAAATTTAAAGAAGCCATTAGTAATATTTATAAACAAACCTTTAAATAAGAATCACATTTTTAGGAAAGGATGTTTTGAAAAATGTGTATGTACTTTTACTTAGCTTAAATTGTATTTTATATATTAAATTATATTCTAAACAAAAAATTATATAAATTAATAAACAAGGGTTAATTTTAAGTGCCTCATTAACATAATAAATATTAAACTAACGTTTTGTACCCTTATACTTTGTGGAATCTCTCCATAATAAATATAAAACATAAACTATACGTTTACTGTGAAAAATCAAGATAAATATACTTTATCTTTTATATTTGTTATAATTTATACCTCTTATTCCGTTTGCGAGAAAAATTTTTTCTAACAGAGTAAAATAGACCGTTTGCAGAGTTCTGGCAATACTGCTTTTTTTCTTTCAGAAAAGTAGGATAGCGATGATTGTTTTGATTGGTCAGTTTCTATCTTCTGGTGGTGTGTTTGAAAAACAAACATTGACATCTGTCATAAAAAGTTCAAAAATTCCAGCGAGTAGGTCAAATAATCATGAAATTAACCTCACTTTTGTGTTTATATGGTAACATTACACAGATCCTGTTATTTATTAATTTTTACTACTATCAAAATATATAAAACCCTTATGAAATCCAATGTATAGGAGGTAATAATGTTTGAAAGAAATTTGATATTAAAATACTTATCTGTGAAAGACAACTTTCTTTATGTTAATACGAATTTAAAATTTTTAAAAACTGGCGTAAGTATTTTCTATATGTTGCGCTTATCATATATAATATATTAACTTTCAGACTTGTGTACGACTCATTGATTGTGAAAATAATGTATTTTATTTTTCAATCGGTAATTATTCGACTGAATTGGAGGATAATTGCATAGGAATCAGTTCTTTGTTGGCAAAGACATTAGACATAGAAGATAATGTTTTATTTAGATTGTCAGAGTTGTCGCCGTTTTCCTCAGTTGCAAGTATCATTATTTTTCCTGTGATTCAAACTGATTATGAAGTGCTAGTAAGTGTGTACAATTAATCATAACTTGATAAATTTGGGTGTATAGTAAATCTATATTTTAATATTTTTTAGCATATGCTATCTCAAACGGTTCAAGAAACGTTATTGCATCAAATAAGAGTGGTATATTCTGGTCAGAAATTCATTATTTGGGTTGGAAATAATATTAGTGTTAGAGTATGTGTTGGTAGGTATAATCATTATTATTTGCAGTATAAAATAGCATTATAATAAACTCCTAATATATTTCAGGTGAAACTAACCCAGTATCACCAGGAGCAATTGATTTTTTAACTGAAGTACAAATAGAACCAATTGTAAATTTTCCAGATAGTAGTAGCCTATCAAAAGCAATATCAAATACGTTTAGTTTTGAAAACTGGAGTCTTTTTTATAATAGTTCTGATGAAAAGGTCAAATGTAATCCATTGCGACAATATTTAAAGACTTGCTCAGAATTAATTTTCAGAATAATTCCATTAAATAAGTTACCACTTAAAAGTGATTTTTTAACACAGACTCAACCTTTTATAATATTTTTATCCAAGAATCAATGTACAAACGATTTTCTAGACAAATATTTTTCTACTAGGATATTTTCTATAAGTCTTTTAACAAATGATATTTTTGGAAAAGACATGTATGTTAAACTAAGTTTTTTTGAAGAAATTGAAGATTTTGGAATTGAATTTAATAAAGATTTATACGTCAATCAAGAATTATTTGATTTATTTGAATGTGAATTAGGAGCAAGAGTTATTTTAAAAAATATTTATAAATACCCCATTGTCAATGAAATACAAGTTAATTCAAAAAAGAATTACTCTGTAGATGTTATAGAAACCTTTAAAAATTATTTAGCAAAAGGCAGTGATGATGTTTTCGTTTTAAATAGTAATGTGGCTACTGAAATTGGTGAAAATGTAATTTGTAATTTTAATTTTTTTCCTAACGATCCAAAATTTTGTGTAGTTGATGATAAACTTGTGAGAAATTGCAAATACGTTTTGAACATAGAAAATGTTTTTAAAGAAATAAAGAGAAAAGTCGAAAATATGGATGAGTTGTTTATTAAAGAAATATCAAATTATGAAGAACTATTAAATAGTGTGATTAAAATTTTTACTGTGGCATTTAATCAAATGGAAAATGTTTTGGTTACAGGTGAATATATATCATAAAAGTTTTTTTAAAAAAGAAGATTAAAAATATATTATTTTGATAATTTCTTGAAATTGAAGTTATTTAGAGTATATTTTTAGGAAAACCTGGAACAGGAAAATCAACGTTATTAAAAAAAATTGCTTACTCATTACAAAATTATCCCCATTTTACATATACAAAGCATGTCAATTGCAAAAGTATTAAGGGTAAAACTATGGATTCTTTGGTTAAATTTTTTTCAACTACATTTTCTGAACTTTTGCTACACCAACCATCTGTATTAATTTTAGATGATTTACATGTTTTATGTGAAAACGTACAAGGAGAAGAAGCTGCTCCAAATAATATTTATTTTTCCAGGTACATAATACTTTCTTAAACAAGAATAAACAATAATTTATATCAGGCGTTTTGGTATTTTAAATGAAATACAAAATTAGAAAATTAGATAATGACGTTTTATAAAAGTTGTAATATTTTAGGATTAGTGAAATGCTTCATAATTTTTTGAAATTGTTTTCATCTCTAACTAAAATTGGAATTTTGGCATCTGCAGAATCAGTTCAAAAACTAAATAAATATATTTATTCCTCAAGAGGAAGTCATTTGTTAAAGAATGTTTACATAATAAGGGATTTGGCTAAAGTAAGTATTATAATTCATCTTACATAAATTACTATATGATAATTTTTTATGATATTTTAGTCTGATAGAATATTAGCCCTAAAAGTTTTATTTAAAGAATATCATTTGGAAAACGTAAATTTCAACGACATCTCTATCAAGACAGAAGGATTTGTAATTCAAGATTTAATTGATTTCGCTAACAAAACCATCTTTGAAATGTATAAACAGGGTGAGGATTTTTATTTTTCAACTAAACATAAAGGGTGTTTTACTAAATTGAATTTTTATTTTCATCCTAGGAATATTTATATCAATTTAGATAAATTTTATATAAATTTGGTCGTATTTTATATTTTTATATTATTTACACAATCTTTAGGTTATATTTCACCATTTTGATTTCTAATTCTGTATTTATATATAATTAGAATGTTCATCGCAAAAATCGATGGTAGTCAAGCAAGTATTTTTAGAAAGAGCATTAAAAAACACGTCCATTCTTTCTTTACAAAATGTTCAATTACATTCACCAGGAGAGAAAAACTTTTCTGATATCGGAGGATTGCATAATGTAAAGGAAATATTAGTGGAAAATTTGCTATGGCCCGGATTAGTAAGTGTTTTAATTAGTTGGATATTCAATAAAAGTTTATAATATACAACATACAAAAGCGATTTTTTTGCTATATGAATTATCAAATGATTTAGAATTATTAGGAATCCAGCAAAATAAAGAAAGTGTACTCTTTAAATTAATTCCAAGCTTTTGACAATTTTTATTTTCATCTTCAGGGAAAACTACAAAATCAATTCAGTTTATAAAAACATCTAAAAGAACTTTTAAAAAGATGAAGGTACTTACTTACGTTTTCAGAGGTTTGTTCTAACTAGATGTTATTATAAACTGGTACCATAATGGTCCAAAGAAAATAATTTATACTAAAAAAGTAATATTTTTTTTAAATATAATTTTAAAACGCCAATTTAAAAGAATTGGCGACTTCAAAATTTATAAATCAGGAAATAATGTTATTGTTATTAAAATGTTGTCATGGTAACATTTTTTAATGAATTGTTTTCTTTATTTTTATATATTCATAACTAACAACATTATTGTTATCAATAAATAACAAGTAACAATATATTACACTAAGGTGTTCTATACCACTTTTTTTTAATCGCATTATTATTTTGTGATATGAAGGACATTTTTAAAAAGTGTCTTTTGGGATAAATAGGTTGTTTACCTAAAAATAATAATTGATACTATGTGTGAATCATAGCTGTTAAATTTAAGTAAAATCTCATTGATAGAATCTCTAGGAGAGAGAACTATGTCATCAATATACTTTTTAAATAAAAAACAGATTAAATGGAAGGGCAGGTATAATAATGTCTTACAAATCGTCTATTATGTAATAGGTAATAGAGACAATGATAAATAGTATTAAAAAAAAATTACAATAAGGGAGAAAAAAACGCAAAACAAAACAATGAAATTAAAAGGAAAACACAGAAAATAAATAAATATGATAAAAAATGTATTTCGATTAACATTTTGACGTGCATTTTAGTATCCAAACATTTTTGGTAGTGCCCCACTTAGATTGCAATCAGGAATTCTTTTGTATGGTCCACCTGGTTGTGGAAAAACCTTATTGGCAGCAGCAGCGGCAAAACAGTGTGATCTGCGATTAATATCCGTCAAAGGACCGGAGCTACTCTCAAAATATATTGGTGCTAGCGAACAAGCAGTCAGAGATATATTCCAAAAGTATAAAATTAACAATGCATCTAAATTGTGTTTACTATTTGTTTTGTTTTTAGAGCTCAAAGTGCAAAACCTTGTATTTTGTTTTTTGACGAATTCGACAGTTTAGCGCCCAAGTAAGTTTACTCTGTATGGAGTGGGTCAAAATTAAATTAATGAAGTAATGACGAAATGTAATAGGCTAAGATCAGATGATCAGATTGGCCACTTTCAGGACACTGTGTATAGTTTATTATTATAATGTTTAAATGTTTTTATGTACGATTTAAACTGACTTTTTGTAGACGGGGTCACGATAATACAGGAGTAACGGATCGAGTAGTTAATCAAATCCTTACTCAACTAGATGGCGTCGAGTCATTGATAGGGGTTTGTATCTTGGCAGCTACATCAAGACCGGATCTTTTAGATTCAGCCCTACTTAGACCTGGAAGATTGGACAAACAACTTTTGTGTTCTCTTCCTAATACAGTAAGTTTACAATAACATCACTTATAAATATTTCAAGTAATTGCCTTTGTAATAAAACAGTCAACTGCTTTTTACGCCGCCTTTTTCTTTTAGTTGTGCTAAATATTGTTAATACTTGTTTAAAAATTTTAAAATTTTAGGAAGAAAGAAAAGAAATTTTAACACTTCTTTGTAAGAATTTAAATCTGGGAACTGCTGACGTTTTGGATGAAATTGCTAAAAAAACTGAACATTTTTCTGGTGCCGATTTGCAATCACTTTTATATACAGCTCATTTACTAACAGTCGACTACTCTTCTGAAAGTGATAAAGTACGTAATTTTTAATTATATTAATAATTAAAATATCCAGATTAGATATGTAGATTGCAGATACAAAATTTACAAACTTAATGAAAATTAGAATTATAAAAATAAGGGGCTGTCAAGGTTGTTAATTACTTTTAGATTGCTGTGTGCAAAAAATGGCAATTTTACCCTGTGTGATACTAGGTAAAATTTGACTTCGGACCATTAGTCCATCATTTTGTATAAATATCTGACTGCCTGAAGCGTGATTTAACTTAACGGCACTTTAAATATAATATACATAAGTATACAATAATAAAACTTCATTATGATAGAGATAAAGGTAATTTAGAAAATATGTGGACACTATTTAAAGAAATAGTATTTCAAATAGCCAAATTAATATTTGGAGTAAGAGTAATTGAAAAACCCTAAAAAAACTAACGGCGCGATTTCCCTAAGTGTGTAAGAAGTCAAGTAAGAGACGACGAGTTCAGCAACAATTATAATTTAATAAAGATATCAAAGTGCTTACCAAACATTAACAAATATATGATTGGTAAAAAAATAGTTCATACCAAGGGATGCTCTTGAGGGGACTTATGGAAATTAGTCACTACACTTTTTCATGATGTTTTTTGAACGCGAGTATAACGCACTTTCAAGAATGTAAAACAATTATTACTATAGGTAACGATTACTAAATATAAAATAAGTTTTAGTATGTGACAATAGTTGTCAGGGAAGCACGATGCGAAAAAGGCCTAGAGGAAGATTAAAGAAAACATGGAATGACGTGGTAGCAGAATGTTTAAAGAAGATGAACAAAACTGGGAAAGAAGGAAGCGAAATGGCAAAAATAAGATGAACTGAACAAAATTTGTTTTTAACCTTAACACCTTTAGCTATACTAATGTCACTGACTACATATATATTTGTAATTAATAAACTGCACTTAATTACTTTATTAAGGGATGTATTTTTGCTTACGTCATTTTACGAAGTTTTAATATATTTTTATTTATCTGAAAGTTACTCCGAAATAATTGTAAGCACATTCAAAATCAATAGTGTTCTCTATTTAGTAATTTTATATAATAACTTTATATAAGCCTCTATCGGAAAACAAAATTTAATTAACAAGTTGAGGCAAAAGGCAAAAAGCGTCCATTTTATCTATAAAATAAATTATTATGTTTCGAGTTACAGTAAATGACGGAGAAAAGGTGTTAATTAACGTGTTTAATTAATTAATAATGTTCGCAGCTCCTTGACAAAACCGAATAGGGTCTACTGAGAAAAGAGGGTTACGTTTAAAATATAGTTATGTATGCATAATATAACATAGAAGGGCATAATTAAAGGTCTTTTGAAAACGAGAAACGCAATTGGAATTGAATTTAAATGAGGTTGGGAGTAACATTGTGCGAAATTAATTGTTTTAGGTAACTTTTGAGTATGGCAAAAGTCTTTATAAACTCGAAAGAGAGAACGGTTAGAATAAACAACGCCGTCCCCAGTGGCTTTTTAGTGATATAGATATGTTTATACGTATATTTACGCTCTGTATGGTGAAAGATTACTCATACGTTATCATTCATTTTCATATGAACCAGCTGAAATTATTTTTTGCTCTTCACTAGTGGAACAAATATACTTTTGTAGTTTATATATAAAGAAATATGTTATATTTTGTTTTAGGTCTTATCTCAAGACTGCATAATAACTAAAAAACATTTGGATGAGGCATTTCGAAAAACAAAGCCCTCTTTATCAAGTAAAGAGCGTTTAAAATATGACCGAATGTAAGAAAATCGTGTTGCTCAAAATTTATCTTATTAACATTACTATTTTTTAGCTATAGAAAATTCCAAGCAGGATCTACTTTGGAAGATTTTAAAACGGGAAGTAGAGCTACATTGGCGTAAATAAAACATATTAACGTAAATAATATATTATTTATACGATTATTTACCATTAGGTATTAATCTATTTTTGTTGTATGTGGGTTTGTTATGTTTTTAATATACTATGGGTACGTTTATTTTTTAATGAAACTACACTCGACGACAAAATTAACCGGAGATCATGTTTTTTAAGAGAAAAAACTAAATTGATAATTCAGGTGATACTTTGATTTACTAAATTACAAATAATAAAATAACAGAATTACAAAACAATCTGTAACAACGTACACAGCCATCATTTTCTAAATAACAAATTACAAATTCTAATTTTTGAGAATCGTAACTTACGGTGGTTTGTGTTAAGAAAATAATGAAAATTCTACAAAAAAAGTTTTTCTATACAGGGTGTTTTATCAATTCTGCTTGTTTTTTCGAAGATATGTCTACTTCTACAAAACGTTAATAATAGACATTTAAAATTTATTGGATCTTTAGCAATTTGTCGTGTCCCAAATTTGTCTTTGGATCGAACAATTGCCGATATTTTCTTAATGAGTTATAATGTCAGTTCTAACATTAATTAATAATAAATAATCTGATAAATCTTTAGCAACTATGTATATTTTGTATTTTTTGGTTTCACATTGTATTGCATCTAGAATACAGCCAGTTTTCATTTTTTTGAGCGCATTCTCGCTCTGAAAGGAAACACCCATAATTAAATGTATAAATATTCAGCGAGTCTAGTTAAGCCGCCATTCATCCGAGTACTTTTTAGCAGTTTTAAAAACTTAGCTCTTAAAGATATTTTGAATGGAAATGTGCGCGAATGGCTGAGCTTAAATTAGGGGTATTGAATAAGAAGAAGCGGTTACAAGGCCGACAAATTGCCGTTTATATTTTTTCAAACGCGCTACTTTAAATTAATTGCGACAGACAGCGGTTCTCAAAATATTATAAAACGCTTCTGTAGAGTTTTTTTTGAGGTATTAGGTCGTCGTTGACTAAAGCGAGAAGCAACTTCTAAAGATTTCGGCCTCTCGTGACATCGAAATGTCAAGAATGAATTTGTTAAGCCAACGGCGGTATAACAATCCAAAAACTCTACAGAAATGGATAAGGGTCTTACACAACTAAACAGCTTCAATATCTATTTGTCAAAAATTAGATTCTTTATGGCTAAAAAATTATTATTTTCGAGGACTGTCGAAATTTACCATTTTTTACAATTTACAATAAAAAAAATTTAACAACAGAATTTTTTAAGCATATTTAATTTTTATGGATCAACTATTCTAGATTAACTAGCAGAATTTTTTCAAATTCGTGATTCTTTCTTCGTTTATATAATAACTACATCGCAGCTCCAGTACTGTGTTCGATGATTATTTATTACCCTCATTTATTGCCTTTAGTAGCACGATCTTCCTTCAGTAATCCCCCCTGTTGGTTTTGCCTTTTAAGATCTTGTCATTAAAGTGTGCATAGAGAATATCTAAATACCTAAAAATGCATATCCTGGCAGTTGGAAGAAGGCGAAATACTTTTTTTTTTCATGGTGATATGTCCCATTAGTTGCGTTTGCATTCTTTTTATTTTTTCTACCATTAAATATGTTAGCATTTATTTTATTATGTACTTGTATATCTAGGTATATAAATACCATTTTAAGAAATTGTTATATATTTAAATTGAAAACTGTTTTTGGACCTCAGCAATATATTTAAGATTCCCATTTAAAAAAGGTTCACGATGAGAACACAAACTTTTTGTAAAAATACTTTTAATTTTCTTTTAACTCACTTTTCACGGTAATCGGGTTTAGTGAGAAAAACTTGGCGAGAACTGTTCATTCTTATTTGTATTCATTTGAGCCCATTTTAGAAGTATGCGCCATTAGGTTTATTGTTGGATTACAAACATCCCAAAGAAATTATGGAAAAATGATACTTTTTCTTTCAAAATTTACATTTTCATTTTAGTCGCTTTCGGAAATATGAATAATTTTTAAGAGAGTCGCATAAATTGATAAATATAATATTCATAAATAGCAATATACTTTTAAATTATAATAGAGAATAATTAGTCAAAAATAAAATTGTTTACGAAAAAAAAATGCAAATGAGATGAAGTAGGTAAATACGATCTTAGTACTAAATCTTTTACATAGATATAACCTGAGTAGTAAATCATTTTTTTTAAATGTAATTTTATTCCGTGCATAAGATTCAGTAACTAAGTAGATAAATGCACGGAATAAAATTACATAGTCTGTATTTCAACGATTTGAAAACACTTGATTAGGACCTTAAAAAAAACTTTGACACTTATAGAGAATCAAGTAATATTGTATTATATTTGGTAAGTACAAATATTAATTTTCATAGTTAGTATTGAATATCTTTTTTACCTTTACTTTTTCAAATATATATTATTTATTTATATATATATGTATACATTATATATATTGTAATAAGGAGCAAGTGTCTACTAACCTGCTCATGCCCCATGCCCTAATGCATCACTCAATATAGAGTGGGTAATTTAAGTTGATTTAAATTTTTTTAATGTTTTATCAATTGCTAAGATGTCTCGCAATTGCATAATTATAACAAACGAAGACAGTTATTAAAAGAAAACGCTTGAGGAAGTTCTTGACGAGATAAAAGCAAAACGTAAAATGTTTTAAAAGCCTAGCAAAACATAATATAGCATTAAATACTATAAATGATCATGCGGGATGAAATTAAAATCATTTGGCAGAAATACTTTTATTTCATTTAAAAAGGAGATCGAGGTTTACTTGAAAATGGAGAAGTAGTATCTGTTTGGATTATAGCAAAAGATAGTGGGACAGTTCATGAATAGCAAAGTAATAAGAACTTCTTTTAAAGACGGTCATCCTGCTGAAGATTATTTTTTAGGATCGTCAAAATGAAATAAATTGTCATCGAAAAAACACCACTATAGGATTTTTAATACAAATCCCGTTGCACGTCATATATCAATTATGAGATCACGACCCTGCAGTGTTGTCGGCTTGTCTAAATTGTCGAGGAATGTAGGAAGTTTCAAAAATGTAAGGTTAGGTTATGTTGTTTAGCTTTATTATTATGAAAAATTAATTTATTGAAGCGTATATGAACAATATATGATCCTCACACTCAAGACACTTCATCCTGCCAGTTTTAAAGTACATTTGAAAAATGTTTTTCTCAGTTGATTCATTAGCAATCTACAACTGTGATATTCTTCTTCTTCTTGCTGTATTATCTACTTTTAATATTCAATAACCTGTTATAAAAATCGTTATATTATGTTGTTTATTTGTACTATATTTTTATTAAATAAATAAAATAGAGACATATAAAAAAGATAGCAAACTATTTATTGTTATTAAAATAAGACAATGTTTTGTTTAAAAAAATATATATTTTTCTTATAAGAAACAATTCAACTACAATATTCGAATTCCTACAAAAGGTAAATCCTTATATGTAGAAATAGCTCGTAAAAAAGGTGGAATCATTTTACTATTGTTGCATATTCTCCACTATTGAAGAAATCTATTAAAAAGCTAACAGTGGAAAATAAATCTTCAAATACATGAAAATTAGATGAGACTAGCTTTTGTATAGATACATCAAAAATCAAAATAGTTATTGGCAGTGAAAATTTACCATGTAATCGATTAGTTAGTTTTACAATTAGAGAGAACATAATAGTTTTAATAGTTGTTTTAGCTTCAGGAGACAAAGTTTCATCATTAATAATTTTAAAGCTAAAAATATATGGGATCAACTCTAAGCCCCAGAAAGTAGGTACTAGCAGTCCCTCTACGAATCAACTAATAATGTTTGGATATGGAAGCAGAGGGTTTTGAAAAATTTTTCTTGGAAATATTGGCACTGATCATCGATCCTGTTTTATTAATCAATGTCCGTCATTCTACTCACATTATTATCTGGTTGATAGATTTGGCTTCACAATATAATACGACGATTTTTAAATTGCCACCGCAAACTAGCCACATTTTGCACTCTTTATATTCTTTGAGAAAATACAGTTGACAATCTTTAGAAAACAGAGAATATTTAATTGAAGATTGTGATAAACCTAATCTTCTATTCATTTAGCGAGAAATGGTTACTCTGAAAGACTGTTTATTGATTTCGATTAAAAATAATGTCTCAAATGTTTGAAATAAGAAACATTGCAGGTGGAGCAGAAGTTATAACGTCAGATGATGTAAAGTTTAAAATGATCGAAGAAAAGAAAACTAAGATTAACAAAAAAGGAAAAGATAATTGTAAAATTCTACCATCGAGGAAAATATTCATTACATCTGATAAAACTATGGCAATTTATGTAGTATTTCTAAATAAGATTTCTGTGGCTTATGTACTATCTGGTATATACAATACTTATATTAAATTAAAACTAATAAATGTATTTTAGTTCAGTAAAATTTCTATTTCTATGTGTATGACAATGATTCTGTATTTTTAATAGAAACAGCATTTTAATGAAAAGAAAGCACGTGAAACACTGGGAATAATGAAATTAACTAGATTGGACGGTGTTTCGAGTGTGACGGTCAATAAAACTTTGTGGTGTGAATAGTTTTCCCCTTATTCGTTAACGATGAGAAACAAATATTTTGAAGGAAGCAAATTAAATTTTCTGTTTTCCACGAAATGAAAAAATAACCTTTACAGCAAAATATACAAAATAAGTGAAAAATAAGTTTTTCTACAATTTACTCGATGTGCAAGAAATAATTCTTTCAAGTGAATGAAATCAATTTCTGATTCTATAGATTCAATGGCGAAATTATGAGCTAACGTTTAAAAAAGTCAACTCTCTTTAACTACGTCTTTTTATTTCCATTTTTTACGACTAAAAAGAAAAATCAGGTAACATTTCACTATAAATTGCCAGTTATAGGTAAGAATTCTTGATAATGACATGGCTGAAATGACCTGACTTGGTTGAAGGAGAAAAGAAAAGGAAAGCAGTGTCGCAATAAATTTAAAATATAAAGTGAGGAGCCCATTTCAGCTCCGTTTTGTCGACATTTTCGTTAACAGTGTTTATGTGGTAAAGCAAGTGGATGCTTTTTTCCAGCTTTAGTATTTTTTAAATTGTTTTCGACGGTAGCAGAGGCGGGCAATAAAATAAAAATACGTATACCTCTTAAAAATATAAAATGTGGTAATATTACCAATAATGAAATAACTTTAGTTTGTTAGAAACAAAACACTTAATCAGTGTAAAGATTTAAAATAAAGACAAAACTAATGCAAGAAAACTGTAAATGTTCAAAATGTCTAGACAAATTCATGGATTAGTTTTCACTACTTTATGTTAACAAGTTTTAAATTTTAATCAACAATGTTAATGTTAAAATACATAAATTCTTCCAATTCCAGTGTTCCAGCGAACCAAAGACGGAGGTATGAAGCATGAAAAAGTGAACCTTGTGGCCCTCCGGAAGACAATCGCGTGTTCTAACTTTTGCAGTTAAGTAGATATATTGTACTCTTTACCATATCCTGAGTGTTTGGCGAAAGCGCGCTCATGATCGTGGTTTGAGCGCGCGATTTATAGCTCTCGCGCACGTGCTCCAGATAGTGATAAAGTATACGGGCTTGCTTCGCGAGATAACGCCCTCTGTATAATAGGATTTACTATACGTAACATAATGGTCCATTCTGAGGCGTTTTCTTATTCTTTCTGGAGATAAAGTGGTCGGAATGCCGGCGATATCTAGTTATCAGTGTTGCCGCAGCAGCGTCAGGAGCAACGAGGTGCCGGAAATGAAGGAATCTTTGCGATAACGATGCTAGAGTTGGAAGGCATCCTTACCGATCGCATAAATCAGTGACATTTTTTTTTTAGTTCATTTTACACAATTTACGATCGTTAGATATAAATTATAGAACTCGAGAGAATTGGTCCTCTTAAGAATTAATTATTCATGTATAGTGAAGAAGCTGGATGGCTTTTCTCTGATTGTTACTATCGTTCCTCTGATTCTTAGTAAATTTGATTTTTGGTTTCTTCAATACCATTCGCTTGGTTAGCTTCCCATGAAAATTACTTGTTTTTGGCCACAACAATGTTTTTTATTGCTTTGTTTGTTGTTTCCAAAAACTAACTGCTTACATCATGCTTTCATTAGATCAATTTGGGAACCATTTGTCTGACCAATTATTTAGCAGAATTTGTTAAACATTCCCATGTTAAGTATTGCTTTTGGATTGCTTGGAAGAGTTATGGAACTAGATAAAAGGAATAATGCGGGTTACTGGGAGTGCCGGAGTCGAGGAAACAAAATAACAAAATAAGGTAAAATTAACACCATTGCCTTGACCACAATTTTTTTGAGTAATTGACTACACTTTAGTAGTGTAAATATTGCGCAAGAAATCCAAATATAGGAGTGATATACAAGTAATAAGACAATCGAAGCTTTGCATGGCATAAATCAGTTACATTTTTTATTAGGTCATTATACATAATTTACGATCGTTAGATACAGCTCACGAGAATTGTTCCTCTTAAGAATTAATTATTCCTACATTGGGAAGAAGCTGGATGGCTTTAATTGTTGCTATCGTTCCTCTGATTCTTAGTAAATTTGGTTTTGGTTTCTTCAATACTATTCGTTTGGTCAGGGACGAAAATGACTGTTTCTTAGCACCAATAATAAGCATTAATGTTTGTTATTTCCAAAAACTAACTACTCACATCATGTTTGCCTTAGATCAATTTGAGAACCATTTGTCTGACCCATTATTTAGCCGAATTAGTTAAAAATTCTTAACATGAATCAGAGCAATTTGTAATAGAGACTCCAGTCGAGTATACTATGGAAGAAACTATCATCACAGATAAGAGATTATCATGACTGATAGTCAAGCAGCCATCAAAGCATATCCACGTGATCAGCTCTGGCTTTTGGATTATTTAGGACAGTTATGGACCTAAGTAAAGAGAATAATGTTACCTTCCTGTATATTGCTGGGCGTACCGGAGTACAAGGAAACAGAATAAGGTAACACCATTCCTTTTGAACCAAATCTTTTTGAATAATTGACTACACTTTATGACTGGAAAAATTGCACAAAAATTCCCAGCAAAGAGTAATGTACAAGAAATAAGACAATCGGACCTTGGCATAATATAAATAATTAATATTTTTTATTAGTTCGTTTTACATAATTTTCAATTATTAGATAGATATTTTACAGTTGAAAATTGACCATCTTAGTAATCAATTACTCCCATATTTGCAAAAGCTGGATACATGGCCTTGATCACTCGTGATTCTTGGAAAACTTGGTTTTGATTTCTATAACAGTATTCATGTCAGTTTCTAATGGAGATTACTATTTCTTAGGGGCAATAACGATGTTTCTTAAGGCTTTGTCTGTCCAAAAATGCTTACATCATGTTTGCCTTAGATTAATTTGTTAACCATTTATCTGTGCAATACTTTTGTTGAATTTATTCCAATTCTTAATACAAATAAGGGATAATAGTAATAGTGACTCCACGTTTCTCTTGTCCTAAGTTATAGAATGACTAAGGCTTCCACTATCACCAATTTTAATGAAAATGAAAAGAAACTACCACCGATAAGAGATAATCATCATGTCACTATTAAACAACTGAACTCCCTCGTAATCAACTCTAGAATGTTTTGGGATTGCTTAGGATCTTACTAGGTAAAGAGAATAATGTTATACTCCTACAGGCTTGCTGGAATTAAGCAGAAAAACGGGCAAGTAATACCATTCCTTGGCCCAGAAACCTTTTGCGTAATTGGCACACTGAAGTACTGGAAGAATTGTGAAGAAAAATGAATTTCAAAAAATCCAAACACGAGTATTATACAAGGAATAAGACAATCGAACATAGTTTTAGGAAATCACAACCAGAGATATCCACATCCAAACTGTAAAGAACATCACCTACATAGTAAGAAAAATGGAGATAACTCATCTTTTTCTAACAGAGAGAAGTTAGACACTATACTTTGAAACATTGACTAACAGTGAAATTTAAATTCTTAATTCAATCTCTTCTCCCCGTTCATGTTTTATGTACCATAACTCCCATATCAATGGCCAATGATATATTTATTTTCATGTCGGGCTTTTTCCCTGTGGAACAGTTATCGATAGAGCCTTCCCTCTAATGGCAGCGCTACCACCACCACCGCCACAATGCGAATATAATGTTATCTGGCGGCGGGTTTTTATGCCTTTTGTACGGCGCATAGACCGTTCTTTTCTCCGCCTTTGTCTACCAACAATCGTGGCTGATTGTTAATTGAGTTTTGCTAGATGATGTCGCTAAATGGATTTAACCAAGTTTTCTTCTTAAAGTGTATTAATGATCGTGGGTTTTATTCCGAATTAGTCCTTTTTGCTTGATAAAAATATGGAAAACTAGATGCGTTTCTAAATATAAGCAGTAAACCTTATTTTACAAATTAGTGGAAAGTGGTTTTAAAACAACTCATTTGATGTAATCTCTCAAATTTGACTTTGCTATTTGTATCTTTTAACGAGAGTACCTATTGCTCTGTTTCTGTGGCACTATGGTGGTGCATTTTCTTCTTCTTCTTCTTCTTCTTTTTCCTTTTTCTTTTACTACTTCCCATAGATTTGCTTTATGAAAATCATCAATTTACATCAGTGAATCCAAGGTAAATCTGTCTAACACCACCTGAGTTAACTCGTCTTTGTAAACCTTCTAGTATATTGATTAGTTGATTCCTTCATCTCTTATTCAATATCCTTGTGTACCAATATATTTTTAATTCCTTATTATTTCCAAATTATCCCTAACAAAATTTGAAGTTGTTGCCTAAAGCTTCCTAAGTACAATATACATCAGCATACGAATTTCCATCAACCACAGCGGTGACAATTTTCAGTATAACAATGTTAGTTCGTGGTTGGCTGAATTCTAATCCCTTGCATGAAATAGTTTAAGGAGAGGCGAAACAATTTCCAACCTACCACGTTGTTTCACGGCTTACTTGATCGAAATATGATCGTGGCTCGACGACCGTTAACAATTTTTAGATTAGAAAAAAAAAGCGAGATGAACAAGCTAACATACAAGGTGATATCGTAATATTCATAGTCCTTGAAAATTTTGATAATCGATGGAAAAAATAAATTGCTTCAAATTAAGAATGCAAGAGCATAAGAAGGATGGAGTACAGTAGAAAGAAGAAGAGAGGACAACAAAGAGGAAGATACTAAGTTCTAAAGAGTAGTTGCTCGATATAGAAACTAGTTGAAGAGAAAGAAATTAGGTATTTTGTATTTCGGGAACGCTTCTTTTTAGTCGGTTCTTATTGCAGTATTGGGTTATGCAATGAACTAATCACAGGTCTTGGTTTAGTGCACATGTATTAGTTTATACTGGTTATTTACTGATTGGTAATTTTCTGGGTACCTTCTAGGTTGTTTAATAACTATTTACTTCCTGCGATCTGTGTATTCACAATTGCATAAGTTACAGCTGTTTCAGCCCGATTTTGTTTAGGTGTGTACTGCCTTATGGATAAGTATCACGTGAGAAATTCTATAGATTTGCGTTTCCTCATAAGATTTTTTTTACGTCTGGTTTTATTTTGATTGTTAATCATTTATGTAAGTTATTTCTTGATCTATTCTAGTCTAATATTCTCTTGAGGGAGTTTTGAGGTAGAGCTGGATTTAGAATAAATAGTGAATTAATTTTTCATCTCGTACTACCCAGGAAAATATTACTTTTTGCTAGTTTTCTCATCTAATTTTCATACCAAATTGATCCCTTAGTACTATAAGTAAATATATACTGTTTGACTTTGTGTATTTACTTTCATCCATTAAACTCTTCAACGATCATTCGGGTATATTATAGAGTTTCCGATGAAATATTTTCTCAGAGAAAAGAGAAACTGAAGAAAATTGATTCATATAAAGGTTCTTAGTGCTAACTGATGTTCTTTATAAGTCATAGTTTTTGTGATCAATTTATAAATTTGTCAGTTAATAAATGACTTTTGAATGAATCTGAATTTTGCATGAAAACAGTTTTTCTAGGTTATATTTTAGAGTTCTTTTCAATTTTAATTCAAGAAAAAATATATTGTTAACAAACTCTCTCGATCTATTTACAGCAGTATTATTGTCTAGGAGTAAAGATCCAGAAAGATGAAAAAAAAATGGAGGCAGAATTAAACGATCGAATAGAAAATACCAAAAAAGTAGTAAATAAGGTTTTTATTAAAAGAAAAGAATTACCATGGAAAAAAATAATGATATATATTACAACCATTAACGTATGGATGTGAGAGTTGGACTCTGACTAAACAACAAAAGAGCACACGGTAGGCAATATAAATATAAATATTTGAAAACGAGATTGGGTCAGGAATGAATGAATGAATGAATGAAAAATGGAAGAAAAAAGCAACCAAAGAAGACTTGGCAAACCAAATCCAATAAACGAAGATCAAGAGGAAGATCAAAGATGAGTGGACAAAATTTGTATGTAGTTTTCTGTATACAGGATGTTTCAAAAGTATTGGACGCTACTTAAGAGACCAATAGCTTGGTACAAACTAAAATTATTTAGAAACTTTTTTGTAAAAAAATATTAAATAATAAATTATTAATTTGTTTGCTGATAAATTATTAATTCGTTAGGTATACATAGTAGGCGGGAAGAAACTAGCCCTTCATCTCCTCAAACTTCTGGGACACCCTGTATAGAACGGTGAATTATCAGCAGCATCAGACGTTTCTGGCCTCTTTCACGATTACATTTGATGAAAAAAGTCCTGGAAGTCAGTCTCAGGATGGATTTATAAATGGTAGATTTGAATAGATCGTTATTGCTTTAACATTCTTAGCCAGGATAGGAAACATTTGAAATAACATTATTCCAATTTGTACCCATTTATGTTATTTATTTAAGCGTTAAGGGTTTTCATTCCATTTGGAACATTTACATCTACAAGACCCCTAATATCTAGTTAAGAAAATTTCCAGAGTCTAAAAGCATTCGCCTGAAAAATGTATCAAAGCAGTTTCTTTAAGCGTTAACGATTACTCTGAAAGAAATAATATTTAATAATATGTAAGTAGGTACATTTATGAAGGTTAATCGAGTAAAATACACAAAGATGATATAAAAGAGGGTTCTAGCTCATTGAATTGAATAAGTAGTAGATACTCATCTTTTCTATAAAATAATTTAATTAATACGTTTTCGGTGTTGGGGTCGTATTCAATTGAATTTCTTAAATAAAAGCATCCGACTTTATAAGGTCGTTGTAGTAGAAACCAGTTTTCATAACACTTACTAAATTTCTTGGAAAACTTTTTTACTAAACATCTACGGTTTTTTACGTACATTTCACCACATTAAACAATAATTTTTTTCTATTGGCTCTTGAGCAAGTATAACTCATACCTGCCGGCTACAAAGGTTACTACATTTTTAAATATACAAATTGTCAATTCTCCGCTCACTCGACAGTTATTTGAATTAAAACGATGGTTAAAGCGCCGCCATCTTTAAAGAGCTCTAGCTCCCTTAGAATGCATTTTTGGATAAGTTGATTTGTATCAAAGCTCTAGATTTTGCAGTTTTTTCTGTGAAGCGACTTTCTGGACATGTATAGTTTTTGAATTAGATAGGAATAAGACAACGGTGCAAACCATGTTGTATATGACAAACTGGATATTCAACCTTAGCAAATGTGTAAAGAAATTATTGTGCAAATAATTTGTTGGTTTATTTTTGAGCAAAAATATTAAGCGTATTTGTTTTGATTCTTAGAAGTGCTTATATCTCATGTCCATTTGATCTTGACGGAATTTTTACCCTAAACTTATTTGTTTTATGGGACGAAATTTCAGTGAAGTGGTCGTGCTGAGTTCCCTATCACTACAAAACTTTGTGGCATTTGATCAGCATCAAAAATAATATTAATAAACTTAAATATAAATTAAATATTTTCAGAGAATGTTGTTATATTTGTAATTTTATATTAGATGCCTTTTCTTTACGACGCTTTGTCGTTTTAATGTTTTTGTTTGTGTATTTAATAATATATTCTCAATGTTACATATAAATATACTATACTGTTACACCAAAAAAATTTCTAGACAATCTTTGTTAAAATTTCTGGTATAAATAATTTGATAATTTCAAAATAAACTGAAATTGTTAATGGCCACCATAAAGTAAATCCTAATTTAGGTGAAACATTTTGGTCATTCTTATTTTTACGCATTTTATAAAAATTCTATCTTCAATTTGACTTACTTGGTAATCGTCTATGTCTGTATAGATCCAATATTTTTTATAATGTTCACATTTTCCTAAAGATATAGCAACATTGATTCTAAACGGTTATCTCCTTGTGATATCCATAGGATAATGCCTGAACTGAAAAATTACAGGAATTTATCGATATTCTCCGTCTATAATGTAGAGAGCACAACTTGAGGAAGATAATGTAAAATAATTAGTAATATTTGTTTTAAAAGAAAATGTATTATTCTGTAATAAGTTAATTGTACGGAAAAATACAAGATAATAACTACATATGAAAAAAATATTAAGATGTACGTAGTAATGCGGTCTTGGAGTGTCGCATAATCTGCTTTCTGTTATGAGGAATATATTTGTCAAACATTTCTGAATCGTATTTCTTTCCAGACTAAAAAAAATACTAAATAAAATTCCAGAATCATCTTAGATACATAAGTTTCAAATACTGCCATTAAAAGTTGGCTTTTACAGTTTTATACATATTTATTAAGTGTCAAAGCAAGATTTTTACATTCAGGATGTAAAAGATTTTTAGATCCATCTACAAAAAACATTTGATATTAAAATACGGGCAGTACATTGTAGATTATATACATGTCAAATAAACTAATTGTAAATATCTAAATTTTCTCTTAATTTTTATAGTAATTTTTAAACTGTGGGATACTGCTCTCGAAAAATTGTTTGATTTCCGAATGATTATTTTTTCGTTTTAAAATTTAGTCTGTGCTTATTTTTATTTTTTTTTTTTGATTTCATAATTTGTAAATCTTTTATAAGTATGTCAGATGAATTGCTGTATTTAGAAAAAAAAGTCAAGGAAAGCTTTTTCGAATTTTTAGAGGCAACACATTTTTTTTTAAAAACTTTAATTTTCAAAAGCTAAAAATTACATTTTGCAATTTAGTTCTGATGTTTTTTTCAATTTCACTTAAATAATACTACAAATAAAAAGTATGATACTTCATTCTCTTCATAAATGTATGTGTGTGTGTCTGTGACAAAATTGCTACAAATTCTTGTTGATGGGCACAGAATAGCGCCATTGGAATCGAATTATCGTATCGATCAGTAACAATTGTCAAACAATGAACGCGTGAATACTAAACACACATCATATTCGAACAAACTGCACTGAATAGAAGAGGAACAGGGAACGAATTCGCGTGCTATATACGATGTGTGGATCACGTGCAAATTTTGGCTTTTGTATCCTGATTGAGACGACACGTGACTGGAATAGCCACTTGGAATGCCCTACCAATCCTTCCTTTTATTCGCACTTGTCAGTGAGCGAGCCCTTTCTATTGCTACAGTAACGCAATCATCTTCATTTAAATAAATATTGGGAGATACGGATTCCGGATACATACATTTTGGGAGGGTTTTATGTAAAAATTTATTTACCTATAATCTTCTAAAACAGAAACTTAAGAGGCTAACAACCGTCCGCAAGTTACTACTTCTATAAATATGTAAGTAACGTCGAGAACGCGACAGTCAGTGTACAGTTCTTTCAGTAAATCATTGAACGTGTTTCATTCAGAAATGATTTTATCATGCAAATGCAACTCATTTATGTAGCAGCACTTTTTATCAATTTTAAAAAGTGCGTACCAAATATTTAAAATTTCTCCTTTAATGAATGAAATATGTTGTTTTTATTTTATTTATACCCACAGTACAACAAAAAGGGGGCATTATAAGCGGTACTAGTCTTGTTGACGCATACGTTTGAATTCGCTTGACATTCTGGACAGTGTAGCATTTGAGATGTCATTGCTGTTTATTTTCGTGTGCGCTCCTTTGCTAGTTTTGTAGTAGTTAGTAGTATTTTTTCCACGTTTATCAGTCGTGTATATTTTGAAACCAGTAGTTTTTTTGCAATCTTAAACTACGTTACCTTTTAGTTTCTCATTATCTGAGGTTTGCTAAGTAAAAATGGTAATTTAGCAAAATACTGCGCCACTGCCAGGCCCGGAAAAAGAAGGAGGATTTAATAAGAAGATCAAAAAATAAAAAATCATTGCTACTAATAGCAGCACTTTATGCATAGTTTAGTTTTCTAAAGATTGTTCTTGGGCAATGATTAATTTTTAGTGATGTATTTTTTATATTAATTTTTCATGAAAAAGTATGTTTAAAATTTTTTAATTTTCTTGTACCAACTAAACTGAGCCAATTTCAATGAGGAATAATGTGTCTGGTAATATAATTTATACTTAGAAAAAAAATAATCTGAAAAATAAAACATTTCATTCATTAATAAAAACTAAAAGTGGATTATAATTATACACATATATAAAATATTTCTTTTATTATTTACACGAATATGAAATTTATGTAGATACTTAAGCACCCACGTCCATGGACCTTCTTTATTTCTTGGATCTTTATGAGCTTTTTTTTGAGATTTTGCAATTTAAAATAGAAATATAATATACAAAAAAGTGAATCTTTTTCCATTTGCAAACTTACGAACTATAAACTTATTGCACAATTTTAAAAAATGTAATCAACTCCACGAAAAAAAAAAAAACTATTTAGAAACACAGAACTTACTCATTCGTTCCATTTAATCCAAAATTGAAATAAACCAAATATTTATTTCGATTCGACAAACAAATAAATAAAAAAGTTCGTTGGTCTACAAAGCGTCAAATTAAAACTTAAAATTACTTTTGCGTCATTAAAACCGGTAATTGTTGGTGTAAAAATTGATTAAATTCAAATCTATTCTGCGTCAACACGGTTTGTATTTGTTGGGTTTAATTTGTATTGACACACAGAAGAGTTCCCTCGATGCTGACGCCGTATCATTTGTCTATTTAAAGGTGGATAGAGTGATTCTTTTATTACACTTTGGAAGAAAGTACTTCCTCAAAGCAAAATAAGATTTGTCCACGGTTTTCAACAAATCTAAAATCAATAGACGGCAGTACAGTTATACCAATATACATATATTTAATTAATTTGATAAGTTGTCTTCTGTTACTTGAAAATTATTTATACTCCAGTTTAGTTCAATTAACTACTAATTTTATTACATTTATGGTCTAACCTTTGTTACCTTTTCAGTTTTCTCCATTTTCCATTCTATCTTACTTTTAAAATTAAATATTAAATTGAAATTGAATAGTAAACAAATAAACTTTTGATTGTGCAATCGTAATTCAATTAATATGTAATTTGTTTAAGATTCTACGAGTTACCAAAATGTGTTTTTAAACTCTCCAATGCTTTCATGTCATTTTGGCCACATCGAGGGTTACTTTTCATAATAATTCCTGCTCGTGATTTTGGAATCGTTGCTTGGACTAAATATTTAAATTTACCTTCTAGTTTTAAACTTTTACCCTCATGAATTCTTTTAAATTAACACCAGAAAGTAAACTAGTCACTTTTATCGCTCCCAAATTATTTAAACTTAACATGGAGAAGCTGCTTGAAATGGGAATGATTAGATTGGAAAGTATTCTATGGAGAATCTTTTGGTTTAGCTGCTCTATTAGTCAGCTCATCAGTTTTCTCAACTTAAAAACCAATATGCTTTTTAGCACAATCAGTATCCAGAAGCAAGTCAAGAATTTGCTTTATTAATTAACTTATAGCTTCCATTTTTTCATTAAGAAGACAAATGTCCCTGAATATCACTTAAATCAGGTTCAGTGACTGTTCTATGTTATTATATCATCATAAACTCGCTAAAATGCTACTCTGTAAATCTTAATGTTTCATTGAAACCTCTCCATTTCTCCAAAAAAGTCCTATCACGATCGCCACAATTCTATAACAATTCTATGACAAGTCTAGGAAAATTCTATGACAATTATTTGAGAATTCTGTGACAATTCTTGGACAATTCTATGATAATTCTGTAACAATTTTATACCAATTCTATGTTAATTCAATGGCAACTCTATGACAATTCTATGAAAATTCTATCAAAAAATCAAAAGTTACTATAGTTACGTTTAATTAATACATGTACACTAAGAAAACAATGTAACAAAAAAAATTTCGCCGATTTTAACAGTTTCAATAAACATATAACGTCAATGTAATTTGTACATTATCGGTTAACAAATCAAGACATACGAATTGCGAATGAAATATCCCCTTGTTTACACATCAGCCAGTCCAGAACCGTTGATCGATGCGGTTATCGGTGAGATGCAAATCCCTACAAATGTCTCTGTAATCATTTCGCAAATAAGTCCCTTTGAGACGTTTATATGGTCTAATTGAAAGTATCCACACGCATAAAAATCAATTTTATCAAGTGCAGGGGGTTGTCCCTTTCAATAGGGGTGAATTGCATTTATATATATATACATATATACACGCACACGTTCATTGATTATGACAGGGGAGTGACAAAACAGATCTGAATGAGGGAGTGTAAATAGGCACTTCTGCTTTGTCGGACTTGAAGCCTTAAAACAGAACGACAGATTTCACAAAGAAGGCACCACTCCTGTTTCTTTAGTTGTAAAGCTGTTATGTACTAAACAGTTGCGAATATATTTTAACCAACAGAAACAAAAAGTACGCTGGCTCAAGGTAGAACTTTATGTAAATCGTTAAGTCAATTACCAATTAATGGAAAGGGGAAATAAATGGGAAGCACGGAGAGATAAACCGCACAATATTAACGTTCCAAGTCAATTATTCACATGATAATTAAAGCTCCCCAAACGTATCAGAACGTCATTAAGTTCGCTAAGAAAATTTAATAAGGAAAACATTATGAGGCGTATAATCAAGACACTTTAGGCTACACTGTTAATACTCCATGGAGACTCCGCTGATGATCTAAAGTAATCAGTTGGAGGGTTCGCTCATAAAGCAGGTTACTAATTTCTTTACTTTCCTCATTTTATTAAAATTTAAATGAAAGCAATAAGTTATAGGCTCTTGGAAGAAATAAAACTAGACCAGAATTAACGTTCTCAAGTAAATTTAATTTATACAATCCACTTCAGAACTAATACATTAACTCTAGAAGTAGAAATAAGTTTTAAATGCAAAATGTAAAATATACTTTTTCTTATATTCCATAAAGTAAGGGTCGAAACAAGTATAAAATAAGTTTTGTTAATTATTTTTTACATTTATTAATAGCATCGTTAGTACTTTATTAGACAATTGAGATCGTAGTATCCAACCAAATCCAGGTTGCAGAATGAAATAATATTTCGACCTTCACAAGGAGCTCCAAACGTTTCGAGGATAAATAGACCTAGTAGGAATAAAGAATAAAAAAAAATTGAATGAGGAAATTAGTACAAAGTAGAGCAAAATAAATGTTTTTACATAATTTGGTTGTTTTTTATATAATTGGATGTCTTAACAGATTTTTTCTAATATCATTATTAGTAACATAATATTTTGTAATAATTAGAAACATTTAAAATATATTGCATTAAGGTTCAGAATTAAGCAATTTTTTATGGAACTTGCATAACCTTAAAAAAGAGCAAACAATTTTTAAGTTCATAAAGCGTTATAAAAACAAAGTTACAAATAATAGTGATATAAAATTAGTTAAAATACTTAACTGTGACACGAATGGATTTTCTTGATTGATAAGAAAATAATATTCCCTACAATTTTCAAGTCTTCACATCGATGCAGTTCCATAACCATTGTTGTACCGTGAGGAACTTCAAGGTGAATAATATTCCCATCTATGGTTGATATATTTCAAAAGTAAGACAACTTTTAACGCTGACCTTTACAAAATACCAAGTTTTATGTTTCTAGTTGTTTTGATGACTATTTTTTAATTTGATTTGATAAGTTTAATGTTTATTGTTTAATTAGTTTTAAGAAATATTAAGAGTGAAAACTTATGTACAAGAAATATATTGTATTGCAAATATCATTATTACAGTTAAATGAAATCTGAACCCACCTTGAGATCATTTTTGATCCAACATGAATCTAATAGAAAATATACAAGTGCGCTCTACAAAATTTATAAATTCTCTTTCATTTTCGATAATTGGTATTAAATGTTAAAAATGACACTCATAATTTTTTTTTTCTTTTACAACAAACTATAATACAATATTAATTAGATGGACATACATCATATTAGATGAAAAGTAAACGTGGTGAAATGTATTTTTTAACAGTGTAGTTGGAAAACAATTTCTGTGAATATAACTTTTCTTGGTTAAAAACAAGATTGTGTCTACTAGAAGTATGAAGCAAGTGGAGGTTTCGAAGGCAACTTTTCAAACTTCCTGATTTATAGTTTGCTGTAACGGTAATTAAGAGAAGATTCCGGTATTTCCTCACAACGCAGCTCCTAATTAACATATGTTTCCACAAACTTTTAAATTGTTACAAATTGCTGAAGTTGTTCAGATTAGAGTAATTAACCCTCTCGTCTCTGTTACTCCTATAATGAAACTTGTTTCCTTAATGGTTAGACAGAATCTTGTTTCATATTTTGTTTGTGATAGTTACTTACGTATCTGTAACTCGATTCGCTTTCAATGATTGTTGTAGTATATTAAACATCGGTAGACTACTAAAAACTATACTCCATTTTATTCAAATTTATTAAAATGTTTTTTAGAACAATACGTATACTACATTCTAGTAATTGAAAATATCCAAATTGCTGGGTTGGATTCATTTACAGCCACTATTATTAATCAGAAATACCCCTATGGAGTTTTATATGCCGGAGAGGCAAATTTATTTTAATTTTCTTTAATGTTTATTATTTTAACGTAAAACCAAAGGGTATTTCATATATTACATATAAATTAATTAATTTTATTTTTTACTTAAAAATCTACGTATGTAATCCTCGGATGCCAGCATGTTAAGCAGATCTATAACTTGTTCCACTGAAAAAAAAATATTGTTTAGTTTCAAAAAACTTTTTAACAAAAAAATTATTTTGCATAAGCAACCACTCTTTGGAGTTTTATAATGTGAGTCTCTAAATCCAGTAGGGTGGTCCTTGTTAAAATATGTGAGGGGTTTTTCATATAAAAAATATTCTCAGTGCAACCCTTAATGAGATATCACCCCCGAAAGGACGGAATTAAAATAGAGTTTACATTTTTTTCTCAAATCAGTGTTAATGTAAAATGTTAAAATTTTTGGGATTACATTCACACATAAAGAGATGATTATTGGATTTACCATTTACTATTATACCATTATAATATTTCTTACAACCAACATTTCTAAGTTTTTGCATTTTGAATAATGTTAATTTACTTACAATTAAAAACAATGCTTTTGTATTCTGGAAAAAATAAATAAATAAAAAAGAAATTATGAATATTTTTAATTTATAAAAATTAATTCCATAAAAATGGTTGTTAATTTCACGCCATTATAAAATACCTTTTTATGAGTGTATATAATATCCAATAATAACTCGGAATTGAAAAAAAATTAAAAACTCAAATTTAATTTTTTAACGGAAAGACCATTCATAATTTTCCTATATATAAATATATTTGGTAAAACACATTTGTTAATATCTCCCACCAAAATAATGCGAATTTACCACCAAATCTAGAATTTTGGCCACCCAGCTTATGTTCACTGGTATTATTTTTCTTATTTGTTTATTGTTTTAAAAAAAGATTAATATTGTTTTCAACAATCGTTGTTATGCTATGGTTTTATTTTTATAATTCACTAGAATGATTCCTTTAGATTTTACTCGGTGCAATGGAGATTTTCGATGAATACCTCCTTTATGTCGATTCAGTGAATTGTTACAAATAAAACAGGATTATTCTCACATATATTGATTTTGGCTACATCAAGGAAATACACAGATATTTTGTACATATTTAATGCTTTTGTCAATAGTACTAAATTCCAAAATCAATGGAAGGGTTTGTTGGCGAAAGAATGGGTTTCACTATCTATAGAATGATAGGAGAATAACATTTACAATTTATTTTTTATGAGCAGAAAATTTAAAAAATAAACATCTTTCCATAAACAACCAAAGGCATAAAAAATATTTTAAATACAAAATATTTCATATTATAAAGACTATCATTAGGACTAAAAATAAATGAGACCAAAACGTAATACACAGGAAGTCCACAAACTCACTTCACAGAAAAACCTGCAAAATATAGAGCTCATTTTATATCGGTTTAACGTAATTCACCTTATCTAAAAATGCTTCCTAAAGGAGCTCGAGCTCTTTTGAAGATTGCGATGTAACATCGGTTTAATTCAAATATCTTTAAAACAGTTTTCTTTTAAGTGACAACATTCGGCATATTTATTTCTTGTATTGTGCGAAATTAAATGATGGAAATTCGATTTTTTATCTGCAGTTATAAACGACTCGTATGGGTGGGGTATTAGATATATTTATTCATAATTTTTTCTCTCTCATAATATCATCACTCTGAATGATGCTTATCTTAAGTCTCTACGATGAACCGTTTTCGAGAAAAATCGATTTACATTTTTTATGTCTCTATGCATACGTTTCCATTGACTAATAAATAATTTTTTTAGTTATCATAGACGGCTGTGAAAAATTATTTTTTTGTAAAAAATCGAAATTTATTGTCATGTCAAAATACCGACATTTTGAGCGACAAAAAATGATGAATAAAAGTATCCAAACGAGCTGCCTATGACTATAATTAAAAAATCATGTTCAGACAATTTTAATTGAGTACAATTTAAGAAATAAATATACAAAATAATGTCATTGAACAAGAATCCATTTTGAAGTTATTATAGGTACTAGGGATGTTAAAACGCCATCTTTAAAGAGCTCGAACTCCCTTAGGAAGCATTTTTGCATAAAGTGATTTGCTCTAGATTTTTTCTGTGAAGTGAGTTTTCGGTCACCCTGTGTGATAGTAGACAAGGAGATTCAAACTGTAGATGATCATTCAATACAAAAAAAACTATATTCACTCAAAACTATTTAAAAGTTACATTAGGACAATAAGGAAAAGAAAGAGGAAAAAAAAATTTGAAAAAAGAAACCAAGTTTTTGGAATAAAAAGGAAAATACTTAAAAGCAAACTGATTAACAAAACAACAAAGATCAGAATATTTAAAACATTAATACGGGCAAGTATTAGATATGCAATGGAATAGAGAACGACACCAAACTGTTAAAAATAAGCAACAGTAATCTCAAATGCAAGAATAGAGAATTGAAAAAAATAACCATAGCAACGAAAACAAATACTGAATTGTGATACGGAGAAGAGGAGAATTGCACCTCAATAAACGGATTTAAATGCAATCGAACGTTAGCCGTAATCTCAAGGATTGAAAGATTATGCAGATCATAATAAAGATTATCAGTAAAATAGCTAAATTAGATTGTTAAAAAACCAAATGAGGATATGAAGAGAAAGCGGATAAGCTTTTTCACGTTGTAAATAATTTTAATGTAAGTTTATATATTTTCATTTCTTTTAACGCTCATTAATTAAACGTATGTAATATATTTTTTTAATGAAGAGAATTTTTACATTATTGTAATAATAATATAAATCGTTTTCTTTTATTAAATAAGGAATTCATTTAAACAGACATGAACATCTTCTTTAACGAATAATTAAGAATGAAAATAAATGGGTTCCAACATACTATTGTTAGTACACTACATTTAAGGAATAAGAATAATTTATACTTTGTTATTGTATAATTATTTCTGTAAATTAATATCCATTTTCTTTTTCGTGACTACAATTATTTTCCTCCAATTTTCTCGTTGTTTCTCTTTTTATTTGCTTTAACGGCTGATTCCCAAATATATTATGAATGGTCAGCAGAATCTTCCGCTCACGTTTAAAAAAATCTTTTACTACAGCTTTCTTTTTTTGTTTACCTTCTTTCAGTCTTCTTCTTAGTACGGGATCTCCTTCGCAAATTTCCAAAAAATAAGGTAATGACCTAGCAGTAGTAAGCAATGATATAGGGTCCAAATACCTCAATATTATTGACCACATCTCCACGGGAAGATCAGTCAGCTTAGATTCAGTATTACTGTAAGCAGGATGAAATTGAAACATTTCGAACTGAGCAGAAGAATAAATATAAATTTTCAGCAATTTATTTTTGCAACTGGGCGATTAACCGAATACTTTACATATGACTGATTATTTAAACCGTGTGACAGTTTAGTACATTTTTTGACATTTATCGATCGAGTAATTAGTGTGTTTCTGGCTCTGGAGATGGATCTACTGTCTACTAAAATTTAATGTTTTAAAACCAATTGGGAATTCGATAGGGGGCGCTGCTAAATGTCAGTCAAAGTAGTCAAATAAAAACAAACACGATTATTGCGCATTGTGCTTTCTAACTTGTATATTGGAGGTGTTTTTAAAGTGTGTGTTTGTTTGTTTTTTTGAATAAAATCTTGCTTTGTAAAGTGTAAAAAACAAATTCCCATGTTATCGGGAATTGACTTCAACATTTTTAAATTATTTACCTAAGCATCTCTTTGGGTTCGGTTAGGTTAGGTTAGTTTTTTAATAATTTCATCGGTATTTTCAATAAATACACTCCTACGAATTACGGAAAATTTAGAAAAGATAAATTGGGATTGTTCTCTTTTAAGCCAGCGCAATCAGATACGCAACAATTTTAATTGTAAAGTGTCCTGATCGATGGTCTATTTTACTACTTGATAGTTAACTTTTTTCTCACCCAAGGTCGTACTCGATTTATACTCCGGCCAATAATACTACTTCGACTTTATCATCGACTTATCCATATTGTGTTGCTAAATAAAATAGAATTGCACTCTTAATATTTGTACATTGTACGTCTCATAAATGATTTTCAAAATATTGTTTGATTTAAATTTCCTTGCTATGTGCTTTATTTGTATTTTTAAATCATTAAAGTCGTTTTAGTTCGATTAGTATTTTATAAGTTATACCTATTTACGGTTTGAAAAATGTCTTTTAAGAAAAAGGGGAAAATGGACACCATTTTTGACGATAAGTACTTTTTATTACCTAAACTAAACTACACTAAAAAAGTGACTTGGAATTCAGTTTAATTTTTGACTGAATTTTTTATTATAAAACAAAAGTAATTAACTCTTCCAATCTATTAAATTTGCGAATTACTGAAAAAAATATCACTTATAATGAATTTTTAAGAATTTAGAACCTTTTAATATTGTAACTACTTAATAAATCAACGTTGAGGTATAAGTCCTGGATTTTATTTACTACGACTAAGTGCTTGAAATTAATACAAACCACGACATGAATCAGTTCATTTTATTAACCATATTTGAAAAACTACCATTTACCTTACAAATCTCACTTCCTGAAGAAGCTACTTATGATAGTCAAGGTAACGTGGTCGAATTTATTTTTGGTAAAAAACTAGTAAATATGCAGAACTACTTCGTTAGAAATTTAAGAATAATCTTTTTAGAGAGAATAACGCTTCGTCAAAAAATAATATAAAATTTATAACGAATATTACTACTGAGAACCATTTAAAACCAAAACTAAAACCAATCTCCAGATTATGAGAAACTCGTAATTTACATATAGGATTTTTAGTACAAATACCGTTGCACGTCAGGAGTGACGTACCTCTTTCGTCATAGTACTGCCAACTAATTAAAATTTCCCTAACTAAGATAAATCATACGAAACATCACGAAAATTCACGAGGACTCATGAACGTAGTCACAGTACTAAAAAACCGAAAAAGTTTTCGTAATTATTTTGATAATTTTAGAATTATTTCAATTATATTGGCTTATATACGTCTTATTCTTTATAATATAAAGTTTATAAATCATTATTATATGTTTAGTACTCAAAAAACCATAATTTACATTAAATAATTTTGAAATTTTCTACGCCCATGAGACTCGTATTTATGATGAAGAAATGACATTGTAGCGATTGGCATGCCTTGATGCGACGTTGTCGAGTATTTAGATTGAAATATTTCAACGATTTCTGACGTCCGGCCGTCAACCAGTTGTGTGTTTTCACCACGTTTTCGGTAATTTTATAATATTGTCTTTATTTTTTTGCATTGCTAGATAGTTAACTTATAAAAAAAACTGTTTAATTTTTTATAATAATAAAGCTAAACAACATAACCTAACTTTACATTTTTGAAACTTCCTACATTCCTCGACAATTTAGACAAGCCGACAACACTGCAGGGTCGTGATCTCATAATTGATATATGACGTGCAACGGGATTTGTATTAAAAATCCTATATGTAAATATCGGTGAATCTAAAAATCTAAAATGTAGCAATTTAGTATATTTTGCAAATGCATGATTTAAGTATCTCACTTATGTTTAAGTTTTGGGTACACTGTTGTTGGTTTTATTTTTTATTAATTTATAAACAATGACAGATAAAAGAAGGAAATCATCGAACTTGTTTTTTCATATTATTGCATAGATAACTTTTGCTCATTAAGTACAACTCTTTATAGTAAGGAGTTTTTATCCAGGTTTCCTTATTTATTCGTATTTTATATTATTTATTGTTCTTTTGTAAACTTCTTCTATTTCTTCATATTTCCTATCATTTCCTTTGCTGAGTTCCATACTTTTCACTTTTATCTTAGAATGTTTTCTCAGTTTTCGCTTTCCAGATGTTCTTAACTTGACTCTTCTCCCCCATCCTGATTAGATTTCCAAATCAGCTTCATTTTTTCTCTTATACTATTTCTTTCGCCAATTTTATATTTATCCTTTCGTATATCTTTTTAATTCTTTTATTATCTGTTTTATTACTAATAACTTATAACTATTGTCCATTCCCAGTAGACCATAATGACTACCCGGTAGAGTATATCAATATATTTTTAATTATCACAATTATCACTTCATACTGCAGTCTCTGATGTCAATTTAATTTTATATTTGAAATGTGTTATTAATTTATTTTGTGGTAAGTTTTATTTGTTACTTCATGCATTATATTCTTTTTTGTTATTTGTATAATTTTTTCACTTGTAGACCTGATGATGAGCGTGTTAGGTCGAAACTAGCGGTCAGAGTTATTAAAAAAAAATCGTGGCAAGATTTTGAGTTTTCTTCGATGTAATAATTCTTATGTCAAAATGTAATTTATTTTTTATATGTTTTCACTGTGTTTTGGTAGCATTTCGATAACTTAACTCGGTGAAAAAAAGAAAATAGAGGTGACTTTATAAACACTCTGTATTAAACAAACCATTGCGTGGGTATTTCCAGATAAAAAGTTTAAAGTCAAGTTAATTAACGGGTATTACCATTTCCACATTTCATCAGTTTTGCTAATATAGTTCTTTTTCATTTCTAACTTTGCCTGTATCCCATATCTCTCTGAAAACTCAATAAAAACTGGCAAAAAAGGTAAAAAACAGCGAATAATAACACATTTTGCAAATGCTGGAGGTCGGTCTATATTTTACGCCAATTTTCACTAATTTAGATGACGTTGTGGCGTTGTCGTTTTTCTATTTTTCAGCCATGATTGTAATTCTTTACAGTCGACTGCTTCTTGGGCCTGGATAAAATATTGCATTATCATCATTTCCACTTGACATTTATCCAATTTAAGTGCTCGACATTTACTGGAAATTGCAAAATATAATTTATTTACTTAGAAAAGAATCCTCTTGAGGTACCTACATTCAAATTAGAAGAATTTCAATTAAAATGACGAAAATAATAATTTATAATATTAACGCAGTAATTGATAAAAAAACTACGATAATGAAGATGAATAAACTAATAAACAAATATATGTAGATAAACAATTTAATTGTAATTATTGGGGATAAAATAATAACACATCAGTATGGGGTAATTACGTTGTATTAAATTAATTTTTTTAACCTTTACTTGGTGGAATTTCTCCATAATAAAAATATAGGAGATAAATTATGCTTATCTTAAATTTCCATAGTAATTTCTTATGTCAATACCACAAATACAAAATTAGCAGAGGTTCTTAATAAAATTTTAACTAATTATGGTTACATATCAAAATATTCACTAAAAAAACTCTTTAGATTTAATTCATGAAAATAGAAAATTACTGTCATTTATCATTAGTACTATGTTTTTAAAAATTCCTTCGTGAATGTATACCATTAATAGACAAATTCTTGGAAAGAAAAAATAATCAAATATTAATTAATGAAATTATAAACCTATTTAAATTATATATTAATCAAAATAAAGGATTCCCAATGATCAATTTTGGCAAATATTTTTATGGATAATTTGGAATAAAATATTTTTCATTGAAATACCTCCAGGAATGTATTATTTAGGTATAGATATGTTAATGATGTTTTTGCTGGTTTTACAAGTAGTCATAGACAATTAGATGTTTTCTTTAATTTTATATTATATTATATATATATATATATATATATATTATATTTAAGATTTTGTATCCAAAAATAAAATTTATTGTTGAAACCAACTCATATAAATATCAATATAACTCGATTCACCCTATGTTATATAAATTAGCAGCTTATAATTCAATGATACATAGAGCCTTTTTAGTAGCAATGAAGGGATGATTTTAAAAGAGAAATTAATATAATGAAACAAATCGCTACTCTTAATAATTATCTATTACGTTTAATAAGGAAGGAAAGGTTGCCATTAACCTTATATTTCTGAAACAAATGAAACATGACAGTTCATATAGAAGTATTACATATTTTTCAGATATTTCAAACAAAATATCAAAAATGATGTCTCGTACAACATCTTCTACAATATCTTTCAAAGAGATAATGTAGGTTCATTTGTATTAAATGTGAAACCTAAAATTAATAAATTAAAAAAATCCGATATTTACAAACTAAATTGTTCCGATGGTAACGCCATCTATCAGTTACGGTCTTATAAATTAAAACAAGCAGGTACTGAATACAAACCTACACTTAACAACACAATAGAAACAACAACGGAGGTACTTCATATAAGTGACAAAAAACAGGATTTTTTATTTTACCTTTTGTACTAAATACCTGTATAATATTAACCGATTTTTTTAGGAAAAGAAGTTTATTATAGCAAAAAATCATACTGTACATATACTTGATAATGATTGATTGAAATGTTTGTGATATGAGGCCAAGTACGCTTATAATCTGTCAATCTTATGTCACACTTTAATAATGCAATTTAGCGAAAACTTGGTAAATGCCGTAGAAATTCAAGTCAAGTATAATTTATCTTTTTTATATTAATTACATTGTACTTTTTTTAAACGTTATTTATCATTTTACATTACAATTTTTATATTGTGTAATATCCCATATATTAATAAATGAAAATAAAGAATTTATAAAATTAAGTTTCTTCAACCCTCACCGACAGCTCCATTAGCGAAAAGGCTTCATTTTTATATATGAAAAGAAAATAATAAGCGTGATTGTCTGAATTGTGTCAAAATTGGGTAGTGAATGCACCCTAAAGACCACTCCATCCATTGCGTTATTCGGCACGGACGTTCGTCTTTGCCCTTTTGTTACTTTTTCTCTGATTTCCGTTTCCCTTGTAACCCTTTCGGAGCGCTGACATTGTTGCCATTGTTGCCGATAAGGTCTCTTGATGTGTCGCCGGTAACGTACTTTCATTATTTTTTTGTCAATGCAATGCTTCTACTTAAAGTCGAACTGCTTGTCAATTAGAGATTCTATACAGATATATTGCCATTTAAAAAATCAGCGGCAATGAATTTTAATTTAAAAGTGACGGACGTGCAAATTGAAAAATTTTGGTTTCATCTCCGCTTATAAAAACATCCAGAAAAACAAAATTTATCATTCGTTGTATAGGTTCGGTTTAATTATTTAATATATACATGAAAATAATGCGCAGTTTTAAATGATTGTAGAACGTGTCTTTTGCAACAAAATATTCTAATACATTTTTTTCTTACTTTATACAATAATTCACTTAATCGAAAAAAACTATTTGTTTGTAAAAATATTATTATGTAATTGATTTTTTAAATTAGTTTAAAAAATTAAAACTCTTGAATTTTTTTGTTTTCGTTGAGGATCTGGTGCGGTTTTAGATCCGTGTAATCGAGCGTGTATGAAGTGCCCTTTTGGATTGGTCTTTTACTTATGGAATCAAAGGTAAAGTTGCATATTTTTTATTTTTAACCATTTTTATATTAATTAAAAGACATTTCTTTATTAAATATTTGTTTGTAAACTTATTAGTCATTATTATGTAAGGGTTGATGACTAAGAGATGAATGTGTCGAAAAAAAATCATTATTTGTGTGTTGGTCGCCTCGAACGGTACAAAAATCAAATAATTCTGTTTGATTTTTATTAATCAGTTTAAAAAATTAAAACGCTTTGAATTTTTTCAACGGGCAATTTTAGTATGCAGTTCTAAATCAGTTTTTTTATAATTTGCCAAAAAATCATAATTTTCTAAAGATTTTCGAATTTTACCATATACATTTTGAATAGATTGGTAGACTCCGAAACCATTTTTATTCAAAAAATCCAAATAATTTTTTTATTGATGATTCTCACATCCAAAGGTCCTTTACAAATGGATTTTCCAATTCAGATACGTTTTATCTGTGGCTACGTTGAGTCTACTGACTCTACCTCCTACACAACTGCTTGTGATCGGTTCACAAATCACGTGATTAATCACAATATAGGCGATCTATTGATTGACATTTCAATGAGGTGAAACATCATCTCTCTAGTAATATCACACTTCGTTTGAATCAACTATCCACTAACTTTGCAAATATAATAGCTTCGAAATGGATAATGTATAACCGAAACAATAATATTATGGCCAAATTACGTCGGGATAAACGATCCAATAAATATTTATTAAATACGAAATCATGCATCCTAGTCAAATATTCTTTATATGAATCTACACGGTATTTAACCGCCAATAATTTACAAAAAAAAAACATACAAGTTTAAACGTGTTGTTATTGAAAAACGACACCATTTCGTTCGTTCGTGTATCGTTTAGATATTTTTGATTTATAAGCATTGAGCAAGGAACTAGTACATAGGTAACAATAATAATTTCATAACCTAAACTTTGTAGCATTTAAAAAAAATAAAGACCTTATATTAAACAAATGCTTTCGTCGTAAAATCTTATCAAAACGAGTATTAAATATTTACTTTCTGCTATAAAAGCAGCAAACAAAGATTATATTCGAAGATACCAGCCATTATTTTTTATATAAAATGGTAGTATTGACATTTAAATACAAACCAACTTTTATATACTTGATATTTCCGACAAGATATAAAAGTTTTGGTTGTTCACAGTGTCAAAATAACGATTTCATAAAGTGATCATTTAAGCTCCGAATATTGGTAATACAATACTATGTAATTTTGATTATTACATTTTCTATTTTGTGTAACGTTTTGAACAATTAAAAATTATTTCAGTAATTATTACCTACAAAGGATATTTAAGGATGAGATATGGTTTTTTAAACATTCTAAAAATAAGTTTTTATTTTAGTACACTTAGAAATTTAGGTTCCTCGATAACAGGGGCTGTAGAAGGGAGAAAAATGAATTCTCGCCAATTATTACACGATTTCTACTACTACTTTTTTTAGGTAATACACTACATTTTCGAACAATTTTAGAGACACGGATACACACCATCGCGGATTAAATAAATTAACATGTCTTGATTTAAATAAAATGCAATTTTTCTCTGAATTATTGAAACTACTTTACCAAATGATAAACTTAAAACGATTAAACGATCCGAATCATCTGCAAAACTAATACAATTTTATGATTCATCAGGTAGATATTACTTGGTATGTGTGTTTCTAATCACCATATAATCACAATATGATATAAAATAAACTATATAGTTAAAATCAGTTGCAAGAGGTTTATAAAAGCAAAATAAGTTACTCAGTTGGGTTTGAAACTATCGACTCCTGACCTGATCAAAGAAGATTCTCTTACTAAACTAAAAAGTTTAGGAGGGAGACTGTCGATATCACAAAGCACATATTTTCTAGACGTTTCTCTTCTTCTATTTAGATAAGCTTTCAATGTTAGAAATATTGGTTCCTTTTGGTCAACCCCAGGAAATTCAAGATGGCTATCGACTGACGTAGGGTCATAAGTGACCACTGGTTTCCTTTTATTTATTTGACTTTCTGTATGCAATATGTATTTACTTAACGCCCTTCGGACTTTTTACCAAGAATAGGGTGGTGATCGTATTTTATCCAAAAGGAAATTCAATGTGTACGTACGGCCGTTTCAGAAAAATAAAGGATTACAAGCGAACTTGAATAATCTACATCGATTTATATATGTTTAGATGTGCTTAAATTTTTATTTACAAGACAAACGTTATCTTTCCAACTCTACAGAGAAAGTGAATCTTGGAATATTTAATTTTAACAAGTTTATATTCAATTTGCAAATTTTCATTCGTTTTGCGTTCTAAAATATCATCCGATTTAGTCATTTCATTGTAAAAGAAGAATATTGTTCACCAAATTATTTTCCAAATAACTTAATGAATAAAATTATTTCTATTTATGGTAATTCATGGTTTTTGAAAAAGGAAGAAATTAAACTTTGACTTTATATATTTTAAAACATTACCAAATTATATTTGTAATTATCGATATATTTACTATTAATTTTTCTTATTTTCTAAATTTATTCAGTTCTTCATTTGTTTCACTAAATTTATCGTCATGGATTGTTTGTAGTAAAATCAGTAATTTAGATATTTGCCAGAACCAACTGGTATCTAAATTTATACATAATAATAATGAACCTTTTTAATCGATTGGTACAGAAAACCAATTAGTTCTGGTAGATATCTAAATTACTGCACACTTGTCTTATTATAGACAATAATAATTACAATGTCAGTTTTAACAATATCCAAAACATATTGAAAACCAATAATATCAGTAGTCATTACGAATTATTGTTATTCTTAGTTATATTTGTCATTAGCAAATAAGTATAAAAACATTTCAGTTTAATATATTTTATATTACATTTTATTTTATAGTGTACGTAGTTATATTTTGTACTAGTAATTTTATAAGCCCCTTAAAACATTTACTTGAAAATTTATACGTGGCTACATTTCACACTTTTAATAAAAATATGTGTCATGTAACCAAGGAAAAACTACCTGATAACATAAAATTGTGTTAGTTTGTAGATGGTTCAGATAGTTTAATCGTTTTGAGTATATCATTTGGTAAAGTAGTTTCAATAATTCTAAATACTCTAATCTAAAATACTAATAATTATTTCTTTGAAAACGACTGACTTTAGAAAAAATATTTAAGAGATATTTTTATTCTGTATACGTTTATTTATTTTAGGCATTACTTTCACAGAGCAGAAATATCACAAATTCTAAATTACATACTTTGTTATGAACCAAATCTTCACTTAAATAAATGACACTAGTCAAATATATAATCTGTATTTCCTAGTACGAATTTATTAAACAAGAGAAAGGAAAGACATTCTCGTCTAAGCAGAACTGCAAACTTTGTATTATTTTTGTCACTTTAGTCTTCTGGCAGGATTGAAGTTTTTTATTATTCTTGTTCTTTTTCTTAGAAAAAAAATATTATGTATGCCTCAATGCTTATTTAATTTTCGCGAATTTTTTTAAAATATCAGGGGTGTTTAATGAACGTGTAGGAGTTGGATACGCCAATACTGAAAGCATTAACATTTGTTCTATTTTCCACTTGGATTGGCCGTGTAGTGTTCTTTATTGCTTGCAGGGCGAATCGATCGACAAGGGGGAATCGCAAAATTAAAAAAAATAATGTTTCATTAAGACTTGAGTGCCATTCGATTTTTCCAAGCGGATGTATTAAAATTAGTGGATTTATACACAAGTGCGAGCCGAACTTTATTAAGAACAATTAAAAAAACTTAATTAAATTGTAAAAAAAATCTTTAAACATCGATTTGGCAACCACACAAATTAATTCACTCATTTTAAATTACATAAAGTGAATATTTTATTATAATCCAAACCTATATTATGAAATCCAGTGCTGAAAAGAGTAATATTTATTTATTTTAAAAATTAAGAATTCTTTTAGCCCATTATTTTATTTGATTTGGAAAAAATCGTGTTGTAAATTTTATGGGGACGAAAAATAAAATTACTTGACAGGGAATGAATAGTTTGGATTGAAATAAGAAAATCAATAACAACTGATTTACATTTATTCAGAAACTGGGAAACACATGAAAATAAAAATTATTAACAATTTTATTGTTACAATTATTTACACAATGTTGAACAAATCATGGCTAATAACAAGTTTTTTTTACACACACTAAGTACAAATAGGAAACTTAAAAAAACACTTTTTAGTGCCAACTATGCAACAAAAACAGACTCGTAATTGCACTCGCCCACTGTCATAAAGAATATTCAAATTAACATGTATAATGGGTGTTTTAAAACCTTCATTCAACATACGCATGGTGTTCCATTCATCATTGTCCACACAGAAAAGAGAATCATATAGTTGTTTCATTGGGTTTAATTATTTATTTTTGTATTATTTAGCCCAAATAACAATATTTTATTTAAGTTCGATTTTAGGTTTTAAAACACTCTGTATTGTTTGTTGGTGTACAATCTTTTTCCTTTCAAACGTTTTATATATTTATATTAAAAAAAAAACATAATTGATTTTGAAATTAAAAAATTTCATGAAACAGTTTATATAGAGATTCTAGACAAAGACATTTTTACAGTTAATAATTAATTTTACTGATTACATTCGATTCTGTTACTATAATTTACTCAGATTCATTTAATACTTAAACAATTTTGATACAGAAGTAAGATTTAATAGAAACAAATCTAATTACATCCAAAATTTTTTACTAAAAAACCAAAATTTTGCTCAAAAATCTAGCAACAATCTATTCAATTCATGTTTAAAACTTATGATAATATATGGGGTCGTGTGATACTTCACAAAAAAGGAATTTTTCTTATTTAAACAACTTTTTAGTCGTTATCAGTGGCTAGTTCTAATAAATTAATTTATAATTATAAATAAAAATTTTTTGTATTCACTTAATATGATGATTTTCGTCTAATCAACCAAATAATTTGTAGGAAACTAACAGAAAATTGTACTCTTTTATGGTGCTACAAGTTTTAAAGACAGTAGCGGTGATTTTTATTTATAATGTATTTAAATTAATTGTAAAAATAATTTAAAAAGCTTTATAATACTGTAGAAATTCACATAAGTATAATTTATCTACGTCGTAAAAAGTATGGACGAATAATTTATTTCGGAATTAAAAATAAACTTAATTAAACATTAATTTTTCTATAAATTTTTTTGTTGAAAAAACCAATTGGCGTGTATGTGGCGTCATAATATCATCATATTATTTGTTGTTGTACGATCATTAATATTCCAGATACAAGGTGTCTGGAAATAAAGCTTAATAAATATATCTGAAAATTTTATGGCAAAATTAAATTGGGGTTCTTTAAAATAACCTTTCATTGTTAAATAAAAAATAATAAAAAATAATTATTAAAATTCGGCAGTATTCTACGAATCATTTTATTTATTTGTACTAAAAACCATCTTGTTTTTAAATCACACATGCATTTTTGAACCATAAATTAAGAGGCACAAATATCGGAAATCAGGGTCGTAGTAAAACTTTTTATGTATAAGATATTTAAAAAGAAATTCCTTAAAAAAATAAAATAAAATTTGAAAAAAAAGGCATTGTCTCAATAAAATATTAAATAGATCTAGGCGACTATGTACACTATTTCAAGTACCAGTTATTTGTAACTGCTCAATTATGAAATCTAACATTTTTCTCACTCAAATCACATGGACTGTCACTGTCTCTCCCAGATTGACTATCTCTATATTCTACAAGAGCTGCCGAAGTACTGGCTGCACTGGACGTTGCCAAATTTGAAATATCACTAAACCAATTCCCTAGGTTCAACCTTTCCGGTAGAACCGGAAGCGGTTTTCATATGACGTGCGCCGGTAACGGTTCGTTCCTGAATTCGTCTTTCTTCATGATGACGCAGACTGGCCTCTTTATCGTGTCCGGACTGGGAGAGCCTCTAGCGAAAGTAGGAGGGCAAATATTGCACGGCACGCTGGTATTCACGTTGTTTGGTATGGACCAGTTCAAACCTGGTGGGTATATGGGACTGTTGCTGTAGAGCAACGCTAATTCTGCAGCGAATTTAGATTCGTCAGGATGCCTAAACGGATGGTACAGGTAAGGAAGCGGAGGGAATAGAGCTCTTGGTAGCTTTAAGTGGTCGTGGTCGAAAGGCGGCATCCCCGATGCCGACGAAACCGATGGCATTAAGGACCGAGCAAGTTGAGAATTATCGAGATGGTTCGTGGTTAGTAGAGGCGATATGGAGAAACCGAATTTCGGTTCTTTCTTCATTAGTGGTTTGGGTTTTCTTCTTGGACGGTACTTGTAGTCTGGATGTTCCTTCATATGAAGTGCTCTGTAAAAAAAGTAGATTTTTTAATTTTTAAGTAAAATATACATACTTTTTACATTTTGTGAGTTAATGTTAATTCTATTAACAGTCTTTCAAATGATGTACCAAATTGTCTAAATATTGATTAACATGAGAACTGATTATATGCCTTTTTAGCAACAGGTTAACTTTGTAAAGAACAATTATAATCATAAAATCGCATAATTATGTCCTATATCAACAATTATATTGTTTATTATATTTTAAAATATTTGTTATAATTCTAATTACAATCAGCTTTCTATACTTTTAGGTTATAATGTACGTTCTACACTCGTTTATTAACATAATTTTATTATTTTATTAATTAAAAGAATATTAATCCAATACAATCTCTATAATTATTGTAGAGTTATAAATTAAATCCTACAAATTAAGATCTTCTTCGGTTTCTTAGCTGCTCTACAATTATCCTCTTCCAATTCCCCTGATGCTTTTCTTTTTAAATGATTGGATTTCTGTTGGTTTCCAAACACATTTTGGAAAGCACTTTTTGCGAGTATTCTTCGTTTGGCGACGATAATTTTTCGCTCATTTGTAAGAAAATCCTTTGCAAGAGCTTTTTCTTCTTTTATACCGTCTTGGAGTATTCTTCTTAACACTGGATCTCCTCGGCAAACTTCCAAAAAATACGGTGATGATCTGGCAGTGGCGAGTAGTGACAGCGGGTCCAAATACCTCAATATTGTTGCCCACATTTCCACAGGCAGAACACTCAGCTTAAAGCAAGCAGCAGCGATAACAGGAAGAATACTGAACATCTCGAACAAAGCACAGGAACAAACTGAAGAGGTTATGATTTCATTGGAGTTATATAGTAAATTTATTTTTATGCATGACTGGTTGACCAGAAATTGTATGCATGGTTAATCAAGGATCGAATTTTGATACTAAAGTTTTATAGTAAAACTGCATGACTCATATTATCTTTTTTAATCTAATTTTTTATTTTCTTTTATAATAATATTCGTTCTTTCCCTTTAATCAACATTTTTGTTATTATTTAAACAAACTTATCTCCAATGAGATGAGTCTATTCAAGTCATTTGTTAGAGATAATAGGAATAATAACGCCATTCCAAGTAAATATGACAGTAACAAGTTTTATGTTGGTCTTTTCGAATATTTGTTTTTAGTTAATTCTAACAATAGTTTTACATAAATAAACACATCTGAAGTTAAGTTTCATCATCACCTAATTTTAAATTTTATTAACCTTTTTAAACTGAATCTCAAAATTAATTAATTGGAATAATATTTTCAGAAACACTTATATACATTTTCGTTGGTAGATATAACAAAAGTTTTACACAAAAAGATTCCCCTAAAATTATTACCTACTAAGTAGAATGAATCCTCTTTTTTGCTACTAGAATGTCTCAGTCTTTAGTAATAAAGTCTTTGGCAAGATTGAAAACATTTGGGAATATCAACTTTTTAAAAATCATTATCGATACAGGAAGGGAAACATGTCAATTCTTGCTTTGATAATAGAAAATGATTGAACTTATTAAATATTTTCATTCCCTAGTGGTTGAATGGTTTCATTATACCTTCCACTAATCGTCTAGTTATTTTGAAGATATTTATTGCATCAATATTTTTACAAAACCCCATACAAAGGCAATTGTGTGTGGTTGTTTATTCCCAAGAAACATTTCTGTTTGTCAACTGATAAATAGAGAATTGGTATTATTTAAACATAAAGAGAATATTATCGTGCACACACAAAGAGGTGTATATTTAATCTGAACAGAGTGAGAAGAACGCGTTTAAAAACTATTTTTGTAGTTGTTCAAATACGGAAACACTTATCAGTAGTAAGTGATAAAATATTTTTGAATTGTTTGCTCAGGTTGACAGTTTTCTAAACGCAAGGTAAATAATTATGTAGGTATTCCGTCTTCGTAAACTTAAAAGAACATTTGGATAATCCATAAAATAACAATTGTTTCAAGAGTAATAAAGGGGCTGAAGAAACCACAATCAGTAAAATCTAAAAAATAACTTTAAGCCGTATTCCGTTGAAGATCTGCTTTTCTCGTTTTTATTTCTTTAATTTTATTAACAATATTTACATCCAAAAATAAAATTTACCGTGGAAATTGAAGAGAATAGTTCTATAAATTTTTTAGATACAACTATCAAAAAAGCAAATTGTAATATTCAATATTCAATTTATCGTAATTAGAGGTTTTTCAGTACTAATGAGTGGGGATGATATTAAAAGGGAAATTAATATAATAAAATAAATCGGTACCTCTAATGATTATTAAAATGTTCTCAGTATATATATATATATATATATATATAAGGGTAGTTCAATTATTTTAGATGAACTTTTCGACTAAATATATATATATATATATATATATATCAACCAATTTTTTTAGGAAAAGAATATTTTAAATTTTATGACAAAAAAGCATGCTGGTATGAAGTCAAGCACTTTTTGAAAATGTAATTTAGTGAAAGATATTTAAAAATTGCTTTGAAATACTGTGAAAATTTAAGGTAAGTATAATTTATTACCTATATCTATAGTTATTACAGCAAAAAACATTCAAATTTACTATGTGATAAAACCATTATGGCCAATGAAAATATCTTAATACAACAGTTGACAAAATTTAATTTTAATTAAACATTTTAACAATTTTTGATCACAAAAATCCCATAATGTAAATTTTTGTTTAAATTATTCCCAATATATTGAAATTAGTTAAATTTTAAAAATATGATTTTATATCACTCTCAAATGGTGGACTCAAATCATCTTTTACAAAATTAGTTAAGATTTGGCATTTAGAAAAAAAACCAGGGGGTAATTTTCAAAAAGAAAATTTGAGGATGGAATTAATTTGCAGAGCTGTAAGTTTGACGTTATATTTAGGAAACAGGCGAAAATTTTTGTAAGTAGATTTTTAAAATACAAGTTTATGTTTGTTTCAGCTTTCTCGGGTGGTTTGTTTGGAAGTTTGAAATATCTCTCAAAATACTCAGATCCAGATAAAACGTATATAATATATAATTGACAGAAAACAAACAATGTTTGCAATTTTAAAAACCAAATTTGGGAGTTACTTTTTAGTGAATTATTTCATAACAATATTATTAAGTTCTGTATGAGTGACATATAAGCTGGGCAAAAATACGACTCTTTCGAAATTTACACATATTTTTTAAACTTCTAATCTTTCGAAAAAGAATAATTTAAAAATATTTGGTACAATAACTATCAAAAAGTTTAACCAATCGTTCGATGAAGTATAAATGAATATTAAAGTGATCGATGTAGCAGAAGTTACAAGATTACCGTGAATGTGAGTCTTGCCCAGTAAATACACACTATCTAAACCAACATATTCATCTGGCGACAAAAGATAATGCCTCCATTGTAAAGACACATTGAGCACCTCCTGTGATCCCATTCATCGGGAGATTGTCTCCAGGCAGGACTCGCTTCTCGTCTCGAATTCTCCATCCTCAAATATAATGCACCCCTTTCACGCCACACGAGCCCTGCTTTTGTTCTATTCGTCGCCGGAGCAATTGGAGTATTTACCTCCAGCGATCGTTTCACATTTAGAAGCCAGTAACACATTCAATTCCATTCTCTTCCTATTCTATTCTATTATGCAAGTGGGCTACGAATCAAACAATCTACCAGACGATTTTGGATAAATAGTCTTGGGGCCCGGTAACCTTATCTTAAATTATAAGGAGGCAATAACGTTTTTGAATATATTTTATAGAATAATTCATTTGTTCTTAATAAAATAACAACACCAGATAAGAAAACATCTTTTGAACTTTTTAGATTAATATAGATTATATTTATTTACCAAATTTCTAAAAATTTATAATTATATTGTAAAAAGCCAAATATTAAATTAAACATGCTCACAATTAAGAAACAATTATATCATAACATAAATGATAAATTATACATACGTATAGTATATTATAAATTATATTATATATTAAATTATTTTATAAATGCATTTTGTAATACTAATATTTTTTTTAAATTCAAATAAATATTTTCCTTCTCCAATTCTTGTGATGTTTTTCTTTTTAAATTAGTGGATTGTGATATACGTGAGTGGTTACCAATAATTGTAATATACGTGATTGCTACTAATTATAATATAATGTGATTAAATGGTTAAATGTATATAAACACGTGATATTGTAATGGTTTTACCGAGCAGAAGCAAAGATGTGGTTCTTACAACAAATTGGTTAACGAAATAAGTTTAATTAGTCGATAGGCATTTCAAATAAATAAGGAATATTGGCATTTACGAGATTCTTATGCCTTTAGTCCTGGAGCTGCGATTCTGGGAAACGTCCAGTATGTAGATATGTTTATAGGTCACTCAAATCACAAAGAAATTAACTGAATTTTTTCTAACGTATTTATTGGGCGAGTAATAGGTGAAAATTACAAATAAAAATTAAATGAAGAACAACGAGTGAATGTACAATGCAACATTAAATTAATGATTTGAATAATTAGTAAGCTTCGCCAAGTTTTTTAATAAATCGTTAACTCTATTAACTAATTTATAAAAATACCGGGAAATTAAAACTTACAAAATTTAACAGGGCTAAAGACACTTGATTACGAAGTACCTTTCGAGAAGGGTGTTAAACTGCAACTGATTCTCGATTTCGTCTAGTTTTCAAAACTGAACTTTTAGCGCTGCTTTTTGCTTTTACAAGTTTTTTTATGACTTTCGATTTATTAAAGGAACTCGGCTTTTACAAAACTAGTCAATTCTTCCGTTCGGAGAATTATATGATTGGACCTTTTTTATGGAAGGAAAAATCCCGAAAAACCTTTCTAGGTGTAGTTCAGTTTCTCCAACTATGCCCATTAATTTTATACGATAACGATCGTAAAACACACGTGCGGTATCATTTGAAGCGGTAAATTTTCAGTATTATGCCTGTTAAAATTTAAAAATTACATTTAACATATATTAATCGATTTCGAAATTCTTTGTTAATTTTTCTCGGAAAAATCCTTGAGAATCCTCTTGTTTTTTGACTATTGAATTTATAAATTTGAAAATAACTCTAAGTAGCTTTACTGGAATATTCCTAGACAAATCAGAATTACTAGCTTTCAGATTTAATCTTGCTTTTGCAGAAGCGACTCTGTAACAGGATTTTAATCAGTATCCAGAATCTGAATGCATTTTTCAAATATTCTTCGTTTGGCTACGAAAATGTTCGACTCGTTGTCAACAAAATCCTTTTTAGGAGCTTTTTCTTATTTTAATTTCTCTTGGGGACTTTCCCTCTTAATACTGGATTTCCTCGTCAAAGTATCTATCCATTATATTTGTAAAAGATAAAACATACTACTTATTTTAACATTCAAGGATAACCCAAAACTTTTTTTCTTATCTGACTTTGCCAAAGAATATTGGTGAAATAATTGTTAAAAGAATATTTAAAAAAATTCTGAATATCGTGGAATTTTAAGATAAATATGTTTTATCTTTTACATTCATAACAATGAAATAATTTAAGGTTATTTTAAATATTACTATGCTTTAATAAAAAAACATGTTTTTTTAATTATTAACCAGCAATATCAAAAACCAAATACTTACATACATTCTCATTGGTACGTATGATAAAAGTTTCCCGTCAAATATACTCATGTAAATGTAAATGTAAATACGATGCAAATTTAAAAGAAATTAAATTACAAAATTACATAATCGGACCTTGGCAACCCTTTTACCAATAATAACATTTTACAAGTACCAATTAATCAAAACGAATTTTTATTTGCATCCCTTCCCTTAGAAGAAAAGAGTTCGGTCGGCCAACCTCTTCTTCCCCTCGATTGTTGAAAATTAATCCAGCGAGCGCGCCTTGACAAAGTATTCGGGAGTGTGTATCCCATAACACAGCATTATGACTTTATTAATATGCCCCGTCTAATCCTCACCTAAGTCTCATTTATAGGACGCATACGGCCCATTCTGAAGCGGGCTCTGTTATCTTTTGTAAAACAGACGACCTGCTTTGTACTGAATCACTTCAAATCTCTGTTTATTGAGATGAGGCACTCATGCACTCACAGCTTAATAACTGTGAGAATTGGCAAGTTGTCGGTGTTAAGTGGAAATGTAGGTGACTTAAAATGAATTAATGTCATATATATTTTTAGTCAAATGTTCGCCTGTGTGCAGACGAAGCTACGGGAGTATTTAATATCACCCCATTAACGGTGCTAAAACCGTTCCTTAAGTTTTGTTTTTTATCATTTTTTATTGCTTTGCTTCTCATATGTACAGTAGTGGTATAGGCTGTCTAGGATTAGGCTTTGTTGGATATTTTGTTTCATTCCCGTCGGTTGTTCACCTTTTTTCCACTTTAGAATTCCAGTTTTCTAAAAACAGCCTTCTTTACTTGTTCCCTGGAGGTTCCATGTAGCTTACCTAACTTTTTTACCACTGCTCTTCCCTTTATCCCATTTTGCACTTTGAGTTAATTACTGTTGTCAATAGTTTCTTCTTTGATAGTATCTACTTTATTTTGTGCTTGTACCTCAATGCTTTTAATTATTTTCTTACTCGTGCTATTCGGAACTATTCCTCATTTTTTCCTACGGAGTTAGGTATACACTCCTCTAATCCTGTTCCTAGATTCTATTTAATTAATTTCCCATCAACTCTAAGTTTTATTAATCCTACTTTCATCGTTCTGCCTTACTCGTTTTTAATACTTTTATCTGGTTTGTTTTGGAATTTGACATTCCTTTATTGTCATGTCCCGTTTACGTAAACGTTTCCATCTTGAACCAACCTTAAATTGTATTTCGTTTTCATAATTTTTATTATAATAGAAAAATATTTTATCTGAAAAATATTTTGTATAGACTAAACTAGTTTTCTGTCTCAGTGTCACAACTCTTTTGATCGTAATATCTGTTTTCATTCGTTCTGCAAGCACCTGTTTATCATTATTCTTCAGTGTTATTCCTGTTATTAATTCATTTTTTCTTTGTTTCATTTTATTTCATCAATCTCAGATTTGGTTGTTTTCATCATGCTAGTTACTTTTTCTTTCGCCTCTTCCTTAATTCTTTTTCCTATTGTAGTTTTTACGGTTTATTTAGTTGGTTTGAACGGTGACACTTTTTCTCTTTCTGTTATCCAACAAATAGTTTTCGTTGTCTATTATCATTCTGTATTTATTTTGGGATAGCGAAAGGAGAAGTGGAAGAGGGGAACTCTTCCACTTCTATCAATTCTTTCCCTTTTTTACTTTTTGCGTGAGTTAAATCATCCAAGATTCATCCTAACCTAACCTATCTTCATATCTCTGTTTATATTGCTTTTTCTTAATTATTTCACTTTTTTAGTTTATGTCTGGATGTCTCTTATTTTCACTTTGTAGCACTCACTGCAAATTGTTATTTAATACATTCTTCGTAATCAAGGGATAAAAGTAGGTAATTTTTTTTCGTTTTGCTTATCATTATCATCTTTAAAATTAGTTCAGCGAGTAGAGTTCAAAAATGTAATAAAATATAGGTGACTCTTTTAAAATATATACAGATTTTGAGTAATTGGAAATACATTTAAAATAATCTTTTTCGGCTTCGAAACTTTTAATACAAGTAGGTCAAAGTCTGGATAGGACATATTTATTTGTAGTTTTGCGACTATGAATAGACCGAATTAGGGCTTGTTTTTCTTGTTGTCTAAGAAACTAATTACCGTGGTCTATTTGTACAAGGTTTTTGTTTTTGAATATTGTCTTACGATGTTTGTAATTCGACCGAGATAATGTAACAATTCCGTGCGTGGTTAAACATTGTAAATGTGTAAATGCATAAGTAACAAATGGAGTATTAAACGAAATGGAATATATTTTGTGTAATAAACTCAAATAATCTGTATAAACAAACAATAAAATGGGTTTAATTTGTTCTACTCTACATGTGACTTTTAATTTGTTGGGCTTTTAGACCGTCCTTTATTTACGACGGCTCTTTTATTAATTTTACGCAATACTTGTTTTTTTTGTTTTATTTTAGAGGAAAATAACAAAGCCTCCAATTTTGAATCCCACATAAATAAAATCATGAAAAGTTAATATCTTTTGTGTTAAGGAAGTTATTGTTGCGTTAATTTAGTAATTAGTATTCTTCCTCGATGGTGATGTTCACCTTATGTATGTATATTTTGTAAATTTTGAAAATTTATCAGAATTTGAATTTTTTTGAACATTCACTACTTTAAAAATTCCTCAATATAAACCTTCAGGTCTAATTAACCTCGAATTGCCAACAAAGTGTAACGTAATGTTTGTTCTAAATAGAGACAGAAAAAAAATGGACCGACGCTTTACACTGTTAAAATAAAAGCGAATCGAATTTGTAAAAACCGATATTACGACGTCCCATAAGATTACGGGCCATTATAACTGAACAGAATGATGGAAAATCTTCGAAGTTGCCGTTTTCGAAAGGCCTCCAAGAATCCGAACGGTTATACCTGGAAAACTTTTAAAATGACGATCGATCGAAGATGAAATTCAAAAAAATATTTTTTATTCGATACGTCTCCTCCTTGAAATGAATATCGACGAAAATTTTACATCCCTTTAAATTGGCTGAAACAGACAGATATACTAAAGGTGACAATGAAAATATCATCCAGAATTTTCAATCATGTAGTCGCTACACTAATTTATAATTTTAGTTAACAAGTTATACTTTTGAAATACTATTTATATATAGGATGTCCGCGAAAATAATGTATATTTTTAATTCGTATGTAGAAGGTGTCATTTGCAACAAAATATTTTAATGCATTTTTTTCTTATATCATTAGTTTATACAAAACATCACTTTAAACATTTACGTAATATTTAATATATGCCGAGAATATATTTTTCATTCTTCTACATCCCCTGTTATTGAGCAGTCTAAATATCTAGGTATATTAAAATAAAAACTTATATTTAGAATGTTTAAAAAACCATTCTTAATACTTGACTGAGTTGTCGGTGTTGCCGGCTTCATTTGCTTTTCCGTAAATAATATTTGGATAGATGTAAAATACTAATATTTATTTCTTTGAAAACGGTTGACTTTAGAAAAAAAATTATAAGACATTTTTATTCTGCATACGGTGTATTTCATACCCATAACCAATATTTTCTAGGTTTTTCACAGGCGAAATATGGTATTACAACACTTTAAATACGATGTTGTTAGGTAAATTATTAATTAGTATAACAGTTGATACTTGTTATAAAGACTTACTAGAAAAATATAAATATTATTAGCAATGAAAAGAGCTGAAAAGAGTCCAAGGAAATAATGGACACACTATAAACTAACATTTTCATATGGCCCTACAAAAAAAATTATAGGGATTTAAGTGTGTTGATCTAAGAGGTCAACCTATAGGTCCATTCTTCCCAATTTACCTCTAAGGGAAAAGTTAGAAACGCAAAGTAAGGTGAAGCATCATCGTCTTTGTCTTGTCATGAGAGATGCTTCTTCTAAAAGAATAAGCAATTCTTCCCTGAGGAAATGAAGATACTCAGATCCAATTAGACGTTTTGAGGGAATATAGAGTCTGATGAGATTGTAACTAAATATTGCAACCCATAGATTAAATATTGGTTAAAAGTAGCTTTATTAAAAAATAACATAATTTTTCATATAAGCAATTGTTTATTATAAGATCTACTGACATTCATTATTCTCTCCTCGTCCCTTGCATATAACGTCTATCTGTACTTTCTGAGTGTGAAAAGATTGGAAACTTTGTTCTTTTAGAGTTCGGCAAACAACAAAATGGGACACTCCAATATCAAAACCAAGTTTTTTATCTTTATTAGCAAGAAAGAATGAAAAGAGCCATAATCTTTTAAATGGTAAACAGCAGTTGCAGGAATTTAGAACATTCCGATTGGGAAATAATTCCAAATATTAATTTTAGGCGTGCCTACCATTTTTACCAGTACCAAAACCACATCAGTGAATTCAGTGTTAATAAATGTTTTAACAGACAAACAGATAATAAAATTGCACTTGTAGATATGTCATAATGATTGTTTCTCCTTTACTTTGTGGAATCTATCCATTGTAAATGTAAAAGATAAAACATTTTTAACAAATGTGAAAACCAAAATTCCTAAATAAAAAAAATCAGGTACGTATACTTTAAACTGACCAGATGGTAATGCTATCTGTATTGAATTTTTAAAATCAGATATAGTGAACGCTGAGGATCTTATAGATTAAAACAACCACCAGATAAGCCACATTATGCAAAACATCTCCACACAAACCTACATTTAACAAAACAATAGAAATACCACTGGAAATTCTTCATATATGCGTTAAGAAGACCTCGATTTTTTCCAAAAAAAAATAAAATAAAGAGGCATCTAGGATATCCTAAATAGGTATACAGTACTAAACGTCTAAATAACTCTGGCAGTTTCACTTTTTTTAGATTGCCTTCTGGAATAAATATATGTATATAATATTAACCAAATGTTTTAGAAAATCAAGAATGTTATTGGTAAGAACCTGAATGAGACGTTAGGATCTATTACCGTTTCTGTAGTATCTCCATAATGAAAATTTGCAGTAACTATAATTCTATTATTTTGCTTTTTCTAGACAAAATTTTTGTTCAAGTATGTTTGGCAGGTTCCCCCCTATTTAACTAAAACCGTTAAAAAATATCCAATCAATTCTTTGCTGGAAACATATTATTTCCGAAGGTACTCTTTGCAAGTATTGTTCCTGTCTGAGAATCTTTCCCTAATTGGTATCAAAATCTTCGGAAAGAGCTGTTTCTTCTTTTAATTCCTCTTGGAGCCTTCATTAGGATTATGCCTTAATTTTTTGTGGGTGTATTATCAACCATTATTACACTATCATTGCATAATATACAATCTTAAGTCATTTTTCTTCAATTTTATAGTTACAATTCTATAGTGACAAAGCTTTCCTTTTTCAAAGGAAGTAGTTTTCTTAAACAACATTGTATATTTTATTATCTATAATTAAAAATTAAAATATATGTTTTCTTCCAAACCTACTATTTTAGTCAATTGCATAACAAAGTAACTATAACTATATTAATTAAAATATTTTCTCTTATATGTTTATATTTATATTATCGATTAAATTCTACAAGTAATTATTTCTTTGCTACTCTAGAAATCCAATTCTTCTCATGCTTTTCTTTTTAAATGACTGGATTTCAATTGCTTTCCTAACACATTTTGGAAGTTCTTTCCAAGTACTCTTCGTTTGGCTATGAGAACCGTTTATCCATTGGTAACAAAATCCTTGGCAAGAGTTTTTTTTTCTTTTATCCCTCTGGTAGTCTTCTTCTTAACACAGGATCTCAGCTTCAAGTACGAGTAGTTATAAAAAATACTAAATATCTCGAATCATAAACAAGAACAAACTGAAAAGTTGATGAATTGTTTGGAGTTACATATATAGGAATTCATTGTCATACACGACCGATTCATTGGAAATTGTGCGCATTATAATTCAGGGTTAAATTTTGAAGTATTGTGCGTTGCGATTTATAGTAGAAAGCGCAAAGATCTGGCAACCGCTTGAAACGTTCGCCAATATGCTGATCAGAATCGGCTTAGGTTGTAGTTGTCATTTGGTGCTCAAAAAATGGGTTACTTGGAAGATTTTAGGGTAGTTTTAAATATTGGTATTTTTATAGATCTCGAGGTTTAGATTTCGAGAATTTGATTTTTTGTATTTGTTTTAGTCGAGGTTTTAGTAGTAGTTTTAATAAAAATTAATAGAATTTTTACTAAAAAGTGAGTTTTAGGTAGAATTTTTTTTAAAGAAAAAAATATTTCCTATTAAATTTTTACTAACTATTTAATGACCAAACTCTGACCTACACAGTAATATTTAATTGAAACTATAAAAAAATAAATAAGATTTCCATTGGTATGAAAGTATACATTTCAAAAAGATTAATATTATAGACATGTTTAGCTAACAAAAATATTCAAACTAATTAAGTATTATTAATAAAAAAATAATCTCCTGATCATGAATTTGTAATACAGTTGTTCGTCAAGTCTTTAGTATTAAGAGAGGTAGATCAAATCCTGAATTTAACGTCATCAATTATTTTTCCCCTATACCTAATAGTCATTAACTTACGGATCGACACCAACAAAATCTGATAAACATTTTTACCTAATATTAATGTTATTACTATTTGTTCCCTGAACAACTATAAAACGGGATTTGACATTAATAAATTTTCGTAACCCATCTGGGCGCACCCTCCCTGTTTAGGCCAACGTACAAGCTTGCTTCATCTGTAAATCGAAACGATTTTCTACTATAAATCGCAATAGGCAATACCAAAGTTTTATGGTAAAACTTTATCACTAATATTTTCTTTGTAAATTTTACATATAAAATTACAGTTCTTAATTGTGTAGATTTGTTAGATTACGTTTTGAGTCCCATAAACCGTTTATGCCGTTTATTATTTTATTAGTTAAATAAGTGTCTCTCCAATGAGAAGAGTCTATTCAAGTCATTTTTTACAGATAATGGGAATAATAATGCCATTCTGGGTAAATATGACAGTAATAAATTTATGTTAGTCTTTTCGAGTATTTGTTCTTAGTTAATCCGAACAATAAATTTCATTTGGCCTGATTTAAAATTACCTAATACTTAGAAATAGTTGAAGATATATTTAACTAAATTAATGGACATTATTGCAGTAAATATCGTGTAATTGAATATATTTAAAAAAAATACACTTAGGTACTCCTTAACAATAAATTTTATTTTATTAAATTTTAAATTGGTTAACCATATTAAATAAAACAGAAATATGTTTGATAAAGTTTAGTCATAAAATTTGGTACGATATATACAATTTATATAGTTAAGATATATTTAATTTTAGTGAGTTATTCACTGTGTCTAGTAATAAAATAAATATTTTATTCAGAAATTATTAACTTATACATAATTACATTCATAATATAATTATATATTAAACTCTACAACTAGATATTTTTTTCAACTTTTTTGCTGCTCTACAATTTTCCTCCTCCAATTGTACCGTTGCTTTTCTTTTTAAATGCGTGGATTTGTTCCTAAACACATTTTGGAAGGCACTCTTTGCAAGTATTCTTCGTTTGCCTGCGAGAATTTTTCGCTCATTCGTTACAAAATCCTTTGCAAGAGCTTTTTCTTCTTTTATACCTTCTTGGAGCCTTCTTCTTAACACTGGATCTCCTCGGCAAACTTCCAAAAAATACGGTGATGATCTGGCAATGGCGAGTAGTGACAGCGGGTCCAAATACCTCAATATTGTTGCCCACATTTCCACAGGAAGAACACTCAGCTTAAAGCAAGCAGCAGCGATAACAGGAAGAATACTGAACATCTCGAACAAAGAACAGGAACAAACTGAAGAGGTTATGATTTCATTGGAGTTATATAGTAAATTTATTTTTATGCATGACTGGTTGACCAGAAATGGTATGCATGGTTAATCAAGAACCAAATTTTTGAAGTACCAAATTTTATTATTAAACTTTATCAAATATATTTCTTAATTTCTGTTTTATTTAATATGGTTAATCAATTTAAAATTTAAATGAAATTCAACAACAAAATTTATTGTTAAGGAGTAATTATATTTAAAAAAAAAGATATTCAATTACACAATATTTACTGAAATAATATCCTTTAATTTAGTTAAACTATTTCTAAATATTAGGTGATAAAACGTAACCTTAGATTTGTTTAAATCAGGCCAAATGAAATTTATTGTTCGGATTAACTAAGAACAAATACTCGAAAAGACTAACATAAATTTATTAGTGTCATATTTACTCAGAATGGCATTATTATTCCTATTATCTGTAACAAATGACTAGAATAGACTCTTCTCATTGGAGAGACGCTTATTTAACTAATAACATAATAAACGGCTGCGTTTATGGGACTCAAAACGTAATCTAACAAATCTACACAATTAAGAACTGTAATTTTATATGTGAAATTTACAAAGAAAATATTAGTGATGAAGTTTTAACATAAAACTTTGGTACTTCAATATTTAGTCCTTGATTAATAATGCGTACAATTTCCGGTCAACCGGTCATGCATAATAATGAATTACTATATAGCTCCAAACAATTCATTAAATATTTAGTTTGTTCCTGTGCTTTGTTCGAGATGTTCAGTATTCTTCCTGTTATCGCTGCTGCTTGCTTTAAGCTGAGTGTTCTGCCTGTGGAAATGTGGGCAACAATATTGAGGTATTTGGACCCGCTGTCACTACTCGCCACTGCCAGATCATCACCGTATTTTTTGGAAGTTTGCCGAGGAGATCCAGTGTTAAGAAGAATACTCCAAGACGGTATAAAAGAAGAAAAAGCTCTTGCAAAGGATTTTCTTACGAATGAGCGGAAAATTCTCGTAGCCAAACGAAGAATACTCGCAAAAAGTGCTTTCCAAAATGTGTTTGGAAACCAACAGAAATCCAATCATTTAAAAAGAAAAGCATCAGGGGAATTGGAAGAGGATAATTGTAGAGCAGCTAAGAAACCGAAGAAGATTTTATTTTGTAGGATTTAATTTATAACTATAAAATAATTATAGAGATTGTATTGGAGAAATATTCTTTTAATTTATAAATAATAAAATGGTATTTTGATAATAAACGAGTGTAGAACGTACATTATAACTTCAGATGTGTTGAAATAAATAAACGAAATTTATTGTTAGGAACAAATATTCGAAAAGACCAACATAAAACTTATTACTGTCATGTTTACTCTGAATGGCGTTATTATTCCTATTATCTCTAACAAATGACTTCAATAGACTTATCTCGTTGGAGATATGTTTGTTTAAATAATAAAAAAAATGTTGATTAAAGGGAAAGAACTAATATTATTATAAAAGAAAATAAAAAATTAGAGTAAAAAAGATAATATGAGTGATGCAGTTTTACCATAAAACTTTAGTATCAAAATTCGATCCTTGATTAACCATGCATACAATTTCTGGTCAACCAGTCATGCAATAAAAATAAATTTACTATATAACTCCAATGAAATCATAACCTCTTCAGTTTGTTCCTGTTCTTTGTTCGAGATGTTCAGTATTCTTCCTGTTATCGCTGCTGCTTGCTTTAAGCTGAGTGTTCTGCCTGTGGAAATGTGGGCAACAATATTGAGGTATTTGGACCCGCTGTCACTACTCGCCACTGCCAGATCATCACCGTATTTTTTGGAAGTTTGCCGAGGAGATCCAGTGTTAAGAAGAAGGCTCCAAGATGGATTAAAAGAAGAAAAGGATCTTGCAAAGGATTTTCTTACCAATAAGCGGAAGATACTCGTAGCCAAACGAAGAATGCTTGCAAAAAATGCCTTCCAAAATGTGTTTGGAATGCAACAGAAATCCAATCATTTAAAAAGGAAAGCATCTGATAATTTGAAGGAGGAAAATTGTATAGCAGCAAAAAAATCAAGAAAAAGTTGTAGAGTTTAATCTGCAAATATAAAACAATATTCTTTTCACAAATTTTGGTGTTCCATTCTTATATCCTGTTCTTGCGTTATTTAAAAATAGGTTTATTATTTTTTTTTATCTGGGGAAAAAGAGATTATAGTAATTGTTTATAAAATTTAAAGAATGTTTCTTAATTTTTGTCTTTGCAGAATAAAAATTATGATAAAATAATAAAATTACGGAAAAATTCTTCATATGCTTCATAAAATTTGTATTTTTATAATAAATATATTATTTAACTAACTTAGAATTAATTATAATTTGACTAAATTATTCAATTTATAATTGTCAACTTATAAAACTTAATTACAATTACTTTGTAATATAAAATTTTTTATAATGATTGTTTTTATCCTTATGTTATATAAGTAAAAGATAATATATACTTTTGGTAAAAGTATATGATTTTCTAAAATTTTTTAAATATTCTTACAACAATTGACATCGATGATTTGAGATAAGTATATTTCATCTTTTACATTTGAAATAAATTTTTTTGTTGAAGTTTATTAAATGATACTAAATTTTGAAATACTGAACCAGATTATATAAAATAGAAATAGACTAGGAAATCTACAAATATCTGTAATAAAGTACTCAGCTCAATGAGACGGAGTCAAAAAGGTAAAAATAACAATCAGAAAAATTTTATAATTACTCTATGTTTCTAAAAAACCTGATATTGTATCTATTTGATTTACTGTAACCGTTATTAGAGATTTTGTTAATTAACGGTATTATAAAATCTGGGACACCTCGTATACTTTGCTAGACAAAAACCGTTGCAATATCAAACTTATGTTTTTAATTTTAAATAACGCTTTATTAATAATTTTTTCTCTTGTTCTCTTCATCTCTGAAATGTATTATTTTTTACATTAAATAATAGCTTGTTTTTTTAGGTCCGGATTCTAAATTTCAAAAAATATATATTTTGTTAAATAAATATGGAATACTTATCTTGCATTTCCATAAAGTAACAGTTGAAACAATTAATTTAATATATTTTGTTAGTCCTTTACGGTGTTATTAACCTTAAATATTTTAAAATTGTTAAAAGCAGTGATTAAACAATCTGTATTTTGAGTAAGGATTGAAAGTTTTTGATAAACAATAAAATCAAGGAAAATTAGAACTTTACGGTACTCCAGAAAAAACATGTGTTATACTGATGAAGTATAGTTTGGTATAAATTGTAGAAAGCTTTCATTAATCTTAAGAGAAAATTGTTATGATTTTTGAAAATTGAAAAAGAAGGACTAACTAGTGATGGGATTTAAAGTTTTCAAAATATAAATAAAAAATTCGGTTGTTTTCTAAATTATGCTTTTTTTGCTGAATGCTGAATGCTGAATCCTTTGGAATGAAACAGGGTAAATAATTTTCATACAGAGCAAATTAGGAAAAGGGCTTTCTTAATTACATCTTTTAGAATGAGATCTTCGAATTTCAACTGATAGTGTCATTATAAATCTATTTAACTGTCTCACATTCTTACATAATATTATGAATGAAGTATTAACATTATAAAAATGAGATATTGTAGAAAATCAAATATCTTTTTTATATATGTTTATGATTTAAACTGATAAACGCAGCTGTAACAATAGGTATCCGCGAAAATAATGCACCAATTTATGATTAGGTATTAAAACAAAAATATGCAGAATAGAAATGTCTTATAATTTTTTTCTAAAGTAAACCGTTTTCAATATAATAAATATTAGTATTTTATATCTATCCAAACGTTATTAGTTACCGAAGAGCAAATAAAGTCGGCAACGCCGATTACTCAGTAAAGCATAAACAATGCTTTTTTAAACGTTCTAAAAGTTTTTATTTTAGTACACCTGGATATTTAGAATGGTCGATTACAGGGGATGTATGAAAAATGTATTCTCTACAATTATTACATATCGGAATGATTTCTACCACTACTTTTTTTAGATATTACACTACCCGTTTACAACAATCTTTGGGACACTGATACAAAACATCGCGGATTAGATTAATTAACATGTCGTAATATACTTGATTTAAATAAAATGCCATTTTCCACTGATTTATTGAAACTACTTTACCCAACGATAAACTTAAAGCGATTAAACAATCCAAATCTTCTGCAAACTAACACAATTTTATGATTTAATAGGTAGATATTCCTTGGTTACATGACACATATTTTTATTAAAAGTATGATGTGTTGCCACGTATAAATTTCCGAGTAAATGTTTAAAGTGAATTCTTGTGTAAACTAATGATGTTAGAAATTCATTTTATTAGAATATTTTGTTGCAAATGACACGTTCTACATACCATTTAAAAATTTGCATTATTTTCGTTTGTATGTAATAAAATTTTATTTGTGTCATAATTATTACTGTTAGTGTTAGTTGATTCGTATATTATATGATTGATTAAGTTCCAATACATAACTAAAGCTATATAGAAAACCTCATGCTTGACCTATTGTTTTTTTTCCAATTTTCAATTATAAATTCCAATGGTTATTACCTTAATAATATAAATAATCGTATTTTTTTATTCATGTACAATACTTTTAAAAGTTTTGGTTATTAGCCCCCTCGTACTGTATATAGGGTTTTTATTACTTGCCTACACTACTACAGAAATATTGATTTGATATTATTATTATTATTATTATTATTGTTTATTTCTAAACTTTTTGGTTGCATTGGTAACTGTTCTAGCTAAAAAGTATTTCCTGAGAAATGGGCTACGTGTTAACATTTTTTTAAACAATAGTGTGTTATTTTAGTCGTGGACATGGAGGTTATAGGTCATAACTCACTCACTCGAATACTTGGTAATTTTTCCATATAAACACAATTTGTTTTTTTATGGCAAAATTAATACATTAGCGAAAGTACATTTATGCTTTTTAATTACATTCTATAGATTGAGTCCTATTAGTTTCAACTCTATTTTCTTACAAAAAGTAATTATGATATACTAAGTGTACTTGACCGTATCATAACATAAGACAATTAAAAGTCATAAAATGATAAAAATGAGATTATGAAACGTATTAAATATTTTTTCATAATGATTGTTTCTACTCTTATTTTGTGCAATCTATCCATTAGGTAAAAATGTAAAAAATAAAATATACATATTGATTTTAAGGTAAGTATATTTTAGATTTTACAATTTTTTTTTATATTAAGCCGGTAAACACAATTGCTAGATAAACATGTTATATGTTACTCATATCTTATAAGTTAGTTAAAATAAATTACAAGAACAAAAACATTTCTTTACTATTTTATATACAATATCTAACGTAACACACCATATACTACTTATAAAGTCAAAAACTGTGGTTAATGATAAAAATATAAAAAGTCCTACCTCAGCCTCTTGGCCTCGTCAATGAACGGTCTCTTCTCACTTTCACTCAACAATTTCCACTCGGCTCCCAGTCTTTTAGAGATTTCGGAATTGTGCATTTTTGGATTTTCCTGTGCCATTTTCCTCCTCTGGCCCCTTGACCACACCATAAAGGCATTCATCGGTCTTTTGATGTGCTCTTGGTTCATAGGCTTAGGCGAAGACATTTTTACCACGATCACTGATAATCACTATTTATTTTTTACATGAACAACATTATCGTACGAAATCGTTGATCATCGATTGGATTGAAGATATTTATGTAATAGCGCGACTAGTCTAAATGATAGACTGGCATAAACAGCAGATCGTGTCACAATTTTCGGCTCTTCCCCGATTTCAGTGATAAGGGGTGGGGGCATTCAGAGGGCGGAGGAAATATTTGTGAGCTCGTGAGACCCGTAACCACGAGATTAGCGCCAATGTGAAGGAATTGCGGCAAATCGGAGGTTTGTTGTGGGGAAAAGAAAACAAACTATTATTAGCCAATTTGTATTGATTATGGTGTCTAGCGACGATCTACGTTTTTTAATTTTTTAATTAGTTGGTTTCGATATTTATTTTTCTGAAACCAGAAGTTGTATCTAATGTAATCAATTATAAATCAAGAACAGATCATTGGTAGTTTTTAGACGAAGAAGTTTTTATTATATACCTATTGGCATCAGTTTTCTCGAATTGAGGACCTTAACATCCAAAATACCGACAATAAATTCAGGACCGCCCCGAGTGTTAAAATATAGTTAAACCGAATACATTGATATAGTATTTCTATTCTAAATTGCAACACTAACATTTTAACTCCATATACGAGGTTGATCACTTGATATCTGAGGTAATTAAGTTCAGTTGACCAAATCAAATCATTTCTATCAACCGCACAAGCATTTGTAAGTATTTGACTCAGTTTCTATGATTGAAAAACATTCCCCTTCTAAGTTCTCAGGCGGTAGCGTGTGTGAGTGACTGTTTTCTTAAAATTTTAATTTTTCTTTTCTTTAAAAATATTGCGTTTTGGAGAGTGAAGCGAAATAGTGAAATATCGGAAGATCATGAAATTCCACAAACAAGTAATGACAATTATGTACTGAAAAATAAAGATTTACACATATAAAACACATTGTTTTAAATATGTTCCAGGGTTTAAAAAAGAAAATAGTGTAAAATCTGACAATGAAATAAAATAGTTTCAGAACTAACAAAAATAAACGATCATGTAATGAGTATATTGTGTTAGACCCATTAAACCCAACATTATTAGACTAAATGACGAATCTACATCAGTATTTGATTACGAAGATTTATACAGTATATTTTTATTTAAATAACCAAAGACGAATGTTATTTCCAGATTTTTTTATTTATTTTTAATATTGCAATATGGAAGCAGGTTTATTTAATTTGGTTTTAAGAACTTTTTTTTTATTTTTCGATTAAAGTTAATTTTTAGTTTAACCCGCTTTTAATTATTTTGGTTTTTTCTAAGTAAATTGACAATTTAACAAAATACCTGTGCCAGTTCCAAGCCCGAAGTAAGAAGGAGGGTTTAGTTTTCTAAAAGTGGTTCTTGGGAAATGATTAATTTTTAGTGATATATTTATTTCATATGAAAAAATATGCTTAAAATTATTTAATTTCTTGAACAAATTAGACGGAGACAATTTAATTGAGTAATAATTAATTTATTTCATCTAACTCAAATATAATTGGTTTTATGAAAAATTATGTAAATAATTATTATTTATTATTTTTCCGAAATTTTTTTCTATGTACGCAGCTAAAAGATTAGGTTAACTGAAATAAATATTAGAATTAAAGAACGACAAGAGAGAGGTGGAGGATTTAAGATTACCAAATGAAAGATATTCTTCTTCATCACTCTTTTCCTAACTTCTATATTAAGGGCGCTTTTAGATTATTTTTAAACAAATATTTGAATTAATACAAGGACTTTTTTTAAAATTATTATAAAAGTAGAAACTGTTTTTGTTGTATTTTAAGCAGCCTTTTATTTTAGCTGTTTTTAAATTTTAGTACGTCATTTGTTTCTTAAAAATATAACTTTTTCCTTATTTACCCACTCTTCTATATGTTATTTTTTAAATATTATCAGTACATTAGGAAAGTGGCCGCGCCTTAAATTACTATAGATTTGTCAATAAAATTTAAAATCAATTTGAGAAATGGTTTAAAGTTCAGTTTAACAAAAACCTTAATAAGGTTTAGTTATTATTATCTGTATACAAAGTAATTCATTAGTATGTATTGCATCAAAATTTAAGCTGGGATTTTTGGTTCATTGAATGAAAAAAAATCTGTAAAACGCTTGATTTCTAAGATTATTTTTTTATAATTTCCTTTATATTTTTGTAACGTGCCTTTTGGGCCTAATACATTTAAACTAGTGTTAAAGACAGTTTTTAGAAAAGAAGAGATTTTCTGCAGTTTATTATTATTATTATTGGCTGAAATAAGTAAATATACACCTTTTTTGGTCATTGAGTTTTTGGGCATCTCTTTGTTTTCGAGAAAAAAAAATTAAAAACCAAATATATTAACTTTTTTATTTTAGTTTATGTCTCAAAGGTAAGCGAATATTTGGTTCCTATAGGATTTTCAAAGTAAACAAGAAATGTAATTATTATGTAATTCTTTTAATTGTAGGCATCATTATCGAATATAGATATAAAATATTTCAAAATACTATATTTAAACTTCCATTTATCTGTCCATTATTTGCCCCCACCATCTTCTTATTCTCACCTACCTTTTGATTTTTCCTTGGATATATTTCTACATAGTTTCTATTCGCTTATTGATTTTATCTCCTTGTTATCCTTCATTCTTTTTACATGTCCGAACCACCGCAGCTTTTATGACTTTATGAATCTTACTATACGGTCTTTTTTGGTATTTTTTCTTTCTTGGCGGTTAAAAGTATTTTCTACTCTCCTTCGCTTATTTTCTTTAGCTCCATGTATTCTTCTACTTTCTCTCAAACCACCTTCATCGTTCTTCATCTACTTTTGTACAGACGTAAAGCTGCAGAAAAATAAATAAAGAACGAGAATAACTTTTCTCAAAAAGCACCGTTTTCGAGTAGTTTAAACTTAAAAATAGACGTTCAATTTGCATGTAATAACAAAAAAGTGTCTAATAAGGCAAGTCGGTTTCGAAGCTTATTTGCCTTATTAGACACTTTTTTGTTATTACTTGCAAATTGCACGTCGACTTTTAAGTTTAAATTACTAGGAAAAGGTGCTAATTATGGAAACTTATTAAGAGTAACTTTTTGCGTAAAAAAGGCCAGGCAATCATACTTAAAAAAATATGACGTAAACAGTGGTACTTACTGCCAAAAACTACTGAATCTTATTCAGAAGCGGATGAAATGATTAATAATATATAATTAAGCATATTTATGCAAAGCTTCTATCTCTAGAATTTGAAATATTTTCAAGATATTTAAAAAAATATACTTTTTTTATACAACTTATGATTGAGCTTTCGAAAAAAGTGTGTATAAAAAGGTATATCTTTTTCCAAGTGAACTATCACCCCTAGAAGTATTACTCTACATTTTTGGACCACCTTGTATATTTGAGGTTACTTAGTTAACATCTCGGGGTTCTCGGAGAGGCTCATATTTTTGAATCAGCCCTGGTATCATTCTTACAAATTCTATGAAAAGATATGATCTGTAGGCGCTCGTCTGTTTTTCAGAGAAACACTAGAGCTCCAAAGATTACAGATGTGATTAGGTGTCGTTTATCCAATGGGAGCAGTGATGGGAGGAGCTCGAGCTTCCGACCTGGTGGAGGGGCAATCCATGGCGATGTCGGCAACAAGTGTGCGTCTTCTCCAAGCAACGCTAATCCAATTCCGACAGGATCTGATAAGTGATGACGATGGGGTAAGGAGTCAAGGTGAAAAATTTCCATTATTTCCAATTGGTATCTAATTAGCGAAGCAATATGCGATTTTTTTGCGAAGACAGAGGGGTTAGATCTAGCTGTAGATCTTATTCTAAATCTCGCTTCTTCCAGAAGTGTACTCATATTTATCTATGCAATAAAGACGTTTTGTTAATATTATTATTATTATCATTATCATCATTATTATTATCATCATCATTATTATTATCATCATCATTATCATTATTATTGTTATTGTTATTGTTATTGTTATTGTTATTGTTATTGTTATTGTTATTGTTATTGTTATTGTTATTGTTATTGTTATTGTTATTGTTATTGTTATTGTTATTGTTATCATTATCATTATCATCATCATCATCATTACTATTATTGTTAAGAAAAACGCATTTATCAATTCATAATTATAATACAAGGAATTCCAATAATCTTGTTATCCCTTATTCTAGACTGAGAATTACACACACAAATAAATTTGATATGAATTTATATAATTTGTTTGTTAACTATTTTAGCGACAAAGATCTAAAAACTAGAAGGTTCATTAAATCTTTTCTAACTCAACACTACTTTTATGGTATTGATGAGTTTGCGAATTTTTTTACACATCATAATCGTTTTTAATATAAATATTAACCTATTACAATTTTTAGTTTATTGCATTATTAACAATTGTGTATTCTTCTAGTTCAATTTTATTTCTTTAATTTTTATATAATTTTTATATGTTTATTGTATTTATGTTCCTATACCATTTTGATAACTATACCTGTTATATGTTAATTTTACTATATATATCATCTGTTCAAGTATGACTTCAAACATATTTGTATATGTACAAGTAGTCAAAAAAAACTTATATCCATATCTTTTATTAGTATTCGACTTTTTTTACTATAGACTGTCTATTTTTTCATTGCGTTGAAGAAAAAAAAAACTTCATATTACCAAAACAATTATTACAGTAAATCTTTCTATAAAAAATAAACAAATATTCTGAGAAGCAAATAGTAAAATTTAACTACCTCATACTTAGACAAAAAATAAATAACCTATTCTAATAAAATTGTTAATTAATCACTGAATTGCTTTTATTGTATGCATAATTTTTAAAAAAAAAAGTCATTTAATAGTAAAAAGCTTCAAAGCCATAAAAGATTATGATTGTGTAAGGATTGTTATTTGTTAAGTCTGTTTTTTACTTTATTTGATAAATCCAATATAGTTGCATTACTATCGTGTTTAGTTGCTTCTTCATAAGACATTTGCTATATATAGAGCCAAATACCTACAAGGTGTCTAGAAACTAATTTCACAGAAAAAACCGCTCATTTTCCTAAGCGAGCTAGAGCTCTTTAAAGATGGCGCGTTTATATCAGGTATATATTTGGAACATTTATTTTTATTAAATGAAGTAAATACGATTTTTTAATTGTAGTCATAAGAGGCTCGTTTGGGTGGGGTATTGGATATTTTTATTCATAATTTTTCTCACTCTCAAAATATCGTCATTGATATTTTAATAAAACATGATACTTTTACCTGAAGTTTCTACGATGAACGGTTTTCGAGAAAAATCGTTTCCATTGACTATCAAATAAACTTTTAAATTATCGTAGACGGCTATAAAAAATATTTTTTTTTGTAAAAATGACGAAATTTGTTAATTATCACGTTAAAATGGTAACATTTTGAGAGACTAAAAAATATTGAATAAGAGTATTCAATATCCCATTCAAACGAGCCGCCTATGACTACACTTAAAAAATCGTATTCCGGCAATTTCATTGGGCACATTTTAAGAAATAAATGTACAAAATAATATTCAATAAGAATTCGTTTAGAAGTTATTTGAAGTAATAGGGATGTTAGAAGGCCATCTTTAAAGAGCTCGAGCTCCCTTAGGGAGCATTCTTGAATGCAGTGACTTTCGTCAAATCGACATAAAATGATCTTTACATTTTTCAGGCTTTTTCTGTGAAGTGAGTTTCTGGACACCCTGTACATTGCGATTCAAAGGGATGTTTTGTATAAAATATCTTCAGAGTTTACATAAATATTTCTTATAGTCGTTTATGAAGATAGCTCCGTGATTATTAAAGATAAATTTGGTGAAATATTGAACCTATCATATATGTAAATAGGAAAAATTCTTTTTGCTTTTACAGAAATTGCCAAATAATATATTTACCAAGGTATAACCAAAAGAAGTTTTTATCGGTGGAAACTTTTAATAAAATGATTAAAATCGTTGTCTTTATGAAAATTTTTTGAATGTAGTACTAAGTTAGATTTCATTTAGTAAATAACTCTTCCCAAGGTTTACTATGATATTGTAACCATTTCACATTATTCTCAACATTTTTTTTTAAAGGAAAACGGCAAATTTAATTTCTACACTATCTATTTGGTCATTTTCAAATATTTCCTTTGATTCCTCATCTCTGTCTGTATTTAGTTCTAGATTTCATATTTTCTATTTTATCAAATATGTCAGTTTATCTGTATACTTGTCTACAAGTTTTATTCTAGATTTTCCTGCCTTTTCCTCTTTTGAGGAATATAGATCCAAAATTTCTTGGAAAATATTTTATAATTTAATCTCGTAGAGGAACCAACTCTCTTAAATTAAAATAGTTGAGCCTATTTAATATTGACAATTAAATAGGTAATTCTACCCCTGATGATCCTGTCTCTAATAATTTCTTGGCCCTGCTTCAAATAGGTCTGAAATTACAATATATCTAAAATATATGCAAAAATATATCACTCCTTTATGGAAAACGAAAAAAACAAGTACTTTTACAACTTACGATGGTGTAGCTGTTGATTTTATGTCTTGGACTTCTAAGTTTGAAAATATTTCAGAAAAGGATTTACAAGAACTTGTCTCGTCCGTGTTATTTGGTGAAATATTTAAGAATTTTATGGATGTAAATGTTTATACTGATTTCCTAGACAATTACTTCTCTGAACTACATGAAGGTGTCCCGCACTTAATATTATACGACAATACTCGTTCTTGCATGTAGAACGTGTCATTTGCAACACAATATTTTAATAAATTTTTTTCTAACATCATTACTTTACACAAAAATTCACTTTAAACATTTACTCGAAAATGTGTACAAGGCAACATTCATACTTTTAATAAAAATATGGGTCACGTAACCAAGGACTACGAGTATCTACCTGATGAATCAGAATTGTGTTAGTCTGCAGATGTTTAGGATCATTTAATCGTTTTAAGTTTATGGTTTACTAAAGTAGTTACAACAATTCAATGAAAAATGGCATTTCATTCAAATTAAGAATATCACACCATATTAATTAATTTAATCCCAGGTGTTTTCTATCAGTGTCCTAAAAATTGTTGAAAACGTGTAGTGTAATACCTAAAAAAGTAGTGGTAAAAATCGTTCAGATCGTGTAATAATTAGAATACATTTTTCATTCTTCTACATCCCCTGTAATCCACCATTCTAAATATTTAGGTCTACTAAAATAAAAAATATTGTTAGAACGTTTAAAAAACTATTGTTTATACATATATTTACCAAGTCATAAAATTTTCTATCCTGCGAGAGAGAGGGCGATTCATATAAATTTGTTATTAACTATAATTTAAATAGCGATCACTCAGAAAGTACCGAAAATTAAATAACGTTCTGACCTCTATCTTGAGCTATTGAACATAGCGCAATTACAAAAAATAGAAACTGTGTAAAAACAAAAACGCCGCATCAGTAGAAATAATCATTAACAACAATGCGGAGCTGATTGTATATGAATAATTCCATCATTATCCTTTCAAACAACATTAGCTTCATTGTAGTGGTAGCATTGTTGTTTTGGCGGCAACGCTTCGGCTTTTCAAAGAACAATAATTGAATGTGAACTGAGCGATTGTTGTATGTATCAATGTGGGATCGTGTTCCAGTTGTTAGTTTTTTCCTATTATTTTTTTTAACATATATTTTTTATTATTTACTTCATTAGAATTATTGTGTTCGAGCTTTTATTAAAGCTACTTATAGGTAGTTTTATGGGTACATACAGGTACTTATATAAAATGTATTATATAAACTGAGAGGAACTTTTTCAAATCATAATTATTAAGAAAGTAAGTAAAGTTAAATGAATTGCATTTAGTGACTTACCCCAGATGATGATCTTCGAATTGTTCTTAAGTTGTTCCTGTTGTTTGATAAAACCTTTAATGGTATTTTATTGTCAATTAATTATATTTTTATGGAACTTGCATAACATTAATAAAAGGACAAACAATTTTTAAATGAATAAAGTGTTATAAAAACAAGGTTAGAAATAATGGTTACATAAAATGACTTTAAATACTTAACATGTAACATGTAGCAGGAATGGATTTTCTTGAGAGATAGGAACATAATATTTTCAAGGTGAATAATTTGACATATTTCAAAAGTGAGACAATTTTTAGCGATGGCGTTTAGAAAATACCAAGTTTTATGTTTCTTGTTGTTAAGATGAATTTTTTTTAGTTTGATTTTTTTGATAAATTTAATGTTAATTGTTTAATTCTCGCGGCCATTCGCCTTGTCCTGTGCTACCAAACCATTACAATATGTTCTTCAACTGTGCAGTATTAATTTTACGTATTTTTCTCGCGGCTTGCTGCTCTTACAATTCCCTCACTTTTAATAACAAAATCTGTAAAGGCACCAGAAAAAAGGAACAATATAACTCCTAGAGGCTAAGTTCTTCTAAGCAAATATCTAAGCACAGGCTTATTGAACGAAAAGAAAAGTTCGGGATGCCGTCTATAAGCAATAAATGCATTATTTGCCGGCGAACGCAAAAGTCAACAAAACGACCTCGCCGAGTGTCAAACACGCCACCGGCTATTCATTTGTTCTCTTATAAAAATAGGATCTGTTCGTTATTGTATCTTTTCCTATATGGAGAGATTAGATATTTTCTTTGGGGAAAATAGGATATAAGATATATAAGAACTAATCTATACTAAGAGCGAACGAACTTCTCTACTTACTTACTTAGTTTACGATAACACAGGCGTTGTTGTTGGCAAGGGTTGATTTATTATTAGGCCCCCTTTCCAAAAATATTTCATTATTTTATCACTTTATATTTTTAAATATTCCTACATAAATATTAAGGTGCGACAACAAATGATGTCCCTATCTTATCAGGTATATTGATATTCGATATTTACTGAATATCCAATAAATATCCACTGTAACCACTTTATTACATCTGTCTGTAGATACCTAACGAATATCTCTATATTTTTGGATAATCCCTGAATTTCATGGATATCCACTAATAAAAGTACTCTTAGATGTTCGTGTTTTGTGAATGCAAATATTTAGGTTCAGGATAAATTGGTTTAATTTTAGGGAAAAGATTTTACTTTCACATTCCAAATACCAACTAAAAAAGTAGTAGGTGCGATCTAAAGGGACATTGTGTTGGCGAAAAAATCTTTGACTTACTAGAGCTTTTGGAGTCAGTTTACATGGTAGCTTTTCTAATTTTTTGAGGTATTAACCCCCTTTAATTGGCGACCTCAGTAGTCGAGGGAGCGGAGAACCGACATTCGGCGTGGGCATGGGTATCGTATTAATATGTGTGAATTTTTTGTATGAATCTGTCAAAATAGTAGAAATTATAAAAACATAGTGGCTGCGTGATGGATAAAGTGTCATAAAAAAAAGAACACCTTTCATTAGTTACCCTGATTTGGCTACTAAAAAATTATCTAATATGGTTTTATGTATTTAGTAAGGAGTAACAAAGTAAGTGCATAACTATCCTGAAATCTTCTATCAATGCAGACGAGATAAAATATTTAAAAAGCACAGCAGAAATAAGTAAGCAGGATAAATGAAGAAATACAGATATAAGAACCAACAACGATTTACAGAAATAAACGAGAATAGACAATTGAGCTGGCTTGGGCATTTATCAAAGATGATTTAAGATATAAATAATTACTCAAAAGACTCCAAAATGAGGAGACCTGGAGGACCAAGAAATAAATGGCAACAATTGGCGAAATAAAGAAATTGCATAGAGGAATTGTAGGCAAAATCAATGGATGAGTTAAAGAAGACAATTAACAATGGAGCAGATAATGTTTGGTAAGGTAATATGACGTAAACTTTGTAATTGTAACAAAATAGAAGTAGCTTCTATATATTCAATGAATATTGAATCCCTTAAATATTCACCAAAATCATCATGAGATCATATTTCTTACCAACCCCCTCTTCCTCGTGTTTACTGTTTTGGCCTCCGAACAAAAAAATCTTAAAATTTTAAATAAAAATCTCATTCGATTTAATATTTTTCCTCTAGTTTGAATTGGTTTGGTTCTGTAGCCCAATATTTTTCAAAATAATTGTATTTAAAACGACACAATAAATCGCGATATGGCAGTAAAGATCCCATTTTTCTTATGATCCCGCTTTGCAGTTTCAATTTTTCCAATAACCCTGAATGGGTTTCTTTTTCAAAGGCCAAACTTGGCGATGAGAATCTTGATAAAACCTTCTATAAGTGAGAATAGCGCACGAATAATATCGTAAACTTTACAAATCCCATTTAGAATTGTGACTTTTATGTTCGCTGAAAGCGGATTTCGGCTTTTGGCTTCTTTTTGTCGACTGTCTATACGACGGAATGCGGGAAAATCTTTTCTTTAATACCGACACGTATTCTTCTCTTCTATAACTCTCCTTATCCTTCCAATCGAGAAAAAAATTAACTTTGTTTTTTTTACATTCTCCTCTTGACAATATTGGAACATCATTAGATTTAAGTAATATTTTTTTAAATTAATACTAATAATAATAATTTATTAAAATTGATAGTTTTATGAATTTAATCATTGATTTATCAGAATTTTTTGAAAAATATTTTTCTCGATAATTGAGTCTAAATTAAAAGTTAAACTAAAAAGGCATATCAGAGACGAAAGAAGGCATCTTCAGGCATTTTTCCGATTATTTTGAAAAAAAAATGGGTCCTTCAAAATATCAATACTTGATCTATTGAAAAAAAAATTGGTCTCTACATAATTGGCGAAATTTAATAAGAAGATAGACTATGTAAATTGTGTCTATAATAAAAAAAAAAATCTTTTGATTTATTCAATTTTATATAGATGGATTTTGAGGGACAAAAATCTTCCAAAAAAGTCATTTTTACAAAAAAACTTTTAATTATTGAATTAACGGTACGTTTAAAAAAAGTCCTTCCAAAATTACGTCTAAAACAAAATAAAAATAAAAAAAGCACATCGGAGATAAAAGAGGATCTCGAAGGATGGTTTTCCGTTTGTATTGAAAAAGATTTGAGTCAAAAAATTTTAAAAGAGGGGAGACACTTTTTCAAAAATAAAAAAATGTCTTTTTATTTTGTTGAAATATTGAATAGAAGGAGTTTGAGAGCTAACAAATCTACTGAAAGTGTCAGTATTACTAAGAGACTTCTAATTTTTGAAGTATCAAGTAACACTAATAATCATTAGCATATTGGAATAAATTCTCTTAATAATAAATCCTGTGGAACACCTCTTTTGATTATTGTTTGCTCAAAAGAAAGTGTATCCATAATGCTTTAATAGTAAGTAGGTATTTGATTTCTATTCTGAAGATAGCATTGGAATAAATCTGTAGTTATGCTTGTTATTAAAAAAATTAATTGGTTGAAATGTTTGAATCAAATACGTTTATAAGAAATCTGTCAATCTTATGTCGCTCTTTGATAATGCAATTTAGAGTTAGAGGAAGATATTTAAAAATAACTTTATAATACTGTGGAAATTCCAGATAAGTATAATTTATCTTTTATATTTATTACGGAAAAATTCCACAAAGTAAAGGTAGATACAGTTAATTCATAATAAAATTTCCGGGGCAAACGCTTTGTCAGATTTTACTTGCATTGGGCTAACATTTAATTGTCTAGCTGTTTCAATTAATAATTTCATTATTTTTTTTACCATCTATCTCTACCTTCTATCTTAATCCTTCCCAGCCAAAATATTCCTAGTCTCCCCTAATGTAAGCGCAATGACACAACCGCCACCCCTTAGACTATCTGCACAGCGATTAAATTGGCATTGAATGTACAATGGGCACTGATTGGTGAAACAATTGACGGTTTTTGCGATGTCAATTTGTTTTTGTATTGGGACAAAGCAGAGGAGGCCTGACAAACACTGGAACCAGTGACGGCAATTTACAACTATTCAATTTGATCGAAACGCGACACGAATTTTGATTTTTGATTATTTACCATAAATATTGAGTTGCTTCTCTCTGCGTATTTATGGGATTATTAAATTATTGTGTGACATAGTTATACGAAGTGGCGCTTGTAAATTTTGAATTAATCACAACGTTTTTCCATTGACAGAATTTTGGATTATTTTTAGTACAGATATAAAATATGATAAAACGTGAAAATAATACATATTTTGAAATTGTATGTAGAACGTGTTATTTGCAACAAAATATTATAATAAAATTTTTTTCGAACATCATTACTTTACCCAAAAATTTACTTTAAACATTTACTCGAAAATTTATTAGTGGCAACATCTCACACTTTTAATAAAGATATGTTTCATGTAGCCAAGTAATATCTGCCTGATGAATCATAAAATTGTGTTAGGCTATAGAAGTTATAGATTCTTTTAATCGTTTACTAAAGTCGTTTCAATAATTAACGGCATTTTATTGAAATCAAGAATATCACGTCATGTTAATTAATCTAATCCGCAATATTTTGTATCGGTGGCCCAAAGAATGTTGGAAACGTGTAGTATATTACCTAAAAAAAAATATATGTAGAAATCGTTTGGATCGTGTAATAATTGCCGAGAATACATTTTTCACTCTTCTACTTTCTCTCGAAACGACCATTCTAAATATTGGTGTACCAAAATAAAAAAATATTTTTAGAACGTTTAAAAAACCATTGTTTATTAATTTATGATTATTAGTAATTATCCAGGTGTCACGGTGTCGCTTTTATTTGCTTTTAAGTAAATAATATTTGGATAGATGTAAAATACTAATATTTACCTATTTCAAAAGGGCTGACTTTTAGAAAAACATTTTATAAGACTTTTTTATTCTACATGCGTTATTACATCTCAACCATAAAAATGTGCATTATTTTCCCGGACACCCTGTAAACACGATATGTTTATTTGTACTTGACTTTAGGAATCCCAGAAATATCGATGAAAGTCTATGGTATCAACAAAATGGGGCGCCGCACATTATGCAGCCGCCGTTCGAACATACCTTGACGAAGTTTTCCCCAATAAGTGGATCGGTAGACGAGGACCCATTGAGTGGGCACCAAGGTCACCGGATCTCACGCCATTTCTTTTTTCTCTTGCGGGTTCATCTAAAAATCTAAAAAATGTTGTGTATAAAAGTAAACCATAAATGATTTAAAAGAATAAGGCAAGAAATAAATAACGTTTTGCAGAAAACAATTAATAAACATTTCCTGTAATTTATAGTGACAGTTGCATTATTTTGTTATTTTAATTTATTTAAAGGTCTTCAAAAATACAGATTTTAAAATTATCATATTTTTAAAACTATTAATTACCGAACACAAGTATGATATATTTTTCGGAATAGTCTTGAAATTTGCCATTTAAAAAAATAAAATATACAGGGTGTGCCTTTTAAAAAAATAGTCGATGACGTGGTTACTCATAATTGGTTTACCCTGTATACTTAATTGTTATATAAAAATACATTAAATTTTTCCTCAAAATTGTTTGTTTAGCTTAAAATGAATTTATTCCATACTTTATGTTCACACTGTATATTCTAATAGAGTTTTCCACAAAGTAAGGGTAGAAACAATCGTTATAATGTCAATTTGATAAAAAAAATGTTTTTTTTACATTGGTAATCTACAGTAACTAATAAAGACAAATCAAAAGCTAATGTACTTATACCAACTGATAAAACATACACATTAGATTATAAATGATATTCTATATTATAACTGTATTATAAATTGTAATATTTTTTGTACTTTTGTAAAAAAAAATGGACTTGCAATTTCAATACAAGACAGACACATTTATCCTTTAAAAGCATTGAAGATACAATAAACGATTCGAAAGGATCTGCCAGTGGCGTTCTAAAAATTGAATATTTGGTTTGGATTTTAATTATTTTTCTTATTAAAATTAACAGGCATTAACGTCAGAAAGGTAAAAAAGTAAAATTTATATTGTAATGTTTGTGTAACTTTATTTATAAGAAAATCTCACAACTGTCTTTAAAACTACAATACAAATTAACGACTCTAATTCACCTACGTCTACTATTTACTCCACAAAGTCAATTTCCTCATATTTATATACATTTTTTGGTTTTTCGGATATTCCAGATATTTTCAAGAATATTTAGGAAACTGTCACAACTTCCCCTTTTACTTAATTTTCGATTTGGAGACCTTAGCAATTATCAATAGTTAGGTTAGGTCACTCTGTCTTATCCTATAATTAATATTATACAGTTTGTTCTAATGAGATTTCCGAATTTCTATTCAAAAGATGGGATATGCAACGATATTTATAAGATTTCTAAACATGTACAAGGCAAAACGTAGTGAATACTTACCTATATACAGAGTTTGAAAATATTTTTGAAGTTAACTAGGTTAATTGTTACCATTCGTCCAATAACTAATCAGTCAGTGAAGTAAATAGTTTTATAAAATTACAAATACTTTTCACCAAAACACTAAATAAAATGCACGAAAATTTGTTCATCACTACATCTTAAATTATTATCCGAATTATTGAGATTTCTCAAAAGATTTTTCAAAGCTGTAATTATGTTTTTTACAAAGGACTAAAAGGAAAGAAAGAGTAATAATGCTAATAGACCTAAAAGCAGCGTTTGACTTGGTGGACAGGAAAACCTAATTAGTGATATAATAAATATTTAAAAAAGGTAGACTTTTCGTCGATATTACAGAAAAATAACTTTGAGGGCGCCATTGGTTGCTACTATATACAGGCATCCGCTTTTACGCGCTCCCACACAAATCCTAAATAATTCCTTCTCTTCTTCTTTCTGTAAACACGATAAAAACCACTTTTTTTATATATGCACACATATCCAATCTTTCCAGATCGCGTTTGCACCGCAAAGAAAATTGGAAAAAATCTATTTGGATTTCGTTTTGTTCGCCTGAATGGACTTTTTACTGCTCGAGCTCACTTTCACTCAAACCGCAAAAATGTTTAATGGCCTCTACGCATGGACAGTGTGCATGGAATACAAATGGAAAGGATAGCTTTTGTTGGAAAAATGTAAAATTCAAAGATTGCCAGAAGAGGAGGCTAAAATTAAACTAGTTCTGGCTATCCGGCGTTTTTTGAAAAACGTTTATTGTTCTTAAGGCCAAAAGAAGCAACGTTTGGACAAAAAATAAACTACATTTAAGAAAAAAACCAAGAGGTATATCGGAATAGAAAAATATAATCGAATTTCGTAGCTTTCCACGGTCAGACTAATTCTGAAGATTACTGCTTCCAAAGGATAGCGTTATTTTTGAGATATTTCTAGCCCCTGGCTACGTCGAGTAGTTGAGTTACCGTGCACATCTCACCTCTTAAAGAAGGCGCTTATGATGACGGCGAAACGTTGAGAAATAGTATCTCAACAATGAAGCAGTAATCCCTAAAAATATTAACAAATTGGAGGCAGTTGCTTAGTTCACCATTTTATGTACCTTATCCATTTAAAATACAAGTATGTCCATAAAGAATTTAGAATGTATTTTCTTTAAAACACAAACATACATTTAACAAAACAATTGAAACAACTGTGGAGGTACCTCATATAAGTGACAAAAAAGAAGAACTTAATTTTTTCAATTATCTTAGATTACCTTTTGAAATAAATACCTACATAATAATACCCAAAAATATTTTAGCAAAAGAAGAATATTATTGTACATATTGCTTAATAATGATTGGTTGAAAAGTTAATGGTATGAAGAAATCTGTCAATATTGTGTCACTCTTTTTAGAAAGATAGATAGGCGAAACCTTGCTCAGAGAAAAGATAATTTAAAAAGCTTTGTAATACTGTGAAAATTCAGATAAGAATAATAATTTATCTTTTTATATTTATTTAGTTTAAATATTTCTCATTTTTTCATTATTAAAATTATTAAAAATAATCAAAACTATATCAATAACTTGATAACAGAATGAAGAAAATTTTTAGACGTCCTTTTGATGCTTGGAGTTTCAGTAGATCTGTTTTTATTAAAAAGTTTTTTTGAAAAATTAATCTATTACATCCTAGAAATACTCTTGCCATCTATTTTACAATAGGATAACTAATACATTCAAGAACCTCACATGATGAGCAACCATTTTTTATCCACATATTGCCAGACATATTTTATAGAAACATTCTAATTACAGCTATACAGAGATAAAAATGGAATGTGCACCAATTAATTTTATTTCATTTGAATCTCATTACCCATAATTACTAATTAATACATTCTCGAATCATTCTCTAAAAATCGATATGAGATATTGCTGAATTAGAGAACTTATTGATATCTCAAATATGAATATTTTTTGAACATTAAAATATTCAATACTAGGTGGCTTCAAGGAGAATGAAAATGGCAACTGAAGAAATTAATATCTCTGTAAATGAACGAATAGATTTCAAGAACGAGAATCGGCGGTGAGTCGGACTTTCTCCGTTCTTTCATAGAGGACGCGGCTAGACCATTTTAAAAACAAAATCGAAACGGAAAATTGACTGAAGTAAGGGATGACGTCATCGGAAAATCTACTTACCTCATAATAATTTATCTCATGTTTTTAAGCAAAAATGTTTTCAATATTTAATTAAATATTAATTAACGAGGATCAGGGCCGTTGAGAGCTAAGTCCGGCTGGCAGAAGTGAAGTTTTCTTATAGAAAGTGCCCCATTCAAATTTTTTTATATAATTTAGAAAGATATTGAATATGAGAATTCTTCTGGAATAAATACAAGGGACTACAGGATATTTGAATCACGCACCACTGGGCACAATCTCGTGAACGAGACTTGTATAAATAAAAAGAGGGGATCCACCAGTCGCCACAACTAGTCAGCAGGTACATTCGGAGAGCCATGGACTCCATCCACGAATGGTGCGTCACATGGAAGATAGCTCTGGACGCCGAAAAAACCCTAGCGGTGTTCTACACGAAGAGACAACACCAACCAGAAGAGGAAATAGATCTAGACGGAATGAACATTGGATGGTTCGACAGTACCTTGAGAACAATAGTCAGGATGACGATTATGACATACGTATCAGTAGCATAGTAACAAACGGCAAAGACTCACAAGGAGAAGCTCCAGAGCCAATAAAACATCACTTTAAGAATGGCAGTAAACACCCCCTGGTATGTTCGGAACAACCAAATAATAAGGGAAACAGAGGCCACAGCACTGCTAGAGGTGATGACGGACAGAGCGAGAAAACTCTTCGAGGAGTTGCTAAACCACCTAAACTAAGAGCTAAGGAAACTAGAGGACTACATGAGGCACGCAAGGCCCAGGAAGCAAATGGATGAGGACGAAGACCAGGACCAGGATCAATAAAAAGACTGGAAACCCAACAAGGAGGACGAAAATAGGAGGAACCAACACACACCACTTAGAAGAGGATACAATTAAGGGGAGGAAAAGAGGACGAGGTGACAGCTTGGGAAAACCAAGGGAGAAAAGCGCCGGACGCTACCGCTAAAACCAAAAAGGTAGGACAAGATGTATCACCCCATCCAGCCCATAGGGTTATATCTTGTGGGAAGAATGTATGAGAGAGTGAATGCGAGAGGACCTCTCTGTTGACAGGGGGTGGTGGAATGGGTTCCCCATCCTTTATATCAGTAAACCAGATATGAAAGATAGGAGACCCGGGGTCACTACGGATGTGTGTCTGTGTGAACCAATCGCCAGTTGAGTATAAGGAGTAGGCATATTAAGTCCTTAAAGGAGATATACAAGACGATTCGATTCATCTAGTGGGCAGACTGAACCTATGAAAGTGAATTGTCTGTAACGGTTCTTGAAAAGCCGTTTATCCGTAAACACTATTCAGCTTAATTAAAAATCTGAACCAATTAGAAGCAAAACGTCAACCGTTTATATGCATCAAGTATCAAAACGCACGTTGTCGCTCAGAATAATTATTGAAAAGACGTACGTATGCACGGGACGAGAGGAGGCCCAACCTAACCTCACTTTGATATAAAGCTAATTGCTACTTGAGGCATTTAATGGGAAACGCCGGAAACGTCGAGTGCCCGTGTCGCACCGCTTAGTTCCTATGAAGCTCTTCTCCACAGAGCCTTCTCCATGCGTTCAAAACGTCAGTAGCGGACCATGTTCTTTTTGTCAAAGGATATTAATGTGCAATGTGCTTTAAACGTAGATTCATATGAGGTTTGCTTGCTTTTTCCAATAACTAAAAGATTGTCAATTGAAGATGTCTGGAATAGATAATCTTCACTAATATAAAGGCCAAATAGGACTCTGTGGAAATTGGTCAACGATAAAAACTTTTGTGTGAAATTAGTCAAACATGCAATAGTATTCCAAGCTGCTTTTACTACAATAAAACAGTTTAATAAAAAAACCTTTTATGATAAATATGGGGTGATGAACAATATTTTTCTTATGTGAAATATTTATGCATTTTATTCTTCTTTGGTACATAACTGTAATTTAAATAATGGTCTACGCAACTGCTTTAGAACCTCCTTGGTGCGTTTAATGCACCGTTGAGTTGATAAACTTAGCTTATGGTCCGCAATTTCACAAAGAAGCTGCGTTCTTTTACTTTTTTTTTGTCTGTATATACTTACTTTGTGCTATATTGTTAGAGAGCTATGGAAAAGAAATGTAAATTGATTGTTATTGTGATTTTTGAGTCTATAAGAATATTTAGGTACTTGTTAATTAATACGATACATAATATGTCATCTAGCTCACTTCAAGGTCTAGATAATCTGAGGAAAGCGATTAAATATCCAAATTTCCGTTATATTTCCACAAACTAGAGAATATTTATGAATATTCTGTGGAATATGACTATTTGACTCTAGTTAATCACGAGATGAAATGTAACGGTTTGTTATGCTGTTATGCTTTAACAATACCGCGTCATATAACTGAGGTTCCCTATTTTCCCAATTAGAAAAATATGGGATAAGTCATTATTCAATTTACTTCGCCGAGAAGGGAAGCGACGTCTTTTCTAAGTTTCGGTTATTGTTGTTTCTATCACTCATTTTTTGACAAGTTAGTAAAAAAATTACTCGTTTTCCTTAATTTTTATTTAGAAAAAATTGTTTGTCCTCCTTACTGTAAGTTACTCCATTACTATTATTATTAAGGAATTAAACTGAGTCGACCCAGCTATCGAACGGACATTTTTATAATTCCACTTAGATGTATTGACTTTGTTTTGAAAATAAATAAACGACACCACCAACTTACTAAAATGGTGTTTTATTAAATATGAAGAAAGTATGTTCCCCCTTTATTAGTGTGTGCGATAGTTTTATTACACTGCAGTTAAGAATTGTTGCTACTGATTTATATTTTGGTATACTTTTTTATAGCTGGCCCAGTGACATAATAACATACGTGAGTAGGCATGTATGTTGTATCATATTATATAACAATAAGCAGTTTCATTTTTCAATTATTGATTATATAATCTTTTTAAAACAAATAAAGAGAGTAATTAGAAAATATGATGTCGTTGATATATGTTGAGTACTGTCCAATAGCGGTTTTTCATATCCACCTATTCAGTAATAATAATAATAATAATCCTAAAAATTTATTGTGAGAGATAGAATTTGTTTAAGAAAAAACGTTCATTAAATATTAAATCTCTAATTGCCAATAGTTTTTATCAAAATGCATAAATAAATCTGGCTAATTGGCTTTATCAGGGCCATATAAATGTAACAAAAAAAAACAAGTAACAAGGCAGTTAGCTGTTTTTAAAACGACAGTTATACAATTGATAACAAAAGAAATTTTCCGAAAATAAAAAAATAATCCCATTCAATATTTACTTTAAGTGTCTATCCATCACACGGGGTATAAGTAAGTCGTCGTCGTCGTGACTCACCATGTATACTATTACAACTACAATTATTGACTTTCACAAAAGAATAAATATAAAAAAAGTAATAATTATTTTTCAAGGAATTAACAAATTATACTTAATCAAGCAATTATACATTTTACTCTTTTGTAAAATAAGTAAGTTTGGGACTAAGATTATTATCCTGTAATAAATATCGACTGAGCGCAACATATTCTTATTCGACTTATATTCTTTATTAGTATATAAACAGTCGTTAAAGCCGATCAGAAAAGTTATAAATATGCAGTCGGAGCTTACGTCGTCTGATTATATCCGCTTTTTAGAGGAGGGATCTACGGGCTATCTAACTCTCGAAAACTTTGGAAGTAAAGAGCACTTAAGTTCAATTAACTATTATCATAATTCGGTCGTCCTAAATATTAAACATTGTAAACACCAAACTTGAAAATGTCCCAATAGGATTTTAGACAAACACTCCTATTTCTAGTGAATAAAATGTGTGTGTTATGGTAAATTATTAAGGCATATTGAGGTCAATATTTACTTAAAAAAATAAATATATCCAAAAATGAAAAACCCTTTTTTTGAAGTATTGTTTGTATACAGTGTTTTAGGTGGAACGGCCGTATAGTCTCAATTGCTGGGTGGTGGGTGAAATGAAATTGTTTCACCCTTGATGTTTTAACAATGGCTCAATGAAATATTTTTGGAACTAAAAAAACAAAACTTTTAGCTTCTTGTATGTGTAATCTTAGTTAATCAGATTTAGATTGGAAGAAATTAATTTAAGCTTGCCTTATCGTCTGTATAATACATTAAAGTGTTGTTATTTTCGTTCTTGAAAAATTACGAAAGGCGTACTGTGGAATTCCAGGTTGCAGGAATATGAGCAACAAGGAAAACTGACAGAGAATAACGAATTTTGAACAAGAAAAGTCGGTCTCTGAGGTATCGGTTCGAATTGCAGTCTGGTGGCGTGGCACGGCAGGTCGTCGACAATCGCAACTCGCACACACTCGCGAGCACCCCCAAAACGCACCCCTTGCCTCGCCGACTCCCATTGTTGGTGCTGTTTTAATTTACAACACAATAAAAACACATGGGAAAACAGTAGACGCCATTTTAGTGATTAACTAGGGATCCAGGCAGGCACTGAGTTTTGTTCATATAGCTTTTTGTTTTAATTGTGCCTTTTGTTTCAGATTTGATTGTTTTTTATTCGCGTTGACATATAGGGCTTGTGAGGTGAAATTTTAATTGAGATTTTCAGGACACAAAGTTTTATTTTTGCGAGTGTATCATGCGGATTTGCAATTATATTCGCAGTTGGAAAAATAGAATGTTCGATGGGCTTTTTGCACATTTCTCTTTACTGATCTAAAGATCTATGTAAAAGGATCAAAGCTGTCATTATTCGTAAAAAAAAGAATTTTCATTAAATGCACGACTAGAAATAACTATTCTAATGAACCTTATCAATGAAAAAAGAAAACTTATAAGCAATCTAGATCTAGACAAGATAAAAATATTTTAATAATGCTAGACAAAGAATTAAAAGGGAAATACAGTAAATTAAAAATGAATCAACTAGTAGATATCTAAGAGTGTTTATGGATTGTAATAGTAAAAATATATTCCAACCACATGAAGAACAAGATCAAGTACTGCATCTGGTTAATCCTCAATCTAATCAGGAAATAGAACTTATCTCTTCCAAAGAAGTTACCTTCGAAATAAAAGAACATAATAATATTAGAGAGCTCCAGGATTTCAGTAAATCGCTGGGGAAATATTAAAACAGTTACCTAAAAAGCTTTTGTTAAATTAATTAATATTAAAAGTAATATGTCCCTAGATTCTGGAAAGTTGCAGAAGTCATACAGACCAATCTTATAGGGGCCTGTCATGTCGAAGCTTTTTGAGAAATTTTTATTCTAAATAATAGAATCAATAATAGAAGAAACAGAGTTAGTCTCAAATTATCAGTTTGGGTTTAGAAATAAACACTTAACCATGGATCAAGTGCATATAATCACTAATATAATTGAAAAATCACTAATAGAAAAGAACAACAAGCAAAAGCCTTTGATACGGTCGGGCACGATCGAAGGGCTAAGTTAAAAGATGAAGCTATTCCTCCCCAGACAATATTCATATATGATTTAATCATATATTTTAAAGATATATTTTCTAATCAAACAAGAAGGACCTTACTATGATCTGATAGAGATTAAAGCTGGAGTACCACAAGGAAGTGTCCTCGGACAGGTTCTGTACCTACTGTAAACATCCAATGTTAATTAGATAATACTACTATTATCACCTTCGCTGGCGATATTGCTATGTTAGCAGGAAACGACAATGAAGAATTTGCTAATAATCTACAAGCAGCAGTTAACTTTATCGACGACTGGACAAAAAGATGAAAGATCAAATTCAATAAGACAAAATCTGTTATTGTCAACTATAGTGATAAAAAAAGAACCTGTCAGATTAACGATCCTTTGCAGAACCAAACATTGACAAGGCGGATGAACTCCTGGTATCCTTCAACTTTACACAACAACTGCGTAAGACTGAAAAGCAACATACAGGAAGAGTGGAAAGGTAAAGTAACCAGAGTTCATTTTTTTTAAAGCTAGATGGTAGTGCCACTTGTTGGGGTTCAATAAACAAAGAAACTGACATGCTGTCGTACTGGGGAAGGAAGGACATAGGCTATGCAGTATTTTCAGAAATTTAATCTAAGTGAAATTAAGAAAGACTATTTTTATAATTCAGCTCAAGAAATTACTACAGTCTACAAATTAACAACAACTTGCCGTATATATGTGATCATGCGAACAGTAATATTGAGGACAAAGAAAATACTATAAATCCAGCTTTAGGATGTTCTAAAGATTTAGAAATAATCAGTAATTCAATCAGAACTGTAGTTCTAATAGCAGCTATTAAAGAATTTACTAACACATCAAAATAGGTAAAAAGGCAGACGTGCGGTGCCTAATCCCGTATTGGAAAAAAAAAAGAAAAAGAGACAAGAATAATTTAGACAGGAAAAAATCGTTGAAAATTTTTTGTAATAATGACGAATTAGATGACATTGACTATAATGTGAGATAATCTCATTAATAAATATCCTTAGGTATTCGTATTTACCCGCCGTTCCGCTGTGACAAAACAATAGAATAAATTTCCAGTTGATCCAGTATTTTGTTTTGTCTGTTGTCGAACCGACAAGAATAAGCAGGCTTCATAGCGATCGTGCAATTTAAAAAAGTCGTTCATGAAAAATTTCATTCCGGTGGTTCAAAAATGACTACCACTATTTCGCTATTCATGTAGTACTAACATGAATTTGTTTTTTTTTGAAACCTACTGCTTACTTGAAACCTAAGGCCCTATTTTACTAACTGTTTTTTTGTTAAAAAATGAGAATCAAGGAATATAATTGCAGCTGTTTCTAACTGTATATAAGTTGTAATTAACATGTACTTCAAAAAAAGTCGATAATATAATAATAGTATTTAATAAATGTACATTTATTGTAAAAAAAACCAATAATATACAGGGTGTTTAACATTTTCACAATTAATTTACCGGAATGTAATGAAAATATTTAAATTCTGTTAACTGTATTTCATTTCAACTTAAAAAGTTTTCGATTAGGTACTAGGTACTATTTTCTGCAAAAAACTGTTTACACTCATAAATTCTAAATATCTGTCTAGGTTTTTAAGATTAAATTTAGTTTTAGGTAAATTTTAATATTCCGCCATTTAATGTCGAGCGCAGCGTATTTCTGGGAATGAAAAATGATCTCGACATTAGATAATATCGGTGATTCGTTCAGCGGTTGGCTTCTTATTGTTCCAATAGAAAGCTGTATTGCCTGCTGGGAGAAATGCCTTCTTTTCCGATTTTAGTAATTCTCGATTCTTCTTTAGCGCCATACTGCGGGCGTGTTATTTCCTTTTGAACCGCCTTCGATAGTATTTATAGTTTTTAAAGTTTAAAGTGGGGACTATCGCATACTTCTGCAAGATTAAGTCGAATGTGTAAATGTTTCAGTAGCAAACGGTTAAAATAGAAAAAGCTTAATGGGTTTAGAACTCAATAATATAGGAATTTCCCAGTAAAAGAGCAGTTGCCAAATACGGCAAAAATGGCAAGGAAAGCCTTTGATTCAAATCACTACCTTCGATCTCAAAAAAGATCATTCTTATACAAAGCACATTTTGTTAAGCCAAATCTGGATGTTTCGTGTTGTAATGAAAAAACAATTTGCACTATCAAACATTTTATACTGAGCAATTTTGCAATTTCGGCTCAATCAAAATTAATATAAAATTGATAAAATACTCTGTATGTTCTTAATGAGCCACATCGTGAATTATCTGAATTTCATAAACATTTACGATTAATCCTTAATTCAAATTCAAAATCCAAATTTAATAGTTTAAATAGTTAATTTTAATATTCTTCTGTGAAAATTTCAAACAGAAGAATCCACACCCATCCTAATCTCTCCCCAAAACCTTTTCGTCGTGTGAGACAGACAAAACAAGCGAAACAGAAAACAGCCAAAACAATAATGGTAAAAACTGACATGAATATAAAATCCCAAAACCATCTCCAATATTTTTATACAGAGTGAAAGACTATAAAACCATGGTAGATGACCTAACCGATATTACCGAAGGCGGGACATGCTATATAAAAGCACTCGAAAATGAAAACATTAAAATCAATGCTCACACAAACGACACCTTTCATAAACTGGTGAAATATCTAAGAATAGAAGTCATAATCCATCACGCAGACCAACTAAAAACAAACGCGCATAAAGGATAGTCATCAGAAATCTACACAATTCATAATCCAACCTACGCCCAAATACTACAAAACATAACCAATTTGGCGTCCAATTAACAATATTTCTCGAGGAATTTAATTTAATTCTACTTGTTTTCCAAACTCACTTCACTTAACTATCTTTTCTATATCGCATTACACTATCAATTCAGATAGGATGACCTATGATGGATCAGCAGAAACACAATATTCAACCACGAACTGGATAAATACCAAATTGATGCTATCCAAACCATAAGAGTACACTTTAACACCAACAAATGGATCTGATAGGTACATACATATATCGGTAGAACGAGACATCAAGCCCATAAAATAGATTTCACATAAGCCTTCGACACGATTTGGCATCTTGGACTACTGTTCAAACTCAAAAGTCTACTAAACGGAAAAAAACTTCTCAATCAAGTACAATGACGCAATATCAGAATATTATCCCATAAAATTCGAAGTACCACAGGGTAGTGTGCTAGGTCTACTCCTCTATCTTCTATATACGAGTACTTCCAACAATACAGTAATTGTCGCTTTTGCCGACGCTGTTGCTTTACTATTTAGGCAGCACGACTCTGTCACTTCCTCAACTAACATCCAAAATCACCTAGATCAATTCAATATCTACTAAAAAATGGACAATTGAAACACATCAATTCAAGTCTATGAAAGTTACATTTACCAACTGCAGAAATACTTCCAGTTATAATCGATAGCCTCCCTGTACCAATCAAAATTGAGATCATATATTTATATCTTCATGTAGATCAAAGATTAAAATGATAGAAACATATACAAGAAAAAAGAAAGAAACTAGACATTAAATTTAATCAATTACTCTTATACAAATCAATCCTGTTTAGTCATACGGGATACAGTGCTGAACACACTAGGTTAAAAGTTATTCAGAGATTTCAATCAAAAACATTTCGTTCAATCCTCAACTCATCCTGACATGTAAGTAATCAAATACTGCATTAAGAACTAAATATTCTATTCGCAACTGAAGTAATAAGAACTTCAAAAAGCGACTACTAGGACACCAACATAACCTAATCACCATACAGAAACGGATCAATCAACAAAAGATTAGAAAAATCCTGGCAAGAAGATCTTCTCGAAGACTGATCAAGTCTCTGATTCTTTAAGTAGAAATACCATTGGGTAATTTCACTTCCAAGCTGAGAACATTGAGTACATTTTCTTACTACTCACGAACGAAGTAAATTGTAAATTGTCAATAAATTGTCAAAAAAAGAAATGTTCGTCCTGCTGAAATTCATGAAGATGTAATGAATGATGGCAAAGTACATAAGTGCTGCAGGGTCTTTTATGGAAAAAGGACAAATATTAACAATGAAAATCGATCCGAATTGCCTACTTTCATAAATAAAGTGTTGACATAAAAGGTTAGTAAAAAATGTGTTTCCACTATTGAAGTGTTTCATCAAAAACTTCTTGAAAAGGTTTACCTGGTTTTGCTATCATGGTTATTTGTGCAAATTTCCACTATATTAGATGGTTGTAAGTAGTAACATTACCTTTTTTGGTAAATCATTCAGGATTTTCCCGATTATTAGGTTGAATCCCGGTGTTTTGCGTAGGTTTAATAGTTTTATTTCTCTCCTTACTTCTGCCGGAGTAAATGGTCTTAATGACAATTGGCCCGGTAAATTAAGATATGGATGGATTTTTCTTGGTTTGAATCAATGTTTGGTCTTCTTTACGTAGAGTCTGTTTAACTTTATACAACAATAAGTATCTTTCCGGTGCTAACCAAATAATTGCTTAGTGCTGCCAATAGAAGACTTAATTGACAATAGTTTACCAAGTAGTTAATGGGAAGACATCACTGGATGATGCCCAACTCAAGTGACCTAAAAATATTAGTCTTATTATTTACTAAATGTTCCATAGTAGTTTAATTGTAGATTAGCAATAAAAAAATCAAAATTTTCTCAAGTTTCAGCATCATTTCTTGGAGGAGAGTGCTTAGAAAATGATGACGTTTTGACAGAAACATGTCACTTAATGGTTAAATGGCCAAGTGACATAGTTCTCTGAATATGGTATTTAAAAGCTTGCACCAAACATAATAATTATTTAGATAATATAGGAAACTATATTGAAAATCAAAAATATGTTCTCATTTTCATGTTCTGTTAAAAATAGTCTTTTTTTAAACGATTTTTACTTAAAAAATGTTTTGTTTGTTAATCGCATCTGGAATCAAACCGCGCTAATTACTTGAAGTGTCTAAAATGTGTATTAATTAAACGCTGACCAATAAGTTCGATATCTTTATGAGCTTTTTCTGCAAATTTATAGAAATTTTAAACCGCTTTCTTAACAGATGGTACTTTCAGTACTTTCACAGTTTTAGCAAGTCATCAGACTCACACGTAGGTATTGTTGCGATAGCTTAGTCATCTTGGCCACCAGTTGTGTTTCCATTTTATCGTTTTCATTTGCTTTTATTGGTATTCTTTTGATTGTTGATTGCCTATAAAGTAGCTGTACACGTTATCTCATGGATTTCAGGTAGATCCACATTGAATAAGGAAACGCTTTGCTGCTATGTACAAAATTCATAAATACATGCAGTTCTTTGACTTCGTAAGTTATTCGTAGGTTTGTTTAGTTAGTTATAAATGAGCTAATTTTCAAATTCATTAAACAAAAACAATTATATCAAGAAAGAACAAAGAGAAGGAAGAAACTAAAGGAAAGACCAAACATTGAATGACCAATATAAAAGAAGAATGAATCTCTGGTTCAGTGGAAAAAAGTAAATTCGTTGCCTAATTGCCTTGCTGTAAAATAATACACACGTTAAGATTTATCTGAAGTCACTAATTAGCGTATTTCAGATATTGTAGGTGGCTTCGATGTTTAGTAAGTTTAAGCTTTAATATAATTGTAGTATCTTTTGCTTCCATTATGTTAACAGATGCTAACTCATTATTTTCGTAGACTTTCTATGCAGCGTTGCCATGAGACAATTTTATTTAAATTTGTACCATAACTACTATCCATATAAGTATCACAACCATTATTTTTTTATTAAAAATAGATAGCAGAAATATTCAAAAATTACATTGTATCTTAAATTTAAGTGTTTTATTCATAATGTTTAATCAAGAAGATTTGGGCATTAATAAACTTTCAAATATTATTGTGGTAAAAGACCATCAGCATATTTACAGAACCATCTCGTTACAAATCTTAAAACAATGGTTACAATAGTTATAAGGCTACAGACATAAATTGTGAAAATTCATACTGTCCAATTTATTTGTTAATTTTTTTTTAAATATATCTGATATTTTACTAAAAATAGATTTTTTTTGTCTAGACTTGTGATTTTGCCGAAGCATCTTTAAATTACTAATCACAGTCTTTCTCAAGATCAAACAGTGGATTCGCCTGGAAACCAGAAGTAACTAAGAACACCCGCTGGATTCTGAAAAAATTGTGAACATTTATTGATAATGAACAAATAACACTTCCAAATAATATAATGGTTTGATCGTACCTTGATCTGGTTGATCTAAGGAGGTGAACCTCTTTTCTCTGGGAGGTCCAGAGATTAAACCTCAAGTTAACAATTGGAATAAAGCAGCATTCTTGCTTTCTGGCTCCTTCGGAACGTGCTGGTGAGCCCATTTGTTATCTTTTAGATTTCCAAGAGAATTGTTGCTTAAATTACGATATGATACGATAAAAGAAAAAATCTTAGACTGTGGATGGTCAACAGGTAATTTTTCAAGAGATCTGTCTAACTTGAAGACAAAAGTCCTCATACATAGACACTAGATAAATTTTCTTTAATCAGTTATGGTCTTTGCCTAATGCTGGCCAAAAGTCCACTGCAAACTGAGAAAAGACTTGTTTAAAACTACTGTTGTCAAACTAAATGTAGGAAAAGGAGGAAATATGGTATCTTCAGGGGAAAAATGATCATTTAATTATTTCTACAGAAACTTGTTGTGATGGTAGAGAACATACTGCACTGAACTTAAAAGGAAGAAAGAGATTGAGTATCGTTGAATTCCTTGATATAGAGCAACCCAAGGACAGCTCGTTTAGTAATTTCAATTGTCACAAGCAATCATTTTAAACAAACTGCCGTAAATAAAATAAATACATTTTTAGATTAATTAATTGGCAGATTTTTAGGAAAATTGTTACTCTGTAAAAATAAATATTTTATTGTCAATTGGATCACTGCAAATTTATTATTGGAATTAATAAACTTAAATTTAACGGTGAGTTCCTGCTTTCAATTTGCCACCAACCCTTAAGACTAAGTAGTAGTTTTGATTAATTTATAATTAATAATGATTTTCTACGACCTGTATACGCTGGAAACGGACGAACCTGTAGTATTTTTTCGAAAACATTTTTGTTGTTTATATTTTATTATCCTGAGTGCTTTTGCACATTTTCAGTAGGAAAAACCCGTCCGTATATTTTTGCATAAAATGTAGAGTTTCGAGGCGAGAATGACCTTTTTCAGTTAGTGGCTTTAATTTAGCATTCCAGGCGAAAGTCGACAATTCTCCGTCGATAAAACATGTCCGACATTATAAAAGGTGGAAATATTTACAGTGTATATTTCGAAAAAAGAATTTACATAGCAGAAAAGAGCCATTCGCATGGAAATGAGTCTGTATGCGTCGCATTGTCGAACGTCGATAAAATATAAGTTGGCAACAATGGCAACAATGGATCGAAACGCCGTTTGCCATTTGATGTATTGAGACTGGGACATTTTTGGCTCCGTTCTTTCTCTATTCTGTTAACGATTCAGGACGTCCGGTTTTTCTATTTTAGTTTGGGCCATTGGAATAAATAAGCCATTTATTTTACGTTTCATTCGCTTAATCAAATTATGCAAACATTTCGTTGGGGTCCTTGCCGTTTCAATCGTGATCAATGTTGAGAAGTCACAGAAACCCACATTATCAGAGCAAAAGCTTTACAATTTTAAAGAAATCAAGAATATTACTGTTATCGTTTTCATTAACTAGATGAAAATATTTACCAAATACTAAGGAATATATTGTTTTGATATAGATATAAAAATTGTTGGATAATATGGGAAAAATGAGCACAAATTAGCCGGATACCTACTTAGAATGGGTTAATTTGTGATGGTGAATTATAACCCTTGCTATGCTACAATCGAAAAAATAAAATAAAAAAACAACGTTGAATATTCTAATTATTACTTAGGTACTAGTGTTAATGAAGTGAAGTACTATATATACATGATTTACGAGGTGTCTATATTAAGTAAGGAGGATTAAAAAAACTAATTCCAATAGAATTACAATTTAATATTTTCTCCTTCGAAATAACTTTCTTTAGGAGCGATGTTTCTTCTTCTTCTCCTCCTCATAGAAGTACTGTAATAGCCTTCAACCAGTCTTCTACTGTTTTAATTATGAGAAAACATATGGATTCAAGTCAAAGCGTATCAGGAATTTTTTGGTAAAACTGTTTATTAACTGTTTCTTCTTCAGGTGCAAAATCTTTATGGACGATGTCCTGGCTATCAAAAAAGCAAATCAGGATTAAGTATTCTTCAAAAATATTTTATCAACAAGCTTGTAAAAATATTCTCGGGAGGTGTTTAGTACTAATCCATATATTTTTTTCTTTTTGGATTTTGTTTCTTGTTTACAAGAGGTACTGTAGTGTTATTATCATTTTCAAAATCAGAAATGTTATTTTGATGGTCACTTTTATTCCCTGATGTATATATGTTTTATAATCAAAACTTTAATGTACCTAAAGGAGTTAAGGTGTTGCCTCTAATTATGAATAAAATTTGCCAATCTTGTGTATTTCTGCTATTACCGCTGCCTCCTGCCAATTTAGCGCGCGTTCTCCTATTATTTCTGTTTTAAGTGACCAAACCATCTCACCTAATTTCTTTCTACAGACTTCTCCAAAGGTTCTAAATATAGTTCTCCCCTTATAAGGTTATTTTGAATTTCATCTCTTTTAGTGGTTTTTAATACTGCTCCCAGATACTTCATTTCAACTGTTTGCAATTTTCTTTTTGCTGCTTTTGTTAGGACCCTGCTTTCATTCTCATACGTTAAAATAGATATAAAAATACTTTTGTATACTGTCATTTTTTTTCTTTGGCACTTCTTTTTTTTTGGATAAGCCTTACGAAGTGCAAAATCCATTTCCAGAGCAGCTTCAATTCGTCCATTTATCTCTGCGTCATTTTTTCCGTTCCTTTGCACTTTCAGTCTCAAGTATTTAAAAGTCTTCACTTGTTTCATTTCATTTTCGTAAAATTGTTTTTCTCTACGTCTATTTTTAGGTTTCTTTTTTGTAGGGTCATTTTTCATATGACCAGATGGTGTTGTTTTCTAATTGTTCCTTAATTTTCCATTAATCTTAGAATAACTTATTAAGCTGCAGAATGTATATTTAAATATGCAAATATAGCCAAAAAATTAAAAATAAGATTTTCAGTCAAACTTCGTATCTGAAGCTAATATTTATATATAGTGAAAGATAATCTCTAATAAAAAAAACTTTAATATAAACAAACATATTTAGTGGTTAGCAGACTATTCGTATCGAATTCCCGCACCAATCTTCGCTCGTGCCCGGCAAGTTTGCACCGAACCCCCCCATACAACTATTAACACAACGTTATTTTTCAATTTTTCCTCTTAACTCCCCGCGCAATCATCTTCACCCCTACCGATTACTTTCTAGTTTGGATTTTTTCCCCGTTGGTTTGACTTTAACTAGATTAACTTTAAACCAACGTTCTCTAAACAATTTTCAGAAACCTGAACTTAACTTGTTTTGAAGTCTTTACACGAGGGGTTTACTCCTAATTTTAAATATATTAGGTTATTACAAAGTACACAATATAAAGCATAAATAAACACCTCAAATAGCAAATACAAAAATTATTCAGTTTTGTAAATTGAAATATACACGGTACTATAGAATAGTGCGTTAGAGATCGCTTGAAAATGCTTTTATGTGAGGCTCTAAATTTAATAATACCGATCCAAATTAATCGCTTATTAAAACATTTTTCTCTACAAGTCTTTGTATATTCCTTATTTTTAAGTACTATTAAAACGCGATGTAAATTTGATTAGGTCGTAACCCCTCGTGCGTCCCCCCTTTGCTCTCGGTCCCCAACGACCCTTAATAACAGCAAACATATTGCTTAATTCCGAGCTAGTTGGCACGCTGAATAGACATGCGGTGCTGCCCTCACATCCGGAGCCCTAAGTACCCGCTAATAGCCCTTCTCCCTATTACGTCTCCGATTTATTACTAACTACTTTGGAAAATATTATTTACGCCACTGTGAGTGCGCAAAAAGATGTCTTCGCGCAATTATTTTAACGAAGGGAGAATCGGAGACGCCTACACTCGTAAATATACAGAAATATTTTTTTTTATTTTCGCAACAATTTTAAAATTGTTTTGCAATATACCATAAAAGTTGCTCAAAAAGACATCACAAAAAAAAAGAAGTTATCAGAAAAGAAAATAATGTGTTGCACAAAAAGATTATCAAAATTAAACAGCCAATAATACCACAAATATAAACAAACCTGTCAAGGGCACACCTGATTAATGCCGAAAACCATCTTTTCTATTCATTTATGTTTGACATTTGAGGTTGCGTAGTTGTAATCGTTTATTTATTCAATATTTACGATTTTTGACTATTTTAAGACGCTAATTTGTTTAGGAGTATTGTATTTAAAATCATGCTAAAAATATTAATGTTGTAAAAGGAAAATTTAAACTCGTTATCCTATTGATTTTAAACATTAAACTGACAATTTGCGGGTGCCATTTACAAGTGTACACGTTTTATAATAAAATCCAGGGTGTTTGAAAATGAATTTTATATGAAAATTATATTTATGAAATGTGAAACCATATAATTTGGTCATATGTAGGCCATGGTATTGAGAAATATTAAAAAGAAAGTCACAAATTTGAAATTCTTTTCTCCATTTTATACTTTCTAAAGTTCCTCTTTCCTGATTGAGTGACATTTTAAGTGATTTGGTGAATTGTAACGTATCCTCAAATTTTGATATAAAAAAATGAAAGTGATTTAAATTTTGTATTTTCACTTCTTAATTTTTTTTAATGTGATTTTTCGAATATTTCTAGACAACAGCAAATATGGTATTTTATAGAGGACCACTATTAATTTTATAATAAATATTAAACTAATTAAAAACATAATAGTTGTTTACTGAAAGGAAAAACTGACAATTATGTCAAGTTTATATGCGACAAATTTGAATTTCTAAGTGGTTCATCATTAATTGTTAATCAATGATAACCTGTTAAAAAAATAATTTCATGTTGATTTAATATCTAGACAAACTACCCTTATATTTACCATTATTTATTTATTTAATATTTTTAATTTTTTTCGGATTCGCATTTAAACCTAATTATTTTTTATTTATTTAAAGAAGGCTTAAATTATAATTTCTGACACTAAAATATAATATTTATTAATTTGAATTTGAATTTAATTTTGTCACTACAAATTCGTTACATATTGTAATATATTTTGTTATGAAAGAAAAAATATTATTTTTATAAATTTTATTTTTTACATTTAATACCAAGTATTAAGAAATAAATAAAATTTATAAATTTTGTTGGGAGCATTTTGTATATTTTCTATAAAATTCATGTAGGTTCAAATATGATCTCAAAGTGGGTTCAGATTTCATTTTATTGTAATAATGATACGCAGAAAAATTATTCACCTTGACGTTATTCCCGATACAATGATTGTTATGGACCAGCATCAGTGGGAAGACCTGAAAATTCTTGAAAATATTATTCTCTTATCACTGAAGGATATCCATTTATGTTACACTTAAGTATTTTAACTAATTAACTAATTTTATGTCACTATTAGTTGTAACTTTGTTTTTATACTACTTTATGTACTTAAAAATTGTTTGTCCTTTTTTTTAATTTTATGCAAGTTCCATTTAACTGACATCAAACATCAGGAACAACTTAAAAACAATTCTAAGATCACTATCTGGGGTAAGTCATTGGATTCAATTCACTTAGCTTTTTTTTTATTGTTTGCGATTAAATTTAAGAAGTGGAAGGTTGTTGGAAAGGAAAAAACAGAAATCTTCTTTCCGACGATTCAGTCTTTATAAGGCCTTCCTCAGGGCATGCAAAATTATATGTTTTTGTCAATTTAATCCTAGTTACACAATTTGATTAATATTATTATTATTATCATTATCATTATCATACGTCATGAAAACCATCAATACGTAACAGTTAGATGTTAATCAAAATAGCGATGTTCCAATCGCTATAGTGAACACATTTCGTTAGAAAATCTAATTCAATTGTAAATGCGAATAGTAAAATTTTTAATTACTATACTCTGGCAAGTAAAACCGAAACATAATTATAATTGTGAACGGCACAATGCATTGTTTGGATCGCGACAATGGCCGGGCCCTAACAAAGCAGTCAGGTATAGTATTGCTACCAACATATTCAAGGCAAGTCTCAAAAGTTTTAATGATGTATTCTGAATTAATAACTTGTTGAAGTACCGAGCGATCAATATGTAACAATACATACAAACCTCCGGTTGAAGTATCTAATCGTAAATTTCGAAAGCAGTTTCATTTTAAACTTTATAATCGTACTTCTAACATTAGGAATTTTATATTGTGTTTTAGTTTACGATTGATAAAATTGGAATTCGTTAAAAGTTGATCCAATTATCAACAGTATTTTATTGCTGTTAGTTTAATTCTTAATATATAGAATTTATAAAATTTACAAAATAATTAATTGAATTATTATCATGATGAGAATTTAAGTAATTACTCTTTCACCAAAATTATAAAACACTTTAAAAATTGGCGGAGGCGTGTAATACTGGGAGTGGCAGAGGTCCGTTGTAGTTAAATTACTTCTTACTTAGTTCTTTTATAAAATATAAGTTTTAAAAAATGGCTTCCATATGCGGATTTTAAAATCGCTTTCAATTCTACAGGCCCTTTAAAAAAGTTAATGAAAAGTCTCGAATTTCTTTCGCAATTTTTATTCTGTACGAGTATTCATTAAAGTAGGTATGTACTCCTGCGAATTCTTGCTTGTATTAATAAACGTTAAGGTTATGCAAACATATAGAAGGAATACATTTTTTTTTAAATCACTTTAGATTGAACCAATTTCTAAAAGGAAACAATCGCTCCATTTTTTTGGACCACCCAGTAAAATGGAAAATAATTTAAAAGTGTTAGACTATTTTTCCTTATCACATATAGCAACAGACCATGCAACAAGCTTTATCGAACTCTGTATAATAAATATAGCAGAAACTGTTTATTTGAAACGCATTGATATTCGGAAACCATTTAATCAGGTTGTAAATTTAAAATTAAGAAAGTACTTGTGGTAGCGTTAAATAATCTGCCTTTAACTTCTTCTTTTTCTGTCTCAGAGAACGTTTTAATCTTGATAAAATAAAAAAATTAAAAACCCAGCAATTCAATCTGACAGGTATTAAAAGACTGAGTTACGCGCACTCTTATAGATATTTCTTAAATTATATTTTCCTGACATAGAGAGAGATATTAAAAACGAAATGAAAACGTCGGGAGTTTCCTTCGCATTATTAAAAATCTTTTATGATATAAATCATATAATGACATGAATATTCTTTTTACGTATAAAAAACTCGCGTAAATGTCTTCTAATTCAGTGAATTTTCTCATAAAAATGATGAGATTATTCGCTCCCTTCGCTGAATATACTTGAAAACATGAAATCGTACAATTGCCTTTCTATAGTCATTTTGTTACTGCCTTCAGAATGGCACAGAAAAGCAGATAATGGTGAATCTGGAAATTTTATTAAAGGCTTTGAACATAAGCGCACAAACACAAAGACTCAAAAGTCGTGACTTGAAGCTTTACATGCCATTAAAAAAATCTACAAAAGAAGTACACTACACACAGACTAACGCAAATAATTTGTTTCATATGAGACTGGCGTATTCGCTTTGGATTTAAAATCATCAAACGGTCTAAGAACGATTTCAGCTTTTATCTTTTCTATATTTTCCGGGAGGTTTATAATACGTGGTCTTCAAAGGCATGTATTTAAAAATTGAAGTTTTATAACGCTTAGATGTATCAACGAATTATATTTGATGTATTTCTTAATAACATAAGCATATCGTTTAGATTTTTAGAAGCTTAGTATATAAAAGATTCTCTTTGCTTCCTTTTATTTAATTAAAAGCTAATATTTATGTCCTAAATAAAAGCCGCTTAAATATTTCTTTTAAAAATCCATTTATTAGAAATATGTTGATAACATTATGCTGGATTCTGTGAGACCAAATAGTATGGGTTCAGTGATTACAATGAACATATACCGTTCACAGTTGAGGAGGAAACAGATAATGTTGACCTATTCCTTGTAATCATTAGTATCGAAAACCTATGATCTCATAGAGATTTAAGCAAAGTTATTCACTAAAATAAAAAAAAACCTGGTTCTAGAAAGGATATTAGATCCTTCCCTTTGTAGGGACAACATGAACAGTTACTCAGAACTATTGCTAAGAATATTGGTAATCAATTCGTCTAAAAAAACCAACCGATCTACCTTCTAGATACTACAGAAGACTCACGTGAGATTGATGGAGCTGTAAGTTAGGTGTCATCTACTCAAGAGCTCTAAGCAATAACGTGACCAAGTTGGGTAGCGTGGATGAAGTGAGAGTCTTTTACGCGGTGTTTCCCTTGATCCCTGATAAATTAATAAATTTGCTTAAGGGTGAGCATGTTAAGATCGCAATTAAAATAATTTCAAATTAAGTAGCTTCCCCTAGTTGTCATCGCTCATTCTTGTCACGTGTCCATCTAAGTTCCTCATCTTCTATTTTGGTTGTTATTAGTTCTACGTTTAGCATTGCTCTTATTTCGTCTATTCTGTCCATCTTTGTTACTTCTTCTATGTTTCAAAGTACTTCTATTTCTATATCTATAATTTCTGAATGAGTACCCATGATTCGCTTTCATAGATCAAAGTGGGTGTTTTTACTAACACTACTCTTATTTAAAAAGACTGATTTATATGTCTCCTAGTGTTCCCATTACGCTAATATTTATTAAAATTGATTTTCAGGTCATGATCCTTCCAATTCGCTTTTATTTTTGATAATCGTACAGGTCATCAGCATACATCAAATCTTTGACTTTGCTTTATAACTTCCTGTATTATTCGTCCCTAATCTAACCTCGTTACTTGTATCAATAAACATGCTTTAGGTTGCTTGTATTAATTCGTTCGATACTCCTTTTCTTGAAAGTTTCCTCAGTTCTTTATCTTGGTAGTGAATCAAGTGCCTTTTCCAGATCGATACTGCGGAAATAAATTTTTCGATTACCTTCTAGTGCATAATTTCGAATAGGAATATCCAGTCCTGTATGCTTCGACTTGCTCCTAATCCAGCTTGGTTGTCGTGTATTTCGTTTCTTAATCTTCTTTCTTTTATCCTTCCGTAGGGATTTCCAGTTACTGATAATAGAGTGATCTCTCTGTAATTATTGGTATTTGCAATGTCTCCTTGTTTGTATATTGGGATTATAACATCAACTTTCCAGTCTTTGGGTATGTTTTAACATCTCAGGCTTTGTGTGGTCTGCTCCAAGTACTTAACCTAGTTTGACTTTTTAGAACTGCCTCTATTTCATCCATTTCTATGTCGGGTTGCACCCCAATTTTCATTGTGTTGATTTATTACATAGAGAGTGTCTGCGAAAATAGTTTGCATATTTTTTCTTTAAAATCACCCGTTTTCAAAGAAATAAATAGTAGTCTTTGGTAATTTACACACTTTATAGTGTTTTCATTTTTATGGTTTTTACTAATAATCTGTCCTAATTCACATTTTTTAGTTACATTTGATCCACAAATTATCCAAAAAAATCTGATTGTAGTTGTTGTGTTGGGATGGATGATATGTTCAGTGTTCTAATTAATGGGGAAGTGAAATATAGAACACGTTTGTTTCTTTAAATGTGAAATAAAAGTTTTTTTCTATTAGGAACTTGCGAAGTTGTTCATTTGTTAATAAATCGAAACTCTTAGGATATTTTATTTTATTGACTAATAATAATTTTTCTGTTGAAGGTTCAGTGGATTTGTGGTATTCTTGCTGGGACGTTCACCTGTTTTTCCTAATGTCCATCGTTAAAGCCGAAACCCGTCCCTGAACTTGTTATCAAAAAATATTAACAGACGTATCGCACGCCCCCATAATTCAAAGCTTGCTACCACTCATTCGTTATAATTGAGCGAAGAGTGTCGAGGAGTAGAATTTTGAGCGGAGGCATGGATACCAAACGCTTCAAACTTATTCAAAGCTATCAAAATTGTTCTCCTCTTTGCATTCTGTTCACCGTTGGGATTATTGAATTATCACCCCCAAATATAATGTTGAAGTGTCTAAACAACACTGATTTACTGATTTGCGTGAGGCATTTTGATTTGACAAAGATCTCGGTTCATAGGTTGGCGTTAATTATATATTTTTGGTCTCTGTTGAATTCGAAGGTGTGAAAATTGATTTGATCTTCTGATAATAATAGTTCTTATCGTGTTGTATGTAATTTGATTGGATGATTTTTAAGTATTTAGTCATAGTAAAATTGGGTTTAATACATAACCCAGATTAAATATAACGAAAAATGAAAAAGAACATACTGTATATTATTGATGTCGAACTAACCTCAATTATCTAAGGTCAAAAATGCTACCAGAGATTTTTAAAAAGGCGTCTCTATGGTAAGAAAATATTTATGTATGTGTTTATCTAATAATTTTACCTTTCCGAACTCAACCTAAACTTCTAAAAAAACTTATTGGTCGTTTTTTAACAATAAAGAAATCATTTCTAAATTGATCAGTTCTTCTTTTACATCAAGAACATATTTTCGAGCAAGATTTTTCGTATTCTATAATCGATTAAAATCCTCGGCACCTTTTCCTCTTACACAACTTTTGTCAGCTCGAGTTCATTACAAATGGATCTTTTATTCACCGGTCAATCTCGTCTGAAAACGATCTGGCTACAAGAAAAAGGATTTGGCCTTTTCATGTTAGGGGATCCATTTACTTTTTGTTACAATCGGAATAATCTTTGCTGGATTTCTTCGACTTCGCCCTCTGCCATTCAGGATTACGTTGGCGTGCTGACTTTATTCCGAGGACGTCGAATTACATAAGAAAATCATTTTAGAATCCTTTTTGTGTTACTGCCTATCTTAATGACAATATGGAAATAAAAATAAACATTTAATTAACAAATTAATAACATCGTCAGTAGAGCAAATTTAAAAAAAAAACAAGTAATAAATATTCTACTAAAAAACAAATTTTATTTTATTGGGAGTCAATAGCTTAAGATAGTCTTGTTTTTTTTGTAGGATTTGTTATTATTTTCCAGCAATACTTTAAGAATCAAATAATAAATATAGTGATTTCAATACATTAAAAAAAATATTCTGGAACTTAATGTCGAAGAAAAATTCAAATTTTTGTATTTGGCAACTGCCAATAAAATCTATTTTTAACATAAATGTCGCTTTAGATAACGTTTTTAGGTGAAAATCTGTTTAAAACATAGTGTTGTTAAGTAATAAGGTGTTTCAAAAAACATAATATAAACAGTAATACACCTACATCTATTTAATATAAAAATTATTTTCCAATTTCAATATTACCTTTAAAATATCAAATTTGAAGCCGATATTTTAGAAAATGTTGATAGTCAAGATTTTACGAAATTTTGAGTTTGAGATAAACATTTTAGAGTAAAAAGTCGATTTTTTATAACTTAAGATTAAAAATTTGAAATTTTAAGGTATAAACTCGAGTTTTTGAAAAATTTAGATATTGAAAACAAAATCTTATGAAATTCAAAGTTTCAAATAGAAATATTAGAGTAAAAAGTTCAATATTTAAAAAAAAATAAATTTAAACTCAAGTTTTACAACAAAAATGAAAATTGATTTAAAGAAAATAATTGAATTAAAAGTCAATATTTTATTCAATTTCAAGTTTGGAATAGAAATTTTAGAGTAAATTTCGAAATTTTATAAAATCTCGAGGTTTTAGTAAATTTCGAACTTAAAATAAAAGTCGAAATTTTATAAATTAAGTTGAAAAATTTGAAATTATAGGGTTAACAGTTGAGTTTTTGAAAAATATTGTTCTTGAAGCCAATATTTTTTAAAATTTTTAGTTTGAAACAGAAATTTTAGAGTAAAAAGATGATCATTTAAAAAATTCAAATTTGAACTCAAAATTTTGGACAATTGTAAAGAGATTTCAAAAAATTAAATTTGAAGTCTATATTTTATTCAATTTTAAGTTTGGAATAGAAATTTTAGACTAAATTTCGAGATTTTAGAAAATTTGAGTTCAAACTAAAAATCTAAAAAAAAATTTACGAGATCTTAAAAGTCTGAAGTCGAGATTTTATAAAATATCGAGTTTGAAATAGAATGTATTATTCGTGTTTTTAGAAAAAAATTCTAATTTAAAGTCAAAATTTTGAGGTTGTGATCGAGATTTTAGAAAATTTCGAATTTGAAGTCAAGAGTTTACAAATTGTCGAGTTTGAAACAGAAATTTTAGAATAAATAAAATCTCGAATATGTAATAGAAAGTTTACAAAATTTATATTATAAATTTCAAATTTGCAATCGACATATCACAAAATTTTAATTTTAAAATAGAAATTTTACTAAATTGTAAATCTGTAATCAAATGTTACTAAATTTCGGGATTTAAGACAAGATATTATAAAATCAGTCATTTAAAATAGATATTTTACAAAATCACGAGTTTGTAGAAAAAATTTTACAAAATCTAAAATTTGCAATTTACATTTTCCAAATTTAAAAAACTGGCCTAAAAAGTTAAGATTTTGAATTTGTAGTCAAGAATTTTGCAAACTTTCGAATTTGAAGTTACTGTCTAGAAGGATACATAAAAACCAATTTTATGTCGTTTCGATATCTAAATTAGTTCTGACGCGTTTCGTATTTTATTTGGTTTGAAGTGTTGAAACCGACCCTGTATTCCTCATTTATAAATCGTCTCTATTTAACAATACACAACAGGATAGTGATTATACCTTCAACAATTCAAGATGTTACGAGAAAGATGAGATTATTTTGAAGGCTCTTCAATTATGTTATTACGCTCTTCGCCACACTCCAACATAATTTTTTAAATTCATTAAATGGCGAGGCTTCTGGTATAATTATGTTCAGGAAAAAAGAAAAAACACCGACAGAAATTTAAAGAATGTTAATTTGATTATATTTCGCGGCTGCTTCTATTTGCCAGTCATTATGGAAGTTTATTTATACTCCGTGTAATTTAGTTAATTCAGAAAAATAATTAAATTCACGACACCGCCACATAGAAATGCGTTTACTTCTTCATTTAATCGTTGAAAGGACCTTTTGTCTTTGTTGTTTTATATAATTGTTCTTAAAAAGTACGGAATTATGAAGCTTTCTTTATCATTTAAAGCTATTCTTGTTTGTTGTTTAATTCGATGATATTATCATATTATATTTTCTTACAAACAGCCTGTTAAATTTAAAGTTTCGATCTACTTTGAATTTCCTTTCAAATCTCAAATCTGAAGTACATATTTTACAAAATTTTGAATTTGAAATAAAAATTTTATAGCATTTATTTAAAAAAAATTTGAATTTGAAATCAATATTTTATAAAATTTCCAATTTTTATTTTAGATTTTAGTAAAATTCGAGTTTAAAGTCGAGATTTTACAAAATTTTAAGTTCAAAATAAAAATTTTAGATTAAAGATTAAAGAAATTTTATATTTTAAGTTTGAAAAAGTTTTTGAAAACATTAGCTAGTGAAACGAAAATTTTATAAAATGTCAAGTTTGAAATAGAAAATAGAAATATTAGTCAAAAGTTGAATATTGAAAAAGATTTGAATTTGAACTCAAGATTTATCTTGAATTGGTAGTTAACGTTTCAGTGAATTTCGACTTTAAGGTCAAGATTGTAAAAATTTATCTTAAAAACCTTTTAAAAAACTTTCGAATTTGAAACTAAACTTTTATTAAATATCGAGTTTGTAGTTCAGATTTTAGTAAAATTCGAGTTTAAAGAGGTTCTTTTATAAAAATGTTTGAGTAAAAAGTCCAGTTTTTAAAGAAAATCCAATTTGAGTTCAACTAAACTCAAGAAGTTGTATCCGAGATTAAGGCCAACGTTCGCCAGTTATTATGGTTCTTGAAAAGTAGGAAATTATGAATTGTTTATTGTTTACTTTGAGGATATTATGATATTATATTTCTAAAATTGCCTTTTTTATAAACAGCTTGTTAAATTTAAAATTTTGATCTACGTTAAATTCATTTTTTAAGCGGCAAATTAAATATATATCCTCATTTGACCTTTTTTAAATTAATAGAAAGAACAGGGAATGAAAGTTCGTATTATGATCGCTTTTAAACAATTAAAATTCCTGAGATAAAAAGTTTTCATTCTGCCATACAATTGCTTTTTGTAAATTAATCGCATTTGTATTATAAGTCTTCTTTTTAAATTAAAACGGAATGACACAGCTTTTCTGTAAGCACCCTTCAAAGCTTCAACGAAATCGTCAGCAGCACTACCATTGAATCAAACCATTCTAATATCAAATCCATATCAAAAAATCGGTAGCGGCAACTGGGCCAGACAATATGGCCCACACTGGGCTTAATTCAAAATGAATTGAATCCTAGAATTGCCGGTTCTCAATGACTCTACACTCCGGCCATTGTCTGGTGTAATTGTAGCCTCTGGAGTAGTGGCTGCAGCTCCAGGTGGTAAAAGGCCACTTTGCGAGGTACCGATCACAACCCCGAATTAGTCGCGGAGGCTTTTCGATAATTATTGATCGCGACGGGACACTACTGTTTCCTTTTTCATATCGCGCACAATATTTTCAAACATTCGTTAAGTCACTGAGGAAGACCATCCATAGAAGACCAACATCTGTGGGATGTCCATAAATATCCACCAGTTATATCGGAAACCCGGATATCCGCAGAGTATGCCTAATGGACAAAAATATGTATGAATTGTTTAACTTTAATTAATTAACTGAAAATTTTAGAAAATTTAGTGTTTGAGATAGAAATTTTAGAGAAAAAAGTCAACATTTTTAAAAAGTGTCACTTTGTAGTCAAGGTTTTACAAAATTTTGAAATAGAAATGCTATAGTAAAAATTCAAGGATTTCTAAAACTTCGAGATTGAAATTAACATTTTACAAAAGTCAGAGTTTGAAATAGATAATATTTCAGAGTACACAGTCGAGTTTTTAAAAATTTTAAATTTAATGTCAAGAGATTTTATAAAAGTTTGATTTTGTACCCGAGATTTAAAAAAAAACGAATTTGAAATAGAAATGTTCCAATTTACTTTCGCAAGATTTCATAAAATTTGGAGTTTATAGTCGAGATTTTACAAAGTTTTTAGTTTGAATTAGAAATTTTAGAGTAAAAAATCGATTTTTTAAAGAAATTCAGATTTGTTGACGTAGAAAAGTTTGAAGTTAAGATTTTATTAATTTTTGAGGTTGAAGTCGAGATTTTAAAAATAGTTGAGTTTGAAGACAAGATTTTACAAATTTTTGAATTTGAAATAGAGATTTTACAGTAAAATAATAATATAATAAAATAAGTTTTTTAAAAATTTCCAATTTCAAGTCAAGATTTGATAAAATATTTCGAATTTGTAGTACAGTTCTAAAAAAATTTAGAGAATAAAATCGAAATTTTAGAGTAAAATGTTGAGATCTTAAAAATTTTAAGTTTGAAGTAAAGATTTTAAAAAATTTCAGGATTTTAAGATAAGATTTTACAGATTTTCGAGTTTGAAATAAAAAGTCGATTTTTTAAAAACATTTCTAAATAGGGCTTAGATTTTTTAAAATTTCGAGTTTGTAGTTAAGTTTTTGGAACATTTCCAGTCAAAATAGAAATTTTAAATTAAAAAGTTATTATTTTAGAAAATTTAGGGCTTTGAAGTAAAGATTTTACGAAATTTCGTGTTTGAAATAGAACTTTTTGAGTAAATAGTCAAGATTTTAGAAAATTTCTCGTTGAAATTAAAATTTTACAAAATTTTGAGTTTGAAAAGTACAGCTTTAGGAAATTTCGAGCTTGATGTCGAGATTTTACAAAAGGGAGATCTTGAAGTAAAACTTGAATTTTTAAAAAAATCGAAGCTTTTATATAATTTCACGCTTGTAGTAGGAGATTTAGTAAATTTCGAGTTTAAAGTTCTAAAAGATCCATAAATATCCACTAGTTCATGATATGTAACTAAAATAATATGGTTACAAGTATCTGCTAATTATTTAAAATTAATTTAATTTATTTCGTTCGCCCTCTTAATGGTTTAATCTTCGGACGTAGAAAGATAAATGCTTAAGTAAATTATAAAGGAAAATTAATAGAGATATCGAACTGTGCAAATGAAAAGAACTATAAGGAGAACGACACTCTTTTAAAAATAGCGTGTGATGCATAGGTATAAAATATTTTTACCATTAGCCACAACTGGAAATAATTTCTGTTTGAGGATAATTTGTGGCAACTTAATTACACAATTCCAAAGACGAGAGCTTTCACGCAATCAACGTTCTGCCTTGGCAAACAATGAACGAAAATTGTTTTTCTGAACTACCACGTCCACGACAAGAGACTTATAATGCGGGACTTAAAACGTTGCGTTTGTAATTACTATTTCGATAGAATCCTTCGACAATAGACGATGTTTATTTTTGAATTACACAAAACTGACAGTTCTACGTTGGCTACAAAAGAAATAAACTATTAAACAGTCGATAAATCATCGTCGCTGACAGCGCGTCGAATTGCCGCAAAATCGAAAAAGTATTGCTGGATATATTTACTTTTAGGTGGGTCTTGTCACGATACTTAATTGTAATCAATGGTATAAATTATATACACATATATTTAGACATTTAAAAAAACTAGTGCCGGTTATATAATTGTAGTAAATGAGGTTACATTATAGATACACCTTTTATTTATTAACAACAGTAAATTAAATAAACAAAGCGTTTGTATTATCTGGAGTCACCCAGGGAAGTAATATGGGGCCTTCCCCTCTTTAATATGTTCATAAATAATAAATTATTCTTCACTGGTTCTTGTAACACACGGATAACTTAAAATATTCAGGTGGTTAAACCTGAAGATGTAGTGACGGAGCTTTTTGTTAATTTAATGGTTTTCTAAGTGACGAAACAACAGAAATTAAATATAATTTGCAATGGCTTTGGCATATTACCGGGTCTTGTAAAATATAAGTTCCCGTGCAACCTAAAATGCTATGAAAAAGGAAAAGATCTTAATTAAAGACAAAATGAATGGCAGTTATACAAAAGAAGAACCTGTGCACTTTAAATTGTCATGAAAAAAGAAGAGATGTTGTTCAAAATGGGTGGAAGTTATACAGAAGAAGATCCTGTGCAACTAAAGTGCTATGATCAAGAAAGAGATGTTGATAAAAGAAAAAATAGATGGAAGTTACACAAAAGAAGATCCTGTGCAAGTAAAGTGCCATGAACAGGAAAAGATGTTGATAAAAGACAAAATAGAAGGAGAGAAGACAAATTATTTAATAATGAAGGGGAGAGCACAAGAAGTATACAAAATATAAAGAGATACTCTCATAAATTCGCGAAAGTTAAAACCTAGAAAAGAAACTCAAAAATCAAGACTGTAAAACTAAGAGTAACATATCAAATTGAAATAATGTTCATGGCGACCGAAGATGAAGCAAATTTAAGGGTATTCCAGATATTGAGGAAAATAATTAGTCCAAGCTGAATCTTGAATTTTCAAGAATCATAAAATAAAGAAAAATTAGTAGGGGAGGATCTTGTTAAAGTATTGAAATGGTATGTAATTTTATGGAGAAGAGAATTGGTTACAATAATTAACAAGTATGAAAGCGGAAACCACAGATGGGAAGACCAAAGGTATAGAAAAATAAAATAAACAACGGACGGGGCATTACCTCCTCAAGAAAAATTGCATGAAAAAGCCAAACAATACTATAACGTACCTATAGAAAAATAATAAGAGACGAGACTGAAATGATCGTTAAAAACACTGCCATTATTGCCGATATATTTTCCCTATAAGAACAACTCTTGAAAGTGTCTATAATTGGTTCTGGCGAGCTTTGAAAGAGGGAACATTACCTTTTAATGTAGGATTATTTAGCTCAGTTCCGATTTTCATCATCCTGGTTGTCCCTTTGACAAATTAATTATCTCTGTTTAACAGTTTTTTTTTTTAAATGTTCACAATAGACCTTTATTTTTGGTTGGTATATATTATTAAGAGAACTTTTTTTGGTAACATTTTAAAAATTCAAAGTACTTTTAAAAAGTTTGAACCATTAAAAAGATAATATATATATTTCAAATTAAATATAAAGTTTTTTTTATTAATATAGCATTTCCATTGGTGTATAAGAAGGAATAAGTAATAGCTATTTTTAGTGGTAGGGTAATTGAAAGAAATAAGTTGAAACAAACTATTCTATCTGTTTTATTTTTCGATCTTTACATAACATACCTTTTACAGTGATTACTCTAATATACCGAGTGATTAATAACAAGATATACACTGTAAATACTTTACAAGTATGACTAATACCTCAATATAGGAACAGAAAACAATATGTCGGTGGTATAAATAGTGGAGGAATAAAATTTGTACAACAAAAATAAAAATAACAAACCACAATTTGTTTTGCGTTTTTAATATTTTAAACAATACCTTCCTATGTCTATAAGCACATAAACATATAATTTTGTACATTTTATTATATTTACATTTTTACACATTTTGCTTAAATGCACAATATTGTTGAAATTGATTGACTCAATTTTTACAAACAAAAAATGAAAACAGCTTACAATTTTTTTAAATATCTCCTACCAAGGGCACACTTTTTTCGTTTCAATTTTTTCGAATTAGCGATTACATCACATTTTTTCATTATTTATTTCTTCTTTCTTTTTTTTTATTATAAGAACAATTGCGATACTAATTCAGCTTTTAATTTTCTAGTTAGTTAACATTCTCTAATTATTTTAGATATACAAACAGAAAACCTGGAATATTTATTAAAAGAAAAATAAATACGTTTAATTAAACAGATAAATGCATTATTTAAAAAAAAATCTCATAAGGAATTGTGATTAAAAATCACAATAAAATAATGAATCGTTTATAAAATGAGATTCCCGGGGAAAATTAAAAAATTAAAGAAAAGACCAGAAGGAAAATTAAAGAAAATAATAAAAATGAGACATAGCTACGGAAAGAACTTACACAATAATTCGATAGAGATTTATTTACGGTAATTTTAGGATCTAAAATTACGAGCGTAGAGGGCATCGGGTTTCTCTCCGTTATCTTGGAATGATCCAGTATAAATAACTTGAGGCCTTACGAAATATCAAGATCATCATCATATCCCTAGAAGTCAGACAGCTTTAAACACCTGTCAAAAGTGGTACTGAAATCTCGAAAGAAACCCAATATCCTGTGATAAGATAACTTTAACTTGGCATAGAATCTATTATCTATCTCTACCTATCGGTGTGCAAAAGAACAAAGGCAACAAGAAAGAGATAATTCAACAAATATATACATCTAAAAAGGTTCATAAATGCTTGTGTAATCAAGACATAGAGTAAACCGAAACTAAGAACGTTGAAGGTAGACATAATACCATTGCAGATCCCTTGTGCAGATCTTGAAGGGAGGAAATCAATTGCGAGGCACCGTATGGAAAAAGATGAACAATTTTTGAGAAATGTAGAGGAAGCCCGAAAATGTATAAAACATCCAACCTCTAAACCTGTGCAAGTTACGGCAAAGGTACAAAAATGAGTATAATCTAAAATCAACACAACATGAACAAAAAGTTTACGCGCCTGCTTTACCGTCGGACAGACACTTATGAAGTATGAAAATCTTAAAATATAATAAAAATTTAAAATTATATCCAGACATAAATAAATATTTATCGGGTGCAAAAACTTCATTTGGTCAACTGCTGGCAATTTTACAATTAGAAATTTAGAAATACAATTAATTATTTTTTGTAAATAAATATTCCACAATTCCATATTTTCATATAAACATACCTCAAATTCACTTCTTACACTTCTATAACTACATCGGTAATCTCATCAAATAAAAAAAATCGCACCCATGAATATCACTAAAAATCACGTTCACACTCTATCTGGTCAAAATATGACAGTTAGCGGTTTCCTAAATTCACTACCGGGTATTTGAGAAGGATACTGTCCTGCGTACTGAGCCATGGGAAGTAGTCCCGCAGTACTTTGTTGCATTGCACTAGAAGGATAGTAACCTTGTAGAGCCCCCGGTGAAGCTCCCGCTGATGAGGTTGTGGTAGAACTCGAAGACGAACTACCTTCCAGTCGTTCCTGGATAGGCTTCACATCTGGAGAATCCGATGACCTCGGAGAATTCATCTGCATTTGCTGAGAATGTTGCTGCTGATGGTCAGTGTACATTTTACCTAAGTCAAGTCCTGCTGAAAAAGAAAAAATAAATTAATAGACCTAGATAGGTTTTAGATAAAAACACTTACCGTGACTATAAGACCTGGTGCTTTCAGGATTGTACTTGTTGGCAATGTTGGCATCCATGTACATTTTAGAAGATTCGAAGTAGGCTTTGGTAAGAGCAGAAGTGGAATCTAGATAGCCGCGCTCCAGATAGCTCTTTGAAGGGGAATCCATGTATTTTGGATCCGAATACATTGACATGGCTAAGGTAGATTGTGGCATATACGGCGAACGGTATTTATCAGCTTCCATTGAATATTTCATTGCGTCCATTGAGCTAACAACCTGCGAAAATTACATAAAATATTGTAGACTAAAATCGACACTTAATTTTTTCTTATTTTAAAATTTTTTTCGTTCTAAAAATACTTCTAGTGACAAAACATACTAAAAAAAATATAGTTGATTCCTCGCTACTCTTATAGAATATCTCATTTGGTCGTTATTCAAATGAGCTAAATGAGTGCCGATGAGCGAGGGAGTCAACCATGTGGTAGAAAACATGATTGGATGGGCAGTGGTGTAGGTTACAATTGAGTGAAAGTACAGATAAATAAAAAATAAATAAATAAACTAATAATAATTTCGAGATAGATATAAGGAATTAAATACATTTTATTAGGCTAATAGAATTTTTTATTTTGCCAAATTAGCGTCACGAACTCTGGTTGATAAAATACAGGATGTCAATTTATTAAAGAGAAATGTATAATTTGACTTTACAATATCATTTTGTTAGGAATTAATGTTGTTGATTTATCAAACATTATTTATGCTTAATAAATAATATTAGTAGTAACAGTTATAAATCATTTATAAAATTTGTTTATTTGAATTAAATAATATATTATGTTCGACCTATCTAAATAAAATATTTAGGTAATTACTATAAATAAGTTTTGGTTATTTCAAGTAATCTTATCTCATTTGGCACTTAAAATTCGTGATTATTTAAACCAAATATTTCTTAAACGCTGGATTGAGAGTAGCATTTAAATACGAGCTTTAAAAAGATTGCCACTGAATTTTTTTTTGTGGGGTTCCTTGAAATATCAGGTATAAATAAAATAAAACGATTAGAGGAACTAATAGCTTAAGGAACTAACCGTATGTCTGTATAAATATCTCCAGATTCAGTTTTCCCTTGGAAAAACAATGGTCCACAAATTTTGGTTTTGTACACACCAGACCAACATTTATCTAAGGAATATCTTTTAGAATTTCTCGTACAATCTACGATTTTTTTTTTACCTGCAATTTAAAATCTGTTTTTATCTTTTGTTTGCTATTCTCAGGTCGACATCCTATTCTTCGCGTTTCTTAATTATTATTTAGATTATCGAAAACATTTTGAATTCCGTTTTTTTCTGTTTATTTTGGAATATTTTCTTTCATTTATTTCCATTTCCATTTATTTCTTTTCTAATGTATTAGATCCAGCAGTAATCAGGCTATCTGTTACTTTTTTCTCTTTCCATTTATTATAATTGCATTTTTGGTTTTGTTTAGAGCATTCGTTGGTTTTGGTGTTTACTTATAATTAAGATACAATTCAGTATTCCCTATAAAGTTTTCTCTTTTTTTTTTGGGTAGCTACAAATTTGATGAATTTTTCGTTTGCTTTCCTGCGTGTGCTCAAATGAGGTCCGCCACTGGCGGTCACTAGGATGTGGGGACAAAGATTATTAAATCAGGATTAGCGGGCTGTTTGTGACCGGGACACTTCTCTTTTTACCAGAAAAACAACCATTAATTTGTACTGGGTGCCGACCATACAACTGTACGAATGTGCTGGGGTGTTCGAATGTAAAATCAACGGTTTTATATCTTTTGTTAGTCGTCCGAGGTGATCAACTCAAAGGTTTATGGGTTTCGGTTGACTACCGCAGTAGCCACACTGCTATATTTTGCATTGACACTTGAAATTTTTGCCAAAACTAGTAGCGATCTGTGCCGGCTACAATTAAATTGAGAAACTAGTACCCATTCACGGTTTCACTTTTAGAATGCAAATGAACCTGGAACCCAATGTCATAAATAACATTAAAACATATTAAAAGCTTTCTTTTTGCAATTTTCTTCAAACGTATTTTTTAATATTAATAAAAAGTATACAGGGTGTCCGCGAAATTAATGCTTTTTTGTAAATGGTATGTAGAACGTGTCATTTGCAACAAAATGTTATAATAACATTTTATTCTAACAATATTAGTCTACACATTTGCTCGAAAATTTATACATGGCAATACCTCACACTTTTAATAAAAATATGTGTCATGTAACCAATGAATTTCCATCTGATGAATTATAAAATTGTATTAGTCTGCAGATGTTTGGGATCCTTTAATCGTTAAGTTTATCGTTTTGGTAAAGTAGGTTTCATTAATTCAGTGAAAAATGGCATTTTATTCAAATCAAGAATATCACGACATGTTAATTAATCTAATCCGCGATGTTTTGTATCAGATTCCCAAAGATTGTTGGAAATTGGAGTATATTACCTAAAAAAAGTAGTGGTAGAAATCCTTCAGATCGTATATTAATGGACGAGAATACATTCTGCACCCTTTTACCTCCCCTGTAATCGATCATTCTAAATCTAAATATTTTTCTTTGAAAGTGGCTGACTTTAGAAAAAAAATTATAAGATATTTTTATTCTTCATACGTTATTATACCTCTTCCATAGAAATTTGCATTATTTTTGAGGACACCCCATTATAAAAATTAAGTTTCTTTTTCAGAGTGAGTTATACAGTTCAATTCAGATATGCCATTACAAAAATATAAAATACACAAACGACCTTATTATCTGCATGGTACACAGATAACATTAAATTAGTTTTTTTATTTCTTATGTTGATTTTGTTTTAATACATAATAATGCCAGATTTTACAACGCGAGAGAATACCTCAACAGTTCTTAAACGATGTCAATATTCCTGCTATAGTATGGCCAGCGGTAAGCCCAGATGCGAAACCCATCGAGTATATATGAGAAATGCTTGGGCGAAAAAATTAGAGTCGTGTTTCTGTTTTTTTGACTTTAAATCAGTTGCAACAAGCTTTTTAGAAGTAGAGAAACTTATTTTTCAAGATGATATTCCTCAATTGATTTTAATTGTACTAAGGAAAATCTAAGCAATAATTTCAACACATGGGAGCAAGATTTCATTAAAAATTATTTTGAGGTACAAATCATTTCAGTTTTTACTAATCTAATGCAATTATAAGTAAGCTTTATTAATTTGATTAATTGAATGAAATAATGACTGATTCATTGAATTTAAATTTAATAAATTGTTTGATTTGTATACATTTTTGGTATATTCCATTTGGGAAGATGTAAAATACACTTGATTGCTTTATTTAGTAAGTTCATTAAAAATTCCAAAGTTGATTTTAAACATAATCACCAGACAGATTAAGTACTATAGTTTAGATTATATTAATGCGAATAAATGGTTTTTAAATATATTTATTTTTAAATGTAGCTTCTAATATTGAATAAAACTTCTATTATTGCTTTGACTTAAATACTTTTTTATCACCATAAATATAGTGCTTTTAATTCAGTTCAAAATTTATTGAATTTTTCAATATGAAAATTATTGTTCAATAAAATTTTCCAATTAATAAAAAATATTGTTAACGTTGCAAATTCCTGACACAAAAAACCCATTAAGTTATCAACTAATAACAAAATGTGTAAATTTAACTTCATACACAAGTGAAAATTTATAAAAAATTATATTTGTGCAAAAAAAACATTTAAAACATTTTACATAATAAATCCCGGCTTTTCATTTCATTCTCAAGTGTCTGTAATTAAGACGAATCACAACCAAAACATTTCAATGTATCAAACACATTTGGAACCCTATTTGCATTTAGATACCAATGTTGAATTATTTTGTTAGTAGATTCTCGTGATTGACAGTGTTAAAAGCTTGTATACAAATCGAGGGAGACTAACACTTAGTTTTTGTTGATTATTTTTTTTGTATGTCAGATATGACACAAAAAAACTACACAATCAAAGGTTTTGGAATAAAGAAAATAACTCTTTAGGAATCCAAGAAACCCATGAAAGAATATGAAGTTATCGATAAAAATAGTTGACATAAAAAAACCAGCGAAAAATAACTAATTTTTCTATTTAGATTAGTAACATTAAAGTAAATGATCTGATTGAATGAATCAAGTTACAGTTACTGACAAAAGTATCATTATCATTATACTAAAGAAAAACATTTTATAATTACGTTTAAACTCTCTACAAACAAATAACGTTGAAGCAAAATTGACGTATACTAAAGAAGAAAGAAAAAGAAATCGTACCTCTTGTACTCATATATTTAAAACAGAACTTCATTTGTATAAGTAACTGTTAGTTTATTGTCCAGGAGCCCACCTGGTCATTCCTCTCTAATTGCTGTACTCGGACAAAAAGTGACTCGACAATTTTTTTGATTCAGCCGCTACTTTCTCACACACCGTTAGTCACAGCAAATACGGACCGAACGCGAAACCTGGGGGATTATCATCAATTTGTTATCCTTTTGTTCGAAAAGACATCAATTTTAAAGCTATTCAAGTTTAGGAAATGGGTGAAAAGTGCAAATCAGTAAAGATATAGGTTTTCCTCCATCAATCCATCTTCCTATCGGATCTGGATCCGTAATGTTTGTTTACTATTAACTTTGGACAGTTCGGGAAGTTTTTCTACTTTTATGAGCAACTTCACAAACAATGTTTAGTTCGAAACAAATTCCACATTTTTATGCGATAAAATATAATTCCAAAAAAATCAAAGAATCAAATAAATATTTAAAATTTTAAATATATATTTAAGTTAGACTTTACACTTTATATTCTACTTTTTTTGGGATGGTTTAAAAAAGGTCAGTTATGGTGAATGAAAGGTGGTTTCATATAAATAATAATTTGGCTGTAGACTATGGTTCTGACAGAAAAATAAATAAATAAAATAAAATAAATAAGAAGCACAGGTGTTCCAAGGTAAATGAAAAAAATGATAAAGATTTATAAAGTTAGAGAAATGATACAAAAAGTAAAAAAGTTAAAAAAAATAGAAAAGAAAGCTAAGAAAAAGGATAACAAAACGTTTGTTTTCGCCTAAGTTAAGAATAATATAATTAAATTGTAGAGAAAAACAAAAATACGTTGTATAGGTTGTAATAATAAAGATCAGATAAAATCCTTAGAAAGAGTTAAGATTTGGAAATTCGTAGAATGTGAAAATAAAATAAATAAATTAAAAAAATTTAAAAACAAAAAATACAGATACAGATATATTGAACTTGATTCCTGTTTACTATAAATGTCACAAACATTTAAAAGTAAAAGATTTGTTAAACATATATCTTCGTTTTTTTATATTCCTATTTTTTTGATAAAGAACATCAATTCTGCTTTAATATGAATAATGGCATCACATTCATGAAAGGATTTTATTCTATTTTTCCTTTTACTGTAAGGAGTCCCGAAAAAGAAGGAGTGGTAGCCCCAATAAATAATAAATACTTTTGTACTTTTGTAATAGCGCTGCGCCCCCTCTACGTGGTTTTGTTTCTTAGTGAAAATGGCTAATGTTTTTATAATTATTTATAAGAAAATAGAAAAAGAAAATATGGTATACATTCTTATTATCAGTTAGTTAGGAAATGTGATTTATAAAATTTATTTAAATAGTACATAAGTAGAATGGGAAATTTTGCAAAAACATGAAAGAACAAACATTTTTTTAGTAAATCTCTGCTTCAAATTTTTGATAATTTTTCTCATAAAAAGAACAAATATCTAATTCTGTTACAGTTTTTTAGATTCCATTCTATTTTTTTGCGTTATTCTTCTTGAAGGTGATTGATATAGTTTAATTGAGTTGGTAACAGGTAGGCATAAAATGTCAAATAAAAGTTTTGTTTACAATCCGAATTTTTAATAACATTTAAACCATTTATGGAATTTACTCCTCATGCTCTAAAATGTTCGTGTGGTTACCATACAAATTAGTTCTGTTTGCTTTTAATAACAATAGTCATCATAGGTGATCAGTGAAACAAGCAAAAATCAGGTACTGACAATTATCACTCGCCAGGGAAACAAACACATGTTTTCTGTGATTTCTAATTCAATTCTCACGTACTCAATAATTGGAGTGGAAAGAAAGGACAACAAATAAGTATATATTGTTAGTTTGGTTGTCTGTGTTTGCTAATTCAATGTACGGGCACCAAACGCCATGAACACAACGTATATCTGGTTTCACAAAACGATTTGAGGCTTTGTTGTGGTAGGTTAAAGTAGTCTCAGAATGAAAGTGATCTTTGGTATTAATTAACACTTTAACGAAAATTGTACTCAATGGCAATTATTTCAATATTTCTATTAGAAAATTTTTATAAAATAATGTACAAATAAATATCCGAAACGTTATCTTAACAACACCTTGCGTTTCATATCTTCACAAAAATATTTTTTTGTATTGGATTACATATTTTCGAAAACCTGTAACCATCACTAAAGTGTAAGAGATTTATGAGGCAAAAAGTAAAATGTATCCACAGTAAAAGTTGAAAATTCCTTCGACAAAGAACCGGTGTAATACGTCATCGTATTGTGAACGCGAGGAGCAGCACCTTGCAGGACAATTCAGGACATTCATCATCTTGGACAAAGGACTCTAACGATTTCAACGTATTCCCGGCGTTACGCGTCGTTTCTTTTAGTCTGTATCTATATTCAAATGTGAAATTTAGTATCATTTTTCAATTGTCGCTCTTAAATATTTAATTATCCATTATTCACCCACCTATATTTGGAAAACTTTATTATATTTATTTGGATATTCATCAATGACATGAAAGTTTGACGGTTGTTATTTATTATGTTCAAGTGTACATGCTATCTTTTGCGACTAAAATATCTAAATTTTTGGTTGTAGTATTATAGTATTTCTATTCTAAATTGCAAAACCTCAAAAAAAGTTCATAAAAATCCAAGAAATAAAGAAGACCCATGGGCGTAGCTGCTTAAGTATTTACATAAATTTGATATTCATGTAAATAATAAAATAAAGACCCTATACACAGTGTATAGTCATAATCCGCTTTTAGTTTGTATTAATGATCGAAATTATTTATTTTTGAGATTATTTTTTTCTAAGTTCCAACATTTTTCACAATTAGGTTACCAGACATATTATTACGTAATGAAATTGGCTCAGTCCACTTTATACAAGAAAATTAAATACTTTTAAATATGTCTTTTATACGTATAAAAATCACATGACTAAAAATTAATCATTGCCCAAGAACAATTTTTAGAAAACTAAACAAGGTATAAAGTGCTGCTGTTAGTAGCAATTATTTGTAATTTTTTAATCGTCTTATTAAACTTTCTTCGGATTTGACACAGGTATTTTGCTCAATTAACAATTTTACTAAGAAAAAGCTAAGATGATGTAATTATTGAAAACTGGTTAAATTAAACTAAAAATTAACTTTAATCGAAAAATAAAAAAGCCTTAAAACCAAATTAAAGAAAACTGCTTCTATTGCAATATTAAAAATAAATACAAAAATATGTAAATAACATTCGTCATGTAAAGGTTACATACTAAAAAACTAGTTATTTGATTATTTCAATAAAAATATACATTATATATCTTCGTACTCAAATTCTGAAGAAGAATCGTCATATAGGCATAATGATGAAGTTGTAAGGGGTGCAACACAATATACTCATCTTCTTTTTTTATGATATTCTCATTTATTTTTGTTAGTTCTGAAATTCTTTTAATTATTTCATTGTCTAATTTTACACTATCTTCTTTTTAAACACTCGAACATATTTAAAACAACTTGTTACGTTTGTATGTGTAAAGAATTATTTTTAGGTACATAATTGTCATTACTTGTTTGTTGAATTTCGTGATATTTCACTATTTAGCTAAGGTATCCAAAACGCCATATTTTTAAAGAAAAGAAAAATTAAAATTTTAAGAAAACAATCACATGCGCTACTGCCTGAGAACTTAGAAGGGGAATGATTTACGACCATTGAAACTCAATCAAATACTTATAAATGCCTGTGTGGATTATTGAGTGATTTCATTTGGCCAGCAAAACTTCATTACCTCAGATACCAAGTGATTATACGCGGTATATATAATATAAATGCCCATTTCTTAATATGCTTAACATTTACACGTACTTATCTTGGAAGATCCTCGTAAAAAGAAATAAAATTTAAGTTTTGTAATTTAGTATAGAAGTACTATACTTACGATGCACATCAATTAAGGCCAATTAAATCATTTTCAATTATGCAGGACCATAAAAAATTCTTTTTAATGGTACATTATAACATTCTTGAATCATGCAATACAAGTCTGATCTAAAGAGTTAGGATAATACTGTCAACTCTAGATTTTATACGTCAGTTGTTTACGCATCCTCGACTTTCAATTTATAAATATATTTTTGTACTCTTCATAACAAATTTAGGATTGCAATAAAATGGGTCCTATTTTTCTAACCTGTCCTGGTGCCCCTAATCCAGCAGACATCGCAGCTGCGGATTGTTGAGCAGCTGCAGCAGCTGCGGCCATCGAAGCCGCGCTGAGTGACCCATAAGCTGCTGATGGGTTGTAGTAAGATGCCATGGATTGACTCATGCTGCTCGCTGCCATACCTGAAACAAGTAGAAATGTTTTATTTGATTTGTAATTGTTTTTACATGGATTATTACAGAGTTTTATAATTGTTCTGGATAATAGTTTTCTTTTATAAAATGAATCTCAAAAATGATTTTTTACCATTTATGAAAAACCAAATTGTTATAATTGGAAATGCCATCTATTGTAGGGCAAACCATAGAATTTAGGCTATCTAAACAACTTTAGAAGTGAATTTTGAATAAAACAGTTCTCTAAAATCACAATACATTTTATCTAATCTTTAAAATAGATTTATTTTAGAAAAATAACTAAGAAAAATGTGTGCCAAAATTTGTTCTAAATAATAGCTTTTGTAATATAACTAATTCAAAAAAGCTTATTATTTTTATGCCACTATCAAACTATGTTGTTTTTTTTTATAAACGTGTCTGAATTGGAAAATAGTTGAAAGAAGAATAAGAAGAAAAATAAAAAAAGTGCTACCATAAAATTAGTACGTTTGTGTTATTTCTATAAACGTTACAGCACTCTTTGAACACATTTATAAAATGTATTAATTAATTGTGATCATGAACTTTAATAAAATATTGTAATTCTATTGATGTATTCTGCTTCTGGTATACTGCTTTTATAAAACAACAATATAATATTTATGAACTGGTTTTTAGAGAAATCTTGCAATAATGTTTATTATTCTTTATTAGTTTCTTATAGAGTTTGCAGCAGACCTTTTAAAATCGTAATACATTGAAAATCTATATTCTATGCCCTATTGTTTCTACGTGTTGTAACAGAGTTTTATAATTGTTTTAAAAAATAGTTTCGTTTTCTAAAATTGATATAAAAATGTGTTGTCAACTTTTATAAAATACCAAATTGCAGAAAACGCCATTCATTGTACACCAATCTAAATTCCAACACATTTTTGAAGTAGTTTTTAAATGAATCTTTAATAATAATTTCATTTAATTTAGAAAAAACTAATAGAAATACTATAAAACAGCATTAAAAAGAGTGCTAAAATTAAATCGATTATAGCTGTTATATTTATTTATATTTTTAGGATAAGAATAAAATACGGAATCAGCGTTGTATTATAAAAAATATAATGAAATCATCTCTAAAAGCAAATATCTATTTTCATTGATTGAATAATAAAGTCGTTGTTAGGCTCACTTAACAAATACAAGTTTTTTTGAAGTACTTATTTACTAACATCAGTTAACATATTCACCAGAAACAATTAATAAAAAACATTAAAGCTCGATTCTTTGTTTCCTATGGACACAATCAAATGACCTTAATTATTTTCGAAGTATTTGCATAATACGTAAAATCCATTGGTTCGAAAATTAATTAATCCCAAGTGAAGGTGTTAATTATTCCAGACAATTGATTGATTGTCTCTCATGATGATACTCAACATAATTGACTCCATAATGTGTTATGCAACAATTCGATTATTGGACGACCTTGGACAGCTTTTATGTGTAGATATTAACAACGCCGTTGTTCTAACAACAAATTACATAGCAATGGCAATATCTTCAATAATGCGAGTGTTATTTTTATTGTATTTTTCGCAAAAGAAAAAACTATGATTGGTACGCATTATTTATTACAAAGAAGTGATAATATTTGCTACTAATTGAAATACTAACATTAAATTGTGTTTAAAAAAAAGATAATCATTTGCAATTATTTATCCATTTAAGTGATTATTTAAATTTAATGAGAAATCATTTATTTTTTTTCTGTATATTTCAACTAAGTGCGCTATAAAAGATTTCTTCAACTACCATAATATATTGTAATTATTATATTTTGTGGTGAAACAAAAAGTGTTTAACATTTAATACTAATTATCAAGAATAAAAAAAAAATTATAAATTTTGTTGTCGCACTTTGTATATTTTCTATTAGATTCATGTTGGATCAAAAATTATCTCGAGGTGGGTATCTGTAATAATGATACTTACAATCCAATATATTTCTTGTACATAAGTTTTCAAAAGTGTTTTACTTTTAATATTTCTTACAACTAATTAAACAATAAACATTAATCTTATAAAAAAAATCATCAAAACGACAAACATAAAGCTTGGTATTTTCTGTACACCAACACTAAAAATTGTCTTACTTTTGAAATATGTCAACCATAGGCGGGAAAATTATTCACCTTAAAGTTCTTCCCGATCAATGATGGTTATAAACCAGCATCAGCGTGAAGATTTGAAACTTCTTGAAAATATTATTTACTTATCACTCAAGAAAATCCATTCATGTCGCAGTTAAGTATTTTAACTAAATTTATGTCATTTTTATTTGTAACTTTGTTTTTATACTATTTTATGCACTTAAAAATTGTTTGTCCTTTTTTAGGTTATGCAAGTTCAATAAAAATTTGACAAGGTTTTTTATAAAACAACAGGAACAACTTAAAAATAATTCGAAGATCACTATCTGGGGTATGTCACTAAATTCAATGCATTTAACTTTTTTTAAGGTTATCAAATATATTTTTACAATTTCACTTTCTTGTGGTTCTCCATCAATTGCACCAACTTTCTAATCTATAATATTACAATGTATTAAACATTTTAAAGATGAGGTAGAGAGTTTTAAAAAAATTGTATCTCCTTTTATTGGATATTTTTAAATATATTTCTCTGCTGTTTGCTTATTTTCTCTATTTTATTCTGTAAATAATATTTACGTATACAATATGTCTTTTGTATCAACTAATTTAAACAAATTTGTACCATTATAATATGTTCACGTTTACTACCAACCGAGGTATCAACATAAACATCAGAACTCCTTATAAAGCATCAGAAACAACATTAAACGAACCAATATCGTTGGTAAAGTTGGTATCAACATGCGTGCGCTAACTTAATTTATGGATCCAGGTACACGCGATGTCATTTTCAACGCTGAAATGTTGGTTGAGGAGATCTTACTTTTTAGATACGCAAACTATCCTGAATAAAACGTCCAAAAGTCATGGATTTCCTAATCCGGGCAGGTCTAATAACTTCTACTCAATTCCATATAATTTAATTTAGTTATTACTAAACAGAATTAAAATATGATTAATATTGCGCTAGTAATATTGAGGTATAGTTACTAGAGTTACTAGAGTAATTTTTAATCTAACTGAAAGTTGGTCTATCCGTATCCCAACCAATCAATATTAAATTTTATTAAAATATATGACGATCAATATAGATGTGCATAAAATTTATTTAGGTTTATTTTTGACTTATTTGAAATAGAACAAACATCCTTGTGTCGTGAATAATCGTTATTGTTCATTAGAAAATTGTTTATTGCACCGCCCATGGCAAGTAAATATTATCTTACGTACTGACATTAGGAATGCCTAGTTTTGCTCTGAAAGGTGTGTTATCCTACATTATAAATACATTTTTTTTGTTTTGAAGTGTAAATGTTGATTAATGGCATAAGAATTAATAATTATGTAATATTTAAAAATATGAGTTTCCGATTACGAAACTATATTTACTTTTTTTACCAATTTAACCACTCATATTTTATTCAATAAGTATCTAGTATTTTTAAATAGTAACGTAATTTTTTTTCCACAAAATTTAAAATAGATATATTAATATTTCACAAAAATACTATAGAAGTATTAAATGAAGAAAAATCAAAAATTAAATCTACACTAGAGAATTTATCTTTAGCCAAATACTAGTCTATTATGAATAGTTTCAAATAAGTTTATTTGGTTCGTAATTTAAGCCAAGTTTTAAAATTTATTTGAATTAAATATTTTATTCGAATAACAGATTTACTTATTCATAATTAATAATAATTATTTGATCTAAAAAGATTATATATCGCAAATTAATAGTGTTTTTTGCGTATAATAAAGTTAAAGTATTAAAAACCAAAATAAAGCAAAAAAAAAGTATGAAAAGCAGTAGGCCAGAAGGAAAAAATATGTAGAATTTCGAAACTAACAGACCATAAAGAATGTCTAAAGGTCTCAAAGTTTTTATTTATTTTTTAATTTTAATGTAATTCTTTTGTAATAAGTTCTTAAAATATATGTCATAATTTTTCACCACAAATTCTATAAGATAAATCAGATTAAAAGTTGGTTCTTCTTCCATAATTAAACTGCACTCGAGAATGTAATAAAATTTATTTAAGCCAAATAAATGTGTAGTTGAAAAAAAAAAAAAAAAAAAAAAAAAAAAGCACCAGAACTACAGCACAGGGTCCAAGACACAAACAAGAAAATATGCAGAATGACTCCAAAAAATTGATAAAGAAACCTTTTGTCAAAGTCTTTTTCATTAATATTTAATATTAAAGTTGATAAAACGATACTTGTATAAATTAATTAATATATCCACGGACAAGAAAAATATTTATTATTTATTCAGTCACAATAAAATGCTGCGTGAGCGTCAATAAAAGTACGCTTTACCCAAGTCATCAACACAAACGACGATTTTAGTGATTGAATAATAACATTAGCACCGGTACGATAATTTTTCCTAGGTATTTCGACACCAATTAAAAGTTTGTGACACGAAGCTTTATATAAAGTTTTAATTATAATCAACTTTGGTGCTCATCCGGGCAGAAGAGAATACAAACATTCGAAGCGAAAGGAGAGATTAGATGGTAATTACAGACAGATTTTTTATAACAAAAAAATAATTACAGAGGAAGCGGAACAAAGTTTATTTGAATTTGTACTAATCGAAATTGAAAACTAATTGGAGTTAAGGCTACGCTTCTATTAAAAAAACTACCGAAATTATATATACATGGCCTGTGGACAACTAGAAAATAAGTGCAATGATAAAATTGCATCTAAGAGTTTTATTATTCTTGTCAACTGTTCACTTTTCTGGACTTTGCTAGCGAAATCTGTAATCAATGATTAATTGACTTAATCATGATAATTATTACTTTTACCTAACTTGAATCAGGTAGAGATAATAGCCTATAATCAGGAAAATTATTATTTAAAAATTTTAAAAACTTATTCAAATTTAATTTTTTGTACCTTAATATTCTTCATTTAAGAATTAAAAATAAAAAAAAATATATTTGAAATACTTTAAATATTTTAAAAATTACTTTTTTATTTTTCTAGTTTATATGAACAATTAATAAGAAATGATTATATTGTTTTTAATCATTTTACATTTTAAATGAAGAGTAACAAAAGTTACGTGTTGGTGCGTACACACTTAGTGATGAAGAAAAGCCAAATTTTGTATTTCAAGTGTGTAAAATTCTTTAATATGAAGATAAGTGTTGAAGAAAAGGTATATTTCTTAAGTCTAACAAGTCTAACAGCGCTCTCTAAAAGCGCTCGACTTGTTAGACTTAAGAAATATACCATTTCTTCAACACTTATCTTCATATTAAAGAATTTTACACACTTGAAATACAAAATTTGGCTTTTCTTCATTTTACATTTTGTTCACAGTTAAATAATATTCATACTTTTTATAATTATGAGAAATGAAACATTTTACTTATATTTTAGGCACATAGTCGTATCATAATATTATGTGGGTTTTAATTTGGTATACATTAATAATTTGAACTATTTCATTATTTTTCTGCTCTTGCTAATTGTAGCTCGGTATTACGCTTTGTTCTAAATCCAAACTGCTCCTCATTAATTATTTTATTTTTCTCCAAGTAATAAGATATACGTTTTTGTATTATTTTTTCGAGTCCTTTGGAAATCATATTAAGAAGTGAAATGGGTCTATAGTAGTATATCTGAGATCTTTTTAAGTCTTTTCCCTACTTTGGTATTGGGATTATCAAAGCATTTTTCCAGCTGTTGGGAAAATATCTAAATTTAAAGGTACCATATAAATATAGTAGATTTGAACCAGCGATTTTATAGGAACATTTCTAACAATATATACTTTTATTCCATCTTCCCCTGGCGCCTCGTTATTCTTCATACTTTTGAATACTTTTTTGATTTCCTCTATTGAAGTTAGATATATAATATCATCATTTCGTAATTCAAGAATTCTTTCATATTCAAGATTGACTATTTCAATTGTAATGGGATCAGATAATTTCTAGTTAGTTCATGATTTTCTTGTAGCTGTATTCTATGTTATCTTTAATTAATGTTGGTATTTTTTTGGTGTTTTTCAGCCTATTCCTATTTTTAATCATCTGCCAAACATTTCCTCTATTTTCTGTCTGACTTTTTATATTCCTATACTAGTATTATTCTTCTAATGATACTAATCTAGCTGTTACCTCCATATTTAAATAATCCAATTCGTTTCTTAACTCTACGTTTACCTCTCTGCCAATCATATTTTGTATTTGTCTTTTTATTCGATTTCTACTCTTAATTGCCTCTCTTGTTTCTTCATTAAGAGACTATCACAAGCTCAATCTGAGGCAAATGACGATATTTGAGACACTCCAAATGACTCATTTGTTGGTGTTCAACTGTTCTACTTACATTTATTACATGAGCAATAAACGAAGACTAAGCCAATTTTTTCTCCTCCGGTACAAATTGTTAAATGAATATGAAATAGAAAAGATTTTTTGTTTATTTGCCTTTAAAAAGAGAAAAAATATTAAAAGTTATTAATTATATTATTATTTACCTATATTTGTAGTCAATGTAATATGGTCAATTATCTTGTTAAAGTTATTTTATTTTTTAGAGATACCTTTTGTGCAAAGCACAATAAATAATGTCGTTGTTATTGATAATAAAGTCATTTATTGTCAATAAAAAAAATATTAATATTTTTCCAACATAAAGAATTGTAAACAACAATAGCACGGATTTATTGCCGGCGTTCATAAAATATTTTTATGATATATGCCGAATTGAATAACAAAGCAAACAAATTTTATGAATAATTAAAAATTGTAAAGTGTGTAAACATAAATTTTGTACTGTTTAGCTTTTAATAATGTATAGGCATTATTCTAATACACGTTTGACGTACAAACGATCGTCGGATCCTTTTAATTGTTGATTATTTGGCACACTTAAATAACACTTGTGTCACGGCAACAGATTTTAAAAATTAATTTGTTTATAAACGCACTCATAAAATACATTTTTATTCCTCCCTAAGTAGGTAACATGCTTTAATAATATAAAACATATTTTAATGAATTACTTCCTCCGGATGATAAAATCTATAATACTTATATCATCCATATTTAACAGAATTCTAAAACAAAGAACAAGCAGAGGCAATAATTAATTCAACTTCTGTTTATGTATTCATCGTGTCTGTTTTGCATACCCCATAAAATATGGTACGATGTTGGTTAAGTAACAACTTGAATAAAACGGGAATGACAAGTATAGACTTTGCATGCCACCAAATCCAATATTTTATCTGTTTATTTGTTCCAGTCCGAGACATCTTCGAAAGTGTATCAAAAAACTTTCCATTGCGGATGTATATTTATTTTAAAAATATTTTCCAACAGCGTTATTTCTACATTTTGATATCATCAAAAGTGTTAATTTTAATACTTGCTCGAAACACAAAGTAGCTATAAAAAGGAACCCCTGCGGTGGATTTAACGCTCACATTCCAAATTCTTTATATTTAAAATCACATCATAAACAAATTCGACGACGTTTTAGCTATAAATCTGAATAATATAATTATGTAACTTTATTTAATCGCTCAATTCATTTTATTTAGAAATCGTTTCTTTTTGTTGTAATCAGTTAAATATCTATAAATTTTATTTATTAATACCTATTTGTGGAAAGAAGATGATAATAATTTATTGTCTATGTAATTTTAAAATTTGAATAAGTTTAGAAAGCTCATATATCAAGAGCCTTTTTTCTTCCATTTAGTTTGTTTAATGAAAGATACTTGGTGACTAAAGGAAGGAAGGAAAACTGAAGAGAGTAACATTATTTTTAAAAAGGTAAGTTAAATTAAGAACCTTTTAAATACAAAACCAATTTAACTTCGAGCCCCTTTCATCCCGGCAGTAAGTGGTTGTTTAAATACAGGGTGTCCGCGAAAATAATGCACATATTAATGGATCAAGCATAAAAATATTTGCAGAATAAAAACATCATAAATTTTTTTCTAAAGTCAGCCGTTTTCAAAGAAATAAATATCGGTATTTTACATCTATAAAAATATTATTTACTGAAAAGCAACTTCAACCGGCAACACCGAGATACTTGAATAACTGGATCAGATTTAATGCTGATAATAGATAATAGCTTTTTAAACGTTCTAGAAAAACGTTTTAATTTAGTACACCTAAATATTTAGAATGATTAATTACAGGGAATGTAGAAGAGTGAAAAATGTATTCTATTTTTCACTGAATTATTGAAACTAACGGTAAACTTAAAACGAGTAAATGTAAATTGAATTTTTGGGTAAACTAATGATATTAAAAAAATATTTTCTTACAAGTGACACGTTCTACATACCATTTAAAAATATGAGTTCTTTTCGCAGGCTCCCTGTATAAAGTAATTATTTATTATGAGTTTATTACAAAAAAGAAAGTGAATTTTGTTTAATAAAAATAAATATTTAATTACTATTTACATTGATTGTAGCTTTTTATGTTCAATTTTAAACTGATTGGACAAAATGCGTATATTGTAATGTTAAATCATTATTTGCTTTGCAAAGAGGTTAAAATAATGTAGCCAGACATAAATAAATTAAGCTTTGAAGTGAGAAAAGGAAACAGACTAAGAGCACATAATTCGCAAAATATATGGAAATGTCAACCAAATATGGGTTTTACTGGCACTTCATAAATATGCAAATGTGCATAAAGAATATATACAGAAATAATTCATGTGCAAATATAAACCGGTGTGAAAATAATCTTCATAATGGGATATTCTAAAACAATATCGTAGCAAAATATGGTTATTAATATGTTAATAATATGAAACTGTTGAAGAAAAACATGCAAACCAGATTATTCAAGTAAACAAAATAAAATATAATAAGTATATGACATTTTTGTTTACTGTTTAGTCGAACACTGCTAATAATTAATGGTTAAAACAATGATACATCTTAAATTAATAACATACGCTACTGTGAGCAACTACAAGCTTATAGATTAAAATAATCAGATAAGTCACATTACGCAAAACACCTCATTGACAGCAAACACAAACCTACACTTAGCAACACAATTGAAACAACAGTGGAAGTACTTCATGTAAGTCACAAGAATATTCTCAATATACACTATTGAATGAACAACTAAACCTGGGAAGTTCAATTATCTTGGATCACCATTTGCAGTAAATAATGCTAACCAAATCTATTTTCAGAAAGAAGAATATTGCTTAATACTGATTGGTTGTCAGCTTTATGACATGAAATTTATTTACGTTTTAAAAAAGACCAACATACTTAGTTCATCTTAATCAAAGAAAATTTTAAACAATAAATAAAATTTCCACGAAGAAACTACAATTGATTATTTTATTAGTTAAAATTAGGGCCAAGACTGCAGGCAATCGATAATATAATATCTATTCCCCGTGAAATGTGTATTTAGATCCAGAAGAAAAAAAGTATAATACCAGAAAGTACGAATTATAAAAATAAGAAAAAATATATGAGACTATAGGGTAGCCAAATATATCAGAAAGATAGTTAAAGTTTTACTACAAAAAGATAACAAAATGCAGTAAAAGAATATAAAAGAATGAATTAGAATTAATGATAAAACAAAAGCAGAAAAGTAGTATAATATGAAAAAAAAATAATTCACTAACTATTTTACACATTAATTCAGATGCATCTTTAAATAACTCATCAATATTAAAAGAGAAATTAATATAATAATTATTTTTGCAATCACAATTGTTCTATATATTTTGATTTTTAACAATAATAATAATAATAATAATACGAAATTGCACAATTTTTGTTTTAACTTTCCGTTTTATTAAATTATGAACCTTCTCATACAGTTTCCTATGATAGAAGATTGAAAATATAGAAATTCTAAAATAAGAACTAATAAATAGAAACATGTGTGAAAAAATCTGAGAACGAAAAGCAGTACATAACATAAGGAAGATTAAATTTACCACAGCATACAAGACTACAAATAGTAAGAGCAATAATCGAAAGGAACGGAAAACTGTACCAAGGTAAACAAGGTTCAGGAGTAATAAATACCATTGTCTACACTTAATAAACCTAAACATTTCTCTAATTGTAGAACTGCTATTCTATACAATAATAAAATTTTAAATATACCACCATCGATCAAAAGAACATCTCAGCATTGTTAAATGTAAATATGTTTTTCAACTTAATAATTTCAATATGAATTGCCTTAAATGATCTGGCACTTAATCAATAAATAACCACCTGAAGCATTAAAACCCGCAAAAAAGAATCAATAAAACGTTCACAAGCCCCAATGAAGGAGTGAATGAGAGGAAGTTTCAAACTGGCACCGTTCAAGAATAAAGTCATCATTTTTAACCCGCTAGTAATCACACATTTCAAATGGGAAATTATACATACACATCTGTCATTTACAAACATTTCTGTCTTCACCGTGGCGGTCCGGGGCGTTATAAATCACCGGGTATGCTCCAATCTAACCTGTCAAATCTTCGGTTTAAATGAGCTTTGATTGACGGGTAAATGCGCCGTCTCATACTTTCGATGTGTGTATGTGTGTCGTTAAAAAAATTGGAGGAGGAGGAGATGCTGGTATTTCGTTATGAACGCTGTGAAATAATAGGTGTGCAAGGCAGCTTATAAATATTCGAATTAATTTGTGGCATTTATTCAAGCATTTTTAAACAATAAAACTTTAATCGTCCGTTCAAAATATGGATTATAGAGCTGCCAATTTCTCATAAATTGGATTAAAAACAGTGGACGGCAAATGTTTAAATTGCTCTAAAATCTATCTTCACTGAGTTGAAAACCTGAGATATGTGTTCTATTTTACAACATCTTTCACGCCTTTTCTTATAATATGCAACACAATGTAAGTTAAAATAGTTAAAAAAATTTAATTATTTCAAAAAGTAGGTAATTTGTTCATTCCAAGAATAGCTAGTATTGTCGTAATCACAGGAGAAAATATAAATTAGGGATGATAAAAAAATTGAAGTCTGAAGCTATATTTCCATTGATTCAACTTGTAATCTATTAAAGAAAACAAATCACTGTGCTCGAGACAGGAAAAGATGAAATATAACTTGACGCTTCAAATAACATCATAGATGAGTTTTATGATTGTAATTGTTGTATAAAAAAACATCGTTCAATTTGTTACTCCGTCATATAAATTATCCAAATTGATGATCTTGTTAGATTTGTAAAAAGCTGAAATTCTTTGTTTTTGATTTTCATCTATTTTCATATTTTTTATAGAGTCAAAGGAACACTAAATGTACAATGTAATGTTTCCTGTGATTGTACCCTTCTTTCTATTATTTGTTTTAAAATAAAAATATTAAGAGTTGTTTGGTTTCCTTTTCTAAATTCTTATGTTTGTTGTCTCTAGATATAGCGTCTACAATTCTCTCTCATATTTTAGTGGTCACCAAAATTTCCCAATATTTATTGTGATAAACATAACATTATGCAATATGTTTTCTATAAGAATATATTTGCTCCTAAAATAGAACCTTGCTTCGTTTTTATTGTTTATAACGTGTTTTTTTAAAGATCATATATTCAGCTTCTTTGTAATATTTTATGTTTTATATTTCACTATCAGCATGTATGTTCATATTTAATATTAATAAATGTATATATCAAAATATATTGAAAATCTTTATTAATATTCGATTTTGTCCGCATTGCTTTGCAATACAATAAATTATACTCATAAATAACTTTATACATTAACCTGTTTTAATATTGACTTCCTAAATTAAATCTGGCACATATTTCAGGGTCGGCTGGACGCCAGCGTACAAAACACCCGTATTAATTGTCGACAATATATTTCAACTGCCCAAAATTCGTTTTCATAATAAACTACCAGTATTGATAAATATTGAACCCGTCCCAGTTCTATAAATACCTGAATAATATAAGGCCCAGCAAGTCCGTATAAATATATTCCATGAATCATACCATGGTCAGGCGAATATCTTCTTCTTTTCTTTTTGTGTCGATTTAACATCGTTACTGATCGCGTTACACACGTGATTTAGGATCGGTGATTTGTAAGGATTTGAATTTTAATGTTTTCCGATGTGTCCAGTCGTGGTAGAAAATGTTGTCGACGTTTATATTCCGTGACTGTACACTATCAGTAATGTTCCTTGCATATAAAGCTATTAAGGCCTAACTCAGCATTATCTTGACAGATATTTAGCCAAAATATTCAATGCTTTATATATAAACGCATAATAATATTCTTTTTTACCTCCCTTTCGCTTTTTGTCTCTATTTTCCTCTATCATCTTGTCTACTACGTTATTACTATAATTATTATTTTTTATTAAACCGAATGTTCTATGGTATGGGTTACCTTTTTTAATTTTTATTTAAGTTAGTTACTATTCCGTCCCACTTTTGGTTTGGTCATCCTCTATTTCATTTATCCTGGGTCTTATTCCTCTCCACATTTTGGAGCAGGTGGCCAGATTGGTCCCCTATAGAACCACGGTGGTGGCTAGTTAAATCGAGGGAAAGAGACTATGGAACTATTCTGGTTTGTTGTGAAAAATAAATACTCACCACACTCTGGGCAAAATTTTTGACGTACTCCTTTCCAGAGTAGACATACAGAAGTATATTTTTCTGGGAGAGACGAATGGGAAAGTGGAGAAATTTTATGCAGATGGCTCAATTGGAGTGAGAGCCAGAGTGTACAGCAAAAAACCGAGAGTTGAAATTTCGGCAAGTATCATACCATCTTTTAGACGACGGTATTCGCGATAAAATTGTGTGCAAGAATGTTGGCAAACTATCCTCTTGTTAACAAAGATATTTACATTTTGTAAGACAGCCAATATTTTAAAACCACTGTGCTCCAATCAGCTATTTTAGAAACTGGTGTGGAACAAGGAAACCAACATCCTTACAAGAAATGGAGAAGAATGCACGTTCTTTTGTCCAGAACCATTATTTTGCAATGCCAAAACCAGTTCCAAAGATATTATCTTTAAAAGCTCATAGGAAAGTAAAACCCACCACCACTGGGAAAATATAGCTGGTTTGATCTTACTCTAAGGAGTTTATATCAAAACCCTTGTATAACCATAACCTAGTACCTGGAAGGAGTAGAAGAGATCTACGCATTTTAATTAGGCTGCAATACCATCACCTGTAGCAGACAGGTCTAAGTCATATATAGGACTATCGTTTCTGCAGCATAGAGGATGAAATGGAAAGACATATTTTATGCTCCTGCCCAGCCTTGGAAATGAAATGATACTGTATTGATGAAATCTAACCACTTCAGGAAAGTTTCACCAAAATCAATCGTTGAATTCGTAAAAAAGTGTTGATTGTATAGTCAACTAGAACTCTTAGGGGATGAGCTACAATAAGCCTCACTTGGCAGAAGTGGATGGTGTGTAACGCCCCACTTGTATAAAACCTAATATATCCGATATGACATAAAGTGGAATGGAACTAATTTGTACTTCTTCTCTTTCTTGACTGATTCACTAAAATTCATTTCTGAATCTTAATTCATTCTTGGGGATATATTGCCTTTTGTCCACCTATTTAATTCTTGTCTACGTTCTTATTCTACCCTTTTTCCTTCCAATTATCTAGTTATGAATAATACTCTTTGCCAATTTGATAATTGTGTCCTTGGTCGTATTTTTTGAAATTCAATGAAATTTGGCTGTGATCCTTTTTAAATGTGGGGACTTTTAGTTTTTTTTTATCAAAAGTATGCTTACAAGAACTGGAATCTTCTATTTATCTCATCTCAGTTTACAAGTCATCGTTCAACGATTTCGTCGATTAAAATGATAACTGTAAGATAACTGATGTCAGTCTAAGAAAAGGATCTGTGTCAACCATAAAAATAATGCTATTAGCTTGTGATATATTTGACTTTAATGTGGGTTGGGAGCAGGATTATTTAAAAGAAAACTGTAAGTAGGGACAATATATAGTGCATTTGGTACTAACAATTGCATAAATTTAATCTGTTTATAAGATTATTGGGTGTTAGAATTATACATATCGTAATCAAAAGATTGGTTGCATTAAGTAATTCTTATTCCTTAGAACAATGAAGAGTAACATGCGAAGATTATTGAAAAAAAAAACAATATAATTCGCCGTGTGTACGAAAAACATTGAAAAGAGATGAAAATCCGAGGAGGAAATGACATATATAATAATATAATAAAACGTATAATATGGAATTACTCTCCGGTTTCCAGATCACGAGCAAAATCTGAAAATATCCTAGAAGTTCTAATATACATGCAAAAGACCAATATTGCTTGTTCGCCATCTTTCCTGACAAGAAACGTGCATTCATTTGGTATTTGAAAAATTTGAGAATGACATAACTGATCAAATATTTAATGTTGTGTAGGAAGAAGTTAAGGTTACTATTAATGAGAATTTATAAAATATTTATTCATTGTAGATCATCCGTTAATCGTAGATACTCATTGTGACTTGGTGCGCGAATTTATTCGGCAATTTAAAAAGAAGTATAATATATAATAAAATATTTATGCAATAAATTGACCAGAGACAGTCATTTTGACATGTAAAACCTTATGTTCTAACCATATAAAATTATTAAATCCAGTTGAGCAGTCGCAACCAATAATTCAAGTGTATTTATTAAATAAGCAGAAGTTATATGGCTCATAAAACCTCTTCACACCGTACACTGTCAAAGCAAATTTAATTCGGCAAAGCGAACTCCATAGAGATAGAGCACACGAGTTCGTGTGTGTGGATCAACTGCCCAAGTTATAGGACACTTATTGCAGTATCACTTATTTCCTGTTTTAATTAACTTTGACGTTTAAATTTCATTTTAAATAAGTTTAAATGCCATGCAACAGACTTTTCGTTCACTTGGTATTTTCTTCAAACAAATGTATGCATTTATGTGTCAAACTTCGTAGTTATAACAGTTGATTCAACTTCAAACAATCAAAAATTAACTATAATCAGACTGTATAAAGTAACCAATCAACATTTACTTAATGTTGGCTTAATACTGTAAGCTTCACTCGCCACTAACTCCAAGATAAAGTTCGGCTAGGCCATATCAATGCATAATGAACAATTTAGGATCGATAATATCAATAAACGTGTTTTATCAGATTTAGCAAAATTGTACTGTAGCTAATAACCTTTTGGCTGAGCCGACTTTTTTGCATAAATAAACCTTCAAAGTTCCCTCTTTTGGTCAAATCAAAAAACTGATAAAGTATTCTAATTAATAACTCTGCCCAATTTTTCATTATTTTTCATTCTCGTTTTCTTCAATAAGTTTTTTAACGACTCATCAGTGAATATAATGAAATCACCGTTAAACATAATAAGTTTAAGTAGTGGTAACTCGGAAATGATATAAAAGTAAAAATGTGTTCATAACGAAGCTGGAAAACGACTCACTTTACTATTTATTTCTTGAATGGCTGGAATTAAGTATTTATTATCCCAGTAATTTTGACAAACTCTAACCAATACAATTTCATTCGAGTTTAATTAATACTTTACCTGAGTGCAGTTGAGCTATTCTCCAGAAAAGAGTCCCTGATGGCCGGGCCCCCCACTAAGTGTCAGAAAGTGCCAGATACCAAATTCCTCACACCTTTCCAGCTGTGAAGGCGATTTGATAGTGTTTTTCTTAAGCGGCACATTGATTATGATCGTTTCAGATTGAGTATCGGATCTGGTGTTCCAAGAAGATATTGAATCACGGTTAGACTAAGTATCGGCTGTCAATATTTTTGTGCTATCAGAGAGTTCAACAGCCTTACAGTAAAATGAATAGAAAAACTCAAATGAAATAAGCACATTATTAAAATAAGTAATAAAAATACTAGGTAATATTTGGATAGGAAATTTTTATAATTTAGTTAAATATTTTGAAAAAATTTAGTATTTTTCTAGAATCCAATTTGGACAGGCAACAGGCAATTTCTAATTTGTATTAGGTACATTTATCCTTGAGTAATAATAAATTGATTATACTCATATTAAACGACCGGTACGGTCGCCGGATTTATCCCTATTGGATTCTTTGGGAACCTATAGTTTATAACAAATTGTCCCATATTCAACAAAATTGAAAAATAGAATCAAAACTGCTTTGACAGGAATAATGCTTCAACTTTCTTAATATGTTATAGGTGAGAATATTTTGAGGCTGCTGAAACCCTACAGTTTATGTATTTTTAATACCTTTATTACTGGCAAATTAACGAAAACGTTTAGTAAATAAACTAAAAAAAAACGACCTTATTATATGAGTACTGCAGTGAGAACGTACTAGATAATGAAGAGGAAGAGGAAACCAGTAAACAGGAAAAAGAAAAGATACGAACTATAATTGAAATTCCAAATACATATTTCTATTTTAGTAATCCAATTTAATAATATAATAATCCATTCCAAATTTTGTATTTTTTTTGCTAGTTAATCATTTTCCAAAAACATAGTTATTACAGAAAATCCATTGTTCAGTATTACATGAAATCATTTATCTATTTTCAACCTTAACATTTAAAATGGTTAATAAGTCAATCCTTGGTCGGAACTAACATTGTTATTTAAATGCAATTCGTTTTTTAAACCGGCTGGTGAAATATTACTGTAGACATTAATCTTTGTTCTTAGACGGCAAAACAAGACGTGAGAATGTGGCAGAATAAAAAATAGTACTACTTTGTTAGGAATAACATTTAGCAGGATTTTTTTCTAATATTGTTATTTATTGTGTATTTTAAATAAGTCAAAAAACTAACGGATTTAAATAAATAATTTATTGCACTTGTAATATATGGAAACTTGTTTAAGTGGATATTGTTGTTATGTCCAACAGTTTTTTAACTTTTCGTATACATTAAACTTATCGTCAAAGATTTGCATTTTCGTATAAAGATTTAGTTACTCAAAATTACATAAATTATATAATGCGGTTTAGGAAAAAATATCCGAAAGAATCTTCAAATACGTCGATTTTTATTGCAGATGATAAGAATCTCTCTTATTAATTAAATTGTTACTCCAAATTTTAATCCTACTCTTGAATATTTTAAGCAGCAATAGTAGTCGATTGATCTAATTCTCTATTTAAATGTCTTTCCTCATAAACAACTTTTATATCATTCCGAAGGTTGGCGCCAAATGAGGAAAACTACCGTTTTATTTAAAAGGATTTCCAAGTTAAATTCTTCTAAAATATATTCACATCCGAGTGGCAGCAGTGTAAACAAATATACAATATATGGCCACCACGAGACTATTTAGGAACAACTAGTTTTTGGAAACTGCGCTAAATATGGTCTATGATCTTCGTCAATAATTTTCACAATTAGTTGGAGACATTGCGGAGATAGTGAAATAGAAACTAAATGAAGTTTTCCAAACAATTCGGCATTTACATCATTCATCACTCATCAGCATCAGATGAGAATGGACCAGCGGAGTGTAAGAACATTTAGTTGGAGTAGTGCTTGTGCTATAAAAGCGTATTTTCCAGCACTACCTCAGTATCCTGCACTACACGAATTATAGAATTATTTAAAGTGCCTGTGAAAGAAATAAAATATAATATTATTTTGTTTTCGTTTTAGGCAACAAAATTTATATCATGAGAAGTAGAATCAGAAGAAAATTGAGAAGCGACAACAACTACAAGTCCTCTAGACATTTTCTTGCTCTTTTTAAAAAAAAAACGAACTGATTTTCTAATTAATTTTGATTTTTTCTTTATTTCAGCCTCGGTGATCTCTATTCATCTTTTATATATTTCCCTTTCCCAATGAAACACCCCGTATAAATGGGATTGATCTACTCAGAGAACGTCGTATTTTCGTCGTGTTTCCGTATATTTGTCGTCCACTGTATTCATACTATTTCAATTGTTTATTTGTTAATGATAGTAATAAGTTAATTTTGTAATTTAAATTCATGTATCGGATTAAAATAATCTTCTCATATCTGAATTCATATATGTATAGAATGTATCAGTTGAAATAAAGCTAAATATCTAATCACTCATTAAAAGCGGTTTTTGAACGCTAACATTTATGATTGATGATGATTGTTAGCAAATAATACCACGAGCACTATTCTGTTAATACTAAGAAATAATTGTTGATGACTTTTCAAAATGATAATGATTGCCAACGCGTTAAGTTAATAATACGGGCATTAGAACTTTTAAAAAGCGCGTTGTCATGCTTTTCGGCAAATACAATATTTCCTGTTTTCTATATTTTTACTTAAGAGGTTAGTAAAGGGACGGAGCAGCCAAAGGGGGTAAAAACTAATGCAAATTATACTAGAATTCTTCAAGTGTTAAATATGTATTACTTTTTTTTATCAATGTTTTTCTTTTACCCAATTCCAGCTCTATAATCTCGTGAATTCGTTTCCTCCTAGAATTCACTTTTTTCTTACTTTTCCTGTTTCTATTTCTTTTTTCGCAATTCTATCTGTATTTTTTTCATTTCCCTGTCTTCTGCTTTCAGATATTGATTTGTGATCTTCTTAGACACATTTTCTCCTTTTTTGATACTTTTGGCTAGTTTCTTCATTTTTGTTAATGTTTTTTGTTTATCTAATTCTAGATCTTCAATTTGGTGAATTCATTTCCTCCTAGAAGTCGCGATTTTCTTGCTTTTCTTGTTTCCATTTCTTTTTTCCCAATTCTGTTTGTATTCTTTTAAAACGTTCGATTTCCATGTTTTTCTGTTTTCAGATTTTGATTTTTGATCTTCTTGGAATTATTTTCTCTATTTTTTTCTACCATTGACTAGTGTTTTTATTTCTATCATCATATTATTTTATTTAATTCTACCTTTTAAATTTGGCCAATCCATTTCTTTCTATAGGACGGCTTTCTTTTCCTTTGTCCATTCCTATATTCACAATTCTCTCTGTGCCAAAATTGGTATCTGATTGGTTAGTTCTCATATATATTTTTCTAGTCTGTACATTATTGATATCTGTTTGATTTTTCGATTATTGTTCGTTAGTTTGTTTTCTTATATCTTCTTTCTTGTACTGCTTCCTCAGTTTTCCTTGCAATTTTTCTTGAATGTTTTATTTCCATGTTCTACTGTTTTCGGATGTTGATTTCTGATCTTCCCTGACTCATTTCCTCAATTCATTTCTATCATTGGTATATTTAGTTCTATCAATGCTCTGCCTTTTTTTACAATTCTGTTTGTACTAGATGTTACCGCCAATTTAATTGTTTTTTCTGATATTTGCCATTATTGATACCTCTTTGATGTTGCCATTATTGTTACCTATTTGATTAGTTGTCTTATATGATATGTTCTTATCTTGTCTCATTTAGTTTTCCCCACTATTCTTTTCAATTTTTTGTTTCACTTTTTGTCACGTAATAATCTTCCGCTTTTCTATATAGAGTGTTTACATTTTCATTTTTGTGTTCGTGTCAGTATCTTTATACCCATTAAAAGGAAAATAATTTTGGTATTGTAAATTCATCTTCTTTAATAAACCCGTATTCCGGTTCTGTACATTTGTAAAATTAAAACAGTGAAAATGATTAATTTTCGAAACTACTTATTTATAAATGTCACAATTACGTTGAAAATTAGCGAAATAGTTAATCATACTTTTGACACTCACAATTAATCAAATAGTTAATATTTAAAGGTCATTATTAGCTTTTTGTTTGTAAAGCTATTATTATTTTTTTGCCGTGTTTACAATTACAACAAAGAACCCGTTTGCGGCATAGAAGAATCTTTGTAAGCCAGGTGCGTCATATTTGACAGCTAAGTCTTTTCAATTCTTTACTTAAAATAAAATTGGTACAATGCTTAGAATACGAAGCCCATTGTATTTATCTGATCAATATTTGCTATAGGGCAGTTTCTGCCAGTGATAGACTAATACAGGTAAAGAAACGGATTTATACAGAGACGGACCGACTCTAGTTGATACTTTTGCAAACATAACAAATAAATAAGGCTAGTCAGTTCTTAAAGAGAATAAGAATTCTCCTGCCTTATCAAGAAAATATCATTGATAGTATTAAACTAATTGCCAACTCTTACTTATTATACATATTAAAACGCTTTGGATGACTGTGTAAATTCAAGATAAATATTATTTATCCTAGAATTACTCAAAACAATTATTTTCTTGTTCTGCTTCCTACGCTGCATACCAAAACTTAACCTCATATTGTGTTAGTAAACTTCCATTTCCATTTACCTGATTAATTATACTAATTTAAATAGTTGTCAATAGACAAGTTATCGCAAAAATTCTTGTAATTATGAGAATGGTGTTTGCCAAAATTGACATTTTGTGACAGTAAAAGTTTACGTATAAGTTTAATTATAAAAAAATTAAAATTGAAAATATTTCACATACAAATTTAAAACCATTAATTTATAATTAATATCAAGTATTTCTGATGATAAAATTTCATATTGTAAGAATATTTTGATGAACTCACCCTGAGAATTATTTATCTGTATTTTATTTGTCCAAATGAATTACATATAATATTATTCATTTTCTCTAAAACCACAAAATAAATACTTTCTATGCATTAAAACCCTAAATAAACACTTTTATAATTGATTTTGAAGAGTAACAAAAGGTTACGTGTTTGGTGCGTACACACTATGTAATGAAAGAAAGGCTGAATAAGTTGTATTTTAAAGTGTGTAAGATTCTTTATTTAAAGATATGTGTAAAAGAAATATATATATTTCTCAAAGTCAAAAGAGTGTCAAGCGCTTTCGGCAAAACAATGCCATCATCAGGACAAACTGAAAAAATAATTGATGATAGAAGATCATACATAAAGCAAACATGATACTTACAAAAGTGCAAAAAAGTAGAGAAGGTTGGTTATAAAACAAAAGTAGAGAACATCAACGCAGTAACAATACATCTTAAATTAACTTTTTTTAAAAAACGACATTAATATAGTAGAAAACAGTAACATTTTTAAAAAAATTTGGTTTTTAAAGGCCCAGGCCTGAAAGTTGTCCCAATAAAAGACAACAAGTGTTTTTTAAAAAACATGTAAAATAAATAAAAAATTAAGATGTTTTACGTGAGAAAATTATGAACATGCGGTTTTTGACAAAGTTAGAAAAAGAGTAAGGTTATTTTTAAGTAAAGGGAAAGGTAAAAGGCCAGGACAATAAAAAGGAAGAATAGATCTGAGAGACGTTCAAATATGAAGGTGGATGTAGGAGAGAAGAATATGTTGACTAGTGGTTAATTTAAATAGGTTTTAAAAATAAAAGAAGTGATTACTTACCACACACTTACAAACTTTTGAATAATGGGTTAAATTTGTTAATATTTAGGTGAATTTGGGTGTTTAAACAGGAGGAGGAAGGTTTATTTAGTTCACGAAGGATTTCAAGATCTTCGAGAAGATCAAGTTTAAAGTTACAATTGAAGATGTTGTGTAAAATTTTAACGTTTTCAGGGGGGTTGAAATTGTGTTTGTTAAATTTTAAATGGTGTCCAAAGGTGGACTTATCAGGGTATCTGATGTGTTCTTTGATTCGAATGTCCAGTTTTCGAACAGTTTTTCCAATGTAAGTTGAATTACAATCTAAACAAGAAAGTTTGTAAATACCGCTTTTGTCAAGGATGGGAAGAGAATCTTTTGTGTGACTAAGTAACGATTTAATGGAAAGGTTGTTTTTGAAGGATATCTTGATATTGTCTAAATTTCGGAAGATTTTGGAAATGTCATGGGAAATTTTTCCTAGGTAAGGTAATGAGAAATATTTTAAATTAGTCGAAGGGACAGGACTTACATTATATGCTTGTTGTATGTTACGTTTTAGTTTTAATTTATGGAGGACTTTATCGATAATATTTGGCTGGAAACTGTTGTTAACAGCTAATTGTTTTAAGATATTAACTTCTTTGGAAAAATTGTCTGGGGATAAAGGAACATTGAGTAAGCGGTGAACATAGCAGTAAATAGCGGACATTTTATGTTGGAAAGAGTGATTGGAATGGAAATTGATAAGATGATCAGTTTGAGTAGGTTTCCTATATATGTCAAAAGAAAGTTGGTTATTCGAAAGGGTAATGGA